>OX403628.1:13752842-15206608 GCA_948107755.1 Campoletis raptor | reverse complement strand
CCTCTCGCTCGCCCACTCTCTCACTCTTCTTCTTTCTCCTCATCCTCCCCCTCCTGCTTCTCTTCTGTCCATGGCTCTTTTATTCTTTCCATCATTCTCCTCTCTCTTTCTTTTTTTCACTATTTTTTTTCTCCTCCATTTCTTAATTCTACACAACACTAGAATTATCATCGTTTTTTCTCCTCATTTTTCTCTTTTCATTACTTTTACGTGACACTTAAATTTGCATTCTGTAATTTTTTCAAGTTTCCTTCTTTTTATTTTCCTTTTGATTCTGCAACAACATCACCAGTGCACAATTACTTTATTTTACTACGTCTTTTGGAAAACTAAGGCCTGTCACATGTAATTACGGCAAAGATAAAAGGCAGTAGAACGAAGATGATTTAAAAGCAACGAAAAAAAGAGAGAGATGGAAAAGAGGCGAGACAGAGAAAGAGACAAAGAAAGATGGCGTTGACGCAACGAGTAGATCTCATAAAGGCGGTGCTGTGACCATCACGAAGTACCCTATTGAAGAGCTTTTGCACTGGACATTAATGGCTGTCATAAAGATGCGGTCCATGATGCTGGTACGCGAACGATGTCCTCGGCGTATTTGGAGCGTAATTCACCCAAGCTTTTCTCATGTATTCTCGACATCATCGTGTTCTTTTACTATACGTCGAGCCACATCTGGTATTATGGCAAAAAAAATAATAATTTCTCTGAAAAAAAAAAAAAAAAAAAAAAAAAGAAAACACACGAAAAACACTCATTTTTATGCAACAAATTAAAAAATTCACATAAATTTACAGAATTGTTCCTACCCCTGGAGAGAATTCCTAATAAAATAAT
The DNA here is from genome assembly GCA_948107755.1 of Campoletis raptor. Taxonomy (NCBI): domain Eukaryota; kingdom Metazoa; phylum Arthropoda; class Insecta; order Hymenoptera; family Ichneumonidae; genus Campoletis; species Campoletis raptor. The sequence goes on along the minus strand of OX403628.1, from coordinate 15,205,771 downwards.
TAAAAAAAAAACATAAACCATTTTTATCAACGTAAATATTTTTATTCAATGTTCGCAATGCTTGAAATAATTACCAACAAATTGAAGAACAATTGTTGCCTTTAATGCTTCATTAAATCTGATACAGAATTAAGGGAGTCAAAAAATGAAATGTCAAATCCATTTACAATTCGACAGTTGGCGAAAAACGAAAGAGGTCACGGTTTAGAGGTTCTTTCTCAGACCCTCTTGACGGTTAGTAAGAAGTTCTTGTACTCGTACGAATTAGTTTCTTTGCCTCATTTTTTAACCTACACTCATACCCCTTAAACGTCTCGAGGTCTGCATAAAATACACTTTTCTACAAATGTGTATGGTGGTATATTCCTATAGCTATATAAATGCATATACATATTTCTATGTTGTACGTAATGAACACATATATATTTATATATGCTGTTCTTTAACATTACACATCCGAGACATACGCGTTCCATGAAAACCATCGCATTTTCCGGCACATAAAACGCGCTCCCGGAATTTGCTTCACGCCTTTATCGTGCTTCACGCTCTACACTCGTCTTACAGCGCCCCCAGCAAAGTTACTACGCACTTTAACCGTTTCGAACATCGAAGAAGCACGTTAAGCATCCTTTACCATTCTCAGTTATGTTACAGCAATTGTTAAAATGAACAAATTCAGTAAAAACGACAATGTTTAAAAATTTATATATATTTGCAAAATATTTCTTACATACAAGCCTAAATAAATATTCAACATTTTATTATTATCACAGCAATAAAAAATTATTTTATTATTTCATGATGATTCTGCTCCATTTGCAAAAATCTAGAGTCTATTATTCTAATTCGATCGTCTTGGTGTGTGAAAAAATAAATATTTTATTATTCAACATTGTTTACGCATTCAACGTTAAGTGTTTCCAGGCTTTGCCATTATCTTATGTGTGCTTAAAAATTCTTTAGAGTTATTATAATCCAATCATCATATTTTATTACAGTGCATTAATTCGAATGTTTTTGATTATTTGTTTCATAAATAAACACATTCAGTCTTCGTACGAGCTCACTTAATACGACCTGATTAGATAACATATAATTATAACTTTGATCATCGTTCGTATTATTATTTATAATTGCAAAATATGATTATAAATTATTTTTGTGTGTATATGTGTTTTTTTTTCACATTTTTTTTCCCATTCAAAGGGTACATTCATCTAGAGCGGATAATTTAATCCTATTCGTGTATTGAAGATAATGACATTTTATCGCAGGCCTATTAAAGTCCATCGATATATATATATATATATATATATAAATTTCTATATTTATACAGTAGTACCGAGTTGCATGAGGGTACCATAAAGAGGGTCAGTCCTCGTTAATCCAGCAGACATATATCTTCAACCGCCCAGAGTCCAGTAATTACACCGGCGTTAATAAATAATTTTCAACGTTCCGGGAACGAGCCGCGTGTTTCACGAGAGCGTATATATTTTTTCACGTTAGATGTTAAAGTGTATACAAGATAGTATAGAGATATCGGTAAAAGGATCGGTGCAATGCGTGCTTCGTTCCACCATTTTTATATTTTTCTTACTTTTTTTTAACTGTTTTTTTTTCTATCCAACGTTCCATCAATGCGAGAGGATTAAATACCTGGGATGGAATGAAACTGCTTCATGAACGCACTTCGGTCGTTAAGACTTTATGGCTGTTTTTAATCAGCTCGTATTCCAGGCCAATTTAACTATACGATGGGCCAATTGCCTGACAACCACGAGATGGCTCTATAACTAAACACTAAACTCTATTTGCTGCCTTGAGAATATGTCCTTCTTTCTTCTCTTCAATTTTTTTTTTTTTTTTTTTTTTTTTTTTTTTTCAATTTAATCTGCTGTTTTTATTGGTTTATTGTGAAATAACTTTGTATCTTCATTTGGTGGGTGAGCATCTTCATAAAACTTCGGCCATGACGATTCATTGACATTGTGTTCGAAAGGGTGCACTGAGCATCAAAGAAAATACTACGCAGTCAACTGTTCACTTTCCATTATATGCTTATACCAGATTACATACCGTTTTCAGATTCCATGCTTGCCCCTTTTACGCGTACACACTCTGGACGAATATATTCCGAAATTCCTGGATGATCTCGACAATCTACGATATGTTGAGAAGATATAATCAGAAGCATTCAAGCAGAATTAATTTCATCCGGATGGCTGCACGTGGTGTATGTATAACCACCAAAACGCACATGACCGAGGGAACGCGAAAGATCAAAGGAAGACACGGGATCGTCGATGTAGTACGTTCCACTTCTTAGCCTATGAAAATTCCGTCAACAACCAAGAATTCGCTTGAGCTCAAGACTAAATTCTTCCTTACGCATAAATATGTCTAAAAATGTGAAATATAGTCAGACACGAGAGAGGAAAAAATTGAACTTGTAGCTTGGGAAACAAATATGATTACGAAATATTCCTTTTAATACTAAAAAGACATGAAAGAAGTACTTAACTTAACGTTAGACATCATTAATGATAAATTAGTTGAAAACATGTATTTTTTCATGTTAATAATCCAATTGATTAACAAAAATCGAGACACCATATAAACTCTTTTATAACTGATGGGGATAGGAACTCGAGAGTATTTTCCAAATTAGCACGAGAGCATGCAACATTGTATATCTTTAAATAGTACAAGGGGTGCAGGGTTACCCGCAAAAGGGTCTGCGTCGTTAGGGTCTGAAACGTAATAATTAATTGTGGCAGAGGAGGGTCGAGTTGGCTCTCTTGTGTCCGTTTGGTCGAGGGTTCTCTCTTTGCCCGTGGCCAGCAGCAAAATGAGGGGCTACTTGCTGCTGCTGCTCCTGCTACTGTGCAATAGCGTCAAGTTTCTCTGCGGTGTGGTATACGCGAGAGAGTTTGCTCGGAAAACCATCAGTGTATTGCGTGTTGGCAATCCTCGCTACCACCAGTTGCTGCAGAGGTTTCTGGGTCGTTGGAGAGCTAAGCGAAACTCACGAGGATCACTTTGAAAGAACCGGCCGGATACACATATATACATTTGTGGACGTACATACAAGGCGTCATAAAAGTTGTGTTGAAACTTCTGAGGGTCGAAAGATCTTTAAATTCTAAAGAGAAAAGTTCTTGGGCATTTTTCTCTCCGATGCACCGTTACCAAAATATGATTCAATTAGTGTTAACCAAAGTTGCGCAGCGTCAAGACGCCGCCGGGAAGACTTTGACGCCTGGCGTCAATGAGTTTATTCAATCAATTTCTCAGCAACGGTAATTCGTAGGAAAAAACGGCTAAGGACTTTTCTCTTCAGAATTTCATTATCTATCTGCGCCGTTAAGGGGTGATATTAACTTAAGGACACTGCTTATATATCTCCATTTTTTTGTATACTCCAAAGCTATGTAAGGGTAGAATTCAATGGGGAAACATGAGAGGCAGCTACTGTATGTTCTCTCTAGAACGACTCACAGAAATCTCTCCTTCTCTCTCTTTCTCTCTCTCTCTCTCTCTCTCTCTCTCTCTCTCTCTCTCTCTCTCTTTGTTTCCTCTTTCTCTTCCTTAGCAATGTTCTCGACTCGGGGTGAATGTTGCTGGAAACGTAAAGGGAGAACGGTGCGGCTAAAGCGACAAGCTTCTCTGATTGAGAAACGACTTTCCGGTGACGGACGACTTTCTTGCACGAGGGATCTGCACGGTCGCGTTATAAATCGAGCGCGAAATCATTAATCCAACTGTCGCGAGTTCTCAGTGCCGGAAAAGGAAGTGGGACGAGTTCGCACGAGCGCCATCTATATCCTCTCTCGTAGAATCTATGTTTGTGCGTTCATGCGGTCAAAGTGGTGCAAATATGAACCACTTTGTTCAGCAAACCTTTTCCCATCCTGGAAAAAAAAAGTAGGCACGTACAGAATAAATTGTTTTCTAGAGCATTGTTTATTGAAATTAATTTTAAATGACTAGTGAATTGTAGGCATTGCTCGAAAATTTATGAAGCGATTTGCAAACGAGATATAGTTGCAGCTCTATTTTACAGGTACCTTCTGATATTTCGTGAAAGTCTCTTTTTGTACAAACTTTTTGTGGTCTGGAAATATTAATTAAAATATATGCAAACGACGTTGACATCAGAGTAAAATGTCGACAAATTTGAGTCTGGTTATTTTGAAGCAGGTAGAAAATTTTCCAGACAAGTTATTACGGATTTAATTCGTAGGGTGTGAGTAGAAAATTTTCAGTTCGTTCCAAATTTCTGCCAACTGTTCGATCCATATGTTTTTTGTTGTGCAACGGTTCGGACAGCTTCAGTTGCTGTAACACGATTCTCTACTGTGTTGTTTTTTTTTTTCCCCACCAATTCGAACGCTTTTCTCCCTCCTGCCGAGCAACATGAGTTTCACCCTGAGTTGAGCTCAGATATCCGGAATTTATTTCCCGAACACGAGCATGACCAAAGAAAAAAGCTTTAGCCAGGGCGAGAAGTGTGAAAATTCTCGGGTTCCTCAATCTCTCTGTTACGTCTTGAAAAACGACAACCTTCTGCTTTATCCATTTGTCACTGCATCAACGCAAATGTGAGGATGAAAAGTATTAAACTCCCTAGACAAATTACTTTTTAACAATACAAAACTCAATCCAAGAAAATCATATTCCACACCCTTTTCAATCGCCATAATCAAACATCCATTCGAGCTAAAACGAGATTTCTTCGACATTTAAACTGTTGCTTTTTTTAAATTTGAAATATCGATCTAAATATTTTACCATTTTTTCGTAAGTTTTCTGGAAATCTGAGTGTGTAAAAAGTTTTAATTTCTAACCACAGAACAAGATAATTTCGATAAAGTACCAAAAAAATTTGCTTCTTATACTTTTCATATAAAAAATAATGACCATCATTTTAGGTATTCGTTGTAGATTTTGTTTATAGTTGAAATAAGTTACGAAAGAATATTATGGATCTAAATTATTATATTTTTTTATCATATAAAATTTTGATTATTAAATTTATTGGCAAGCAGTTCTTTGTGACTTGATTATATCATTTTCTCTCGTTCCACTTAATTCATTCCATTAAAGGTACCCAAATATAAAAAAAAACCCTGTTTTATGGAAAGCCATAAAAATGATGACAAACATAAGATCACGACGGGATTATAGGAGGCATTAACACGTTGTAAAATCTTTTATTTTCCAACTTTATTTCAAAGAAACTAGTTGGATTACTCGGAACCGTTCGTAAGCACCAAACGACAATAATATTTTTTTTACCATTCAAGTTTAAGAATTTCCGGATCGGGAACTGACGAAGAGCTCGAAGAAAAACAGCTATCAAGAGAGACAGACGCTCCCACGAGGGAGCAGCGTGTTTTTCTCCCGTAATTAAAATATACAACTGTTTACTCAACAAATGGCCGAGGTGTAAATCTGTCAAGGGAGCTCTTGCTGACGTCGCATAGTAAATACACATGTATACCTTTATATATATATTTATATGAGCATTCTCCTCGTTCAGAAGATTAAGAAGATGAGATGCTGTTCAAGAGTTTTCCTCTTCGCATCACCTCCGGTATATTAAAGTAAATATGAGCATTAACGTGGGTGAAAAATCTCTGTTTTCTTCTCGCAGCTGCCGCATCTCGATCATTTGCTCCGCTCTGCCCTTTAGATCTTTTCGTCTCCTCTTTAGCCTCACTTTCTTCAAAATTGTATACACTCAAATGAAAGGTTCAAATTGACTGGATGGTTCCAACTGATTTCTATTTAATTTCTTTTTAATATTTTGTCATGACAATCGCTTGATAAAAACGTAGACCACTCTTAATTTAAATACAATGACGATTTTTTCATTGAAGGTTTTCGATGGGACAAAAATTCATTTGCAATTAAGTAATTTATTGAAATATAAATGAAAATTCAATTAGATGGAAAATACTGATGAAAAATTTGGTGACGAAGAAATATTCAGTGAGTTAAGATGGCGCCACTTAAATCGATTAAGTAAACCATCGACACGTCTACAAAGATCGGTATCTTGTGTCTCGTTTCAGCCTCTGGGTTTTCTACTTTTATCAGTGAAAAATCTCGTGTTTCTTATTTATGTGTAAAGAATGGCGAAGAAAAAAAAAACTTTCCTTCGAGTAGCCATATCGGAGTGTCACATCGAACTGTCGTCCATCTTCGCAGAGATCTCTGTGGGGTGAAAAACTGAGACGAATCCTGGAAAAGTAGGATTTCTATCGGTTTAAAAAAAGGAAGATGAACTGTGGATAGAGCTGGAGATTAAAAAAAAAAAAAAAGAAGTGAAACGAGTGAAATCCAACGAAAGAGACGAGAGAAAAAGCCTCGTAATGCGAGACTTTCGGACAGGGATTTTCTCATTGACGTAGATAGGCCAATGCACTATGCAGCTCGTGCGCAGGGAAAACGACAGACATTTTGTCAGGCGAACACGCGTATGTCACTGAAATCTTAATGCTCTTGGACGCGTAACTGACAAACGAACATTGTGTAAATTCAACAGTTTTTTTCCTTTTTGACATAAATATTTCGGATTATTCCAGAAACACTGTTATAAATTTTCAATTTAAACGAGCGTACGTTTCAGGAAAAATGGAACTGAAAAAAGAATTATTGATTTTTCTCCACTTGGCTCATTTTGTTTCACGTCTGTTCGAGATTCTAACGAAGATTAAATTCTCACAGTCCGTTTAGTCTGGGACTGGCGAATTGTTCTGCTGAAGCATGAGCTGATTCATCGAAAGCGTCTGGAGCGCAGTGTCGAGTGACACTTTCTTTACAGCTTCCTCTTTAACTCTACGAGCAAAGATCTCTAAGCTCGTGTAACTTTACAGAGACTTTGACATGTGTATCTGGATACTTACGATTCTCGCTTATTCGACTATCCTCATGACTAGAATATTTATGGGTGAAAGCTTTATGTCCAAATACTCTCCTTCTCTGTTTATATATTATTTTTTTCCTTGATCACAGGATGTGCAAAAATTTGCCACGTCCCACGCAACATATGCCCACGTTTAGTCGAACCAAGCTTGTCCTTCACCCTCTCTGGAACATGATACCAAAAAAATGTATTCAAAATAAGATTTCCATCAGATTTGTTTATCATTTTATTTGAGCCTCTGAATGTTTTTATGTTTTCAAATTTTGATACGAATCCATTAATGAATGTCGACATTGATGTAATGTCAATGAGCCATGCAATTCTTCTTTGTTCTCTTGCTACTTGAAAAAGGAAATTGGAACCAAGTGGCAATTTCTTCAAAAAGGGTGGATGCTGGAATCCTGAGAAGAAAAAGGACAGAGGTCATGCGAAGACGAAGAAGAAGAAGAGAGGGTGAAGGTGGAAGACATAGGGGATGGAAAGGGGTAACGACCCCTCGTTGTGGGTAGACAGTCCGGACAAACGTCCTGGAAAAGCATGAGTGGCGCTTTGGAGCGTGTCTCTTTGTGTACAAGGATGTGGTTACACATACGTTTGAAGGGTTGAGACGGCAGGTATATGTGTGTATAGGAAGGATTGATATGGGTGAATAAGAGTGTACAAGTGAGAAGGAGAGTGTGAGAGCAAGTGAGCGATGTCCTTCACCCTGGCGTCTGCCTACAGTTTGGCCAACTTCTTAGCTTCTCGAACGGAGGGTGCGAGTAAAGAAGAGTGAGAGAAATAGAAAGGGTGAGAGAGAAGTGGGCAAGGAGGAGCAGAGTGATGTATGAGGCAGCGATTGCACGCAGACTTTGACTATAAATCCCAGCAACGTAGCTAGAGTTACGAAACCCCTATGTAGGAGCTTGTCTACCCTGAGTCACCTCCACGCGTTCCATCCCTTCTCCAAAGATGAGAGAAAGTGTGTGTGAGATAAAAAGAGAGGGTGTGGAACGAAGTAACGAAACATGCACTAACAAGAGACCAAGGAAGATGTTACTCGAGTTTTTTGGCCCTTCATAGAATGCCCAGAAGTAGCCTGGAACAACCCCTCTCATATTTATGTCCTCGTAGAACTCATATAGAGGGGTTGCGTGTCCAACGCGTAAAGAAATATGCGGATATTCTTAGAAAGAAAAAAAAGTGGACAATATGGTCACAGTGTGCAGCCTGGTAAATCTCCCTTCGAAGTTATCCAGCCAGAGAGGGATTCGAGAAAGAGTGGTTTTGATGGGTGTGGAACTTTCGTGTAATGGTCTTGGTCGAGCAAGAAAAAAATATGAATGACGGCTTTTACCAGCATGAAAATGAATAAATTCGTTTCGGGGGCTCGAAATCGTTTTGAGGACAAGAACAGATGGATATTAATCATGTAATGCGTGATCATCCTTTCAAACCAACTGTGAAATGACCTGCCATTCATTCCAAAAGTTATTCAGTTCACTGGAATAACTTTTGACTGTTTTTAAATGATTTTCCAGACACGAAGCTGCCTATAGAGGCAAGCGTCAAACTTCATAAACCTATTGGTTTTCATAGCGGGTTCACGAAGCGTCGATAGCCTTGAAAAAATATTGCTGTTACCGCCAGGAAAGGTTGCACCGGTGCGCTCTTCCGGCGTCGAAGAGGTTACGAGGCTACGGGGAGGAGACCCTACCGCTAAAAGCTGGCATAAATCTTGTCACCGCCCTTTTCTATAGTCTCCTTTTCTCTTTCTATCCTTCCTCCTTCGTAATACCACACGCAGAGGGCGTTGTGTTCTGAATGCAGCTGCACATGCTTGATATCGGTTCACTGAGCCACCCACCCAAGCTAAACCGATATCGACTCGATCAGAGTCTAACGGAGGCTGCAAAGGCGCTCTCAAGTTTCAACGAGCCTATTAAATCTTGATGGTTAGTCACTGTGTGGGTTCTGGGCGGACAAGGAAATTCTACCTCCATAAAACCCATAAAAATAACTATTTTTTCCCCCAATTCAATGGCAACTAATCGCCTGCAGACATTGGCCAATGATTCCCAGAAGCCTGTAGATCAAAAGTGTGATCCTGAAAGACCAATATTTCAAGGACGTTAGTCCCGGCACTGTAAACCACTCTGTGCCTTAAAACACATTCACATTCACTGGATAACATTCCAAACAGTTTCCTAATTTTTTAAATGCGTAATTAACAATGATTGTGGAAAAGGTTGATCAAGTTTCTGACTACCGAGTGCAGACTTAATCAGAACTTGCCGTGTCCAACATCCAGAATAACAGAAGGCTTAGAAAAATGATTTGGGCTCGTGAGAATCAAGATATAATTTTTTGATCCAGAGGGAGTGCCCATCAACACCTAGAAACCTTCGTCTTTGGCTCCTGGGCAGCCTCATGAGGATCAAACCATTACTTCTTCATTGTTGCCTGGATCGTTCCAAAGAAGGGAAAGGACAAAAAAAAACAGAGAAAGAATAAGAAATGGTTCGTGGTCCGCCGGATCTTTGGGAACCACACGGATTTCCGTAACTTGGTGGCCATTCGGAGGGGAAGGTTGGATCGAAGGAGAGTGTAGAGCAAACGTTCGAGGGAGAAGGAAGAAGGCCGGGATGATGAAGGTGGCCGGTGTTGGGTGATGGATGGTCGACCTCCGCCCTCTGACAGGCACCCATTAGTTCCCATCCGACGTTCTACTGGCACCTCTACGCCCTCTAACACACTCTCTCCTTCGCACTGTCTACCTTCCTTTAGTGGCTGACACCCCGAGCTCGCGAGCGTTAGTAACAAGCAACTTGCTCAGGGCTCTGATGATTGTTTGTCCTTATGGGCTTTTGTGTACGTCACACACCCGGTCTCTGCGGTTGCTGTTGTCATCGTTATGTCATTATTCTCTAAGAGAACTATATTGGATAAGTAATTGATCGATTTTATATCCTGAGGCTACTAAACCATTGCAATCATAAATGAGGAGACAGACTGAACAAAAAAGAGCATCACCATAACCGGCAGGAGTCTCCGGAGGGATTTCAGAGGAACTTATATTTTTTACTAATTAATTAGATTCACTCCGCTTAATTGAGAATTGGACCATTCAAATAATCAAAGTCTATCAATCATCACTGCCAAACTTTTGCAATCCTTTGATAAAATCTTTCGAATCTGTTGTAAAATTCAATGTAAAGACTAATATATCGGTTACTCGAACATCCGTTTCGTATGAACATGTTACCGGGTTCATTTTCTTCGTTACTATTAATTGGCTTAATTATAACGCCAACTCGAGATGAAGGCAACCGCGACAACATATCGCGCTTGCCCGTTAAACGTGTATACCTCTTCTACCTTTCTCCTTCTCCTTCTCCTCCTCATCCCATTTTCAAACTCTCGGTGCACCCGATGTGGCATCAAGCATTGTCCAAAGAGGCAGACGGATGGGCAGTTTCATTGTCCGCATTGTATGCCAGTCTGTAGTCTCTCTCTCTCTCTCTCCCCCTTACTCTGCATCCGGGAAAGCTGTCCAACAATCGAGCAGACGGCTGTCACGAGATAAACTTCAACGTCAATCGCCTGTATATAGTTCTGTCCTGTGCACACCGCCTCGTGTACAACACCGCACCAGTATATTCAGAGCCACCAATATACACCGCGGTTGAGCGCGTGCTATTCAATTTTCAATATATTTCACCACCCAATACTCTCTCTCTCTCTCTCTCTCTCTCTTTCTCTCTCTCGCTCGAAACCTCTGTGAAATCACGATGAGCAATCGACTTTCTCGTGTCAGTGATTGACGCACTGGCCAACCTGATCGACTCGATTTTCTCGCCATTTTTATCATTTTTTTTTTGCTATTTCATGGCTACATTTTACGTGAGTTTTCGTAACAAAAATTTTCTTGACTCTGTCATCGTATATCACATCACAGTTACATTCATTTAGAAATAACAATATTGATCAGCCAAAATCCTTAAATTATATAATCCATAACATTAAATTAATTTTCATCAATTGAATCTCTCTTGCATGACGAGTTCATGACTGCATTAACTAAACGACGGTTGAAACTGTACACTGCATTTGAAAAATGAATTGAATAATTGAGGAAATAATTAAATATTTTATTCTCAACTGTGGAAGCTTGCAAATTTTTTTCAAAGCACTCGTAAAATCGATATACTTATCATTCGTAGGATATTAAATCTTCTCACTGCATGAAAACCATGTGGATTGAGGAATTTCAATTGATAGTCGATCGTAAAAAGCATGCCAGGAGTCTGTCGTATTTAATTACTCGTTAACGAGTTTTTGCTTTAAAAAAATATATAAATACCAGAAACATTAAAATGTAGAATAGAAAAAAAATAATTAGTCAGCGAACGAGGTGAGGATGTTGAAGAAATCGTACATGAAAAAAAAAAAATTGACACAACACAGACAAGATTTCCATCTGGACTTCCTTTGACACGTTTGATCCTTCGATACGTAAAAATATCAGATCAATGTAAATATATTTATGTTTTCAATGTGTATTGCAACACGACACATGCATTTAGCGTAAAGCAGAGATTAAATTACTGTCTCCACTAATATCAAAAACAGATGATGCAGATTTAGATAAAAGCTTAATTTCCGTATACTCCTCGTCCATTGTTCTGGCACACGCGATGTATTATTCCCGAGCAATAAAATCTGTAACTTTGCATTACGATATAAAGGCACGAATCGAGAAAATAAAAAAGCTGTGCGAGAGGAAGAGACATTAAAATGATTGCATCTACGAGCAAACATTCCTCATGTTTGTTAATTTTACACTCGACGAGACAACGATGCAAATATCTTTCAAACTGTCGACGAGTATAAATTATGATGCTGCAAGTATAACGTCGAGTAGTTGAGATCATGACACACACAGACGCACAATGATTCTTGAAATAATATATTTATCATAATGATGATTTTTATCATCGAGACGTAAGAGTCGTATGGAAAGAAAAATCATCGATCAATTTGATTCCCACTCACATCGTTCTACGAACTATGATATTTTGCATATTTACAACTATTTTATTAACGCACGTATATAAATTATACGTGAATGTTATTTAACAATCGTCATTCAACGATCGTAGGCAATAATATATTTTATCGAACGCCTTCGCAAACATTTTTCACGTACAACCGAGAAACGACGCACACTCTTTTACAAACACACCTACGAACAAGTGAAAATCCATAATAATACGATACGAAACCCATAAAAATCCCATTTCGTCTCCGAAACTTGATAATTCGATATTTTTAAGTTCCTTATCTCTCGCTCGTAAACTTTCTCATGGATTCACATGTACGATGCAATTTTACCGTTAAAGCAGCTCGTGGTTGAACGTGGACAAGCAAAATCGAATGGATTATTTGGAACTTAAAAATATTCGTGCCAGGAACAATTTTCCCTTTAGTTTCATCCACTCGTCTCACTCTTGTCGTCTTGGGTCACTCTCTTATCTCGAATTACGTTCCTGATAAGGTGTACGATGAAGATTCTCTTGGACGAAAGAGCTATTCAATAATGAACTTCATGTTTAGAGGCAACAGCGAAAGTGGTCTGTATTCAGGTCATCCAAACAACAATAAAAGTCCAAACTAATTATGTGAGAACTTTATAAAAATGAACTAATTCTTTCAAATCTTGAATCTTCTTCAAAAAAACTTACCCACCAGCCTTACGATTTTTTCAAAACGTTGATTTGCTGGTGTCATGATAAGTAAATCGACGTATCTGGCTCTCAAAAAAAAAGGAACCGTTGCAAGAGCGATTTAGTGCAAAGATAAAATCCTCAGAAGAGTGACGAAGATTGAGAGAGAAAAGAAGGGCAAAGAAAAAAAAAAGAGAAGGAAGTATTATGACTGCTGTCCTCTTTTCAGCGTCGTGGGCTTTGGAAGAATCGTTGCCGGATCGTTTTGTGTTGTCTGTGTTGCTTGGTCGCATCTCCTGGGTCGTTGAGATAAAGCCGATCATAAAAGATGTCAACCCATTCGCGAGAGCTTGGGAAAATACTCTGGCCGTTTCGCGGCATCTGATTCGCTTAATGGCGCTTGCTATCTCCTCGTAAATAGCCTCCGATGAGTGTGTGTGCATGTTCGTGCGTCTATATCTCGGCATTCATAAGTGTTCGTGTGTTTCTGTACATTTTTGGCTATCGTATATGTTTATGTGCGTTTGTCAGTGCTCTTGCGTGTTCGTTCGCCAATATCTGTCTTTTTTCCTTCTTTTCCACTTTTTTTCCTCTTTTCGTACACTTTATACCATATCCACACATACGTCAAACACATAAATGTACAATACACTTTTTAGCTCGCTTTTTAGACTGCGTTATAGACTTGAAATCACCATCGAGTCCACCAAAAGGTGTTTATCTTCGGCTATAACGGATGGATTAAAAGTGCATGGAATCACCGTCAGAACCCCTGCCGTATGAAAGGGCAAACCGCATCGATGACCCAAGAAAACTACTTCCGCAATCGTTCAACGTCGGAGATCATGGGACTTCACTATCTATACATAAACATGTTCGTGCAGTTTATTATACTCTTAATACTACCCCCCATAATCTTTTGAAGTGAAGTTTACATGATGGACTGTAATGAATCACCGGAATAAAACAAAAGTTCTATCGTCGACTTTAGTATCGTTCGAACTTCCATTTTATTATTGTTATTAATATTATTATTGTTACGTTTAAGTAATAATTACACAATTTTTGTATTTACTTATTCCCTTTATTAATATGCACGGTCGCGATACGTCTGTCTCAGCTCCAACCCGTTTTTTTTCTGCTTATTTATTTTTTGTTGTCAAGGAGATGTGTCTCTTTTATTCTCGTCTTAGATCGTAGTCATTTTTGTATCGATATTTTTATTCGAGATGGTGCCCAACGTCATGTCATAATCGTAACACTACTATTGTTATTATTATTACAAATTTAAAAATCGTTACTGTTGTCAGTGGAAATGGAATATTCCGCATTAAACAAATAAAACTTGATTAGCTGTGCTGCAGATTTAATAGAAAAGTTTTCTTTCGAACATGTCGAGGGTTTGAATTTTTTTTCCTTTTTTTATTCGTAAAAAAAATATCCAGTCCTTCAAATATAAAAAAATGGCTCGGCAGTGACCGGAAAATTGTATGAATGTCTTCTGTACCAAATTTCATCCAAATACGTCGTTGAGTTTTTGTGATAGAACGATTACGAACGTTCCTAAAAATACTGTTTTGATGAAAAAGCATTTGTGATGGTAAAGCATCTGTCAAAGAGAGATGTGATTTTTTTCTTGACGTTTCATTGCAATTTTATCGATTCCTGAAAACGTTGTAGTATAAATTTTTTAAATAAAAAATCGCTTTTTTTTCACGACTTTTCTAGATGTAAGTTTTCTAGCCTTTGAAGATAAAAATATCATTTTATAGAAACATTCGATCTTTGTCAAAATCATTGTCTCACAATGTGTCCGAAAGTTATACAATGACAGAGAATGAATCAGTAAAATAGTTCGACTCGTCAGATTTTTCTCAAATCTTCTACTTCATCTCTCATCTCTTCCATTCTATCTTTTTTCACACTATCCACCAAGTCATATAAAGAGTATAACTGAAAGGGTATATTTTTGTGGGATATTTGCTACGAGAGACGTAAATCGCTTGGCGAAAGAGCCTACTTTGGCTTCTAGAAACGACGATATGTTTATGGAGTTCCAAAAGCAGCGCCAAATCGCGACTCTTCAGCGAAACAACTCTTGGCTCTCCTCTCTCTCTCTCTCTCTCTCTCTCTCTTTCTCTTCTCTTCTCTTCTCTTCTCTCTTTTCCTCTGACCTCTCATGCCATCTTTAAATTATATTTTCTCGAATATATAGACGTAAACTTGAACCTATTCGGTTTTAAATGTGTGTGTGCCCTCGTACACGTTTTGGAATGTGTTTGTGCGTTGCTGACTTCGGTTCTCTCGCACTTTGTAACTTTATTATAAAAGCCATATATTACAAAGCTAATATAGCACATATATAGTTGTTTAAGGGGTAAGCGTGTGGAGTGGATGTAAATCTCAAGCACATAAACCAAAGAGAGTGAGTGCGATGAGAAATCGTGATTTTAAAACGATCGACGATGTCCGGTGGACGGTGTCACAACCGTCGTTAATGTCTTCGCTCCTCGGCAACCCCGAAGAGAAGTCGATGTATATATATTTTTATTCCTGGCCACCGTGCGGCGGCCCCGAACTTTCTCGAGTTCGAAACCACACGTAGCGCGAACCCAGTTAATTTATTGTCCCTGAGTTTGAATCACGATCGTTCCACCGCCAAACATACACATCGACACGAAACTACCAGCCAATAAAAGATCGAGTCGATGAGAGAGAACGTGGAGAAATGTTATAAAAAGAGGCCCAGAGCTTCATGCAAATTGGCAACCGAGTGTCAAAATAATGAAAGAACATTATTATTTCAACCTCTATTCCGCAACATCAATTAATCGCTGTTACTTGCCAAACTTTCATAAGTTTTTAAACACGTTTTATCATTCAATCAAAACCCCAATCTTTTGAATTTTTGAATAATTTTTTTAACTCACTATTTTTATTCAAGGAGAGAAACAAATGTTATTTTTCTAACAAGAAAAATCGAGATAATTTATCATTCAAATTATTCACACAACAAATTCATAACTTTCCAATCATTTTTATTATATTTTCTCTCTCTTTTCCACCAGGTTTCGCACCGATATTTGACTTCATTCATTGACACACTTACATTTGGCCTCTGTATTGACAGACTGGGTCAACGAGACCCGGAACGTACTTCATCCGTCTATCAGCAGCAACGATATTAAATAATAAATAAATAATAAGTAAATATTAAATTTAACTGTTCAAAAAAATTATTTACAGCTTCGACTTCTGGAAAATTGATTATTTTACTAAAATGAATCATATATTTCCAATTTCCATCAATTTCGTTCTCAACAACCAAGGATCTACTCATGAAAAATGCAATTTTCCGAAAAAAAAATCCGTAACAAGATTTAAAAAAAAAATCTTTACATTTTCAACGAGTGTACTTGGCATATTTTCGAAATGAAATAATCGTGACTGCTGATGATTGAGAAAATTCGGTCCGGGTCTAACCGACCCAGTGAGTCAACGGAGCGTTGAAAACGTGAAGAGAAAAAATAATTTTTCCCCACACATTTCATGATCGTAGCTTGCTGCGCACGTGACTTTAGCAAAAATCGCATCACGCTTGCGGGGACGTCTCAATTCGCAATTACATCATTATCGAACAATTCTTGGAATAAAGGAGCGCGTTACTCAGCGAGACTTTTTGCCCACGATTCATCACAATCGTAATGATAATAAATCTACAGAAGATTATATACGCCACATTAATTATTTATAAGAGTATATTTGTATCTGCGGTACGTAGTTTTGAAATCATGGCAGACATTAAAGTAGTAATAAATATAATAAATACATAGATATATATATATATATAATAAAAAGTGTGGATCTATCCCCTTCTCATTAAAACAAGACGGTGATTTACCAAGACGATAAATGGTACCGCATTCGACTCTAAACACGAACCTAAGAGTTTCGCGTGAAAGTTACTTCAACGGTAAATATAAAATATACACGAATACAAATATAGTTTACAATGATATTTAAGACCATGAGCGAATTGCATAAAATGATCAACATCGAGCATATAAAAAAAAATATATATATATACACAATAAATTCATAACAAGTCATAAAACTGACACATTTTGAAAACCACGAATATATCGATAAAATACGAATTAAAATATAATACCATATAAAATTACGAAATAATTGTTTTATTTTTTATTTTATTTTATTTTATCTCCATATATCTTTTGAGAATTCTCAGACGAATGATGACAGTGTTAAAAAAAAAAAAAAAAAAAAAACACTTAATCGAGCTTATTTTCGTACCATAGAATTTCAAAAAAAAAATCGGTAAAATATTGTTTGCTATCAACGAAATTTGATAAGTGTAAAAAAAGTGGTTTTTCCTTTCAATACTTTGCGGGATACAAATATTTGCATTCAAACAACACTTTTTATTGTAATTTGAAAGAATTTTTTTTTTTTTTTGCTGTGGTGGAGGCAAAATTTCTCTTCGGTAATCGACTCGCGCGAGGAGGAAAGAGACTGAGAAGAATCGATCGTGAAATTCCTCTCGCCTGGTCAGGCGTTTTTAGTGCGAAGTGTACGGCGAAACAGAAGAGGAGAAGAGGAGAGAAAGAGGGAAAAAAGGAGAGAAACGATGAACGAGATGCGATAAAGAGAGTTAACGGGCGGTCGATCGCAAACCTACATTTATATACACATACAGTTTATAAGCGAACCGGTCCCGAACTCGTTCGAAACTGTCGTTCGGATTCGCACTCGTGACTTATCACGCAGCGTGGCAAGATTGAGCGACGTTTACGCGTCCCGACATCTTCGTTCTTTTTCTTCTTTTTTTAAACTCGCTTTTGTAAGAGCGCGGCGCAACGTTCTCGTTTGTTCTCGTGGTTAACGGGAACGATTTTTCTACCGATTTCTTCACACGTAATCTGCCGAAGATTTCTCTGATCCATCCGATGCAACGAGAAACAAAAAACCCTTTCGAACGAACTAACAAGGAGAAAATATCGTGTTCGAGAGTGCGAATAAGAAATGTTTTCAGAGATTCTCCAGGTAATTAAAGTATGGCCACGAGAAGAGAGTCCAAAGGAGAAGTTTAAATATATATATATAGATTTTTATTTACTTCTATATAAAAATAAAAAAAAATAAAAAAAAAAATATATATATATATATGTATATTTAACATAGATTCTGATGTTGGTTCGTCGTGAGGTCTCTCGAGGCTTGGGCAACAAATGATTAACAAGCGAGATAAAAAGCGGGACACGATGTTAATGCGGTGTAACGAGCCTGGAAAAAGAGAGAGAGAAACAGACAGAGAGCCTCCGTCGTGTCAGCTTCAAAGTAGAAGATTTTGCGATCGTTCTTCGTCCTGCTACAACATTTATTTACACACTCACATTTTAATTTATGCTAACTCTCAACATACTACATATGTTATAAGTATATATCGTGTACAATGTATTTATAAAGATGAGAGACGAGACAACCATTGAGATGGAAAAACGAGAAATTCGATTCATTCATATCGATCGAATTGATTCATCGTAAAAATCCTCCGAAATCATTTATTTGCAGTTTATAAAAATGTCGTTTTTTTTTATCATCTTTACTGGTGAAAAAGTTTTTTGTTGCATTTTGTCGGTTCTTTTTTTTTCTCCTTAAGATTCCATTTCGCTCCATTGGACTGCGTTTTTCCAATCATTCCATTTTGTCAAAGTCTTTCCGATCGTGGAATTTTTGAAAAATATTTGGTGTCGTTTTTTTCTTACTTTAACTAGTGGACAAAATTTCAATTGCATTTTGGAGATTTTTATTTTAGTTTTTCCTCCTTAAGGTTTCGTCTAACTCCTTTGGACTACGTTTTTCCAAGTGTTCCATTTTATACTGGCCTCTCATGTCGTGAAATTAAAAAAAAAAAAAAATTATTGATGCTTTTTTTTTATTTTTGCTGGTGGATGAGTTTTCAATAACATTTTTTGGATTCAAAAATAAAAAATAAAATTGTCATTAAAGTTCCATTTTCACCCTTTGGGCTGCGTTTTACCAAGTGTCCCACTTTTTTTGAAATATGCAGTGACGATTATATTCCTGTCCAGGTTTCAATGTGACTGATATTACGAAAGATATAATGTTTATGACTTTTGATCGGCGTAAAATTATGCAAAAAAAAAAAAAAAAGAAAAAATTGATTGCAATGTCAAAATGGCATGAAACAGTGTTCGATAAAAATGACAGCGACTCGAGAAATGTCGAAGTTACTTAATTTGTTATTCGTCGCAAATACTAGTTTGACAGTTGTTTTCATTTATCTCTTTTCACAATGTTACTTATTTTATTTTTATATTATTTTTGTTTATTCGCTAGTTCGTACATGTATATCGATGTCTGAGAGAGCGAACTCGTCGACTATGCAAATCATCGGATTTTATACGATTCATAAATGGTCTGCCGATCGATTTGTATGCCAGAGGCGAATGTCTTTGACTCGGCAATCAGGTATTTACGATCCAACGTGTTCTCTCTGTTGTACGGAGTTCGAGTTCGACGAGATAACGAGCAATCTATGGACCAAGGATCATCCGGGTGTGTGTACGTTTGCGTGTGTGTTTATTCGTCGGCAAATTGTTGGTCCTGTGTCTCCCCGAAACGGATTGACTCGTTTGCCTCTCCAATGAACCCGATTTCGTGGATCCACCCTAATTGAAGGGTTTACGTGATTCGCCTCGACATATATTCGCGAACTTGTGTTCATCCCTTTAGCTTCTTCATTTACTCAAGATATCTCTTGAATTTTCAATCAAGAGCAGCCCAATTATACTTACATAATTAATTTAATCAAAAATTTATTATAAGTCATTAGTTATTATCAATTATAAAATCGTTGAGGTCTCAATGTTTTCGAAGAACGTTTTCAGGATACAATTAATTTGAAATATGATGTCTAAGAGATTTTTTAATGACATTTCGTAAATTTTGTTTATCGATCCTTTGAGAATACGTACAAATTTTTTGTAACAGAAGAAAAAATGATGAACAATGTCATAAAAGTTTGTTTTTTTTTTCTAAAATTTGCCTTTTTTTTTTAATCGGTGACCGCAACGCCTCAATAACCAGTTGACCGACTGAGCGAGTTAAAATTTTGTCAACATCAGTTTCGAACTTTTTTCATTCATAAAATCTCGTATCAAAATGCATAGCAGGCGACAATAGAGCCTCAGTACATTTTGTTTCGAATATTACAACATCGGTGTATTTGAACGATAATAGAAAGAAAAGCGAACGAAAAAAGCAACTGCTGTTTACTCAATCTTTATTTTTTTCCACATTTATGAATTTTTTCTTCAAGACAATTGTAAAAAAAAGAAAAAGAGAATGATTTACGAGAGAGTGTAACGATAGTGATTAAAATTGATGCGTCAGATGTAAAGAGGACACTTGCGATTTCGCGTTGCTCCATTCCATGTGGCTCTTCGAATTTAATGTGACGAAGATACGGCCATTTTTTTCTCCTTTTGCATAAATATTAATGACTCTCATAAATACGCAGCGTCATCGCGAGTTTCTTCTCGTCGCTCATCAGTCCGACTGTGGCCATCAGGCTTTCCAGTCACGCCAAAAATACTCGCGAGAAAAAGAAGAAAAAAAAAAAAAGAGCGAAAGAGAGAGCCAAGCCGCTTCGTTGTTATCGCGATGTCACTCCAGTTAACGGCGTGCTACGACGACGACGACGACGACGACGACGTCGAGTCGAAGTGACAGTGATGTATCGCTGCACTTTGTCTCTCTGTCGCGCATGGACGCTAATCAATGTTAAAGTACGTGACAAGAGAACTAACTTATTTCGAAATGGTGCACACTATGTATTACAAAGAATGCGTTCATAATATATATTGCGTTCATGTTTTTTCATATACATAAGACATTAAAAAATATATAAATATATGAATATAAGACAAGTTTTAATATGTAGTAATTTATTCAGCAAATATTTGCAAAAATATGAAATTCTTACATGAAAAACATTTATAATAATAAATATTTATATTTAAGATTATGTCGGTCGTTTTTTCAACAAATAATATGACGACGAACGTCATTTCGGATCTTCAAATGTTAATTTGATCATTTTCATCAACTTTGATCAAAGATTCAAAGGAAGAAAATGTGTGTATCAATTTCAATAAAACAAATTACGTTACGAAAAAAAAAAAAAAAAAACCAATTGTTTCAATTTCTTCTCACTCACGAATTCCACTTAATTTAAAAAAAGTCTATTAAGATTAATTTGAAATGATTCAGTTTTAATAAAGCAGTTGGATGATCGGAATGTAGAAAATATGGTGAAGTAGAATCTGGTAAATAAATCGAGGAGATGATGTAAGTGATTAGTGTTGAGTGATGATTAGCGAAGGGTTTAATGGTCGAAGGGATCTTGATGGGAGGGATGCTGGGACATGGTTTCGTGAAAAGATCTCGAAGCCATGCTGGGAGGTTGGTAGGAAAGCGAGGTATGGGAGAGGTGGTTGGTTTGATTAATTCGACAAGTTTGTCAACAAGCCACCTCTAGTTGCACGTAGCATTGATCCAGAGGTTGGTTGTACTCGCGTGCATACGCTTCAAGGCATTTGATGGCGTTGCTTGTGGTTTCTCGTATGGATGTATTAGCGTATGTACATGGAACGGAGATGTTAGTTGGTAGATAGGGTAGAGAGTTAACCCCGAAGCCTCCATGAGGAGGGTATAATTTACAGAGTGTCGCTGGTACGGTGTGTTAATCGCGTAACACGCCGCTAACGAGCCGAGTATGTTTAGTCTGGGAGCTTCTCACACCCGACTGCATTGACTCTCTCCCTCATTCTCTCTCTTTCTCTCTCCCTCTCTCTCTCTCTCTAACTCTTCTCTTCTTGTACGCCATGGTACGAGCCCCATCATACGAAGCAGCATGTAAACCCGGGGAACCAACCCCAACGAGCAGCAACCACTCTCCTCATATTTCCTGCTAATTGCCAGCATCTAATCTTACCCCTTCTTCACTGACATCCAGTGTCTTTCTTACTCTGTTCTCTCAATGTTGCTCCTTGTCAGAATTTCTTTTTCCAGAGTCATCTTTCGCACCCTCCCAAGCTGCTTTTCACCCTCTTTCGACTCAACTACTTCGTCTTCTACTTCTTTTCCTCACTGTCTTTTTTATTTAGATTTTCAATGTTTTCGTTTTAATTAATAGCGCAATCGGAATGACAATTAGTCGGTGATTTAAAGTCTCGTGTACACACTAAACGGTACTCTTTATTCAGAATTTTCTCAAATCTTTCAACTAATCCTTTGAATTTTTTTCTTATTTATAGTCTTGAAGCTTGCAACATATTTTGAGAATAAAAAGTGAATGAAATTTTATGAATAATTGAGCCATGGAAAATCTCAGCGGGAGCATAGATATTTTAGGCGAAATCCTAGGTGCACTCTCGACGCATTATCAGCTTTTCTTTTGTAGGTGCGGGGTAAAAGATCGCTCCAAGTGTCAAAAGTCTACCAACCATTTTTCTATACATATATGACAAGCAATGGTGTTAGCAGATGACAAACGCGAGAAGCGTGTGCATGGCGGAGAAAGAACGGGTGCTAGAATTTCACACTCACCCACACACTTATATACACAGATGCTTCAGAAAAGAAAGAAGAGATGCTGTCGAGAATAGTCGTAATAACACTACCGTCGAGCTACCAAGAGTAAAACACCGCAAAGAAGCGCATCACTAAAAGAAAAAGTGGAAAAGAGATGGAGAGAGAGAGAGAGAGAGAGAGAGAGAGAGAGAGAGAGAGAGAGAGAGAGAGAGTAAAACCATCCCTCGCGAGAGATAAGAATATCGTTGATTTAGGAGGCAGACTCTCCCGCTGAGCTGCCATGACGAATCGAGAGTCTTGGGTGCTCTTCGAGCGAACCATATACCACACTGAGAATGATTAGTTACGTACCATTTACCAAGCTCCGCAATCCCGCGAGAGACTTCTTCACCCGCGTCTTTTCCTTTCATTTTTTTTTCTTTCCTCCATGAAATAGACAAGAGCTTCGTACACACTTCTTGTTACTTTTTCTCTTATTCTTTATTTTCATCTCTCTCAAAATAACAGTTTTATCGTTTTCTTTATATATATTGATTAATTGAACAATCCAGTATAAATATTTATCTCATTCAAGTAGCATCTGTGCTTGAATCAATAAAATTTTGTCCCTTGTATTTCTGATTAATGGAAAACCTTGTTTTTCCCTAACTCAAAAAATTTATGAACTACTTTTGTTGGTCTTTTTATGGCAACAGTCAATCAGAATAATATTTAATTACTTTAGTTTCAGTAATTAAGACACTTCCAGAGTGCAGTTTGTATCGATAAGAAATCTCTTCGTTCTGCTGCTATGCCATCAGGTGGATTGCGTGTCATTTGCGTGAATTCTATAATTTTTTAAAACCCCTTCCAGTGGTCGAAAAATTATAACTCTTGTTATAAATTTTATCAGAAAAATACAATTTTTTTAAATAGTTGGGATAGGATTGCGTTTTCTTTGGCGGTTCATGGAAAAACTACAACCTCTCGACTGTCGTTTTGGGTCGTCTTCGCTCTGAATGGTCCTGCTGCATATCTCTAGCACCACGTGGTGGTCGAATCGAGAGGCTTTAATGTTGGGCTCGAATAAACCAAATGGCATAATTCATTTGACTAAAACATAACTTTTTACTTAAATCAAAGAAAAATAGTGTCAATTCAAATGAATTAAATCGAATGAAAGTTTCCAGTAGACGAAAATAAATATTTTTCCCAGTTGAGTTTAATCAAACTGATTGGTTTCGGTAACGAAGTTAAATGCATGAATGATTTTCAAATTGAATGAAATCACATTTTCCCTTAATTTGAGTTATCTTAAGAAATACCAATTTTACCATATTTCATAAATTAATTAATTTTCATTGAACCACTTATTTTCAACAGCTCAATTGATTTCAGGATTTATTTTATAATTAAATACTTACGATCTCAGGCAATAAACTGATGTAAAATTTCAAGAAAGAAAAGAACAAAACCATTACATAAAAAACATACGACATAATTCATTATTGGCAATCAAATGAAATGTTTATTAATGCCAGTGCTAAAGACGATGCTATAAAAATTCAATGACGACTAATACATCAGAGAAAAAGATATATATATATATATACATAGAGAGAGAGAGAGAGAGAGAGGATCTCGAGTGTCTGATGGATGAGTCGTCGTGCCTCATGTGGCAAACGTTATTAACTTAAGTGTGTCTTGATTCTCGTATCGTGTTTATATCGTATACAGCTTTTACGATTCATCGTTGATGACGGAGACTGTGATAAATCAACGTCAGAGTTGCGTATAGAAAAAGAAGAAAAAAAATAGTAAAAAAAAAAAAAAAAAAGAAAAAAAAAGAAAAAACGAACGATCGAGAGAAAAAAGAAAACACAAGAAACTGTACGGTAATTACTCGATTGTATTTTCGTAACGATGAATACGTCAAGATACTGGAAAGTGTTTACTGACTTTTCTATATACAGTTATATACGAGTCTGTTAATAGACAAGAAAATGGGAGTTCTGTGGGAAAGATTCGATAATTTAACTCGTATCTCGACACATGTGGGCGAGAATAGGAAACGTCTCTCGATAGAGAGGTGTGCTTTGTAAAAAGAAAAAAAAAATGCTGAAAGAGTAAGAGAGTCAAAGATAGAGAGGACATTAAAGACGGAGTGTCGAGTGCTGAATGTAGCTCCGAGAAACTCGCGATGCTGACCCCCGTAGTTGCGTGGCGGAAATTAATGAGCCGTCGTAAAGACAATTGCTGGTCGTTAGTCACGCAGGCTATATCTAATGTATGTTCATTTATATATCTATGTATATAGATATATATAATTACATACTGACATACGTGACGCGAGACTCCAACGAGTAATACCTGAGGCGAAGATTGAGACAAGGAAAATGTGTACTGGTCATTCTGTGCCAAACTTTCATTCAAATCCTAAATTTTATTAACGATTGTTTTGTGTTCTCCACTTTTTTCAGGAAATTAAAAATTACCTTTGAACGATTATGAATATGATTTCGTTGGGTGTATCGCAGGTTTTTTTTTTTTTTTTTAATTTCTTTATCCTTCTTACGAGACTATTTGATATTTCACAATTGCATCGAATCTGCAGGAGGGCCAAGGGAAACTGTGGAAAACCTGATCGAAACAAGTGACTTAAATTTTTACTGAGTTTCGGTTGGTTCGCACCGTCGTGAGACTCAGAAAAACTGTCTCGGTTTTTGATCGCGATCAGCCATTCGCGATCTGGTCATGACTGAACGGTCACCCAACCAAGTATCGAACTCAACACGGAGTCTGCTTATCCCTGGAAATCGCAGAACGCAGTGGGGTTAAATGGCAACAAACTTGTTGCGAAATACTGTGCCGTATTTGAATTTTGGAAAATGTTATTACACTGGCTTGAATTTTGGATTATATTGAGAAATGGCGTCTTAGGAAATTAAAAAAAAAAAAAAGACTTAAACAAATATTATTTTCACAACGAAATACTTTTTTATATATTTCGCTCAATTTTTCAAACGTTTTGCATAATTTTATTCGTAATAGCCCGTACGTATGAACACAGTATATCGGCCATTAGTTCTCAAGTCACAACGTCACTGCTCTCGAGGTCTATTAATGTGGATGTATAACTATATATAAATAAAATTTTATGTACATATATTTAGGTGGCTCCCAGGACACGTATTATATGCGAAGATAGACACGATGAGGACGAGAGTCTCAGGCGGCAATATGCCCGAACGGGTTGTCGGTGTCCGCCCGAGCAAATCTATAAATTCTCCTCGGTGGATATAATTATCCTACATATATAATTACGGCGTCGGAGCGCTCGTTAATCTGCGCACCGGGGCTGGTTATTAATTGCCTCCTCTCGCCGTATATAGCAAAAAAAGATAAAAAATTAAAAAACGAAAGAGAGAGAGAGAGAGAGAGAGAGAAAGAGAGAAGGAAGTGAGCTTTTACGGTTGCATATAAGAAGAAGATGGAGAAGTGGGTGAGTGTAATTCACACACTCATCTCTGATCTCTCCGTGTATATTATCGTTCGTATGCCCGAAGAATCGCACCAAAGTCCATCCACGTGATCACATAATGAGACACACGAACGTGTGAGAAGGCGTAAGTGAACGAAGTACGCACCGATGACGGGAAAAGTGCAAACGTACAAGTCGTTCTGCTTGGACTCGAACAATTTAAATTTGACAAGTCACGTTTTTTTTTTTTTTTTTTTTTGCGTTTTTGTATAGAAGTTATTTTATTTTCTGAGTTCGAGTAGACTTTTGAGCCATGTATTTGTATTATCTTATTAAAAATTATTTTTAAAATCATTTTTGTTAATTTCGCTGAATAATTATTTATCAATTACGAAAGTGGAAGAAAAATCATAGAGATTGGGCAACTATTATTAGAGAACAAGAGCTTTCTATAGTAATAATTGATTAAATCAATAATTAGTAACAACCTTCCGTTGATATATAACTCTATTTTCACCACGGCATTGACATACTGGGTCAATTTGACCCGGACCGGAAATCATCTGTCAGTCATCGTCAGCAGGCCTCCGGTTGGTTGTTATTGAAAAAAATCATGAGTGTACTTTAAACATTCCCCAATGTCTGTATACCATAAAAATTCAGAAAATCTAACATTTAAATGTTCAAAAAAATGATTGAAAACATTGGATTTTTAGAAGAGTAAGAATTTGTCTAAAAAAGTCATACATTTTTCAATGTTTTTTATTCAAAAAAAATATATATTTTTTTTTTTGCTCAAGTGAATTTGATTCATTGCCGAACCAGAAAAATATTCATCAATTGATCAATTTTTTATGTGCACGTGACAGTGAACCATGAATTACAGTTAAAAATCTTCTTGAAAAAAATGAACGAGTTAATAAACTAAACATGAAAATTGAATTTGAAATGTCTTATACTTAGTAGTCTTATACTTAGTAGGCCATTTGTACCGTTAGAACAGGGCAAATCTGCACATTCGAGAATGGATCACAAGCATGCTCTTTAATCTCAGTCTCGGATCTTAGCGTGTAAATGTATGAGTGGGTGGATCGAGGCGATCTTTCGCAACGATCCAACTGCACTGAGCTGAGTGCGATTAAAGCACTCCATCCTGCAAGCAATGTGTTTTTGTTTGTTGTTTTTCTTTTATTTATCAGGTTCAACTGTATACATACGTTTAAAATCTTCTTACTCGTGTGATCCTGCAATCCAATCGATAAATGCGTCGATCTTAGCATCGAGATAAAATGTTATACTCTGTGGTATTATGCACAATATATATATGTTCATTTATAGGCGAGGAGGCTTAATAAGCGACGAGAGGCTAACATCACAAATAAACGATCTGTCTGGACTCTCTTGAGAACACGTGATGGATTATTCGTATAAAATTAAAACAACACTGCGATATATACGTGTACAGAATGTTGCACGAGTTAATGTGAACGTTTGCATGTGTGTTTGAGTGCTTGTCACTTTTTGCAAATTGATCGATGTATCAATTAAGATTTAATCGTTAATTCGCTACGCTGAGATTTTTTTTTTCTCATCTTGATATTTAGATCTCACTATAATCGCGTACTTTCCCATGTGTTTTCTTCGAAAACAGATTTTATTATACACGAAAGTATAATGACTCTACCAGCAATTAACCCTTTGTTGACACACTGGGTCATTTTGACCCAAACTCATTTTCAGCCTTAATTATCTCTGTCGTAGAAATATTTCGAGGACATTTAGAATATAATCTAAGATCACGTGTTCGAATGGATATTCAGGGTTCATGGACACATTTCTGGTTATTGATCTAAAAAAATTTTTAAACCACAAAGAATCATGATTTGTTTTTTTTTTTTCAATTACGAAATTCTCAATGATTTTTTTAAACAATTTGAATGGATATTCATCGAATTGGGAAGATTTTTCGAAAAATATTAAATTTGTTATTTTCTTCAATTTTTTGATAAACTTTATTTGCTATTTTTTATTTTTATTTATTTGACCGATATATTTACAGATAAATAAAGATTTAGTAGAATTTCTCATGATAGTCTCCCACTCTTTATGCCCATCTGACAATCATTCAAGATTTTGATAACGTCAGCGTTGAGACGTTGTCAACGGGTTTGGCTTGATGTTTACGCAATCGTCAGCGAGCAGACACCTTTTACCACGTGTACACATTTACACACATTTGTGAATCCTATGAATGTTCACCCTGGTTGAAAATTTCACGCGAAAGTTTTTTATGTTAAACTGATGCCGAGATCAAGTACATGCAGGGAATCTTGAATGAACAAAGACAGGTGGAGAAAAAAATATAAAAAAAAAGTAATCGAAAGAGAGGGAGATAAGTAGGAGATGGATCGCACTTAAATCATTCTAATCGTGAGAGCCTATTGCACAGTACGGACTCGTTGGAGTGCACCGATTAAGATGGACCCGATGTGCTTTTACAGAGCTCGCCGAACGATCCCACGATCTCCCTCGACGATATCGGTGCTCGCGGGAGCGCGAAATAAAATTCAAACCGCGAGATTGCGTTGTGCCAAACGTTGGGATTCAATCCGCCATCTTTATTTACTTTTTCACAACTTAACCAGGGCCATACTTTCAAATTGCCATAATGAAACTCGATAAAAGATCTATGTGAATACTGAGCGTTTCGAAATATCTGGCATTAATTTGCAGAAATTGTATTTATTATTTACATTCATTTGCAAAGTGGTTCCCACCGTTCAGGTGAACAGATATTTTCAATAAACTATTGGATTGTTGCTTGAAATGTGTACAGAAATGTTTAGAAGTGAAATCGAAGTTTTTCCAGGTTAAATCGAGGCGCATGAACATCCAGGGATTTTGGAAAAAGTTTCTCAGAGTTGTAGTTGAACAAAGTTCGTTTTTTGAAAGATTCAATTTTGTCTTTTCCCATATTCTGATGGACATTCGAGTTCCAGGTCCACCAATGACAATAAAAATCTCCGCTGTCGACTATAAGTGGGAAATCCTATCCAGAGCATGAATTCTACTTTCTTACGATCTAGTTCTTCTCGTCGTCTGAACGCAGTGTTCTTGAAGAGGATGTAAAAGTGGTGGTAGAAGGAAAAGATGGCAGAAAGGGGTTGTTTAGTGGCGTGGATTTGTCACGGGAACGTTATTTCCTCTCGCACTCTTACTTTGTATCAGGCTAAACGAATCCCAGTGGATTCTCCGTGCAGATAGAAGGAAGTGATTCATTGCCGTTGCTACTGTGCAAAGTGGAGAGTAACGGAGATCCTTACTTCCTGTCTTTCACGGTATCATGATAAAAAAGAAAAAGATAGAAAGCAACAGAGAAAGAGAGAGAGAGACAGAGAGAGAGAGAGAGAGAGAGAGAGAGAGAAAGAGAAAGAGAGAAAGGGAGAGAGAGCGGGAAAGAAAAAAAGAAAGAAAGTTAGCGGTGTAGAAAACGTGGCCTCTTCCACATACATACACATTTATATATTTATATATATATAAATGTATATCTATATATTTGACGTTCCGCCTTGCACCAAGTAGGAAGTAAGGGCCAAGAGTCAAGAAGATGAACAGAGAGGATAACGCGGGGTTAACGGGAGACGCGAGAGAAGAGATTAGAGAGGCGGTGGCCCGGGGGCGAGCGAGGATAAATCACCCTCCGGGTCTTGAGCCCAGGCGCTACTTTACCCGTGAACGTTCAGGGATCCGGAGGCAACAGTCAGAGGGTTGGGGGCAGAAGAAGCACACACCGAAGCTGCTTTTCTCTAGCCACCATCGCCGCGCGTCCCTCTAGCCACCACGTTGAACGCCTGAACGAACACCAGCAGAAAAGAGAGCAAAAAAAGCAAGATCGAAAATACAACTCGAGGGTTAAAGACAGAGGTGAAAGATGTATACTGGTTTACGGACGAAACGAAGCGCAACCCTCGTTCGATTAATGGCTGAACAAATGCGTCCTGACACACTAGTCTTACGGCCCATCAATACATGCCGTCTGCACTGCAATTTCAACATTGCCTTCTCGATACTTGACTTCTCAAATGGAAGGTCCCTCTGTTGTACGAATTTTGTCGAATCGAAGATTCGTTAAGGGATGATTTACTGGCGTGGAACTTGAGTTTATGGGTTCGCATGGTTTTCCCGTTCTTTGTTAGAATTGGAGGCATCAATGACGATGAAAAAATAGACTCGCGTCTTTTATTATGTCAAAATGGATTGAGAATCAAACTCTAGTAAGCCTCAATCATTTTAAATGAATAATCTAAATGAAAGTGACTAACCAGCCATTTTGAATACGAGCTAGAACAACTTTTTTAAAACTTTGTTCCCAATTAATTGAAAAGGAGTCTGCTCGTTACGGGGACAAAAGTTTGTTCCCTCGTCTCAAAATCCAACGTTAGAAGCCATGTATAAATTTCAGAAGGCATACATTTTGCCACTAGTTCTCGATAACTCAGCAAGGATGTTGAGGGCCAGAAAGTCCATAGGGATGAGGCCACTCGACTCGCTGCTAGCAAATGCAAATCGTGGGGAGGCTAAATTAATTCAAGTGTGTACTCTGGCTTCACTTTGTCCTGCTTCGTAGAACGAAGACTCGACTTGATTCGTGCCTGCCCTCTCCCTCTTTGTCTTTGGTGACTCGAGCACAACCTCTCGTTCCTAATTACGTTTTGGCATACATGCAAGCTCGGATTGCATCACCGCGTAACGAGACCCGAGGGGAAGTGTATACAGAGACTAAATGAAAGGACCCATTCATTCATGTATATATATATCTGTATACATCATACATTCACACACTATAACATCGATGGCAGAGTCTGACGTTGCGTGAAAATGTACAGCTCTCGAGCCTGCCTCGAAACAGAACATACCCACAAACATTAGAAATACGCATACGATCTAAAGGCAACAATGAGAGCATCCGGATGGAAAATCATTAGAAATGGATATCGCGGTGGAGAAATGACTAAATGAAGTTTCACAAAAAAACTTTTAATCCAATTGACAAGAACGTTTGATCTTTTTAAGTCCCATTTTGCCTGAATTTAGGCAAAATTTGAATTTAATGAATTCATCATCAAAAGCTCAAGTTGATCCCGCATTCTCATAATTCTTTCATCGAGTTATTACTCCAAAAAGGTTTTTTTTTTTATTGAAGTGGCTATTTTTTAACATTTTTAACTTCTCGTATTTTTCACCTTAGATTCTCCATTTTATATTGCATTCTTGCGTGCTCCCTTCACAGGCTGTTCGTGTTCACGGGAGTTTTAGCCTCCGGTTCCGTAACAGGAATAAGTGAGGAAGGGCCCGAAAGAGGAAGATATACCTCAAGCGGAGTCTCCACCGTAATCTTCACCGGCGTTTAATTGCCAGGCAGAGATTTAGGGCCAAGAAGGTTCCTGCTTGGAACGGCAAGCGAGCGAAGTATAGCTCAGGAATGTGCTCGCGAACGGATATATCCTCTCCCGGCAGTTGGAAAGAGAGGGTCCAACTTTTCTACAGACTCCACCCCCATGATAGTCTCTTGGAGCAGCTCCTTTTCACCCTCTACCCTTTCCCTTCTCTTCTTCTCTACCTCGATCTTGCTCTCGTTCTTCTCGCCATTTAACAGCCCAACTTCCGGTGGTCTCTATATTGCTTCACAGAAATTACATTTTCACTCAAGCAATAAACAATTAAGTGTGAGATTAAGGAGTGTTACCGAGGCCACACGCCACCAACATACCACAATATTCTATTGAAATAAAATTCAAAGAAGCTGCGTTGAAACATTGATTTACAAATACTGTCTTTAAATCTTACGTTAGGTTCCTACGCGGGGTCAATTAGGCTCAAGTCAAAATCGACCTTTCGCATAAAAATTGCGTCGCATTTTTTCTTTACCGCTACCACAGTGAAACTAATTGTTCGCTGATATTTAAATATCCACCATTCGCTTAGTCGGTAATTGTACGATTGTTTTGAAAAAAAATGTCTCAAAAAATACTCATTTTACTAGAAGCTATGAGCCTGCAAAGTTGCTGAGGTCAATTTTACTCAAAAAAGGTTATGACAGTATATTTTTTGACATTTTTTTCATCCTATATCCTGTGTCAATCTTTGATTTATCCAAAATATTTCTTTTTTTCTATTTACATTTTTGGAAAAATGAGTATTTAGGGTCAAAGTTGAAATCTTGGATTCACTTGATTATTATTCCAGTCGCAATTAATCAGTCTAATAAATTATTCAATTTATTAACTGGTTCAGTATGAACTAAGCTTATTTGTAGTCGGAAACAATTGTCCTATTTCCACTTCTCCAAGCACGGTGGGAAAATGACGTAATTACTCTTATAACTCATGCACTGACTACACAAAATCAGACACAAAGGCTTTACGTGCAAAAGCATTCCGCAACGTTCATGAATTTATCAATGTCGAATATTCGATAAAGGAGTTATTCGTTATTGAGCTCGAGACCACCACAGAATTCGGTGCTGCATTTCTACATGCGTTAATTTAAGGGCGTGTATGTGTACGTACGTTTTGAGGGGACTTTCGAATATTCTTCTTTTCTCTCATTTCCTCTTTTCTCTTTTTTTTTCACATGCACCAACATAAACACAGATTTCATGGAAATTCCATGAATCCTCAACGTTCCCGTTAATAAATCCTTCGTTACACGGCTTGATTAAAAAATAATACAGCGGTTTAATGAGTCCAGCTCTATACCATGGGGAAAATAACCATCTCTCCCTCTTTCTCTTTCTCTCTCCTTCTCTCTCTCCCTCTCTCTGGCACTCTCTTCCCGCCTCCATTGCATCCTTAAATTCCCTCTCCTCCTTCAAAAAGCACCTGCACGCCTGTTTACTCGACTCTCAAAAATCCTAATTCCCTATTCTCTCTCATATTCATTTTCTTTTTCATTCTTTTCTGCTTGCTTTCTCGCTTGCTTTTACTTTTTGCGTTAGGTTAAGTTCTCTTACTTAGTTTAAGCTTTAGTTTAAGTTTAAGTTTTAGTTTAAGTTTCTTAGTTTAAGTTTTGGTTTTCTGTTTCTATTTTCTTTATACCTTTTTTTTTAATTTTTTTTTTATTGTTCCTTAGTTTTATGTCTTAGGTTAAGTTTTCTGTTCAATTTTTGTTTTCTTCTTTTGCCCACGAATAACATTCAGGGCATAATAAATGGTATTCATTCATTCATTCTCTCTCTCTCTTTTATTCACACTCTTCGTCGAGATTTCTAGTTCTGACCAAGCCACCTGTTCCATCTTTCTTCCAACATACATAAAAGATTCAAAATCCCTGTCTCGAAAATGAACATTAACAATTTCCAAATTGAGAACAAATTTCTGCGTAGCTGAATATCAATCGATATATTACGCAATTAAAGACTTGCCCGTGATGGCATATTGAAGAAATGAGGAAGATACGCCTAGGAGAATATTACGTAATTGTCGCTTATATCGACACTTCATTGACGCACTTAAATTCGCCTACTCCATTGACAAACTGGGTCAATTTGACCGGAAGCGTACTTTATTCACCTGTCATCAGCAGCCATTGCGTCAGTTTTCATTGAAAAAAATCAGGACTATACTTTAAATATTCCTCAATATGCGTGCATCATAAAAGTTTCAAAAATATAAAATTTAATTGTTGAAAAAAATTACCGGACTC
This sequence comes from Campoletis raptor, assembly GCA_948107755.1. NCBI lineage: Eukaryota > Metazoa > Arthropoda > Insecta > Hymenoptera > Ichneumonidae > Campoletis > Campoletis raptor. The sequence goes on along the minus strand of OX403628.1, from coordinate 15,172,326 downwards.
GTGCGAACGTTAATTTTGCTTAAACAAAAAGCATAATTTCTTCAATTCAACATTTTTCAGATTAATAACGCTGCAATATGAGTCTGGGTCAAAATGACCCAGTGTGTCAACGAAGTCGAGTTAAACTCACGATTTTATTGAAATATTGAGACGAAAACATTGAATTTCAGGGTTTTTTTATTATTATTTTGGTAAAAAAAAAAAAACAAATATCAAGTGGGACAGTTTTTGACAAATTTAAACTTTGCAGTGATAAAAAATGATATTCTAGATAGAGAACGAGTAAAAAGCAATGTTGAGAATAAATTTCATAATCTCAACGTGCAAAAAGCTTTCTGGCTGGGCTTGTAAAATCTGGGCACTAAAACTTTTCATGCTCGCGTTAACTCGCTTCCTGCTAACTGACTTTCCTGCCTCTTGTATGTGCCACGTATACTTTGGGCCATTCTGATTTTATTATCGGACTTATACGATTCATAAAATCGTCCGTGAATTATAACAACCGATATCGAGAGCATGAAAACTCACCTGCAGGTTTCGCTCGTATATTAAGTCTTATATCTTCGTTAGCAAACTATAAATATACAAGATTATTGTTGTTTTTACGTGTGAAAAGAATCGAGATGGCATGTGTGGAGAACAAATTTTTTTTTTCATTGTGCAAAAGTAGGTTACAATCGTTATATTAAAAAAAAATTCTTTTTTTTTCTTCAATTTTCATAGTTGAACATTGTTTTTTTTTTTTTTTTTTTTCAAAGAAACTGCACCTCGTTTGAATTTCATCTTCTTATCTATTTCGATTTAATAGATAAATATCAAAAGCATGAAATTTTTCGCGATCATATAACGAAACTTTGTAACTCTGTAAATATGATTGCGAGAACGTACAGAGGCGTTATGAATCGATGCTTCTGGTGAGCATTCGTATGGAAAACGATGCTCGCGATCGAACGGATAAATTTTAATGCACCAATACATATCCTCTGATGCTTTCATTACACCCGTAGCGACGGTGTAATTGATTCAATATTAACTCTCCCCCGGGAAAGGGTTAGCCACAGAATTAATTAACCGATGAAAATAGCCTCGAGGTTCTCATTGTATTAAACGAAAGGTCATCGCATATAACAGTGCAGTCTAGGTACATTTGCATTCATAAATTCATCATGTAGAAATTTATACAGGATTGAGACAGTGATTGAGGATTGAGTTGACACACTGGGTCATTTTGACCCGAAATACTTTTTTGGTATTAACTGTCTACACGCGTAAATCATTTGCAAGGCCTCCCAATGCTTTTTCACCAGAATTCAATTCTTTTTTCTGTTCACAATGAGCCTAGGTCACTTTTTCCAATAAATATATTTTTCAAAATCTTCCCAAACCATTAGTTTTTCTTAGAATAATAGCATTTTCCATAAATTCATTTTCTATACAATATTTTTTAGTAAAATGTTCACTTTTGCAAAAGTTCGAGTTTTCGATTATTTTTTTTAACAATAAAATTCTACATTTAGTGATTCGACAGAACTTCAAAAATTTGGTGTCATTGGTTCAAGTTTCACTATCGTGTTGAAAATGGATATTATTTTAATAAGATTACGAATAAATCTTATAATTTATTCTTTATTCATTATTTCCACTTGACTTGATAAATTGGCCAAGTTTTAATCATCGACATCTCTTCACTCGTGAATGAAAAGTAGTGTTTTTCTAATTCCCATAATAAATCGTTTCGACAATCGATTAATTGAGGTAAAGAGAAAAAAAAAAGTGATAAAAAAAATCGTGCAATTATTTCACCTTAGAGAGGTGTTAGATCGAAACGCATGATAATGACTTCGACTTGTACTGGTAGCGCTCGCGCTTTGGCTTGGATAAATTCAGACGCCGCCACACCGCACAGTGATTTATTAGCAGCTGCATTATGAGCGAACTCACGTATTCACATTAATTATTTGATTATACGATTACGATAATTCTCAGTTCTCTTGAGCTCAGGCAACCGAAAAGAAGTCGTAAGTTTCTTTCTTCTAAATATATCGTGTTCTTCTCGTGTTCTCATGTTCGAATAACCTGCGTGTTGATTATTTTTTTTTTAATTTTTGAAAATTATTTCTAAATCTTAATCCGTTTCCACAATATTAATTTTTTTATTTACTGCATATTTGGTGCACTTTTGAAAAAATATTACGAAAATATATTTTGTAACGTTGTCAGTTATGTTTTTTGATATATTTATATTTATTACTTTTATTTAAATAATATTTATTCATAGACATATTTTTATTATCTCATAAATAAATATGTATATGTACTTTTTTTTTTTAGCTATATTCACGTAAGATATAATCATCATTTTACATATATATTATTTTCTGAATATTCGTATCAGTTCGTGAAATCTTGAGAGCTCTCTCTTTTCTCTCTCTCTCTCTCTCTCTCTCTCTCTCTCTCTCTCTCTCTCTCTCTCTCTCTCTCTCTCTCATAATTAATGTAACATACGTATGAGGTAATCGGTATATAAAAATTAGTAATGTCCGTAAGTTTCTATTGCACGCAAACACGACCTATTAAAGCAATGGCAGTTGAAAAGTTTTTTCTTTTTTTTTTTTTAATTTACTCACGTATAAATGCACTTCTCTCATCTCTTTTCACTCTTTCTGATTTCCTATTGGCATATCGTAACGTTTAATTAAACGTTGAGCTGAGCGAGTTGAAAATCAGTGGTTGGAAAACACAAATTAATACGAAAATACTATTAGCGATTGGTCTCATAAAAATGTCATTGGACAAATTTTTATATATTTTTTCTAAAACTCACAATTTTATTCTCACAGGCATTAAAATAGTTACAACATACCTTGACACTTCTAATTTTTCTTTTTAACCATACTACACAAACAAATTTGTACAGAAATTATCGATTTCATGAAAATCAACTCACCGAAGCGTAAATATGTATTTTACGATTTACATGACACGAGGTTTTTTTAACATCGCTGTATACTTTCTATCACGCTCGAATGATCTCCCGACAGGAATTGAAATGAAGTTGATAATGTTCACTGCTAATATGTTCGAAACACTTGACACGAAGGCACATGAATTTTTTCACATTTTTACTATTTACATACATTTTTTTCTATTCAATTTCATTTATCAAATACATCGTGGTTAAACAACTCATGTGCGAGAATTTAATGCCAAATTTTCAGTCTGTCGGATAAATCAATTTAAAGCTCATAATTTGTGTAATTTGGAAAAAAAAATAATAATCATTTCTTATCTTCCAAGGAAGAGAATCGTTTGAAAAAAATGTCTTTTATGTTAAAATTTCTTCAACGAATGTATTATAATTATTAATTTCAGAATTTATTATGAAACGATTCAGAAATGTCATTCAATCGATTTTTTATTATTATTTGAAAAATTTACTTTCAAGGATTATGCGTCAGCAGAACGGCGAAATACTTTTGATCATTATTCGTCGCAAGCTGTAGACAAAAGGTTTTCTCTACTTATATGATTTCCAGGGGAACAGATAGAGCAGGAAAGAGACGGAGATTGATAGGTGAAGATAAATGAGTGTTGTCAGTGGGTCGACAGGTGGATATAGATTTCCTTAAGAAAGTAGAGTCTCAATGGCAAAGCCAGGCTGCTTGTTAGTGGTGGATTCCATAAGGTCGTATTTCGCGACCAGAAACATTTCGAAGTAGAAAAGGCGAGGGAGCAGAGAAGTAAACAGACAGATATTTATCGTAAGGTTTCTCGTTCTTGAGCCAATTGACAGTTGCGTGTAATAATTCGTCAGCAAATAAGAAATCCTACACTCAGTTTTATCCATCATTCATTAAAAGTGTACAATTCTTTTGATTTGAATAAAATTCTAAAGATTATTTTTGGGGTGAGATTGAATCGATCGAAAGTCGATATTAATCGATCTAATTAATTTGACCAATCAAAGCTAATGATTCTTTAATTAAAAACCTATTTCAAGCATTAAATTTGACTTTTGGGATTGACTTTGATAGATTTAGTCAATCAAATTAATGTGAAATGATAAATTAACGGCTTAAAAATCTTTGCCACAAAACATTAAATATTCAATAATAATAAATTACAAATTAATTCTAAACGATAAGCAAATAATCCTATTACGCAATACATCTACTTTGTTTATTTCCATCGACGAATTTTGCGATTAGAAATGTGTGTAAATCGTATACATTCGTAACTGAACTCCCAGAAAGCCTTTAGCATACATAACGAAAAATAAATTGTCTCGTATTTAGCTGTGGATGAAAATGTAATCAATTAAGGAAATTATAAGCCTAGTGTAGATAAGCAAAGCCCATAAATATAGTTTATTATGAAGCCAGATGTTTGAGGTGCTTTCGCATGTGTTATCAAAAGTATTTGGTTTGGAAAACGAAGTCATGTGTGCCATAAATAAAAAAATTTAAAAAAAAAACAAAAAAGAAAAAAAGTTTATAGACGTAAAATAGAATAAAAGCGAAGATAGAAGATTAGAAACGAAAAAGTATAAAATGAAATAAAAACGAGAGACATAAATGTTTTTCTATGTAAAATGTTAACTAAATTAACTGACGGAAATGGTTGTGAGTTCTCTTTGAATATTATCGTATCTGGGAGGCAGAGAATCTTCGATAATTAACGTCGTCTTGGGTGTCTTGCGACCGCGAGGAGTTCTCTTCTTGAATCACGTGACGCCCTCAAGCAATTTGCAGCTTTCTCGTTACACACGTGAGAAAGAAAGAGTCAGTATAAGCGAAATGGTTGCCACACAAATTTGTTCTCTCTTTATGTACCAACTTGCAAAATTCCATGTAAATACCCAATCTTATATTCCATTGGTTGTACAAACGATAATGGGCTTGTACAGTTATATGACACTGTAGGACATCGAGTATATTCACCGATTCATGCTCGTTAAAACGATTTATAAATTCTCATTTATTTCTCACGTTTTCTCATGTATTTTTCAAGCTTTTTCTTACTTTATCATTTTAATATCTGAATTTTTAGTGTCTCAAATAAAAAATCGATTATTATCGAATCTCTGTGATTAAATTGAATTCGAAAACAAAAGTCCAATTAGCCTGTGAGGCAAAAGAAAGTTGGTTCGCGAGGGCAACTAATGTCACGACAAAAAAAAAACATTAATCCAAAGAAAAGCATCGTAGCAAATTAGTGTGTCAAATAAGCTACTGCAGTGAATGAGAAGTAGCGCAATACGCTAATCGCTTTACCTTCTTGGATAGCAATTATTAATTCTCTTGCAACGGTGATATTGCAGCTTCGAGGAGGCAATATTGCAGGAGAGATCACGCGTTAAATCGAGTATCATTGAAAATAAAAGAAATATTTACGATACAAGGATGGGTGGGGCAAAATGGGACACAAGATCTTAGACATCATTTTTTAAATCGATATTTCATTCTTTGATAAATACCACGTTTCACATATTCTTCAATCGACATAATGACGGTCGAGGCTATACGGAGAAAATATAATATCAAAAATTGCCATGGCATCCGGAATCGAACCAAAAACTTCAATGTTTTTGTCAATTTCTATAGAATATGAATGAAAAATTACGATGTTTTGGTAGGAAGCCACAGAGGGACGACATGGTACCACGAAGAAATTATGCCATAGGTATTTTTGATATTATATTCTCTCCGTGTACAAAAAAAAGTAAAAACAATCGTTACAATTTTTCAAAGTGGCCCATATTGCCCCATGGTCCCATTTTACCCCATACTCCCATTTAAGACGACGATCCAGGGCTCGCGCGAGTCCAATGTCGTTAATCAGCCTGGCTGGTAAAGCTATGATCAGCACTCTAATTATCCCGCGACAGAAAAATAATGACTCGGTGGGATTTTATTAATCTGGTTCGTTTGGCTGCTGCATGGGTCCATAAGCGAGAAAATTTCTTCTCCCTCCTCCTCCTCCTCCTCTAATTTTCTCTCGATCTTGTTATTTTTTTGTTCTTCTTGTTTTTTTGCTTTGTTGTTTTTTTCTTTTCTTCTCTATACTATGTATCGATCTTTTTCTCTCTTTCTATCTTTTGCGGTGTAAATAAGAGAAATTCATTAAGTATTTAGCATTTAGTATCTACAGTTACACACCTTGGTTGTAGTAACATTCCAGAAACCTCGACAACCAGTTTGTGTCGGCGCGGCCATATAATATCTTAATCTGACGATCTTATCGTTCAGGGCATTAAGTTTTAAATATATGGAAGTGGTTTTAGTGTCACATAAATTAAGATTAGTCAGTCGGCACTTGCCATTAACATTTGCCATTACGACTATTAACATTAATTATATATACGCTAGAGGCCTTCCAATTCAGTGTTTTTACGTACATGAACCGTGAGTGTGTACGTGAGTGTGTGATACTCGCACTAAGAATTATATTTTATAAGCTCTTTTATCTAGCCAAACGAATACGTGTTCCTGATTTTTTTTCTCCCCCTCTCTCTTTCTCTCTCTTCTCATTCCTTTCGATGCGATATTATTTACCACAAGATTGCTTAACCCCCTCGTAGCATATTTAAGTACATTTAAATTTGTGAGTATATCTCGCTTCCGGTTGTAGCTGCTTTGCTTCTTTTTTTTTTTTTTTTTTTTAACTTTTTTTTAATTCTCTTCCCTCGACTACTCTGCTCAGGTATGTGGAAACCACCTACTGGGCTTACACATCGAACGAGCCAACAAGATCTCATTGAAAACATTATTGAATTTTGGCTTTATAATGAATTTTGCTAATGAACCAATTCGAATATTGTACAGTATAAATAAAAAAAGAAATTATCGATGTTTTCCTGGCTGAAGAAATATATTTTAAAATTTTTCCAAATCGTTGAAAATTCAACTCAATATGAGCATGGAATTTTTGTGTAATTAAAAATATGTAAAGTTCGTTATTGAAATTGGATTATTTTGGACACGTTGAAATAACGTGTCCAAAATAATTTCAAATAACAACGACTTTGATTAAATGATATTTTTTATAGCAACATTTTTTTAGCTCAATTATAATGATATAATTATTATCTTCAATAGTATTAATTTGTCATAAATTGATTTGTTAATAATTCATAATTCATTTAATAATAATTTGAAAAACTACATCGAATTATTATTATCCATTATTATATTAATGGATTAATCAAAGGTTAACGAATAGTTTATAACAATATTTTCTGAGTTTAATTATAATGATATAATTAGCATCACCAGTATTAATTTGTCACAAGTTGATTTATTAATAATTCATAATTGATTTAATATAATAATTTGAAAAACTATATCGAATTATTATTATCCATTATTATCAATGGATTAATCAAACGTTAACGAATAGTAGTTGTATTGGAATAATAGTATTTTTCTGAAAAAAAAAATTGATGAGCCTAAAAATATTGTTTGTTTATCTTTATCAGCGTTTGTCAACATTTGTCAGTGGTTTACTTGTTGATTTGTGGGGAGGGAATGTGAGGACTGTTCCTATATATTGTTTGAAGATATCAAAGTGATTGTTGGTCCTCCGTTTAATTCGATTGTTTAATTTTTTTGTTTTTTTAAATTGTTTTTCAATAAATTTGCGGTTGTTTATTCCAGTTAATCGTTTGTTATTAATTTTTGGTAGTTTATTTGTAAAAGTAATTATGGGCGAGTTGTTTAAACACAGAGTCCAAATATATGGAGAATTTTTATATTCACGAAAGAAATCGAAATGAAAATCTATGTTGATTTAATTCGTTTAATTGAATGCCAAATGATGTATTCAGTATTTATGAAATATTATATACATTTTAAAAGAGTTATATTTATTCTGACACTTGTAAGGAAAACAGAAATGTGGGTGGACACACGTGAATGATATCTGAAGGTGTATCGAGTGAATTAGACGGTTGTCATAGCAATAAAATGCCACCACGTACGATCGTGTATCAAAGTTGTTAAATCCCACTTCGAGGGAGACATCAACGAAACATTTCGTCATTATATAGTTATATAGCACAGCTATAAAAGATTATTGTGCAAAGGTAGAGAAGAAATAAAATGAGAATTTGATTTGTTGATAGTGAGGGAGAGAGAGCGGGAAAAGTATTGACACGTAGAGATAGAGTTTGACGATGTCGTACGTGTCGATATCCCCCATAATTACCAGGGGCTTTAAACGTACGAGAATATACGTCATGGTTTTTTTTTATAACGAGAAAAAGATAATGTCTCGATATATTCGTATAATAACTAGGAATATATATGTAGATAAGTGTATAAATACATATAAAGATGGTCTTAAGCTTTTCTCGACTCGGATCGTTTGGCATATCGTATTATCGTACCAAAGAGACTCTATAACTTTTATATTATCCGAATATAGTCGCGACAACCTCGTGGCAAAGAGAGAAAGAGAGAAAAATAATAATAAAGCGAGAAGAACCGCTGTCGTTGAATTTACGATCCCGTACCTTTAGCTGTCATTAGCATATACTCGAAATATATCTTAATTTTACAATCGCGGTATTAAACGTAGAAGATAGTATAGCTGTGATATACGATCTGGTCGTAGCAATAAAATAAACACGAGCCACGACAACGATTATATATTATACGACGACGACGCCGAAGACGATACAGTCTCGATGTGATTGCCCAACCAGACACGTTTTTCCCATGTCCATGTGTTTATATATTTCAAATAAATAAAAATTACAATATATATATAGTTTCCTTTGAAATATTCACGTAAGTATATACCCGGAAATATTTCAAAATAAAATCGTTAAAATCTGTTTACCTGCAAGAAAATCGTTCCTATCCTATACCAATCGAGAGAACTTTCAATCTTTCTTTCGTCCACTCTTTTCTCTCTCGTTACTTATCCGCCCCCGCAGATTGAAGGGATTAAGCTAATCCCTTCGTCAAAGATTCGAACCTCGTACGACCATTTTCTCAGATAATAAAAAGCGCTCATCCACAAACGTTTTATTGACAGTAACCGAATAAATGAACTTTCTCTGCGATCAATAAAAAAATAATAATAAAATACACCATTTTGTTTATACATTTTTTTTTTTTTTTTTTTTTTTTCAACGACTCGTCTCTCATGATTTTTCATCCAGGAAACTGGGTCATACAACCCTCTGATTACAATATGCAATCGAAACTCAATAGAAATTCACAAAACATCGTTCAATATATTGATAACTTTTGTGTATTTGAAAAAAAAAATATTAAATTTTCCTTGTTTACGTGTATAATCAATTTTCACTAGCAGACAAATGATTGAATTCCTTCTCCCTCTCTCTCTCTCTCTCTCTCTCTCTCTCTCTGTCTAACTTGATCACTCATGAATGCAGACTTCTATGTGGTAATAACGTCATTTGCTTTTTTCTCGAAGCATACATTCGATATAATCGTGACAAATAGTCATTGCGCGATTTTACATGTGCACGCGATATAATCCTCTATACTTACGTTATCTTAGAACGAAACGTCAATCAATTGACATTGACGATTAATATGCTAAGCGAAATATAGCTCACATGTCTTATTAACATTAGAAATATATATTTGTATGTAATATTTTGAGCATAAATATTGATGTATTATAAAAAAATATGTGTATGAATGTCCATCAAAAGTGGCTGTGGAAAAAATGTAGCACAGTGTCTGTATTCGATTTAAAAATATCGTTGATATTGCGTGTTTACCTGATGGCAGGTGGAAACTTGGAAAATTATAGCTTGTGCAAGAATTGCCTCGAGTGACAGTCGACAGATTTCTCGACAAGCCTTGTCGCAATGAACACGCGCAACTAAATCGCCAACGAAGAGTATAAGAGAGTGAGACAGAAATGGTTGATTCATAGTCATTACTTTTATCGTTTTGATCTGAACTCAAGAGAGATCTAATTGGACGGAACGTTGAGGGGAATGCGAGCCAAAAACATACGTACGACGTTTACTTGGTCCTGTTCATTTATATACGCCACTCTAATTAATTGCTAAGCCGAACATCTTTCCTGAGAGATGCTTAAATTGATCGTTGAGTATCGTCTGTTATTTATTTTCATTGAAAAATTTATAAACCGAGAAAAAAAAATAAAGAACATTGTCGAAAGAAAAAAAAATAATCATGTCGTTTGAACTCCCGTGAAAATGTCCGAAAATATCATAAATAAATCTTCTGTTCTGACGTTTTTTTCTACATTTATAAACCTACAAATATTTTCTTCAATTTCGTCTGCTATATTTTATTCTTTTTTTTTTTTTTTTTTTTGTTGCCAATTTCACTATGGAAACTGCGAAAAATTACACTCTGTATATCTGTTTTTCACTTCGAAGTATGCAGCGCCAATGGAATATCTAATAATATTGGAGTGTCAGCTGTCGAGCCGTAAGGGGAACAACGTGAAACACGCGCGGAGTCTCCTGCCGTTCGCGAGGTAATAAAATACATTTGTGCCGCGGCGGCTAACTTGACAGTCAATATGGCTTTCAGCTTTACGATGGATGAAAAAGGACATATATATATATATGTCATTATATATTATTGTATATAAACACTTTTATATATACGAGAAAATGCCGAAGCGTTGAATTACAACTTACCATTCGTGGTTTTCTGCATGCAGCTATTTACATTTACATTTAAACATTCACGAACACCGAGTTAACATGGTACCAAGGAGGAGAAGAAGAAGAAGGAGAAGAATGAAGTACCAATTTTTCAAAAACGCCAATCATTTATTGTCATTTGGAAATATTTTGTTAGCAGAGTTTGTTCAAATATTGTCCCTAAATTATCGAGAATTCTGTGATCAAATGAAACAGTAAGTTTGCATACCCTGTTTTTAGGGTTCCATTTTGCCCCATACTCTTCTCATAGATACGATAGCAACGATCCTATTGACATACACTTTACTGGCACTCCATTACGGGATTGTTATAAATTATAAACATTATTCTATACACGTATTTACATTTATAAAAAATTTACTGCAATTATTTTTTCTGCTGGAGGCATACCCTGATGAGGCTGCAGAATGAAAAATAGTGAATTGGAAAATGTTTTGCAATTTATTTATACTATTGCATTGGTCACCTGATCGTCCCTTGTCAATGGGGAATTGGATTTTTTGTTTTTTTTTGTTTTTTTTTTTTTTATTTTTTTATTTTGTTTTTTTTTTTTTTGAGGCAAATAAATGACTTCTTGTTAAGACCGAATCGTTGTTAGACTCGGGGCTGATTTTTTCGATAGAATAAGGTTGCAACTTTTCAAGTTTCTTTTTTGAAATTTTGTTTGTTTAAAACTGTATAAAAATGTTTTCCTTCCAATAATTTGTACGTGTTTTTTAAAGATCAATAAATATGTATAGAGATATTAAAAAAATAAATAAATAAAAAAAACTCAACCAGTTTCAAATCGATTCTTATTTATTGACTGCTATTTTCAATCTTTGATAAAAGAAAAATCATAAAAATCCCCTAATGTAAAAGTAATGAAAAATCTGAAGACTCTGTCTTTTTTCTTGACTAATTTAAATTGTCGTTCAAGTTTAGAACGACGATGAGCTACAGCAAGAAATGTTTTTTTTTTTTTTTTTTTTTCATAAATGTTTGATGGAACTCGAATCATGTATAGGATACGTATAGCGAATGTGTGTACGTACTACGTGTGTGTGTTTGACGTTCACCGCCAGGAAGAGGTAGAAAGATGCAGGAGCACGATCTCGCCCCCTCAACTCTCGTGGGTCTTTTTTACTCAAGGGAGAAACGAGCAAATGTACAAGCTAACGTTGGAAGCTTCGCGTTGGAAAAGGTTCAACAAGAAAGCCACGTGAATCCAAAATGGCGACGATCTTCGAGCATCGAAGCATCGCACCATGATAAGAAAATAATTATTTCTTTCACAAAAAAAAAAAAAAAACTTATGTCTACATCCTTTTGGGGATTGGAGCTTGTCACTTGCAGCAACTTCGTTCATAATATACAAGGTGAACTTTGAAGCTGAATATCTCGAAAAGTTTCCGTTGTAAAATGATTTAATTGTAGTGTTTTGATAAGCTCGCATGCTGAGTGTTAATAACAGATATGAATAAAATAAATTTCAATTTGACCTTGTAATGACCTTCAAGATATTCTCAAGGTCAAATGAGCAATTTTGTATTTTTGTCCTTATCGAACTATACAAATTGTATTTCAATCATTTTCCCATTAAAAGTCTACTTTCAAGAGATTATAATCGGTTAAACTTCAAAAGGTTCACCCTGTATAAATCCTCCGTCGAAAAGACAGGTAACATTGTCTCCTCAGGGACTTGTAACATTACACTCGACGTTTGTACTCCCTCGATGCGTGTTTTTGCTCACTTGTAAATTTATCAAAAATACTGATCGTTGAAGAGTGAACCAAAATGAGTGAACTTTTCAAACGTCGAAAAGTGAAATTGTACGTATGAGAAGAGGCTCAAGTTTTGACGTTGAGTGATTCGCTGTTTTTGCCATTTTGCCCCAATTTCTCCTATACACAGTTTTATATCTTTTTGTTTTCTTTTTGCAAAGTGTTTCTGTTCTTTGCTTAGTTGGTAGAAATTTCGGGGAGGTCGTAGCGGTTGAAGAAAGGACCAGAGGGACTGCACAGAGGAAAGGGTTTGTTTGGGTGGAGAAGATGTCGTGAAGGGAATGGCAAAGAAGCAGGACTAGAGCTATCGAGTCGAAAGACTGTTTCGGTGGTGTGCACGAAGAACTGACAGGGAGAACGTCTTTTAGCGAGAGATATAGGGAGCCGACGAAGTACTCGAAAGAAAGAGAAAGACAAAGAAAGAGAGTGAGTCGATCCAAGCCGCTAATTCATTGCGCGATCCAAGCTCAAAGAGGAACCCGCTGTCGGCTTTCAAAGTGTATAAAAGCCAATCTATCTCTTTCTCTCTCTTTCTTTTTCTCATATATATACAGCTGGGTACTCGGAGATACTCTTGCTACTCTCTTGTCTCTCCGACAAAGGAAGTTGTTTATCCTTACGCGACGCGCTTCAAGATGGCCGGCCATCCATCAATCAAGCGCGCTCCACGGTTAGACAAGACGACCGGTAAAAAGTACCGCAATTACCCGTTCTTCTTTCTCTCTCTCTCTCTCTCTCCTCTCTCTCTCTCTTTCTTTCTCAACAGCAGCACAGGGTGAACGCGCACGCTCGATCTCAAACTTGCGATGCGCGTTCACCATCGCTCTTTGGATCTCGATTCCCTCGATCGACTCTCAAAATGGCCTCCAACTATATCCATGCATCAATACCTCCACTTTTATACCTCAAGATGTACTCTTCCGGTAAATCTCTTGGAGCGATTCACTCAAGCGATCCTTTCAGCGGTCCCTTAAACCTACATACACAAGATATATCGGGGAAATGACGAGAAACCGATCTTTCTTATTTGGTAATTAAGAGCACGTGCTTCTTTCCAATTACCTGGACAACGCGACCTGATCTCTTTGCCGGAGCAGGAAAGATTGCTAATTTCACCTACCGATTTCCTAACCGATCTTTACTTATATGGCTTTCGCCAACGATATCTGACGTGTATTATGGCACTAAACAACATTTATTATACATACTTGTTTTTTATTTGTGTTTTTCACTCGTCCCTCGTCCCTATTAGACAAACTCTTATTTGGTATTAATTATTTGTTACCGATCTCGTATATAATTATCTACCGAGTTTTCTCTCTCCTACAAAACCAATACGAATTCGAAATCGATATTCTTGCAGGGTTTCTTTATTCGCAATGCCTCTTGTGTACTTCGAGGTACAATTAGACTCCCATTTGCTTCCTGATCATCCTTTAAAGATATCTTACATGTCGATTTTATCGTATTTGGAAATAAATCGATAAAAATAACCTCAAAATTCAATTTAACTTTTGAAATCAATTGGAATTCTATAAAATAGAATATACAGTGATAAATTTATGGGAGAATATCATATGATTCATTAGAAAGAAATAACAACAGGCAAATTTCCATTTAAAATACTCCTGTTCAACCTTTTGTGTGATTCTACCCTCGCCATTCCTTCCCGTTGGGAATAATTTTTCCGAAATCGCGTGTTCCACGATAATAATACATTCGTAAGTCACGCTTTTCGTCACGACTCGATATCAGCCATCTACAACATTTTCAACATTGAATTGTCTCCGGCGTAACATAAAAGCGCGAATCGCGTGAATTTCTATCATTCTTTCTGTCTTTTTTGTTGGCTTCTCGTCGGAATAAAAATATAATTTTACAGTAGAATTAATAAATCCAACGTTCCTAGGGGACCATTATCGTATTTTTATTATTTCGAGAAACAGACGAAGGCTCGTGAGACATAATTGAAAAGCCTTTATCAAAAATGCGTATCAGTGCATAAATCTCACGAAAAAAAAAAACGTCGCTTTTTTTGTGTCTCTTTCTTTTCAACGACCAACCGATTAATCGTGTCCCACGCTTTTGGAGTGATGGCTCCGATCACGCTACCTTATAAACCCTCGCTCGAATTAACGATCGGTGATTTACGATTATACATTTTATATGTTCTATATACATCACTGTAGAAAACATAGAACCCGGATGAAAAATCAAAGGGGACCGTCTTACGCTGGCACAAACGATGGACGAAGACCGCCGGTCCCATTCGCTTCGATATGATGGGGTTATATACATACACAAACATATTTGTGTTTATAGAACTTTTATACAGGGTGATTAAAAAAAAATACGATTCACCTCTAAATTCTTGTCTTCTTTTTCCTCATTATTTTTTTTTTTTTTTAATTTTTTTTCAACGAGAGAGTAATCTTCAAATTGGAATTTTTATTTTAAATTTTACTTATTCAGGATACTAAAGGATTCTTGAAATAAAACATCAGCAGAAGTCCAAAATCTTCACTGGACACTGATTTAAAAAAATTAACGATCGATAATGTGGTTGATAATTTTGAGAATCAATTAATTTAATGAGTAATCATGAGTCGAAAGTGCAGTAGAAAGACATAAAATCAGTAGGAAGCCTCATTCTGTTACTAAGATTGTTGACCGTCTTGTCAAACATTCTTACGTCATGATTTCTTGATGAGTTTTTAACGTTTCTCTAATCAATTCTTGGTCCGCATGAACATTTGTTTAACTTTATTATGAAAACTGTAATAAAATAGAATGGAAATAAGATAAAAATGGAATAAAAGTGAATAAAATGCAGTAACAAAGAAGTCGAAGAAAACAGACACAATAAAAATCTACGATAAAAATAATTGAAGCATTTAAAATGAGTGAGTGATTAAAAAATCGATGAAATTCAAGTTGGATCGAAAACCGCGAGCACGAAATGGAGAATAAATACCAAAGGATACCAAAGTATATAACGTAGAAATCAAGATTGCATACTGCATACCAGACTGTTAAGGGCAAGAGGAGGGAGTGCGTAATATCGGCAGAAAGCAGCGAAAAGGGGCGGAGGAGGAGGGAAGAGGTGGATGGTAGAGAACGTCGAGCAATTTGAAACGAGAGCCGGACCTGTAATACAAACGGTAGCATCCAATGGGGCACGCCACCCCGTATATTATAATCCCCTCTGACGACTGTATCGTGTGTGCATGTTCTGCCGCGCACCGGCAACGTCGTCATAAATCAGCGTAATTAAAATGCCTGCCGGAGAATAAATGATCGGGCACGACAATCCCGCGACCACAGCGACGCGCCGCAAATCGCCAGGGTCTCCCTGGACTGTAAATGGCGGGAAGGGGTGGCGGTGCAGAAATGTATATGCACGTGAACGAGCTCCCAGATCCTCAACGACGTGAGAGCACGCCGAACATCACAAGATCACAATGCGACGTCCTACAAATGATGAGAACATTAAAAATTATATCGAACAATTTATTTTGTTATTTTATTAAATATTTATCGAAGTCTAATAAAAAAACGTCATACATAGAATCCTGGAAAACTGTTTTAAATGTTTTATTATTGATAGAAGTTGATTCCTGGGTCTGACAGACCCCAGAGAAAAATAAATAAAAAACCTGTCACTAATACGCAGTTTCCTTCTAAGAAAATTTTTTCTAAGCCAAATTTTGGAAATCTTGCAATCGGCAATTGATTGAAATATTTTTTTCTTTCAACGTCATTACGAATTTTTTGGTTTTGCTAGATTTTTTTTTTTTTTTTTTTTTTTTTTTTCAAATTCCAACAAAGAAACTATGAATTGAAAAGGGCAGATAGTTTGAAGCAGTTTATTTTAGATTCCTTGGGTCCGGGAGGTCCCGAATTTGGGACGAGAATTCCAAAGCAAGATTTCATTGTTCGCGTCTCTTTCTCCTCTTGGTGGATGTATTACCATAACTTTTGCCGCGTATAAATACCGCAACGGCGGCATTCCCGAAAAACGCGCGACGTGTCGCGTGAGTTATAGAGCCCCGTGTTCAAAGCTCCATGTGACCGGCAGCTACTCTCGATCGACGATTCGACGAACGCCCTGATTCCTTCGCCAAATTCCTCTATAAGAATTTTATCGTCCTTCAACCTTAAGGATCGTGGACTTGAAATTCAAGATAGCAAAAAAAAAATCATCAGATTCAGAAAAAAAATTTCGAATCGAATTTTTTTTTCTCCTTTTTGCAATATTTCACAAACTTTTACTTATAATGTAAGAAACACTACTTTGGTGTCCACTTTCGATTTAGTTTTTAAAACTCCTTTATACAAAAGAGCTTCAGAAAGCAGTTTCAAAAAAAATCTGAATTTTTTCTTCTTATCAAACGCAGTGAATCGTACGAAAAAAAAAATGAAGGGATGAAAAATCCCTTCTCACGCCCCATTTGAAAAAACCAGTGGTCACAATCAGATTGAAAAACGTTCCATTAAAAAAAAAAAAAAATCTGAAGAAACCTTCACCAATTTTGACATTTTTGCAAAACCGAAAACAATTTTTAACAATTATTTTAAAAAATACGATAAAAGTGTACATAAAAATTGAATAAAATGAAGATATTTACAGCATCAAGTTCCCGTTTTTTTAGTTTCTCTCAGAACAAGTTGGTAAATCTTACAAGCCTTTTCGAATGTGTTGGTGAACCACCGTTGGGCCCCATAAAGTCTGTACTTTTATTCTGTTTTTTTTTTTTGTTTTTCGTCCATATAGCGTCGCTTCGAGTAACGACAGAGCCGAGTGTCTCTTTTTTGCAATTGGTGAAGAAACTGGGACTGATATTGCAGAGGAGCTCTGACGGTGGGCCTGTATGTCTCGACGAGCACGCACGTTCTCGTGCTACCTGACCAAACAAGTGCTAATTACCGTCGGTGAGGTGAGCAGACTTGCTATATACAATCCACACTGTGGTGCAATGTCATAGTATCCACATATCTCTATATATAAATATATAGATATGTATGTGTGTGACGAGTGACGGGCACGCAAGATACGTAATTCATGACTTTATTACGTGCAGAAGAGAACAGCAGGAGACAAACATCCCGCAGGCTATTTCTTTATAGATATATATATATATTTACCATGTAAAAGTATGTATTAAGTACATATATGTATAAATAAATGATGCTAAAGTTTAGCCCCTTCGTGCTCGTCAACTGCACCAGTGACGAAGCTGTGACGACGAGTTTTTGCACCACCTTTGTCCTGATCACCAACTCAAATACCCCTTAAGTCTCGTAGCAAAAGACTTTTTTTTTACACACTTGCAAGCTGTTGGTTATATGTCGGATGTATGTAAGAAGATTTTTTTTTTTTTTTTTTCGTTTTTCTTTACTGAAACGTAAAAATTTGGCTGATGGGTTTATAGGATCTTTTAACGTTTAATGAGCACTAAATTATTATTATTTTTTCAATGAAAAAAGACTCTAGAATCAATTTAGAGGTTTTTAATATTTTTAGTTTCAATTGAATTTAATTAATTGAGTGAAAAATTGAATCGATTGGGTACATTGATTGCCTGATTAATTAACAGAGAAAATTTGATATTTTGAGGAATTAATTGGAAGTAATTTGAAAATATGATACGAATTTTGCGGTGTATATTTTGTAGAATAGAACGCAATGCAAAAGTGCACCCTTCGTGGCTACAAATTCGAATGCACTTCGGGGAATGAAATTAAAAAGTAAAAAGTTTGCACGCGATCTACACGACGGTGAAATAAAGGGAGAAAAAAAAATGATCGCAGCTGCTGGTGCTGCACTGCGGGTTTATCGGGGTCGCGCCATCTTAGGCAATTAATAGCAGCACTTAATGAAATGTATTCGTGATGATGACATGTCTGTGGCTTTTATACGTTTAATAGTATGTCTGGGAGGCATAAGCTTTTAATTGTATCGGCGTATGAGTTGGATCGTATGCATTTACGTAAAATCGCATGTCACGATGGGTAATCAAACTCATTTGCCAGATTTTAATAAACGTAATCATTTTTATTTTCTTCGTACTAAAAATAGCATATTCTTAATTGCATCGTTGGATAATAATGGAGTAGAATTTTTTGAACTTGAACACTTCCTTATGTCTCTTAATAATAAAAAAAAACTTCTTGCTATTCTTTCCTTTATGCATGTCGTCGACGTGTAGAATTAAATAAAAATAAAACTTCAACTTTGAAAATAATCAAACAAAATTTTGTTTTTATAAATCGAAATTTACGACTTGGAACGTCAAAGTGACGATTTATAGAGTAAACTTTATCAATTTTTTGTTGGAATAAATATGTTTCAAAATAAACTTTTCAACTATTTTCTTAATTCATTTGGGCTGAGTGGCGATAATATTCTAAAAGAAAAGCCTTAGTTTGGGTCGATAGGTCAAATAGAGTTTTTTGTTATTTGCTACGTCCCTTGACAAATTTTGACCCTCCTGTGACGAGGCGTTTCGTTCGCGTTTCTTTAAGTGCATAAGTCCTTCATTATTCGTCAATAAAAATTCATTTAATACGCTGTTGAAATCCGTTACAAAAACTGTGCAAAAGTTAATAAAGATTGATTTATTTTTCAATGAAAAAAAATCAAATCACCGAAACAGCAGAAATTTGACAAGGAATATAGACGAAAAAGTCAAACAAAAGACCTATGTTTTTGCCACACGATTGAAAATTGTAAACACTATTATTTTTGGCTAGATAAATTGTCGTCGAGATGCTTTTTAATCGTGATTAATGACTGTAACATTGAGCTCTGGCGTGTATTTTACGATGTAGTAAATCAAAGAAATATTGAATCAAGCAATACATCATGCATTTCCGAAAGCGGTAACACGCCAGGACACGAGGCAATTTTGCTTTCGTGTGTTCAATATATATATATATATATTTACATAAATGCTGGTGGTACGCGTCTGTGAGCTTTTGGTATATCGTGATATTCCCGTCGAGATGGGGAGGCCAAAATAATATTCCATGAATAAAATGTTGCTCGCATAATGACACATTTGTTGGTGAAGTAAATGGAAATAGTGGGCGGGGATGAAATACAACATATGCATAAGATTGCCAACGGGGAATAAACCAAACTCGGATTCACCTTCTTCCATCGACCCTTTCGTTTAGTCGTGGCACCCTTCGCGGGAGCTTACATCGTAGTACAATTTTCAGTCATGTTTTCTGCACCCTTCGGGCCTTCGTCCAAGTGGGGCGATGAAATATAATGCTCGTACATACATCATCGATTCAAATCGCTCTTTGTCATTTCCCTTGCGATCGTCATGGTGAATACAACATTTTTATGCCAGTGTAAGGATTTACTTTTTTTCTTTTTTTTTTTTCAACCCTTCGTAAGATTTCGAACAAATTAATGATGTTTTTTATATCAAATTATTTGTAAGCGTATATGAGTATACGTTTCTGTAAATCTATGAAATTGATCAACAGTTCATTGTGACGATGGCACACCAAAAATAAATGAATGAATCGTAAAATAAGAGTGGACTTTGAATACGGAAAATAGATGGAAAAAGTTGAATTTTTAAAAGCAAATTCACTCGAAATGATGAACTGTTATTTGGGTTTAAGAAAAAACAAAAATAAAAATGACATAAATTGTTGGACGATTTAAACATAGATGGCCTGCTTAACGAATGCTTTTTCTTGTGACAGCTTTTTCCAAGTGTCGCTCATCACAAACCCGTAAATATGTTTCACCTTTGTTTATTGTTTTTCCACTGAAATGTCAGTCCTCGTTGCTCTCATTTTGGCCAAAGTTACAGAATTAGTGATAAAGGAAGAATGAAAGAGAGAAAGAGATGGAAAGAGCTTAACGACAAATAAATGACGTATAATGACGAAGCTTGATGGTAAAAGCGAGAAATGTCTGGTATAGAGAGAAGAGAATGAGCGGGTCACTCGTCGAGAGAGTTATGTCCCGTCCATGTCATCATGGAAGCTCATTACCTTCGTGTCTACCATGGCAAATGCCATTATCACGGCAGTGGCACAGCCCGTGCTTGTCACTCAACTACATGTCATTCTCTCTGCACTTCTCTCACCGAAAAAACTAAGTTTTGACCCTCTTTCTCTTTCTCTCTGTCTCTTCATTTCTTCACAATTACGTTGCAATTTTTCTATTATACTTTTGACTCGTTTTCTGAAGAAACTATGTTCTTATTATTTATGTCATTTTTTATTGATAAAATTAAACATTTTTCACTGAAAAAACCATTGAGCTGTAACAACTAAATTCATTTCGTAATTCATCACTTTATTAAACCCAACCATTATCTAATCGTGGTACTAAATTGAAATAATATGAACAAAATGGACTGTTGAAATAATCAACTCAAGATTTAATCCTCTTTTTGTTATATTTATGGCTTGATACGATTTATTTGTTTCGATTTTTGAAATCCATTGTTATTTGTTATTGTTAAAATATTTTTTCGGAATACTTCGATACAATAGTAATTAGACCATCTCCTTCGTTCCTCCATCTAATTATCTGGTCACAAAAAAATAACCGATTCGTCTGTGTTATTGAAATGATATTCATGTGATTGTATTTAACAGAATAATTAAATCGTGGGCAGCAAATTTCGAAGTTTTCAACAAAATCAGTATTTCAGTGATTATAGGAAATAGAAATTCAAATTTTTTATAAGTAATACGATCAGAATGTTTAAATGACGAAGAAATATAGAGATTTTTTAATTATTATTTTATATTATTTCTCATAAAATTGCATTTTCTCCAAAATTGGAATGAGGAAGCAACAAATAAATGAAAAAAATAGATAAGAAGATTTATACTCTTCACGAAGGCACGATTCTATTTGTGCTCCGAGTAAACTGTTTGAAATAGAAAGAATAAAGGAAAAAATAAGAATGATTATTTATTATGGAACGTCACGTCTTTTCAGTGAGTATTCATCGTGGCACTTCCTGGACAAGCGTATAAACATTGTGATAATATCTATTTTAAAAATCCGGTAATACTCATAAAGTCGTGAAGATCTTAAGCAGATGAGTTTTTAAAAAATAAAACAAATGGAGTGACGTTTCCCTTTTGTGTGGTCGGTTCTTGCACACGCGCGCGATTGAGCTCTACGATAAAAGTCTTCCTTCTCGCGAACTAAATAGTAACAAAGAGAGAGCGAAAGAGAGAGAGAGAGAGAGAGAGAGGGAGAGAGGGAAAAAAGTTACGATGCAATCTTCGCGGGAGATTCTCCGCTGTATAACGACTCGCGAGTTATATTTCCCGGCTTTTGCCGCCTTCCCGTTTCTCCACCCCGTGTTTGTGATTCATTATATCTTCACCTCCCCTTCCCCTCCTTGCTGTTGCCCTCTTAAATCCCTTTCTTCTTTTCGTTCCTGGTAATAAATGCAGAAAGAAAATTTTAGTTCAGTGATAATCTTCTCACTCGCTTCGGGTCGAGGCAGAAATGACGTGTGATGACGTCGTCAAATGTTCGCGCAGTTTTTCATATTAATACGTTGGAACAATGCAACTCTTATACGAGTCATTCCACAACGAATGATCCAACCGTCTGTAAAAAATTTGAATTCTTCCAAAGAAAAATAAATCGAAATCCACGCACTTCCGATCAAAAGTTTCCGGACAAAAGTTCAAAAAAGTCTCGCACCTGTTTTTCGTTCCATTTTACCAGTAATTTACGTAAACACATATAAATAGACGTCATTTTGAAGCGAAGATGCATTTTGAAGAATGTTGAAAAAATTTGTTAAATAATTAAAAAGATTTTAAAAAATTTGAAGAAAATAATTTGACATGAAACGGCTTGTACGTAAATATAAATATGTATATTCGTTGTTTCCTCAATATATTTGAGCTGTATTATATTCCAAGATTCCTCTCGTCGAGATAAAGTGAATGAGCTCTTGGAAATGGTCTCGTCTATTATAAGCCACATAAGTTTAAGCTCGTGCATAGTCGAGCTAACAAACGTTCTACAACGTCGAAGGACGTTGTTACATTGTTCTCTACAATTTAGCTTGAGTTAGCTCAAATAAATCATAGATCATGATAAGATCGTAAGAACGTTTGTATTCTGATGACCGAGAAACGGTGACCAGGTGCCATTTCCGTGAGTGCCAGTGCCAACTTTTGCAAGTATAATCACCGAGCAAACTTGATAAAATGAGTAGATAACACAACAACAAAAAATGCGGTTTCGCACGTTATCTAAATGGTTGACGTCTAATTGAAAAAAAAAAAACAAACAAACAAACAAACAAACAAACAATAATAACAAAAATTATTTAAAATTTTCCAATTTCATTAAATTGAAGTCAATGGAAATTAAGTTTGAGAAAACTCGTAATTTCTTTACTAAATTGATGATTCTTCATTCCCACATATTAGTCATTAGATTGAATAGATATTTCAAGAATAAAAATACGAGCAATTAAGTACCAACTAGTTGTGTCTTGATAAATTTTTTCAAACATCCTATCTCAATGGATCTTAAAACAGAACATGCAAAACATCTATTTTAATTTAATTCTCACTACAATTTCATAATTATTACGCCGTTGAGAGAGCAGTGTAGTTATAAGGATTCACTGGGAGAGAAAGAAAAGAGTCCAGAGACAGAGGTAGAAAGATAGTAAGAGAGAGAAAGCACGAGGAAGTTGTGAGAGAGATCTACTCTCGCAGGTGGAAGATGTAAATCAGCAGCAGGCTTCGTGTCACGGTTATACGAGAGACGTGATACCACGAGCCCTTTAACGTGCAATAAGCCTGTACAGAAAAGAGGAGTGTGTGCGATGATGTAGTTTCGATGTAATACTCGAGCATACAGGGAATCCTGAAAGTGGCATCCAGAATCATGGGAACGGATGGACCATGAAATTCTGAAGAGAAAAGTCTTTAACAATATTTTTCTCCGAAGCACGATCATGAAAATATGGACAAATCAATATCGACCAATGGCAAGAGCTGTAGCGAGAGATTGAGAAGTGGGGGAGACCACACCTAGTCTACTTCAGCTCCGCGGATTGGTCACCAGTAATAAACGAATATTTCACGAACGCTACGTCGTAGCCAAGAACGGCCAAAGACTTTTTTCTTTAGAATTTCGCAATCTAACTCTTGCCTCAATCTCAAAAGCCACATTTATGACCCTGTGTATACGAATCCATAATACACAACCATGCGTGTATATAAATGAACTAATACAGAAGCAAACACATTGCACGTCTCGTGCTCGCTGCACGGCGTGCGTTCTTGCAGAGTACTGTGTCCTGCCATTTGATTTACGCGCTCTGCGTTAGGATAGGATGCGTGTGGACCAACGCCCGTGTTTACGTTTATGGCCTCCGCTACTCTCGTATATGGTTCGTGTTATATATAAACTGCATGTTATATTCGCTTCGATATACATGTATATAAACAATGTGTAGTAAAAGACAAAATGGCGTACATTTGATGTTTTTATCCAATGAGTGATACGTGGAAATGCCCTTCTGAAGGTTAGCTCGAGAATTATGTATAGAGGGGGTTGGTTGAATGTTGCGCTCGAGGATTTCACATAGTGATACGAAGGATGTGTGAGCGTTCACGTTCACCATAGGGTGGATATGTGACCTTGTATGTATTCTATATATATATGCATATATGTAGACATTATATGAGCGATTTATAAAGGGGGTTGTCGCATCGGGATATTTCTATATCTGTATCAGCAAAAGCTCTCGCACCCTCTCTCTCTCCTTCTCTCTTTCTCTGTGCTTCGCACGAGCGACCTCGCATCGTTCCGTGTCGCAGGAAATGACGATCGTCAATCATAAGCTGTCCCACACGCGAAGCTTGTATGACACTGGTAACCGGCCCGAAGGACCCTTTTCTCACCCCATATGTACGTATATACGTATATGCAAGTAACAACCGTACACCGCACACACAACAACACTTTGCGATACTGCCAACAAAAGAGAGAGAGAGAGAGAGAGAGAGAACGAGAGAGAACGAGAGAGTCTCTAACATTCGATAACATATACACCCCGTGAACATAACTTTTTATGGTCTTTCGATATTATTGCGTGTAGCAACCACAGTAAAAGAAATGAGCAAACTTGCTCGTAATTCTTTTATTTTTATGCTTAGGGGAAGGGGGGGGGGTGAGAATATGACGAACAAAATTCGTTGATCTTTTTAGAACCTCAGGAAACATATGATGTTGACGTTTGCATCGTTACTTTTGTAGAATTTCTTTGTTGGGTACAATGATTTTAAGATGTGTACTTTATAACAATCTTATTTAGTTGTTATTTATGAATTTTTATCGCACAAAATGATGCAAATGAAAAAATATACATTTTACAAGGTGGAAACTCGGAAATCTGAAATAAAAATCTTGATTTCCACTCGTCCGCGTGCTTATAACCTCTTAATTACCGCGAGGTGATTAAAATTTGAATTCACTAAAACGATTTTTTTCTATATTCATTCTCATTAGTAGGCGTTTTAATCGTGGGGAGAAAAGAAAAAAAGAGAACGTGACGATGGCACTTAATACTGTTGAATTGTTATTTCAATTACTAATGTGATAAGAATCGTAAATGCCCCCACATGTAGGACAATGACACATTAGTTTCACGTCGTTAGGGTATATATCTGTATAAATTCTATTGTAGAAATAATGATCTTTACGCGTGATAAACGGCGCGTTAACTAACGCGTGATTCACGGCTTCCATTGTATTTCAATGAGTAACGTCAAAGTGTGCGTAAGCATTTCTTTTTTTTTCTACCCCCTCATGGGAGCGTGAAACTCTACGCCGTATAGTCAGTAATAAATTCAAATTGTTGGTGGCGTATACAGTTTTTTAAAACTCGGTATATACAGCGATAAGTTAACACGTGGATAAGCTACTCTCCGGCAGCACGAATAATATATACATATATGCAGATAGATATCCGGTAACATATATCGAACGTTAGTGACTTTACGATTTCATTTACGACGCAAATTAGCGAGTATTACCTGGCCGAGCGAAACGAGAATCTCCTCTTCCCCTCCTTAAGCCATAAAAAAAAGCTTCTCTGTTAAAAACGTCACACCTCCACCCACTATTTCGCTGTACTCTTTTCCACTAAATGAATTTTTATTTGACCATTAGCATAAATATTATTTAAGCGGTAAATAGGACATTCAGATGCAAAGCGGACTATTTACGATGGGGGGCTCTGTTAATGCTCTGAGATCGGCCCCTAGGCACAAACCCAGAAGAGGGAAGAGAGGTGTACCAGAATTCTATGTGCTCGTTCTGGCCATCGTCGCCGTCGTCTCCGTCGTCGTTTGCTTCCAGATAACGGTGACCCAAGCTTTAACAACCCATGTATCAACGGCAGTCGAGCCGCGTTTATATGCGAAAGCACCTACTCTAAATTCGCCTACGACGTGTATAGTATTAACTGAGAAATATACACAAGGATCTCGATTCAACCGTGACAGCTTTCCTGCTCCCCACTCTATGTTGCGGACTGTTTCCTGCTCAAAGATCTATGCTGACGCGACGACTACTCGCAGCATTCTGAGCCTTTGATTTCCCCCACTACCTGTTTTATGGGAAAATTAACTTGAATTGGTGGGGAGAGCGCTGCATAGTAGGGAGCATGCCACTCATACTGCACAAGGTAGAGACGTGGGGAGAGCCTACTCTGCCGTAAAACACTTTGATAGGGAGACTGATGCGTCAGAGGGAAAATGCCTCGCACTCTCTGGAACCCGATGAATACAAACTTCATATAATATGTTTATTCCTTATTAATTCTGAACTGCACATGAAGACGTATTTGAAACACGATAGGCCCTGAACCCATAATTAACTGAAATCGCTCTCTCATTGCAACATTTCCTCGGATATTTTCAATTAAACTCAGAACACTGAGCATCGGAACTAGTTTTAGTAATCTATAAAAGCCACGAGAACTCCAGCGCAGACAAAGATATTGTAGAGAGAAATTCGCAAGTTTCCAAAGCTCTTGGGCGTTTATACCGCAATGCACACACCGCTGGGTTTAACGAGTTGCGGCGAGGGCCTTGTGTTAATCACTTGCGTTTGTATCTACTACACCAAGCATCCATTTTACCTGACCGGGGCAGTTATGCTCGCGCCATTTACGATCCGATGATGGTCTAGCCTAAAGCTCTTCTTTGCTCTCTATCTTTCTTCGTGGTTCTGCTCTCTGACCTCCTAGTAGATTTCCATAACACTGTTTAGTAAGTGCGGAAGACTTCCAGGCAGATTTGACCAAACTTGATGTCTTTGCTCCACCCATTCATGCCCACAAGCAGATTCGTACATAGAGTAGCAGCTCCAAGTACTCGGCTTTGATCTAGATGTTCCCAAGGTACATCATGATGACTTTGCAGATGGAATTAACGAGGAAGTGAAACATTCAAATGACTGGAACTCCAACTAGCTCGGTGGCCATGTTGACAGCACTGATACACGCTGCATGGTTAGCGTCTGCAACAAGAGTTAGTTCCGTTCGACCGTCATCATCAGGATGGACTCGAATTCCATGATCTTTTTCTGGTACCTTTATGTGTTTGTACGTCTGAGTGCTTCGTGTTGAAAGAACCGAGAGACTTTCTCATTTTTAACGCCGTATTTCCTTCTTGACAGCCGTCTGGCCACATTAACGCCTAAAAACAATATACCAACTTTGAGCGTTAGCCGCTGTCGTTTTCGTTCCTCGTTTCACATCAGAGCTCACAAAATCGCTTCATCTCTTCCTCCTTCTTTTTCAACGTTTATTCGAGGCCAACTCTCGCTCTCTTTCAAGGAACGAAAAATTCATTCTCCTCATGTTTTTTGGACACTCGAATCAAGATCGTCGCTTGTGAAGAATCCTTGTGCGCAACAAACCTTCAATGATGCGTCCCCTTGCAATGTTCAACTTTACATCATATTCTTCGATTTGGTGAACACGTCATCGAAATTGACGTACTCCGTGCTTCTCTCTTTTTCCTCTTTGATATGATGTTATTTTTTTTGTTTGTTATTTCTCACGAGGGTGTCTAAAAATCGCGAGGCTTACTTTTTTTGAAATTTCACAAAAGCTATTTTATCCTGCAAACTAATTAGCAGGGTTCACTTAATTTCACTTGCAATCTGACAAAATTGATTTGAAATCTGACAACAATGTTATCAAATGCCATTTTATTGTGCCTATGATGTTCTTATAATTATGTATTTTTTGATGTTCAATTTTGAATATAAAATGTATTTTTTCTCATTTATCAACACGGTTTTGAAAGAACCAAGTTTATTATTCGTTGGTTTTCAAAGTTATTTACATTTGTTGGATAACAAAGAATTTCACCATTGATTGACGTTAATCACGGACTCCAATCACATGTATCCTTATGCCAGGAAGTCTGTATAAATTATTGAACCATCGGGGAGTAAACGATCCTTGGCTTCACCTGTTGGCTCGCGTCCTTTGCGATCGGATTCCGGAGAAATGGATGAGGGAAGCCTGAATGGTCGCGGTTCTGCTTCCAAATCGATGTTCTCGAAGGATCGCCGCTAAACAATAGTTTATTTATTTATTTATTTATTTATTTATTTTCACGTTTCCACCTTCCATTTGTTTTTGCTACTTGACTCCTGAGAAAAAATTCTATTCCAGCATAGAGAATGGATATACTAAAAAATAATTGAAATAAAACTCACATCACGAACAACGGGCACGGGTCTGGTGGGATCTGAGGAACGACCTAACGCATCCCAAATATCATTGTAATCTGGTGGATCGTTCGGCCCTGACCTAACGCGAGGGGCAGCGTAAACTGCCACCGTCATCAGTCCCAAAATCCCTACTACTAGGCAAGTCTTCATTTTGTGATTGCTAAAAAAAAAATCATGCAATTGAAACAAAACATATACCGAAATCTTATCTTTATCGTAAAGTTTGCAGGTTACCGACATTTCCAAGTTATCAAAAAAATCACGTGGTGACTTTATTCAGAATCTTTTAAGGAATAAAATGAGCCTTGGAACGTCAAAAACTTATACGATGTTTTATACATACCGATACCGTGATTAGTAAAAAATATAAAAATATCGAAAATCGAAAAAAATGCGAAAGGGATGGATGAAAAAAAATTACAATCACCTCCCAGAAACTTAAATCATCTCCCAGAAAAATAAAAAAGTTGAGAAATGGAACACGAATCCAATGAGCACTCTTTTGAATGTTCTATTATAAAACCAAAAGTAGGACGACGGTTCTCGTAATGATACGAAAAATGGTGCAAAATGTCCGACTTTGAAATTTTCTTTTTATCGACGTATTTTTATGCACAAACACCAAAAAAACTGTTTTTTTTTTGTCACTGAGTTCCTTGTAGGTGCAACACAAATTGTTTTTTAGGTACTTTTTCGACGTTATCGAAATGATCAGTTGATAAATTATTATTTTTTGAAAAAACTGTAAAAAGCCGATCAAAAAATGGAAAAAGAGTTTTTTATTACGTTTGAAACAGTATTTCAATTACTGTAAAAGTTACAGCACACTTTGAAGTTCGAAAAAAGAATCTTCTCCGGCAAAAACTCCTATGGACACGATTCTCTTATTTCCAAAAATTCCAACGGTTCTGTTCTGTGTGCCCAAGTTTTTATAAAAATAGACTTACCTCTGTGAAAGTCGTCGACGGTCTGAGCGAATGAAATTTTAACCCTCCTTATATATGCATTGAAATTCGCTACGTTCAGTAAAGGCGTATTTGTTGGAACCATTTGGAATGGCGGTGAAACGGGCGAAACTTATCATTTGGTAGCGGGTGTCAATGTTATCAAACGTACACTAAAACTCAAACAGACTGACACATGGCGAAACTTCGACTTATCATCATATTTACATTAATAAATGTTTAATTATTCGATATATTTCCAGAGTATTGAACGATAAAGTCTAAAAAATGTTGGCATAATCATCAAATTTACGGTTTTTTGTTACTCGGTTAATAATCGCAATGAGTCAACAACTACATAGTGTTTAATGCGAACGTACGATTCTACTGATATAAATTAATTGGTGGAATAACTGTCCTAACCCCGCCGTGTGTTTGCAATAAAAATTCAAAGGAGGGAATGACGTGTTACTTGACGAACTTTTAATTGGCCTCGTTTTTGCTTATTGACGATTAGTTCATTTTTTTCATACAAATAAATTGTCTTAAATTAAAAATGAAGAATTAAATCCACGAGTTGTTACTCATTCCAGTATAAAATTTTAAAAAACTATACAAAAATTGTATTTACGTCATATGCTGATGAATACGGAATAAATTATTCTAATCAGCTATTTTTATGGTACAAGTGGTTGATCCAACTTTGATGTTGAAAAATGTCGAACGCAATTCCTTTGTCCTCACACCTATTGCTTCAACAGTTAGCCTATAATTGATATCGGAGCAACTGTATAAACACGAGTCTCCTTATTTTTCGACGACATGTTATTTTCAAAAAAAAATTACGCATGCTTGACGTATTGATTCCCACGTTACAGAAATAACCCTACGAGAACAATTTGTTGACATTAATACTATACTAAAAATATTTTACTTGATAGGCGAAAAGAAAAGATTTTTTTTTAAATTACGGTAAAAAGGAACTTGGACGATTGAAGAAATGTAAAGAATTTGCCAAATTGCCTAATGTCAACTTAAAACAATCGGTGTTGAAATATTCAAATTCGATTCATTGGCATTGACATTTAACGAATTCTCCATGTTTTTGCTTTTTTTTTCAAGGTTCACCAACAGTGTACGGATGTTGAGTTCAAAAAAATGTTGTACTTATCGGTTTCAATTTCAATTGAAAACAAACATCTTTACATACTAGCTACTACATATTTACTACTATTTACATACTACAAAACTATTTACATACCCTCAAACTGTTATCGATTAGAAAGTGTGAAAACATGTAAATACATTAAACAGGCTTTCTTTTAAAAAAAATTCTTCAGAAACACCTCATTCGTAGCCTTTTTAATAGTGGTCCCTCGTAGTCTCAAGGACGCACACAAAACTTAAAAGTGTACTTTTAAATACAACGCAAATTTGTTGATGTTTTCGAAATAAATAAATGTGAATGAACGATATGACGATGATGACGATGATAATGATAACGTCAATGATGGTGTGTGTGTGTGTGTGTGTGTGTGTGTGTTTGAGTTTGTGGGCTAACGCAGTCAAGGTCAAAGTGATGTACGCACATCACCTCTTTGACATGCTTCAAGATAACAGATTTTCAAGATGAAATCCTTTATCTATAATTTTCAAATTAAAAGAATAATATAATAAAAAATTACATTTAAAAAAATCAAACATTCGACCAGCTTCACAGAACTGTCAATCCCGTAATTTTGGGTTGAAATGACGTAACTCGTGTGATTAAAATCCCTATGGAATTCATTATGTCGAGTATAGGAGGACCCTTAGGGTTTCGACCTTGTCCCTTGTATTCAGCAACGTAGATGCGCTGACGTCATCGTGTTACCCTTCGTACAATTTCACCTCGACGTCCATCGTAAATGGACTGACATTCACCGTTGACAGGTTGATCAAGGTTGATGCGAAGGAACAACTGTTCCGAAGAGAAAGAAAAGATTTGCTTTATACTCTTTTGTCAGAAATGATTTCATCCCTGAACTTCATATCAACAAAAAAGGTAAAGAAGTAAATCAATCAAATGCCAGAAGAACAAAGTGTAACATATTGTTTTTTTTTTTTTTGTTCTAAAGTCTCCAAACCGGTGGAGAGAAACACGTGTTAGTTGAAAATTCGTTGAGAAGCAAGAGAGGGAATGTCGTAGGATATTTAATGGGGTTGCAGAAAAGCGGATTAAGAGTTGGCTGGTTCGTCGATGCGTGTTCTTGGTACATCGTGGTTTTATTGACTAGGGGATGAGAAGGAGAAGAAAAAGTGTGTGAGTGTATTTGAGCCAGTGATGTTGAGGAAGAGAAGATAAAAATATAAGAATTTCCGTATATAAGGGAGTGTTTGAGAGAGAAGGTAGTTTGGCGGTTAGAAGAAGGAAGAGGACTTGGTAGCTGTCACGTTGTAGAGGAGCCTAAGGCCAACAAACGAGAGTAGACATGGACTGACACACACGAAGGAAGGGAGGAGTGAGACGTGTTGGATCTGGTGTATAGGGGTTGGAATTTGTGCACACTGATGTGAAGCGTGTTACGTATACGGAAGCAAAGGTCTCTTTTGCACCCCTTCGTGAAAACAGCGTGAGATTCTTCACCACATAGCATTCTGGACGAATCATCTACACGAACGCATGTCCCCACGAGGTTCGTACATACACATATTTCTCCCTTTTTTCATGTCAATGTGCAGGAAAAAGCTACACACTCCGGGAAGGGTTGAAGAAGCGACATTATCCGCTCACGTCGTCGCAACGTAAAT
Source organism: Campoletis raptor (assembly GCA_948107755.1). Lineage (NCBI taxonomy): Eukaryota > Metazoa > Arthropoda > Insecta > Hymenoptera > Ichneumonidae > Campoletis > Campoletis raptor. The sequence goes on along the minus strand of OX403628.1, from coordinate 15,140,363 downwards.
AGAGAAAATGAGAAAACGTCTGTCGGAGTGAGTATACACGCCTCGGTTCTCTTCTCGACGTGCTGTCACGGTGTCGCGATGCCGTGCGTCACCTTTTGCCACACTCTTCATCCCCGTGCTCCTCATTCCTGCATCGTCTTTGCAATACATATACATTTCCTTCTCCCTTCCGCTCCTCCATCCAAACCTTACATGTAGCAACCAAACGACAAATCTCTCGACGTAGATATAAACGTAAAGCTTCCCCATCCAGAGAGAATCTTAGTTGGACGAGTGTCGAGGGAACTTTTGCAGATTTCAAGCTCCGTTACAGACCTGTGAAGGATCAAGGAAACAGGTGTAGACAGAAAATAGTATTTAACAGGCTGTGCTATCGTGGAATAAGAAATAAAAATGGTTCATACTGGTTTTTCCATTCGGATCATGTTCATCGAGTTTGGATGAAATTGTGATCAAAATTCCAAAATTATATTAACGATAATAATGGTGGAAATGGTTGCTTTGATGTTGAACATTTCTAAGATTTACGGTCATTAAGAGCTTAATGGAAAGGAAATGAATAGTCTTTTTTTTTAATTCATCTTCGTTAAACAGATCAGTTTTTGACATTGGTTGATCGTAAAGACGTTTTGACAAAGTGACTTTTTTGTTCCTTTGTCGGGATAATGATTAATCGACAAAAAGACAACGGTATTGTCGTAGAGATGATCTATCATGTGGAAACTCGTCGATGTAATATTTGTGAGTGATCAACAATGCTTCATCACTGGGTGGTTGTTGATGCACATAAGGCAAGAGCAAGAGACGAGAGTGAGAAAGGGAATGAGAGATAGTGAGCAACCCCGAGTGAACAGGGTTCGCCCAAGTACTTTGCAGGCCAAGTAGGACATCAATCAAGACACAGAGGGGACGTGAAGCTATGCGGGTAATGAGCGTTCGCGCGCCACCACGACTCACTCACTCGCCCTCTTCCTCTCTCTCTCTCTCTCTCTTTCATGTCACAGCGATAACAACGACGAGAGCAGGCAACCGAGAGATTGTTCCGATCCTTGTGGTGGTTATGCTACTGGATGCTCCTGCCGCTACTGCACGCCAGCCCCATAATTTCCTAGCCACGACATAGCACTTACCTTCCAACGTGAATCAGAATTGTCCCGGCTTCCTAGCTTCTCCGCACGCAGAATCCGATCCGTTGAAGCGTAATAGTCTCCATTTTAATTATCATATTTAAAAAATTTCTCCAACTAAAATGAATAATATCGAATTATTTTGTATGATAAGAATAGTTTTGCAGCATCCAGGATGCTTGGATTTTCCAGGAATAAAAAATAAATTCACCTTGTAGATTTGTGATGAAACATAATTTAATAAATCCATCAATTTTCTAGTATCTGTTGAAAGTATTTTTCAAAATTAACTCTATAGCCATCTGGGCAGTCAGATCCAGAGATTCTGAAAAGAAAAGTCCTCATGCGTATTTTTCTCCGACGTACCATGAAAGAGCTAACGATGAAATCATAGCAGCCAATGAGGTTCGAGCGGACAAAGCTCGGGTATGTTCGGTCGTGTTCGGGAGGCGTGGCGCACTTCTCAACTGTTCGTTGCCATTGTTTCAAGGATATCTGATGAACGGTACAGCGGAGAAACAAATGGCTGAGGACTTTTCTCTTCGGAATTTTATTTTCTACTCCATCGGCGTATCAGCCAGGTTCTAGAACAGTCTGTATATGAATTGTATGATTGAAAAGTGCACATTTGACGGTTGTACGGGCTGGTGGATGGGTTTGGTAAAAGAGTAGCTGAAGCCAGCAACGCTGGCGGCAACCACCACATGCAAACACACATCGACATCGCTCTCTGCTTTTTTTTTTATGTATAATTTTTAGTCGATCGTGCAGTTTCTCATTCCGGAGCTGTCAATAGCATATTGTCAAGAATGACGAGCACCTGCCTGCCTCAGGGTGAACGCGCATGGAACGAGCAATTCGAGCGATGGAACGCGAGAGCCGCGGTGGAGAAGGGGGTTCAGGAGGAAAGGTCGGTTTGAAAAGGTGGCTCAAAACGAGTATAGTCATTCACTGCTGGAGTTCATAAAGGCGTAACTTTCGTACGAAGGGAAGTGGTGTTGCGTTGATTGAGTCTTTTCGTTTGTTAAAAGCCGATATTGGCGAGTGTGGGCGCGCGAGACTGACAAACACAGCAGCAGCTATCGACGGCATTGGAGAATGACGCGAATGTGAAGAGACAGGGCAGCTCACCTCTTTCTAACTCTCTTCACCGCGACAATACGATCTCTCATACCTATATATCTATATGTATATATATTTATAAAAATTGTACAATTATGTATATACGTATATACACATTTCTGTCACACGAGATATCCGACTGACGTTTTATCAACGACTTATTCGATAGTCGCGCGTGTCTCTCTACCTCTTCATCCCTCAGTTCTCCCGCTCTCTCTCTCTCAGCTGTCATAAAATTGTTGCAGAATGTCATCGCTAACGAGCATCCCACGCGAATAGAGAGATCTCGTAGAAAGAATCAATGCTCATTTTTTGTTGATCAATTTTAAAACTTTCTTCTTCAGCATTTATTGAAACAAATTTATTCAATTGTGAACGCAGTGACAAATCGTACGAAAATCTTCTCGAAATTTGAAAATACCATTTCCACCAATAATTCTTCGGATTAGTTATTCCAGCTCCAGCAACTCGTTAATTATTTGACAATCAATCAAAAACATCTTTTTGTTGATATTAAGATATATCGAGTTGTCAAACAAGTGCTGGAGATTTATTTTTATCGAGAGTATTGCCAACGAAATGGTTGATTCTCATTTTCTGCGGATTATCTGATGTTGCTATTGTCTTTTCCTACTGTCAGGAACATGAGCTCTCGGGGTTAATAGTTATAGGAATTTCCCAAGTCTATTTAATCGAAGCGCAGTTATGGTTTGACCTTAAAGGGACCATTTTGTCTTGCCCTTGGTCATCATTGATGTAGCACAGTAGGTGGGATATATATAATAATACATATACATATATTTGCTACATAAATCTTGTCAGTGACACGAGGCGAGTGATGAGGAGACAAGGGTAGCCAAATACTAGGGCAGAGAATAGTTGCACAACGCGTGATTGTCACGGAGTGACGGATATTGATGACGGAGGATAAAGCCATGCCGAAATTCCCCGAGGTCATCTCAAGCTACACTGGAAACAGAAAGAGAAAGAGCGAATCCATCCGTTTGCACTAAATCCATTTAGGACGAGAGAACTCTCTCGCGAATCTAACCCGAATCTCAACTCGTACGTAAAATTGTAATCGATGTGACACATTGGACTTTTCCAGAAAAACAAACGTCCCTAAATGAGATGAAATCAACGTCACTGCAGATTTGGTATTTAAATCATGTGCCAGTTGCTTTATATTCCAGAAATACATTTTTATACACATTTTCATTTATATCTGAATCAAATCTTTCTATTTATTTTCTGAGACTTGCACCGATGGATATATTCTATTTAAAAACTCAAGCAATTCAGCCCATCAGGTAATTATATTTATAAAATTTGCTCGTTTTCTCGATCTGTCACAATTATAGAAAGGTTAACGTTGGCGAGACGACAAGGCATCATTAAAAATGTCTGATCTTTCGTGACGTCAAATAGTCTTTTATAGCACACACACAATCACATGAGAACACAAGAGAGAACAAGTCTACTTTAATCGTGAATTAATCCTCCAGACACGAGACTACTTTGGAATGAACTGATAAATCTGTCTAAGTGGTTCAACTGCAATTATATTTCAATCGGTAGTCAATTATCGAATGACACAGAGAAAATCGAGCTGTTGGAAAAATTGGGTCGCAATGGTTTCTCTTCAATTGAATCAAAGACCATTTTAATTATACTCGAATCTGTTGAATCAATCAGCCATTAACAGATTGCAGCAAGAGTCGAAGTTGCCTATTTTGGCATCGACAATGTGCATCAACGAAAATCTTATAAAAAGAAGAAATACGAATTTAAAAAATTCGTTCTCAATCTTTCTCAATCATTTATCCCAACTGTGTTCATCTCCAAATAAAAACCGGTGATTTATGTGGAGCGAAAATAATCCTGACAGAAACTTTTCCGATCATGGTTGAATAAAAAATGAAATATTGAATTGTATACGTAAGAACATGACGGAGCTGTCTTTCATTGTAAACCCCAGAGAATCGGTAGGTCCAGACAAATGGATGACCAAGGTACACTCAAGCGAAATAATTGTCAGTGACGAATGAAAGGACGTGGCATAAGCGTTACCTCCCCGAATCTCTTGTTGATCCTTTTGTGTATAAATAGCATAAGCGCTTGCACCACACGCTGGTCACGATATTTATGAGTTTTCAGACGTAGAGAAGCGATACTGTCGAGAGGAGAGCTATTTGCGACGAGAATGAGGCAAGAACTTTGCACAAAAGATTCTGACACCCGAAGAAATACATATATCCTTAATATCGAATAGTTCAAATGCATGTTGGTTTATCCAGAGTTTCAAAATGAGTCCTTAAAAGATGGCGGATCGATAGATGAGGAAATTCTAGAAAGAAAAGTCTCCAGAAGTTTTATTCTAGGATGAAAAGTTAATGAGATATCAGTTAAAAAGTACCAGCCAATCAGATGAAAGAACAACGTGCACCGGATTGGCTCTCGTTGAATGTTGATTATCTCTTCAACGGTCGGTCGGAGAAAAAAATTTCCAAGGAATTTTCTCTTCAGGATATCGCGATCTCACTGTTTTTTTTATTGAAAATTGTTTACTTTTGAGTGAACCTGTACTTTTATAACCATAACATACACCATTAATGGAACAGGCCACGGTCGACAGTAGGGATTTAGGGACATTCCGCGCACGAACCGCACAACACATAGACCTAAAGCCCACGTACATTTGTCACTCTCCTGACAAAGCTCCCGGATCGCATTCAATTCTCATTTTTAAGCTTCCCGAAAACCTCCGGAATCCTCGATTACTTCTATCGTCTTTTTTCCTCTCTTCCTGTTACTGCTTTCTCTTCACTATTCCAAATACATGTGACATTTCTAAAGAACGCATACAAGATTTTCTGATTCTTAAGATCATCGAATCACAGCATTGAAAAAACGGCTGAACCGAAAAAAAAAAACAAAATGTCATTCTAATCGATACGAGCCGTTGGACGATTGTGATTTCCGCAGCATCAAGATCCAAATCTGCAATTCTCCAGATTAAAGATCCTTCAATCGTCATCCATTCGAACAAAACGTTTTTTTTTCTTCACTGGAGTTAACAGCCACGTTTGCTTCCAAAATTATATCATTGCCATTTTTTAAACAGTTTATCGACAAACCAATTATCTATGAAACAATTAAGGGAATCTGTTGGGTGATGATTAAAATTTTTTATTAAAAATCTCCGGTCCGATTGCCTCTTTTTCTGCGTAAAAAAATAATGACGTCATAGTTTGTCGGTATATGAGAAAATCAGACGCGTGATGCAGCCCACCCACCAATAAATCGATGTCCCACAACTGACTTGTATCCGTTTGAAGGATATAATAGAGTGCGTGGGAGGGGACGAAACGCGGCAAGAGAACGTGCTATGGCAACATAACAAAGCCCTCCCTGATGTTTTCTGATGCCATATACAATATATATAGATATATACATACATCTGTTCAACGATCGAGGGAAAATGGTCGAACAACGATGAGACGAGAGATCAGCACAGCTGCCTCTCCAACTCGCTGTATTCCCCAGAGTCATTTATTCTACATGAGTCTTCTAACAATTAGGTATAAATTACACTTCTGACGGATCGACTTATCATCGTCCCTATTATTCATCCTTTCACGTCCGCGGCCTCTTCTCTTCTCTTCTCTCGTTCTTCCTCCGTATGACTGACTACGTCATGGAATTTACTGCACTCAACCTCTCAAGACACTTTTCTACAAACTGGCCTCATGAGACTTCCACACCTTTTGGAACTTCAAGAATTTTTTTGAATCGACCAATATTTCGCGGGTTTTTCATTATACTTTTTTCTCTACTTTTTTTATTACATTCTCTACTTTCCATTTATATTTTCTTACGTATTGTGATATTTCATCAGTTCAGCGGTTACTGGGATTTCCAGCGTTTTTGTAATTGAGTGTTACCTATTAATTGTCATAAATAAATAAATAAATCAATAAAGGAATAAAATTTATTAAATCTTTGAAGACGAATGTTTTGTTTAGTTTGTTTTTTTTGTTTTCAACAAAAGATAACCATAATAAATCTGCTTTTTCGATGATGAATAAATAAAAGACGTTGATAGAGTAGAAAAATGGTTTTCGTGGATTTTTTCAAAGTTCATAATATTTCGTTCTCTTTCTCTTCAGAGAAGCGTTTAAACGATTGATTCGTACAAAAATTTAGATATCAATCATTCAGTCTTTTCTGAGAAGACAGAAAATATCTCGAGGAGTTTTGTTCCTCTGGTAAAAAGAAAATCCGTGATCCAATAAATCAATACTCGTTCAATCATCGCGTCTCATTGGGGATGAGAATGAAACTTTAGCAATTCCTTCATGAAATTTCGAAACAAGCCGAGGTTGTGAGGGACGAAGGGAAGTGATAATATAATCGGTGAAAATTCGAAGCTGATGGTACCGTAGAAACGTGAGTAATGGCTCCTGAAATGGACGGCGAAGAGTGACGTGTGCTCAAGCAGATTTCATACGCACTCGTGTATATATGTTCCTATGAAGGGTGATGGTAATTATATAACAAGCGGACCAAATGCACTTCCCATATGTATAGGTGATCGAAACACGTTACTGGAGAACAGAACAGAGTACAGCCGCAATATGGCGACTCATTTCATGATTGAGCATCGAGTGATATATGAGTTGATGTACACGAGATAAATCACTATTTCCCTCTTCCTCTCGTCGCCTGGACTTGATGACCGTGTCCATACGAGCAAGCAAATCACTGCATGGTTCGATGCAGCAATTTATATGGGGAAGATTGTCATGGGGTATTGAGAATCATTGGTAAATGAAAAAAAAGTCTATTTTGAAGATCATTTTGTTTCTTCATTTGGAATGACTGCGATATTTTTTATTATTGATTTCCTTTTAATGTTTCAACCAAAAGCTGCATTTTTTTCCGTATCACATAAATATAAATATATTTTTTTTGGACTTTGTCAGGATTGCTATAATCCTGTTATATGCATGTTTTTGTAATTGATATTTTTTTCAACATTGTATATTTGATAGTTATTATTTTTTTACAAACGCTCAGAGGGGAAAAGAGTGCAAAGTTTGATAAAAAAAAAACACTGTCATTAGGATATTTTTCCGAAAGGGTTTCTGGTTCACCACGTGTGTGAGAAATTTGCGAAGGAGCACATTACAAGAAAACGAGAAAGTATGTATATTGCCTAGTGCGTTACAAGGAGAGGAAGGAACATCAGTCTCTGTCAGAGAGAAAACTCTTATTTTCCTTTTCTTTCGATTTTTTATTCTGTTTTTATTTCTTTCTCTTTCTCTCTGTCCCTAATTTTGGTTTTTCTTCTTGTCTTCTTGCTTTCTATCTATTTCCCTGTTTGTTTATCTTTGTTTTTCTTTTATTCTTTTCCTGTTTTTCTCTCTTCTTTTATTATCTCCCTCTTTGTCCCTTTATATATATTCTTTTTCTTTATTTCGCTACGTCTTTAGTAGCGGCTGCAACTGACGAAAATGGATGTCGATGAAAATAACGCCGCGCTCAGCTTGTCTCGGCCTTCTCTTTTCTTCTCAAGAGTCGAGACATTTTGCTCACTCTGCTGATGTTTTCGAGGCCATTATGAATGCTCCAACACCGTTAAAGATCTACGTTTCCTCGTTTTCGTTCACGACACGACGGAAGTCGTTTTTTCTTTATTTCTCTCTGTCTCTCTCTCTCTTCCTCTCTCGTTCTCCTCACTCTCCTTTTTTTCGTCTTTCCAGTTTTTCGGCTTAATTCCTTAAACGCTTCGTTATGCACGAACTGTCAAACTGAATACGGGGCGTGAACGAGCTTGTCAAATAATCACCTTCCAAAAGCCAGAACGGAAAACCATTTGGCCGAAAAAATATGACGTGAAAATAGATTATCTGATGCATTTTTAATTAACGATGGAAAGCGTTGAGAAGTCTTGAGCTTTCTTTGTGAATAAAAATGGAATGGATCGTTTATGATAAAAAAAAAAAAAAAACTGAAAAATTGATTTAAAAAAACGATATTTTAATAATCCATGTTTATTTATAAATCCAGACAAATGATTAAAAACCGATTAAATATTGTAAGTAAATTATTTGAAAGAAATTGCGTTTAAATTCAATCGTGTCTCCATCGAATGAAAATAGTAGGGATTTGCAAATACCCATTTGTGTATTTTATTGCTCTGAATTTAAATACGAGAAAAGTTGTTGATACGAAAACAAAGTGATATTGAAGAACTTTGCTCAACACAAGAGGATCGCGAGCTTTTAACGTGGTTGCAGTACGCGAATAAAATAGAAAAATCTCAAGATTCGTGACGGCGCACCATTACGAGGGATCAACGTCAAAGCACTCTTCTTTTCACTCTTGCCTCTGTTTTTTTTTTTTTTTTCATCCCTTTTGTAACGTCGTCCAAATCGTTTCTGTCGTCTTTTTGTTCTGAATACATTTTACTTTCAGTTTATTTTATAATAAATGTATAATGCATTTTATTTCGTAAACAAATTATAAATAATTTCGAAAAACTTTTTTAAACAGCTTTTTTTAAAGAATTTTCAAAAATATTGAACCCCCTCATTGACATACTGGGTCATTTTGACCCAGCCTAATATTTTAGTGTTAATCATCCCTACTCCAGAGATATTTATAACAACTGCTAGTGCTCTTCCACCAGATCTAACGAATTTTCAATTTCGACGATAAACCAAATTCAGTAGTTCAATAAGTTAATACTTTTTTTTTTGTAATATAACGATTTTTTTAACCATTAGCATTTTTTATCGTTACATTTCCGGTTATTAATCTTGGAAATATTGAAAATTGAAAAAATAATTTTTTTAGTCAAAATGTTCACTTTGGTGAAAGTTAACATTTTAAATCATTTGTTCAATCAATTTAATTAATTAAGTAACTTTCAAAGTATGCTTCTGGTTTTTTTTTTTTTTCAATAAAAACTGATGAAGGGCCACTGATAATGACAGGTGGATGAAACGAGCTCCGGGTCTATTTGACCCAGTACGTCAATGCAGTGGGGAAATTTGTATGTGTCAACGAAGGTTCAAAAATAATGATTTTCTTCAGTGAATATTGTAATGATACGTTAAAGCAATGAAAAAAAAAAATATATTTTCCACCTTTCACCAGGTGCGCACGTATTTCTCAATATCATTGGAGATTTCATGATTTGCAAATATATTTTGTCCCCGACGTTGTCACATTAATTCCGAAATCGCAGCTGTATATTTTCATAGCATATGCTGGAAAAAAATCAGAGTCGTTGGATTGCGATCGAAGCAGCTTTTTAATGAAGTCGTTAAATCATTACGAGTCATTTTTTCATTGAAAAAAAAAAAAAAGAAAAAAAAACTGGTAAGATTGCCCGGTGAGCAACATCGTAAAATTCGAGATGGTGTAGATCAGATACGAATTAATAAATATCTCGTGTCAGGGAGGCTGCAACGAGGGCTGCAACCTTGCTATTCAACACACGATCGTTAATGATACTTTTAATTACATTCGATCGAAAAATACTTTGAAATTGTATGTAATAAGAGTTTAAATGTCAGAACAACGAATTAATTCAAAAATTAATTATCCACTGCACTACAACGTAACGCCTTAATTACAACGATTTTTTTTCTCATGCTCAAAAATCCAAAGTATTTTTTTCTCCACTACGATCTTTTCGTCTGCCATTTGGTTCTTCTTTTTTTTCTTTTTTTTTTACGTTAACGGAACGCTTATGTTCAAAGCAAACACGTTTTGTATGCAGTACGAATGTTTCATCGTGGAATTAAAGGAGGGTAAAGTGCGGGTTGGGGCGTGCCAAGACGTGATCAAAGGAAAAAGCTGTCAGCCGCCGCGTGCGTTCCGTCACCTGTCAGCGAATGTCGAAGAGACGCGCTCGAGAGCTTACACATTTTATCCATCACATTTGTGTGTTGCAAAAGCACACGAACACACCTTCGCGTGTGTGTATTTGTTAATACGTGAGATCGAGTCAAACGTTTCGTTCTCTTTTCGTTCTTGCTCTCTTTTTTTTTTCTCGTCCTTGTTTTTGTCGTCAGAAATTCAAGTTGTAACTCTCATCTCTCGTCGATTCGACGGGTTGGGAATTTGCCCGGGTCTGTATGTGTCTCATCTCATCGCGTGCCAGTCAACTCTCCCGGTGGATCGAGAAATCGTGGCCCAATCTCATCAACCAAATACATTCAAATTTTTACTTCTACACGATTTATTTTCAGATCGTGCTCTCGTCGCAATAAACATTGAACAATTTATATTTTTATATATATATATCCGCGTGTATTCAATTATTTGTGTATTATAAAGATACCAATTGTACGAATAAACAGATTCCTATAATCGTCTCACACGTCACTTGCTTTTCCTCAACACGTGCCACAATAATAGAAATATTTCGAGTTTCCAATCCCAGACTGAACCAATTCAATTAAACTCTTCAAGACGAACATTTTTTATGCAACTACAAACGAATTTTGTATGAAATTTATTGTGTGCCATGAACGAAAATAAATGGTTGAAAAAATTGGTTTAAAATTCTTTTCCGGACAACATTTTTAGTATACAATTCATTTAAAACTGTTCCAGTTTTTCCATATTTATTGATTCTTTAAGATCGTAGACTCACCAAAGTGTTTTTCTATCATTTTTATTTTTATTTTGACGAAAGGGCAAATAAATTATAAAAATGATAAGGAACACCATGTTGTGTAAAAGATATAATTTTATTACACTGAGAAATAATATAATTCCAATTGCATATTCAACGTAAAGATAATAAATGTTGTGTATAGATATTTAAAAGTCCGATGATCCACGTCTAAACATTTGAAGGAATGTTCTCTGAAGTTTTTTCAAATGGATACATAATTCAGAAGATGTAAGAACTATTCATGCTCCGTGACGATGTGGTCGTAGAAAAAGCTTCGATGCTTTCAAAAAAGTGAAAAACATGTTATCCCTAATCCAAGAAAGTAAGACATTGAGGGCAAAACTATGAGGCTCGTAAACGACTGACATTTAAATTCTAAACGCCATCTTCAACTGCTATTCACCCTCCCATATATTCAGCTTCCCCGCGTTCTCCCCTCTTTGGTACCAAGAGCTCTTCGTTTCTGCTCGTGTGTACATTATAATTTACGAGGCGTCATTCTTGGCGATCCAGGAGGTCACGGGCGGAGAGGGGAAAAGACTCCTTTGCTTCTGGTACTATAGTAGAGTACAAACGCTCGTCGACGAATTTTGTAAGCGCGGCTTGTCGCTCGTAAAGAAGTCAGAGCAACAGCCGCACCATCGTCTTCGCGGTAAAGCTCTTTCATAGTTTCTCTGCACTTTATACAGAGAGACTCAAAAATTGACGCTCCGGATCAAGAGAGAATGTACATCGTAAGATTCTGAAAAGAAAAGTCCTGAACAATTTTTTTCTACGATGAATTGGTGAAGAGATATTCATTGAATAGCGAAAGACCAATCCACTCCGTCGTGGCGTGAGCGCGGAGGGGGGAAAGCTCCGCCCACTACAGCGGAGCGGATAGGCTGGAGCTAATTAATCAATATCCGTTGAACCGTGCATCGGAGAGAAAAACTACAAAGGACTTTTCTTTTCAAAATCTTACGATCTAACCTTCCTGAAAACCTTGAATGTGACTTTTGAAACGATCAATATTTTTCTACGACTAGCTATCCTGAATCTGACAGAATCACTGGAAATGTGCTTTCGCTTTCAAAATATATATCTCGGGTATCAAAACTCGACTTTCTGAGAGACATTCTGGCCGCAAGTACATCCGCGAGACCGTTTACGATCCGTTTTATAATCATCCAACTCTTCATAGAGCGAAGGACGTGATGTTTATATATACAAATGTGTAAATTATATCGAAATCGTAGTTTTAAGGTGGCGGTTAATGCATCAAAGAAGTGAGACTAAAAGCAAAGCCACACAGAGACACAACAAAGAAACACTTGACATTCCGAAGGCTCCACATTTTTGTTTTCTTATTGTGTAGCCAAAAAAAAAAAAAAAAGAATGACTCTCTACTTCAGAACAAAACTCACGTTTCGCAGTTTAGAGTACTTTATTATTTTTTTTTTACTCCAAGAGTAATAAATCCCTATATTCCCCAGGGTCAAAGCAAAGTCATTAAGAATACGAAAAACGATGATCCAGAAACGGTGAAATTGTGTGGCGATACAAAAATGCGAATAAAATATAAGTTTAAGTTAAAGTTTTTGTACCAGGATGAAGTTTATGTTACGAGACATGGATCGAGGATGCTGATCTTTGGAAGCAATTCGATCGTGTCCTTTGTAAGAGTTTCGTTCAGTCCAGCCTCTTCGTTTGGAAATTGTTCCCGCGGGATAGAGGAGGCTCGTAAAGGTAAATCCCGGCTGAGCCGTTAAGACCTGGTATATGGTGAAACGATCGTCTCGTTGTTGCCGTCGTCGTTGTCGTTGTCCCCGTTGTCGTTGAATATCGAGGGAGCTTCGTTTTAAATGGGGCGAACTATTGGGACAATATTGTTCGAGCTAAATCGAAGCTTTGGAGAGGATGGAAAAGGACACTGGACGGAAAAGGAAATGCGAGGGACATGTTAGTTATATTGTGTTATGGACATCAGGAAGCATTGAACAGACGACGTGCAATTGACTGTTTCGACAGCTTTCGATCCTTGGCACACAACGAATGAGAACGAATGACGTCAAAATGTTGTTTTGCGAACGATGTTGGACAAAAACGAGCCTAAAGGCTTATCGAAGAAAGGAAGAGTCTAGAGAGGAATGACAGATACAAAAAAAAAAAAACAAAACAAAAACAAAATTGTATAAACTGAACAAGATTATTTGTTTGAATGACAGAATTTTTTTGATTAGTGTACATAACAAAAAATAATTGCTTTCAATAAACAATACCATACAATAGATAATAATTCTTGTGATAAATTTCAGTCAATAAAAACAAAAAGTTTCATAAAAAATGATGTAACATGAAAAAAAAAAAAAACTGAACTCATCATTTCTCGAAGAATAACAACACAGAACATCTGAAATGTTTATCCAAAAGGTTCGACGATTCGTCTGCATTGAAGGAATACAGTAGGATTTCTATCGAAATGTCGTACAGTAGGACATGCAGAGTCAGAATTGTTGAACACGGTTTGAATGGAAGTGGATGACAAGCGAGCCTTTACAGAGGGAGGGTCTCTCTTTGGAGCAATCGTGCGGTCGCTTAACACACTCGAACGTGTACTCGTCCTTCTTCTCATCCCTCTCATTCTCTCTCACTCTTTTTTCATATATACATATATATAGTTGACTATTATATAATGTGTACTCGAGGTTGGCGCGAGTCTTGCTCACACTCTCGCACTTCAGAGGTCTTTCGAAAGTGCGGCATGCCAACGCGAGCACTCACCGTTTTGCTCTTTCCTCCTGCCATTGCTGCTGTGTACTCGACTTCCTGCGCTACCCTCTCTGTGGTTTTGCTATACCGGCAATGCGGCATAACATGATAATACATATAGAAGAGTAGCTGGGGCAATATGAGACACTGAGGCACAAACTATCGTGTCAAAAAAATCAAATACTGGAAACCAGAATATAAATGATTTGTCAGCATATTTAATAAACAATTATTAAGTTGAACAAATCATTCTTTCGGGAGATTCAAGATTTCATCATTATCTTGAAGTTCTGGCTCATTTTACCCCATCGTTTCATTCTGCCCCAGCATCCCCTTAAGCTCTCTATATACATATATCGGGCGAGCTTGTACAATTGAGCAACGGCAAGTGCGCTCGCGTATATAATGCAGTTTCATTGTGCCAGAGGATGATGGAGTTCTCGTGAAGAGCGACGTTCTCTCTGCCACGTTTCATCGAAAGTACAATCGTGTCGAGGAGATTGCACGATGCACTTTCTCTATCTCTCTCTCTTGTGTAATGCATACATTTATATATTTATATATACAGTTATTTGCAGAAGGTGTTTTATCACTGCAGTGACAAATTTTTCGAAGTTATATAAATCGGACAAGTCCTTATGCATTTATTTTATTTACTCCACCGTTTATTGGGTTTGAAATTATTATTTTTTTTTTCTTCTTTCAAGTTTACTTTATTGGCCTCAGGGGTTTCTATACATTTATGGGATAGGGTGTTGTTTTGGTAACATAATGTTGCACTGTTTTGTATTTACCTTTGGGCTGATATTTTTGTTTTTTTAGATCTTTAAAAGGATTAGACATCTGGCAAATTGCATGCACTTGAAATGTTCTTTAAATTGATAACGTCGCAAAAATTTGGCTTTAACTTTCGGTTCAAAGATTCAAATGTTTCTTTTTACTGGCATTATGTAACTGAATAGCTTTTAACTACGTGACATAATTTAAAAAAAAAGCTCTGTATGTCTTCGTTTTTATGTGTACGCTCTGCGCCGGGTTCTCAGCGGCATAAATAACAAAAGTGCAACGCACGGCTTCTGCGTTCTCCGGACTCTCCACAGAGACCACTGTATTCACAGATATATACCGATACACACGGCAAGAGGCTCGTAAATTGCTTCGGGTTTTTCATTCCGTTGTGCTGCACCAGACCAAACGTGTGGAGCGCGTAATTACGTGCGTGCCGGCTAAATAACGTTGCTATACCTCCCTAAGAGAGAATTATGATTTCATTTGGTGTGCCACAAGTTCAGGCACGATGTGGAACCCGCGACACTACCAGGAGAAGAGCATCTAAGTGACACACGGCGACGACGTGGCTACTGCGACCGTTGTCTTTCTCGTCTCGTTTTTTTTTTCATTGGTCCAATATTTTGTTCAATTTTAACCGGAATTTCTCACCCTCACGATGCTTCAATTGTTTTTTCTTTTTCTTTTTTATTCAATCAAATTATTCATAAACAACGAGAGACTTTTTTTTACTTCTTTCCTTTAACTATAATAAAAATAGAAAAAATTATAATTTATGGAATTTTTAATAAATTTTAAATCAAATAAATTGTATCGTAGTATCAAATCACTTTGGAGTTGTATTTTCAACAAACACGTCACTAAGAAAAGGCTTCTATCTCTATATATATAAAACTCAACTACAAAATTGTGTTTGGCCGCTTTTCACGCGAAAACCACTAAATCGATTTTGATAAATTATTTATTCAGGGAAGGCCAAGCGAAAAATTCAATTTTTCATCATTTTTTTTTACTTTAAAATTTCTCATGTTATTAAAAAAAAGACTATAAATGAAAAACATTAATTACAAATTTGGAGATAACTCAACAATGAAAAGAATGAGCGGTGGCTGGAGTCCCAGCTTCGAATGGAAAAAAAAGTTACAGTAACTTTCGTGAATTTGTTAAAAATTTAAAATTTTGTAGATTTCAATTTTTTAGTCAACAACATTTTTAGATGTGTTGCGGGCGATGCACGCAGGTACAACTAGTAATAAATAAGTAAAAACCGAAAAAAAGTAAGTTCGATAACAGGGTTATGAGGCGATTACGTGGGGAAATGACGATCGCGATCTATGATTTAGAAGGAAATTCCCTGCGGACAATTGAGACTCTCTTGGACGATTATTCCGGTTGATATGGAAAGAGAAACGTTTTGGCGTTACGAGATCTCTCGCCGGACCATGAACATTGTTGGAGGGTAGTTGGAGAAAGAGATCCGGCGGATCATACAGAGAAAAGAAAGAGAACAGACTCTTTCATGGTACCGTCATCGCAGTACTTTACGTCGATCGGTCTCCGTAGACGAATAACGAAAAAAGGATCAGACGACGAGTGTGTTCATTGTATACGAACGAAACGAATGAAACGAGAACCACCTTGTGAGGGGAGTAGACGGAAAAGATCGTAGTCATAAATATGCAAATGGTGATACGAGTTTGCCAGAGCAGAGAAAGAAAATGTCAAAGACATTGTACAAAAGAGAATGAACGAAAGGGAAAAAAAAACAAGTGACTGAAATGTAGTCGACACACAGAAATCTGTAAAGTAAATAGAAAATGTCATCGAATTTAAAAAAAAAAAAATGTCAGCTCTTGTAAATTAAAGAAATTCCCCTCGGACCAGATTTCCGAAAAACACTCCGAATGGGGATTAAAAAGTACGAAATTTTAAAACGCCATAATTTGACGGTCTCTTTTATGGCTAATAAGATTCTACGAAAATCGCAGTTTATTTGATCATTTTTAGAATTATCTCTACCTTGAAACTTGAACGAATTGTTGCCACCAATGATTGATCTATTTCTTCGAGGGCCAAGGGAAACTGCAGAAACTCCAGTCGATACGAGGATATATGTTTTTTGTGAGTTTTGGTTGGTTAACACCATGGAAAACTGAGAAAAACTGTACGCCGTTCAGCGGTCACCCAACCAAGTATTGACCTCAGGCAAGGGTGCTTAACTTTGACGATCGCGAAATTTATCGATAGACTAACCGAGTGAACGAATATCAACGAATATCTGTGTACAGATATTTGCACACGAGTTTGTGGTAGACTTTACGAAGAGTTTGTACTAAATAAGGTCCTTTTAACGCGAATCGGGCAACGTTCAACGTTTTGTTGTAATGATCACCGTCGTAGTACACGAGCAAAAGATCTCTTATTCTTTTCCCTTTTCTTTCACTCTATGTTATACTTCTCATTCGAGCTTGAATCTAAAGCCCCTGTAATGGGCTCTGTGAGCGTGGCAAACAATTCACTTTAACTTTCGGTTGAAGTAAGAAAGAGGAAAATAAGAATAGAAAATAGAAAAAAACACAGAAAGCGCGAGTAGAAGGAAAAAAAGAGCTAAAAGCTGTTATGTTGGCTTTTTACGTGAACCTCGTACAGAGCAGAGAGAAAAACCGTTTGGTATAATCGCCAGGCAAAAAACGTGCCAAAGAGACTTTCCCGCAGCGTATTAAATAAACCGTTATTACCGGTTGTAAAAGATATTAAAAAGTTTAAACGTATTATATGTCTCAAAGAGTTTTCCAAGGGCTCATCTGATGAGCTTTCACTTTCTGTCTCTCCTTCCCTCTGAATCCCTTTTTTTTCTTTTTTTTTTTTTAATTGTCCCTTCCTAGTTATTCGTTAAATGAGTTTTAACCCCAGTTTACTACCGTTGGGTCATTTAGACCCAAACGAACGTCTCTATTTTGAACTTAATT
Source organism: Campoletis raptor (assembly GCA_948107755.1). Taxonomy (NCBI): domain Eukaryota; kingdom Metazoa; phylum Arthropoda; class Insecta; order Hymenoptera; family Ichneumonidae; genus Campoletis; species Campoletis raptor. The sequence continues at coordinate 15,122,910 of OX403628.1, read as the reverse complement.
GAACAGAAATTTTTCCTTGACATTGATATTCGTAATACCATTCACTTTGTCAGGAGTCATTGAATCATTAATTAAAAAAAAATTTTTTTTATAATTAAAAAAAAAAACTATGTTGAAAATTACCAATTTCTTCATAAGTAATGAGTACTCCAAGTTTTCTGGGATGCAAAAACCCATGATAGTAATAATAACAGCTAATAAAATAGCAGTAAAATAATATTTATTTCGAATTAATAAATTATTATGAAACAGCCTGTATATGAGAATTCGCATCACATTTTGTACTGTAATGCGAACGATATGTAAATGCGAATAATCGGCGTTTATATATGACACGAGGATTATAAATATTTATATGTGTTTTGATGTATATACGTACTGGACCAATAAAATATTCAAGCCGAGCGGGTACCATGATCGCGATAGTAATTACGACGTCTCACGTTGATAATTCACAAGCGCGCGGACGTTTTGAAAATACCCTCGCCCTGTTAGGATAATAGTTAAAAGTTACATACGAGTTGAATATTGTATGACGTTTGTATATACATGATAGGGACTAGAGATATATAATGATTTTTAAAATAAAAAAAATAAAAAAGAATCCCAGATTCAATCTCGTAGTCCTGGATGCAGTAAAGTGCTGTGTGTTTAATTTTTTTAATCAACACAATAAATCATGTTTACGACATCAAAACTTGTTGACTCGATTTGTAATAATCATTCGACACAATTAAGAAAAAAAAAAAACAACGAAGAGTTTGAATATGACTTTTCAAACGAAAGAAAACTTCCTCGTAGTATAAATTGTTTCTTTGAAATTGACCCTATTTTTGGAAACTCTAGGTAAGCATTTAATTAAAATGATTAATTTGCTAGATTTGGTAAAGCAATGACCAATTTATTAATTATTTGTCATCTTTTGTTACTTATTATTATTATTATTTATTTAGTATGTAACTGAAATGATAATATTCGTGACAATAAAATATAATACGAATAGTTATATATAAATCATTATAACCCGTGGAATAATGGGTCGAAAGTCAATTGAATTAATTTCACGTTACGTCATTTCGTCCATGTCACCGAAACAACCAAAATCGTCGAACAATTTCGTAGTTATCCCCGTGTCCAATAACCATTGTGATCTCTGTCATCAATCTCACTCTTCCTTTTCCGCCTGTTCGTGGTGCTCTATATACACATTTATATATGATATATATTACGAGAAAACACATGTCGACCACAGCTCGAATGACCCAACCCATCATTCGACCACCCTCTATATCGTCATCCTATATACAGTTCGAAAGTGCTTAACCCAGGGTGTCCACACTCGCACCCTCAACTTCGTACACGTATATAACTGTTGAGGTTCGATCGTCGTCAATATCTCTTTCTTTTCCTCCTTTCTCGTCGAGAGGTCGAGAAATAAAATTGGACCTCTCTCGTGAAGTATGTCCACCCGGTCGTCGTGGAGCCCCCAATGCAATCAGAACCTACGTCGAGGAATCGTGATGTTAACTATATATCTCTGTACGTAAAGGATGTCCTGAAAAATGAATCTTTTTTTTTCGGCATCTAAATAGATCGAGTAATTCTAATGAGAAATGTCTGCAACCATATTTCTCTACGATGCATCATTGCTGAGATATTAACAAACTACTTTTCCCAACGAAGACTCTACAAAACGGAGTGGAAAACGAAGCCAATATTCTCTTTAGCATAAAATATACCTCGTATGCGATAATGAGGTTCAATTGTACACCATTCTCTTTGTTTTTTCATAAGGAAAAGAATGGTGTGTGGTAAAGTAGAATTCCGTTGAGACTTGATGATAAAAACTCTATAAAATTGAAAAAAGTTTAGAAAAAGCTCTAAAATAAGGTTTTTAGTAAATAAATTGGAGTCGTTTTAAAACCTGATGAGATAATGCGTAGAGCTCGGCGATTTCTTGATCCATTAACTTAACATTATTCAGATTGGCTGTCGCTTCTCAAATAATAATTAAATGCTCCGTAGAGAAAAAAATGTGAGAAAATTTATTTTTCAGAATTTCGAAATCTATACTCGAATCTTGCGACACTCTCTATAAATGCAAAAAAAAGATTGTTCGTGTTCGTTTATTTCGCTCTATCTACGTGAGAATGTTAAAGTAGCACAAAGCTCGTGCGAGTTAGAATGAAAGGAGGGAGAGGTTTGAAAAAGTGAAGGTACGAGGAAGGGGTTGAGAGAGCGAGTGAAAAAGAGGAAGACGAGAAGGGGATGAAAAAGAGTGCTGGCCGATATTGCGCGACCATTCGACTCGACTTGTCGAGACTCTGGTGTGCACACGCCAAGAGACAAACGGTCAGCAATATCCCAAGCTCCGAGTCTCTTTTACCTTTACCTCTACCTACGGCTCTCTTTTCTACGAGGAAAATCGCGATGTTAGGGGTTACTCTATACTGGAACAAACGACGTGCCCAACCCTCTCTCCCGTACACCGGAGCCATCTTTTCGTTTCTTTTGCCAGAGCGTGTTGGCCAACTACCAACAGACAGTATAGTATTTGAAAAGACTACATACACGTTTGTGTGGATAGAGAATTGGAATGATTGGCCAAATCGAACTGGAAGCAAGTCCCAGTCATTGGCATACGACTCCACAAGCCTGCGTTTCTTCGTAAAACTGCCAATCACTGAAACCACCAAATAGAAACAGTGTGCTTAAGAAAAAAAAAGAAAAAAGAAAATTACGATGGAGAAAAATACGACTCGAACGAATTCTACCATCGCTCTTGCTGACTGGCACCTCCAATCAAAATAAATTGATACCCCATCGCAAACTCTCAATCACGATCCTTATATATCCTCTCGAAATTTTAATCTCGATCGATGTGGTAACAAATTGTAACAAAGCTTGCTACCCATGGAAAAAATAAAGTACATTAATCCTTACTACATAAAAAAAACACATAAAAATCGTCCATATTATTTATCATTGCTCAACGTTTCATTAACTTGATATTACATCCTCCGAGTTCCCTATCTTCATTTTTGTTTTTTTCTTTTCAAAAAAAATAATAAATAATGAACACCAAAAATTTGAGTGTAATGTTCGTTTTCTCTTAAATCTATTTCTGATCCTTGCACCAGTTTTTTTAAATTTTATTTCGATTGAGCAATAAAATCTTGTGATTATCGATAATCGCATGCAAACTGGTGTCCATAATTAATAATTGTACATCGGTAGAAAAGAATGATACGAACCTTCATTTGTCAAGTACGTTATTAATAGCGAGGTAGACAAGCAGATAAGACGAAACGAGAGTGAGAGAGAGAGAGAGAGAGAGAAGGAGCAGGAGAAATGAAGAGCATGAGAGAGAGAGCGAAAAGGACAAGCTGGCTGGTGAGTAATGAGATTGCGTTAGATTGGATGTGCCGTTCAGTTGCTTCAGGGCTCTGGGTATAAAGTCTCATTGGTTATCCCTCGAGCTTCCTTCATCGTTATGTATATATAACAGATAAATAATGCTTCACCAACTTGATTAATTAACTCACGTTCTGCTCTCTTCGTGTATATTGCTCGGGAAGATCTTCGTCATGCTAATATACACGACGAAGACATTGATAATTACAACCGGAGGTAATAAGGATCATAAAAAATATTAACATAATACCTACCGCCTCATTTTTTATTTTATATATAAATTCATACATTTTATTCATCTTTTATTCATTTATTTCACAATTTATTTTAAAAAGACCGATAGATCTTCATTTCAAATGAAAATATGATTTCAAACTAATTGGCAAACGGACTATTGCGATGTCCCATCTAATTTCTGCAGTTTTTTTTTTCATTATTTATTACATTATGACTTTTAACAACGAATATCAGGTTTTTTGGTTCTTCGTGATCCCTGGGACGTATATAAATGCTACGAAAATATGATCAATTATTATTAGTTAATTGCACAAACGCCAGGATATAAATTGAGAGTCGAATTTCATTTGTTTTTGTTTTTCCTGAGAGAGAGACAAAGAATTCTCCTGATTTTTTTTTTTTTCACAATTTTCCGTACCATGGTTTTTATTTATATTAGAAATAATAAAAAACAATTGATATTGAATTTTCATAACTCGGGTTCAGATTCGTGAAAAGTCACCCCGAAAACCCCCCCGAGTGCCAAATTTCTATAGTCAATTGTACGTAAGAAACGATCATGTCCGGGTCAAAGGGTTAAGGATTTCCTAAATCGGGAAAGATACATACCAAGATAAGGTGGAACATAAGCACCAATGACCAACGTAGACCGGATAACAGTTGACATATTAATATTGGAATCAATCAAAAAAAATAAAAACGTCAACGATGATTTACATGCTCATATATAGGATAATAAAAAACATGACGTTTCTCCGTATCGGAATTCGAAAGATAGTGATAAAGGATTAAAAAAAAAAAAAAAAAACCAATAAGAATAAGGGTTCGGTCGTTACAAAACTGACACACGAGACACGCGAGTAAATTGATGTACTTTGTGGGAGACGAAGCCGACGCGTTCATAAATCATAATTGTGTATAAACCGCAGCAGTACTTTGCTGTCGCGCATCTAAGTGAATACGATATAGAAAGATAGACGAATAAGAGAGAGAGAGAGAGAGAGAGAGAGAAAGAAAAGAGTGAAGAGAACTGAAAGGATAAAAAAAAAATTGTGTAAAGAGAGTATGAGAGGATGGAAAAAGATAATCGTGGCAAGAAAAAGCTTTTGGTGGCATTGAAGAGCGGGTTGTCAAAAGAAATTAATACACGCACACGAATAAATCATAAATAATTAAGATAAGAGCTTAATCTCTCCAATGTAAAAAGGCAAAATTTTAAGCTCAACGCCATTTTGTAAACCACACTTTGAGGCTGTCTTAAGCTGATCCGATCCCGAGTACTTTCGCGTCACTAACTGATTCCGAAATGCTAAGTGTCGTCCTATCTGATTGTCGAAGAAGCAGCTCGTTAATCATTCCACCCTTAATAACGCGCTCAGCTCGCGCGAGTTTGCCGAAGGAGAGACGAGAGGCAGGGCGGGGCGGGGGGAGGGGGGAGGGGAGAGATTTTCGGTACATTTATTATTGATGAGCCTTTGCTCGAACATCTACAGATCGCTCGGATGGGAATTTGTCGGAAGGGTTTGAGGTAACAGTCCTCTCGTTCTCATGCGACATGGCCTTGAACCGTGAAAATAAATCATGTGCACATTTTCGTAAGATGACAGATGGAGGCATCACAAATATCCACTTTTATCATTTTGCTTTTTTAACTTTTTGCTATCGTGATAAACGCTCGGTTCATATGCTGACTTCGGCGATCAAAAAGTTAAGCAGCGTCAGGTGAGATCAGTACTTGGTTGGGTGACCACTTGCCCATGCATCGGTTCACGTATTAATCGATGATTGGGAAACTGTTTTTATGAGCTTCCGATAGTGGGAACCGATCGAAACTGAGGACAAAGTCGATTTCCATTCGACAAAAGGACGACAGTTGACAAAGTCAGTTTCCCTTGGCCCTCGTGCAATACATTGAGGAAGAGTTCCTGTGGACAACACTCTGTGTAGTTTCACAGGAACAGGAACAGGACCGGATAGGCTTATTTTAAAAACAATAAAAAGTAATAAAAAAAACAAGCATTAATTAAAAAAACAAAAATTATAATCGATTAAATAAATTCGTAATTAGTAATAAATAACCAAATAATGTGAATTATTGTTTTATTGTACTAAAAAAATTATCGTGTTTGTTTAAAGCGCAAAAGTGCAAAAAAAATGTATCACACCCTTGAAAAATCAGCAGATTTTTGTACTCTCCAAACTTTGGGGCTATCACTGATAGAATTGCTTTAATAGCGCTCCTTTTTCCTACTCCGTTCCTCTTTATCCGCCAAACTTCGTTATGTTTTCCCTGTATATTTTTATATGCGACGATAACGGCAGACATTTTCGCAACCGCGAGTTAACGACACACAGTCTTCCTGGAGAGTGTGCAAAACTCTCATTCTCTCTTGTGCTCTTAGAACTTTATCGTTCAGGGAAAGAAAAAAAATTGCTACCACCGCGGGAATTATAGTGATTTTTTACCTTTTTTTAAACGAGATAAAAGTATTCCTCTTCTTTTTCTTCTCCTCAAACTACACTGTCTCATTTTTATTACAAATTTTGCATATTAACACGAAATAATGATTGTAATAATAAAAATATTTTTAATACGTTGAAATTTTCGTACTTATTTATTTGTAAATACAATTAATTCTATTGATTCGGAAACGATGAGTACGCGCACATCAGTGTTTCGCTTTTACGATCTCCAAAGTTAAGCAACTTCGATCTGGGGTGGGGGGTCCGAGGGGGCAGCAACACTTTCTTTTAATTACGAGTAGTTAAAAGTTCACTTTTACGTAACGCGTGCACGAGGGCGAAGAAAAGTAATTTCACGACGAAACAAAATGAAATAACTGATGACGAATAATGAATGAATGATGATGAATAATTGTGTACAATCATTCTACACAAAAAACAAAACAAAAACAACAACCAAAATTGGTTTGGAACAAACGTTAGGAAAATTCGGCTGAAGTGGTTGACGAGTTCGTATATTATTCACGATGTGAATTAAGCGAAAGAACGTTGTCAAGTACATCGGCTAAAATTTTTTTTATAATTCACTTTTATTCTTTTGTAATTTTTTCCACATCGAAAATCTAAGAAACAGTTAGAATGTACAATTTATTGTAATCTGTCCAAAAATGCTGTGTAATAATAGCGCGGTGTGCTTGAGTAGAGACAGAAGTCTTTGGTCTCCAATATTAAGGTCGTGTAATTCGAAACAAGTGTATTAGAATAAATTGGACGGAATATTTAATTAAGGAGCCTAGACTTTGTTTTAGCAATCATTAAGAACTATTCCGACGACATGAAAGTTTAGTCGAGGCCAATTCACGTTTTTTAACACGTGTTTCTCTACATTTATTCACGAATAATACAAAAAGAAGTTGTTTACAAAATGCGCTTTATAATTAGAGTCCGAAAAGAGTCCAATAATTTCCTAACAAAGACGAATAGAAAAATGAAACGTCACGCACACAATAATTAAATATCTATCGATAAATCTATCCAATAGGGTGTTGTGAGATTGAAAAAAAAAATCTATTTTTCCGCCTTTCTGGGTTTCTCCAACTGCATAAAAAGGACGAAAACGAATTTGTCCATTCTGATCGTTCTGAAAAGTCAAATGAGAATACAATCAAAATATATGGGAATAATAATAATAATCGTAAATTCGTTCGTACACTAACCCATTGATGAAACGACGACTTCTACGGAAACAAACTTCGGAACCGAATGTTACATCCCTGCGCAAGTTGTTTCGGTAGGTATTTTCTAAAGGTTTAGACACGCATTCATACAGAGCTCGGTCACAGCTACAATGACGCCTCACCCATCTCGGATCCTTATTCGTTAGGCCGTACTTAGTTTCGCCAGGTTTGATATACATTTCACATGATCCCCGAGAGTCGCAGCACTCGACCGGTGTTGGAACATAATATTGGCTATATAACCGTGACTTCTCGCAGTAACTGCTAATCCCTTCTTTAGAAAAAAAGCGAAATTACACAACTCAATAACTTATAGTCTCTTAACGACATTTACAGAGTCAATTTAGGAAATATTTATATAAAAAAAATAAAAAATAAACATCTAGTTCAACTTATTTTTCGTGCAGTATCAGATGTTACCAAAAAATCTGTATGTTATCACTTTATTTTATTTTTATTGTAAATAAAAACATTATAATGTTCGGAATCTGTAGTCTGTTGGTAAAATTAAATGAAAAGTGGAATCAGATCATCAAAATACAATTGATTATAACCACGTAGACAAATTATTACTGAATTTTTTAAAACTTAAATTACAAATGTCATCTATACACTTACCATTTATCCCAGAATCTTGGGCTCGAGTTACAACTGATAGAAAAAACAAAACGATGAAAACTGTGAGTGAAGCTGCCATTGCAGAGCGAAGAAAAGTACTAGCAGCACTATCAGCCAAACCTAGCGTTTATATACGTCCTATCATGAATTATATTATTCACTAGACGTTGTTTTTCTATCTAATTAGTATATGTAAATTAGTGCTAGGTCTGCTTTTATCAAAAACAGCAATTGTACAAATACATAAAATTGTCCCAGACGTGCATGAGAGTTCTGTGTTATTAAAAGACTTCTGTGCCAGTTTTACAATACAATAAATGGCTCTATTACGTTTTTGAGAACAATCATTCGGCTATTATAATTCAGTCAATTCTGAGAATAGAGGTCAGGTGATCAGGTTTCTTTATTCAGAGTTTATTAAACACATATTGAAGAATGAGAACAAATTTTTTTGTTGCAGTTTTTATACAAAAAGGCGGCGACAGAGCCAGTCTCCAAAAACGTCTTTTTTTTATAACCCAACGGGCGGAATCGTCACGCCGAAAGTATGAGAGTTAGAATAAAAAAATAATTTTTTTCTTAAAGTACATGTTATTGGCTATGGAAGTACATAGGGGTTTTTTTTTAAATCGATTTTTGCAAAAATGGCACAAGTTTTTAAAAAATTTTACGTTTTTGACGTAAAAATCTGCAGTAAATTATTCATAAACAAAAAAAAAGTTTTTATTTAATCCAAAAACGGCTACGTGCTTCTTTAAATAATATGATTGTGAAGCTGCAGTCAAAATTTCAAAGCAATCAATCGAGTGGTTTTGGAGCAGCGATTTCGCCCAGTTTGGAAAAGTTAGTTTCGAGGAAAACTCGTCTAAAGTGATACAAGTATATAAATCTTTGAAGATTCGTGGCGGCAACATTGAAAATTGAATCTGTTACAATTTTTTTTGACCGTAAGACCAATTGGATATTATTTTTATGACTCTAAAGTATTGTTTAAGTAATAAAAAAAAAGAGTAAAGATTTTTGCAAAATCCTAGAGTGGTGTTACCCCTTAAGTCGAATAAAGCACACCATTTTGCCATACAAGAAAAGTAAAAGCGTTTGATCTTTTTTCATCATCCAACGAAATGAATTTTGCTCCATGAATAGTTTATTTGAAATTTTTCCTTGTATTATGTTGCAGCTACGAGTTTGAGGCGAAAACATTTGACCACGACAGTTTGACGAAACTTTCGTGCTCGAGCACGGAGCTTAGAATAATGAGTCCGAAATTTGAGCTTTTGAGTGGTTACAAAACCGAATGAAAAGTTACGTTCCCAGTCGAAATCGACCAGAGATTGGCAAAAAATAAATCGATCAATTTTCATATTTAATTACCAAGACGAAATAATTATTCTGAAACCTATTTAGAAGGAGCTTTCAAAATGAAAAATTAATGCAAAATTGTATTGTATGAGATCGTTGAAAAAAAGCGGGAATCGCGGGAGAAAAATAGTGGGAACAACATATAGATGTATAGCAAAAGCTTTGTAATACGATCGTGTATATTTATAGAATTTCACGAAACTTTCTTGATAAACATGTTGCAAAAGTTATTAAACGATTTACATGAAACGACATCCGGTGAAATCGCGTATAATTCGATACAACGATTTAATTTAAAAACTCGTAATGATAATAATTAACGGATGGGTTGAGCCCGTTGGGAGAACCACTGAGTATCATACGAGAGAGAGTGGCCAGGTTCAATCATCGTATACCTCGATACACCTGCATCGACGTAATTATAAATTTTATCACCACTGCCCATCAATTTTGTTCTGTGACTGAAAATTCGTACATTCAGATACAAAAATGATATTTTTTCTTTCTTTTTATTCTCACAAAAATACAGGATGGTGATAAAAATAAAAATTCACCCGCCATGTCGATTGAAACATCATTCAAAATTTGATCTCTCTTTTTTCATGTAACCGCGCTCGATACATACTTAATATTTATATAATTTTTTATTCCTTTTTTCACATGCGTATAAATAAATGTTTGTAGACTGGAATTTTTTCTGACAATGTCCCGAGCATACATTTTTTCTCTTTTGGGTTCGTTATTCGCGAATGCGAGTCCACGCAGCCATGAAATGAAAATGAATCACGCGTGCGCGTTGTTCTTGCTACTCACACTATTTTATGTATATAAATGTATAGTGTATGCGTAAAATGAGGCGAAAGCATATATGCAAGCTAGATGGTGGGCCACTTAATTATCCGCGAGGCCAATTAGGCGGCCACTAATGGAGTCCTGTGGTGAGATATGGCCGAAAGAGAGAGAGAGAGGGACAAAGTTTACGGGGGTGTACCAGAGGAACTGAGGGGTGCCCTCATCGCGCCTCATTAACTATCCATCAGCACCACACGTTTTACTCTCTACCTTTCTCTCTCTCTTTCTCTCTCTCTCTCTCTCTCTCTCTCTCTCTCTCTCTCTCTCTTTCTCTCGCTCTGCAAACTTTTTCTGTCTCTTTCCCGGTCTCTGACGTCCCGCAATTGTTCATCCAACCCCGCAATGCTGTCAGCGTAAATTTATTAGACCCACGACATTAAATATAATTTTATCATGTACGCCCTGAACGGAATACATATATACATGACTCATGATAATAATTGTTTCGGCGACCAATTATCTTCACCCTCATCCCTTGGAAAAGAAAAAAATGTACAAAGAGTTCTTCAAGGCAAAATATTTCCACAGGAAGTTTACAAATCCAATCACGGTCAAACTAATCATTCAACGGATATAAAAAATCGTTGAAGACCAAAATTCTTTTTTGTCCCAGTCAAATTGCTACTGTTTTATTCGGTGTTAAAATAAAAAGGGAAATTATCAGAAATAATACGATTTGTGTAGGAGAAACATTTTCGTAGCTGCAAACAAACTAAGAATATTGCAAACCCCATTAATTGCATTGAATTTTGTTAAATAATAAAAAACTGCGAAATTCTATCGCAAGCCGCATATTTTCAGAGCTATACTCTCCTCGTTTTGTTGGCAGACGTTCACTCCACTCTGCGTCTATTTTTCCCAACGTACGTTCATCAAAGTCTCAAAGGGACGATAACGAAGTTTTTTCCGAGCCAACGGTACTGCCCTGAAAATTGAGAGACAACGTTTTTTTCAATTTTTATTCGAGTTCCAATGGGTTTTGAACCCGCCTTTGTTCATTTCTTTTTACGAAGAGACAAAGTAATTTAATTAGAAATCATCTGACTACCGAAATTGGGGCGTTTAGTTGGTGCAACATTCAATAAACTGCCGGCATACGCTCTCCTTTTTAATTATATTCAAACATATTTTTTACCGGTCAAAGGTAAAACTTGCAATGGTCGTTTAATGGAAAATATATATATAGCATGCATACATGGACATTTTCCAAAGCAAGGGTTCATTACACTTTTTTCCTCATTTCCATAAACCACGAATCACGAAAACAATTCATGAAGGTTCAATTTTTAGATATATTCAACCATTGTTTCGTAATTTTTGCGGTTTTTTTTTTTTTCTTACCGAAAAATTAAAAAATTGGCAATGTCTTTTCCCCGTTTTTCGAATATACAATAGAATTATTTTCTTCGTGATAGATCGTTTTCAAAAATTAAGCACAAATTTTCTAATAGAACTCTGATTGAACGCACTATAGACAAACTTTTGGGGCTAATGAAATTCGTGTTGAATTTCAACGACAAGTTCGAACAGCCGTGTACACTGTTGGTTCAACATGGCGTATTTGTCAATGACATTCGGTGTCACACTAGTTTCGTTTAGCGAGCAAATTCGACGGAATTAATTAACGTATGGGTTACATACGCGATACGCGTACAGAAAGCCGAATTTCTGCAATAAAGTTTCGCGTTAAAGTTCGAAATGGATAGAAGTGTACATAACTTCGAGAGCTTTTTGTACAAATCAGAGATCGTCAGAAATAATATTTTTGCGAATATTTTTGGATAATATTACTAATTTCTAAAAAAAATAAAAAATTGGAAAACAACGAAAATGTGTGACCAAAAAAATTCGAATTTAAAGAAAAGAAAACCTGAGTATCTAAAACATAAAAATTGAATAATAAAATATTCGAAAAGAATTTTTTTGAAAAAACAAATAAAAAAATGTTTTAAAATAATTTTCTAACTACAAGGAATTAATTGTGTTCGAACAAATTCTCGCGCTATTCGTTAGCAAAAGACACATAGATGTCTACACTATTATCATTTGAAAGGCATGGAGGAAGTTTGAGGTATTTGTACAGCTGCGGTTTTAGAGGAAGGCTGCGAAACATAAGTTTTGATGTACGTAATAAACTGAAAATTGGCGTTACGTGAATAATTCAATTCGAGGTACGACATATATAAGCGATAAGTTCGGGCGAAAGTGATCTGTTTTTCTTTGCATTCTACAATGACGACATTGCGTTCAGTTTTCATTATTTTGTTCTTTCTGGCAGTTTTAACTCGAGCGAGAGAAATTGGTGAAGGTAGGCGAAATGTTTTAATTTCAGAGGATCAAATTGAGTCATAATTTTGTTGCATTTCGTATTCGATTGTATTGAAATTACATGAATTTACTTTTCATTTGATAAATTCTCCCACAGACCAGCGTTTTCAAACAATATAATGTTTTGATACACAATAATAATAAAAATAAACTTAATGCCACAAATTTTTTTGGTTCAATACAATACTGCACGTAAAAAAGGTTTCAATCGAATTGTATTTTTTTTTTAATTTTAACAAATATTCCTTCATTTGACTCTGTAAATGTAATTAACAGTCCGAAAATTATTGAGCAGTGTTATTTATTTTTTTAAAAGAAGGGATAAGCAGCTACTGTGAGAAATCACGAACGGATCCTTTTTGGTATGTTCCGACACCGATCGAGTGCTGCGACGATCGAGGATCATGTACAATGTATATCAAACCGAACGAGACTAAGTACGGCCTTACAAATACGGACCCAAAATATTTGAGGCGTCATTGCAGTTGCGACCAGCGATTATATGAATGTGTGTCTAAATTTTTGGAACCGACGTACAGAAACACTATGCTCAGGGATATAGGATTTGGTCCCGAAATTTGCTTCCGCGAAAGTCTCATCAATGGGTTAGTACAACCGAATTTATGATTTTCATAATTTACGTATTTTTATTGTATTCCGAATAAACCAAAATCATTTCCATTCGACTTTTCAGAGAAGTTGACAAGACGCGATACAAGTTCGTTCTTTTTCTGGACGTGGCGAAAAGTCCGAATTAAATGAGTTCCTCCCGGACGAGTATTCATCAATAAGGTTAAAAAAATGTTTCTGCCTTTTTTCTCCAAATATTTCAGAATACATATTTGTCACATAAAAATAAAATTAAAAATACCAAACTTCCAAGGACATAAGCCTCGAGCCTAGTGCTCTTTTTTTCTGATCGTATGTAGTCATGAACGAAAAACCCAGCGCCAGTGATATCACAGCTGCAAGTGATCACGTACTAATTAAATTTTCACCTCGTTCTCGTATGTTGCCTCCCTTCGTTTCGATATATATTTTTCCCGGTTGTTTGTTTGCGGTAAAAGAGGGGCTCGATCTCTTTGTCGCAAAGCCCCGGAGCCTCACGTTTTGGTTTCGATATTTATACGCGAAACAGATCAAGTAGGAGAGAGAGAGAGAGAGAGAAAAAGCACAGCATCCATTTGTGATATGTCATAGGCGTATGCATCTGCAAAAAAAAAAAAAAAGGTCTGCGGGAAAATGGAATAAAAAGAATTCGTCTATTATTTTTCCATTTCAATCTGTTTTTTAAAACGTTGAATTACGTCACGTTGTTGAAGGGGTTAGACTCGCATTATAATGAAATAAATAAAGAACAAAAAGACCAATGAAAATATCTCAACGAGTTTTCTTTGCAGTATATTTCTCGTTCGGATTTATACAAAACGAGTTGAAATTGCGAGCAGCGACGACAATTACGATCTTGAAAAAGTGCACACACACAAGACTATAAATAATATATTTTTCTATACGTGTGGAAGACTAAAATAAAATGAGAATTAAAAAAATGTTGTAAAAGGAGGTTCGGCGATGACATGACCGAAAGTTACATGGATCTAGTGACATAACTGTCGGGTAAAAGGGATGAGATGGTAAAAGGCAGTCCCTTTGAAAATGACACCTCTTTGCGATCCGGGTCGTCTCATGTGGTCATCCCGTTTGTAACCACAGGCAACAAACTCTCGCCCACAAGGTGCAGTCATACTGCACCGGTGCGACCGAAAAAATGAAAAAAAAAAAAAAAAAAAAAAAAAACAACAACAACAACAATCCAGCAAGCGCTCCAACATGGCCAACAATGAAATAAAACGTTTTGTGCATGAATAATTGGATTCGTCTGGAAATGCTTTTTAATTTGCATTTTAATTATACACAAATGGGCAATGGTGGGGTGAATAAAAAAAAAAAAAATAGGAAGAGGGAGACAGCGAAGGGGTTCAGAAGAGTCTCACTCGTGCCCTTGGCACGCGCATGCGTTTTAATATCCAGCATAATGTTTTTGAAAATATATATATATATGTATATGGACTGTTTGGAAAAAAAGAAAGAAGACGTCGCCCTGGGCACCGTCGACATTTCCCATATTCATAATTTAACATCCACGCCCGAGGCTACTCAAAACATTCGATATACATGCATATATGTATATATGAATATAAATATATAAAAGCATATATCACAAGCATATTACGTTCTCCCAACAGTGCACTCAACTACGCACCCTCTCATTGTAAAATATTATAATTGCTTTTTCGTACTCTACCTCCCACTCAGGTACTTTACGAAGGAAAAAAAAAAAAATTCTTTCATCCCTTTCGTGTAATAGTACGAGAAAGGGTAGAAGTACGAAATATAGGGTGGAACTGGGAAATTATGGTGATATAGGTTGTAACGACGATGTGCCGATTTTGATGTTTCGGATCGTTTTGCAAAGCATTATATGGGTAAAAGGGGACGACACATTGTGATACTCGAGAGATAAATATATAAATGTGTTTATGTGGGTCGCGAGATGACGGGACCGCAGGATGGTTTCGTGGCTTCATATGGGCGCGGATCGTTTCTCGCATCCGTTTTACTCATCGTCCATTTTGTATGTAGACATTTGTATGTCTGTATGCATAAAGGATGGTTAGACTATTTATCGCTATCCTTTATGGACTTTCGTGCATTTATGATGGCAGTGCCATCAGCACAACTCATCGAATTCTCTCTCCCTCACTTACACTCTATCTGGACTGACTCGAACCATCGTTCGAAGCGACCGGAACATCGGGAACGGCCCAACGACACGATAATATCCCGTATCAGACATAACTGCATATTGATTCTCTGGGGAGAGGAACTGGCTGCTGTATAGGGGCTGCTCCCATCCTCTGACAAGGAAAACGTAAACGTATGTGACATGCTACCTCTTCGTTTCTCTCTCTCCCCTCCTCTATCTTTCTCTCTCTCACTCTCGCTATTTCTCTGTACCTTTAAACATCCTATGTGTACATCATTCTACACAGATACACGTATTTCCTTGTCGAATACGCGAGTCGATTCTCCATCCTGATACCCATAGACATAACGCCATGTGAATGAAAAGTGACGAGTTGAAAGCTTCAAACTTTCACGTTATGTCCTTGTATATTTTGAATTACGATTCACGTGTTTTCACAATATGGTCCTAGTGGATTGGCTAAAAAAAGACTTTATGATGAGTGTTTCATCGCCATAATTTGGTATTTTGAAGAATCTGCTTCATCCGCTTTGAGCGAAAGTCTTTTTTTATTTTTTCCTACATCGCATCAACGAAAACGTGATAAAAATCTTTGCGCTCCAATTTAATGTACAAAAACATGCGGAATATCGCTGCTCAAAGTACTATTGATCTTTCGAAGCTTTCGGAGATTTTGAAGCCAATTTGCTCACTCACCAAAGGCGATTTGACCTGTCAAGAAACAACGATGAAAAGTGCCCCAACTGTTGGGTAACTTGCTGCTACAGTGAACTGCGATGGACCGTATTACGAGCCCTTCGCAGTGGCCCTTTCTGTGAAGCTGCCGAATAAGATTTAAGCAAAGTTTTCCCTGGATTTGCCCCTTATAACAAGGCAAAATCGTTGAAAGACCTTTACGTGAACCAATATTTGGAGATACAAACAATTTCACAGATCCTCTTTATCCCTTTGACTTTTAGCCTGTGTGCTAACGTCTCTACCATTTTTTCAGCCCTATCAAACACATACACGTACATTAATATGTGTTTGTTAGTTTAAACGGAAAATGTACAACATCGCCCCTCACTCCGAATCCCTTCAAGGAAATTGGCAAGCTTTGCTGCTGCCTGTGAGCTTTACAAAATGGCGCTAGGGGTGCTTGAGAACACAAGCATTTGGATTCTATTCTTGCCAACATCTCCACCTCGTTTACCTCACGCCCTGTTATATCAGCGTCGAGAATTTTCAATTCCGTCGCTCACTCACGTACATGTGCACACATTCATCGAAAGAGCGCTTGTGCAAATGCCCACAGGGATTTCTGCACCCCGCACGGATCAACACACCGAGACACCGAATGAACGACGAGTGGCAAGAGTGACGTGCTGCGTTTTTCCGGTGACAGCCTGAAGAGATTGAGCCGACAGAGCTCTTGAACACAGAAAATATGGAAGTGAAAGACCAAAAAAAAAAAAAAAAACAGCGAAAACACAGGAATTGATTCGCAAAACGTGGCGTCGCTTGACTGTATCAAAATTACGTCATTAACCGAATGTTGCTCTTTGAATATTGATTTAAAAACACTGCAGCAGATTTGATCGTGTTTTACTTCGATCAATTGATATCTTGTGATTATCGGAGTGTAAAAATATTGCTAATATACTCAACCAGATTCAACGTGGTTTTGATTAACTGGTATGAAAAGTCTGCTAATGACAGAAACATCCGAATTTAGTGTTGATCCCGATGATCTATATTCGTTGGAAGCACTCAACACTTGATTGAGTTTGGAAATGTAGAGTTGGTTGAGTTGATAAGTTGAGTGTGGTTTTGATCGAGTTACCACTCAAGGCCCAGACATTGGAAACCATTTTGTTGCAAGCCGTGAATAATGTTCTCGAGTGAGTGACAACTGGATTAATTCAGTTGTCGTCTTTCTGGCATTCCAATTGATTTTTCTATTATCGCTGTAGCGTTGATGTTCACAGAAGTTTCTCATCTTCATCGCGAGCGAGAAGATCTCTATCCAAAACTTGGCGATTCCCATTCCTACTTTTCTCTCCGTCCCTGTCCTCTCTTTCATCGGTGTGCAAAGGAAATTGAAGTTATGGCTAACTAAGCTGTCACGTCGCAATGGAAAAGCGTTCGTTCGAAGTGTTGAGCGAGAGGAAAGCCATTTTCCACGTAGATCGAAGGAGCCAGAAGTTGCGGAACACGAACACGAGGTAAAATCTCTGTTCAGTGGAAGTCGATGTGATCGCGCACACTTAGCCACGTGTGCTCGTACTATACGTACTCGTGAAGAAGTCCCACACTACCCGGTTCTCTTTCTCTCTCATCGTAATGACGCCATACCTGAGGATGACAGCCGTCGACGAAGAAAACGAGATCCTTTGATCAAGATCCTTTAATTTTTCATCACAAACTCTGCGAGCGATGGAGTCTGGAAGAACCACCGATGCCATCACCGCCAAACATGCCGTCAGCGGAGAGTTAGCATATAACCTGCGCGTTCCCTAGTAAAAGTCTGAAGTGCCGTGTACCACGACCCCGTGGGAAATTCACACCATCTGCGTCGACCGGGGTGAATTGATCGTTTTTTCCGCGAACCGCGACACAAGCCTCCCGTCGATCAAACCGTTTTCTAATTAAGTTCACCGGCAATCTTATATTTTCGATGTGATGTTTGAAAGTAGTTGAAACTATGATTAAAAAAAAAAAATGTTACAGAATTATTCAATTGAAAGTTATGTCAATTACTTTGAGAATTGACAATGTCATGATGCTACATGAGACATCAACGAAGCTCTGTATAAAACAGGAGTGAAAGAGAAGTAGTTTAAAATATCCAGGATATCCCATGTTCCCGATAGTAAGGTGAGGCTCGAGAAAGCTCATGTAGCTGCCAACTCAAGTCCCTATCACCCTTCTCGGAAGGTTATATCTGACATGAAGAAAAATTGATAAGCTGCAGCCACTGAGCCTTGTGGAGGAGAAGCACTTTAGTGACTCACATTACTTCCACACAATGCGCCTAAGCAGGAGCCAAAGAAGCATCAGATGGGATAGAAACTACCCGTTCGGGATGGAAAAGTATCACTCTCAGGATCTGGAGACACATGGAAGTGAGGAGCATAAAACGCTGTAAATGGCACAAGCCAGCGACGAACACCATAAGAGTTGGGTCAAAAAAGAAAGAAAAAAAGAATAGAAGATCGAAAGAAGAAAGAGGATGCTCGATATACCGATCCTGTTGTCCTGTAAAAGTATAAGAAAAGAATATCGACGCCTGAGCGAGTTGCGGGTAAGAGGATATGCGTTCGGGGACGTGCAATAACAACGACGAGGTGGAAAAAGTACAAAAAAGAAAAAGATGAAGAAGAAGAAGAAGAAAAGTGCGCTTCGGTGGAGGTCTCGAGTGCTCTTGGTGATGTCTCTTATAAAATAGAATATGAAACTATATGTTCGCAAGAGTGGTTTAAAAATACACCCCTGCGGCGCTGAGGAGCATTAGGCTCACTTCGTTACGATGATGGCCATGAGATACGACAGCCGAGAGGCTGAGCTCACGAAACACCAGGTTTCCTCTCTCTGCTCCACAAAGCCTTGTTCGCGTATGTATCCTCGGAGCTCTTCTTGCCTGCGGTTGCCTGCCGCCTTCGGTGGAAAGTCTGGACGACTTCTCAGAGTCTCGTCGTTCTCTCTCCCTCTTTTACATTGTACCGTGCATTTTCTACTCGGAGACGAACCAAGTGAGAGAGAGATGAGGAAGATTAAGAGGAATCGTTGTACCGGCCTCGAGACAGCGCATCTTCATTGCTGGCATGCGGCACGACAGCCTTCCTCAATTAGTACGTCACTCCTTCTTTCACTTGGCTTTCGCGCGGTTAAATGAATTTGCTTGTTCTGCCTTTATGCCAGAGAACTAAAATGACGTTATGAGAGCTACCAAGAGACTTCAACATTGGTATAGGATCCATTTGTCGTACGAGTCACCGCCAACCCGATAACATTCATCTTTTAAACTTTTCATCACCTCACGGAGAATACCAGTGGTAAGAAATGTTGCCCTCTGGCCTGATTTAGTCTGAAGTCTACCGCCACTTGTATCTGAATACGGCATAACCGTTGGAATGACCGTGGAATGACTTGGATTTACCGGTAGAGCCAGCACGTTCCAACAATAGTATAAATGCAGTACGTACCGTAGGCGAAAGACCCACGGGAGTTGAATGCGTATAGCGAGAAATACAAGGGAGAAACATAGAGGGAGAAAGAGGCATTTGGCCCATGGACATAATTCAAGGCGCATTACGTGCTACTGGTTCCACAGTGTAACAAGCCCAGTCTGGTGTGTAGTAATATTAGCTGCGGACACTGTATTGTCGTGCGCGACGAGGTTGCTGTGGTCTCCTTGCTAGCGGCTTTTGCGGAGCTTTGTAATTAATCCGATGTGCGAAGCCGCTTGGCCGCTTATACACCATCACAGCAACTACAACAACCTACAAGCCCAACTACCAGCTTCAGCAACGCTATAACCCTTGTGCTACGTGTCTTACGGGTTGTAGGCTACCCACAGTTACTGTTACATTATTGCAACACATTGTATGTATGTTTCTGGTATCGGTGGAGTGGATGAGGGTGAACAACAGAAGGAGAGAATGGTGAGAGAGGGTTTTGTGATACCTGCGGGCCGCACAGATTCATAGTGCTTAGAGCTTGTGGCCGACATTAGTGGTCCCACCAACCAACCTACGTTACCCACGTTTGTCCCAAGTGAACCCTATTCTCCGGTGTGCTGCTCGATCTTCCTGGGCTTCCATACCCTGCTCTTCCACTCGCGCTTACTTCCCATACTCTCTGCCTTGGGACTATAGAACCACGACACAGCAATGTATAGCCTAACAGCTACCAGCCTCCGTACGACGATTTGCTCTTGCAACCTACCGCAGTCCATTGTCCATTCTCAGTATTATAGAGAACCCTGTTATGATCATACATATTACGTGCGTATGTACCTACTACCATTGCCCATTATTGCCATAACAGTTATTACCACGATATACAGACACCTGCTCCCGATGTTATTAAATCCTACATCCAACTATCTTCCTGCTGGAAGAGTCATCCCCTAACCTCGGGTTCCACTATTGTTGCATTGTCCAAAGTTACCTCAACATTTGGTCCGCATTTAGAAGGATTTCTTCCTTTTGGAAAGGCCATTAAGGTTTTAACGCTAAATTATCAGGTCTGATTATCACCTTTACTTAAAAATGGTTAACCGTTTGAATACTTTGAATACATCAAAATTTTAACGAGAACAAATATTCACTGCTTCATAATGACACTGAGACGAAAATCCTTGGTCTTAATTCATTTTCTTGTGTAAATGACATTCGGTCGAAGTATACAGCCAGTAATCCCTATTTCTATCGCCCATTCCATTGCTCTCTCGTAGAGGGAAGAAGTCCGCCAACCACCATGTACGCCCGCCCTTGCCACCGGCCGTCACGGCTTCCGCCGGCGCGCTATGATAAATGACGTACTCACGGTAATTGCCTCCTAAGTTATGGCTTATAGCGCGTATGAAATATGGTATCGCTCCGCACGCAATTACTGCCCGGTTATTTATCTCGGGAGCCATGACTCCTCCACTCTCCTGTACCTTCGGCTTCCTGTAACCTTCCTCATCCCCTCATCATACCCTTCTGCCCATTACATTACCATTGCTTCTAGATGTTGCTTGATCTTCCGCACTTTTTCAAATAACATTTTTAGTTCAATCCTCCAGTCTATGTTTGACCTCGTGGCAATTATTCATTTGACAACTGGATCAAAGTTTGAAAATAACTTAATGATTAAAAGCATTAAAAAACCGTCTCATCGTTTTTGTTTAATTGTTTATATTTAAACGAATTTTCTGTAGAAACACAAAAATCATAGTGCGTAAAAAAATTAAATAAAACCGCGTGAAACTCCTGCACTATAGACATCTTCAAATGGAAGCTTCTTTCGTGTCAAAAACAATTGTCATGTAGCAGGATAATTGCTTCGTTCATTTTCTTCTAATTTATGACTAAAACTTTGCACTAAGTTCCGAGTAAGTTATTTATTGATGTATGTAAATTATTTATTGACATATTTTGGCGGTTTTTTTAATCAGGGTATTCCCAATTTTGTAAATGTGGAGGTTCCGTTCTGAATCATACAAGTGCCGCCACCTGTTGGAATATGTGAAATGTTCTTGAAACACGTCTTGAACAACTCGGTAGACATTATTTTGTTTTTTTCACATCAGAAAAAACTATTTTGCTTACTATCGGTAAACATGCTGCCTACATGAATCGACTGGTAGTTTTACATTATGAGTCTGAAAAAATTCAGATGGTAAGGAAGTAATAAAAAAAACCGCGGTTGTGGCAGAAGTTAATTGTTTTTTTTTAAGTTTCACCAGTGTTTGCTTCTTTGTTGACGTTGAATATTATTATTATCCTTATTTCTTGTTCTACAAGGTCATCACTGCCGTGTACAAGTTTTTTAAACCACTGTTTTCGATGAATCTAAATATTGTCGATCTTTCGACTGTACAAACGGACGCGTGAACAAAACAAACTTTACGAACCTCGAATTCTAACCTTTATTGTAAATCGCTTTGATAGCGTTTACTTTTGTACAAATGATGGGAAAATTAGCGCAAATAACATGGCCTCAAGAATATTCCGAACTTCAGGTATTTAATCCTCTTTTAAGTTTGAGTTCAACATATCTGTTGATCGATATTTCTTCTAATTACCTTGACGGATCAACGAAGTCCATTTAAATATCCGATTTGGATCTTTTTTGAAACTACTTTATCGTGACGCAACAAGACCCAAATTTAGACCTTTGTTCTTTCAAAACCGAGCCTGTAAATTAGGACCTTCTGGTTGAAATTTCTGAACCTTTGAAATTTGACGTCTAGCTTTGCCAGAGACTTTTGATTCGAAAAAAGCATGTGCAGTCCTTAAAACAGTTTTCATTTCGAATCATGGATATTTTATGGGTGAACGGAACCATTGAAAAAAAACAATTTTCTTCAATCAGAATTTGACATATAGATTTTGTTGACAATTGTTTTACTGCTGGCTCTCATGTACAAATCCAAAAGCTCTCAATGTTGACACTAATCATCCACCGTCAAAAGTTTCGTTACTGTTGATTATTACTTTTGGGTCCAGGAAATCTGTTTATGTCGACATCAGCAATACGATAATATAATATTCCTATAATATTCTTATCCGTTACTTTTTAACAGAGAATCGAAGAATTATTACTTTGCGGCATTTGTTACGAGTACTTGGACACATCAGTCATGACGCCTTGCTCCCACAACTGTAAGATTACAATTTCTTGTCTGTTTGTTAAACTTGCCGTTAGATATATCGCGGTAAACAGAAATTAAAATTTGCTAGAAGTTGAGCATAAATTTAATCAAATCCAGAGATATTCAAAACAATTTCTTTCAAATATCGATAGAAAAAATAAAAAAAATTGTGCATTCTTTTATTACAAACTTGAATAATAGGACGACTATTTAATTGTTTAAACTATTTTTATTTCTTATATTTGTATTTTATTTTCAAATTTAATATTTTATTGATTTCTCTGTTTGAAATGTTAAATCTTTATTATTTGTTTGAAATTTGTGAATTTATTATTGATATCGACTTTTTAAAATGTATTTCATCACTGAACGAGTTGATTTGAAAAAATGTATTTTCTCCAAAACGCCAGATTGTTCGTTATGCATCAGAAAATATTTACACTACAAAACGCAGTGTCCAGCATGTTTTGAGAAAACATTTGAGAAGGATCTGCACACAAACAGAATATTGGACGAGATTGTGACTTATTTTAGTAAAATTCGAGAAAAGCTGGCGTCTTGTATCGACGGAGCAAAAATAGTAGCAGTGATCGAAGATGCCAACAAAGAAGAATCGATCAAATCTACGCCAGTGAGGCCGGCTAGAACGAATCAGAGTCTCAAAAAAGTATCTCCTAAAATTGAGACGGAACGAGTTCAACTTGTTGAAAATTCGCCTAAAGTTGAAAAACTCCAGACGTTCTTACCGGACCAACAAAAAATCTTTTCTAGTCCAAGCACAAGCGGTGTTTCAAAACTTGCAACAATTTTCACACCGAAGAGTAAAAAAAATCTGGCAAATATTGTTTCGAGCGGAAAATCTGTTCCTTGTCCTGTCTGTGCCGTTGACGTCTCAGAATTGCACATCAATAAACACCTGGATGATTGTTTAAAAAGGGAAACTGCTGTGCGGAAAGTAACTAAGTACGAAGAAAATATTTTTCATCTGTTTGATAGAATTTTTTTTACATTAACATTTACAACTAATCGAATTAAAAAGTTGGAAGAATTATTATTTTTTCAATGATCTTTGAAACAATTCTCGTGCATTTTTTGGCACAATATTATACGAGGCCTGGGAAATGAGCATCCGATTAAAAAACTTATCGTTGGAATAAGTTTTTACGGTCCCTCGAGTTTCAAAAAAATGACCCAATTAGGATTCAGTCTTGAAGTCATGATTTTAGTCCAAAATGATTTGATCAAAAATGAATTTTTTTCCCGCCCCTATGTTATAATTGTATTTTTCATTTGTTTGTAACTAAAAAAGTTGTACATGCGCAAAGAAGGTACATAAAATATTTATATTGCAGGGATTTATAAATTTAATGCATAATTATTGATCCGTACGTATTTTTTTTATCTAGAATTGAACCGAGGCGTAAACCACTGCCAAAACTGGTCTTCAGTTTAATGAAAGATGCAGAATTGCGAAAAAAAATGAAAGATTTGGGTTTGCCATCGCAGGGCGATAGGAAAACATTGGAAGCGCGTTTCCATCGATATTCGACGCTGTACAACGCCGAGTGTGACAAAAAGGAGCCGCGAGCGATCGAAGAGTTGTTGAAGCAGTGCGAGAACGAGGAGAACTTGGAGAAAAAGATGTTGAAATTAACCCAGACTCCGAATGTAAACATCCACAATTTTTGTCACTTAGTAAAATTGTTAAAACGTATTATGCTTATTAAAAAATTTCTTTTTTCAGAGACTAAAAATTACAAGAAATTGCGAACAAAACACAATTGAAGAAGCACAGAAAAAATATCGTGAGTATATTTCAAGACAAAAAATCGATACAACCCCAATTTTCATTCGTAACAAAAATCTTTATTTCTAGTGGAAACGAATCGCCAGAATTACAGCGAATTGATAGCATCGATTAAGGAACGTGAGAATAAAAAGCGACCGGTTCGAAGGTCCTTGATTGAGGATGCAGAGGTCAAAGGTCAAGAGACCTCTTCAAAAAGCAACGAAAGTCTTGAAACATCAGCGGAGATCGAGGACGATCCGTTGTACTATTCGATCCACGCTTACGAGGCGACGTTTCAAGATTCGGATTCGGAATCTTCGTGTCCATTGCAGCATTACACGAGCGACGATCCTGTCAATTTTCTTTCTTTCGAAATGTCAGTGCCGGACGGTAGTCCTGAAAAAAAATCAATTGCGAAAGAATCAGGCTCCAAAAACTGTGAAGAAGAGGATAAAAAATCACTGGAAAATGTAACTATTGAAAAAAAGACTGAATCGACCGACAAAATTTCCAGGCTCGTTGATGTTTATTGCGCTACTACGGACAACGAAACGAGCGACGATGATTACGTTCCGCCCAGTCCAAACGCCACTATTTCTCGGACCACGAAACGTGCCAAATTTTCTTTACAAACAAACGACACAGGAAATAATAGTTTTAATCATTCTAACGACCTCGAAGAAAATCATTTAGCCGGACACAAATTGGCCATGTCAATTGCTCAGGATTTTACTTTTGATTCGTCCAGTAACGACAGCCTTCCATCAAAAAATCTTAATGGTACGTAAAATTTAACAAAATTTCGATTCTCTCCATGACCATACTTTCAATTCAAATTCCTTTAATATCAATTTTTTATTATTTCATGATATTCAATATTTTTTATACGAATTTAACAATTCACGTATTCTGATGGATGGAAAAACAAATAAATATTTAATATTTAAATCCTAAAACTCGTGTCCCACTGTTTTTTACCTTCCGACCGAGTTCCTTATCGACTCCATAATTTTTAAGCGGTAAAATCGTTTGGTTTCTTAGCAATTAAAAGATATGACAAATAACGAACAATAAGAGGAGAATTTTATTTTATGAAAGTTATTTATTTAATGACATTTTTCTAGGACCGAAATCGAACCGAGTCTTGAGTTTTAGGTCCAGTTTCAAAAATTCATTTTTTATATTTCCAGATACTGAAACAAAAATAAAGACATTGAAAGATTCGGTAACGAAAAACGGTGACAATGATAAAGATGGAAGATGGCGAATCGACAAAGAGAATAACGAGTCATTAACGGAGTCTTCGTGCGAGAAGGTCGTCAACAGACCTCTGAGAAAAAGAAAATGTCTTCGTTTTCCGAACGTCGATAACGTCGAGAACCCAAGACTTAATGAAAATAAAACAATTATTAAAACGACAACAACGACGACGATTTCTCAGGAAGAATCTGATAAAGTTAACGAGGAGGAAAAAATTTTGTCGCGGCCACTGCGAGTCGACAGTCCGTTGAAACGACGAAGAGGACGAAAAGTGACGCCAAAAGAGACGGAAACAATCGACCCACCGAGACGGCCTCTACGCAAACGTCTCGTTAACTCTACGATCACTGCCAATACTAAAAAATGAACATAGTTTCCATCACATTTATTCCACGTGTTAATTCTCGTGCCTTGGAACATAAGATTAGATTTTTTTAAGCTCGATTTTCGTTTCTTTTTTCATGGGTTTCAATTGACGTATTTATTTCTTGTCACTTTTTATTTCGTTCTTTTTTATTTTATGCCAAAGAGAAACATCCGTGCTCTGTGTAAATAAATAAATATATTGTTACAACTTTTTTTCTACGCCGAATAAATTAACGAAGTTTTGAAAAAACTAAATCCATTCAGTTATTTTTACGACCAAAAAACTTTTCATGTTATTTCCAAAATTAAAAAAGAAAAAAAAGGAAAAATCGACAAAAATTAAAAATTTACACTGAAAAAAAATCTTTTCCTACCATAAAATCTGGACATTCAGCACAATTTTCCATTCGCCAAACAACAGGGGGATAAAACAAAACAAAAACAGTATTTCGACAATTCGCAGAGTGATTTTCGATGCCAGTCTTTATCAAAGACACAGATTTCTTCTTTTTATTGAATATACATTATTACAACATTGCTTTGAGTTATAATTCGTTAATTCGATCGACAAAATCGACAACGAATCGATCGATATTTCACATAATTTTGTTAATTTTTTCATAGAAGTATTAAGAATAATTTAATAAGCTTAAAATCGTAACGATGAAATTTCTCTTCGATTATTATTTACACGTTACTTTGGTATCGTAGTTACCGATTTTATTTATTTATTATTTCATTCTGTATATAACGATTATTATATTAATAATAATAATAATAATAATAATAATAATATATCTACTAACGTTCATTAGAGATTTGAAATGACTAACATCCTAAAAGTGCTATCACATTCATTGATTATTAATTTACGCATGATAATGAACGTCTCTCTCGACGAGATGACACAATTATTATTTTCTTTCAATTATTCATCTTTTTTTTTTTATGCTTTTTGTTTTTGTTTTTTGCTCATGGTACTCAAACGCAGAGTTTCGTACAGATCGTGAGATTATTCTTGAAAATCGAAAGAGTGAGTAAGTCAAAGATAGAGAAAGAGAGAGAGAGAGAGATCTTGAAAAAGATTCACAGAATCGTTGATCTGATCGATCGCAAGGAATTAAGCCGTGAAACGAGTAAATTGTTTTTATTTTTATTTTCAAGTGCCATACAAGTGTCCCGTACAGCTTCGTGAGTTAGGCAGCGAATTTACTATTGAACACAATACGCCGAGTTTCGTAACGATCCAAATAAATTTAATAGCTTTCTCATTTTTTTGTTATTTTTTTTTTTTTTTTTGAGATTCGAACACAGAGTCGATACAAAAAAATTACGTATATATATTTTTTTTTTCAAAGATCTACGAACGACAAATTTTATCGCTTATTTCTTAAATCGATTAACAGATAGATCGTTACACAGTCTTTTCAAACGTACCATTTTCTATATTTATATATTTATATGATAATAAATATATATGAAGCTTTCAAGTCAACTTTTATCATCCAAATCTTGATTGATTTTTCAACATTCTTTCATTTCTGAAAAACTTGATTCGTGCATCTATTCAAATTTGACAATTTTTAATGAAAACATTTGATGAAAATTCGTAATGAGAAATTTGTATGAAGTTTTTCAAGTCAATCTCTCAAAATCCTAATCCATTTTTATAGACACCAATTTTTTGACATTTCATCATTTTCGAAAAACTTTTTTTATGATTTTATTCAAATTAAACGAATCAAAATAAAAACGCTGGAAAGTTTTGTAATAATAAATATAGATGAACCTTTTTAGGTCAATATTTACTTCAGAAAATCCTGATCTCCGTTGATTCCTTCAATACAAAAAGCTTTCTTGATTTTTTAAATGAAAGTTTGCCAAATTTGAATAGAAATACTTTGAGAAGCTTCGTAAATTTGCTTTTCAGTCTTCTGTGACATGAAACTCCTCATACCTATTTTTTTTCACATAAAATATTCATATAAATATAGTCATTTATATATTTTTCATTTGCTACTAAAATTTTTTATTTTTATTCTCCGAACTCACGTTATTTATTTATTTATTTTTCATCCTGGACGTTTTCGCTAAAATTTCATTAATTCGAAACTCGATTAAGGTTTAACGATGTCTTAGTTGCCTTTCGATTTAGCGATATGTATTAAAGCCGTGTCAGTTTTTATACATATATATAATTATTTTTTTAACTCTTTTTATATATATATATATATATGTATTTATATTCTGTACATAAGTGGTGAAAATGAACGGAATAAATTGGAATAAATTTATCGAGTAGTTAAAATAGTGCTTGAGATTAATATTTTTCGTTCAACGTGACAAAGCCTCCATTAATTATAGAATTTAACTAACTTTTTTAGTTTTTTTCTTTCCAATTCTTCAATTCGCAAACAATAAATATTTGAAAACAAACGTTTTTTTCATGGTTTATTGGTGCAGAGTTTTGATTTCTGTGTTTGAAATTTTGTTTTGGAGTATTTTTCATTATTGGGAGATTTTTTGAAAGGTTCGAACGAAAGCAATTAATTGCACGATTTTTATTTATTTATATACACACGTATATGAAGAATATTCAGTCAGCTACAACGTTCTTGAAAATTACGTCTTTAGGAAATATAGCTATTTTGATTGACTATTTCATTAACAACTATTTTATTCTTCTCGATTTAAATGAATGAATTCATCAGTTTTCTTCATTGACAAATATGTTTTTTTTTTTTCTTTTTTTTTTTCGAGACATAAATATAGCTCTTAAATCTCAGGGTTATTTATACGAACGTTTAGAGATAGTGTAATTTTTTACGTTCTATTGTCCAACTTCGTAACAACAAATATATTTTGATATATAAATGTTTTGTTATTTTTATTTTTTCATTCCTGACTCAGCCATTTTTCAAATGTTTGCTAGGAATTGTTCATCGCACCTGGATGCTGCGAAGTGTGTTTTTTATTCGCTCCTTTTGTGGCATATTTATTAATTTTTACTGCTAAATTTGCTTCTGTCTTTTTTGCATAAATGAATTATCTTCTTTTTGCTTTATTTTTTGATTTAACAGCATTAGATTTTTTATTGCAAGACCCAGAGCTTCGTCAAGTGCATTTTTTTTGCCTAAGCTCACTTTTTCTTTATTTAACTTTTTTTTTCATAGAAATTTCATACTCTTTACTTTATCACGATGCATTTTTCATTTTGTTTTTTCTCATTACCGTTATACCTATGGAACCTCGAATTTTTCGTAACAAGTCTATTATCTCTGCAGTCGGCATATTCTCCACACTCTCGTCGTTAACCTACGAAAAATATTAATTGAATATTTATTGAACGGAAAATGATAATTTAATTGACAATTTTTAATCAAATTCAAATTTTTTTTTAAAATGAATTCGAGAGTCTCAGTAGAAAATTTGAGAAAAACAAATCTTTAGACGCTCATTAACGTCCCGTTCAATTTTCTCTGCGAAATTCGAATTTTTAGCCTCAATTATTCTCAGCAACTTAATTTGGTCTCAATAAAAATTAAACGATTAATAAAAAAATCAATCGTAACAAAAAAAAAATAAGTTAATTTTCATTATATTTTATTATTTTAAATGATTTTGAAATATGTAATTACAGTTTTTTTGCAACCATCGAGATTCCAATGAATAATTACTCACCATAATTAATACGTCACCCTGCTTGAGTCTGCCATCCTTAGCTGCAACACTATCGGGATGCACCACTGATATTACGGTAGAATTACCTTCAGGTTGTAAACTGAAGCCGAGCCTGCTGTTCCATCCACGTGTCAATTCCACCATGAATACCTAAGCCACAACATCAAAATTTAATTAACCAGTCTAAATATTGTGGGAATGACTTTAACACATGACCTTTACAACGAGGTCGAAGGCAACCACAATTTTTTAAGGCCAAACCTACATTTTTACATTTTTTTTTCTGAAACTTTTTTTGTTTATCGACATTTTTGTCATTAAATGTTGACGGAATACGAGTTTATAATTCATCATCCTCTTCGGTATAAAAAAACGACGATGTATTATTCAAACAATGCAATTTTTTGAGTACAAACTTCGTTCTTTTCTTTTTTTAAAAAAACATTTTTTGTTTTATGAGATTTTCATCATCAAATATTGATCGAATACGAGTTTATCATACACCATTCTCTTCGTTATCAAAAAACGAAGAGAATGATGTACAATAAAACGTCGTTATCACGTACGAGGAACATTTTATGACAGAAAAGAAAACAAGGGTCGTTTTTCGCTCCATTCGAGAGTTAATTTTACGAAAAATATCCAAATTCAAAATATTTAAAAAAATTTGACGTGTCCAAATCCAAAAAATAACGAAATTATGTTCATAATCTTTCTCCTTAATTTTTGACTTCAGATTACAAGAATTTCGAACCAGAAAACATGTTGAAAATATTAAAAAAAATTTTTTTTACCCTTCCATAACTTTTCTCACGAAATGATTAATAAATGAAATAAAATACAATCGTACATAGCGAAAACAAATGAATATTTGTAATTTCAAAACAATGAATAAATTTGTCATTGTATGAAATTGACACAAAAGACATCCGTTTGGAGTCCAATCAAACTAAGACTTACTTCACTTCCATCGTCTGTAATATTTTGTCGAGTTGCACTCTCCGAAGTGGAATCTCTTGCGGTATCCTCAGTTTCCGTTTTCCCTCTTGACGCCTCGTCAACATCGTCGTCAGGAGCAAACATGACGCCCTTCCACTTGAGCAAACCTTTGCTTCCCACGGGATCTTCTGCACCGAGAACTTTGCCTGTTTGAACAAAAGTAACGATACCTTTATTGTCCAAACTATATACGTAACTATTTATATGTACATATAGATATATATATGTGTAGAAATTTCGTGTGTATATGTTTCGCCATATCTCTTGCGAGATAAGAGCTTATCACTAATCGCGAACTACATACATCGAGATAGACTTAACGAAGTAAAAAAATTACATTTAAAAAACATTGACTACGTACAATTCACTATTTCAATTGAATTTTTTTTTTTCACTCCATTTTTTCGACAATTGCTAAAATTTTAGCAATTTTTTTGTTTCGAAAACTCAATAATTTAACGAGTTTAATTTATTTATTATCAAAAATTACCAAAAGTACTCTGTACAAAAGTCCGAAGTAAAAAACTGCTTTAAAGATACAAACAATTTATGTTGATGACTGAATTAAATAATTATTATTAATTGAAAATTCATTGATGTACGATAGAGTCGAATTATTGGAATCGTTTCTATGCTCGATATGATAATCATCGATTGGTTGGAGTAGAAATATTTCTACGTAAACTCGATTCTTATTTTTTGATTTATTGTCAATTTTTGGAAGTAAAGAATCTTGACAAACGTAGTAGTCGCGCCACAGTCACGATCAAAAGTTAATTCTACTTTGAATATTAGAAAATTTTATGAAATAATTTAAATGAAATGAAATTTTTTGAAAATTCTTAATAGCAAGTCGTTGATGTGAACATTTGTTTTTATGGAATTATCAAATTTTGTTTCCGCTGTGAGTTATTGTATAAAAAAAGAAATAATACAAAATAGAATCTTTAGGAGAAATGTGTCAAATGAATGGAGGAAGTATTTAACGATTTGTATAATTGGAAAAATGGTTTTTTTGTAAATAATTTTACGGTTGAAATGCACTCACCTGGAATGTCTTGATCACTCGAATGCGCGGCTTTGTTCTTAGCGCTATTGTCGATACCACCGCAAGTAGGATTGGCGCTCTGATAGGCTGGATTTTTGTAGCTAAAAACACCGCTAGTTGTCCTGGATGTTGACAAGAGTGGTGGCATGGAGGCAGGTTCGGAAGGTAAATTGTTGTCTTGTTCATCGCTCGACAAAGTAGTTCTGTCTGTGAGACGATGATTGTCCTCGTAGTCTCGTTCAGCAGTGAGATTCGAATCACTTTCGGTTACGATCGTTGGTCCGGTGTATTCCGAAGCAGACTCGACATTAAATTGAAAATGAGGTTTTCCTGAGTTTCCATCAAGATTTAGAAAACTCGGTCTTGGAGCAAATCTCGATGAATCGCTGGAGTCACACACGTCGTACAGTGGCGGTGGATCGATAATGTCGTTCAATGGCGTTTCTGATTGAGAATTTGATGCTTGAGTCTTTATCGAACATTGATCAGTTTCTGATCCATCGGTTTGGATGGTTATCGATGGATTTACGGGATGAAAAGTAATGTGAGGTTCTGTAATTGTATTGAAAAGTTGCGATGTTTGTTTCGTTTGTGAATATGATTTGTATTTATTTGTTTATTTGATAAATTGCTGTCTAAAAATCACCATGTTCATTATCTGCAGTTGGTGTTCTTGAGGCCGGTCTTCGAAGCCTTCTCGGTGAGTTGGATGAGGCACCGGAAGTTTGCATTGACGTGGAGCCATTTGACGTACCAGGAGACAATTTCCGAACGGCAAGATCACACAGCATGTCAACAGCTTCTTGTCTAGAAAATTTATAATCTCGATATAATTAGAAGCGAAATCTTGTTCGGAGATTCTAGCACAAGCGAGATTCGAAATTGATGTCTGGTTGCTCCACTTGTTGATAATTATTTATAATTCCATTGTCAATGAAGCTTCGAGAATTCGTTACCTCGTTTATTTCATGAGGTTCACACGACGCGCAAGTTTCATTGAAAAACAAAGTTTCTCATTCACACGAATCGTCGGTGAAAGAGACTCTCAAGTTTGACTTGGTTTTCAAGATAGAAATCTACAGATCCTCGAGAATATGATCTCAAAGAAAACAGCAGAGAGAAAGGAGGATTAAAAGTTTCGCGAATGAAGCGTTAAATGGTAGTTCATTAAATTATGCAATTTGTTTAATTAAATATAGCAATTTATTTTTTAGACCTTTATCCGCATGGAGCATCAAATTCTGAAGACAAAAGTCCTCTTCCATTTTATTCTGGCTCTTACGGTTTACAAGTTATGACGAAATTGGTGACAACCAATTGAAAAAGAGGCTGGAGTGGGGGAAACACAGCCGATTGGTTGTCACCTAAATATGAATATCTCTTGAACTGTGCATCGTAGACAAAGATTGTAAAGGAGTTTTCTTTCCAAAATAGTGCGATTTATCATTTGGAAGTAAAATGATTAATCAACGAAGAAAATTTATAAAAAATCTTGTTTTTCCAGTGTTCTCTGCTCGTAGAGAACATCCAACTTTGCCATGAGATAAACGCAGATGCTGAAAGCGTTAGTTGTCCTGGAGAATGTCAAAGCAATAGTTCCGAGAGTGAAGGATGAAGGGAAGGAGGTGTTGTTACAAAAGTGTAAAGGTCTTACCTCAAACTTGTTCTTGGCGGACGGAGTGGATGATCCGGCTCAGTGGGTGAGAGTGCCGAGACAGGAGTTTGAGCCAAGTCACGATACAAACGAAGTTTTACCCTCGGACCACATTGCCTGAGAAGGGCGACAGCTTCCTCGTGACTCATTGGTGACAAAGTTGCACCGTCCACAGCAACTATTTTGTCGCCTGGCTGAATCCTACCATCACTAAGGGCTGGCTCTCGCACCAATGCACGAACATAATGTCCTAGTGCACTGCTGTCAACCTTTCTCAACGTGAAGCCTAGACTACCGGCAACTTTCGTCATTTCAATGTCAAATTCCTGAAAGACAATGTGGTAAAACTCATATTACAAAAAATCGTGGCAAAAAATACCATTAAAAACATTTAAACCATCTACGAAAAGTGTGTAAAACAATAAACGTTTTGTTTACGATTTTCTATTATTAGCGCTGACTGTTACTGCCGTGGGTCTGCACAGCCAGAAAATTTCATGGGTGTTGATTAATTTTTGAGGTATTTATCCGTTCGTAGTAAGAAAAAAGAATTCAGCGAAATTGAATATCAAAAGTAAAAAGGTTCGAATTTAGCCTGGAATGCCCCATATGTATGTTTCAACAGTCGTTAAACTTCTGATACCAATGGTGTGATCGAAATGCCATGAAACGAAAGAAAGAAAAAAAACTTACCCCACAAGGTTCAATCTGTAAGGGTGGCAGAGGATTAAGAATCCTTAATGAAGGAGGTGGTTCTCGTCTGGCAGGAGGTGGTGGTGGTGCACCAGGTGGGGTGATACTAGCGTCACCGGGAAGACGGCAAACAACAAGCTCGACCGTGCTAGACGTAGTTCGCAGAACTTCCAGAGCCTCCTGCAACAAGTAGCATGAAAATGAGATTGGAAAAAGGCTGTTGCTCATCGATACACAGTGGAGTCTTTTTCTCTTTTTTTTTTTTTTACGATAGGGTACAAGGAAAAGATGCCTTGGTATATTATTCTTCGAATAATACTCTATGGGATAAGACTGTCTTTAAAGGAAAAGACGAAGAATCGTGTTTCTCTAGCATCTCAGTGTTTGGAACGATCCAATAATGCGCGCAGCCAGATAATGTTCCGTTCAATGCTTATAGTCTCTATCGAGACTTGCATTATGCTAATCTTATGTAAATCTCTTCGATACTTGTACACAAAAACGGGGAATAGCGGAGGAAGTGAGAGATAGAGAAACAGAGTTCCTACGTTGCCTTCCATGTTGTATCGGAATGTGCTAAGAGGAAGATATAAGCACGTGACTAGTGTGGCTAGTTTTCGCTTCCTTGAAGGGTCATATATAGGCAGTCACAAAAGTGTCACTGCAGGAGTTACAAACGGTTGCTACGTTCAGTTCTGAAAAGGAAAGTCCTCAGTCATTTTTTTCTACGATGCGCCAATGCAGAGATATATTAATTATATTGTACAAGACGCCGTCGCGTCTGCTAAATGCGTCATGACGCTACGGGCGTTCGGTTATCACTTATTCATCAATATCTTCCAAACGGTGGGTCGTAGAGGAAAATGGTCAAATACTTTTCTCTTCAGAATTTAATGCCTTAACTAGTGACTTACTAACTACAAGTTTTCAATACGAATCCGGAGACACTTTGTACATATATGCATCTAGCGATCCTAGCTCTGGTATAATCTTCTTACAACCTGGAACATACATTGCCGTATTAGCTGTAGTCTCGCATCACCGACGACAATGACGATCTAAAGCCATAGGTTACATCGTGCAATTGTTCGATTCACTTGAGTATACTGAGATAAGGTATCCCTCTCTCCTCTCTCTCTCTCTCTCTCTCTCTCTCTCTCTCTCTCTCTCTCTCTCTCTCTCTCTCTCTCTCTCTTTTCTCTATGAAACATACAGTCCTGAATCTCCGCGTGGGAACTCACGTAAGGTTCGTCCTATGCTCCACTTGAGTAAGAATCACAAGAGAGCCCAAATCTCTGATCTATACGGGGATCTGGATCGTATAAGCCACTGAACAGTTGTATTCCCATGACAGTAAACATCTCGACGAATCTCGCCACGGTTTAAAAAAAAAAAATTCCCGTAATTTGGGGCTTCTGGCTATTCACATTCGACCGAAAGGATGGATAACCGAGAAAAATAATGTTTTTAAAATTTAATATTATTATTTTGTTTATAAACAGTTCCATTGTAAATCCATGTTTTTTTTTTTTTTTTTTTTTTTTTCAATTGATTGCCATGAGGACAATGACGACACCAATTCAACCTCTTTTTCAATCAATTTATCTCAAACGTCCCTGAACAATCATCTCTTGTCCTCGAGAGATTCAATACACCATGAAATTCCCCAGCGGAAAATCGTTTCGACTCTCGTTCGTAGATTTACGAACGCGACAAGTGCATTGTTCGTTTGACGGTTTTGGGGATGGAGGTCGAGGGTTTTCGGGGTTAACTACGAACCATTGATCAAAGCACTTACGTAGTTGGTGAGGCCAGTCAGTGGAACACCGTTCGCTGCTAGTAGAATGTCACCGGGCTGCAATTTGTTCGATAATGCCGCTGGCTGCTGTGGGAAAAGCCTTTTAACTCTTACCGGACCAGCTGTACCACCACCCGATACGCTTAAACCGAGACCTCGACTACTTTTTTGTAACGTTACTCGAAACGTACTTTCTGCAACAAAATAATACCAAAACATTATTAATTGTTTAATTGAACAACTAATTACAACTTATTAATCATGAATCGTCAAATAATTATGAACCTGTCAATTTCATCAATGAATCCAATCCAAGCACTAGTGGCTCATTAAGAAATAACGTTAATAATTCAATGATTTCAAACGACAATTGTTAGCCAACTATTGGATTTTTGCAATTAAGGTTAAACATCTGGGTTGCCTCGGTTCCGCATTTTGTGCAAAAATAATACGTGATTTCGTTATTGAGTGCGAAAACCCGTAATAGCTTTACGGGTTTTCGCACAAAAGTTTGCCATCAAAATATACTGGGCTTTGTGAATAATTTTATCAGTATACCTGCAGGATAAAACTGTCAGAGCAGTAATTGCATAAAAATAATAAAACAGATGTTTAAATAAATAAACCCATTAAAAAAAACCCTGTCCCCAGAAAAAACTTTGTGATCACCAATCATTTTCGCGAGGTGAGCTGAATAAATAACAATCATAATGGTTCTTTACGTCAATAAATTGATGACTTTTTAATGAAAATTATGATGAACTCATCAAACGATATTTTTAGCCTCGAAAAATA
This sequence comes from Campoletis raptor, assembly GCA_948107755.1. Taxonomy (NCBI): domain Eukaryota; kingdom Metazoa; phylum Arthropoda; class Insecta; order Hymenoptera; family Ichneumonidae; genus Campoletis; species Campoletis raptor. The sequence goes on along the minus strand of OX403628.1, from coordinate 15,086,206 downwards.
GAATCACCATATTTCTAACGTTTCGATCAATTTGTGATGTCAAGTGCTTTTTGTTTTATCAAAAACCTTACAATGTCGATCGCAATGTGCAACGACAGCAGGAGGATCGGTTCGCAATGACCCGAAACCGACCGGATATTGACCTGAACTCGTTGACGTATCGCTCGTATTGTTCAGTTCTGTTCTGTCTGTTCAGATCGTCCTTTACAAAGGGTAATTTACGTTTCACGCGTTCATCTCTCTCTCTCTCCTCTCTCTCTCTCTCTTGTATTCCCACTCATCCAAATTTTCTCTGGTACTCTCAATATCACTCGTTGCCTCTGATGCGGCAGAAAACGCGAGGATTTCCCAAAGGGACGCGTGTGTGTCGAGACTAGTGCGACGATTGCTGTTCTTTGATCCGCGAAATGAAATAGGAACAGCCTCGAAACCAATATCAACGAAAGTAGATACGCGTGTACATTTCGAGCGTTTGGATGAAGCGAAAAATAAAAATTGAAAAAAAAAATGATTGCCATGGGAAAAGGGTAAGAGGAAATTCGAGCAACATTTTCTCTCAATTTCGATCTCTCGTGCAATAAAGTTACGATGTAGACACGATTTTAAAACGCATCAATTTTTAACACGTTGATTTAATTGTAACTTCAATTGTGACTGTTATTGTAAGAATTTCAAAATGCAACATTTTTCGTAAATAAATTAATGGTCGTTGGCTCAATATTCATTTTTTCATGTGCGAAAATTTGGTTTATAATTTTTAACTTGTCTTTCTCGTCCAATTATTTTTGGCTTGGCAACTAATTGGTCTAACGAAAAATAATTCGAAGAGTACTTCGTTGAGGGAAAGAGAAAAAAATATCAAAAAAGTGACGTAGTTTCGTCACATACTTTCATCATTAAAAATATATATGAAGTAAGTGACTTTTCATGGAAATTATTCGACACGAAGAAGCAAATTAAATCGAGTATCACCTCCTAGTGTTTGCCTTCGTCGTGAGCTCTCATCACACTTTTAATGGTTTCGAGAGCAAGTACAAATATGTATGTACAGAAAAGAGGGTGAGAGTAAATTTTAGGGTGAAAAAGATCGAAACGGAGGGAAAGAGAGAAAAAATGAAAGCACGAGTAAAGCAATATGCTCGTTTTTCTGTCTCTCTAACTTTCTCTGCTTGTCCATCGTCCACGTTCCTCGTTTTGGTATCACGATAGTATGTGCCAACGAGACGAGTTTCGAGCTTGAGTTCATTTTTTTTCTCCCTGTTGTCTCTCTCCTCTCTCTCTTTTTCTCTTCAAACCTCCCCGTAAAACTCACTTCAGTGTGTGCCAATTTTCCACGATGCTTTGACTAGGGATTCACACACCGAGAGGAGGCTCGTGTCGACAGATGTATAGCCTTAAGGCGTGTACCAAAGCAGTCTCGCGAACTTACCCACCCCTAACTTACCCTCCCGGAAATTCTCTCTCTTTCCCTCTCTTTCTTTCTCTCTTTTGCTCTCGAGGTCCGCAATGTTTCAGAGTTTTCTCCCGCTATATCCGCTTTAAAGCTTTGCCCCCACGAGTAAATTTTAGAGAATTCCAGCAGCTCCGGAACACACTGATCACATCAGGATACCAGAGACGAGACATCGCCGAGAAAATTATTTTAGCCCTTTGTCTCACCATCCATGAAAATCTACGCGGAAAACTCACTTCTGCCTCAAGCATGTGTACGTTTAGTATTAAAATAAAACAAAATATCAGAAGTGTTTAACTTTTTAAGTACTTTCGCTTTGGAGCATTTCGAATGATATTTCAAATATTAAATCCATTCTGTTTTTTATACTCTATTGCTTAAAGCAAAATCTTAAACTCTTTGAGTCGAATTATTGTTCCGAAATATATTTTAAAAAAATAAATAGTTGGCCAGTGATAAATTGCTGAATTTTATTACCAAATATTTCATTAATTAAAAAAAAAAAAAAAAAAAAAAAAACTATCGATTCAATGTTTGGCAAAACTTTCATTTCAGAGTTTCGTCTTTTTATGAAAGTGTTGTTGTTTTTATTTTTTATTTTTTTTTTCTTTTTTTTTCTTTTGGACGACTAAGAGGATAGTGATGAAAAATATCAGTATCGAATAATACGTTCTATATATATTTAACAGCCAGGTCAGACGAAGACTTTGCTTTGCAGTCATGCAAAAAAGTAAATGTGGAGAAAAAAAAAACGCAACTAGAGTAAAAGTTGAAGAGCTGCCAAGTCTCTGTGTTTCGGCCACGTTCCTCTCATCGCTCTCAATTCTCGATTCCTTTATTTATATATGTATATATATTGCGTATCGACTTGGAGTGTTTCGCGAGGGTTTCAGCAGCTTTTGCGCGTCCACCAGACTGGAAGAGCCAATAAAAGCCTTTTGCGTTCGTTTCCTTCTTTCCCTGACGATTTGCTAAACGTACAAAATGAATCACGGATAGTGAAAAAACGATCGAAAAGCTCTTTTGACTCAGCGAATGAAATTCTCTTTCTGCTCGTTCCCTTCAAATCGCATCCTAACGAGCTGATCTCACTCATTTTAAAAGCTACCCATGCCACAGAAAAAAGTATCACAAAATATCAGAAAGTTAAAATTAAAAAAAATTAAATTAAAAATTCACTTCGACAAGAGCACTAGTACGAAACATTTGTAACGAAAAGTTTTTCGCTTAATAATTTTTTAATTTATTCTCATATTTCATAAATTTCGTTAAAAAAGAATTAAAACAAAAGAAAACTTATTAATCAACGGGAAATTCAAAGTTTGCTACTGTGAGGACATTTGGGATTCATCGAATAGTTTCAATCTCATTTCGTCTTTAAATCTTGACCGATGAAATATTTATGAAGAATTTTTCATCGAATAGTTTCAATCTCATTTCGTCTTTAAATCTTGACCGATGAAATTTTTATGAGGAATTTTTCATCAATTCCGACAAAATTCGTAACAAAAATAATCCAAAGATTTTTATTTTATTTTTTTCTAATATACTACGTGCAGGAGATATATTACTGCACGAAGTAATCCATAGATAAAATTCGTTGAGTGTTCTCGCTGCTTCGCCTCCGATATTAACTGTAAGAGTCTCGGAAACTTTATTGGCGCATACTTAACGATCGTAGATTCACCGGTAATCTATGCATAGCTTAAAAGATACGCATCGCGGATGGGGGTGTGAGTAGAATTCGCTAAACAAGTAAAACCCGTTCTTATGGGATATATCATGTCTTCTATACTAAAAGAATGTTTCCAAAGATAAAATCGAAGCCAAAAGTATAATTCCATTCAAAATTGACAATTTTTCAAAGAGCTCACAGGATTTAAAAGAATTTTAATACGTTCGAGATACTGAAAAAGTGAAGTTTCAAACATTACAAAATTTGAAATGAACTATAGTAACCAATGTTTGCAATGGATAAAACAATGCACAGAATTTTTCAACCTTTATATAAAAATCGTTCTTTATATTCGCAGAAGAACTAATTGCAGAGAATTTAAATCTCCTGGCAGGGAATGAAAAGAAATAAAACCTTTTTTTTTTTGCCAGATTAAACTAAGTTGGATAATAGGAATTTCACGTCGTTAACTCTTTTCCACGTTCCTCTTTCAATTCACAGATAAAAAGGCCTGAATACAGGGTCAATGTAAAATGAAGATTCTTATTTTATAATTTAAACTTTCAAACGCACATATTTCAATATCTTGGACTCTAAGTGTTAGTAATTTAAATTAATTCAAATTATCGTGTTTTGTTTGTTGAATTTTGTGATTATTTTTCATCGGTTTTTACTGAAAGTCGATAATTATCATGTTATTTTATCCACCCTGTACATTGGATAGCCCTTAATGGCATTTCAGCAAATTGGTTTAATCAGGATATCGACAATCGATATCCATTTAGTGTTGATAGAATTGGTTCGACAGCTGCTTAAAAGCTTCTTCAAGGAGTAGTTAAAAATTACTGATCGCCATATTGTTTGGTCGATTAACCGTGCTGTCAAAAAAGAAAAAGTTTCAAAGATTTTCTGATGATTACTCGACGTAGATGGAAAATCTAGTTTATTGAACATTTAATAATTCATGTGTATGTCGACAACCCAATCCACTGATTGCCAAGAACCAAAAGAGCATTTCCGGGTGAAACTACTTCGTTACATGTTGAATCGTGTGAGTCAATACGTATAAAGTTTCATTGATATGCCAAGGAGCTCGAGTATCAATTTAGCGACGAATTATCCTTGCAACTCAAACGAAGTGGAGCAATGATATAAGTTATTTGAACTTGGCTGCGGTTACTTGGAGAATCTGGAGATTGAGATTCAAGAGGAAGCTGGGAAGCCAAGGCTCGACTGGCGTAGGCACAAAAGGCTTCGCAATTACCGCTTGCGCTACACCTACATCCACAAATACATATTTGCTGACATATATAGATAGTAAGATCTGCTGAATTTGTACAGGCTGTTCCGAAAGTAAGCCAATCGCTAGATCGCCTTATTTTGAGAAAAAAAGTCCTTAGAAATTTTTTTCTCCGACGTACTGACGCGAAGATAATGAAGAATCAGACGTGGCCAATAGACTGCGCTGGGCGGAGCTTCCCCCACTCTGTGCTCAGGCTCCGCCGCAGTAGATTGGCGAGGCACATGTTTCTTCAATACCTCGATAACCATGCATCGGAGGAAAAAGTGTCCAAGGACTTTTCTCTTCAGAATTCTAATCTCTATTCATCTCATATGATGAAATGACTTTTGAGACGCTCTGTACATAAATCCATACAATATCCACGGGCCGAACGATGTGGTAGCCAACCTAATTTCCACTTTGACCGAACAGGCCTCCGTTACGTATATATACGGAGAGTTTGAGATTAGATCTTCGAGCTATACACACAGATATGTATGTGTTTAAAGGGTACTGAAACTTTGTGTACTGAGATCGATGCACAATCTGGTCGCAAATAGTTACTAACGATAGACGATTGGTTCGATTAAACTTTGACACGTAGACTGGCCGAAATAACATACGTAACTATTTATATATTTTCATATATACTTTTGTACACGTATATATATTTATTTTTACTAGAAATGCATGGAAAAACCAAGTTCGACGTTTCATTATTGGCGAATGAAAGTTACACAATCGAACAGTTCTTGATTCGAAGAACACGTGTCTTATTGGAATCTCTCCGAGAGCAAACTTTGTTGGAGCGATGTGTACACTTGGCATTTACAATATATATGTCACTATTCTTTTCTATATATCACGCGAAAGCAAATAAATACGATTGCAAGTTTGATCAAAGAGTTAAGTAAAATAGACCAAAATGACATGTTTTTCATGATATTTGTAAATTGACAAGTGCGGACAGTGGTTGGGTAACAATATGAGGTTTTAGTCCAGAAGATTATTCCATTTTCCAAAACACTCTTCCAATGCTACCTTCATTTTGGAACGAAGTATTTTTCATGATGTCTTAAAGGTTTTAAATTGATTGAGAGACTTAATTTAACGAGATATAATTTTCTTAATCTTCCTCCTTTATTTTTGTCGCCCTTTTCCCATATCCGTTCGCAGGCATTCTCACCGAATCAGAATATATGCGAACTCGCTAATAACCTTCGGTTAAACCCAAATGGTCGTTAACCACCAGACCTTAAGCCCCTAGCAATTAATTCCGTTTGAGAATGTACCTGGGATTTATGAACGTTCTTCCTGATCACCAGGAATTTCAACCGAGCAGGGCGTCGATTTATTCGTCTTTTTTTATTATTTTTATTATCACGACTATTTTTTATTCATATTTTAATCCTCATTGTAATTACTGCCAATTGTTCTCTTGATTTTCATTAAATCCAACAGATTTCTTATTATATAAAAAATGTAAATTCATCCAATTTAGTTGTCGTTAGAAAAATCGTAATTATTCGAATTTGTATATCTTCGTAAGGTGTTTTTTATTTTTCTTTTTTCTTTTTGTTTTTGTAGTAATCGTAATAAATGGAGAGCTGAAAGAACTTCGATTGAAATTTGGAACATAAAATTTCACACGTGTGTAGGTTTTTATGTGGATGTGAGCACACGTGCCTGTACCAGTTTCATTACCGCAGGGTTTGTACTCGAAGAGAGCGCAGTATGCATCCCTTCAGTGTCTAGAAAGGGCTTTAATTATAGATCCGAGCACCGATTACCGACCAAGAGAATTTCTACTCAATCTAGTTAGAGGCCCAGGACACGGACCGGCGTCTAGCCAACTCTCTTGTGCCGTCTCAAGCGAAATTCTACACTCTCTCTCTGTCTCTATCTCGCTCTATGGTTTGCTTGGTTCCTTGCGGTTTTAGAACTCCTCACGCTCTTGTTTCCAGAAGTAAGATACCATCGCTATCTACTTTGAATCAACGCCTTTCCACTGATGAATTGTGTGCCTTTACTCACACATTAATAGTTCTCTTACTTTTTATTATTGAATGCCTTTATATACAAATTCTTAAATATGCTATTTAGTCCATGTAGAAAATTCACGAATTCCAATTAAATTTTACAATTATTTTAATCGACCAATAATTTTTTTTTTTTTTTTTTTAATATCTTTTTTGCGTATAACCTTCGGGCTCTTTTCGAGCGCATGCGATCAGTTTAAACTCATTTGCTCACCACTTCACTGGTCCTGATTCTGTTATCTTTCTTAATGCATTACTGTATCGCGTTTGTATACGAGGGCCGAGGGAAACTGTGCAAAACCCTGGTCGACAAAAAGGCTGCAGCCATATTTTTACTGAGTTTCAAGCAGTAGAGTCCATCAGAAACTCAGAAAAACTCGATCCCACTCAGCGATTGATATACAAGCTGGTGCATCGCTGAGCGGTCACCCAACCAAGTATTGATCTAGCCCGAGATTGCTTAACTTTGATGAATGCGAAAGCCACATACTAACTTCGCAATCATTGCTGTGTCAGAGATCGATAGTAATAGTTTTTTTTTTTTTTTTTAAAGGGATGGGTATTATTTCTTTGCATAGCTGATTGTTTAATTATTTGGTTTCCAGGTTAATTTTAATTAAATGAAATAAATATTGGTGCATCCTACTGAAGCGTGAATTCCGTATAAAATTAAACACTGTGACGACATTTTGTATTCCGCACACGTGACGAGATTTATTCACATTTCGTCACGACCTGATATATTTTTTTGTTCGTCCACTGAAAAATGCATACATCCGGCTTTTTGTGCGTCAATAAAATAGGTTTTCACGTATGTGTTCGCCTCTCGAACAATAAAAAAGCAATTGAAATGGCACACGAGAAACGCACCTGGGTCCACGTTCAAAGTGTTTGTAGGTTTCGAGGGTTTTTTTTTTTCTTTTTTTTAATGGGAAAGCGGAGCACGACATTTTGGTTAATTTTTGCATGTACTTGGCCTGTGATAATTGAGTGTTTTGTATGGGCAATTTGTTAGCAATCATAAGGTTGAAGAATTAACCACGTGATTTGATACCTTCGAAAATCTGCTGGTATTTTTTTTTTTTGTATGTTTCCACGACCAACATTTTGGTCAGATAAAAATATCGAAACTCAATTTAACGGTCGAACCGAAATTGATCAACAAAAAAAAACAGGCAATGAAAAACTCTTGTCTTTCTGGAAAAATCGAACGAGGCGAATGAAAACTGCTGACAATATTTACAACGAAAAGCATAACGTATAGATAGAGAGAATGAGAGACGAAAAATTTCGTTGGTGTTTGCGTCACATGTGAAGGTTGGATGGAGTTCTCGATCGAGAGAGCAATAAAGAAGTTACGATTAGTGAAAAGTCGATGACAGCCACGGGAAAAGGAGCTTAAAGGCTCTATATGAGATAAGAAAACTCGTGAAACGACGATGCTCATGCCCTGGGACTTTAAGGGAGTTGCAAAAGCTTCTTTTCTCAGCTGTTCAATATCCTTTTTTCTCCTCTTTCTCTTTTTATTCCATTTGACTTTCTCTCTCTCTCTTCCTTTCTCTTACTTTTATCATCCTTTCATTGTCCTTTTTTCTGTCCTTTCGTTTTGAGTTTGAAGTAGTAAAAAGACTTTTGCGTAGTAGCCAGGTGGGAGAAATATCTGTGAAGAACGAGAGGAACACACAAGTGTCAGCCTCCCGAGATCACCAACTCTTCCTTGCCAACTTATGTTCCTGTTTGTGCACTTTCTTCGCAATATCTTTTCTCCTATTTTAAAAAGTGAAAAAAAAAAAAAAAAACAGTTGAAAACTCATCTATAAAACTTGCAGAGATAACTTTTTTCATTCAGATATAAATTAATATTGGCAGTTGGGAAAGATTTTATTGAAAAATTGAAGCAATAATATCGTGAATATAAATCCAAAAAGAAATACTTATTTCATTTATTTTTATTTAATTTATTTAGTCCTTTTTCTCTTTTAGTTGAGATGAAAAAAACCAAAAAACAAGGTACATTTTCATTCGTGTTATGTTTTTCTTTTGTGAACGTACCTGAAGTGATGAACAATTTACAATTTATCAAGTTAGGCCAAATATTGAAGTACCCACGTGTACGAAAAGCCCAATATACAATCGCACGAAGTAGCAGCATCAACTTTTTACAGGCCCAAGTTGACGTTGCACTGGCGTGTTAAAGCAACGCTATGAAACACGCGTTATTGCTTGCAACAAGCGGCTTGAACTCGAGACAGAAAGAGGAAGAGTGAGTGAGAGAGCTAGTGAGAGCAGAGAATGTTCCACATACGCTCCAAATCCATCGACGTAATATTCCCTCATGCTATTTCACTACAAAAGCACTTTGGTCGGAGAGATTTTATCCGCCAGAAAACACGCGCCGGTTATTAAAGTTTGGCAGTAGAAAAACAAAAAATAGATGAGAGTATTGTGCACAAAAAAAAGGCTAGTGCAAACATCCATGTATATAATGTTTACGTATAAACAAAGATGGATAGAGAGATAGTTCTGACAGAGACGAAGTTTTTTCATGTTTCCAATTTTTTTACACTCGCTTGTTTTCTGCCTGCAAAAAGCATCGTCCATTTTGCAAATAAATTCACATAATCTATATATACGGGCTACGTAACCTTGTAAGATGGATGGTGGCATGTGAAAACCGTAACTATATAGAATCCAAGAAGAAGAGAGAAAGATCGAAAAGGCGAGTTTGGAGGAAGAGGCAAGAGCGAAACGAATCGGGAGGGTGTTAAGCCACGATAACGTAAACGCAAGCTCTAGACAGACGCTTTCGAAGAACCAATGCTAATACATGTATACACGATTTCACCCTCAACACATATTTGGAAGAGACTACATAGGGAAATATGGAACATGGTTACAAAATAAATACACTACTATCAGGAAAAATAGAATTTTTCTAACTCACTTAGACAATTGTTACATTAATTGTAATAAAATATAACAAAAATTTATTTTATTATTATAGAAAAATTCTAATGAGCATTAGATACACTATTGATAAAATTAATAATAACTTTTGATACTTATAATCACGAAGGAAAACTGATTAAGAGACATCAGTTTACAAATAGAACTATGTGCTATTTTCACTGATGTTTAATAATTTCTTCTATTAAGTTCAATCACTAATGAAAATGGTTTCCCATCAAGTCTCTTGATTCACTGTTTCCCAATTCAATGATGAAAAAATTGTTAAAATTTAAATAAATAAGATTTTCACTTATATAGTGACCAATTTATTGACATTTTCGAACTTGAAGACGTTTTCAACAATATTAAGATTATAATGACATCACTAATGAAGTAACCGTTGAAATATGAAGTGTAATTACTCGTGACATCACTGAAAAAATCATTTGAAGTACGAATGATACTCTTATTAGTGAAATTACTGTTGATACTTTTTTTTTTTTTTTTTTTTCATAAAAAAAGTATCAAAGAATTCTAAATTTCTTTCTCTAGTGTCCCATTTTACCCAACGTCCCATTTAGTTCCCAGTCTCCCGAAAATATATGTATACATGGAAGGGATAAAACGATTGCTGGAAGGCTATGAATTACGACGTTGCACATAACCAACCCCTTTGGTTCTCTCTTGCTTCCCTCGACTTTTAGCTTCTACCTAAGGGCATCAACGCCATCGACTAGGTAGTACACCTGAAACACCGCCGGCAGGATTTCCGGTCGAGCGTTTTATCGGAGGTGGCGTCAGTGAATGAGAGGGTTTTGCGCCTCGCTCACCCTCATACTCCTCCGAGGGTTCTCTCGTCCGCATTCCGATAACAGCACATGCTCCAAATAACAGCCTGTAAAGCGGAGAGGCTTTAATGCAGTTCTACACCACCAGGGGACGCTACCGTCTACGCTAACGAACTTCTGTATCGTTGAAGTAAAAATATCTATACGTTCACACATATATATGTTCGTTAAGTCATTACGCATGAGGATTTTAGTGGAGAACCTTCTCATCAACCAAGAGTTAAACGACCTCCAACCGTGCGCATCTCTTCCGCCCATTTCTTACCCTCTCTTATGTATAAACTACTCACGTACCGTTACCCTAATCACTAATCTTCTTCAGATTTAGTCCTACCGATTAATTACTTATTGAGTTATTTACTACCCTGGACCAACGAGAAGAGATTCAAGAATTTATGCACAAACTGATAATATGCTAATATGGTTGAATTAACCTTATCAATTTCGAAGTTTCCGGATGGACTTCCTTAACTGTGCTTCTGGACAAATTTATCACCTGCAAATTTGTTTATTTATTTATTTATTTATTTATTTATTTATTTATTTATTTATTTATTTAATTATCCGGAACTTGTCGATCAAATTTTCACGTTTTTATTCATTTGTTCATTTTGAAATTCTCGTTGCAATGAAAAGGAAACAATTATTCTTTTTGAACTTTTCCATGCATTTCAACAAATGGATAGAATGGATGGTTCATTGAAATATACTCAACGAATGCTGTACTCAAAAGTACAATCAATATATAGCAAAAGACTATTTGATGTATCAATTTATTTATTGCAAATAAAGAGAAAAACAAAACGTTTACACAGTTTCTTGAACCATTCTTTAATCACCAGCTACGAGAAAGTAATGGAAATAAAAATCTTCTTAGACTTTTTTTTCAGGTATATAAAAATTATGGGCTCTATAGCTTCTGCCAATTTGCAGCTCCTGGGGTGAGACGCTTCACGTACCTTTAAGTACATCATTCCGTTATTATATTTCGATGAAATTTTTTTTATGTCCTGTTGAAATGTGTAATAAAATGTGTGCAGAAGTTCAAGAAGATTAATTTTATTTCCCACTTGAAAAAAAATTCTTTAAAATCATTTCTTTTTTTTTACCCTCTAAAATAGACCACTGCCTGAATTTATTTAATGGTATCATTTCCCTTTTGATGATTTGTTTTTTTTTTTTTTTTTTTTTTTTTTGAATAATTACTTTGTTTTATTAGGGTAATGCGACAATCTAATGCGGGCAGATTCTTCTCCCGTAGTTATTTGGATTTTCGCGTGACGCACGCAGAGATCACATTTATTGTGGGTGCCTGCGGAGAACCAGCGTCCCGTTTATTATCCAACCCCACCACGAGAGAACGTTTATATTCTCTTTCTCTTTCCTGCTCTCTTTCGCTCTGCTACCATCGATCCATCGTGCAAATAAGCTTTGCCACAAATTTTGTCTGCGGTTTATGAACAATCGATGTTAAATTATTCGTCCTCGAATGTACATAAATATATAGATTAATCAATAAGATATTCACCGATGTGTCGAATTGTGAAATGTTATATTTTCGATTTAATTCACATACAAATCTTTGTTTTTTTTTTTTTTTTTTTTTTTTTTTTTGTAAATATGACAATTTTTTTTGCCAATTTCATCCTCGTTGCAAAATATATTTATTTAAAAGTATAATTTCACGAATTTTTTAAAATTCCAATATTTTTGGTACACACACAGGATGATATATTTACAGGAACTCTCATTTTGATCACCGACCATCTTTCTTCCTTCAGTCTATCGTCCAATTATCCTGCTCTCCGATATATTTCTACCTCACCTTCTCTCTTCCCGACAACACCTTCCGTTATCTCCTCCCATTCTCCCAACATTAGCATATTTCGCGTTTGCTTCGTCCTTTTTTCTATTTTTCTTCCGAACTATTTGTCTCCCTCTGTCTCTCTTGTTCTCATATTCGTTTTGCTCTCTCACATTTTCTCTTCGCTTTGCATACTCTTTCCACTTTTTTTTTCGTCTTTCCTGCTGACCACCTTCCCTTTGTTTCATGGAAAACAGTGAAAATTATCGACACGCCAATTTGAGTGGAATTTAACGAGAAAATGTGGGAGAAATAAAAAAATGGTATGAGAGCATTTTGTACACATATTGGGCTTGGAAAGAAAAACTTTCTTCATGATCTTTTGTAAAAGAAAAAAAATCGTAGAAAGAAAATAAATTATGGAAAGTTTATCTGAATATTTGGAACATTAGCAACATTTCGAATTACCAAAGAAAAATGATTCCGTCTCTTATTTTTCCTATAAAATATAAAGCTACATTTTTTTTTTTTTTTTTTTAACGAAGAGAATGTCAATTCCTTTTCCAATAGTTGTGAAGGATTAATGATCGACCAAAGTACCGAGGAAACGAAAGCCCCCGCTATAAAATGAATCCATTGCGGATCTTCATTAAGCCTAAAGGGATGAATTATAGACCGATAAGAAAAGAGATACAATTGGCGAAGAGAATTTGCATGTCATCCAGCCCAGTCGTCTTTGTAGACGAATACTAATGGATCTTGGGATCCACTTGCTTCGGAGTATTCCAAAAGATTTTTTTTTGTACCCCAAGACGTCCACGGTGAGTTTTCAAGGCACGGAATCCTTTAGAACTGAATTAAGAGTGCATCAGTGCTCGAGGGCTCTCGTGGCTTGAGATTAACGTCGTAAAATACCGGCAATATGGAAATTTCGATTTAAGTCACCCCTGCATGTATCGACCCGAAACTCCCAGTAGAAAAAGGGGAAGAAAAAGTAATTATGTCATAAAAATACCGTGTTCTTACTGGCTAATGAATAATTAATTATTCAAAAAAAAAAAACGATCAATGGATGAAAAAATGTTTTCAAAAGCAAATACCGTTAATAATTCAATGAAATTACAATAAGGGAAATTTTATTATAAAGCGGATCATAAAATGATACTCCGGGGACTTTTTTATCTTTTTACTGCAGAATAATAGAGGCATTTAGAAAATTATGTAACAAGCATTTTTAATTGAAATAATTGAATATACGAAAAATAATTTTAGAAAAAAAAAAAACTCCCCACGCAGTGTCACTTTGATTCTAGTCTAAAAATATTGTTCGGGAACAGATTATTCTGGACAACAAAACGTCCCAAATATTAAAACGATGGTGTCCATGAGATAAAATAAAATCTACGTTGTCAAAAAACTTATATTTTCTTCTCCATATTTCCTTGCTTCCTTTTCTCTCACAATTTTATTCTCCAGTCTCCTAAAAACGTGGTCTTTTATATCCTGACACAAACATTTGTGACTGTAAATTCATTTTGGTTTTACGCGATCCACCCGCGGTTCACGAGTGTGTTGAGAAATCGAACGAATGGACCAGATTGCCTGATAAATCCCAGGGGGACGAGATAGAGAGTAACGGGGTCAATGGAAAAACGAAATTACACTCCTGGAAGCCGTTGATGGTGCGAAGGTGAATTTAACAACTTTTCCCCAGGGTGGTTTTGTTCGGGAATAAAATGATAAAAATGTACATAAAGTATATGAAGATATTGATATGAAAAGTACAATAAAATTGTGGTGCGAAAAAACCTCCCAAAGTAATAAATCAAACTCGTAATTGAATATATTTATTTTTTAAGAAATTTTTTATATCAATATTCCGTTGACTCAAAAAAAGAACTGAACATCGCGAGACGACATTTTTTCTAGCAGAGGTTAACGAACTAATGAGTAAACGTGTAACTAGAGAAAAAAAAGAAAAAAAACCAAGGGTTTGAAATAATCCAAGTTAATCTTCAACCTCAACTTGAACCAAACAAAATCCTCTGCTCGTTTTTTAGAAGAAAACAAGGAGAAGCGAGCGACTTGAAGACAACGACGTCCAAGCCTCTCGTCACGTTACACTTTTGCAAGTTTTATTCAAATTTGGTGAAAGAGAGTTCTTTTTTCATTGAAAAAAAAAAAAAAAAACCAAAAAAAATTTTCGAAAAATTTTTGTTCACATTTATCCAAAACTTCGAAAAAATTATTCAACACCACGCTCTGTCAGTTCTTTACGAACTGATCCATTTCATCATTTTAAATTTATTAAAATCAAACAAACCTTTGTGTACACATGGCTGGAATAATTTTTCCAATTTTCTTTCTGCCGTACAGCTCTCACTTTCCAGAATCTGGGTGGTGTAGATTTAACTATACAATATGCAGAGAGAAAAAGAACGAAATGGATAAGAAATGAGAGAGAGAGAGAGAGAGGGAGGGAGAGAGAGAGAGAGAGGGAAGGAGGAATGTCTATCTCCCATTTCTCTATCCGTCGAGATAATTAATCGCGTGTATAAACGTCACGCCCTTGGCGTGTTCGAGTTCCCGGAGGTCGAGATTTCAGACTGGACCCTTCATTATATAACACAAATGTATGTATCTACCGATATACATATACAGAGTTCTATAGAAACTCATATATAATTGTTCAAATCATAAGTACGTGTATAACAAAAAGTATGGGGTCAAATGGACCGAATAAGCAAAACGAGATTTCACTGTAGAGAAAACAACAAAATCTAGGCCTTTCTTGAAGGATTGTGATTTAATTTTACTTTCGATCATGCAAATCAGATTCTAATTGAAGCTGCAAAAGATAATGAAATAATTAAAAGACTGCCGACGATGGGCAAAAAATGATGGAAAAAAAATTGTAAGCAGCCTTGGGCGAGGTCAATACTTGGTTGGGTGAGGGCTCAGCCGTCCACTGGCTCATGTATCAATTGCTCTGAGGGAGGACAAAGTTTTTCTGAGATTTTGATCATGAAAACCAAACAAAACTCAGTAAAAGTTCATAGTCATCTGTATCGGCAGGATTTTTCGCAGTTTCCCTCGGCCCTCCTGAAAATGAAATGCACTTGTGCATCAGAAAGGAGTGACTGGGGGAAAAACCCTGAGGTTTTTCGCAAGCACAAAAACAGTCCAGTTGAAAAAAATGTGTCTACGCAGGAACATACGCAAAAAAAGAAGAATATTTATAGGTTTGTTCGACCTGCAGGTCCATTTTACCCCAGTGTTTCGATTTTGCCTCAATTCTAAGCTCGTGTTTGTGCCTTGTTGTTATATATATATAGTGCATGATAAATAATACCTAATTGACATGAGCGAGTGATATGATGGTCGAACGAGAAAGAGTCTCTCTCGACTGACGCATCGCGGGACGCACAAAACAGACGTCGAAGTTGGCCTAGTTCTTGCGAATAAGGAGAGAGTAGAGCGCACTCGTACGTGGGCTATGCGACGAGGAAACGGTACATCTCTACGATCAATAGTGCATTCTTGACTCTACCTCTCTCTCTTTCTCTCTCATTTTTCTTCTTTTTTTACTGACTTTCATTCCAAAACTGCAAAATGTTGAAGTTTCGAGGTGAAGCAAAGCCTCGCGGGCTTTGGGTTCATAATACAAGTGGAAAACCGACGAAGCAACCCCCCACTTTCTTTTTTTTAAACCCCTTGCTCGCATGAACGAAAAATAGAGATCGCGAAGTGGCCAAGAGTGGGAGAAAAAGGGGTGTCGAATCCCAAGAGATCAGCTTAACGCGAAAACTACTCTGTCGTGTTAGTGTAGAATTTAAGATCGCACAGCTTTCAGCCATTCAAATAGGGGTGGTTTTCTAGTTTTTAAATCGTATGTATATGTATATATGGTTTTAATGCTGTGGTGGTGACAGTGGTGGCCTCGAAACCTCTCTCTCTCTCTCCTCTTTTTCCCTATTCCTCTCTAGGTTTTCTGTTCTTCTGCTTTTGCACACGTTCACTGTTCTCTGCTCGGTGCACCAGAATCACCGAAACCACCCCCTGCCTCAGACTTTGGTGGCCATGGCCTCGCTCCGTCGCACCGCAGAGGCGCCAGCACCGAAAATTGAATGAAACACTCACCGATTCCAAGCCACATCCGAAATACGGTTTATATGTGTATATTAAAAGTTTATAAAACTTTTCCAAAGCAATCTTTTACTTTCAATAACTTCATGACATCAAAAGTTTCGAGCAAGTTCGAAAAAATTAAGAGGATTTCTATGTTGACGAAATTTTTGATTTATCTTTATTTTTAATATCAAAATAGATCTTTCGTCGTTGTATTTGATTTTATAAAGTGTTGTTAGCCTCGTACCTATAAATATTATTGGACTGAACACTATTGTCTCTGGATTAAGACCCAAGGGGTATGGATTGTTATTAGATGCATGGATTTTGTTGTTACTCCGCTGGTAATGTCCTTTACTGCTTCAGGGCTGTTTTGATATCATCATAGCTTTGCAAACAAGGACAACAATCGAGACAACTTTGGATCAGTATAGGGATGCAACTTCCGGCACATCAGGACAGTTCTGTCATTCTAGCCTCTTCACTTCTCTTCTTCTCTACACTATATCCTCCTTTTGTGGCTCATCTTTATTCTGCTCTTTTTTTATCCTTTAAACTGTATCTTCTCGCATGGATCTTTTCGTCTTGTCCCTCTCTCTCTCTCTCTCTCTCTCTCTCTCTTTCTCTCGTTGTTTTCTGATTTACTTTGTTTTTCTCGTTCTATTTATATCGCTAAATAGTTCTCGGATTCTCTTCATTTCCTTTCTCTCTCTCTCTCTGTCTCTCTCTGTCTCGTTTTCTCCCTCATTCTCTCTTTCTGCATAACTTCCATTCTCATACGCGAGAAACTACTAAGAGCCAACGATGCAAGGGTAATAAACGTGCTCTGGCCATGTTGCTGCGTAACTTTGACGTCAAGCCACCATACAAGCCCCCTCTCTGTGCTTGGGTTCCTACGGCACAATAGCTACGGTAATAGGACGTAGCTTGAACGTCGAAGTACGCGATTAAATTGTGGGATTGGGGCAACTATGCCACACTCGTGTTAACGTTTATATATCGAAATATTACTAGTTTTGACCTCTTGTATCACCCAATTTAACATAGCAAATTTTTTTTTATTCACTGTCATAGAATATTCTGCATTTGACATGTCATCAGTTTACTCGTTTTTTTATTTTTATTATTATTTTTTATTCAGAAATTCCATTCAGCATTTAAAATTCATACGATCAAAATTTAACCGACAAATTTGAATCCAATTTCTCATTAATTTCGATTTTTAATTGTTCATCTATCGACGAACATAAAAACGTAATATAATCAGCGATTTTCACACTTTGTGGAATTTTTATAACCCCGAAAAAAAGACTGTCTCTGAAATTGGAGATAAAAAATATAATAGTGTTGAAAAATGTGAATAAAAATCTTGGAATTTGAGAATAAAGGGTGAAAAAGAGCAGAAAAACCAATCGTGAAACTCGCGATCGATAAGATATTTGCCGAACGCGAATATCGCGCTGAGCCAGCGTAGATTAATAGTATGACCGAGATAATCTCTACTTGATTAAACCCGAACGAACGAAGAGAGGATCCTTTGCCACGTTCATTATAATATTCTTCGTTTAAAATCATCGTTATATTTTATCGATAAGAATATGAAACAATCCTGATCGCGAATATCGGGATTTTCGTTTAAATTTGCAGCTCATAAAACAGCTAATAATTCATTTTTGTTCAACAGAATATTTTCAAGTTATTTCATTCATTTATTTTTATTTCGTTATTTTAATGAAATTTTTCTTAATTCTTTTTTTTTTTTTTTTTTTAACAGAACATTGAACTTATTTCATTAATTTATTTTTATTTCGTAATTTTAATGATATTTTTCTTATTTCATTGACGTAGAAATTTGTCACTTCTGCAAAAGCATTTTTCACTTAGCTGAAGTAAGATTCCATGTAGTTTTAAAAGAATTGCAAGAAACAGGATATTTTAAAGGATTATTCGGATTGCAGTATAAAAGTGGGTTAACCCTGGAATTCAAGAACGTAACCCCTTTTTCGATGTATACCATTTGAAAGCAACCCCTTTTTCGTATTCCGTTTCGTCCGGAGATGCCAAAGTAATCTGTAGCCGACGGTAATAAATCTCGAATTTTCCCCTCTCTCAGACTTTCTTTTCCCTCCCTCCATCGCGCTTTCTCTGCTTTTCTGGGAAAATCCATCGTGTAAACCAATGCTGGTAAAACTTGGACCTTAGTTACGAATTTTCCTGATTGGAAACTTTATTCTCGTGCTTTCGAGGGTTACCCGAATTCCAAAATAGGAATCATTATCTCGAGTGCTTGTACATCGTATCCGTTCCAAAGTTTAACCACAAAAGTACGAAAAAAAAAAAAAAAAATTAGACAGATCCTAAATTTTCCACTCGAAACAAATTTCGAAGCCAATTAGCAAAATTAAACTCTTCAAAAGTTAATACTACAAAAATTTTCTTTCTTCCTTGATTGCTCGACGAAGTAACGCTTTGTATGAACAAGGAAATGAATTAATCTTTCTCGGCATCCAGTAAAACATTTTCTTCAGTTCACAATAATTTGTTGATTAGATTTAAATATAAATAGATTTTCTATAACATTCAAATTCATTATTTTTACTGACTTTTATTTCTTCCAACTCCTATCATTTTAATTTAAAAAATAATTAAAACAAAAAAAAACAACAAATAAACAATGACAATGTCTTTTGATAAGGAAATCAGGATGAAATTATTCTACGGTACAGAAGGACACAAGAGAGCTCATTTGCTTGGTATGCAAATCAGAGAATTTCTCTCCCTCCCTCTCTTGCTTTCCCTCAGAGCCTTCTGATTTCAGTTCTCCCACTTGCTTTTTTTTCATTACCATTCGCACTCAATTTTCTTCGTGTCACCGGCTTGCTCTCTACGTCGGTGATTCCAGTGATATAGAATTTCTCGAGGCTGTAGAAATTGCAAGCAATTTAAGCCAAGATATTTCTAAATATAAAAAAAAAAAAATGTAAATCTTGCTATTTGAGCCTGAGTGTACGTTTGACTTGATTGCAAATTGTTGGAAATTTTTCTGTATTCTTTTTTGCACTTCTACGTAAATCCACTGAAATTGCGAATTTTCTAGTCAAATTTATGTTCACTCTGTCGTCCTAAATTTCCATTAATAAATAAATTATTTTAAAAAAACAAACAAACAAAAAACACATCAATCAAGATTATTCTTTCTTTTTACAATTCGTCGTTCTCTCGTTTAATAAAACATTTATTAAATATTATTTGCTAAATATTTTCATTCAATATTCAACCCTTTCCATCGAATTTAAATTAAATTCGTAAAAAAAAAAAACAAATCATGAAAATCAACCATTTTCATGCTCGTTGCACTGGGAAGTTGCTTTAATATCGTCTGCACAGATATGACAAATGTGATAAGCGATCCGCGAACGTATAAAGGTGTAAAGTTATTCAAATGTTTTTTTTTCGAGTACACAGAAGAGGGCTTTCTTGACAAACAGGATGAGAGACAGAAGATACAAAGTTTTGAACGTCTTGTAAATTGAATACCGACAGTAGAAACGTGACTAAGGCGTCGCAGCATTGCGGCGAAGGATCTCAGGGGAGAGTGAATGGAGGGCTTGCCTCACCGTGGAAATCCGGAAAAGTTTGTGGTGTACTTGCGAAAGTAAAGAGAAAAAAGAAAGAAAAAATTGAAATGCCAGAGGCGACAATTCGGAGGAAAATAAAAAAAAAGTATAGATATGTTTACACGTGAGAAAATACAAGTTGAGTTTTGCGATGATATTGGGTATGAAGACCGCGGATACAGTGACGTTTTTTGCGTCGATGGAACAAGATTTACAAGAGTCCTCTCTCCCTTGAATTTCGTTTTCTTCACATACGTATCGTCCAGGTAAAATCCTTCGACGAGAAAGAACGAGAAAAACTTTCGTACACTACATGCATAATCTATACAACGATATAAATCTTTTCAAAGTCTTCAGCATCTCTGGTGAGATGGCTTTTGCTAGTGTCAAACTCTAAGAGAATTTCCCGCTTCTTATGATGCATAAATTTATGTCTATACGTCTACCTATGGTGAATTTTGTATAGAATTTAAAATATTTTCATTTTTTTTTTTTTTTTTAAATATCTTGTCATTAATATATTTACAGCAGTCCTACCAAAACCTTTTCATACAGAATTTTACAAATTTTACCAACACATTAACAGCTCTATTATTAAACTACGTGCACAATGTCAAAAAGATTCATCGTCCTGTTTTCGTGATATGGACAATCAAAGATTACATACTTTTACACTCGTTCTTATGGGGAGCATCTGTAGAAAAATGCACATTTCACCAAATAATTCCGAAACTTTTCGAAAGATTTTTTTTTCTCTCCTAATTACAGAGAAACATATGACGAAGTTTGTCTGAAAAAATCAAGAATTTTGACTATTTAGCGTCGGAGATAGAAGAGAATAAAGTAATAATTCTCTCCATTATAAATGCATGGGGAAGGTGAGCATTTCTCTAACTTTAAACTTCACATTAGACATTTTCCCAAAGTTTTCATGTTTTTACATTTCTATGAGACATAAAAATGGTCGTTATTAGATTATTTTACAAGTTGTGTCCAAGGATTTAATAATTAACCGCAGAGAGAGTTATTCTTTCAATGTATCTGTCAGAAAATGTTTAAATTCAAATTTTCATTTAAAACTTTTGATAAAGTAAGATGATAAAAAAATTTGGCATTTCCAGAGACACAACTTACGTTCAGCAAATAATTTCACATTGCATTTATAACCGCTCGAATATTAATAATAAGCACATACTTGAGGCCTATTATAATTTTTCTACCTTTCATACATTTTTCGCTCGTACAGAGAATGTTTACACATCCGTTGGGACAAGACAATTATACGATATCCCTTTCCCACCAGCGGCCAACAGTCCGCCTTTAGTCTTTTGTTATTCCCTTGAGACTCTCCTAAGAGAGTTTTCCTCCTCGAGGTAATCCTCTTCGTACATTACGTATACATAGAAGAACCAACGGGAAAGCATGTACGAAGAGAGAACAAGGGGACTGAGAACGAGGAAGGAGAGTATGTAGTGACTGTATAGAAAAATTTATATACATATGAAAAAGTATATATATGCAGATGATTTATTATGCAAGTATCGACAAAACAGCGCCAGTTCTTTTTAGCATAATTTTATACAAAACAACACACAACAATCTCTCCCATGTACGAAAACTTTGCACTTTCATTTTTTCTTCCCTTTCTGCAATATATTCTCTTTTAACCCGCTATTACGAAAGCCATGTTGGTTCACCACAACTAACGCGATAAGAGATGCTAACTTAATTTACCAATGCAACGGTATAGTTTTTTTTTTCGTTTTTTTTTAAATTTTTTTATTTTTTTTTTCATCGAGGGTATGTGGTGTTTTTTTCAGCCTTTTTTTCTGCAGTTGTTTCCTTCTCGTTCTGCTAAACAGAACGGTTTTTATGCTTCATAGTCATAAAAATAACTACCATTGTATGTTGTGTGTAAAAAATGTTCGAATTTGTGTACAAAACTTTTTGTTGTTGTGAACCTTTCGTGAAATTTCGCGGTTCGATAATGTTATTTATAAAATTTTTGTTGACGTTTGGCTTCTGCTTTGACATCCTGGGCCAATTAGACCCAGAGTGTCAAATATAATTGTTGAAAAATTTAACTTGTGAAAAAGTAAACATTTCAAAACAAATCATAATTTGTTGAATTTTCAAATTTTTTCAGGATAATAAATGGGGATGTGCTCAGGAAAAACACTTTTTTTTGGAAAAATCTTTTCGTCATAATCGATGAACATTTCAAATTTTTGAAGAATTAATTAACGAAATTATTCTATACTTTAAATAGAAATTGAAAAATTAATTGATTTTTTTTATATTCATTCCAACAGTTTGTTTTGTCTTCAATAAAAAGATGTTTGGCTAGAGGTCTAGACACGAGCATGTCGACTCTGTTTGCATATTTTCATAATACATACAGATATATGATTTTTGGAAGGTTTTCCCCTAAAATTAGGAACACGAAGAGCTTTTGTCACGTCCTCTTAGTTAGTTCGTCTGACGGTTAAATCCAAGCTAGGAAGCTTTGGAGATTAACGCTAAATGGCTGACCCAGTGTGGTGACAATGGCCGAACTCTCGAGCAAACTTGACAATGATGATAAGGCTTTAATGTGAATTTATCAAGAGCTCAAATGGTTTAACGTTTAGGACAGAGGGTACGACAGTAGCTTTTTTCATTTGAGATCATTCTCAATTAATTTGTTTGGGTTTCCTCGTTGGATAATTGATCATTTCAGATGCGATGACTGTTGATCAAATTTTTAA
Organism: Campoletis raptor; assembly: GCA_948107755.1. Lineage (NCBI taxonomy): Eukaryota > Metazoa > Arthropoda > Insecta > Hymenoptera > Ichneumonidae > Campoletis > Campoletis raptor. The sequence goes on along the minus strand of OX403628.1, from coordinate 15,063,664 downwards.
AAAATAATCTCCCCCGACGATGATTCGAAGGTTAATTCCCTAATTATTCCGTATTGAGTAATCGGAAACGTTTTTTTTTCTTCTAGAAAACAAGAGAAATACGTAAAAATGTTGTACGTGATGCGAGCTCGATTTGGAAGAGAAGAACTTTGAAATATACGTACGACACGAAGGTTGGGAGCTGTAACACGTGCGTTCGAGTCTTCTTTACGCGTTTTACAACTAATCGTAACCATTTATCGTGTTCTACGATCGTTACGTGTGCACAGAGTAATTTTGTCCCGCTCGTCCGTGCTCGTTTTCATGATTCTACGGTTTTTAGTGTCGAGACACACGACGGACGTTTTCGTCGACGGAAAATTTCCGAGATTTTTGCCCGCTTGAACGACGTTCTCGTTCACGCGGTCACGGAAGTCGGAGAAGCGCTTAATGGAACACGTCGCGAATATACGAATCGTTTTTCATGGAAAACCAGCTCTGGTCAATTATAGCGCCGTGTATTATTACGACGGAGCTTGTAAATCAGTTTTCAGCAATAAAAAAATCCTCCAAAATGAAAAAAAAACCTTAAAACTAAGCCAATTAACTTTTCCTCATCAATATCTTCGCAGAATTGATTGGATCCTGAAATTTTGTGAAGAAAAGTCCTTAAGCAATTTTCTTTCCGAACCACCATTTCGTAGATAATGACAAATTAGTGCGATAGCCAATGAGATTCATGGACGCGACGAATGGGTGGTCCGAGAAAGCGCCCCGCTCCGTCGCTCAGTCACGTGACCTCGTCCGCGCATCGCCATTCGTCATGACTAATTGATTCCTAGCTCCGCTCTGGAGCAACGTAAAGAAAATGTGCTAAGAACTTTTTTTTACAGAATTTTCTCATCTATTCACTCGTAGTCTTGGAAATACTGTAAATATATGTTTCTCAGTGATACATGAATATAATGGAGGAGAAAACTAAAAAATTGAACATTCCCCTTATGGGAGTATTTTGCAAGGGTCATAAGCAGTGACATCTCCAGCACATGCGATGTTGGTTATCACGCATCCGCGAGTCTCCTGTACGGCTTATTATCGGACGAACAGACTGGAACGTGCAATTCTCGTCCAAAAGTCACTCGCAACAAACATCTACCGATGTATATACACACTGTTGAGCACACGTGTAAACGCTCTTTTATCCTTTTCCTTTTCCCATGTCATCCGTTAATTTGCATATTGCACTTTTCCAGCATGACCCCGTCTGCCACTCTCGCTCTCTGCTCTCTCAGTTTATCTGTCTGTACGTCAGTCCGTCTCTCATGTTTTTTTTTCCTTCACTTTCTTCCTCTTTCTCTCGCTCCCTGGCTCCGCTCGTGTTTCTAAAATTTCCATAATAACGAGAACCCACCGACGCCTGGATTCTCTCGTACTATTAGATTTTTCCTATTCCCCATTTCGGATTCCACCAGGTTTGCAATGTTTTTTTTTGTCGCCGCAATACTGTTGTTGTTTTCTACCTTCCGTCAGTATCCGAAGTTCGCTTGAATGGCGATGAGGACGCAGGAGAGATTTTCTACTGGATTATAATCGTCAAAAAATGCAAACAAAATCGAGACACTGCAGCATCAGATGCTTTTTTCTTGCGGATAAAAAGTTTTTTAATATTTCAATGTACATAATATTTTTTTTTGCTTCTACGAATAAATAATTTATCTCAAGTGTATAGGACAGTGAATGAAAACGAATATGCAAAAATGTTTGCTCATTGTTTTTTTTTGTTTCGCTGCATTAAACTGGGTCACCTGTGCCTCGAGCATTTTCAATATTTATCGCTTTCTTTTATGCTAATCGCGATTATTCATACACACAATGGTTAACGGAATAATTAATAATGATTATTTTTTTTTTTTTGTGAAAGCGTTCGCTTATTAAAAAGTGTTTAAGAGAAAAAGTGTTGCTGCGAGGAGATTAGCAATGCATTTTTGTTCCTTGGACAATTTAAGCCCATAGAGAAAAATTGTCAATGTGAAAATACAAATTGTTTATAGCTGTTAGATTCAATATTAATTAAACGGTCCAATATAACCAACAGCGATTATGTAATTCATTGTTTAATGAGATTCGTAGGAATTTCAGTGTTCTCGAAGTCAGGTGATAAATTAATAACAAGAATTGGTATGCTCGGAATGATGTTTAATTCAGGCGTAGGCTGGACGCCGTATAAACCAAACACAAACACACACATACGTAAAAGATTATGATACACACAAATAGGAAAATGAACCGTGAATTTTAGTCTGGAGCGTCGGATCGATGCTTCGTAGAAACGTGAATTGCGGTAAACACGTTAATTCGAATATTTGGCTACATGTATATTCGTTAACATCGATATTGTTTTCAATTTAATTGGCAAAATAATTACCCATGTTCCCCTCACTTCTTCATCCCTTTCCAACGCCTCGTGACGTGTATAATTCGCGCGTATACAATCGGAATCTCGTGGGATCGTACCAGTGAAATTTCTCGCGAATTAAATAACCACTCTCACGCAGGGTTCACGGTATGTAGGTCACACGGTATTATTACGATAACGCGAAATATTTAAGTCCATTTCTTCAGTTGTATATAAAAATTGTTTTTCATGTCGCATTTAATGATAAAATGAAAAAAAAAAAAAATCATTTTAATCTCAATTGCTATTTTATATTGAAGTCATTACGAGATAAACAAATTGATTGATTTTTTAATTGGAAACGATCTTTTTGCTTCATTATTACAGACAAAATGGGCTCGTCCTTTTGGTACAAGGAGTGCGTGGGTTGGTGAGTGGATTCGGTAATCAACAAAGTTGCGCAGCCTCGACTGAGGTCTATACTCGGTTGGGTGACTGCTAACCCGTGCACCGGTTTGCTTATCAATCGCTGAGCGGGAGGCAGTTTTTTTCACGGTTTCTGATAGCCAATCGGCAGGGTTTTGCACAATTTCTCTTGGCCTTTGTACAAGGACGATACAATCGTCATATTATCAAAATTTCACTGTGGGCAACACTCGTGAAATCCTTGCTTGAGCTTTTAAATACTCATGAAAGCGTTGGTGTAGGAATAAAAATAAAAAATAAAAAAAAATAAACATTAGTCTGAAAATGAACATTTTCGGAGCTAATTGACACATTGAAAGGTGCAAAAAGAGAATTTCGGTAATAATGTGCGTTAAAATGATGACGTTCACAACTCCGGCGAGTAAATTTGATGGGTTGTTGTTGGGTCAACAGATAGTTAAACTTTCAAATCCACAAAACGTCCGATTATGAAGGAACGGAAATGTTAAATGACATCAAATAATTAATTCTGTCGGCTCAAAGCCAGCAGCAATAATCACGGCACATTATATTCGGGTTGACTTTATATCGATGGCTTAATACGCCACTTGTTTACGTTGATGAGGCGACAGTAATCGTTAGAAAAGAGTAGCTCACGAAATATAAAAAAAAAAACAGAAACTTGAATTATGAAATTCATGGTTCGAACATCTCGTGCACGTGGGGAGATGAAAAAACTTTAAAAAAAAAAAAAAAGTAATGGAGAGTATAATTTTCTTGGTACGTAAAGTCCAATCTTTCATTCCGTTTCGCGCTCCGTCCGCAGTGCGGAATATTATGCAAATGGAAATATGGTGAAAGGCCGATAACGTAAATTCACTCGATAAGTAATTCATTCTCTAATAAAAATGGCGTTTGAACAGAGAAAAATAAAACGGAAGAAGTTTGCAGTAAAAATGAGATCGTAGCAAGTTTTTCCATCGTTCGGTGTTAAATGTGAGCAACAGATGGGGCTGCTCGTTGTTGCCACTAATGGCGAGCGGGGGGCGTGGCCTGCGCTCAAATGGTGGCGTTTCGTTGGTTGCTTCGATTTATTGTTCGCAAAAATCAACAAAAATATTGGGTAAATATTCAGAAGTACGGCTTTTCGCAAAAACGATGGGAAATTTTTTTTTTTCTTCTGAAACTTACTGCTCGCATTGCAACAAGTGATATTTCATTGGGGGAGGCTAACATTTCCCAGAAATTTCCATAAATCTTCTGAATATTTACCAAATATTGTTTCTACAAATTTTTCAATTAAAACAGTTACTAACTGATGATAGTCGAGTTATTTGTATTATTCGTCAATTGAAAATCGTTTGTTTGAGTAATGGAAAGGTAAAATTTAATTAAAAACAGCCTTTTCTCGGCTTTTCGTTGAGAAAGCGACGATTCAGAGTGCATTATGTTTGTTGTACGAAGGAAAACTCGTGGAGAGGGTTTGAATAATAACCCGTTTCCTGGGAGTTGCGGAGAGCTCTGGAAGGCTTTGTATAAGAGTGCGTAATTAATATTATCCTTGGTTGAGTGTTATATATATATGAGAAGGGAGAGAAGGGAGATTGGACAAAGCTGAGGAAAGGTTTCTTCGTTCCCAACGAAGTGTACAGGGCACGTTAGTATATCTTGACGTTTCCGAGTCTGTTTCAAATTGCAGAACAGCTGTGGCATAGTGTGCTTCGGATGTTGGATTCGGGATCATGGAAGTGGCAAACGTTGGAAGAGAGATAAAAAAAAGCCACGTTGATGGAAGGACATTATTCTGTTTTTTCAGGCAGTATGAAGAGACGATGGCAAGAGAAAGAGTGAGAGAGTGAGAGTTATAAGGGTAAACGACGAGGAAATATAAGTGAGGGGTTCTTTCGAAAGCAACAGCCCGAGATACGCGTTGAATGAATAAAGTGAAAGAAGAAAGAAAAATTGAGATAAAAGCCACACGATGTTTGAGACACATTGACTTCCTTGCGAGCTTTCGAGCATGAGAATCAGCAAAACCTCTGCATACATAAGACGCTCATATTTCAAGATACTCTTGGTAATTAGCACCGAGAAAGAAAGAGCTTTAAACCGAACGAGAAACGTGCAAAAGTCATTTGGCTAGAAATTAATTGACCTATAACTTGTCGTACGCGTAGCCATTTGACAATTTCCCGGTGCAAAGTTAAATATCGAGAAAATATTTCTCTTCCGTAACCCTGTTCAACATCCTTCATTCCCTTAAGGAACCTCATGCGAAAACCTTCTCTTTTCTTAACTTTAGCCATTTCCACCATTCAAAATCACTCCCCAAGAGAAAACAACCACTCAGGACCTTGACGCAAGCAAAAGCTTTTGCTTTTTCAAGACATTTCATTAACGAGAAAAGCAGGAAGTCACGCGAAGCCTTCCGAACAATTATAACTCGACAGAGAGAGAGAGAGAGAGAGAGATAGAGAGAAATAAAAACGGTTTTTAATCGTTTATTCCCCTCGCACTACTCTCCCCCGCCAGAGTTAATTTGCCGTAAATCCTTTATTATGTACCGTAAGGATACGAGGCTATTCGCCCTGAAGAACTCAACTTCCAGGATTCCTGCTTATACCAAAGTGTAGTGCTTGAAACTTTGATTCGTAAAGATTGAGTGCTAAATGGTGGTAAAGTTATGAGAAGGAAACTTCGACGTTTACAATTGTCTTTAGAAGGTTTTAGCCTCGCTGAAGCTTTTTATATACAATTTTCTTCTTGTGATGCATTAATTTGTGTATGTGCGGTCTGAGTATCATAAATTTAGCATAGAAATAAAAATATCTCCATTTTTTCAGGTTTTATATTAAGGTAGTAGTACCATAGTATTTTAATACAGAATTTCTTCAAATTTTAAGCACACATTGAGGGCCTTATGATCAAACTACGTGCACCATTTCAAAAAGATTCATCATCCTGTTTTCGTGATATGGGCAATCAAAGATTGCACCATTTTACACCCTTTCTTATTGGAAGCAATAGAAAAAATCACATTTCGCAGAATAACTCCGCAACTTAATTACAGACTTTTTTATTTTTTTCCCTAATCGTAGAGGAACATGTGACGAAGTTTTTCTTGAAAAATCAAGAATTTTGTCCACTTAGTTTTGGAGATACAGCGATATGTAAAGTATAAAAGTTCTGGGCTCTAAATATGATGGGAAATGTGATGAATTCTTAGATTCTGAACTTGATATTAAACATTTATTCTGAAAGTTGAAATTTCTTTACGTTTCTATAAAATATATTTATCAAGTTAAATCCAAGTTTTCAAAAATCAACTGGAAAGTTAACTTTTGAACGTCACTGTAGTGAAGCCTTCAAGGACTGCGACTTTTGTGGTATTTCAAAGTTCATAATATTTTTTAGTGATTTATCTGACAAAGAAAATGGATGAATTTGAAATAAACGATTTTTGTAATAACTTACCGGGTGTGACGTTTGGAAAATGTTGTCCTGGCAAAGATGGCGGATGTTCATCTTCCGGTGAACGTTCCGAAGCGTATCCTTGATCCTGGGGTTCCCCGCCGATTAAACGACTCAACTTAAGATCGACTGCCCGATCCAATTGGCGATGCTTCATCAATTCACAGTCCGGTTTGTGTGTGACCTTCATCAATAAATCACCGTCGAGACGATCGATCGAACGATTTTGTCGGGCCCCCCTCGAATCTCCGGGTTTTCTCTTTGGCAATGTACCCACGAGATCGAGATCGACACTACGATGACATTTAATCTCTGTTGTACGACCCGTCGTTCCGTAACGACGACTCGAACCATCACCGTCCACTGTATCCGCGCTTGGATTCTTTCGCACCAAATCAAAATTTCCGTGCTTGCATCTTACCAAATCTAAATCGACGCCATCTTGATACCTGTATCGATTTAATGTTAAGGAAACGAAGAAAAAATTAATAATCAATGACTGATGAAGAGTTCGCGAAAAATAATTTATTTAGATCTCATTGTTTCTTGGAATTCTATGCCCAGGGAACCTTTTCAATTTTAATTTTTTATACATATTTACTTATATTTTTTTTATTCATCAAGCTGACTTCATTTTATTGACTTTGTCCCGATTTTTCGTTGAGTGAAAAAATTGAGTGAAATTTGGAAAAACGTTTTCATATGTTGACCATTTTGTAATTCGAAATCATTTTCAAATTCGTGAACGTACCCTAGCAACTTGTATGTTGTTTTGAATTTTTTTTTTTTGGTTTTTTCATCTCCACATGACAAGAGCTATTGACCTTATTCTTCCCACCACATAGTTATAGTTTAGATGTTACGAAACACAAAATTGATATACGATATTGTTCACTTTGGAAAAATGATGAAATTTAATATCGCAATGTTTTTCCGCCTGTCACTCTGGTGAAACCCTTTAAATAACGTCTTTTATGGGGAGGAATATTTTTTATCTGAATTATACGATTTTTCACCCTCCATCACACGTGCTCTGAGCCAAACACGATTTTTTTTTCTCTTTTTATGACCAATAAGCAAAAAAAAGTGAATGAGACCTTTTGAAATTTTCATGAAATTTTCAATAGCGTTTTCCAAAGAGGATTCACAGTCTACAATTGATTTTGAAATTTAATATATGTTAAAAAAAATGGTTATATAAATTATTATCGTTATTAATTAAATAATTAAAACATACCGCCAAGGATCTCCTTCGAGAGAGTCCTGAGATCGATGCTTGACAAGATCAAGTGCGCCTGTTGGCCCAGTGTCAGAAAAATGCACCCCTAAAGCACGTTTTTTATGGGGTAAAGTACCCCCAAGATTTCCAACCATGGTGTCCGATATCACATTATTATTTTCCCTTGAATCTTCTTCGTCGAGAATTTCTTTATCGTCCAAATGATTTGGTAAAGATCCACAAATTTTGTACCTGTAATGAACAAAAAAAAAACAGCCTCGTAATTGAAACCTTTATTGCTCGGTTTTTCAATGGTAAAAAAAGGCAGGCATCATATACGGGTGATGAAGAATTAAATGGGCTTTTTTTTGTCCATTGTAATGGACAATAATGGATTCGGTTTCAACTCCACTGTCTACCACCCTTTTGTCTCTTAACATTATTATTATATTCGTTATGCCCTCACAAAGAACGTTTCAGGCTTAAGAAAATTTTCGTCCGTACATTCGTATCAAAAAGTTTTCATTTATTAAATTAATTCAAACGTTAAAAAAATAGTAAATAAAATTTAGAGCATTAAACACGACGAATGTTTTTTTCTTTTTGGGAATTATAATATGAGCGAAAAGTTGGTGAACTTTCTTTTGAAAAATAAAAAAAAAAAACCAGCAATTAATTTTTGTATAATTCATCGAACAGCTATTCATTTTTTTATTATTTCTCGGTGTTGTTCAATCGTTTTCTGTATTTTTTTTCTTTCGTTCTATGTATTGCAATGCACGAACTTTGGTGGAGGATTTTCTTTGGTTGCAAAGAGCTGGAAACGTTGTATTTCTCGCCTAAGACTGGGGAGCACTTATGCAAATGAAATCAGAGAGTGCACAAGGCGCCCTTGGGGTTCCCTTTTAATTCTGCCCTCCACCTTGTCTCCTGCGACACTCCTGGATATTTGAGCTCATCAGAGCACCGCCTAATGGCAAAGCTACCTCACTCGCTCGCTTTTTAACCCAACATTTTTTTCATCACTTTCACGTCCACCAAATGCACCATCAGAAAAACTTTTTCATCCTCCTGCTATGCATATCATTATGACATTATTTTAAATGCTAAAATAATTGTTTATATTAACAGAAGCATTATTATTATTATTATTTTTCAAATATATTATAAAACACTGATGATTTATAAATTTTAATATTTATTTAAAATCTTCTCGATTTTATACTGAACTTTTTATCCATTCGATTTACTCTCAATATTATAAATCATTGGCTATTAAATCGAACAGAATCAAATCCCAACGAAAGCAAAGTTTCTTGTTTACTTTTGTTTTGTTTTTTTTCGAAATGAGTTAGGAATATTTTTTGTTTTTTTTTTTTTTTAATTGCTGCTTTCTTGATATTTGTGTGTATATTGGCTCGATCGACACGAAGGTTCGCAACATTTCTCTCTGACAATTTCCAGGACGACAATTTACACTCCACTTGACGTGAGCGTCCCACGATATTGCACATCGGGGTTCTGAATTATCGCACCGTTCCTCTCTTCCGTTCAATAAATATACCAAATGCAATACTCCTTTTGCTTGTGTATTTGTATGTGTGCTCGAAGCCTGAAATTTAAACAAGTACAAACAAACGTCGAATATATTCCAAACATATTTCGACATATATATTTCCATGTATTTAAATAAACATAGATATATAGTTGTATTAACATTTGTACTATTCTGGAGTAGACAGGAGAATGACAGCCACCAAATGCCATGGTAGTAGTAAAGCCGATTAATTATCTGGATTTGAATGTTTTCGCTCAATGAAATTGCTCATCGATTCAATCAAATGCTGTTGGATATTCCGATTGACAAATTTCAACAAACCGGAGAGTTCATAAATCTCCAGACAATGCGTTTGATGAGGTAAATAAAATGGTAATCAAAAAATAAACATTATTTTTAAATAAAGTATTTGTTTTGATAAATGAAGAATTTTTATTATATTTTATCAAGTGTCGTACAGTCCAGTGGACTATTTTTGGAAAGTTCTTTCCAATTTGAGAAGGCATGCTGTTCAAGGGACCATTTCAGTGTAAAATTGATTGAAAATCCGTTATTTCTTTGTTTTATTTAAAAATGTAGACTCTCATAAAAATGTTGTTGAATTTAGTCTGTAAATGCGATATATCGTTCAATAAATACATTAAAATTCTATGAAAAAGATTTACAATTTCTTGAGGGTACCCCGTTTCGTCCCAATTTTTTTTTTTTCTTTAACATTCCTTATCCCGAGTACATTCCTTGGTTGTAAGAGGTAAGAAACCGACAAAGCTTGTTAAACTTCTAAAATGTACAATATTTTCTCAAGTGCCTCGTTTTACTCCGATGTCCACTATTTGCGAGTTATTTTATAAAGGAGGTGAATTTTATGATTGGGAGTTAAAGCTTGATTGCCGGTGAATCGATCGAGTATTAAGCGGAATTTATATACGAAAATAGTGAAGGGTCCTGTAGTGAATATGGTACGAGAAGTAAAATATTTGATCGTCGATGGTCGAAGCTGCGGAGATTATTCGAAAAGCCGAACACGAGGACCGGGGAGGCCGGGAATTAAATGACCGAACGTGCGCGATGAGAGCGTCTCGTACGTGTAAAATCGTGGCACTACGAGCCAAGGGTAGTGGCAGACTTGGAAGGTTGAAGGGTGTGGTAGGAAGGGGAAGAGGGAGATAAATTTGCCAACGGGGCGGAACAACGAGGGTCGCGTGGAGGATAAGTATCGGTCGAAGGAAACCCATCGTGCTGGTTCCACGGCCAAAGTACTCGTCCTCAAGTAGCTCCTATTTGCGCTATTCCGAAGGTCACTTTTCGTGACCTTTCATCCTCAAAACTACTCCGATATTGGTTCATTGGAAAATAGACTTGAAGGTGACCTTCCATAACAAGCCAATGATCGCAATTCGACGCTCATCTTCGTTGATAAATATCCAAACATAAATTCCTCGTGTTTACATTTATTTCTTGCTCTTTCTTCTTGACATTCGAAAAATGGCTGGTTCAAGTGATAGATGAAAGGGCCAAAATGTGTACCTTTTTTAGAACTGATTCATGGGCCATTTTTTTTTGTCACTCCCTCACACTAACACAACCAGATTATCTGATCGCTCTGGTTTCACGATGTGTGTCCTTCTTTTTCGGGTCACCGAACAAGGTCACCACCACGCTGATCGAATGCCTGAGTTTTTGTCTGGTTAATGACATTCGTATGGGGAGCTTTTCAAAGCTTTTCTTTTTTCTTTCTTTCCAGTGCAAAACTGTTTATCATGCTTGCTAGAGTGGAAATAAGCTCTTTTCAAGGTTACTTTTCTATTGATTGATTTATGAGCTTTCGTCTAGAAAAGCCGTTTTTTACCATCATGAGAACTTATCCATTCATTAGGTTGTTTATCACCAGGTTTTTCTTTCAATTTTTCAATGTTTACTTTTATTTTCATTTTCGTTACATTATTTTTTACAGAAACCAACCTCTTCTATTATTCTTAAGGGTGTGAGCTCCCATTCCTCGCCCTAAGACTGTCGAAAGTTCAAATTTCTGATGCCAATTAATTGAACGAAATGAAAAAAGGTTTGGCCTTATAAATAAGAATATAAATAAAAATCTAAAGAAAGCGAAAATGTCTGATTAACTAACCTTTCTCTTTGGGAGCTCGAACAAGGTACGAGAATTTTGCCAACATGATTGAGTTTGCCCTTAGGATCGCACAAATTACCGGACGACTGTGTTCTCCGTCCAGTGAGTCCTTTGCCATTGTGTCGACTCAAATTCGAGCCCATTTCGTTCTCGTTATTCTCGTCTGTTGGACGCTCCTTTTCTTTCTTTCTTTCGTTTCTACGTTTATTTTCGTTCACGGCATTGCTCGGACTGCTGTTCTCCTTGTTCGGATAATCGAAATATTTGCTTATGTCCTTAGCATTGATTTTGCAATTTGCGGGTATCGGAGGTGCCGGATGACGTGGACGTTTTTGTCCTGTCAAGTTTTGCAACTGGGGTCGACGGAATATCAAATTTCCACCAGGGTCATCGGTCACCAGGAACTTTTGCACTGGCCAATCGTCCTCCTCGTCCACTCCTGCCGAAACAGCTACGAGTTCTTCGCCTAAAACATTAAGACAACCAAAATTTATCATTACAAAACGAATATGACTGACCTGAACTTTAAAAATCACTAAAATTCTATCTGCAGATTTATTTCGACTCCAATTACGCATCTCATGGAAAAAGTTGCGTTTTTAAATTGGACCTGAGTAAAAAGTTTTTATTCTAAAACACTGTTTTTCGAGTACGGACAATTTGAAAAGTAACGTCGAGTTACAAAAACGTTAGAATAATGGTGGCAAAGGTGCATGGTAATCGTGAAGGAGTTAAAATTTAGAGCAAATTCAGACATTTTCAAAGCTGCTCCTCTGCTGACTGATGAGTATGAATGTAAAACGAGTTAATACGAGGCAATGTAAATCACATAGTGAAAATGGTCTTGAGTTTCGTATCTCTTACATGTTAAATTTCCACAAATGTGCAAGTATATATATAAATTTGTATGTGAATTTTCTCGTGAACTGAATTCCGAATAGAGCTTGGCAGAGTGCGCGGGACGAATGAATATGCTCGTGAAAAGTGCGCTAGCATAAAGCACTATACGAATATATGAAAGAAAAAAAAGAGGCAAAAAGATGTATAAAAATAGTAAGAGTTCTCGTAGATAAAGCGGTGGAGTAACAAATGTATCTTTAGAGAGGGCAAAACGAGTAATGAGACCACTATTCTTGACGCAGTCATACGTTACGATTCATGGACCGTAATGTTGCTCAATCCGATTTTCTTTTACTCCACTGAATTTTCCATCCTATTTTCATTCCTCTCTCTCTCTCTCTTTTTTTTCTATTCGTCGATTTTTTCTTTTTCATACATAAACGTCAAAATAGCTTTGAAAACGTTGTTCAACGTCCAAACGTTTTCCTGCACTCAAAGGCCCCTCTGAAACTTCGGTCCACGGAGAATTTTTCATCACTTTCAAATTTCTGAAGAATACTTCAATGCTTCGGACCCTTTGTACCTTTGACTACTTCGAAGATTTGAGTTACACTGCGAAGAGAGCAATTCCTTGAATGCTAGTCAAATATCATTCATTCCCTTTGCATTTTATTTTATTGCGAAATATTTTGAGGGCAAACTCGCTCGAATTTTTTTTTTCGTTCACATTGGTCGATGGAATTTCGTACTGTATTCAGTTCTTCTCGAAAGATAAATGCGAAAGGAAATTCGACTTCTTGGTTCCACTTAAAAATGCAGAAAGGGCAGATCAACAATTTGAAGGTAATTTGAAAACAAAGAGAAAGCGCGGTGCCAATTTTAGATAAAAATATTTAGATGAATTATTTCGATAAAAAATTTGAAAATTTCATGTTTTCAAATGAAAAATGACTCATTGGCTCTTGAGCCGATCTTGGAATACGAAATACTATTTCTCAGATTTTACTGTCGTGCTCAAACGCACGCGAAATAAAAGTTTCACATCATTGGAACGCAAATATCGAAATTTTGATAAATTTGTAGATAATTGTTAATTGCATTGTTAATATCGCAGTTGCATTAACAATGATATTTTTGCCGGGGGGTGAAGTCGTTGGCTCAGCTAATTTAAATATGAAAATGAATTTGTAACGATGTACATTAATGATTATTTCTCTTTCAATAAATTTGTATAGATGCCATAGAGGTAAATGTTGATTCTGGTCGCAGCATTTAGTCAAACGAGATCATATCGCCGAGCTCTCGTTTTACAGTTCGTTTGTTGCGTCTGTAAAGCAAAACGACTCGATACTGTATTAACGATATTTGCACGATCGCGTTTTGTACGCATGCTACTGGAAAAATAGATAATAATACTTTCAACGAAATACAAATAAAACCGTAACTAAATGATAATAATATTATTAACAAATTGATTGTTATTGGATTATTATTATTATTGTTATTATTGCGTATGTATTTTTCAACAATCTCAGAATATTCCAACATTCATAAGACATCGCTGTATCGTTTCTCGCTCGGATCGTTTATACGGAATACCCCCATACGTAGAGGCACGTGTATGGTATCCATTTCTATGGTTTACGGTGCCTACACTCCATCGTCACGCAAGCAGAGAGCGAAATAGTAAATGCGCCGAGGGGATTGTAGGTCAACCAATAAAATTGTAGCCCTTCCGTCCCCTGCACTAACCCAACAGACATGTGTATACAGGCTGGGCCAAAAATCACGTTTTGGCGTCTGAGGATCGGTAGAAGACATAATTCTGAGAAGAAAGTTCGTCAAGCATTTTTCTCTATGAGGCACCGTTACTGAACTATTAGTCAATTAGTGAAAATCAATAGCACGCGGCGTCAAGACGCTGCGGACAGAAAGCGCTGCGCCTTGACGCCCCGCGCTCTTGTCTATCACTTATCAATCATTTTCTCCGAAACTATGCATCGGAGAGAAAAATGGCTAAGAACGTTTCTTTTCAGAATTTCATCACCTATTCGTATAGCAAGATATGGAACACGCTGTATTCCAACACAGCGGAGAATTCGACCTAACCGAAGAATAAGTTCGACTGCTCCATAATACAAAGAAAACGGTATAGAAACAGAAAAAGCGAATGAGCATGAAAAAAAAAACGTGAGTCACTCGGGAGATGCAGGTTTCAGCAGGTGTAAAGACGCACATAAACAGCCAAAGAGTGAATTCTAAGAACATTTACAGCATATGTAAAATGCAACAACCGGATGGAAAATTGTGCTGTGGAAAAAGTTCTTCCGGACATTCAAATACAAACTTCTTCTAGCCATGAATTTTATGTTGACATTTTATACGAACACACATGTAAATTTCACACAGAAATACGTGTTTTTAATTCGATAAAAGAATAAAAGTTTTTTCATCTTGATATTTTTTGTCCTTGGATTTAAAAAACGAAAGAATACTAATTCAAGAACCTAATGATACAAAAAAAAATACGTTTACACGTAAAACGTATTTACGTTTTGTAAAGTTATTTTTTTAACGAGATTTAAATGTTTTACAACGTACAAGCATAAAACGGAATTTTTATTAAAATTCAAGCAGTTTGTAGAAAGCCCGAAACTTTATCAATTAAAATATGTTTGTTGGTTACTTGCGCAACGGAGTATTATTCATTCGATCTGCTTCAATATATGCAAATTTTTCCATTCTACCAATTAAGTAATTTTTCTCTTCACCGAACTTTTCAACTCTACAAGTTTTAGCGAACTCTTACGAAGCAAAAATGATAAAAAGTCACGTTGATGAGAGATTCCGGTCACCGAATCGTTATATTCGCCTCTTCATCAACGAGAAAGCTAGGAAAAAATATATCGTAAGCGTGAGAGAGAAGGAGAGAGAGAGAGAGAGAGATGAGAGCCAGCTAATTAAGAAAAATCTCTGAAAGATTCTTGTCAAGAGCTGTGTGGGTGTGTGGCTTATATCTTGTCACTCTTTGGCAAACATTCGACCTTAGTTCGAAATTAATTGAGCGGAAAATTGGGATGATGTCACGGTTGCATCGTCACTAAGATTACGATTTTCCTCATTTTCTTTCTCGAAGCTCACAAACCTGTCGCTTCTCGAAATAACAATTTCTTTCATTTTTCCATTTGCTTTTCATATTACAACAAAAACAAACAAAAATTATTTTACAACCGCACATAAAGATAATATCGTAAACAAACCTAAATTAATGATTTTTCGAAGTGTTCTTAAGAAAATTCCAATTTCAAAGTGAAAAATTGAGTGTTTTCGGTCATTTTGGATTAGGATACATAAAAATGGGCAAATATTTTTTAAAAACCCATTTTTTACTGTTCATTAGGTTCAAATGCGATGTCATCCGCGCTTTTTCTTTAAAATCTACCAAAAAGCTGTGGAAAACTTCTCCGTTGATTTTCTCTGAGACGATTTTTCTTAGAGTCTTGACAATATGGAATTCAAGTGTTTTTGCTTTTGCAAAAACTGGGTTTGGAGGCTCTCATGTCAAACTTCATAGTCTCACACCTTTCCCAACAATGGAGGTATATGAAAAAATAAAAATTAAAAATAAACCATTACCTTCTTTTTTTCATGAATTTTTGAAGGAAAATAAAAAATAAAAATCGCCAAGTAATCGTTAAGAAAAAATGAAAATGTGACTAAATTGCGTAATGAGTGACGACACAAGATTGATGACAGAAAGTGCATTATCTCATCGATTAATCGTTCAAACTGGTATTTGAGTTAACGAACCACAATCGTGATATATCGTGGCAATATTTGTGGTGTAGAAGAGCTAGATCACGAGAAAGAGAGAGAGAGAGAGAGAGTAAAAGTGATTCATGGGGAGATAGGCCGAATGAGACTCACTACGATAGATAACGATTGCCCGAGTATTATTCTCTCATATCTGGTACGGTACTCATATGTGGGTCAGTCATGAACGAATTCGAGGCTACGTGGGGTGTTGGAATATCGAGAAAGGAAAAAAAACCCTTTTCGTATGTTATCGATCGTGCATGAGGAGAAAAAAACCGAATGCATCTGGAAAAGAAAGCTACGGGTACGATGTCAAAAATCCAATGACGATAAAAACACGATCGTTTGGTATATCGATTATGGAAATTTCATCGAATTTCATATCGAGAGCCCAGAGAATGAGAACGAGCCCCAAGACCGCGATTTCAATGATATTTTTCAAAAATTTCTTAATTTCAGTCCAGTTTGGAGAATGCGTTTTGTTAATTTTTTTTTACGTCAAAATATTAAACGGAATCATTCACTTTGGGGTCTGGAAGACCCCGTAGGAAGAATTCGGTTGACGAGTTGATCGAGAGGATGAGTGACTAGGATTAAGGGATTTCGACTGTTCGATAAACAATTAATATAAATTCAGAACAATCTAATCAAAAAAAAAAAAAAAATAACGACAGCTTCGATTTTACGTTTCGAAAAATGAAAACTGTATTTTTTCTATTTGAGGGATTCAAACCCCTGTGTGAATTGATACGACACGAATTAAAACGTATAGAATGATTTTTTTTTTTTTGCATTCAGCTCACGAATATTCAAGCGTTCGTAGGAGGTTGAACACTAAAGAGTCTCGTTGTATATGGAATTTTATGCAAATTTCGGACAATCGTTATTCCCTCGATTCTCTGGTCACACGGTCTGAATCCTTCTCATGCATCAGTAAAATCGAGTGGGTATTGCTTTTCAGTATGAAATCCCGCTTTTTGTTGATGAAGGAAAAAATCCAGACAAAACCTATTCGAATACAAATAAATTCAATGGGTTTGAAAAAACACACATATATATATATAAATATATATATATATATATATATATAATGAACAAACTATAGTTTCTACAGTTTATTGTTTATCCTTGCATTTATTTTGAATCTCGAGCAATCGTATCAATTCTCAGCTTAACAAAGAAACGTTTGAGACAATAAAAAATAACATTTATTGTAACGATGGTAACACAATTGTTCGGAGTTTTCTTTTTTTTTTCAAAACAGAAATTCTTTAAATTCTAGAATCTTGAATTGTTACAAAATTCCATTGTTTTTGACAGATAAACGAGCATAAATCAATGATCACTGTTTGAATGATAGACAAAACAATGACATTTTTTTCAAAAATCTTTCAACAAAATGCCAATAAATTTATTTGTTTTTTCTTTTGTTTTAATTACTTAAATTTCTTGAATTTTTAATCATTTTAAAAATATTTCCATATCATGGACTATAATGGTATATCACATGAAATTTTATACATAAATATATGATATGAGAGGACCTTGGATAATATCTGGAATGAAGTGGCAGTACCTGTGAGAGGTGGACCGTGATGCACTAAAGTGCGGAGCGAGCTCACGTTAAATGGGATTGTTCGGGCAAGTACTCACTGGGGAACTATCACAAAACGCTTGCGTCCACCATTATACAAGACCACGACATTCGAATATATAGAGACACACACCTACATATATATATATTTAAATATATACAATCATTCAGTCACGACAAAGAGACAAGTCGCGTTGGTACGAAATGAGGGACGACCGCGAGAGTTATACGATTGCGACTAACTCTCTAACTCTTTCTCTCATAACGCTACCAACTACATATAAACTGATAAGCCAAGAATATTTCTGAGCCAAGTATCGAGATAAGAAGAGACGTTCTTAACACGAACCCACTTTCTGTAAAGGTAGTACACAATAACAATACGATTTCAGATTAAATGAGTTTCACCATAGTTTCGCTTTCGTTTAGAAGATTGTTTTTTTTTTTTCCAAATTCTTGTGTCTGCTGCGGATTTTTTCATCTATTTATAAAAATCTGTATTTGTTCTTGTTTTTTGCTGCTCTAAATATGACAAGCAATACTCTTCATCGAAAGAGATTCTACTGTCATCCGAAATACTACCTTGCCCAATCGTCTATTTAACTCTTTATTGTTGTTTTTTTTTTACTTGATTTTGAATCTAGAAAAGACACTGGACGAAATAGAAACTTATCGAAATTGTGAATTTCTTTTTTACGTGCACAGTTTATTTGGAGTGAACGCATTGCCTAATTGTGTAAGTCAGAAAATGTTTTGACAGATATGAATGTAAAGGGAACGAGTCTGATTGTCAGTTTGGAGGTTTTAATTTTGGGGTAGTGGAAATTTTGTTTATTCTAAAGTAAAGTTCTTTCGATACATGAAACAAATTTTTAATTGAATTCAAAACTTTGCATTTTCTATCAAGATGTTTAGTATTTTTATTCTATTTTGAATGATAAGTCAAATAAAAACTTAATTGTACGAAAATCTGGGGGTTTAATTGTTTGAATAACCAAAATGTAGTGTGTCAACATACGTTTTGAGGCTGCGGAGCATCTACTTCCGGTTGATGATAAATACCATTGCCTAAAGCTGACTGAGAGCAAGAATAAAGGGGTGGAGAGAAATTCGTGTGCGCTTCAGTCTGATGTAGAGACAATTTTGGCTCGCGACGACAGGGTTGAAAGTTCCAAGCTACGAGGGGGATCCTAGTTTACAACTTTGGCAGTTCCAAGTGACAAAAGAGAAAGGAGAGAGGAATAGAAAGTCAGGCGAGAGAAAAAGAGGTACGAGAGGTTGCAGCATAGAATCGCTTTATCTTACTCTTCCTCGCACCAAGTTAAGGGGATGGTATACAAAAGTTATGGTATGTCTCCCTGCGGTATAACACACTTTTTTTCGTCTCTTTTTAACTCTGAGGTACAAAAAATTATGATAGATCGGAGTAGTTCTTTGTGAGATACTTGAGAGCGCGTTGGAGCGATTGTTTGAAATTTTTAAAACAAAAATATGATTAATTATAGAAATTCAACATTTTTTATCATCACATGTTTTTAATTTTTTTAAATTTTCGACTACTTTATTGATAATATCATGTAAATATCCAACGTGCCCGAGTGTACCTACCCGCTTAATTCCTTAATTTTTCTCTTCTCAAAAAATCCTTCAAATTCAATGCAAATGAAGCTCGGGGCACGAATTATGTATATATTAATATATCTCGACATATTTACATACATAATGTATACTTGTATAGACATATATACCACAGAATGCATTCTCTGTTCAGAGATCCACGCCCGCGTGGACTCGCTGCAATTACGCGAACAATATGCGCGCGAATTCTCGGGGGAGTGGTGAAGACGTGGCTCTCAAGACTGTTCTATAAATAAATGTACAGGTATCCTCAAAAGTGCCATTTTATATCAATAGATAAGATGCTTCACGCGATTCTGAATAAAAAAGTCCTTAGCCATTTTTTTATCTGATGCACCGATCCGGAGATATGAATTAATTAGTCGGGCGTCTCATAGCGCTGCGGTGAGATGCCATGCAGCGGATGGGGGCGTGACGCGCGTATGCTGCTCGTTCCGTCATGACGCCGCGAGACGTTGGCCACCAGAGATTAATTGATATCTCCGGAACAAAGAACCGGAGAGAAAAATGGCTAAGGACTTTTCTCTTCAGAATTTCACGATCTATCGACTCACTCAGGATCATAAATAAATTTTGAGTCAGCCTGTATATATAGAGAAGAAAATGAAAGGAATAACTTTGTAAGAACAGGGCTTTGCAATACAACGGTCGTTCAAAAGCATAATCGGAGCTTCTTATTCCAATTTTACCTCCGCTCACTTTTTTCTACTGATAAACAAGTACAACGCGGATACATAGATACATACACACATGCAGAGTAAAGATAATCTTCAACTATACACATATCTCCAGTGTTTTTTTAAGCTTACACCTACTTTAACACTCAGTACATACTCCAGGATAATATAGCACGAACTAGTGTAAAAAAGTAAGAAATGAAAGAAATCGTCCGAGTTCTATGAACTTGGAGTAACGTTTCGCGTATACTTATGTGCTCTAACGTTATGCAAGCAAGCGTAAAGCGAGCTGTATACTTGACGTACTCTAGTAAAAAGAAAAAAAAAGGGACTACATTTGCACGAGAATTCACATTCTCTGTGACGAAAATTCCGCGTGAATGCTTTGCCACTTTCCTCGAAGTTTCAATATTCAAATAAACCGTTTTGTCATGTTCGTATATATTCTGCTTTTTGACGCGCTGAAATATACCCAAAATTCATATGATGCAGAAACCCATATATTTTGTATATCGCATCCAAAGTTATATTCTCGTATGAAAATGAAGTATTATTTTTCAATATTTTCAAAAATAAAATACTGGAAAAGTGGTTTTTAAACTAATTCTTCATGGAATATTGAATTTTCAATAAACTGCGGTAGTTCAGCATTGATTTTTCCTGCAGTTGATTCTTGAATAATAACGCAAAATGTGTCTGTAGTTAAATGCTCTATGACTCTGCATTTCATAGCAGAGAGTAATAATCTAGCCTATACCTCATAATTAATTAAACATCGCACGTTCCAAACACGCCTCCTTGGCTCTCATAGTTGTACGGTTTAAACTTCCTGGGAGTGAAGCAACTGAACCAGATGATGTAGCAGAAATTATCGGAGGGCCTTCAAATAGCAACGAGAAAAATATAAATTTGTGTGTGTTTTAAACTGCAAATTAATAATAAAATGATCTGATAGATTCTATTTCTTTTTTTAAAGCATTAATTTTTTTTTGGTTTTTTTTTCTTCTTTATTATTCTTTAAAACAACTACTTTATTATAAAAAACAAATAATTTTTAATATTCTTATCAGCTAAAAATAACAAAAAAATCAAATAAAACGAAAAAGTGTAATTTTCTCAAGTTCTATAAAATAGTATCAATAGAAGAGAATGTAGGAAAACAGAGTTGTGAATTTTGACACCGATCCATGATGGGTAGGATGGGAAGCAGTTGAAGAAATTTAGTGAATTGCTTCTGTGAAAGGGTATGAAGTTTCGTATCGAATATCGAGTTTCACACACTAGTCGATCAGGGATATTGCATATTATCTTCCATTGCCACGTTTGCCCAGCACTTTCGTGGTCTTTCTCTCGCACTTTAATATCGCAAACTTTTCATCTATATACAAAGTTATTGATACGCATCGATATTCGTTTTTTTATTCATTTTTTTCATATTCATACTATTGCGATCTGGATATTGATACCATAAATTTATCATTTATTCATATATATAAGACAAGGTGCGTTCGTACGTGCGTGAGTTAAGTCACGCCTCTATGACATTATTGAAGCCGAGATATCACTGTCGTCCTGGTGAACTGGGTTAAGCTGATTTCTCGTGAGATTTCACTCGCATCTATAAGATCGACAGACACACGTAAACTATTTCCGTACAATTTTAATCAAAAATTTCCCAACTCCAATTGCCAATTATTCCAAAGAAGTTGTCTTCCAATTTATTCTCTTGATTTTTTCCTATTTCTTCCTTTATCTCACAATAAAATCATTTAGATTTAGATTAAAATCACAAAGAAATTGTCTGCCAATCTCTCGATTTTTTTCTTATTTCCTCCTTTATCTCACAATAAAATCGTTTTTATGGGAAATCTTTTTCGAGCCTGTCTCTAAAGGAGGATCAATCATCAAGAATTTTCTCCTCGTCCCGTAAATTCTATTTGTATACAACTAAATAATCAGATGAAACAATGTATTTCTCTTTTAAATCTTTGTAACATTAGAAAAATCAGTTTTAAATCATGTTGCTGCTGATTACGACTCTTTAAATTACAATTTTCGACCAATTACGATGATTAAAAATTTACACAGATTCGCGTACACGCCAAACGAACTACAGATTCATGCATTTTCTCTCTTTTGTAATACGTTATTCACGCTATGTGTATATAAACGTATGTACTCCAATTTGAAAACGTTATTCACCCTGTGGAGGAGTTTAATTCGAGGTCCAGGATACCGCGTTAACCAATCATTGCTATAATGATACTCTCCCTCATATTCACGCTTATGTATATTATACATATGTACACAAGTGTACAAACATAAATATATAAAGGGTTGATTGAGAGAGTGTTATTATGAAATACAATCGAGGCGATGATAGATTTACGCTCGTTCTCCCTCCAACACAACCTTCACACCCACGCTTCGTCATTTATTAAAGTCTCAGACTGAAGACAAACACTTTGAGCTCTCGTCAAAATAAAGCTCAACGCAAGATTAATTCAAATTCCTACGTCTGTGCAAAACGAATCAAAAATGAAACTCTTTTCTTATTTTTTAAAAACTATAATTAAGATTTTAATCCAATTCAAATTAATCTCAAATAAACGTGACAAAAATCGTGCAACACATTTGAATTTTTTTCTGAAAAAATAAGCCTATTTTTTACAATAAAAAACAAACGAACTTGCCTTTATTAGGGCAAATGGAATTTAATTGTGAGAGAATTCATTTCAAGCATTCGAAAAAGTGTGATAACTTATTTTCCTGTTACATTTCTCCCTCATATCTCGTACGATGTATTTATATACGTGTCGCTTAATTATAATTTCGCCAGTGAGCTTCACCATCCCTCTCGTGGTTTCTAAAGCTTTACTGGAAAACCGAACTGAAATGCATGTCAGTGGAAACCTTATACCAATACATTAATCTATATACAACGATGTGTATAATGTATATACATAATATATTGATGTGTGTACTTTAACGTTGTGTAACGATAAAGCGTGGACATGAAACCACGATTGAAGTACCCAACATCTACCCACTCAGTGATTATCGGGTTCACAAAGCTGAACCTCTCACTAAAAATGTCCATAACAAGCGATTATCGTATGGTATTATATGTTTGTATGCATTAATTGTTCACTACTCAGCCTATTTCATTTAAATATTCAACAATTGAACGTCAAAGTTATTATTTTGTTGTAATTTTTCATTATTTCCATTTTTCAAGGGCAAATTATTGTTAGAATAAATTTAAAACAACAGGTGTTTTGAGTTCTGTGATGCAAACTATGGTTTTGTCCATGACAAATGACTACGTTTATTTCTCGAATTTACGTTTATTTCTTTGACGAATATTCAATAATATTTTGTGTGAAAATTGTTAAATAATAGAGTTACAGATTTGCTTCATTGAAAAAGAAAAATTGAACAAAATTCAGGAAACGTATATATGGGAGCAGTTTTTTATTACCAAAAGTTTTTACATATCGAAAACGCCAATAAATCTCCTCTTTTTACACATTTTTTATATTTAAAAACTCATGGACATTCGAAAATGCTCGTTTATCGAAAAAAAAAATCAATAAATTGATGTTATTCATCGATTTGCTGGATAATAAAAAAATGAAATGAAAATCTATCGTTCTTTATCGATTTCATTAAAGAATAAAATTCGAACTTGAAGATTCCGAGCTCCACATTTTAGTTATTATTATTTTTCTTTTTTTAAAGGAATAGTGAACGATTAATGAGTTTAAAAATTCAAAAATGAGGCTTGTTTGACTTAAAAAAAAACCTTTTACGTTATACATTTGCAGTTTTGATGGCCTTGAATATAACGTTTCGAGAAAAGGTGGTTTCTTATCAGTATACTCAAACGTGTTTTACGACCAGCTGACATCTGGACGCTGAAGAATTTCTGTTTCACGTACGTTTGTACCGAACAGAAATTGTTGGGCGTACAGTTTGGTTTTTACAGTGGGTGAACTTGTTTTTGTTTCTTTCCTTCTTTATCCTCATTCTTGCTCTATTTATCTCTCTTGCTTTAGTGAATTTTCAACTACGCCAACAACCACCTTTGAATCTCACATATTACGAGCTCCGCACGCTCGTGTATGCGTTCGAAATTCCAAAGAACGTGATTGTGACGTAAACAAAAGTGGTAACGCTTCGTTACAATTTACCATCGCGTAACAACACGCAACGAATATTGCATCGAGATTCAATCCACATCAACTTCATTCCTTCCCAATCACCAAGGATTTTTCAATTTTTAAATAAATGCAAATCAACGAAAAACGAACACAGGAACTCGACACAAAAATTTCAACAATTTTTTTATGTAATTGAAATAATAAACAGGACAAACATTTAAAATGATCTTGATATGTTTTTTTTTTTTTTTTTAACCGATATAGAGATTTATCGCTCCTTCTTGCATAGCAAAGTCTGGAATTTCATACTCGAGGACTATTAAAGCGACTAACAGATGGAACGATAGCGAGGAGTTTTTTTTCGTACGATAGAAAAGCACTCGCATCAATAATAATCAAGTAATTTTGATTTTGAGGCTTCCGAGAAGAAATTAATCGTCGTGGGTCTCCCGAGGGAGAGCGTTCTCTCCATTTTTCTGAGAGACAGAAATTCTCTATCCACTGGCAGATCGTTTAAATAAAATTTACGCTAGTGCAGCGACAATCGAACGTATATTTTGACATATTTGGATAAATATGGATTTAGAAAGTTTAAAGTATAAATGTCAAATCGATGGTAAAAGATGTACCGATTTTTGTCACTGGAGCTTAGGGGGATTTGCAACGTGTCTCAGTTTTCGTTTCGATACAAAATTTATTGACAAAATCGATTCCAGAAAAAAATTCAATATAAATATATAAATGCATTTTCGTTGTACATAAATATTGCTACAAAATGCAGCGAAATGCATTTTCTCGTGCCATGTGATGTCCCACGTGAATTACGGTTTACGTGCAGTATTGACACGAAAAAAAACATTGCATGCAACTTTTTGTTTCGAGAAAAAACTATCAAAAAATATGCAAATTGTGAAATGAATAATTTCTTTTCAGAATCAAAATTGTTGTTATTAATATTTATTTTCGAAATACTCGTCAAAGATGAAAAACAAAAATACTTAAAATCTGTGACATTGAGTGACTTTTTGTTTATGTGGAAAAAATGTAAACAAAATTCTATCCCTCGAAACGGCAGATTTTTTTCAAACTTTTTTTCAAATACAAATACATTGTGAACGATGTGAAGGGATTTAACAAAATAAATAAACGCGTCACTCTTTTATTTTGGCAGAGAAAGAAAAACTCGAAATTTTATCTCTCGTTGGGTGTTCATGGATTGATTGGAAATATGGCCCGAAATGGAAGTGAAAGGTCAACAAGTTTGGCGGAAATGTGTTCTAAGGCAATTTGCTTTTTCGCTATGAATTATCATTTGGTTCATCAATTTTTTGTGTTTTTTCATACTTTCAATTGAACTCCGCATTTTTATCCAACGTTTCGGTTCATCGATGAGAAAGGGACCAAACAAAAAAGTGAGATTCTGCAAATCTGCTTTTTTTTTGTACTCAGTATCGCAATATTCCCACTTCACCTGCCACATACATGAAACCTCAACGATATCTGCGTGTACAACGATGGAATAATACAGCCCAGTGAGCCGAAATGAAAAATCACTTGGTCCTATATTTCCAGCAGCAACAATTAAAATCCAAACAATTCTAGAAGATTTTCAATTTGTGTTTGACAGCGTGAAATACATGAAAAACAAAAGTTCTGAGTCTGGTAGAATGAAAAGTCAGTAGTTTCCATTTTTTCACATTTATTTCTATTAACAATACAAAAAAAAAGAAAAAAAAAACGTCAACCCCATTTTCAATTTTCCTCTCGACACCCTACGACATATAAGAATAAATAAATTTCCTACGTTGTTCATTTGATACCTTTTGTTTCCCCACACTAGTCGCGTATTTCTTTAAAATCAAACATTTTACTCGCCGTATATTTCACTATCCAAATAATGCAAAACTTTTCTCGACCGTTATAACATCATTTCGAAGCCAGAATCGCGTAGAGAGTTGTATATTACTCACGCATCTTTGCGCAGCATCCAATGAGGTATGGTCCAAGATCGATATGTTAGTCACTCTATGTATTTATTTGTATATATATATCACCATGTGGTTTCGAGATTTTTCAGTTTTTTTTTTATAACACAGAGGTACACAAACGTGTAAGTAATCCCCGAGGAAAAGAAAGAGAAATAGAGAGAGAAAGAGAGAGAGAGAGAGAGAGATCGAAGTTACGACATAACGTGATCGTACAAGGTACATGTATGTATTCACGGTCAACCTCTCAGGTCATCTCTCCTCTGTTGTCGAGTCTCATTCCTGAGCTCCAAGACTCTGGAACGTGTAGGCAAAGCCCCAAACGTGACTGGATTCCTTTCCAAAAAGATGATAGTCCAACTGTAAGATTGGTTCTTATATTTTCTGGTTTCCCTTTCGCTCCTAATATTCGTCATATGTTTATGACGACCTTACAAAACATTATGCACTTCTTATAATCTTACGAATCTTAGAAGTTCGTGTAGGAAAATGTGTCATAGGATAATGTGTCCTTATTTATGACCTTTATGCATTTTATGTCCTTAGAATGACCCCATTAAGAGACCTCATGGAATTTTCACTTCCCCTTGTGACGTCATTATGACCTCAGGGCATTTCGTTGTTATTTTTTTTAACCTCATTGTTATGAGCCACGAAACCTTCATTTGATCTCAAAATAAATGCCATGAAATACTCGATTTTATATTCAAAATATGAAAAATGCGCGTATTATCAGCACAACACTCGACAAAAGGATCTAAATTTAACTGTTTTATTGCTTTAATGCTGTCAGGCTGATGGCCTTTCGTGGACTCTACAGCTTTGGCCTAAATCCGGGATTCAAAATAATCTGGGAAATACTGTGTGTTCCGAGTGTTTACTGCCTCGTTGCACTCTTGTCCATACTCATACACATATGCATATGAAAGTACATATATTTCAGGGAAGAATCAAATAGCAGAATCGTACGAGAGGATTATTGATTTTTTAGATGACGATAACAACGTTTTTGTCTGTTTTTTTTTTTTTTTTTTTTTTTTTTTTTTGACAATCACATGTCTATCTTTTTGCAATAGTTTTTGAAAAACTTTGCTGACTAATTTTGACACTCTTCAGGCTCCAATTTCCCTGACATCAGCGTGCATTTTATATATTGAATTTCGTTGGATATTATAATGTTTTTTATTCCATGCACGGAGTCTGGATTTTTGCGTTTTTTTTTTTTTTAATTTAATACACCGCACTAATTACACATTTTCATTCATTCCATGAAGCACTGTCCGGGAAAAAACTCTATTATTTTAAACACGCAAGTTTTTGTGGCCTCGTGCGAAAAAAAAACACCTGACAATTCCTTGACTCACTTATGCTCACTCACCAATATATTTTTTCACCGTGAAATACTTCGATGTTATTCACATTACGTAATTTAACGTGTTTTTAATTCGGTTCAAGAGCGCGTGTTGAATGCTCCAATTAGAAGACCTCAATAAAGTGTTCCGAGTTAAATAATCGAGAAAAATGTGAAATAAATACGATTTTATAGATTCTTGAAATTCTGGTCTACAATATTTTATAATTACAACATAATATACATTTAATAATGATTCATTGATTATTATACACTAATTATTTACGCTGTTTTCGTTATAAAAGGCTACTACAAAATAGCCACATAATTACGAACACACAGACGTCAGTCGAGCCGTTAATAATTCCCAATTCGAATGTTTTTTTCTTTTTTTCTTTTTTTTTTCACTACAACATAGTGAAGCACATATTTGAATGATGATCGAAAATAGAATGAGGAGGCAATGATGAATGACGAGATGTAGAAATTGCGTACCGAAACATTTCATTTAGTGGTTTATGGACTCAAGTAGAATCGATCAATTTGATTGACAAAAGGGAAAGCTCAACATGGCTCCAATCGTTCTCGTAAATAGCACATATGTACACGAATATTTATTCTTTTATTCACCCATACATGACTGGACATGGTTCTGTGCGAAAATATCGGTAAATACTCTTGTATTTATTTGCTACAAATAAATTCGTGTATATAAGATTGAAAAAAAAAAATCTGTATGTGAACAAATCGGTATGTAAAGGTGGTAGAGAGTCAGGAAAAGTTGTGCACGCTGTTGAAGTGTACTGATCAAAGTAGAGGAGATGGAATCGAATGGTTTCTGTCTCTGTTAGACTTTGCGAGTGTGTGTCCGGTTCATCCGGTATTGAAACGATCAGATGGGCTAGCTCTGTAAGGACTGTGGAAAACGAACGACCGGTAGCCGCCGAACAGAGGGAAGCAGAGTAGACCTCGATTAGACATTTGGCTCTTTTTCTGCCTCTCTCTTTCCCTCTTTTTATTGGTATTTATCTCTCTTTCTCTCGCTGACGTGTATAAAGCGCGTCCGGGGAATTACGGTTCGTAGCCACAGCGTATCTCGGTTAGGATGGCTATTTCAAACTGACGATCACTTCTATATGCGATCTATACATATATTTATATGTATATATAAACATATAGGTATGTGGATGTGGGAAACATCGACGTGTGTGAAGTGGAAGCCACAAGAGAAAACGATGGCGACCACGAGCACCAGTTTTGCGGCGAGAAACAGCCTGAGAAAATAAGAGAGAGGGAGAGAAAGAGGGAGACGAAGATTTATAAAGAGACGGAGAGCGAGAGAGAGAGAGAGAGAGAGAGATAAAGATTAAAAATTAGAAGGAGCTTTGGTCAGCCGTTTTGTATCACGTCGAGAAAAAGAACGGATTGTATAGAACACTGCGACAGCCTGAGGAGTTTTGTGGAGCCGGACACGCGGGAAGAATGTCGATGACGTCGCCGCTACCGGTCTCTCGATCCGACCGGCTCTCGCGAGTCTTCTCTTTCGATTTTCTCTCTTTTCCACCCTCTTCCTCTTTTCTACCTTCAACGCATGCCTTCCTCCTCTAAGACCCTTACCAAAAAATTACTAATGCTCCTTCGTATATAAATAAACAAACAAAAAATATGGCTTTGGGCCAAAACAAACCGAAACATACACGGGGAGAGCGAAAAACTCGTAGATAACACACTAGCGATCATCGTCGATTAATCAAATCCTCATTTTTCACATACACTATTAATTAACAATACACATTTGTTTATATTTCACTTATAACTGTTCGTTTGTACTTTGATTTTACGTTTTATTATCGAATTTTTGAAAGTTTGATGTTTACGGACACCGTAATGAAGAATCTTGTGTTTTTAACCGATTTAGGCGGGAAGGAGCTCTCGATAAATCGCTCCTTCGGCCTCGCGATGCCGAGCTATACTGACAACGATGCTAAGAGTTCCTCGAGAGAACGAGCCACACTCGCAGAGCCTCGCTCTTTCTTTTCCCCCTCGAGGGAACTCGGGGAGCTCGGCTTGGCTGTTTGCTGCTGCTGCTGTTGCTCTTACTTACTATATATATGAAGGTATACAGATTTGTATGTATATATGAATGGATACGCGGCATGGTATGCTGAGCCAGGGCCCACCCGACTCATTCTCTTTGCTCCCGAGAGCCGTTCTCTCGGACCGCCCGATGCTTTGCTTCGTTTCCTTGCCTGAGACCACGAGAGTAACCATTCGATCGCGATATAGCTATGCTAAAGTTTGAAGAAGAGTAGGAGGACAAAAGTGGAAGAAACACAGAGGATGGAAAGAGAAAAAATGTGTGAAGGAAAGAGACGGATTAAGGAAAGGAAAGGAAAGGAAAAAATAGTAAAATAGTGAGAAAAAGGGACAAAAAGGACCTGCAAAAAGTGGGGAAAGCCCAAAATAGAAGAATGAAAAATATGAGAAAGGATAAGCAGTAAAAGTGAATGAATTGGAGAAAGTCAGGAATGAAGAGAGAAGAAAAATTCAAAGGAGGTAGTAAAATGACGAAAAACCCTTCAATGAATTCCCACTGCGAAGAAACTCTTCAATGAATCAGAATTATTGAAAATTTGATATCATTCATTGAACAATAGAAACAACGTCAAATATATTATAATGGAAAATTCATGCTATCATTATTCTGGTTTTTATTGTTGTTTTTATTTCTATTATTCCATCAGATCTGCAAAAACAAAACTGGATGAAGTCAGGTATTTTGATATTTAGAGCAGATAAATGAGTAGCATGACCGTACGTCGTTGGATCCACCACACTCGGTCATTGCAGTGGACCTGCAAGTAACCGATAGAGAAAATGCACGTTGACGATCATGTGAGAACAACGAAGACAAGAACGATAGAAGTTATAGTAACGTGAGATTGGATAGAACGTGCCGATGCGAATCTCCATAGCCTTGTCGAGCTTTCCTATTCGAGAGATGTCCGTAAAGCCCGTTCGTTATCTATCCGATATGGACCGCGTGCGATCCACAGAAATAGGCGTTCAACAGAGCTGGCAATCGCTATGTGTTCAACCACCATTATATATATATATAGCTATCGGTAATTCCTGGTACCGGATTGTCGAGATCGTACTCGTGTTCCAGTCATTCCGCAACTCCGTAACACTAAACCTTTCCGGTTTAGGAGATCGAAATCCAATTTTTTTCTATCCCCAGTCCAAACCTATCACTAGAAATACGATTCACAGATGGACAAACACGTCACAAACAAAAATAATAAAAAATGTTACATTTGAAACATTCGTTTATTTTACGGAAAAGCACAAAACAATTTTTTTTTTTTTCCAATCCATAACTTTCTTTCACATCTCGCTACGAATACGATCCAGTAAATTTTGTTGAACAACTTGTGGCACAATATCTCATAATATCCTCCTAGTGAATAACATTTCACTCAAAATTGAAATATTGAATCAAAGTGCAGTTTAAATGGTGTGGGATAATGTAATAAAAAAAATCTAATATTGGGGATGTTGAAAAAACAAAAATAAATAAATTAGGTGTTAGTTATTAAGTAACTTGAAGTGAACAGGAAGTAGTAAAGAAGAAGGAGGAGTCGAAAGCTGCAATGACGATTGGTGGGAAGTGAAAACCTCAGGAGAAATAGTGAAGGTCTCGACACAGTCTTGTTAACAGTTCTACAAGTACGTCTCTCATCCCTATGTGCGTGGATTGAGAGTAAATCTTCATCTCCTCTCTCTTTTACTCTCTTTCTCTTTTGAGTTAAGAAACGTAGGAACGAGAACTCAACAACAGTCTCTGTATTCGCATTACTCGCACTGGGGAGTTCCGGACAGTTAGCGAAGTGGATGCCAAGGATGTATATAGAGAAAAGACTGTTCCAATGGAGGTTACAATATATACCAGCATATATTTATACACTTACACTGTTATGTGTTTATATATATATATATATGTGTGGGTATTTACGTTACCACACCACCACTTTATTATATATGGTGAGTAACGAAACGTCTTCTCTCCAATGATATATATTATATGTAGTACTGGCTCGACCAGCTCCACAGGCGTTGGAAAATTGACGTCATGCCTCGTCCACCAAGGACCATGATCATGCTCGATACAATAATACATCATAATAAAGTCTATAACATTTTTTCTACACTGTTAAAAAAGCCAATGTATTTGACACAGTTACGTTAATTATTTGTATCTATTATCGAGTAATTCAATACCCGAATGAATGAATTTTGGATCGAAATTAATTAATTGGGCAGAAAGTCTATTTTTATTGATTGCGAAGTAAATTTCATTTGCCTTTAGAGACTTTGGATTACATGGATCACAACATTTTTTTTCAACAGTCTATTTTATGGTTGCAGAAAACGGTTGATTGAACAACATACACATTTATATGTTTCTGGTGCAAAGTACAACGTCTGAATTCAAATTTTATCGATTTATTTAATATGGTGGATGATTTGGGGGTAATTTGAACCATGATATATTTTAAAATACATATAAATAAATTATTGTATTCATATAAGAATGTGGTGATGAGTTTGTTTCATAAGAATGGATAATTGATAAATATAAAAAAATACCTGTAGATTTAACTGGTATTTTTGTTTTTCTTTTTGATGGACTATGTATTTTTATCAATATGTGAATTTATATGCAAGATGTCTGTATCAGTTTTCGGTGGGTTTTGCTTGCCAGGTATAAGGTTAGAATTTGGGTTCGACAAGTGGTGAGAGAGCGTGTGTTACACTCGAGGAAGCGGAAGGGTCGATACGGGGGAAGATTGGTCTATGTATTCCCGAACATCGATGATGTTTCGCCCGTGTTATTCGTCCGTGCTTTCCGATTCCCGGCGTATCGTAAATTCGCAAGTTGTAGTTCTCCACTTTGTATCAATGTATATGTGTATATCGATCCCTTTGCTTTGGTCCAGTAGCACGAGACTCGATGCAGTAAACTATTGCGTTAAACTATGTGCCTAGACATCGCCATCTCGTGTCTTTTCAACTGTTCTATCCCTTCGACTTCCGATACCGAAATCTCGCACCAGCACTTCCATTCAAACTATTTCCCCTCTTTCCAATAACTTTACATCTGTATATTCTCTGCGTCTGTATTATCAATACGGAGACTATTGGGGGTAAAATGGAACAGTGAGGCATGATGGGACACCTGACAGGACTGGTGATCAGGAGGCAGAACGAGAAACGATTGCCAAAAAACTGGCAACAAAACTCATCTTCTTGAACAACGTAAAACGTTGTTTTTCCGGGAAAAGAACATGTCCCATATTACCCCAGTGTTCCATTTGACCCCAGCCTTCACAATACACGTATAAAGTTTGCTACCGAAAGGAGTACGTCCCTTACTACACACGTTTTCAATACTATATACTTCCTCTCTTAATGCACATATAACGTCGAGGCCACAATCTGAACTTCGCAACTCTTAGAACGAGACGCGTGAGGCCAAGCGTGCATGGGGCGGAGGAAACAGGGCGAGCAAAAGTCAGTATTGAATAAGCACTTGGCACGTTCACTATTTCCCTATATGTAACAAAACCAGACGTATTACTAAGATAGAAATCTTGTACATGACAATCTCCGCGATGACACAGAATTGTATGAAAAAGCATGTATTGTTAAATATTATTATTTTTTTGTTTAATATTATTGTTGTTTATGTCAGATGTTGTTATTCTGAACAAAAAAGTTCTTGACCGTTTTTCTCTCCGTTGCACCGTTAATGAAATATTCAGTAATTAGTATCAGCCAATCAAAGTCCCTTCCTTCCCACTCCTAGATCTTCTGCGCAACGATACTGGATTGGTTGTCAGTTATTGATGAATATCTCGACGATGAAGCATCGGAGAGAAAAGTGCCTGAGGACTTTTTGCTTCAGAATTGTGTGCTTTATTCATCCGGTAAACTGAAAACCCAACTTTTGTGACGCTCTGTATATCTTTGAAGAATTCGTTCAAGCTTCGATGACGTTCGTGGAAATCACACAAGCGTAATGCCCTCGCCACTATCAGGACACTTAAAGACACGTCTACTATAACTATGTTGATGTAATACTACAACGTTTCTAGCCCGAGTGAAGTGCAACAGACGTCGAATGTTTCTTTTCAGCTCCGATTACTCACGTGAACTAAAGAAACGAGCAGGCATAAGAGTACACGCGTCTTGTCAAGTGCTCCCTTTAAGTTTCGGTAGAAAAATCACAGGAATTTTTCTGGTGAGAATCTCTACGTTATTTATTCGTTTCTCGAGGACACAAGAAGACGTTCGAGATGTTTTTTTTTTCGCTTGATATTCATACGTTGTGCGATCACGAAAATAAATTTAATGAGTCAGGAGTTTGGAGCGAAACTCAAGAGGAATAAAAATCGTCGCAAAAAATTTTATGTCTTACACATTGGAAAATATTAAAAAATACGTGCAATGCGTTTTCAGAGATTATGTAATTTTTTAAGCTTGTCAGAAACGACTCTCATGTGTGATTCTGAGAATTCTCAAAATCATTTCAGTCGCACAATTTTTTGTAATGTTTATTATTAATTGTGCAATGCAGTTTACCGAAAAGTTTACTTTCGCGTTTTCGCTTGGGATCGCGTTTCGCTGATGATAAAGAGAATGAAAAAAAGAGCCCTTGGAGAATACTGCGGCCAGAGGGCTTCGTCTCATCTTTCTGCGCAAAGGATTCGTTGAGAATGCTTGGAATTGTTCCAGACCTCATTTACACGCAAAAGGATAATAAGTTAATCGGAGAACAAGGAGTTTTTTGCACAAGCTTTAAGAACATCAGACAGTTACGATATTTCCAGGAAAAAAAATCGACACGAACTGACAATTAGGAAAAAAGGTGATTGCTTTTGAACAATTAGAGATAATTCGAATTTTTTCGTTTTGAACGCTCAAAAGAAGTTTCAAATCAATGGAATTGTGACGGTCATTTATTTCGTGTCAAAGGCCGAAAAGGAGTAAATTTTAATGACGTTTTTTATACTGCAAATATATGTACATTGAAATACATTTTCGTCATTTGTTAAAAATTTGGTCATTATTTATTTACGGTGCGTAACTTTTTACATATTTTAAAGTTTTATATCGAACTTTTCGATTATAATTGTGGTGGAAAATCGTATGCGTAACGAGAGAGGGAGGAAAAAGGCCATCGTAATCCGCGTGCCGCGTCTAAAATGGACTACTTCTCTCCCTATAGTCGCGTAATATACTTTTCCTTAATGTTCGTTGAAATAAATTCTCTTATCTTGAACGGCTTTGTCGGACATAAAGGGGGCATCATGATCGGATGAAGTGAAAACTGGCTCGATGATACAAACTGCATGATACTGCATGAACTCCATTCATCGTTTGATCGATCAATCGCTGTTTCCACTCTCTGGGAAATTCATTGACCATGACTATGCATGCACTCTGATATGCACTATATTTATATATGTATATATATATATATATATATATATAAATGGGTTCGCGAGGATGTACGTCAAAGCCACAGGGTACGTTTCAATCTTGACTCTGTTTAATCCACAGAGAGCTTTATAATGATGGCTTTAGAATAACTTGTCTTGATTATTCAGTGTTCAATCTCCTTTGGCAAATATCCGAACATATAATTAGATATCTAAGATTTGGCTGCGATATACAGCGTTTTACAAAATTCAAAGTTATACTACTGATGGAATAAATAGATCGCTAAATTGTGCGCAGAAAAGTCCTTAGCCATATTTTCGTACGATGTACAGTTGTTGAGATATTGATTAATAAAGGTGAGAACCAATCAGACTTGCCTTCTGCGGAGTGGGCGTGCATAGAGAGCGCTTCCCCCACTCCACGCTTCTACTATACTCGAGCACCGATTGGCTGCTTCATTAAATAACAAATATCTCGGAAACGCTACGTCGTAAAGAAAACTAATTGAGGACTTTTCGTTTCAGAATTCAGTAACCTATCAATCCATATTACTCTCTGTATATTATTTAGACGTTTATTACAACTGAATAATACGATTATTGAATTATTCACTTGTTTACAAGACTCGAGATTTCCTTGCAATCAAGCTGCTCTTGGAAACCAGAGCTCTCTGAATGTAACTGTTCAAATCACGAGATTCAACTTGACACCTGGAATACCGAGTTTACCAGCTCATTGAAAATTCCCAGTGGGCAAGGTAGTAGTGGGCGTTCGCATATCCTCGTACAACCTGAACTTGATTGAGAAACCCTCAGGCGGTCTATATATACACACAAGACTAAAACTGACGGATTAGGAGACCTATTGATCCAATCCACTGTACCATCGTTCCAGATCGATTTTCATTTATGTGACGTAATTATGTTGCGACTAGGGGAACGTGACCTACGTCAATGGATCAAAGGGAGAGCCGCCCATTTCGCATCGGGTTTAACCTTAATGTGGACCACTTTATTATCAGAAAATAGAGAATATATTTAACGAGTTTATTATTTTATATTTATAAGAATTATAATTAAAATGAAAGGCTTTTATGCGCTTTTATTGCTGCCAAACTATGATTTTTTAATAAGATTTATTATTTATTGGAAATAAAAAAGTTTCATTAATATCGGCAAATGGAATTGACCCAATTTTTCACTATGAATAACCGAGTGAATCAACTAAAGTGAACAAAATTTATCGATAATCTAATTCGAAGGGTGAAAAACGATGTTTTGACTAATCCTTTGGCTGTGCGCGCTTATTTCGTAATTCGTTTTTCGTTTCGTAAAAGGAGGAAGATTGCATTTCGCGTATCCCATCTGGGGCAAACGAGAAAATCAATTGACAGGATACGAGGACGATTGAATCGGAGTATCGAGGAAATTGGAGTGAACGAGTTGAAAAAAAAATGCATCTTCTTTGCGAGAGACGAAGAAAAAACAACAAAGGGTGGGGGAGGAGAAAGATGCGCGGGAATTTTGTACGTTCAGACCGATTGTCAGAGCTTTGCACGAAGTGAGAGGTGTGCGGATGCTGTCAATGACTCTGGCGTGCCCGAGAAAAGTAAATATAGCCCGCGCGACCAAAACCTGTTCTCTTAAAATAACTCGCGGGGCCCTAAAGCCGCACATTCTTCTCCGCATCGACGAACTTTTTGATACCTCACTGATGCATCCGCCGTTCGCAAAATCTTGCAAAAATTGCCCCCGAATCTTGCCTTCAAAACAAAAGAAAAAATCAATCAGTCTAAAGCTTAAAAAAAAAAAAAAGAGAAAGACTTTCACTGATTGACTTTTCCTATGGAAATGAAAACAAATTAGTTCAATGAAAAACGCATTTTTTCAATATTCAAACAAATTTTTTATTAATAATATTTAATATTTTTGACGTGTCATCATTCCAATTACTGTTATCTCGATTCTTACGGTTTCAATTTGTAATTAATTTAATTTTTGCTTCAGTCAATTATTTACACAATTAATGTCAATATTTTAATGTTATTTATTTTTAATTAAAATTCACATGAGATTAGGCCTCAATTGTGCATTTTTCTATAATAAAGGTTTTATTCCTTTTTCGATTAAAAAAAAAGCCTGTTTAATTTTAATGTTTAAGTCTGAGCATATGTATAATTAGATATTCAATTAAAAAATTGAATGCAGATACCTGGACGATAACAAGGTCGTTAATTGGCAAACGGAATGCGTCATTTAGTGGCGGAGACATGGACACTTACCTGGAACAGAAAAAAAAAACAAAATTCAACATGAATATCATTCTCGATTATGAGAATGTATGAACCTAATTGACCATGTCGCAGGTGACGCGTTTCGAGGCAATCATTAACGTCGAAAGATCGATCGATAAACGTCATTGAAAACCTGTTTAATTTAACACTTTATAAAATTTAGCAGCGTGTTAAATCTTCATTTAAATTGTGATTTTCAATCAATCGGATCGTCAAGATAATCACAATATTTTCTCAAATAAACTTAGATCACTTTTTGAGACTCTTTAGAATAAAAATTAAAAAAAAAAAATTGAGTCTTCTGTTTGATTGGAAAGTATTAATATTGGCAATTCTGGCTATTAATTTAACTCCACATAACATGATTTCCCAAGCCATAAATTGCCTTGAAATTTATAACGGGACGTTCAGAGGTTAAGGAATTTAGAATTGAGGTTGAATTCTGTAAAGCTTAATCGTTAGACGTACACGTTCGGGAACTAAGTCGAAACAAGTTACTTCGTTGCTTTAGAGCACGAAGATCTTTCTTAACGAAGATACAGAACGAGGAACGGCCAACTTCCTCAACGCAATTCATCCCCTTGCTTACGTGACTTTATACGAGAAAATCTCGAAGACGAGAGGCTCTAGAAAATGATACATACGTATATGTATAAACCTTACAAGTCTTTCACCGTAACTAATCTCCTCTAGAATCGTTGACATTTCGAGGTCTGAGGGTATGTCTTGCCCTGTAATCCACACATCGTTTTATTTACATTTATATCGTATATCTATAGGTTATTTCACATCAAAATGTTCCGACAGTATTTTAATAGATTTTTTTTATTTTTTATTTTCCTATTGTTCATGAGACAGTTTGTAAAACATATTGACAATTCGCCATCGTTTTTCATTGTTCTTTCGTTCCTACGATTATTAAAAGAAAAAGAGTAATATCGAGTTTGCATTTAAAAAAATATAAACTCAATATCAGTTCAGTTTTCCTGTGTTTTGACAAACGATCATTCAAATATTTTACTTCGAAAAAAACGCTGGTGTCACATTTTAACCAACTGTCACACTGTGTGTATCTTTGATGTATGAAAAAAAGTTCAATATTTTGGCTGGATTATTGGTCTTGAAGAATTATTTGTCAACAATTTGATCGTGTACGTATAAAATAATTTTATTAAATGAAGTGATGTCTTATTTTTGTTTTTTGTTTTTATTTTTTTTGTCAGTGATTTCGATAAAAATTAATAATGAATATAAATAAATTGTAGTTTTTTTTTTACACACAGATGGATAAAAATTTATTGTTAATAAAAAAATTGTATCTTCTGAAAAATAATGATTATTTATTGAATAAAAAGAAGTTATCCAAAGTATTTTCTGATAAATTTGAAACTGGAAAATTATTTGGAACTCTTTAGTGGAATTTGTTTCATTTAATTGATTTTATAATATTTTTTCCGTATGATTGGAATAATTTAAGAAGATTCTAACTTTTCAAATACCGTTTCATATGTTAAATATTATTTATTACCCTTATTATTCTTTATCTATTATCCGCTATCATCTTATATTTTAAGCTCGAATTTGATTAGAAAAATTCATATATTTTTTAATAGTTGCATAAATTTAACATGAGGAAACCTATATGAGCATAGAATTATAGTTAACGCAGTCGTTGGGCGACTAATTCTCCTCGTCTTGCGAGAGATAAGTGCGTGGTGATTAAAGGTCCTCACCGTTTCTCTTTCTCTTTCCCTCTCTTTCTCTGGCTTTCTTCACTCGGACGCCTTGCATACGTTCGTCGTAACGAACGGAGGAATGCAAATAGATATAAATGACAGGGACTGTACATGTGCATATACGATTCATTCGTGAGACGGAAGGATGCCGTGAAATTAGCGAGAGACGTTACGAACGCCCAAGGTACGGTCGCGCGAAGGAAGAACGATTGATATGCCAGCAAGCGGCCATTTCCTCTGTAATAAATAACGGTGCTCGGGTTGATCCAGCGCGAAATACATTTCTCCGTCATTTTATAATGATTAACATTCTCGAAAAAATACTTTAACGACTTGAAAGACAAAATTTTGAAAGAATCCCCTTAAGAATGAGAATTACAATGGAATTTCGCGTCACAACATTACGAAGTAACGACATTTTGCGTATGAAATAATTAAATAAATTATGCAATTTTTAAACTTCCAATTATGTCTTTAAAAAACCCTAAAAAAAAAGAAGACTTTTCAAAACGTTTCTACGAATTTCGTCGAGAATTAGCCATGAAGAAAAATCCTCGATCATTGGCTTGAGAAAAAAAATGTCAGAGTTAAAAACAAATTTGACGTGAACGTAGTTACAGGAAAATGGTCACAATGCAAGGATCTATAGACGGTTGCTCAGTAAATTGCATAATTGTACCCTGTGTCAAAGGCCGCAAAAGATTTCGATCTCTGACAACAGGTAAAAACTTCTCAGAATGTCCATTGCCACTTGAATTCTTGAGCAATCATTTTTTTAGTCAGTTTTCTGAGTACCGATTGTGCAAAAAATAAATAAAGTATAAAATGTAAAACAAATGTCAATTTTTATAGTCTATTTTCGATTTTGTGTGGTTTTTAATTTCAACCTTAATTCAAGTCAAGGAAATTTATGTTTTTTTTTTTTTTTTTTTCCACCAGAGATGGGAGACTGGCACAGGAACAAAAAACGAGTAGGGTCATTTTGCATGTAAAAAAAAATGGACAAATAAAAAAGTAACGTCACATGTGCTGCAGTATAAACAACTTAACGTTAAAGAGACGTCAGGAAAGAATATTTATGTACCACGTGAGAGCGTCAAGTGAAGTGACTCGACGTATTATTTCATTCTCGCGGTCGTACATAAATATATATAAATGTAAACACAAAGTTTATATAGATATATATATGTAAGTATACATAGAAAACCACAACACTTTCAAGTCATATCCCTTTCTCGTTCTTTCTCAAGTGGACAAAGTGCGTGGGCATGTGAGTGACAGCATGTGAGTCAAAATGCATTCAATACTACTCCTTAATGAGATAATTATCGATAATACCCACATGACATATTATTATTAATAAGCGAAAAAAAGGTCAAACGTTATAAAAAAATAAAAAAATAAAAAAACAATTATACTTTTTGCTCTTTTCATAAGATTTAACCATTGGGCTCGTTCTACTTTTTGAAAATTTTCAAGTGAGTCGTTCTGCATTTCAAATGGATTTTACCTGTATGGATTATAGTTGGTACAAGTTCTCGTTCAACAGAGACCTTTTAAAGTCTGTAAAACGAATCACTTGAAGTTTTACACATATCTGTATAGACGAGATGGTAGTGTTTCGGTATAATGTAGAACGAATGGAAAATCTCTCGTGATGTGTGCAACCGAGATATACAGTGTGGTCTGAAAGTTGAGTCCAAAAATTCGCTTGATCAATAGAGCTCGAAATTCTAAAGATAAGTCTCTAAGGGCATTTTTTTCCTAGATGCATTGTTACTGAGATACAGAATAATTTATTTGTAGCCATTCCCGTGTGTCAGCAGCACACTCAGGGCGGTACCCGAGCGTGTCCCACCCTTCGACCTATTCCGTAACGCTCATTGGGCGTGGCAAGCCCTTATACTGCAACGTTTCGTTGACGCGCATTGCCTGTTATTCTTCGATTGATAACTCTTCATCAATGCATCGTAGAGAAAAATGGCCAAAGACTTTTCGGTTCAAAATATCAAGATTTCTTAGTTGCAATATCATTTGATACTACTTTTGGCACAACCTGTACGTTGTGCACCACATGTCCTCTGGATATAGAGAGGCAACTGATTTTACGAAGGGTACATCGCCCTCGTTTACTGCCTATGTTTGATCAATGATTACCGAGGGAGAACTGCACGTGATAACCCACCCACTGCATGGCTCTATGGTAAAACCGAGAATCGTATTTTCTCCCTCGCCAGAGCTCTTCGTGTGTATGGCACTCTCTCGGAACCTGTTGTGATCGATAGGGTTTGTTTTGACACTGTGGTAACCAAGCAACCCCTATACGCTCATAAATATCTATATACGACGACGTATTAAAAAAAAATATATATATATATATATATATACACACAGAAAGAAAGAAAACCGTATACGAGTGTCGTTGGCCTTTTCCAACTCGAGTCGATACTGAATGTATAATTCGCATAATACCACGATGTATAAGGCGATCGTTATCTCTTCTTTTTTTTGTGTCGAGAATACTTGTGCCATTTTATTTCAGGACGTCACGCAATCAAACTTGTTTTATTTTTATTTTGTTTTTTAAACATTTGCATTCGTTCCATTGTACCAATAATTTATTCATTGGAAAAATGTATTCGTTTTCTAACTATTGATAGCATTATGTAGTTCATAAAGTCAAGACATGATGGAAATCGTTTTGATGTAATAAAATAACAATACTCGAAATATTTGGAATCGATGTTTTATGATAAATAGATCATGATTACGGTGCAAAAATAAAACGTTCCTAAAAAGAAAAGACAAATTCCAAAGTTTTTGTCTCATTAAAGAATTAAAA
Source organism: Campoletis raptor (assembly GCA_948107755.1). Lineage (NCBI taxonomy): Eukaryota > Metazoa > Arthropoda > Insecta > Hymenoptera > Ichneumonidae > Campoletis > Campoletis raptor. The sequence goes on along the minus strand of OX403628.1, from coordinate 15,022,047 downwards.
CCACGACAAAGCGCTCATCGTATTTAAATTGAAGTTCTTTTCTGATGGGACATTCTTATTGGTGGGTAAGTTTGAGTGACAAAGTTTTGTGCGAAAGGTAGAAAGGAGATATCCGTTACATATTGGAGGGGCATATCCGATGATGGAAGTAAATGGCAAAATGTGTGTTTGAGTCCGGGAAGAAAATATAGAGAGAAAAAAAAGATGGAAGATGGAGAAAAGTGGTACACGTCTGTTAATGGAATTCACGAACTCTTGGGCTCGACTGGTCGGGCATCTAAGATTTAATGGCAAAAGTTTAAGAGTCACCACGTCTCGTCGTTGCGCTCCTTTTCGTCCGAATCCCATGGGACACCAAACTTATAGAAAGTGAATATATATACATAAAGGGCGTTAGAGTTTGCTCCATTCTTTCTTACCCTCGCGCATCGGTCCACGAAGTAATAGTAGCAATCTCTCAAGAGCAGGAAGGATTTAGAAACATACAGTAAAAGCAACCAATTTTCATGTTTCAAGCAAAACGCGAACCTCAACCTTTACAGCAACCAGCTTTGAATAATTACGCACCGGACGTTCTACTTTTAATTAAAATCGCTCAGAAGACACTTTCGTCTGAAAAGTTCATTTTTATTGCCTCGCCATAAAGAAAACTTGAGTTTCCGTGTAACTATAACCAAAGTTTCGAGACATGAAAAATCTTTGGAGTTTCATCTGAATAATCGTTTGTTGGAATATAAAGAAATCACGAATTTGCAGCATCCATAAATTGACGGAATAAGAAACAAAACGACGACTATGAGTTTTTTTTCATATTTTAATGAAATTTTATAAATATATCAACGATTTATATCAAGAATTGACAATTTTGTAATAGAAAATCGTCAAAACACGATTATGACTCGAGGATAAAGCACGAAAGGCACCATTTGAAAGGTGTGAAAGATTGAGCGTGAGAGCAAAAATGATTTTACCTCATGATGAAAAATCTAGAACCCGACGATTTTTCTTGCGTCAGACGATTGAGCAGTGCATTGATCTCCGTGGGAGAGAAAAATAGTCAGTCTATATAAAGTGGTGACTGTTCTCGTTTGCAATAAATTTATTGGTCACGATTTGTAACGTGATAAATAAGATCGAATATCGTTAAGCGAATAAATATATTTAATTTGTCATCTACGGTCATGAATAATATTATTAACATTTCTACGCTTAATTAATCTTAAATTAATCATACATTTCCATTCATTTTATCAACTATTTGTTGCCACACTTCGCTTTGGCCAATGCATTGACATACTGGGTCAAATTGACCCACGGCGTACTTTATTCGTCTGTCTCCGGGAGCCCTTAGGTCAGTTTCGATTTAAAAAAAAAATAAGAAGCACACTTTCAAAATTCCTTAATTTGTGTGCATCATGAAAATTCGTCAAATTTGAAATTAAATTGTTTGAACAAATGATTAAATTCTTCGACATTAGCATTAAATGTTTTGTTTTCTCTTTTGTTCTCAATTTTTTTGAGATCGATAGGCGAGGAATCACTGATGAAAAATGCTGTTTTTCGAAAGAAACAAAAAAAATGAGTGTTATGACAAAGTTTCCAACGTTTGTTCACTTGTTTAAGTTGTTGTTTAAAATGAAATAATCGCTTATTGTGATGAAAAAGCGCTATATAACAGCCCGCGAAAATATTTCTAAGTAGGGATGCAGCAAAATGATTCCGGGTCAAATCGACCCAGTGTAGGAACGAAGGGCTAATTCCCATAATTTTTTTGTTCTTTTATAACTCATTTCAATTTATTCGAACGTAAAATAACAATAATTTTCTTGAATCATCGTTAAGGCAGGCCATTTAAGCCAATCTCGTTTCAAGTTCGTGTATATTACGGTCCAGCGAGTCAGCGATATGATCCGTGAGATTGTTTTGTCGTGACTGAAGTAAATCGTGTGAATTTATGTATAAATATATATAAATATATAAGCCTGAGGTTGGGTGCCAGACGTCAAACAGTAGGTACAAACATAATTGTGTGAATTTCGTATTATGGGAAATTTGCACTGTGCTCTGCCGTTACAGAGTAAATGTCTGGAGACTTTGTGATGGTCGCAAACCCACCGGAAGTTAATCAGCACGATCTCTTGCTTGGGGGCGCCATATTGTGTGGCGGAAGCGGCGCGGAAAACAACTGGCATCTCATATATTTTTTATTCTCCAATTTTTATTAAATATTAAAATACAACAAAAAAAATTATTTAATCCATATGAACAGTTGTTTTAAAAACGGTATTGAATTAAGTTGATAAAAAAAAAAATGATTTTATATGAATTTTTAAAATTTTATCTTCATTTCGAGGTGTTAGATCGGTAAATTCCGATAATCGTTCGAATAATTTTGATGTCGTGACAAAATATGTATGAATTTAAAAGGAATTGAGTAAATTTGAACAGGATCGTGAAAGAATATTACGCTAAAATGTTTGAGTTATGAATGGAGTGTATTTTGTAAAATGCAAGGAATTTTTTGCCCTCGTTGGAGAAGGAAAAAAGGAGGAGGGTGCAGGGCGGATGGGGAAAAGGGCTTCGGTACGCGGCATTTCGTAGTACATTCTCTAGACACGAAAGCTAATCGGCTTTTACGTCCCATCCCTCTTGGTAAGACGCTGCATTCCCTTCTACCATCTTCTTGTCATTCTGTCTCTCCCTTACAGTCACTGTATAAACTCTCGTCCCTTTTCCTCTCTCTATTTCGCTCTTTCTCTCTCTCTCTCTTTCACAGCTTCCTCAGCCTTTTTCCTTCATAGTAATTCCAAGGGATCCTACGTTTACGAAAATTCCACCTTACGTCCATATCTACCTGCCAAGGGATTCGAGAGTCAGAGATTTTTTAATGCACCATACGACCAAAGCTGAGGTTTTTTGTTTCCCTCTCCCTCGCTGTTTTTTTATTTTGATTTTTTTTTTATCGCTTCTCCGTCATTCGTCACGCACTCGAGCTGATCCTTCAAACTGTCATGGCAATCTTTATGGGTGCGCCTCTTTCGTTACGTACTATGGTGGCTGACTCGAGACCTCGAACGCATTAAATGAAAATCATATTCTCAAGAAATTTCTACGACTAACTCGTCCGTGATAAAAATTCGATTTTTATTTTTGATTTCCTTCATATTTTTTACGTGCTCTTTTCATCTGGTTTTTTTTTCTCACATGAATTGATATTTCGGGTGGGAAAAATATTTGAAAAAAGAAAGAAACGTCGAGGGGATTTTTTTTTTTTTTTTTTTTTTTTTTTTTTTTTTTTGGGAAAATCGTTAATTCTCGATGAATTTTTGTCACCAATGTTTTCAACTTTTTACGAGACTAGAAGGGATCGTTAGTTGAATAACGAGTTGAGAGAAAATGGTGAAAGAAAAACTGAGGTCAAAGAAAATTCAATGGACCGAACAAACGCGCCTGTACTTATATAAAAAGCCTTCCGCAGGCTATGCCGAGGTCGAATAAAAAGTTTGTCATTAATCAAGGAAGTTTGAAGAAGCTTCGAGGATCGCCATCTCTTTATCGTTTAGTTGTCGGCTTAGCTTTTCATCGCGTAACCGAAATTGCACCAAAGTATGTGTGACTTGGAATCTTGAATAATTAGTTGTTTGAAAAACTTTTCGACCGATCGCAAAAGATCGGAGGAAATTAAGAACGAAAGAACGTTCGGTGTTTTTATTCTACGATCTTTGAATTACAATTCATGACAATTTTTGTTGTATTTTTTTCAATTGAGATGTCCAGTTTCTTAATTAATTTGGTGAAATTTATGTAAACTTTGTTTCAATGTAAATTTATGTGGGAATTCAATTGAAAGAAAAAATTTTGCAGCTCGTAAAATTGGGGAGGCTGAACTAAACCCACAAAACTAATTACCTGTCCCTCAAAATATCCTTAAGGGCATTTTTCATTGCCGTTCAAATCATGATGATGGATGAATAACGAGAATTTTTTTCTTTCCGTTTTTACTCGTCGCGTAATTGAATATTCCACATTTAGTTGTGAAAATTTATTGTATCATTTTTATTCAGAATTTCTAGTGTAGAACAGAAGGAAAAAAAAATTAAATGAAACGAGAACACTTATTTTTGTTGCACCTCTTTGTACCACTAAAAAAATTCAAGTGAAGAATTGTTTTTTTTTTTCTTTTTTAGACTAAAAATGGACGAAATTCCGTGCGTAAAACTCAATTCGTCAAGAGAAATAAAGCAGAGGGAATGTTTCACTGTAGCTCTCCCTTTCGAGAATTCTCACAGCCCTCAGGGGACTGAGCATTGCCCTGACAGTGGGGGAGGAGAGGCATTGAGCGTTTTCACATTTTCCTAAAAAGAGACTCGTACATGAGAGAAAATTTAATTTCTGCACTTGGCAAGTTCACAGCTGCATACCAAAAACTCAATAAAGTACCGAATATTCTTCGAATGTCTATCTTTTTCAATACTGTATATATATATGTATAGAATTTTGTCATACAACTCGGCCAATGGAGAACCAATCAAATTTTCTAATAAAAAAAAATGCGAAAACAAGATTTTTATAGAAAATTGTCAATTTTTGTAGAATTAGAAACTTGACTCACACAATTTTTGTTCGTTCACAATCGAAACAGTTATTTTCGAGCAGAGGAATATCTCTTGCCGTACGAGCACAATAATTAGATTAAAATATTAACTTTTATGTACAGAATCTTGAATTATTTTCGTATTAATGAAATAATATAATTCGTAAAAATGAATAATTCATTCATTCAAAATTCGAGTATAACGAGTTAGATTTCAGGATGTAAACGAGTGTGGGCATTCCCGAGAACTGAAAATGAAACAAATATAGTACAGTTTAACGAAGGAGAGATACCTGGAAAATGTAAATACTCTTCTGGTCAAAGGATGTCCCTCGATAGAGAGGGTTGTTTTCAAAGTGAACATTCTATAGCACAGTCAAACGAATGAGTATTTTCTCGAACGAAGAATATGATATTAATGATTGTTCGAATAAAAACTGTTTAAAAAAATCCAACTCCGAGTTCATCCCGTTTGTTACTCGTCTAAATAAACATACAGATATATATTGACATAGAATAAAACTACGAGAAAACATCGGTTCGACTATCTGTGAAAATGGAAAATCTAGAACAGCTCCGAGGACCAACAAAATCGGAAAGAAAATAAGGAGAAACCAACGAAGATGAGGAAAGAAAAGACGAAATTCGATCTCCTTAGAATTCTGATCAGAGATGGGGGTTGAAAAACGGAGAGTTCTTCCTGTTCGGAATTCTCTATCTTTTAGATCAGGTTGTACGATCGTAGTTCCTGTATATTTTAGATGCACGTGTCGGGTACCAAAGAATACGAAAAATTTGTCTGTCTTTTTTTTCTAATTTGAAAAAAAAAAAAAAAAAAAAAAAAAATCCAAATCTCACATTCAATCTATTTGAATCAAGAAATTTACATACATTGTGGACTCAACAGCGATGGGTTCTTGGTCGGTGTTTAGCTTCGGTGATCACCAAGGTTAAGAGCATGCGGTGAGGTCAGTACTTGGTAGGGTGACTACTTGAGCATGCCCTGACTTTCCTAACAATGGCTGATAAGGAGAGGCATTTTTTATGAGTTTCTGAAGGTGCCAACCAAGTGAAACTCATCAATAAAACTATTCAGTTAGGTTTTCGACAGTTTTCCTCAGCCCTCTCGTCTATAGCTGTGGACAACATGTTGGAGGATTTGAAAAAAATAATAAACAGGGAGCTAAAAAAAAAAAAAACATGAATATGAATTTGAAATACTCCAAATGCATTAACTCAGTACTTATTGAAGATGAAATCTCTCAAAGTTGTGATTTTGTATTGAAAAAATATTAAATGCGCTTCGCATATGATATGCAGAATGAAATAGTTATGAAAATTGAAACAAAACATCGAAAGTGGCGATTGAGAGACCTGAGTACACTAATGGATATACGAACATTAATAAAAGATAACGAAAATTAATATGAGCACGAAAGCTTTCGTACGTGGTTTGCACTCGAAAATTTGTGGTTGGCCAACTAATGGACGATCGTGAATCATTATGTACAGTTATAAATAAGTAATCCTGTAATAAATATCTGTCCACTTTATCGATATTTATATTCGTTTGAAAATGCATGTAATTAATGAAAAGTGGGATTTGTAGACTGCAGGTTTCATTTATATAGTAATAAAATGCCAAGGATGTCAAAAAAATTCAAAGCAAATTTTTTTCCTATGGAATGATAAAAAATTTAGAATAAAAATATATTTATATTTTGAAATGTAATTATAATATATCAATACTCATACTTTCAACTATATTATTCAGTGTTGCATTGTCACGTACGTCGAGTATACGTGGTTGAGGAAAACAACGTAGTATGCAACGTTACACGTTTGGCTCTGGTAGATTATTCCATTAACGTCCTCGTTCACTCTCGAGGGATAATGTTGTTAGCTCCTAGAGTGACGTTAAAACGAGCCAAGAGGAAAAAATTGAGAGTTAACTCTCGAGCTTGGCCAGATCTAATTTTTCCATTTTTATTTTTGAAATTTTATTTATTCATCGTTCTGTATGTTCTCGGAAGTTATTCTTCGGCATTTTAAAAACTTTCTGTGAGGTGGAAAATGATTCATTATTCGTGACTCATCGTCAAGAGACACTACTGAAAAATGTCACCGGAAGTTGTCACAGAAAAAAAAGGAGGGCTTCATCGAACCTAGATACGAGATAAAAATGTCACAGGCACCGATTTTGGCTGCGCCCTTTTTAATATTTTCCCTGGAGACTCACGTGTGTGCACACCCGTAGACACACTTGGACAACATTTTTATTCGAAAGATTTCACTTTATATTACGGTGGATATGGATATATATTAAAAAGCAAAGCGCAGATGGAAAACACCCGCGGGGCTACCAATAACGTTTCCTCGTAGCTGCAGAATTTTGCTGACTGTGCATTTGTAAGAGATTCATACTTTTTTCGCTCATACCGAGCAAAAATATAATTAATGTTTACTTTGTTTTTAAATAATGAGAATAAAAACGGATTTATTCGGATTCAGCAAACTTTCATTACCATTACGTAAAATTTATTATTTATGTAAAAATAATTCTTTGCAAAAAGAATACAAATTTTATATGCAGTACTTAGACAACAAAATGACACGATTGCCTCTCAGAAAATGAATGAAAAAATCCATGGTCGAGGTAAACATTCGGGAGGGAAATTTATTGCATTTTTTTTTTTTTTGCTGATTGAGTTTTTGTTGTTTAGGAATCCGGATGCGGGAAATACGTGGTCTATTGTGTCTCGAAGCATATATGGAATATGACGTCATTATTACGTGAGCAAAAAAATGATACTCATTCCAAGCACGTTATTGAAAAGGTTTGCTGTACACGGTTCATTAAATCGCACCCTTTTTTTCTCATCTCTTCCAATACACCCTTTTACAGACTCACCAATTTTGTTCTCGTTTTTGCACGAGGTTTTTCTTCGTCACTTCTTTTATTTCCTTTCGTTATCGCCTCTTCAATATTAATAACAATAGTTTTGCAAAATCATCCACAACTGAATGCGAAATTCTCTGATGGCATATTTCATCGACATTTTTCGGCGTTTAATACGCCAATTTTTCTCTCTTTTTGGATCTAAGAATTAGCTACAATAACATTGAAACAGTGCGAAGCTCAATTGAGTCGATATTGTGAAATTTTGAGGAATTTATTGAGGAACAATAAAAATAACTTATTAAATTTCCAAAAATGTTGATGAAAAAATGACATCGTGGAATTTTGCATCTATCAATCGATAGATTAGCAAATCCAAAGTTAATTCCATTTTTCTAGGTTAACGAGACATATGCTGTGATGCGAATCTTCCCTCGATTTATTCAACTTTTAAATAAAACTATTGTAATTTTACCTTAATGATCGAAAACCGATAAGTTACATATCACCAAAAGCGTCGTAACATAATTGACGATTTATCTCTAAATGAACAAGAGCCCAAGGAACAGAAGACTTATAAAGAAGGAAAATCGAAACCTCGTGACGTCCTACATACACTTAGATATTAACAGAGTAAGAGAGAAAGAAGAAGATCGAATTTCCCAACCTGAAGCTCGAACGCACCCTTTGACTAATTTCCTTTTTATGAACACTCGATACGCGAACAAAAAGAGTATTAATTGCGTCACAAAAGTTCTTAAGCCTCCTAAAAATTCAATGTGTGCTTATAACTTGGAGTTTGACTGGTCGTTAGAAAGCACGAGGGGAAATTAGCATTAAGAGGCAAATCCCATAGACAGGGGGGTGGGTGTGAGTTTCCTATAAGCAAGTTCGATTAAGGGAGTTTTGCATTAAGTAGAGCGAGTATAGAAAGAGGCAAATATATGAAGTACGTGTAAGGATGGATAGAGTTGGAGATAAATGTGTGCGTAAAAGGGTCCTATGTATTCAGTGGATTAACGTACAGGTTTATTCGCACACATTCATCGCTATAGGAGGATATGATTATGACGTAAAATGGAGAACGAGCATTCAGCAAACCACGTGCCTTGCATACCGCTCAGGGATAACGCGTTTCAGCCACGATACATTTTAATACGATGAAATTATATACACATAGGTATATATAGACGTATATAATATTCAAAGTTGACATTAGGATGCTGTGTATATAGTCCTGTTGGCCTGTCTCTGCCCATACACTCCTTATAATCCGCTTGCAATCCTTCACGTCTATTCGTGTTGTCTTCCATTTGGTCGCGTAGGAAAACTAGCCGCACCAAACCATGTCTACACCACAATACCATAATATATTAACTGGAACGACATTTGTAAATATGTTTTCTATATACAGATCGATAAATTGTATTTATTCGTTTTTATATGCAATTAAATATTGCATTTTTCTTTTTTTTTTTCTTTGGCGAAGGGGGTGGAGATTTATTCAGCATTATTTTCATGATCGATTGGGAATTAACATTTTGGAAGATTTCTAAAAAAAAAAAAAAAAAAAAAAAAAGTTACGAAAGAATATAAATAATCGATTTTTCTATAAACTGGGGTTTAAATTCTTAACTAATGTTATACTTAAAACTTCGGCTACGGTCATCTTCGAAAATCGTAAAAAAAAAATCAATTTTTTCGCAGCAAAAAAACCCTGAAAAACCACGTGTCATAAACGTCAAAAATTGTTTCATTTTTATACTTTGTGGAATTATTTACTTTAACGTACTTTTTTCACTTCACGGTGAATAAAACACTTATCATTTTCTTTCAATTTCCAAATTTTGTTAGAAAACCTCAAAAAGCTACGAATCAGGACACAGTTTTGACTTTAGCTGCCTCATTGTAATTATTACACGTGCTAAACACGTTCCACGTGAATCTACTGAGAATTGCGTGAGTTTGCTTACAGCGAAGTATATGTATATAAAATAATATGGAATATGCGTCACGCGCGACGAACGAATACATGAGAAATTCACTGATAGACTATGAGTGGCGGATAAATATAGTTTCATCCAATCGTTCGAAATATGCTTAAGTATGTATTTGTTTAATTTTTGAAAAAAAAAAAAAAAAAAAAAACGAAAGCTCAATCAATTCGATCAAACAACAACCACTCAAATATTGAGAAACGAGAAAAAAAAATGGATTTTTTTGCACGTCCAAGCAGCGCGTGCAACCGGTTCAGCTTTGCATACGTAAATATCAAATTGGAAAATAATGTTTTATTAATTCCTGCAAAATCTGCAAAAAAAGACGAGACGTGATTACGAAATATAAATTCGTTAACAGTTTCCAACTTTTCTATCCTTTACAGTTTCAATTTCCTTGCATTTTTTTTTTTTTGAATTTCAATTTAAAAAATGTGTGTTTCCAAAATATAAAAATATCCGTATGGAATACGTCATCGTCTGTTAAATTTTCAAAGGATTTTCAATAGCGTTAACTTCATTTCGTACGACATTGTATTATGCTGTGAGGATTCCATAGGAATATGAGGATCGGGTCCAATTTCTACTGAAAATTGAGAGAGAGAGAGTTGAATAAACTTTTGCGTAGGATTTGCTCAATTTCGAAAACTAGTTTTGATGCTACGTGACCGAAAATACAACTTTCGTGGCTCTCACCTCTGTTCGGAGTAACTCAAATTGTTCTCACGCGACTACCACATGATTTACTCCGTATAATGTTCAATTCATAATCTCTCGATCGTTTGTATTTTGATTTTTATTCGAAAATTTAAATTCAAATGCGTTTTTCTTTGATTTATATTTCCTTTTATTCCGATTTTTTTTTTACTCTCTATTTAGATCTTTTTCACTGTTTTCTTCCTTCCCTTTCCTCCCTCCTTTCTTTCCTTTTCGCTCGATGTCTTATAAACTCATAAAAAATGTCTAAAAAATTGAATTCTAACTAAGAGAATATAAAAACAGCCGAGAAACTTGAAATTTTCCCTTTTTCGCGTTTCAAACAATTCCACACTAGCAAACACACAAGTATTTACACTTTTCGCACTCGTTACTCCGAAGTGAAGCAGAACTCTGATTATTGCTGAAGGCTGGCCGCATTCGTGACCATAATTCGTGGGTTTTAATTAACGCCTTTGGGGAGAGGTCGTTCTTCGAAACGAGAGTATGTGTTACACTAGAAAACATATTTGACCATTGGGAAACACCAATCCCTGACTGCCTGTAAAATGTATATATATATGCAACGATGTATATGAGCGAACCAACGGAATTGGTACAAAATTTGAACACCTGATAATTTTCACCTCGTATTAGAACTAAAAATTTATGCTCAAAATGACAGATAAATTGAAAAAGAACTGTTTTAAGAGGTCACGTTTGGTTGGAGCACAAAAAAATGGTGGGTTTGATTTTTTTTTTTTCACGATCCTCTGGGTCCAGGTGCTATTACAAATTCCAAAAGCGAGAGAGAGAGACAGAGACAGAGACAGACAGACAGAGAGAGACAGAGAGACAGAGAGAGAGAGAGAGAGAAAGGAGAGAGCTTGTGTGTCTTTGAGTATCGTCCATCGCGATTAGGCCAGTGTAATGGATGTTTCGATCCATCACCAGGATTAATGTTGATAGATATAATGTGTCACCATTATTTCGTCGTTAATTGTATCATCAGACCCATAGTGTTCTCCTTCACCGCTGTTTATTGTAAAATTGTTATTCTCTAATAAATGAAAATCCACAATATGAAAATGAATCGTTCCAATAAATGAATAAGGCCATTAATGTCGAATGAGCAACATCTTTCGTGCGTTATATTTTTCTTTCAATGTTATTTAAATGCAATTTAATCAAAGTCATAATGATACGTTGGGAGGTAAAATTAATTAAATCCAAATGAATATTCGCAGCATGGGGTAAATTGAACAAGATTCTTCGTAGAGCTAGCCAGGAGTTTATTAATAAACTGGAAAGAATGCAAATTTTCCGGAGAGTAGAAAAATTTGAATTTTTCCCATTACAGTAGCGAGCAGAAACAAGGACAATTTTTGTTTCTCTCGTTATTCTTTTTAGTATATATACGAGACAAAGCCTGTGTTACCGTTTGGCACGAAAAAGTAACTTTTACATGAGAGCCACGTGGCAAAAAGACTCTATTTAATAAAGAGATGCCTCGGGTGTGAATCCTGCTGTGTGCTTTCTGTCTCATTATGGCGAGAACCTCCGAGTACAACAGCCCTCGTATAATGCCCATAAATATATACCACATATTCATATGTGTTATCTCGACCGCCACTGTAAAGTAGGTTTTATTATTCAAATTTCTATACCATATTAAAGCTATTGATACTTTTTCAACGAACCAGTTTTGAATAGACTGGAAAAAGAGATTTAAAAAAAATCTCGGTTCTGTATTGTGCATCAGAATTCATATAAAAAAAGTAAAATATTAATAAAACAAAGTTAATAGTTAAGATAGTTTTAAATATATAGATATATTTTATTCTTTTTTTTTTTCATTTCGTGACAGGAAAAAGATAATCAAAACGTCTTTCGTATTCTGTAGAAGAACGCGTGATCCTATATAGACACACCTGTAAAACCTCTTCATTCGTCGTTGGAGGATATGATGCGATCACCATTCTTGGTGTCAAGGTGAAAAACCACGAGTTTTATAAGAGCAGCAGAGATCAAGAAAGACGATCAATGTTCACTATTCGTGACGAGAAATGAAGAGAATTATTATTCAAACGAACATAATCTATGGTAATGAGCTACACCAAGAATATTTTTCGTGTAAATTGAAATATGCTGTAGCATTTATTTAATCGGGAATGTATTTAATTGAGAATGCCTATGTTAATCCATAGGCATAATTGTAACTGTCAAAACGCAGTGCCTACAAACATTAATGGCATGTTTCTGGTAAATTGATGTGGAATCTTGAAGAAATGATTTTGTTTTACAAAATCACAATTTTGTACATATGTGTATAATGAGACTGTTCAATATTAAATAGGTTCGAAGTGATTGGATAATTCGATAACACTGCATCGTAATCCCTTCGTCTGTTGCTTTCACGTACCTTTGGCAGAGCTCACCTGCATTGTAGGCAGTCAGATTACTGTGAGCTTGTTGGGGATTATTAAAGTTTGCTTATACGATTGCTGTGTTCTCTGTGAAACCACATGTCCGTATCTATACCCTACTCTACATAACATACAATAGTACAGAAATTTGATACGTATATGTGATTCAACAGCTGGCCATGAAAAGGGCACAATTCACTGAGTTCTAAAAGCTTAAATCGTACACTTAAGTCCATTCGTTTGTTCAAATTTCATATCAAAGTTAATGCTCATAAGCTCGCGTGGCAAAACGACAATGAGACTGCGATGAACATGTGAAAGGGTTCAAACAAAACGATATGCGAGCAGACAGTCAAATGCGTCCGGATAACAAAGAGAGAAAGGACTTTAACAGTCTATCCTTTCGAAAATTATTCCTGAGGAAATACCTGGAAATAACAGCGGATGTAAACTGTAAATGTTCACATCAAACAATAACATTAAGTCGGAAAATTTATAGAGCATCTTGAAAATCAATGCTGTACTGTAGAGGCATCTGTCACATTGTTAAATTCTGAGACGAAAAGTCCTCACTCATTTTTCTCTCGGATGCACCGTTGATGAAATATTGAGTGATTTGTAACCAACTAATCGGGTAATCCGACTAAGCGAGTGGGCGGGGCGATAGGAACAGTACGCCGTTATCCCCACTCCGCGCTTTCATTAGGAGTCGCGCTGGATTGGCTGACGCTTTTATCAAATAATATCTGATGAACAGTGCATCGGAGAAGAAAATGGCTAAAGACTTTTTTCTTTAAAATTTCATAATCTTTATGTTTCGTTGACTTGAATATGATTTTTGAAACTTCCAGTATGTTTTTACGTCGATTTACACGGGTATGTATATTTAGTTATATTTCGAATGTTATGTCTGTCTCGGCTATTAAAGTGAGCATCGTATCCAGTCGTGATACCTAAAATTCACGGAAGCATTATCGTTTCCACGCTTGCTACGAGTACGAAAGTGCCATATCGAACGAGTGGTGCTTCGAGGAAAACGATTAAATTTAACGAGCAATCGAAATTACAACGACTTATTTGTCTCAATGCAATATAATAGGAGATTACACGAGTTTTCTCGAGTTCATACTCGAGTATAGCATCAATTCAGTCGTCACCGGATATACAAAAAACTATTCCAACAGTAAAAAATAATCCAAATTTAGATAATCAAAATCCATCAAGTATAAAGGAAAATGAAACTACAACAAAAAATAAAATAATCTTATTAATGAAAACATTTTTATATTATAATTAAAAATTTATGGAAATAAATATACTATCGAATATTAAAAAATCAGGTTTACTGGTTCGTATACGTCCATCAAACGTTTCGATATTTTTTTCATACAGTCGACTACAAAAGTCATTATTCCACATTTTTTTAAAGAAAAAGAAAAAAAAATAAAAAAACAAACGAAACTGTCAATAGCAGGAATCTTAAGCTAAAGCTATGAACGTCTTAAGAGCAAGTACACTGGAAGCATATATTTATGTATCTCATTTCCGATATATACTAGTGGACATTCAAATATTTTGATAGCTTCTCAGAGCGACTTTGTATGCTGAGTACAATATATAGTTATATTGAAAAGTTTTGTCGAGTGTCCCTTTCGCAGCGAATAATAAAAAGCTCTTATAGTGTATAAACGTTTCTATATATATATAGATAAACACATAAATGTATAAATATAGTAAATAAGAAAGAAGTGTAGCTTTTCGAAATTCAACGATTCAATGCGACATCACAATGCATCCGCGACGTATAGCCTTGGGTAAGATGAATGGAAAAACGTTTCACTGAAATATTCAAAGGCTCATCTCTATAGTAAGCCATACATGGCATATAAATAATATACACTCACATGTTCGTCTCTATGCATGTAAAAGTGCGAGAGAGTTTTGCTAAAGTTTCTTCTTCTTCTTTTTATTTTTCACCCTTTTCTTCCACCCTTTTTTTTATTTTTTATTCTCTCCTTTTCTTCGTTGTATAAAAAACAGAGAATCACACCGCGAGAGCTATCATCATGAAGTGCATCGTATTCACTCTATCATCTCGCTACCTCCGGGCACATTGTTCCAGATTTTTTGCGTGACAAACGCTAGCTCGTGGACAATTGACGTCAAGAAATAGTTTTCTTGCTCAAAATGCGCACGCAAACTGTCTCAGAGTCAAAATATCTATCAAGAGACTCGGTATAATATATATTGTTACGTTTAAGTTATAATTACACAATTTTGCGTTTACTTATTCACTTTATTAATATGCAAGGTCGCGATACGTCTATCTTAGCTCAGAACCGTTTCTTTTCTGCTTATTTATTTTCTGTTGTCAAGGAGATGTCTCTCTTTTATTCTCGTCTTAGATCGTAGTCATTTGTGTATCGATCTTTTTATTCTAGATTGTGCCTAATGTCATGTCATAATCGTAACAATAGATATATCTATATATGTCGGAGAATGATTAGAATTTACCACTCAACTTAACTTTCCGTTTCGCGTGAGGGACGTATAATCTACCTTATCAATTAAAAGACCGAACATTCACCGAATTTTAGATGATTATGACATCGATGTCAAACACACGTCAAGCGATCTCGATTCTCTCGCTCCGACTGACACTTCCGTCTTCTTTCTTTTTATCTGTCAGTTGTAAAATAAATGAATCAAGCTAGGATCACTACGATCCTCAACATATATATATATAAAGAGAAGATTTGAGTAATTTGCATTGGGAATTAACATTGATAAGCCTTCGCGATTTCACGTGCAACAGGAACTCTTCTGTTCTCGAAGCAAATGATTCGTTTTTTTTTCTTCCGTCAGGAAAATTCGTTTACTGAAACGATGTAACGATACACAGTACAGTGAGAAAAATTGTTCTCATCTCCCACGGGATTGTTTCCTGTGTAAAGATGCAAGCCATGCTATGTAGCTACGATATTGCACCTCGTCTCTGACCCAATTCAGAGTGTGGTTAAAAGTAAACTCGAGTATGCACGACTGTATTTCTAACCTATCGGGTGTGCACCAAGAAAAGCCCTCAAGTTTGTACGAGTGCTTCTATGTGTGATGAAAGGGGAAGAAATGTTGGTTTTTCGCCCACAGTTCACAGGGATTCGCCCATCTGTTCGAATTAACGAAACACAAAAAATACAAAACGACCAAAATCTTATCAAGAAAACGGGTAGAATGAAAAGTGTAGAATAAAACGAGATAAGACGAAGATAGAGATAAAATTAATCAAAAATTGACATTTTTAAAAAGTCGAAAAAAAATCATCCAAAGTATTCAACCCGAAAAAAGTATAGACAACAGGTGAAGACAGCACTGATAAAAGTACGAAATTGAACAATAAATATTCACTTACTAGTGGGTGTTGCAAGTTAAGAAAATATTTAATAAAAAAAAAAAAAAAAAAACAAGTTTTCGTATGGGAATGAGTAAGCCTCGAAGGGATGAGATACATTACGAAAAAAAAAAAAAAAAAAAAAAACAACAACTTTTTGTTTCAGTATTGCTTGGGAAAGATATACATGTAAAAATTTAATTCAGTTTTTTTTTGTGAATATAAGAAAATACAAGAAGGAGTGGAACAAAATAAAAAGAGAGAGAAAGAAAGCTAACCCACTCGTCTCGCAGGGGAGTCGTAAGAAAAGACGAGAGCGTGGGCTTAAATTAAAACGATCTAGCATCCATGGTATTCGGAGCATTCGCCAAATTCGTACAGTGGTACATGTTCCATCTCACGTTTTCTCTCTTGTTTTGTCTCGTGATATATTCCCTTTGCAAATGCTTTATTTTTATTTTATTTTTTTGCTTTTTCACGAGTTTAACATTTATTTGGAAATCGTGAAGTTCTCCAAGCTACTTTACCAAATGGTAACTTTTATTTTTGAAATATGGCAAAAAATGATTGAATTTTGTAAAAATAAATATAACAAAATATCATATCAAGTCCATCTTCTTGCACTCAAATCTTTTTATGTTGATGAAAATTTCGAAAAGAGTTTTTTCATGTTCTGTTTTATTATTCGTAATATTTATCGTATGGAAATATTTTCATTTTAAAAAGTGATCCATTTTTTAATAAATAAATAAATAAATAAATAAATAAACACTTGCTCGTATGTTTTAACCTGAATGAATATTAATATCGGTATATGTGGTAAAATAACGCGAGTAAAAGGGGCCATGGTAGTACATTGGTAGTGCTGTCTCAAGGCTCTCGTAATGCGAGGTAATCCACGGTAATGCGGTATACTTACGGTAGAGACTTCCTGACCCACTGACTAAGAGGCTGTGAGGTTTCTGCTACTCTTCCATCGCAACTTCAGTCTAACCACAGCATGCTACGCGGCCTCTCTTTACTGGACCTTTACTGTCTTTCTTCCTTCTCTTCTTCCTCCTTCTTTCTCTCTCCGAGCAAAAACCACGAGTTTGCACCGGAGATATGTATTTTACAGAGTGCGGGAAGCTGCAGTAACACCAGCACTCACCCTTAACCTATTCCTCGAAGAAATTTATATTTTCACTCGACGAATAATCCTTTTAGCAACTTTGCACCAAGACTCAATGTTTATTAATTTATTTAAAAATTGAATATTTTTTAATTGATTTGAAATTTTTCATTGAATGTTAATTGTTTTAATCTTAACATTTTTTTAGCGTGTGATTATTTGATTATTTATTTTAACGATGAATTTAAAATGAAATTTGATTTTCATTTGAAAATACAATTCGAATGTATTCGTTTGTTTTTATATTCTCGTCACGATTTATTTTGGGGGCGAAAGTGAATTTTTAGGGAAATTCGAAAATGTGCCTTGGAAGAGGAAAAAATAGTCGTTTGGGGAAAGTTGAAGTGAAATTTATACGGGACGCAGAAATGTGTACAAATATTGTTGATATATGTATAGCAGTTTGAACGTCAGAAAACAGCAAAATGAAGCTACTCTGGTTAAGGTAAGGGAAGTGGGAGAAAGGGTGGCGTGGAGGTGGAAGAAAAGTGAGAAGTGCGAATGGGTTATCGGGTAGGTGGGATGGTCGACCTTGACGGTCGAGAGTCTCGTGCACGTGGATGATAAAATATCATGAATGAAACCGATATAAATGGCACTTGCTATTAATTAATTAATCTTTTTTTTTAATCCAATAAATTAAAGTCAATTATCGATCATTAAATTATCTACTTTTTTCGTCAACACTCCGAAACCGATCGGAAGTTGAATGATTTTTTTCATTTGAACACTTTTCGACTATTAATTTAATAATTATTGCAACCATCTCTTAATTTGTCCATAAAATTCGTGTATTTTTAAACTGTTTTCAATGTTTTTTTATTTATTTTAATTTAATTTTATTTGAGTGCACGTTAATCAGTCTAAAGTGGTTCGTTTAATGTTTTACGTCAGTTTGACGTGAGATTAATAAAACATTTTTTTTAATACAGCAGTTTGTTGTGTAAGCGATCGAAGTGTACAAAGCAAAACCGTCGTGCAGGTGACGATCCTTTTTCTTTTTACTTCCTCTTCTCTGTCACTCTCGCTTTCTTTTTTCCACTGCTTCTTTCTCTTGTTTTTACATATGCATAGTGTATCTATATGATTTTCAGTCCGGAAGTGCGACGCAGGTGCGTCTCGGTCACGTGAGGATGAGCGACGAGTCGGTGAACGAAACTTCCGCTTGCTGTCACAAACTGTATTCACCTTCCTCTATTTATGCTCCCCTCTTTGCCTTCTCTATTTTATCTCTCAGTTCCAATAACCCATCGCTCCATTTTTCAGGTAAATTTTGTGACTCGCGTATTTTCAAAACGTTATTAAAAAATTCATAAGATTGAATCGTTTATTTATTTTTACACAAGAATCATCCGAATTTGAATAAATTTTAATCAGATGATAAATTCTTCCTAATTTTTAAATGTAGAATTTAATTTTTCATTATTTTTAATGTAAATGAATTTTTTTCTTAGGCTTTTTGTTAAAAATTTCACATACTTATTCATCTATTTGTTAAGAAAAATGATCATTGCCTCGAATTTCATTTTTCATCCTCGTTCAAGGTTAGAAATAATTTTTTTATCGACAACTTGACGTTTGCTTATGATTTATCGCGATATATCTCGCGTTCAAATAATTTATTGTATTGAGAAACGCACTCGCGCGTCACAACTCGCGGCTCGCGAGGAACTGAAGGCCCGCGCGGTTAACGGAGACTCGTCGTCAGTTTCGTCTGCGCCCCCTTTCCACTATCCAATGGTTTCCATCCCTTCCCGTTTCTTCCCTCCCGTTCCCAACTACACCGTACTCTTTCTTATTCTCCCTTACCCTATCACACCCTCTTTCTCATCCCCTCTTCGTTCCCCTCTTTCATCCCCCCGTGCACAACCCTCACGTACGTGGGACGCATTGCCCACCCGCACCCCCCTTCGACCCGTTGTTTCACCTTGCTACGGTAAATTCTATCATTCCCTCTCTTTCCCATACTCGCCCACGTCTTGAACCCACAGCCCAAAAATTCGACAAAAATTCTGACCAATAAAAACGAATTGATAAGTTCTCTCAAATTTTATTATTAAGTGCCTTAAAACTACGAGCGACACGTTGATCGTTATTGCATTTTATTCATCGAAATATAAGTCGTTTTTGAAAAAATGTTCAAAATCAAAGATTCATTTATTGACGAATCTATTAAACGGAACTACGCAGCAAATTTCAAAAGGATTCACCGTTTCGTAATTCGAAGTATTGGCAATCAAAGATCGCACAGTTTAACGCATGTTCTCCTATGGGGAGCAGTTTAAAAACTTCACATTTCATGGAATAACTCTGAATTTTTTCGACACATTTTTTTCCTTTTTTTTTAACTATAGAAAAACGTATGACGAAGCTTGTCCAAAAAAAATGAACAATTTTGATCGTGTAGTTTCTGACATACTGCGATATGAGTGTGATCGAAATTTACTAAATATGGGAAAAGTGGTTATTTCTCAAACTCTGAACTTCATATTGAAAATATTTCCTCAAACTTTATAATAGTTTTAACATTCCTATAAGATATAAAATGAGTAATATGATAAGATGATTTCACAAGTTATATCACTGTTTCCAAAAATTTACCTCGACGTTAACTTTTGAACGTGACTGTGACGAGTCTACTGAGTTGATCAATAAGTATATAAAATTAAATTAAATATAAAATATAAAATAATCTATAAGACCTTAAGGCAAAGTAGGAATATTGAATTAACGATGAGAGGATTTGGATTGTTGATCATTAAATTGTTTTATTTTTATCCACAGTCGTTAACAAGATGATTAGATTCCACTGAAAGAAGGAAATGTGATACGATTAAAAGCCTGCAAAGGAAAGAAAGCCAAAAATACTTTTGTGGAATCAACACTATGACTTTTCCTGACTGTCTTCACGCAATGTTTTCTCGTCAACGCGAGTCTCGTCTTTCTGTTTCCCGCAAAATTCTCGTATGCGCGTCTCCTTTTGTATTTTTTGTCTCCACTTTTTTATTTTTCATTTTAAATTCTCGCTTTTTTCAGCTACTTCTCGTGTGTCACCGGATATATCGTCGTTGCATATATACGAGACGGTACTTGCGACTCATTGGGCTTTTGCCTGCTCTCACTGGGCACAAGGTTATTATTGTTATTATTGACGGTGTTTTTTATTTTTTTATTTTTATTTTTTTATTTTGGCCGTCGAAGATATTACGCGATGCGCGTGGACTTTCCTAAATGCGTAGGAGGTAAAATACAGCGTTTGAATTCGTTTACTGTTTAATACAAAGGGTGTCGCAAAAGTGAAATAGTGAATTTGATAAATAAAACAGATCGAGGAATTTTTTAGTTAAAATCCCTCAACTATTCCTTTATCTGATCGAATATCTCTGAAACGAGATTTGAAATATCCTGTAGGTTAATGGTGAAAGGAACCGCGACTATGTGTCACAGTTGAAAAGAATAGGAATGTCTTATCGATGGAGCGAAAAAACGAGAACTTACAGCATCGAAACGACGAGACAGTGCTTCAGTTACGGAAAAGCTTCAAGAAGTATATAGATATAATGTAAAAACAAACGTCATATGTCACGTTCGAAGTTCTCTTCGGTTCAAGAGAACTGCCATGGATGATATAAAAGCTCTGTTCAATAAGAAGCTCTTCGTTCCTTTGGCAACCGGAAATACGGCGAATCATTAAGCAACTCCTTTGAATACCTGCTGCCAACCCTTCATCACTCACGAATATTATACACCGCGTAATATCCACAAAGCATAGTTATACTGTAACTCCTCTAAAGCTTGTCATCAACATTGGAGTCTTATCAGTGAACTTCCACGTAATAACGATCAGGTTGCGCGTTTGTATTACAAGAAATTCTCCAGCACTCGATTCTCTACCACGTGAAAGGAAAACTCCCAAAGCATCTCCTCTATTTTCCATAGGAACATAAAATCAGGGTTTGATACAAAAGGCCTTGATTTTAGGTCGGGTTTTAATCATGTTTTGCCTAGAATATTCCACCATGGGCTTGTTAGGGCAAATTGGAACTGAGACTTAAAACAACTTTGGAAAAAAAAGAGCGAAGTATTCTGTTATTTCCACGTGATAACATTTTAGTATGGTTATTGGAAGAAGGCTGCTAAAAAACCGTAAACATTCAATTGTTTCGCCATGTAGTTAAAACGGTCGATTTATTAAAGTTCCTTAATCACCGACAGCTTTCTACTGGAAAACCATGAGACGTGGTTCCTGCATGTATCCAATCAGTTGCACTTTATTTTTTACCCACTTTGCTGATGTTGGACTGTGTATAGTTTGTATGAGGACCAAGGAAAAATGTGCGGAAAACCCGGTCAATGCCGATGACTATAAAAAATTTCATAATTTTGGTTAGGACTATATTAGAAATTCAGAAACACTGTGTCCCGCTCAGCGATTGATATACGAGCCGATGCATGGCTAAGCGGTCACCCAACCACGTATTGACCTCGCCTGAGGCTGCTTAACTCTTGCGATCATCGAAGCCACACACCAACCGTGAACCTATCACTCCTGATGGTAAAATGTCGAACATAATGAATAAATATTTGCACTTGAGTAAGTTTGGAAATTAAAATAATTTCAGTGGTATCTCAATTTGTCCCCTTGTCCCATTTTGCCCCATTTGATTCTCAATCGTGTAGAAAGTATGTTCAGTTGGATTGGGATCAGAAAGCCTAAATGGGGAGTGATAATAGGGGAAGATCCCTCTTTGCTGGGACATCTCTTTAAAAAAAAAAAAGGGAAAAAGGAGAGATTGACTTGGAAGCATGTCAGAGATGTTAAGTTGACATCTATATACATGCACGTGAACATGTATATGACGATTCCTAGTTCCAAGGGCGCACGATTCTGGTGCGACGGTTGCGCCACCTGCACACTCTGTATGTGCAAAGCCACCCTTTTACCCTCCTCCGAATCCCAGGACAAGTGCATTGTTGAATGGGGTCGCCATCGGCCACCAGAATTCGAAGAGAAGGGGGTGGACCAAAAAGAGAGAGAGGGAATGAGAAGGATGCATGGAGTTTTCGGTTGGAATGCGGTCGACTCTGTGTCGACGCGACTAGCTCTGCAGTCCTGGAAACGGGTCGACAGAGAAAGAGAGCTGAGCACAGCAGCAGCATCACCAGCGAAACGCCAATGAATAGAAAGGAAGAAGAAAATAGGTAGAGATAAAGATAAAAAAAAAAAAGAGATGAAGAGAGAAAGAGAAGTATATACAGAGCATTTTCAGATTGTGTTTTTCATCCTCTTTTTTCTTCCCAATCGTACCAAGACTTTGTCAGAATTATCGTGGACCAAAAACTGCATGTTCTTTTTTTTTCGACACTTTTACGGTTGAGAAAGGTCAGTTTAACGGCAATCAGCCTTCGGACCCTTGGGATATCGTTCTTTTACGACGTCACTCAGGTCTATATCGTTCGAATAGTTGCAAAGAGACAGAGACATACGAACAAAGGAAAAGGAAAAGAATATTTTTCTAGCTGACAAACAAAATCTAGTCATTCCAACCCTCCAGCCTTTTTTATGCTCCCTGGGACATATTAAAGTTCCTGATAAAAAAAATCAAGAAGAAAACGCTTTGAAAATGGTGACAGAAAAAAAAAGAAATGTAAGCTCGAGAAAAGATTGTCATCCGTACAAATAACCGTTGCAACGTTGAATCCTGTGCAGCCTCATTTCGTATCTTTGGGGAATGAGAAAGACAGAGAGACATGGAGGAGGGGAAAATCTGTGACGATGGAAATCTGCCGAGAAAACCTCCCACTCACGACCTCCAGGACATTCTTTATATCTATAGATATAAATCCGTGAGGAAACAAAAGTTTGTCTGTTTGTATGTATCGTTAAATCACTTATTACAAGACAACTACTGAATAGATTTCAATAAATATTTCAAAGTCAGAAAGCTCATGATACACAATAAAATTGAGTCTAAATAAAATTTTGATTATAAAGATAAACACAAAGTTCTATGGCCAATAAATTTTCATTCCAATAGCACTTTACTCTTTTTCCTTGAGAATTATTTGTCGAATGAAACTAGGGTGAAGTAAAGAGCAAAGCTGTAGTATTTATATGTATATGTTTATATCTGTGCAAAGTGGAAAATCCTCGAGCGCCCCAGATGTTTATCACGATTGCTGTCGACGATTAAATTTCTTCAAGTCGATGCGGAGAAAAGCTTTAGCTCTTCTTTCTTGTGAGAAAACCAGGTGGAATGATCGACTTTGGTATTCTAGTCTCGTGCACAGACGCCACACCTTTACCTTTATTTTTATTTTAACCTCCGATTGAATTTTATTTCGAAATGGCATTTTATTGAATTCGTCAGAGGTCTAGCAACACTATTGTCACTCAACCATTGCAATTCTGTGCTTTCGAATACAATGTCTTTCCATATAAATAAAATTCATACGATTTTCGTTACTAAATTGTGAAATAGGCTTTTCAGCTTTTCAAATTAAATCGACAATAACTCGACGATAAAAAAGCTCTAAGCAAAATCCTTCCATGCGATAACAGCACTTGTTCATTAAAACTTTAGCCCTCATCGGGAAATATATCATAGCTGATGAAAGGAATATCCATATGTATATATCTTGATAACTGAATGCGATTTATTCCGCGGTTTTCAAAGCATTACAGCAGAGTTTGGCAGCTCCTCTCGAAGAAGAGAGCACTGTTCATCGAGAGCATTCGCTTAGCAACTATATATATATTTCATACGCATGTATATATGTATATTCTGAAAGCTCACTGATATAATTAATGGTGGTGAGAAGAGAAGGTTTGAAAGTAAGAGAACTATATTCGAGGAAGAGCGCTTGATTATCAAGGAGCTGCAATTAATTTCAACTTCAACAAACCTCCGAGCCAACTCATCTGCGATTCTCCTACTACACATTTACCTTCTTGACGTTTGTAAAAATGAATGAAAAAAAAAAAAACAAAAACAAAAAAAAACAGGCAGATCAGGTAAATAGAAAGGGAACAAAAGTTTGAGCCTGCAGAAATGTGCGTTGCCTTTTCACTTGTACATGATTCTTCGACGAGAAACGCTGATGCTAAGTTTGTACATGTGTGTATCAATCGATAAAAATTTATGATCGAATTATCTCTCGATTTTCACGAACCCCTGCAGCAAATGTTACACAAATACATACACAAACATTTTTATGTACGCGTGCAGATTCAATACACCTGTATATGAATGTAATGTACGTAATGAAAAACGGGTCAAATCGCTCGCTGGATGCTGTATTAATCAAGAGGTAACATCATGAAAAACGACTACAGCCAGAAAGATAATTCAACGTATGAGTCACGAGGTCTTGTCTTTCTCTCTCTCTCTTTCTCTTTTTCCTTCTATGATTAACGATCAGGGAAAAAATCCGCGTATCTTCGTGTTTTTTGCGAACAAAAGAGAGTTTACAATGTTTAAAAATATATATTTATTGAATTATTTTATTACTTAATGATTAAAATCTTCAAAAATATTTACTCATGTCTCTATTTATTCTACGACGTGTAGTATTATCGTTACTATTTCATCCGTGTTCACAGTACTTTTTGTGACTAAAAATATGACCCAGTTTCCTCTCAGAGCATAATACTCTTATTTTTTCTTTGTTTTTATACTTATTGTCATAATACGAAATAAAAATAAAAATAGAAAACGTGGATGCAAGGTCAATGTTGCCCGAAAAATCATAACCTTTTTCCATTTACAAGCCAACTCCATTCACCCTCCAAATGTTATGTGAAAATATATTGAGTACATGGTAAGTGGGTCAAGCTTATAAAATTTACACAATTTCCCGCCTTCGACTTACGATCGCTTTTATAACTTCCTGAATTTTTTTTTCTTTATTATTTCCCGCCTTTTTGGTTTTCCAGTTGTTACGCTCGTACGAAATGATTTTTAAAAACTAATACCAAAATTTTGTTTCAACAAAATCAAAATTCAATTTCAATAATCGAAACCATTGACAATCACGAAATATTCGATGTCAAAAAAAAAAAAAAACAAATCTTTTAGATAAAATGATATTTATTTATCTATATTTTTGTTCTCATATATTTTTCTCTTAGGATTGTGAATATTTTTTACAGACTTAAGATGACAGATCTCAGAAAGGATTTCGGGCATGCTACGTCTGTCATCTGATTCTGGCACTCGGAGCTATGTGCAGTACGTTCAACCCCTGTGTACACAATGAGAGTTGAGTGAGGTGCCCTTAACGTTTGTTCGTGTCTTTGTGCCTATATCCACCAACGTTATACAACTATTTTGTACAGATATATATAGTTTTGGTACTTTGCATTTATGTATTCGTGATGTGTGCACACGGCGTGGCAAACTCATCATACTTCACGCCCGGAGCACATCCTCAACTGGCGAATGTGGCAGGTTGGATAAAGCACTTTCATACTATATAATAAATACTTATGTATATATAGATATATTTTATGTTTATACGCAACTTTGGATCACAAACACACCACGAGAATCTGTAACATATAACAATTTAGTAGCGTTATGCACGTCAAGAGCTTGCGGCGATGAAGTTTCCTTCAGATATAAATGCTTCCAGATAACGGACATAAATCTCTGCACTCATCGGAATTAAAACACTTTCAGAATCCAATGATCTCGAGATTTGATTTCTTTAGTCATTTTTATTTAATCGTTAAATCACTTACGATTTTATTAAATATTCGCATTTGTTATAAGGACATAAAAATAACGTGAAATTCTTGAATTCTTCGAAATTTAAAAAACGTCCGAAATAAAAACTTGAATATTTGGCAAATTGAGACATTTTACAAAATTGAAATGTTAAATCTTGGGCTTGGTAACAAAGTGCAGGAGTCAAATATTAACATCACGAATGAGCGGGAAACACAAATCATCTGTTGAAATATATATATTTTTTTTTAAATCGAATTTCGTTGGCGTGGCAAACAAACAGGGAAATCTTGAGAATCGAATATTAATACGAAATATTGAAAACTTTTTTTTCATAATGAGGATTCCGTAGTAAAGTAGATAAAATATATATAACAAAGGGTTAACCATGAATAATATTTTTGTAATAAGTAATGGTTAAACACACATAGAGGTGACGTGGCAAGTGAGTTTTGTTCACATCAGGAGAGCTCGAAAGTGCTCTTAATCTGGACCCTCAAGGGCCCAAGCTCGTCAGAGGAAACTCGTTCCATATATACTTGGGTATATCTCACCGCTATTACATGGAAAGCACAAAACTTTGTGGTCACAGCTCCTTTTCTGCCTGTGTGCTAAAACACGCAGGTATACTTCAGTGTCTCACACCACCCTTGGATTACCAAAGCATTCAACCCCTTTATGTCTTCTCATTACCATACGCATCCCATATCATAACTAACTTTTCCTCTCTCTATCTCTCTCTTTTTCTTTACTTTAATCTGATTTTGTCTTTTCTGTATTTGTCACCCTTGAATTTTTATTTCGTTTTTTCTTTAAATTGCTGCCTGTAGCTCGGCCTGTAGGCCCATCTGAATTCTTAAATATTTTTACCTGACATTTAGATATGTCAAAAATGTACGAAAATAACGATATTTTTTTTTCTGTATTCGTTTGAATCATAAATTTGTTCAAAATATTTGAAAATTGAAATGGAAAAACAGGAAGAAAAATATTTTCAATTCGTTTAAACACTGACAATTGATTTCTGGCACGTGAGAATACTGTTTCAGAGTTTTCAATCATTCCTCTGATGTGGAACGAGCTCAATGAGTACTGGCGTTGCTGAGATCTCAGAAGCAGGCTTTGTGGAGAAAGCCCAGGCAGTTCCAAGAGCTTTTCATGTGGCATTTACTACCGAGGGAGCATTGTGGAGGCGTAGACCAAGCGATATATCACAACCATATTGTTATCTCATCCATATCATCTCGCAAATTGATTTACCTTGGAGAGTAATAAATTGAACATTCTCGTTTCCCTCCGGAGAGAACCGAGAAACCTAGAATTTCACTTTGCGTCTTTGATGCCCACGAGCCCTTTGTTTCAGTTCGAGCGAAAGCTTGACCTCTCGTCTCCCATCGATCGTTTCTCTGGACCTCCAAAATTTCATCTAAGTTTCCAACAAAATTCAATTCCTGTCGTTCGCGTTGGCTAATTTTTTTTATTTTTATTTTTTTTATTCGAAAGAAAAACTGTAGAAATTTTTAAAAATTTGTAACAAATCTAGCGTGGTAATAAATTTGTTCTTGTTGCATTTAAAAAAATATCGATTTAGTATCGATTTCTTTTCTGGACATTCAGATCGATGGTCCGGAAGAAAATTTTAATAAATTGAAGTTTCGATCAATCTTTTGCAGAAGTTTTATAGAGAAGTGTGCTGTTGAAGACTGTAAGCTGATCGTCGTATTATCGGATCATGTGAAGAAATGAAGCAAAGAAGCGAGAAAGACGGCCAGAAAAAAAAAAAGAGAGAGGGAGAAAAGAAAGAAAGAGTGAAAGGGTTGGAAGAATGCCAAGAGAAGATTTCGTCTCATCCCAAAAAACCTCTGGTACAGTGTCGAGACTACGTGACTATAGAAACACGAGGAGCAGACTCTCTCGGCACGGTCGCAGGGGAAACAAAGTCGAAAGAGAAATTTCGAGTGATAGCTAGCCAAGAAAAAAAGCACAGAATTGGGACACCCCTTGACGAAAAAATAAAATAAAAATTGAGCAAGCTGACGATGTCGTTTTTGCACATCGATACACGGTGGTGAGAGAGTGAATAGCAGCAATTTGCTACTCACCTCGATCAAAATAACCCAGATCTACATTTAAACTAAAATCTATTACCAACAAGATATTCTCATCGAAGAAAAAAAAAATTAACTGTTGCTATTTACTCGAGAACTAAAAATAAAATCGTCGATTTTAGCAAGAAATTCCACAAATTGTCCATAAAATTAAAGCAAACATAAAAAATGCTCACTTTTCAATAAGTCAGAGTCGCAACAACTTATTGCCCAAGTAAATTTAATATTTCTCAAATTTTTATGATGCATACATATTAAGAAATTGTCAAACTGTATTCCTGTTTTTTTCAAATAAAAACTGACCGCAAGCCTGCGGATGACTGGCAAATAAAGTACTCTCCGGGTCAAACTGACCCAGTGTATCAGTACAGTAGCCAAATTGAAGCGCGTCAACAAAGGTTTAAATGTAAATTCCATTCATATATCATAAAGCTATCTATCCACCAAATAAATGCACAAACGTGTCGCAACGACAACGACAAAGCAGTTGGCAATTGTGAAGAAGAATTTGTACTGAAAATAACGACACTCAGAAATCGAGGGTATATAAAAGTGTTTGTTGACGCTTGTGTGCATTAATTGCGCAAATATGTCACGGAGCAAGCCAAAGGCTCCATTGCCAATGCCAAGATAGGCGCATTCAACCTCATCCGACGGTAGCAACAAGTTGGGTTCTATGGCAACGAGGCTTTCTTGCCAGGTTCACCACTACTCCAATTTTTTTTCCATCCCTTCGATTCCACGATCATTTATTACTGAGCGATTGCGATCTAACTTATTGGCAATGAAAATAAAAATGATCGATTATAACTCGAGTAAAATGAGGTGATAAATAATATTTCTATATACTGTTTTTTGCGGATCAATGAAAAGGTACGACAATTACAATTGTATTGATAAGACGTAAAGATAAAAATTGTTCGATAACTAAAAAAAAAAAAAAATTCGATAAGAAATGTCTATCAAGGAATTAAAACTGAATTAAGTTAATGAATTTTACCACTTTTTAGACAAGAAAGATGATTTTATATTTACTTCAGCCTCGATATAAAATTTGACGGACACATGTTACCCGTTTATCACCGGAACAAACTATAAAGAGTAAAGAGTAGGTCGAGCAATTCAACAGTGCGTATATGCGTAGATTCTTTGTGTACTGTTTTTTCAATGAAAAGGGGCGAGATCCAGAGCGAGTAAGAGCTAATGGAAGATTGTTTAGTCTCGGACTACCAACGTGGCGCGGATCGACGCTCTTTTGTTTGTGTATCTATACATATATGCCGATGAACTCATATGAGTATAAAAACACACACGTGCAGTATTCAGTACCAATGTGTGTGTTAAAATGCATAAATCTTCACATGTACTACATATACATAGCGTACAGAGCAGTGAACCAGATTTTCTTAGAAATCATTCGTTCATCCCCGTCCAGTGAATTTATATCGAGCTTATATTTCCCAGGAAATGAAAATGAAAAAAAAAAAAAAAAAAAAAAAAAATCATTTCATTACACGTTTCGTGAACTTTAGGGCGTAAACCGTATAATATTTACATTGAGAAATAAAAAAAAATAATAGTCGTAAAACGTAAATGAATTGAATTAAAACAAAAAAATATTGTGTGTCTTTCTGAAAAAAACTTTTCCTCTTCTAGAAACCACAATTTACGAATTATAAGAGTGATAAATAGCTTGACGAAGAGAAAAAAGAATTAATTAAACTGACGTTCAACGTTTCGAACGCAGTGCTTGAAATGGAACAAATTATGTGCAGTTTTCTCGGTGAAACTAGGAGCATACCTCGTAAAATTAACTTCGAGCTGTTAAATCTCAGAGGTCACACAGAGGCTGTGTCTCGTTTGCCGTTAAAGCTTGGTACACATTTCGCGCAAAAAGACACATACACGTAGACAATTTCATAGCCGAATGAGAAGGTCTTCTGGAACAGCTCTGAAAGACTAGTTCGAAAAAAAAGAAACGATAAGGTATATCGCTCGTTTTCTTTACCAGCCCCTTTCTTATCCACTATCACACTTTCGTCGCGCGTTATATAAACGTTATACACACTAAAATTGTGTACATAGAAAAGTTTAACCGAGTCACAAGCTTACTCCAACCGTTTAATATATTTCTCAAATATACAACGAAACCAAGTCTTCCATAAATATATAGCACAATCGAGATTTCCCTTTGTTATATGTATATATGTAAACATGTATAAAATATTTTATATGCTACATAACTCGAGCTATTGAGAAGAAAGTTTTTGCATTAGCAAAGTATCCCAGATGCTCGCTTTATATATATATACAAATTTATAGTATTCATGTATATACATATATAGCATGCACATATACGACACATCTATAAACTACGCAGGTGCGAGTCAGGTACACAACCCGCCCTAAGCGAAATTCTCTTGCATAGTATAATGCGTTGTATAAATTTTCCCCTGCGTCCCTCTTTGTTCCATAGTATGAGTGTGTGTGTGTGTGTGTGAAGATGTATGTATTTATCGTTTCATTCTTGAGCACTATTTATTCCAAAAATCTGCCATGTGCAGGAGCAAATGCAACATAAACTCTCGGGCATAAACTGACAACGTCAAGCACAACGAAAGTTGTGTGAACGATTTTTTCTTCTTGTTTCCATCAGGAACCCGGAAATTGCAGATGGAACAGTTGGGTTAAAAAGGTAATACGGTCGACCACTGTTGTTGGAAAAGTGGAGAAAGAAACAAGTTTTTTGTTCCGAACTTCGAATACAGTTGGGACATTCTTGTTTTTGTAATCATCATTGATAATAAAAAAATGTTTCATCATTTTTGGTATTCTGCGGTTGGTTTACGTGAGAATTATGATCCTCCATAAGTATAGCCTTGCACTTGGTTAGCTTTTCTATTCCTAATCAATGTCATCAATAAATGTGGAATGTACTACGTTCAAGAAATGAATATGTCAAGTGAGGAGAAAATGTAAATACCGGAATACTTAAGCCACTTATTGAAGCCAAATGGGATGCTTTACTCTCCCTTGAAACTGTCACAAACATAATTTCTTACCTTGATAAGCCTTATCTTTTTTTCTGCGCCGACGTCTTCTCCTAAGGTCTTCCTCGTGCTTGGGATAGCTGGAGGAAGACGTGTCCTCGTCGTATCTGAGAGGAACTAATAACCCAGGAGTTTTTCGTTCTTGACGTTGTTTCAAGAGCTCGTAAACCCTCTTGAAATAATCTCTGGCAATGTCTTTGTTCGATGGTGAAACGACGTCGGCGTAGTTATCGTCATTGTCGATGGCCGGGTATGAAGTGAATATTTCTGGGTCGCGATCGACCACGTAATGCGAGTTGATACCGGGATCATTTGTGTTGACACTTAAATTTTGCCCGTCCAATGAACTCTTCAGGTCGTTCATCAATGGCTGCAAAGTTGCATCAAATTTGCTCAACTTTCCTTGTTGGCTCTCTTCGTCAAGAGCATCTTCACTGCCATCGACAATCTTAAACGTGTCCGTTTTCTTCACCCTTGAGTTACCGTTAATATCGATCCATCCAATTCCTCCCAAAACGTCGCCATTGTTACCACGTTTCTTGGGTATCGTATCATAACCGAAATCCACCATGTTGAATTCGTAATTCAAGTTGAAGTCTGGATCTCGATATTCATTGACTTGAAGCTTCGATATGGTTGTCGGCGACCAGAGGCCAGTCTCGTCGTTTGATTTTTCAATCGCGTTTCCTTCCAACAATAAATAATTCTCCTGAAGAATCGTTTCTGTCTCCGTATCTTCGGTCGTGTCTCCTACGTTTCTAATATGCTCCGACATATTCTCGTTCGTGCTCGTTACTTCCTTCGACGTCATCGTCTTTGGATCATTCGAGTCTTTTTCGTTCAATAAATATTCATTTATTCGTTCGCAAGCTAAAGCTTCTCGTGATTTTTTCTTTAGACAAACATCCAGTTCATCGAGATTCAACGGATGCTGGGTATAATTCTCCCAAACTGCAGGAGCCAAACAAATCTTCCGAATGTTCTCATCATCGACGGAAATGTTTGTGGCTTCTTTGAGCAATCTTTCTTGCCGTCTCTTTTCCTTGTACTCGCGCCAGGAACACAAATGACCTTGCTGAATTTTAGTTCCACGAATGTTCCTCGTGCCACTCGCGTCTGAATCCAAACTTGTCTCATCCGCAACAGCAATTAATTTCTCGCTGGTTCTGCGATGCAATTTTCGTTTATCCGACCAGGAAACACTACGGCGTTTCGTTCTACGTCCGGGGGTACTTGATGGTATGATTTTTTCTGGAAGTGTATCACTCCGAGTTCTACGACAGTATTTTTTACGGTTCTTGCTTTTTTCGTTTGTCCAGTCATTTTTGAGATCAGAAGGTGACGAAGGTTCTTGATCTAGATTCATAACACTATGGCTGGGTAGACTGAGTTTCTTCTCGAATGTGAGGCAACTCCTCGTTTGCCAAGACTTCCGGTAGCCAGCAGTGTAAGAGTAAAACCGTTTTCTAATCTCGTGGTCTTCAGGATCAATCACAACTTCCGGTATAACATTACTTCGTGTTCTTCTGCAAGCGTATTCTCCCGGACATTTGGTTTTCGACTGCAAAAATCGAGCTCTTCGATGTTTCTCTTCATCCTGTCCACTCTCGGAACTTAAGATTATTTCCTGCTGCCGTCTGACATTAATATCACTGCGTGCTCGTCGGGTTGGATAATCTCGATTCTTAACTGTACGATGTTCGGAATATCTTCGTCTTATATCTTGCACACTCAATTCGTTCGGATACTCCATCGACGATCTCTCTTTCGCGCATCTTTTCCATTCGTCTTCGTTCATTCTTCTTTGAATTTGATCCTGAAGATAAACTCTAATCCTATCAAGATCATTCCTTCTAGCGGCGTTGTAAAATACACTGATGGAATCGTTCGTTTTCTCTATCCCTTCGGACTTCCAGCAATTTCTCAACTCCTTCAATTTGTCTTCAGGA
This sequence comes from Campoletis raptor, assembly GCA_948107755.1. Lineage (NCBI taxonomy): Eukaryota > Metazoa > Arthropoda > Insecta > Hymenoptera > Ichneumonidae > Campoletis > Campoletis raptor. The sequence goes on along the minus strand of OX403628.1, from coordinate 14,989,040 downwards.
GAAACGTACGAAGAATCTACGTTTCTACGTCGCAGATAAGCTTTCACCCTGTTGCACCGATCTTCAGCTATTTGTTCTTCGGTTTTACCGATTAATTCGTTCGTGCTAAGGTCCTCAAGGATCTGCTGACGCAAATAATCACCTGCGGAATATCTCTTTGGGATCTCTGGAGTTTCCCAGGATCTTCTTGATGGCTCCATCCCGTAAGAGTAATGCCGCTGTCTGATCCTTCTGTTGACATTTTTATCGTGAACGCTCGTCGCACTGCGAGACTTTCTAGGCTCGCAACCATGATTCGCTTGATGAAGATCGTTGCTTTTCGTCTGACAGTTCTGGCTCCACAAGTTTTCATTTAATCGTGAACTTTGCCTAATTGACGCACGGGCTCTTTGAGCTGTTCTTCCTGTTGTCTCAACCAAGAGACGACCGTCATGATCAAGCGTCTGCAAAAATGGTTGATGATTGTCCGAACCGGGGTTCTGGTTGAGGAACACGTTCTGATGGCCCTTTCGACACTTTAATGGATCTCTCATCACATTTGCTCTTAACTTGACCGTAGGCTGTGAAATTTCACTCGACGATGATTCCGGACTTGATAAATTGGAGGTATCAGCAGGTGTCCCGATTATCGAATCGTCCACACTATCCATCTTCAACTACTCAATGAGGTCCAGCCAAATATTTTCTACCCAGCAGTTGCCAGCCAACTTTGTTTTTCTCGTGTTAAACCGTCCGGAATTTTGGTTTAACCCAACGATATTATTTCACTTTTCTTTTTGTTTCTTCCTTTTACTCTCTTTCGCAATCCTCTATCTTTCTCATTCGCTTTCTCGGATTGCGGGAATATTACGCAGCTTACATAAACCTGGCTCGGTGAGGATTGTAAACTTGGCAGAGAATCAACGCGTTCTTCTCGCGTTTCCACTCTTCTTCTTCTTCCTCTCCCCTGTCTCTCGCTTCTTCCTTCCCCGTTTTCATCATTACGCACTGTCGTCTCTTCCTTCTTCTCTTCCTCCCCCCGTCTCTTCCTCAATACCGATCCAAGGTATTCGACCAACCTACCGAGTTCTTTTAAAGACTCGAGGCTATCGAATCTATCGCTGAAACTATGACTCACTCCGACTTGACGACTGAACGCACTTGCTCCTTTAATACTAGCTTTTCCCCAACTAGATAAAAACGGAGTATCTTGTATCAGCTTCGATTACACAATTTAAAAAAATAAATAAAGAACTTGACAACGACGCGAGAATGAAAACTGAATTTTTGACAACAATGAAAAGTGAAAGTCCACTATCGCGAGATGACCGAATTCACGATAAACCAACAAAAATTATTTCACACATGCTATTTTAAAGTTCCAACGAGGTTCATTTTTCATCGACAATTTGATTTAAGCTACTGTCAACATTTGGATAAAAATAATGTTCGCGAACTGTCACTTTTAATTGTCATACACTCGATGATTGTACTCCGATTGTTACTAATTTTTTCTTCATCTATATCCAACACGAATGGGTTGCCTGTTATGTCAATGTTTTGATGAAATGTCGTCGACCTTGAAAAGTCAATATTGATGGGTTCACGTGTGTTTATGTGGCCTCGCATGTGTCAGAAGGAATTGTCGATGGATCAATTGTTTATTTCGAATGAATGATGATGCACACGATTGACATTCGCGAGGAGGGAGAAAGAGCTCTAGATCTGTCGATAGATCCGTTGGGATGCTGGTGCTACTCTGATGATGCTCACGACTCTGGTACAGTGGCCAGTCAGGCTGGCTGGCTGCTGGTTGTGGTAAGAGCGCGTAACACAGCGCTCACCTCGGCAGACTCGCGGGTGACATCACGTAGTTCCTAAAATAAATCCTTGTGGCTTTCGTGGGCAGGGTGTGCAGGAATTCAACGGCACGTGGGTCTCGTCACAAATACGCATTACGCCTGAGGGTATGGAGCACAAATTCGGCTCGTCAAATTCGCAGGGGTTCCCCGAACCTTTTAAATGCTTCCGATTTTTTTCGAAATCAATAAATCAAAAATACCCCGACGATCGTGAAACGAAGTACTTCGGCTGTATTTTTTTACCAGTTGACGATACTTTCTTGATTTCGAAAAAGTGTTCACTTGAACGTAATGTTATTCATCCGTTTTTTATGCAGAAGAAATGACCGGTAAACTATGTCGTCAACGACTATTCTTCTCCATCAAGGTCACTTAATAAGCAATCACTAATCATCAATTAGCCCCTGTAACTTCTTCTAATTACTCTCGATTGCTCCACTCGAATTCTGTATCTCTATATATGTTGGTGATGCACATGCAAGGGACCTAGTATCAGGATCGATCTTCGAGCAATTAGATTGCGACCGCTTCTAGAGCAATCTTTGATGACGCCACAGCTCGAGTGAGTGCGAGAAAAATAGAATTTGCAGAAATAATTTGGACGATCAATTTCAGGTTCGACCCAACATTAGCTCGGTAACAAGAATTAGTCAACACGATTCAGTATTTTTTTTTTTCAATTAAAAATAATTTTTTTTTTGCCAATTAAACAACAGTGAAATTATGAATAATTCAGTGAAAAAAAAACGTGAAAAATCTTACTAAGTCTTTTTAAAATGATACCGATCGTTGATTTGTGGATCAAAAGGTGTATCAATCAAATGTAATATAAACTATTTATGCAGCATAGAAAACAATAATTTATTTAGCATTTGGCGGATTTATGAACATACAGAGGAAGAACATTCGGTAGTTCGTTTGTCCATTGCCGAGAATAATCAAATTGAACATTACACTTCATGATTTTCGTCATCTTTTCTCTTTGTTTTTTATTCCATTTTTTGTCAAATTTCTTGCAAACGTCGACATATGTGCTTAAACTACGAAGCATTTCGTCATGGTAATGACAGGTATTTTCGCCACTAAATCGTCACAAAACAGTGATAACAATTATTCATTTGTCCAGCAACGTAACGTAATTTTTTTTTAATATGTAAACATCATAAAACTTTTTGTAATTCATTAATCTTCATTCCTCCAACTCTCTCTCTCCCTCTCTCTCTCTCTCTCTTTCTCTCTCTCACTCAATTATTTGACGTGTAAATATTTCTGCGCGCACTTGCATTTTTATAAATTTTTATCCATCATAATCCTTGAATGTCTGATATAGTTGGGAATATAACAGCCCATGGATCATTTTCTCTCTCTCTCTCTTTCTCTCTCTCTCTTCCTTACTTGAAGAATCTTTTTTTGCTTCGATTTCGATACAGACTTATCTACGTCGTAATTGTCTCATTAATCAACAATTTATGTGTGTATATATGATTTCATTCAATCTCGTGTATGCAATTTCGTACGAATACAATCGTTAAGAAAATTTTCACAATCTCGACCACCGAGAACATCTACTTGATATGAGATATACAATTATTAAATTATGTCCTCTTCCGGTAGGCCATTCGTGTCGTGTTACCTCACCCATGAGTGTATATTTATTTGTATATATATATATATTTATTTATTTATTTATTTATTTATTTATTATTCATATATTTATATATGGATATATCTATTTAAAATAATTTTATAAAATATTGCCCAATCAATGCAAGACTACTGTTACGATATATATGTTCTGCGTTTATATGTATGTGTGTGTGTGTATGTGTGTATTTGTGATAATACTCAGATCCGCGTTTTTAGACATTTACACATTATTTGCGGACAGGGAACACATTAATTTACGTATGGGGGATAAAACAATACAATTTTTTCCAAACGTAAGAGATTCGAAAAGAAAAAATATATGTATTCATATTTCATGGTGAAAAGCAAACTTGCACGGTTTCAAAATTTGGGATAATTACTCGTAAATTAGTTATTGCGTGAGTGTACTAGGTATATGGGGCTCCATAAGGATTTTTATCGCACTATAGTCTACTTTTACTTCCACTCTAATCACTTTTATTACACTTATGCTAACGATCTTAATTAGTTCTCGCAATACTCAACGCCACAAGGGGACAGGGAATTATGCGCAGTTTCTTCATATCGGCATTTCCGGTGAACAGGTATATCATAAAAAGTTGTCAAAAATTTCGCGACGAGAAAAAAAAATGGGTAGAAAAAGACTATGAGGTTTAGGAGTTTTTATTACATGAGGATAGGAAAATTCTGTTCACAAAAGAAACAGAGTCTAATCGCACTACTAAACCCTACAATAAAAAACGTAAGGCTGCCGGAGTTGAGGGACTTCAGAATTCGGGGTTGACGTTGCAGTACCTGATTTTATTGAACAATCCTTTTCATCCTCTTTCGTTTCTGCGTGATGTACCTGCAATGATGAAAATTAAAACATTAACAAAAGATTCAAAATTCAATGATTTCGTGTAAATATGGCATGGCATTCCACACCATTTCGTGCAGTCTTGTTATCAACCATTTTGACCTTGATCTCGACCATCGATATGGCGATTAGTTTAAAGATATTGAGGACGTGTTCAACTTTCTAAATTTCGATTTAATGAAATAATCGGAAAATAAGTGTGATTATTCCTTGCATGAGATGCTTTTTTATATTACAAAAAAAAAATCGGAAGGAACGACAGGGAATGCCTCATATTTAGATTTTTTTTAAATTTCGTGATTCGTATTGAACCAACCTGAGCAACGAACGAAGTGACAGCCGATCGCGGTAACGGCATCGGATTGATCTTTTGACCTTGGCGCAAGATCTTCGAGCCCGATGGATTCAATTCCCCATCGCACTTGACAGTTGACCCCGTTGCACAATCAAGATTCTCTCTTGCCCCTGAATTGTCAGCTGGTCTCACGGGTGCTCTTCGTTTTGAAGTCTTTGTTCTTTCACACAGATCAGGCGTTTCCGTTTGAAATGAAGTTTCGTTTGATGTTTTGTTCTCCGCCTTTTTGGCTTCACAATCGTTGTAAAACGTCACAGTTTTTTTGACGTCACTTCTCGGGCTGAGTTCGTTACTAATCTTTAGGCAAGATTCTTGAGTTCTTCTTTTTGCTGCCACTGGAACACGTCCACTTGATTGCTCCGCATGGGTTGAATTGTTTGTGTGCAAAAATTCATCCACACGAGAAACGCCGTTTTGCACTTTAAGCCCCACAATATCGTTTGATTCTGATTTTTCAACTTTCATTTCGCTACGGGTTTGAGATTTTGATACCTGGGCTTCTTGAGCTTTTCTAACTTTGACGATATTTCTCTCCGCTCTCGCTTGCTCGCTGTCATCCTGTTCGAATTGTTCTGTACTTTCAGAATCGGCATTATTCCACAATCCCTTGAAGCATCTCGTCCTTGTTCTCGTCTTCGCTACGGGTTGACTATAATTATTTTTAGAATGTTCACTGGTCTTTTCGTGCTGAATCTCGTACAACTCGACGAAGCTCCTAACGCTACCGGGTGCGATAGTTGATACTTCCGCGTCCCGGGGCTTTTGGTCATTACTTAGATCTACAGGTGTCATGGCGTTATTGTCATTAATATTACGTCGGATTTGAGGATTATTCATATTCCTATCTATGGCACACTTATCAACGCTTATTTTATCACGATTTTCTAATGTTTGTATTCCACAATGAGTATATGAATTACTTCTCTTTTGAGGATTGTCCGGGTGATCCATCGCACCCTTGTCCTCCATTGATGCGATAACAACTATATCACTCCTGTCGTCGCTTCCACGACGATTATTATGATCATCAGTCTTTGCACTAACACACGTGTCAATATCTAGCGAGAAAGATCGTTCGAGGAAAGGGATTACCAGCTTTCCTGACGTCTCTCTCTCCACCGTTGATAATTCTATCTCCCTACTCAATTTTAAGTCGCAGTTTGGAACCGGTGTGTCCTTGACCTTACTTTCACCTTCAATTGCCCCCACGCCTACTGCGTCCTCCATTTTCAATCTCTCCACCGACTTTATCGTCTCAGCTGAATCTTCCTTCGCCATTTCCATCATGATTGCTGCTTCCTCATCAATCTCACCAAGAATCACTTCACGCTTCCGCGGTTCTACCGACTTGAGCTTGATGGCACTGAAATTGCACAATAGCTCGCTCAGTACGTCGTTCTTTGCCTCACCCGTGCTCTTTATTCTTTCCGACGTAGAGCCCAAAGCCATCGTTCCCACGATTTTTGGCTGTGACCCAAGTATTTTTGCCCCATTCTCCTTCTTCAACTGTTTGTCACCCGGTTCCTTTGCTTTCTGTTCTAGTATTCCGTCGGGCCTTAAATCAGAGGATTTGCCGAAATCTCTAAGAGAAGTCGATGATTTGTCAATCCTTCCAAGAATGACTTCTCTCGAAGGCAACGCAATTGATTCGGACACAATTGATTTTGGATGTGCCGCAATAATCGAACATGGAACATTGGCATCAAGCCTCAAAATAGCATCATCATCGACAAGCATATTTTCTAAAAACGAATTACGGCGTACCGTGACAGGTACCGAACTCGCAACGTCCCTATTATCACTGTGATAACGAAATCTCGATGACCTCATTACATCCAAGTCTTGTTCTGCCACCAATTTTTCTTGATTGCACTCCTTGTTCTCACGATCAGCAGTTTTGAATGGCCTTGGATGTTTATCTGGGGACACTTCTTGCTCCTGACACGTATCACGATTCAGCACTTTGAGTACACCCGTCTCTGACAACTCTTTACGGTCATCAAGATTCGAGAGCCTGGAATCTTGGCTCGTGCTTCCCATCATCCGCTCGCCTGTATTTTCTTCGTCCGATGAGTCCTTCCAATCCATATCGTCCTCATCGTTTTCTATGAAGTTTCGGAGTGCCTCATCAATGAAAACCCTTTGTTTAGTACTTTGACATTTCATCGGAGTGTCAACTTTATCCGGACTGTTGCCTTTTACTGGAGAATCTAAATTGTCGTACGAAGTCATTTTGAGCTTTCCAGCGAGGAAAGCTTCCCTGGCATTTCTGCTGCCTTCACTAGCATCCGATGTCACGTAAGATTTCTTCAAACAGCTGGATCGATCGATAATAGGTGATGCAGCCACGTGATCAGTATTCGAATCCCAGATTTTCTTAACAAAACCTTCGTCACGAGGATCGTACGTTGGTGGTAAGACTGGCATGAGATTTTCATCGAGATCTGGAATAGGATCGAATAGAATTTTCTTCGGACTCATAAATCTGGGCGAAGGTGTAGAACGTGGTCGTAGAGAACTGTTGGAATTTCTTTTTTTTACTGATTCACACGACCTGTTGAAATTTCCGTCGGTAAAATCTTTCTCCGTCCTTGAAAATTGATCGGACTGAGCATTTTCGGAAAAATTACTATTGCTGTCTGTTTTCAGTTCATTTTCAATGAGAGAAGAGAATGGAACTTCACCAAATTCATCTGGATTGTCAGTTTTGTTGCAGGTTTCCTGAATAGGTATTTTTTTCGGGGTTTCAGTAATTTCAGTGATTATTACAGAACTCTTGTTAGTAATTTCGTCATCATCGACAAGCGAATCGAAGTTAGAAAGACTATCAGGCGTTTCTGGGTCCAGACTAGAAGCAGTAGGTGATTCAATGATGAATCTGACTTTTGTAGCTGAATGGAAACTCGTGGGTTCTTCAGTGTTGAAGTTCGGAAAAGTGTCCTCGTTGAAAAGGAAAGATGCAGCTGTTGATCGCAGTTTGGGATTTTGCCTGTGATCCATGTAATCATCAAATATGTAATGATCTGTGTTCGCAAACTGGTCATCGAAATCACCACTATCATACGGAACGTTCCAGTCTCCGAGGCACTTTTCGAAGGGGACATTGGTCGTTGTAACGCGAAAACAAACTTGCTCCTCGTTATCCTTATCATTGCAATCATCGAAATTTGAATTTTCAATAAAAGATGTAATCAAATTAGGCATAGATTTGTCGGGAGTTCTGATCATATCAAATTGTTCGCTAAAGTTCTTGTCACATTTACCCGAATGAGCCATCACACTTTCGAAATCGCGCAACGTAAAAAATAAGGGTGAATAGTGTTGAGGCATTGGAGAACTACGACCCGATCGATTCTCATTTCGATAATCCAATTCCTCTCTAGAACGATTATCATGTGATTCGGGTTTAAGATCAGGTTCCACCGTAATCGACATGTTCTCGTCGATGTTTGTTACTTGGGTCACAACGAAATGGGGTTTTGTCCTGTCCTCGGGGAACCTTTCGTCCGAAGGCTTTGATTGCACCTTTACGTCATTAGGATCTCCTTTCGAACTGCTGGTTCTCACGTTATCCGTACTTGCTGAAGGCAAATCATTTGAGGTTGATTGAAGCTTGGTTTTATGGGAAACGACACTTCGTGGCACAGGCGGAGGCGGTGGTAAAGATCGTGGTTTCCTCTCCGGTCTTGAACTACCATTACGCGATGACCCTTTATCCTCTTTGACGAATGCTTTCGTTCTTGTTATCGGTTTTGGTTGCACGATGATGTCGGTCTTACGCTTTCGACGACGAGGTGGGACAGGTGGTGGCACATCGATTTCCACTAAAACAAAGTAAGATCGAATTCGTATCACTTTTCGATGAAGCGAGAAAAATTAATAAACCATTCTAACAAATTTTATTTTGTTACACCCTGGAACTGAAAATTAAAAGGTGGAAAAGTCTGTTAAAAAATTACTAACTTTTCTTGTACGAACTTCCCAAAAATTATCAAACAACAAATTCACGGTCGAATTTTGTAAAAAAATATCACGAAACGCGAGAGTACGGAGGTGCAACGCCACGAGGGTTGACCGTCCGTCAGGAACTGAAGATGATTCCTTAGAAATGACATCCAATCGTATGACCCCTCTACCCACCACGTCGCTCAATAATAAAGTCAGAGAGACCTGTCGAGCGTAACTTCAGCGACTTGCACAAAGTCTTAAAAGCTTTTGCGCGAAACTTGTCTATCGGATGAATGATTGATTCTATGAATTGAAATGAGAAATCTAGTTCGAACAATTACAAAAAGGATTGTGCCGATTTCAAAGGAATCGATCGGACAGGAATTCGGCATTGATTTATTTATCGTTAAAATTTCTGTTCAACACTGATAACACAATCACAGCTTTCTACATACAAGTATGAATTAAAGGAATTAAGAGTTGGACTGAATCGATTTCACTAATTCCCAATAGCGGTAGTTTAAAATAGATGAAGAAAGGAAGGGCTTGCCGGAAATGGTAATAGCTCGGTGACCTGAGCAGGGCTTCACTAACCAGATAAACGAAATTTGATTAGCGATTAGAAGCATTTGCCGAGTTCCATCTTGAACGTGATGTTCGGTAACAGAGTTTTTTGACAGAAATTGGTATTTGTCAATTGTAATTATTGAAAATTTTCTTTTGACGACTTAAAAAAACGTAATTATATCCCAAGAGAATGCGGGAATCTTACATTATGTTTACAATTATTAACATGACGTACCTGCTTAAATGAAAACTTGACGACTTGTACGACTGACATCGAAGTCTGATAAGCTCAGTAACATACTCGCAGAGTTCAAGGCATTCGTGTCAGCATCTTGCAGATACATGTTGTTTGTATTGTGGTTGCTCATTGAACTCGAAGCTGCACTGCTGTAAGCGCTCGATGTATTTTGCACCGAGGCCACGTCGGTTGGTCTTTGGGATAGCCATTTTGTTGTCATACTCGAGGTTTCTGCCTCTGATGATATTTCAAACCTCAGATTTCTGCAATTGATGCATCGTGGTTTTGAATGAATACAAAAGTCGTCAGCATTGATTCTGTTGGTAAGAGCAATGTCAATTTTATGTTGCAATAAATCATTTGTAACTCTCCCCGTTGAAATGGAATGTGTCTCCAATTCAACAAACTTTCTGAAGTTTAATTATTTCAAGAATACTCACTGTAGATAATTATTGTCAGTTTGTTCCTGAAGCTGCTCACGCTGGCGGTTACCATTTCTGTTCGAGGTAACCTGCGAAAGAACGAGCTCTACAGTCTCCGACGAGCTCTGTAGCATCGTAAGAGCTTCTTCGTATCGAAGATTGAGAAGACTCTGTCCGTTGATAGCAACGATTTTGTCACCTGGGTCGACAAAATTTGATAATAAATCTTTACACCAAACAACTTTTTTAAATCTCAAGAAGTTCGAAGGTATTTCTTTTAAATATACCTTTGTTAATATTTCCAGCCATATCAGCGGAGCCTCCAACCGAAACGGCTTGAACGTAAACTCCACCATCATTGCCTTCGGTGACTTGCAGCCCTATACTGCCACCATGTCCTCGTTCAAGTTGAATAGTGAGCAGCATTCTTTCCTCGGCAAAAGACAACTCTTCTAGTCTCGCTAAGAGCGAAGCTGACATGGTATCATCATTTCCAATCCGGAAAGTCTCGTCGTCGGTTCGAATGTCCGCGTCTGAGCATGCAGAAAAGAAACATAAGCTTGCCTTCGGACCACATGGGAATCGATTTGTTCGACCAAAGATACTCACTCAAAACGTAAGCCTCTGGCATAGGTGAGTCGTTGGAATGTACGGAAGCTGACTGGATCGACGATGCGGTATCCGACTTGACCGACAGTGATTCAAGTTCGTCGGTAATATCGGAGTCTCTTTGCACAACGGTACTGTAGATCGCTCGAGTTCCCATTTTCACACCGAGCCTTCGTGGCAAACTAGGAGTCCGGAAACCCGTGTTCTGTCTAGGTGTACCATAGTTTGGTAAACTTGACGTTTTCACCTGAAAAGAAAACAACATTTGAATTTAAAGTTGTGAACAGGAAGAAACCTGTATTTTTTATGAAATAAAGTTAATCAACAAAACTAACCTTGTGAAGATTTTTTTTCGAGCCTGCTACATCCCAAACTTCATCCGGCACAGGATAATCACTGCGTTTCTTGTTATTTCCGGTCTTATTTATAGCGGCGTAGAGTTCTTCTGGATGGTTGACTTCGTTGCCCGTCCTTTCAGAGTCGTTCAGAACTATTGGTTTCGGCGTCGAATATAAAGTTTCTTTTTCAGAAGGCAAGCCGCGATTCGGATAGCTGTAAATTTTCTGCTCTTCGGCAGTCCTTTCTGACTTTATAATGTCGCCAATGTGGCCATTTCTGCTAGCCAGTGCTCTGTCCGATTCATCCTCTGTATCTCGCGACGCACCTTCCGGTTCCAGACGGGCATTCACTTGGGCATAAAGGGCATCTTCTTCGGGCGTGTAACAAATGAGCTCTGCGGCCAATTCCTCGCTCTTCGGCAACGGGTTAACCACTTTCTGAGGATTTTCATTCTCTTTGTTTTGATATTCCTCAAGCTGCATCGGATACTTTGAATTTGGCACAGTTTTGCCACTATTGACTATCGTTTTCTTTGGTTTGCTGGGATCAGGCACTAATTTCAATGGTGGTGAAGTTGGCTCGACCATGAGAGGTACGCCAAAGTCTACCGAAAAAACGAAAAAAAAAATTTCATTAATTCTTTCAGTATCTGGAAATTCAAAAATCAATCGGAAGCCTTGGGTACCTCTTGCAAGTCCGTGTAGTGACGTCACTTCAGATCTTAGTTTCAGGAAAAATTGGTGATGCAAAGAAGTAAGTTTGAAAGCGTAATAACTCCTTAAACAAAAAGAAAAATCGGTTGTTGAAATCGAACTTGAGAAATTTTCATTAAAAAAGAAATCTAAAGAGGAGTACATCGCTGTGAACACTATTTTAATAGTTGCAACGCTTTTTTGAACCTTCCCAATAAGTTTCCTTCATAAATAGAGACATACTCTTTGCATTTAACTTACTTTTTGTGATCCATTCTCAACTTGAATTTGCAGCGTTTACCATTGAAGCGGGTATAAACAACGAAGGAATTTTTACTGTAGCTCAGTGTCTGAATATCTCGCCATTGTAGCCTCGCGAGTTCGATCCTATCGCGAGGTCGACCACCCCTTTCGAAAAGTTTCAAGCCTTGGGCGTGTATGGCCAGCCACACATTGCTCTCAGACTTTTTTGATTTGTTGAGCTTGTTAGAGTTGCTATTGTTGTTTGTTTCGACGAGATTAACGACAGAAACGTTCGTAGGCACGGCATAAATATCTTCATTAGCATTGGGGGCTTTTGTCGTGGCTCTCAATTTTTCTCCGTCCATGTAGATGCTTCGTTGGACATTGTCACACGAATTGACTCGATCAAATTCTATTTTACCGTAAACGTGACAGTCAGAGGGCGCATCTTGTTGATAAAAATTTTCCGCGGACGCATATACTCCAACGTCGGTGGTCGACGAGGGAGGACGATTGGAATTGCACTTTTTCAATCGATCCATTATCTTTCCGAGTTCTTTGTTGTCTGCCGTTGCAATGTAATAATGCGATCCATAGTCCGGCAGCGCTTGGGCATGAATTATAAACATCTCTTCTGCGTTGTTCGCGTCCAATCCTCGTCGATCTCTATGTGCTTGATGGAGCCGAACTCGAAGAGCATCAGTTCCACCCGGCAATTGAGACTTTTGGATATTTAAATCCGGGTTTAAAATCAATAATTCTGGGATGTAGTGCTCGAGTAAAAAATAATCACCACGTCCGTGTTCCTGTTATTGAACACAAATAATTTCAATCATTAATTACTATGAATTTCAATCATTAATTATAAAGAATTTCAACTCATCGTATAAAGTTTTATTTCCCTAGCTAATAGCAAATATACGGTGAAATAAGTTTCAACGTTTATATCTGTGCATTCCGGTCGAAAACATTGCATCATTTAAACCAAGAATTCTGGTGCAATGTTACCAACACGAAACTGCTAAACGCCTCATGTATATGTAAGTGCATTATCCTATTAATTTCTATCACTCACGTTCACGTTGTAGTTTCCGAACTCTGCCTGCAGCGCGAACCCGGTTAAATTAATTAACTGCGTCAAAGGGCAGACTAACTGTTGCTCCAATATACAGCGTCTTATTTGCAGATATAGAAGATGTTTGGAAATCCAACTCCTGAATTCAATATAAATAGATAAAAGAGCATGCAATTTTTTGATGATCGTATGGGAAATGAAAGAAATGTTCGAAATGTTGATTATCCATCTATACCTTGTTCCTCGGAGTGATGGTAAAAAAAACCGTAACCTCAGGTAAAGCATAAAACTCGTTGGAAGTCCCAAAGTTCCTTTGCTCTTGCCACTGTGCAACCATCCTGGAGGTGCTACTTTATTCAACTTCGTCTCTGGTGGTAACATCGCAAAATCGCCAGCGAGTAACGCTGCCAAACCCAAGGTAAAGTTTTCATCGAGACCCTCAGCTTGTACGATCGCCTGCAACGAATAATTACTTTGTGAATTTTTGTAATAATCGTACACATTTCTGCTCGAAAGAAAGTCCACTCTAAACAGTTCACAATACGATTTTATCGGGTTTAGTTTTTTAATTTTTTTTTAGGAAAATACCTTTGCTGAGGTAAGCCCAGAATATTTTCTCTTTGAAATATGTATTTCCTCTTGCCGATATGAAACTTTTAAGATTACGGTGATTTGACTGAAGTTACCATTTCAATATGAATAAAGATTGAACAAAAGTAGTGGCACTTATAAGGTAGATATCTATGAGCTTTTCAAGATTTATCGCGCCAAGGAGACGGGAGAATATTGAAGATCAAGTCAGCCAACTTGACTTATCTCATCAGATGCTCATCATCCAATAGTTAACATAATCTTGCCTCCACGATGTAGTTCGGAAAACTTTGAATAGCATTAAAAAGTTTTTAATGACACTTTTTTTATCGGACGAAAATGTGAGTGGGTCTAACGCGTGGGCCGATAGTTCGTTAATAATGTTTTTTTTCACCGTGTTCAGTCGAAATGATTCATTAATCGAAATGTATTAATTAATTTTTCGTTCAATTAATTGTCACATTTATCAAATAATTTTAACAAAAAACTGTTACAAACTCTACAAATTCTGTTAAACAGTTTAAAACTTTGGTCGATTATTAAATAAATAATATACTATTTTTGTTCGCACCAATGTGATATGGATTATTAGTATCACGATCCCGCAGATAATATAATCGGATTGCAGTTACACGACTTCTGTGGCTAACACATACGAGGTGCAGATAAACTGTCGGAATGGTTTCTGGCTGCTTGCCAACCAGAATTCTCGCGGGATACGTCGTGGAATTTGTTGGATCGTAAACTAGCCTCTACGCGCCAACTTCCGCTAGGTGTGTGCGTGTGTTCCAGAAAGCGTTCTTGAAAGATGTGGTCAAAATGGAATTAAATAGGACAAATCAAATTCAGGGACGAAAAATTACTGTATGCAGTATGATAAACAAAAAAAAAGTGTTCATCGAACACAATTCACATTACACTTGATTCAGGCAAAAATTATTTCCGCTCCTAGTTAATAGATGCTTTGATTCGACGAATTATTGTTTTTATTTTCAGAAATAATCCTATTGTACGATACAAGTCGGTTGTACTGACTATAAGATTATTGGCGGTATTTCAAAGATTTCTGATTGACTTCCAATCGTCGTTCATTATCTTGATTTAAACGAGTTTGATTAATTTATCGAATTCTCAAATTTCAGAATTCGATTTTTTTCGTAACGAGGGAGTTTTCTCTTCCAGACCGCTAAAAAACTTTTCAATTGGAGAATTGTGAAGCGCCAAGACGCTGCCGCGTCTATAGATACTTCCACACATGTTAACAGCTTCAAATTTGTGAATAATAATTGATAAGTTTAGCCATATTGCTAATGATTTGTTTCAATGATTTTGTAAAAGATGGAATAAAAAAGATGGAGTAAACAATTTTTAAAAAGAATCTGAAAAGTGAGTGAACTTTCCCAATTAATTATAATTACTGTCTCACCTGAAATAGCTCGCCAGCTGTAATTTTTTGAGGGTCACAGGTTACTTCGATACGTTGCCCACTCAGCAATATTACGACTATACGCCCACTGTTGCTCGCCTGTAATTATTTTTTACACGAATTGTGAGGTTGTCAGAAAGGTCAAGGGTGTGCTTTCATTAAGAACAACTCGTTTTTTTTTTCCCAAGATGTATACATTTGAATACCAATCAAAAAATGTCGAAGGTGTAAAATGGAATTGTCACAAGTGCTTTTCCTAGTCAATGATTTAGTCTCTTGCGATGTTCATTAATGTAAGTACAGTGTTAGTAGTGGCTGTAAAGGAAACTTCGTCATAATCCGGTATGGTCTAGTGGCTAGGATATCTGGCTTTCACCCAGGAGGCTCGGGTTCGATTCCCGGTACCGGAAATTTTTTTCTTTTACTTTTCTATCGAACAAATTTAGCAATTATAGTGATACGCGTTTTATTGTCTAGTAAGATTTGGAGAAATGAGAATAATGTAATAGATACGCGAAAATACTATCACTACTCCTTTATGGGTCCATGATTAACGATTACAGCCGCATATAAGTATGTTTTTGAGGGGTGGGGGGAATACGTGCGCGCTCTTCAATCTGTGTGTGTGCGCGCGTGTGTGTGTATGTGTGTTTGAGTGCGTGCATGCATCTCTTTCGTTTGTGTGCGTGTGCTCTATCTTGCTCTCTCTTTTCCGTGTGCATGCGTGCGTATAGGATGCGCGTAACGCATTTCATGTGGAGTCCGAGAAGTTGATATTCCATCTAAAAAATCATCAGATCTCCGGATTGCGGGGTGAATCGTTTTACAACGGCAGGGTGTCAAGTCGGCACCGAACTACTGTACATGGCACTCAACTCAACACCGGGCAACTGTAAACGGCATTTTTTTGTATATCCATATATGTGCGCAGATGACGCAGTGTACAGTTGCTCGGTGCAGACTTGACACCCTGCCGATTTACAACAACTACCAATGGAAAGGGAAAAAGTAATAAATATCGTCCTTCATTATAGAATTTTTACTTAAACCATTCCTGCAAGGAAACAATTTGAAAAAAACTCTGACGTTACAAAAAGACCATATTGGAGTATATAAGATTACTGCAGGGCTCATACTTTTTCCTTTCAGAAATTGGCGTCGAGCCGCTATCGCGTCTCGCGGTTATAAGTATTCTGGAATTGTTGCAATTACTTCAATATTAGTAAGCGAATCGGAATTCAATTGTTCGTTAAATCGCAAAGGAGTACCTTTTGTCATTCATTCGTTTTGTGACATTTTTTCAAATTCTGACAAATATATTTGTGAAACGTGTTCATCAATCCGGTATGGTCTAGTGGCTAGGATATCTGGCTTTCACCCAGGAGGCTCGGGTTCGATTCCCGGAGTATGGCGCTGACCGTCGCGCAATGCGCATGGGTAACCTAACCTCATTCCGAGACTCGTACAGCGACCAAGCTAAATAACAACCATACATAATCTTACTAACACTATCAAGTAAAATAAGACAACAGGTTATAAGCCAGGAAAATCCTGATCATTTCATCCATTTAGTGTACAGATAGGTTATAATTCCAGCCAGGACCAAAACAAAAGGAAAAGGGGCCGGCATGGCCGAGAACGCCAAGAGAAAGGCGTCCGCCCCTAACCTAACAAATCCCTCGATAAAACTTACAAAAACGAACAACGGTAAAAAGATATCAGGCACGCCAATCACCACAGAGGCGTTAGAAAGAAGCTACAAACAACTGATTAAAGACTACGGTGGACAACAAAATAAAGCCGGTAATGCTAAGAATAAAGTAACACCAAATCTATCTGTGAGCCGAGATCGCCGCGGAAACTCAACGTCCGCCCAGAACGCGCAAAAACCCGACAACAATGATGGAGACGAATGGCAAAAGCCTAAAAACCCAAAGCGGCTAAAAAATCAAGAAGAACTCTCTTCGGGAGTCGCCCACGCCAACAGCTACCAATCGCTGGCAGAATCAACAAGTGATATGGAACTCGATCCAACAGCAGGAGGTAGCGGAGATAACAACGAAGAACACACCAACACAGATAACCCGACAGTAAACAGCCCAAAGAAAATGAAACCACCGCCGATTCATGTAACCAACATAACAATACCGGAAATAATCACTCTGCTTCAACAAAACGACCTCAAAAAAGGAGAATTCAAACTAAAACAAGTAAGTAGTATGGAAAAACCAACAGTCACAGTCTACACCGAATTACCTAACACCCACAAGAAAGCAGTAGATATACTTTCACGAAACGACAAATTATTCTATACTTACACACCAAAAAATATAAAACCCAAATCATTAATCCTGAAAGGCGTTAATGGAGGCTTCACAGCAGATACGGTAAAAGATGAATTAATCGCGCTCAACTTGAATAACGTAAAAATTGAAAAAGTATCAGAAATAAACTTCAACAGGAAAAATCAAATAAAAAAAGAAACGTATTTCTTGGTACAAATCTCGCACGACAGCGAGACCGCAGAATTGACAAAAACAAGGCTTCTCTTATACCAGACAATAAGATGGGAGCATCTCAGAAAAGAAAAAATTTTTCAATGTAAAAGGTGCCAAAGGCTAGGGCACGCAAGCTCAAATTGTAGGCTAGCGTACAGATGCGTCAAATGCGGAGAGGAGCACGGACCACAAAAATGCAACTTGACTGATCAAAACCCAAGAAGCAGCCTGAAATGCTGTAATTGTGGAGAAACAGGTCACCCGGCAAACTACAGGGGATGTCCCTACTACAAGCATGCGCTGAGTCTTGTAAAAAAAAACAATACAATTAAGAGCCAAGAACGACAAGCGAAAACGCAAGCTATTAGCAGGGCATATAACCAAAACATAACCTATGCAGCAATAACAAGCCAACACCCAATGCTCGACAGACACACGCAGCACAAACAAGAGAGGACGCCACAGTACGATAACGCACAAAGCTCAAACACTCGAAACGAAGAACGGAACAACACACCGACCTGGGTGAACGAATTGAAAAATGAGTTTAAAACAATGGCTAATAGACTCACAATGCTAGAGACAGCCATAGCGAATAATTCAAGCAGAATAGACCAATTATTTGATTTGGTTGGTTCGCAGATAGATTACGAGTAATGGAAGCGCACGACCAAACACCGCCCAACCGAAGAAACACGTCAAACGAAGAACCACACACGATAAACATGTTAAAAATAGCAGCAATCAATGTGAACTCAATCATCACGCAGCAGAGAAGATTAGATCTAGAACAGCTCATAGTAGAAAACAATCTGGATATAGCTCTAGTTTCAGAAACTAAATTAAACAATAAACATAGAGTATTCATAAAAAATTATGACGTAATCCGCACAGACAGACCCAGCGCTAAAAAAGGAGGAGGCACTGCCATCGTTATAAGAAAAGAGTTATCTTACACAAAAATAAATTACCCAAACTCGATAAAAAACAAGGTATTAGAATACACCACAATACAACTCAAAGTTAATCATAACAAAAAACTCACAATAGTAAGTCTCTACGCATCGAATAAAATAGAAACAAAAAAAGAATTTATAGAAGAACTAAATGAATTATTCGCAAAACTTAAACTTGAAGAAGATAATGTATACTACATTATAGCCGGAGACTTCAATGCCCGACACAGCGAATTTGGGGACAGAGTAAATAAACCTAGGGGCCGTTTCCTTACGAGATGGGAAAGAGAAAATGCCCAACGTTATAAAACAAAAATCTACGTCCCGTTTGAACCCACATTCATCCCGGCACAAACTGTACTAGATATAGCGATAGTAGATTCCAGGTTACAAATCACCAATCTCGTAAACCAAAAGTTGGATACTCTAACGTACGATAGTGACCACAAAGCTATTCTGTTAGAGGTTCAACTACGACTGACTCAAACTCCAACTCTGACATCACCAAGGCCCTTATACAAAAAAACAAAATGGAAAATGTTCACTAAACACCTGAATGAAGATTACCATTTAAACATTCCGGACGACAGAAACTTATCAAAGGGAGAAATAGATGAATTCTTAGAACTAATCAGCGACCAAATAAAAAACGCTATAGACACAAAGATTCCGAAAACGAGCCAAAACACAAACACAAACCACTATATAACGAACAGAATACGCAAAATGCACAAAGACAAGTCCAAACTACTAACTACACTTCACACCTTGCTAGCAAGACACCCGCTTAACAGACGCCTCATAAAACACATCAAAAGAACCATCAAAGCTATAAAAGGTAAAATAAAAGAAGAAATAAAGAAAAACACAGAAGCGTATTGGACGAAAATCCTAAACAGCATAGATTACAAAAACCCGGACAAATTCTTTCCTACCATCAACAAAGTATTCAGACCAAAGCAGAGACAGGAATTGCCAAGCATGACTGTCAAAAAAATAAACCGAAACATTCTGCAAAGGAGTCAATGCAATCTAAACCTAGCAATTTCAGACAACACCGAGTACATAATAACAGAACAAGAAGACATCCTGAATATAATAGGGGCGTATTTCGAATCTATTAACTCCCCGCGCCACCTAAACACGAACACACGCATCAAAGAATTAGTGGACCAAACAGTTGAAGAATTCTTAACACAACTCGGAAACGACAGAGACAACAACATCACCTCACAAACTTTCTCGAACAACAACAGAGCACACTCTCCGAACAGCGCCCCTGGTAGCCCAAAATATTTTTGCACTACTGCGGAGGTCCAAATAATCACAAAAAATCTGCCGAACAAAACGTCAGCTGGAGTAGACAATATACCATCGATTGTTTTAAAACACTTACCACCGAAAATCATAAAAGACTATACGGTCCTATTTAACAATGCCCTTAACATCCAATACTTCCCTGATGCGTGGAAACGAGCTAAAGTTATACCAATTTTAAAAAAAGGAAAACCACCAAATGATCCATCTAGCTATAGACCCATCAGTCTTACACCCAACATAAGTAAAATTTATGAAGCAATAATTGGAAATGCAATAGACTACCACAGCTGGAAAGAAAAAGTTATCCCGGACAACCAGTTTGGATTCAGACGCAAACACTCGACGGTTCACGCAATCCACAAACTACTCGCCGACGTGAATATGCATCTAGCCAACTACGAGATGGTAGGAGCCACACTAATAGATCTGGAGAAGGCATTCGATTCCGTCTGGATTAATGGCCTAATATTCATTCTCTTGAAAAAAAAATACCCTAGAGAACTCATTGGAATTATCTGGCACACATTGACGCAAAGAACTTTTATAGCCTGGGACGGTATAAAAACATCTACAATAACCTTCGGAATATCGGAAGGTCTAGCTCAAGGGCTGGTAAACTCCCCGAAGCTGTTCAACATATTCACCTGCAACGTCCTTAACCTATTCCAATTAAACCAGCACAACAACACCTACTCAATTGCTTACGCCGACGACACGATTTTCTACATAGCAGGTAAAACTCCAAACGAAATCAAGCCAAAACTTGAAGAGCTGGTAAATAAAATAAATAATTATTATGCAACTTGGAACCTGAGAATCAACCCTGCCAAATGCGAAACCATATTATTCAGACAACCCTCCAGACAAATTTCCGAAAAAAAAAGAACTGAAGCAAAAGATTTTCACATAACAACCTTCATCCCGGACACCAGAGAACCAGCAATAATCCCAACAAAAAAAACAGTTAAATACTTAGGCATGCTTTTAGACGACCTAATGAGATGCTCACAACACGTGGACCTTCAATTGAAAAAAGCAAGAAACACCTACAGAGCTCTGGCAAGGTTATTCCATGACAGCAGAACGAGTAAAAGAGCTAGAGTCATCTGCTACCTTCTGCTGATAAGGCCGATTATTACATACGCGGCACCGGTCTGGTGGAATCTGGGGGCAGCTCAGGCAGAAAAACTGAGGCAGTTCGAGAGAGCTTGCCTCAGAACGGCGATGGGAGCCTACAGAAAAGCTGGTCTCAATAACATCGAAAGAATCAGCAATAAAAAAATATACGACGCTGCAGACATCCCAAGGATCGACAATTTTCTACTAAAACTTACCAGAGACTATTACAGCCAACTCCCGAACATCAACAACGAAACTATACAAAGAATAAAAGACTCAAACCTAGACCTCAAAATTGCGACAGATAAAGGATACATACAACCACAGATGTTCACACAACTGGATAAATTGGGCATAATCCAGAATGAATTAAACATCCCCACTTTATACCACCGCAGCAGGCATAAAGCAAACAAAAGGATACCAATAGAACAATACCAAAGACATGAGAATAATCTCAAATATTCTACAGCGATCCCAAAAAGGGATGCTGAAGACTTTCATAGAATTCGCGATATTTATTGGTGGCTAGGTGACAATGCGGCTCATATTGGGGCGCTGAAAAGAAGAAAAAGAAGAACAGAGGAAGAGGCCAGACGACGACTCATCCGCAACCAGCGTTAAAAAAGAACAAAAAAGAGAAATAAAACAAATATATTAAAAAAAAGAGACAACAGACATAAAAGTCAATCGTTAGTTATAAGTGTAAATATGTAAATATGTACATAATTCTTTAGCTCTAAGTTAGTTTTAAGTCACTTCAAAAACAGTTAGGGAGGTTTTTTTTTTTCTTTATTTTTCCACCCTCTAAAACCACACAGACGCTGACTGGACAAAAATAAAAACTCTGTCCAAACCCTCAAAATAATATACGAAAAAAAAAAAGTCAAACCCAGTTTGCAGATATAAAAGAGACTCGAGATGCTGTTGAGAACGGCCATATATCTCACCAAAACAAGCCATCGCCCTTGTATTAAGATAAGGTTTTTAATTTCGTTTATTTTTACCTATACATGTGATGTAAAAAATTGAAAATAAATAAACTTTAAACAAAAAAAAAAAAAAAAAAAAAAGGTTCGATTCCCGGTACCGGAAATTTTTTCCACTTTCGGCACAGCCGATCATGACATCATCCGACTATTTTTTTTTTTCATCACGATCTATTCATTATAACAACTCTTGCAAAAAGAATATCCATGAGGTTTATTAAAAATCGATACATACTTTGATATAATTATAAAAAATTAGTTTCTCATTTTTCAACGAAAATTCACACTTTGCAATCAAACTATTCTCTATGTAAAATTTGATAAGGTGCTGTACCTTCAAGATGATTTAGTGTGCTAAATTTTATTATGATTCGGATAACAACGCTTTTAACTTCAGTGTTTTTGAATGCATCTAATATGCATGTAATTTGCATGAAATTCGGTACGCACTAATGACTAGAATACCTGGATCTCACCCAGAAGGCCCGGGTTCGATTGCCAGCTTACAAGACCTTGAAAAAGTTTTCGACTCAGTATGCTTATCCGGACTCTTGTACAAATTACACTATAAAAACTTCCCAAAACCGCTAATAAATAATATCTTGGAATATAACAGCCGGGAAATCCTTTGTCACCTGGGATGGTAACAATGCATCAACTGAAATCTTTCAAATAAAAGAAGACCTTCAACGAGGGATTGTGAATTTACCATTACTCTTCAACATCCTTGCTTCAAACATGCTTTCCCCTTTCGAGCTCAATGACAACCCCAACTCTGCAGTCATCGCATGTGCAAATGAGGTTATCATCCACCATTCGAATAAGCGTATCAAACCAGTTCGCCTAGCTCTGGTAGCAACAGTGAAAAATTAAATACTGGTACGTCGCCTGGAACCTTCGCCGAAGTACAATTAAATGAGGAACAATTCTAGTTAGTAAGTCACACAATCAAATTCGGAAATTTAAGCTACCAAAGCTAGAAAAGCATTCACCGCTAACATCAACATATTTTATAACAAACACTTTACCAGTAAAACTAGAATTATTCTGCACGTACTACTAATTCCACCCATGCTGCTCCGACCTGGTAGAACCTCAAACATACAATGATGGAAACATTACAAATATCCCGGACACACACCAACTTCATCGAAAACAGACATCTTTTTGCAAAATAAACTGAAGTTTCGCTAAGAGATCATTTAGATTTTCATAGACTAAAATTTCATGAATATTCATGGTTAGAAATCAACAGCCCACATATAACTTAGAGTTCTAATATCTATTTCTGTAACTGTTCGAAGCTATTTTCAGTTGCCACGGATTGCTTGAGTATGTTTGCCTTGCTTTTGACATCATGTGCTCCGGTATGGTCTAGTGGCTAGGATACCTGGCTCTCACCCAGGAGGCTCGGGTTCGATTCCCGGTACCGGAATCTTTTTTGCGATTTTGATGTTGATAATTTCTAATTGTTCAAAGAATGGTTGGGGACCACGATGCGATATCCTCCGACACAATATGCGGCAGTCAAAATTACCACACGTGAATTGTTTTTTTCATTGGGGGTTGGGTTTTTTTTTTTTTTTTTTTCAATCTTCATTCATTTTCAACTTCATTATAATATAACACTGAACAAGTTGTGTAGTTGATGGCGATCTGTGTTGTGTATTTGTTTTTGTTAAGGAGAGTTTGTTTAGAATTGCGCTCTGTGTTGTGTGTTTGTTCGTGGCGAGTTTGTTTAGTTTTATTTACAGTTGAGTTTTTTCCATCTTTTTCATGGCAGGTTTATTTGTTTACGTGTGGTTTCGTGTTGTAAAAAGTATTAACAAAAATAATGTATAGAACATATAGAATATGTGTTGCTTGTATGGACCAACAAAAGATGAATAATGATATGATAACATGAATTATGTGTAGTGTGTTATGTACTATTTAAAAAAATTAATTAGTCGCTTGACTTTAATTCGGCAATTGTATAATTCCCTTTGAAAAATTTCACACCGGATATCGTGACCGCGAACATTTTGGTTTCGGCTAACCTGACCGCGGATATTCCGTCAAGAATATTGAATCAAACGACATTCAGTTCCAAGACCGAATAGTCGTCGATGAACGTACCTTGACATCACCAACACACAGCATTTTTGGCGGTTGATTAGCTCGTACAACGAATTCAGGACCGACACATTGATTCTTGTTGAAACTTCGAGTTGGTCCACCGATCGTTCTGTATAACCGAGAAGGTGCTCTCTGAACTGGCTTGCCTCGACGTGCCCTCGGCCCATTTTTTATCGCCAGTCTAAAACCACATTCATGCAAATAAGTATTCGTGAAAAAATTTAAAACGTATAATAGAAAAACTTATGAAAAAAATAGCAAGCCTAAAAAGATATGACCAAACTAATAGAATCTATTTTTAATATTTCTCACCTTGGTGGCTTGGCTGGAGCAACAGATTCGTTCAAGCCGTTATTGGGTTGAGGAAGTGGAGCCGCGGGTCTCTTAAGAGT
This sequence comes from Campoletis raptor, assembly GCA_948107755.1. Lineage (NCBI taxonomy): Eukaryota > Metazoa > Arthropoda > Insecta > Hymenoptera > Ichneumonidae > Campoletis > Campoletis raptor. The sequence goes on along the minus strand of OX403628.1, from coordinate 14,964,796 downwards.
AGTCATGAGCCTGGGTGGTTTGGGAGGTACCGGGCCATGGATACTCGGAACTTTCATGGAAGACACTAGATTATTTTGAGAACTGCTTACTTGCCCTGCGTCCATTTTGTCACCGGTGAAAACACATAAATCGGACGGTACAATTGCACCATTACTTTGCGAATAAGAATTCCGTGATCCAGCTATGGATTCTTGATAATTCCTTGTCGGAAGCTGAGGATTCGAGTATTGTCGATGGAGCAGATGAGTATTGATGGTTCTCCCATTTCTAGGGATGTTGTTTTTGCCCCTTATGTCATCTGGATGTGCTTTGTCACTATTGGAGGATCTAGCGAGACGGGCGATGTTGGGTTGAGACGATCCACCATTTTTAATGGTCCTCGGCCTGCCCGTAATGGTTTGGCCATAAAATTCTTCCTTGCCCATGTTCGACTTAACCAAAAGTCCATTGACCCGGACATCCTGTGAGCTCAGAAACGGCTTTACAGGCAGGGCATAAATTGGATCACTATACACATTGTTGCTCCAAGTGGTTTGAGCAGCACTTTGACCATTGGAGGGCATTATTAGGTTGTGAGTACTTCTCGCGTAAGCAGTGAGTCCTCGTTGATCGCGTTCCGAGTATTCTGGTTGGGAATTTGTTCGCGCATGATGGATCCCAGGATGCTTCGTATTTCCAAGTTGTATATCTATCTGCGATTGGAACTGAGGCTTTACGCTGCTAAGAGTTGACTCATGCCCTGATAAACTGAGCAAATTTGGATGTGATCGCGAGTTACGTGACTGAGCCTTGAATAAGGCACCCTTGACCTGATGCTTCGAAAAGTGACCCATCCCCGGAGGCTGCTGAGTGTGTTGCTGCTGTTTTGGATGTGGAGGGTTTTGCTGTTGAGATTGTGCTTGATGTTGATTCTGGCGTTGATGAGGACGTTGAGTACCTCCTGATATGGATCTCAATGCTGGGAAGGCAGCTCGCTTCCTTGCCATGTACTGTCCCGATCGCGTCACTTCTCTATACATATCCATCACGATATGGGTAAAAGGTTTCGATTGCAAACGCGTACGGCAGTACTCGGATATCACCTGTCAACAGAGAGTCGAAATTGAACTAGAATTATCTCATGATCTTTCAGAAAAAAAATTTAACATACGACTCTAATTAATCAAGATTTTTTTTCTTTTAACGGCCACCCTTTCCACCCCTACCTCGAGGAATTGGATGATTCCCTTTGATAGTTTATTAAATTCACTGAGGAGCGAGCTGAATCGCATGGATCCGTATTGAGCTGTGACGAATAAATAGATCGACATTACTGAGACCCAACTTATTGATTAATAAACTTACTTGGCTCGTTGGGTATTGCATTTATGGATATTCAGTAGCAACAAGTATCAAGCTGGCTGGAGAGCAAAACAAGCAGCTCTACTTTATGTTCATTGGACCACAAATAGTTTGCTTAACGTTAAATCATATTAAAAAATCGATTCAGGATCATAACTCAAAACCACGACTGGAAGTCGATTTGTTTAAGAAGACTATTATGGGAGGAACTGGATAAGATCTACAGTAATTATGAAAGTCGATATTTTCGCTCAGTTGACAATTCGTAGCCACAAAGTCTCGGTGCCCCCCCCCCCCTCCCCCTACCACCAACCCATGACCTCCACTGATATCTTCAACCCACGCCCATCTATAAAAGCCAACGTTGCACTTTAATCAAATTTCAATTAAAGACGTAAGGCGCGACTTGCAGGAGTAAGTGCTTTCCCAAAAAGCCAGGGACCTCGCTACTGATAAATGATTGGTGACGGAGAAATTCCACCCAGCAATTTGAGAGTTACATATATTGCAGGGGGGTTAGTTTCGAGCAACCATTCTGCATCGATCGTCTGCTTCATGGAAGCTGAATATGTGCATTAGTAGACAACTTCTGTAGCTTTTCTGATGGATCAAGAATTGGAAGTAATACTGGATATTCACCCTCAGCTTCATGTACATCAAGCTGAGTTTTTGAATAATGGAAGATGGTTATTAAGTGCCATAGCGTTCGTTCTGTAATTTGGGGGATCACCATACAAGCTCTGCGAATGATTCGTAAGAAAGGCTACGAAGGTGAGTCAAGAATTTTATTTAATAGAAAGAATGTAATGGAGTACGATTTGGAGAGGAATATCGATGTCTCCGAGTGGATGGTTGCTGTCTAGAACTAGAAAGGAGTTCGAAGAGATATTCACGTGGAAATACGTACATTAATGGAATGAATATTGCATGGAGGAGTACCATGTGGTTTGTGCGTTATCCCATGCATGTTAATATTGACACCATCCGTGCATAGTCCCCTCCCCCTCTCCCTCACAAAATTGCGTCCACGCCCATGTGTATTGTGTGTATTAGTGACGTGGCAAGTAAGCTGGTACGAGATACGAACAAACGTATTGTTTGTGCTGATTCTCGCAACGTCATGCTATGTGACCCATCATTCTCCTATATCAACCCCGAGAACGTGCCTAGAAATTTCGATAATCGAACGATCTGCTAATTCCAATCATATTTATTTCCCATTTCCCAGATCGGTGACAAACATACTTCGGGGACATCGTTATTGACGACGTATCAACGTTAATACAATTTTTATAAACGGTTTTTCGAAAAAAACATCATCAACCTGTCACCCCATCGATTTTCCATAAAAATCATTATTCCATCATCTATTCTTCTCTCTTTCTCTTTCGCAAGCTGCTCTAATTGCGGTGATAAATTTAAGCACCGCTTTTACACGTGATCCCATTCGCTTAATCGTTTAACCGCTATTTTCGAAAGTTCGCAATTACGACGGAATTAACATCGTCCATTCTCCAAATACCGATGTATATTACGATGCATTACCTTCAGGATTATACTTTTTTAATAACAATGATATTTCGAAAATTCGAAAAATTTATTTCAAAGCCCAACGCAACCAGATTTACATCAGGGGTTGAATATGTGTAAGGCATTATTTCAAATTAAAAGATCGATTACTACGTCCACTGCTGTAATTTTAACGTTGAAAGCTTTGACATACGCAAATGCACGGATTGAATTGTGGTAAAGGAGCATCTTATGTGTGGTCGTAGGTACGGGTGTTCGCGTCACTGAGAAGCCATCTTTAAAGTAAATTTATCAAAGCAAAACCTCTATTTACGACGCCATCGAAAGCATCAAGAATCCTCTCTCTTGTCACTACAACTTTCAATGCCGTTGACAAGAACTGTCATAGCGGTCATAATGCTTATTCTCGACGCATCCTCTTTCGAGGACACCACAACGCCATTGTGCGGTATTCTTCATTGTCTACCGTAAAATGTGCTTGAATAGAGGAGCGTTATATACGAAGGTGTATATTTACTGCGAACCACGTGACAGACCAAAATAAATAAAAAAAATGTTTTCTCGTCGGAAAGCGTTAAAATGTAGAGAAAAAACAATATACCATTTCGAGATGCGATGCTAAGAAAAACCATTTGAATAAATCTTTAAAAACATAATGACATTGAAAATAACCCATTTGAATGCAGCTTTTATTATTCCCATGAGCATTTTCTTAACTACTTCGTGTTTACGTCGAAACTTCAATCCCGAGATAATCTAACGAGCAAACAAACCAAAACTTTTGTAATTTCTTTTTGGACTCCAATGAAACTTTGCCATCATACATACATTCAAAAATGTAATAAAAATTCCGCTGAAATCATCTCTTTGAACATTTTCCTTTCGTGCTGGCAGCCCATACTATAATTTTACAATTCAGACGGTCCATCAACAATTTTCGTTGGCCAGAAAATAATGAGTCTCTATTCAAATAGCTTGTAATAACAAACAAGCAAAAAAAACTCTCATTGCGTGGGAGTGGCTGGTAGCTGAGATTTATTTAATGTGCCATGGTAAATGCACCTCTCATTTGATGCTTTCGGAGCTTTACAAATTCCGATAACACAATCAGCCTGGCATATCATTCCACGGCAATTGGTTTATTATTCACCCTGGCGCACCCTGTAACTCTATGTATATACCATATACCCTCCTGGCATCTTCCTTGTAGTAGGTGGTGGCCAAGACGCCTTGTCGCTCACACTCGAGCTCGACCCAAGCAATTGTAGTCAGATGCAGCAGTATAGCTACGGAGGCGGCGCTCCAACACATTCAGGGATGTTAAATCATCTCTGCTCTTCGCCTACGCTCGCGGCAATTCTCTCCAGCAACACATATATTGAGACACACCTACAGGTGCATGTGTACGCGCGCGTGTGTGTGTGTGTGTGCGCACTTGCATATATAAATCCGTTGGCAATAAAGCTAATTAATTCGAAGCTACTCCTGCCTCCCCAGCTTCAGCATTAAAAACATATGGGGTTTTCCGAATGAAATCGATTAGCACATCAAAACAATGTTTATAAATATTCTGTTAGAAAGTTTCAAGATTTACAACACAGTGGATAATTCTTGTTGGTATAGATAAACGAAAAAAATCACGTGAAAATCATTTCGCATTCTCAAATTACGAAAAGCTCAATGAAACATGCTTGTTCTTTACTTTTTTTGTTCGCGATTTTTAACATTTCGTCTGCAAAACCAGGTCGTTCGTGTTCGGATCAGAATGATTTTGGTTTGTACCTAGGAAATACGAGAAGGGCCGACGGTCCCTTCTGTCCATGAAAAAAGTTAGGGGGGAGTACCGACGCCCAACTTACAAATTTTTAATACCTTCGAGGCAGTGGTGACGAGCGCATCAATTTCGTAATGGACACGAATGATGTTGAACCGTTTCTGCAGACGGCATAGTAAAAAGGTAGGTATACGATATACTCTCTTGTTTTATGAAGAAAATCTTTTTACGACGGGTATATCCTATGTTTCATGAATCTATCCGTTTTGACGTGCCTCCATATTTCAAACAACAAATTTAACGCTTCCTCGGGTTTTGCGCTCCCATCGAGATAACTGTGATCATTCGATGCGGAGCAAATTTCAATGATGTGTCAGCAATCGCAACTGAGTATTCGCACATGTTTCAATATATGAAATATCAAGAGACGCGGTAGCGGCTCGACGCCAGGTATTGAGGCGATTTAGCAGTCGCAGGAATGGGGGTCGATAACTGAAAAGTAGATACACGGTGTTCTCGGACACACTTGATATTTAAAGAAAAAGAAGAGTTAGACGTTATTCTGTCATTAAAGAAGAACAACGTGTAACGTCGATTGGCGTCAAGACACATTGTTGAGAATTCACTGTCTTAATATCTTGAAGAGAAAAAGCATCTACGAGCTCACTTCGCAGCAAAAAATCGCAGTACGACGACATTCGAGACAATGACACACATCACCGGATCGAGCTTCCGACAATTTTCGAAATTCGTGCGCCGTCTCTGGCGATTACTCAGACCACGTGGCGCTAGCTCCTTTGCAACAGGTGGGACACCAGCGTCCCCTTTGTTCACGGAGCGTCCGAGACGAAACTCGATTCACTAGCCCCCTCTACCCTTCTCACATCTCACCGTTGAGTTGAAGAACGTTTGAAAAACGAAACGCTATGATTGGACGGAGATTCGCGGGCACAACGAAGCATCGGCGCCACTAGCACGGCAACAGCGAGAAGCTCACGAGAGCTTCTCCTCCACGACTCGGCACGCGATGCATTCCTTTATTTGTTTTATTAATTATTAATAATAGATTAATTTAACGACAATGACGTGGCTAAAATTCTCCTGACAACAATTACTTAACTATCGAAAATACGAGGAAGAACTTTTCTTAATCCTTAATTCACTCGAAAAGTAAGTCGTTTTTCGCAATTTCATGCCCGCGACTGCGCGAAGCGCTGTGTTTGTTCGCCATTGTTCTCTTGTACGCCCGATTACTCCCACTTTGTCCTTCCTACCTTCTTGTTATTTCGAGCCCTCCCTGTTATTTTATAGTAGTAAATTAAGTAAAATAAGTTTTGTGCCAAGAATTACGGACGCGACGAGAGCTGCGGTATTAGATTTAGTAAAATATTATTGATGATAGGAGTCGTTTCCCCTCCTTTTCCATTTTTCCTATTTTTCCTATTTTTCCAATTTTCCAATTTTCCATTGCATTGGATTACGATTGGCCAATTTTACGAAATTTGACAATTATTTCTTTTGCGGTTTTGCGGAAAAATCGTTACGCTTTATACGTTTTTTTAACGACTCTAGAGATGAAAAACTGGCCAGCTTATTTGAATATTCGTGACGAAACAAACTTACGTCCAGTAGATTCATTAAAGATGCACGTCTATGCGGATCAGGCTCTGTCATCGCCGAGAGAACAGACTGAAGAGCGGAGGATGGTGATACCGATACGGATCCCGTAAGAGCTGCTACTCTCGGTGTCGTATCCAGTAATGCACGGCCGAGTGAAAACATCCACATCTAAAATTATTAAACGGATTGAAAGAATTAAGAATCCGAACAATATTTAAACCGATTTACAACTTTTCTATTCAATAACATTGAAATTTATCAATACTTCAATTATGCAATTCCTTTATAAATAAATTTGCATATAAAAGGTGGTATGTGGTGAATGGAAACGAATTAATTAATGTAGACCAATGAAAGTGCTTAATTGATCCGAATGGCACAATAATAATTGGTGGTTTTGAATGAGTGACAAATATTGTTTGATGATTGCGTATATGGGGGAAAATAACGTCAGCTGCTGTACGAGGGTCCGTTTGTACGATGAAATGTGAGTATAGCACCTTTAAGCGGAGTTCGGAACGGTGCTAATTAGAGGCAATTTGGGAAGAATTCGATAATGACGAGACGACGCCTCGACCGTCGTTTTTATACGTACCGATAGTCTAGCGACGTTTCCCAAGGGACGTTTAATGAAAATGGCCACGAGGGAGGACCGTTTTGTGGTAATCCGGGATTCGTCCTATGGCGTGGTCGGAAAAAATGTTCGGCTCCGACCCGCGATTTGAAGGGAGAACAAAGAAGAAAAAGTAAACATGCCCAAAAGAAAAACAGAAAAAATCGAAGAACGACGCGAAAGAGTGGAACTCGCCGAAAAAAATGAGGACCACTCAAGCTTCGTCGCTGCCTGGGCACAGAATAAATCGATAGTTCAACGACCTTTGATAGTCGGCTGGCTGAACACAGTGTTATCTCCCTTTAAAAATCACTTAAAACGCGGCCGCACGTTTGAGGAATGGATTTCCAAGCGCAGCACTGCTGAGGATAAAGTTTTTTCCTGTTCATTCAGAATAGTCCACGCGAAAGTTCTTAAGGATTAAAATAGATGAAAAGATATTGAGGGGAAAAAGAAGCGTAAATGTGTAAAACATAAAATAATAAATAATAAATATATATTTAAAGAAGCTTCATATTTAGTTCTTTTATTATTATTATTACTATTATTATTCCCATTATTTTTATTATTTTCCATATATTTTAAAGGGGATTGCCTGCTTTCTAATCTTGCCAGCTCAACTTTCGCACTTTCCAAGTGCATAGCTAAGAGCTTTGCCCTCTCGCGAGAACTTTAAAGCACTGTTCAAGCATACACTTGACCTGAACAATGCCCGAGGTACTGGATGCATATCTGTACAGTAATAGACATCTTAGCTCCTCGAAAAAACAGAGTACACGCATTACGTACCGACGCACATACTCATACATCCAACTTATCTTTCTCGTGCAGCTTTTTGAATAAAGATTCATGACTTTAACGTCAAAGAAATTTGGAACTGAGAATTCCGTGTTAATTTATTTTCTGGAGAAGTGTACTGATAAATAAGAAATGTTTTTTGAATATGTTTAAACATGAAACTTGTTCTATTGTATTGAAATTTTACTTATACCGATTTTCTGAATGATTGCAACCGATACTTTTACTACAAGAATGTAGACTTTTTAAGGCTATTGTTACCTTAGAAATTATCGAGACATTATTTTCCCAGGCAAAGGAACAACGGGAAAAAGTGAATTACTGCGAAATTACTAGCGGATTATTCATCCGAAGAAGAGGAGAAAAAAAATTGCGCTGCGAGATAATTTTATGAAACGTTTAACCGTTGCTCAACGGGAAAATAGAATAATAATCCGAGGTCTGGTTTATCGTGTACAGGAATCACAAAAAAAATCTGTTTTTGCCCCAGGTTTATAAAAAAAAGACCTAAATGCACGGTACAAAAGGTGCAGCTACGTAAACGCAAGGGATTTTATGTGGCAGAGGAATGTTGTGTAGAGGAAAAAAGAAATGGGACCAACGGACGTTAAAGGACAGGTTACACAGCTACTGTAAACTACGCTATCTGAACTGCTCTACCAGCGTTAGTAATATTTGTACAAAGACCATTGTCTGCCATTCCTCATTCTCGAGCACACGTTGCCGGCACACGTGAAGTCGGAAAAGCTTTAACATCCGTAGCACCCCTCCGAGCTATGCAAAATTTTGCTCACACTATTCTTGTCCGCATGCTTTCCGCGATGACGCAGATGTATTTTGTTTCCATTCTGTAGAGTTGGGTTTTCAAACAATCCCCAATCGTATACAAGTAATTCTAAAATTCGTACTTAAACTACTGAAAATAGCCAGATCGTAAGATTCTAAAGAAGAAGTTTTCAGTCAATTTCTTCAACGATGCACCGTTGCGGAGATACAATTAAATGAGTTGCAGCTAATACGATGCCTCAGAGAGAGGAAGAGGTGGCGCGAGTCCAACCCACGGATATACTCGACTAGACGCTTTGTCTTTATAGCGGTCCGGATTGGGTATTACTAATTGATTCGTATCTTCGTGACGGTTCAGATATTTAAAAAAATGGCTGAAGACTTTTGTGTCAAAAATTTCACCGGAAAATCGTGCACCATTGACGTATTCCATTTTTCAGAAGCTCTATTTTTCTTTTCATCAGAATGAACTTATCATTTTTTTGTGCGATTCGACTGTTTTTGATAACTTTTTCAAAGCGACCTCTGTTTTTTTAAAGGCCTCCGTTTGAGGTCTTCTGTGGGGAAAGACTTCGACAGGAGAAGACTTTCTGTGAATATCAGTAACTTTTTTGGGTCCGTTTATTCATCCAGAGAATGGGTTTTCTTGTAGATTTTTCGAGTATTTATCACAGGGTTGAATTTTTTTAAGGGTGACTTACTTTTTGTGACCGGTATTTCCGAGGGTACAAATCACCTGAAGGAACAAACTTTCGAAAAAGATAAAAAATGTTCCTTCGAAATAAGTACTCGATTTCATAACAATAAAAATAATTAAATCAGCCCTCCCCCGGAGAAGGGAGATGAATAAGACACATTTTCCCACCACTCAATTGAGCAGTAAATGGAAAATGGAACGATTTGTAATATAGAAATCGCTCGTGAAATGGAATTATAAATTTTCAATAATCCTGGATGCTCTCTGGGCTCAGTTGATCCGCATGGGCCATGTGGCACCAAATGATAAATGATATATCACTAGGACGTTGAGATTATTAATCAGCCAAAAAATTAGTGCAGCTGGTTCGGTTGATATATTAAAAACATATACCTGTCGGAGAAGGTTTGGAATTCACTACTGAACTCTGAGTTTTGCGTGTGGGACGCATAGTAACACTTTTTTTATTTTTATGGACAAAACAGAAATCGAACTTTGGATAATAATTAAATTGATATTAAAGATATATCAAGCGATCTTGATTATCTCGCTTCGACTAACTCCTCGCTCTCCTTTCTTTCTCATCTGTCAGTTGTCAAAAATAGTTGAAGGAAGCCAGGCCACTTCACTTCGATCTTCGACATACCTATATATCGAAAGGTTTCTGAAGATTATTAAGGGATAAATTTGTAAAATAACATTCATCGAATTTCGCACGAATTTAACTCGTATTTCATTATAAATGAAAATACATCGCTTTATCGAGGGTGTTGAATATTCGAAAAAAAAACGGGAAAGAGAAAATGAAACTAACCTTTTCCGAATCCGTGTCCGAGTACACACGACCCGGACGATATTCTGGTGGTAAATACGCCCTCGCAGCTTCCGGTGATGCTAACCGAAGTATAACTCTACCACGTGGTGTCAATTCCAGGGTGTGGGGAGTCACCACCGGTCCCACCCCGGAGCCCCCCACCACTCCACCATCTACAACAAATGGAACGACAAGTTTTAATTACGAAATATTACTCATAAAAACACTCAATTCTCTTTCTGCTTCGTTAAATTAAACAGCTTGAACCTTCATATATATCCTCCTTTTGTTTATACGACTAATAAAATCGCATTTAAACGCACATCGTTAATTATTTAATAATTTTTTCAAATAATGTTATGACAATTCACAATTCCACGATTTAGAGGTTTTGGTATACACGAACGTTTTCCAGTTCGGATAAAAAAAAAACCGAAAGCTTCCCACCAGCTTACGTAATGATGAATAAGTGGTAAGAAAAGGAAAGAAAAAGAATTGGCCAGCAGTGCATGTAATTATGGTAAATAAGACGGTAATTTGCGGGAAATCCCCAACATCCGAAGCCCCTTTTACAACGCACCTGCGACCCACTTTTTGATGCTTTCAAAGTTGTTTGCTGGCTATGATATACGTATAAATCGTTTAAATTGGCACAAGTTGGTAAATGCGGTTGTGAAGAACTAGCATTTTCTAATTAAGGGTATGAAGCAAAGAAAGTGTATGTAGAACGAGATTTACATGAACTCAGAATTCACAATGAAATCGAGCATTCGAATTTCATGAAATCTGTCATCGCAACTCGGTAAAGGAAGGTACGCTCCTCTTCATCTTTTTATGCATAACAATGGAATTTACTATTTTTATTCGAAACAGATCGTGTAATCGATGTATAAACTTGAATAGTCTCGTATATTTTTCTATTTTCGGCTATTATCTTTAACGAGCTCAACCAGCTGAGAGTCTAAAAACTGAAGGTAAATCATTTACGATATTTCTCTTCTCTCGCATAAAGTCACAGCTGTCATGGACTGTAACCGGCTCCTAAAGTCGAGATAATTCGCTATTCCAACATTAATACTGTGCGTGTCAGAAGCATTAGCAGTATTACGAGCGCTAAAAAGTATCCTAACTCAGAAGACAGCGAGCCACATTTATAGGGAGATGGATTAGAAAGAGTGCTTGCCAAAAGAGTGTGGTACGTGGTTAAATTCCGAGCGCAAAACCCTACCTCGTTGGATACCCTGAGGCTAAACGAGAGAGTGTGTAATACTTTCCACGGACACGAGGAAAAGTGGCCCAATTTTGGCATTCTCGGTGAGCCTAGAGTTTTTCCAACCCCCTCTGGTCATACGACTATGGCCATCACTCGAGAAATGCGAATATTTCACCCAGCTACGCTCCCTCACCTATATTTTTCCCCCTGTACCATTATTCCCAGGTCGACGAAAAATTTAATCAAGCCGCAAGTGGTGGTAAAATAATAAAAAAATCTATATTTTCCGTCGCACGGGAACCACGCCACATTTTTCAGTAAACGGAACACATTTTTTATTAACGATCCGGATATAATCGAATCCAATCATACTGGTGCGAAAGATTCAATTGAGAAATTTATTTTATATGGTATTATCGCTTTTTTTGTAACGAAATGAGTAAAAGAAAAAAATAATTGAAACGTAAGAGTCTAAGGCTAGTGCCCGTGTTTCGGAAGATACAATGCATCCGGTGTGTCAAGAGGCGTCCATCACAGTCTTTGATATTTTTCTTTTTTTATCTTGTCCTACGAAGTGAAGGTAAACGAGTATCGCGTGGTTTACAAAACACACTGACCGTCAAGAATTTATGTACCTTCGGCGAGAAGACTGGACTAAAGCAATAGTGGTCAAGCTGTGTGAATAGACAGCCAGTAGACCAAGCGTTAACGTTACCAACGATCAACAAAAGCACACCAAGAGTTTCGTACGCTGGAGAAACATCGAAGAGCCAGCCATAGGCTTTCCTACACTCTTGGACAAATCGCCTGTTCCGTTTGTTTACTCGCGTGTTGCAACCTTCAACCTCCAACGCAAAGCGAACTCTAGAGAAAATAGCGAACGTGAACACAACACTGTAGCACTCTTGGACCCGGAGTAACTGCGCAAGAAGCGAGAGAAACTAATTACACGCCGATCTGGTGCTCGAGATGCCCTTTTCGAAGCGTACACTTTAGTGGTCATATGACGGATGCAACGAAGATCTGACAATTGACGTAGATATTAATAAGAATAATTAATATTGTGAAAAAAATGTCATCGATCACCTAAAAACAAATGCCACAAAAAAAAAAAGAAAAAAAAAGAAAAACCGATTTATCGTGAAACTCAAAGATGCTCTACCCTTAGGCAGAAAAGCAATGGGGATTTGCTAAATCACGAGTGTTTATCTCTGGAAATGGATCCTTATTTATGGATTTTTTTTGATAGCTGAGTCCATAGAAGATTTTTTCTCATTATGTTTCGTTTTGAGGGACGGCGCCTAGTCCTGAAAGTGCATTAAAACGATTATGACCTGAAGATACGAGCATGCAGACATGAAAATTGATGGATGGTCCTCGGAAGCTCTCATCACTACTCATGAACTTTTTGAATAAAAACGTATTTCCATTAATGTACCGCATTTGTTTTTCAAGAATTTCGTTTTACTTCTTAACGAAAAAATGAGCGTGTTAGTAGGAACAATATAAAATCGTGTAAAATTAAAAGATTAAAAACGGTTCATCTCAATATACGAACAATGGAATTCTCTTGTAAAATACTTTATTTTTGCGTCATAAATACACACTATTTATTAGATCAGAGCTAATTACGGCCCATAATGAAGATTTAGAGTTTGTTCGAGTGAGACAAATGCGTTGTTGAAGACGGTAATACATCAAAAAGGAGTAATTACCAGGCGACGAAAGACCAGTTCAGACTAACAATATATACTGAATAAGGGTAGAAATGTATATTTATATAGGTACACATAAAAGGTGACTAAGTGTCGCACGTACGAAAGGCGACCAAGTCCGCGATTAAATTTTTGTCCTGGAAAAAAAAGGTCGGGTCGTAAGTATTCATTAGGTTGTGGGTGTAAAAAAGTGACAAAAGCGTCAGCGTTCTCGGGCGTTACACAAACCAGTCATGGCGCGCGTCATCCCAGGTAAATGAGTGGCAGCTCGTTAGACCGATGAGATTTTTAGGTATGCGCTAATATCTACGTAACGACGACTCGACTTTGCCCTATAACTCAGATCCGAGTGTGAATTTTTTTCATTAGGTGACAGCAAAAAAATCGACCATTTTTTTCCGTCGCAATGTGCCGCCCGGTGAAAGATGTTTGAATAGCTTGTAATTAGAACAAGACCATGAAGTTTTTTTTTACGACCATATCCTAAGAATTTGCATAAACACTTCACCCTCGTAGGTTTTAAAACTTTTTACACATTTAAGATCGCTCCAATTTCGTGAAAAAACATTATTAAATAAAATAATCAAGATTTCCTCATTGTTTGCCATAAACAAATAATAAAACTCATGTTATTCGTTATAGAAATTTAGAAGAAAAAAAATTACAACAAAATTTAAGCAGTGAAAAATTTCATTCAAATATTTCTCTCACTTGGAAAATGAAGTTTCTACAAGGCCAGACATAATGAAAAATTAAAATTGTTCCTCATATTCAGTAAAAAATTTACAAACGTAAATTAAGGTTTATGTGAACAGATGTTTCGTACCTAAAGTTGTAAAGTCTCAATTATAGCCCTTCGCTAACCGGCTATTACTTTAGAAAATCAGAGGTTGCAGTCAAGTGGGTAATCTTAAGCTCTTAGACATGTGTTTAAAATCATCTACATATTTCATGTAAGCTATACGTTAAAATATGAGTACAACAATTATGAGAATCAGTCAATCATCTATGAGTAAAAAAATCATGAAAATATTTAGTCCCTGAATTGATTGAATAGTACCAAAAAAATTAATAAGGATAAGTTACTAAATATTTAATTATTTCAATGAATATTATTGTTTTTCGCGTTAACGTTAGAAATGAATCATTGAATTAAAATGCAATTCACGATAACCATAAAATATGGAGTGAAGTATAAAATCTGCGAGAAAATCTATTAACCATAAAAAAAATTCTCGATCATGGCTTATGCAGTTTTTAAGCCTTTTCAGAGTAAACGACGAAACGAAGAGCAGGAAGGAGGAGGAATGGGGACAGAAAAACAGAGGTGAGAAAAGTGGAGAAATCCAAGTACCCTCTGACGTTTCCACATTCTACATAAAAGTGCTTCACCAGTTGGCAGAGTGCCAATAACTTTATCGGGACGTTAAATATCCAGCGAACTTTGCAAGTGGCATGAGTTTTCACGGCGTTTTATATGCTGTGATGTTTTAGCCCTAAAATCAAAAGAAAAACGTATCATGACATAATATAAATTTCTTGACTGTTTGACAAAAATATTTACGATAAATTTGTAGAAATGTGAATCGCACACAATTTTTCGTACCTAGATTGTCAAGCGGTTACGTCTTTAAAAATTTTGATAAAATTTTTGACACGAAAAAAATATTGGAAAATCTTATATCTCACAGAATTACACCGAAATTGTCGATTATTATTTATCGCAGGACTAAATTATTGAACGGTTTTTACATTTTTTATTTTTTTAAAAATCCAGTTTAAGTAATGAACGATTGTAACGGGCCCTGCTTATGCGCCCAAAAAGTACGGCTCTCTGCGATAGGATTACCTTTAAACTAGTAATCAGTTTTTTTTTGTTTTATTGGAAGCCATTTTATGGATTTGCATGAAGGCGGAAAAACTCTCGTCCATGCTGTCAGACGACTAGAAAATATGCCTTTTTTATAATGTACGCCACGATGATGCGTAGATGAGTCTCATTTTCATGTCGATCTCAATCATGAATGGGACAAAAACGTGTTCATCCTTCCTTGCCTCCTTGTGTGTACACATATATATGAATATATGTCGTAGCAGAGCCAAATAATGAGCAAAGCAACGTGTGGTTGCTCGTGCACATTATTCCCTGCGGCATAAGAGACTGTGAGCTTTTCCTTGCCTCAGGGATAGTGCACTCTACTGTCGTGTCTCGACTCCGAGAATTGTACTGAGTTCACAACAGGCAAGAGAGCAAAAAACAAATTCGCGATGTAAAGCGAGAAATAAAGGAAAGCAGAAGAGAAGGAAGGAGAGAAAATCTGTGTAGGTAAAAGTATGAGTGGAGAAGGGGTAAAAAAATGAGAGGGACAGAAAGGCAATGGCAGGGGGTTGAGATTGAAAGAAACCTGTGGAAAATACTAAACGGGAGAAAGAGAAAGAGAGAGGAGGAGAAGTAAAAAAAACGTGTCAAAGAGAAAGAAGCGAAATAAAAGAAGGGAAAAAAGATGCTCCAAAAAAAGAGAGTGAGCAAGGGAGAATGAAAAAAAATGAGGAAGGAAAGAAAGGTGAAAAAAGCGAGGGATGCAAAAAAGCTCAGCGTCGTCCTCTACTCCGAATACGAGACGTCATACTCTTCAACTTTGGTATATGCTCCGGACTCTGTTCAAATATACGTGCATTATATTTATATTTTAATTTATATTACTTATTTTAATTTCTGTTTTTATATTGATGTATTAGCACATCATACACAGATATATTTACACATTTGCACGGAATTTGTTTTCCATGAACCCTCTGACCTTCTACATCCTCATCCTTTAATTATAGATCCAGAATTTCGATTATCTAAACTACTGCTTCATCTGCTGGTAGAGTCAAATCTTAATTAAATCTTCACTGAGGTAGTTACAACTCGAGTCTCCCCACTTAAATGAAAAATGGTAAAAACTTTCAGTTACATCTTTAATTCTAAAAACGACCAACAATATACAATTCTCATCGCGTTCATTTAGCATTTATTGACTTTTATGCAGTAATAAAAGATATTTGTTCAAAAATAAAGTTTAATTGATAAAGCGATTAATTTAAAAAAAAAATCCCTCAACTTGACACAACGATAAATCCTTTATAATTCAATTAAAAATATTTACTATTAACTTCGCGATTTGCGACACCCAGGAGAGGAACTTTGTTTATAAAAAAAAAAAAAATTAGCAGTGAGAAAAACTTAAAACTTGAACGTGATTTGATTGAATAAAGGACATCGAAAACTCACGGAAAGACAGAGAGAAAGGATGCTAATGACTTGCCTTCTGCTCTTACTAGTTTCCGTAATAGTTTTCATTTACAAAGTAAAAGAAAAAAAAACAAAACAACTCTCATCCCACGATCTCTGCACGAGCATAAAAAGCTCGTTTTATCTTATTATTCCTTCTTCGAAAGATCTCCTCTGTTTTTATTCGTGGGCGAGTCTGCATGAGAAACTCGACAGATTAGCAATTCGATCAAACATGGACGTCGGTAAGTGGTTTAGTTAATTATTACAGCGATTAATTATACACCTACATAATATCTTTATTGTATAAGTAGAATTCTCTGTTCTTATTCGAACAAATTAGAAACTCCTCGAAATTGGAATATCACAGTTAAAGTTTAGCTGCTGAATACTCGATATCTAAAGCTTTTGAATCAGCGTTATATGTTTATTCAGAAATACTGGCAAATGTGTACAGGATATTCGATTTTGATCGACCAAACCCACAAAACGCGTTTTTATAGAAAGATTTTTTTTTTTTTTTTAACCGTGAATTGATTTTGATGAGATGATTAATTTTTTTGTATTTTTAAAACAATAAACACAAAGCTTGGGCATTGTTTATATTTATTAGGATACAAAAAAAACTTGATGTTGTGAGTCATGTTAAAATGTGAACCCCATAGATACGGCGATCGAGGGTACTTGATTCTCCCGTTTTACTCGAACGTTTCATCCCTCTTGGAGTCAGTATGTAAATCAGCTATGGAACGAGATATATCACAGAGCTTGGGAGAGACTGCGGGTTGTACAGTATTATGTGCTTTGTAGGATGTACAGGAGTTCCGTAAAGTCAAGTAGTTTTACCCTTAACTTCTCGATCTCGCTCTATATACATCGCTTTATATGCACGTATACAGATACAAGCAGCGTTATCAAAACAATGGAGAATCGAAGCAGGTGGAAAACCAGGTTAGATACGTGTATATATTTACAAAATATAATAAAGAACGATGAGAAAAATTGAAAATAAAGCAAAAAATTCGACATTTTGTATTACGAAGCAGGTGCATGTGAATTTTTTTGCAACCTCGTATCATAAAAAAAAACGAATTACAAGATATAATTGGTTCGTTCGAAATATAACTACAGCACAGGTTCAAAAAACGATATTTTTGATAAACGATAAATTGCCAGATTTATCAAAGTCATGAATTTGAGGCATTTTTTAATTACATTTTTCCGTTACCCTCTCAATTTCGAGGTTGAGAGCAGAGCTTAAAATGAATTTTCGTGGAGGAGAAACTATGTAATTAAATTCTAACAGGCCAGTCGTGCTTGCAGTTTTGTATTTTCATCCGCTTTCGCTCACATATCACAAAATAACGTTTGAACGTTTGTTGAGAAAAAAAAGGGTAAATGGAGTTGTTGATCGTAGCTTGCACGGGATTGAGAATAAAAGTATTTTACTGAGAAATGTTAATTATGACATTAACGTTTTCGCACATTTTTATTATTTTCAGCCAAGCATTAAAATTCAATAAAAAAAAAAAATTTTTAAACGCCTATCATTTCCACCACAGTTTAATTTTGACCTCGGTCTGTCCTTCTCCATTCTCTGATCTTCATTGGGTCCACATACCAGAAGTTGAAACTACTATAGAATTGAATATAAACCTCAAGGGTTGAGCTATGTGAGAGGTGCTTGCCAACCGCTTTAGTATTATTCGTACTATGTCGCTTTTCACTTTATTCCGCACATATACATTCTTCATAAATATATATGTATATTCATGGAGAAAGGACCTAAGTCAACTTCATATGTTGGGATTACCACCTCTCATCGTTTCTGTCTCTGTAAACGCTGTGTCTCTCTTTCTCCTTCCCTTACGCTTGACATGTCGCCACACATCATCCAACTCCTTCATCTCGATGGCCCATACGAAAGCTGTGGTATGAGCCGTGTGTTAGGTCTGCATATGGGTACGAGAAGTACTGAAATGCTTTGCCCCTTTGCTCATCAGTAGATTCCTCAAAATAAGGGTAATTCTACTGCTGCATAGACTCGGTACAAAATAATTTTGGAGTCAGTCATCATTTATAAATATAATAAACACAATGCTCATATAAATACCACTCATAGGGAGAATAAAAAGAATGACAATTAATTAAGAATTATCTGCAAACTTTGTGACAACTGCATATGTTTATATTTAATATATATAAGTATTCATAAACGCGTATGCTTTGTCAAAAATGTAAAACAAAAAACATTGAAAGCCAAAAAGTTAGTGGTTTTTTTAGTCACTATGAAAGAATAAAAAAATTAAAGCAACGGTTGGAGATTTCTAAGTGGGTTGTTTCGAATGTACCACTTCTTTCGTGAATATATAGAGAGTGGAAAAGAAGGAAGAGCGAAAGTACGAAATGAGAAGAAAAAGTATAGGGGTTGACATGGAAGTTTGAAAGGGTGAGTATGTCGTATCCTGTATATACAATACACACACACAGGAAATGGCACAACTCTATTACGTCCCTTTCACTGTAGCGCCATAAAGAGCAAGAGAGAAAAAGAGAGTTCTAATATTGTACGACTCTTTTTAGTACTCCGTTCCTACAAGTACTGCTACGATGAGCGCCTTCAATCTCGACTTCACTTTCTCTCTTTCTTTCTTATTAAATTGATCCACGTGTTTTATTTGTCAACGGTTTCACGAAAACAACATACAGTGTAAAACGAGCTCAACGACACTTGGGAGAAGCGGAGAGATGGGGCAAAGGTCTACGAAAATTCTGTCTTTAA
This sequence comes from Campoletis raptor, assembly GCA_948107755.1. Lineage (NCBI taxonomy): Eukaryota > Metazoa > Arthropoda > Insecta > Hymenoptera > Ichneumonidae > Campoletis > Campoletis raptor. The sequence continues at coordinate 14,945,835 of OX403628.1, read as the reverse complement.
CAGAAGTGGTCTCGTATATCACGTCACCATGACGACTATCTTCGTTGTCACGTCAAAGCCCCGTAACAACACTCTACAAGTGAGCTTACAAGGCAGATTACAAAAAAAAAAATGATTATAATGAGGGAAAGTAAAAATTAGGGTCGTGGGGACGAATTGAATGGACTGCGAATCTTCTTACTTTCGTAACATTTTTAAAAGGACATTCAGAACAGGATATTTATATGCGTAAATGTCGCTAAGCTGGTGATGAAGTTGGCTCGGGACTCGTTGAAAATTGTATGGGAATTATACCCTGCCAAGATTCGCATGTATATATTTTATGATTTTTTTAAATATGGGATCGATATTTTTTCTCCCTTTTTACGAAGAGATTAAGAGGAGTTGAATATACTACGAGAATATTACGTTGTGAAAATCCGCGCACACGAGGGTGTGCTTCGAAACTCCCCTCAGAGCATGGAAACCCATATATACCGGGCCAGCAAGTGGAAAACTCCGGCTTTGGTCAGACATCCCACAGACGTGCACTTCCCTCGATTCACTGAAACGAGAATTTTGTGATTTCCCTCCCTTTCTCGCTTTGGGGGTTGAAAATCGTGGTTAAAGTTTCATCGAGTGGTAAACGTTCTTCGACTTCATGGATTTCACCACTCCTTATTATTCACACCCAAACATTGTTTATTTTGCATTTAAAAAATCGTAATTTAAATAAATATTACCAAAATTCAAATTTAAATAATTAAACAGTTTGTAACATCAAAAATGAATTTTTTAAATTAAGTTTCTCATGCTGAAAAATATCATGATGATGAAAATTGTATGTAATTTGTTAATTGTAAGTTCTTCTGGTTTTTATTGAATTGAAAACAGTCATATTGACATTTATTTTTGATGAAAGAATTTTGTGATGGTTCTCAAAAATTCGTTGTTCCAGTGACACACTGTGTAGTGGACTCTCGGTCAGCAAATATTTGCTGGGGTGTATAGGCACGTGAAGATCTTTCGGAAATGTTGCGGAGAACGCGTGAGATCTCGAGGGTTTCCGAGGCTCGTAGTACACTATTCCCACACAAGGGCCAAATAGTTGGCATTGTAAACATAGCTATTACACCTCTTCGTTCTGACATTGAAGAGGGATGCTGAAACTCTAGAACTCATAATTCACCTGCATTTCCTACCATTATGCATGACAGGTAATCTCCGAGTTTCTAGTATCATGTTACACAAATGACAAGAATATAAGTCGTCAGGTAATGGGAATGACTCTAGAAAGCACACAATAATGCTCACAACACACAATTATTATTATTTTTGAATATCTTACACGTTAAATTACAAATTAGCCATGAATCGAATGAGTAGTTTCTCTAACTACCTAATCTTCCTTTTCCCTTATTCTTTTTTTTTTATCTTTTTTTATCCATCACTTTGTCTTCATCTTTCTTTTGTTCTTCTGTATTTGCGTTCGCCCGTTTTTGTTCGAAATAAATAAATAAGAAGATTGATCACTGACCTTGTTACGTATATTAACAAAATTTGAAACTTTTAAGAATAAAATGATATGTTAATAATACAACAGCAAACTGACTATGGATAGTTTAATAACTTAAGTGTTATAATCTAAAATTGATTCACCATGTTACATCCAAGGAATAAGGATTTCTATTACTTAACGCCTCAAGAGATTACGAATATCACGTAGGCGTCACATGTTATAGGAACAAATCGATTTACTGTAATTCGATAGAATAACAGATTCGACAATGCTGTTGTACGTGTCTGTACATCTTGGTTAGTTAATTGTTCCAGGAAATTGCAACACGATGAAGTTCAATAGGTTGTTTCAGTGGTGAGTTACGTTCGCGTGTGATCCTATGAATAGAATATCCAATTAATAGCCTCGAATCGTTACCACTAAGTCATCAATAGAGCGTAGTCGATAGACGAGTGGTATCAGGGGACTTTGCTGGATTTCAACATCAGGATTACCCTTACCCACCATATAGTTACGCCATTCTTTTACTCCATCTTTCGCCCTCTCTTTCCCATCTTTCTATAGGTTTTCTTTATTCCATGCCTGTCTTTCTTTTTTCGTCTTCATCTTTTGCTTCCTTTTCATCTTTTTTTTCTATTTTTGACTCCATCTTTCTGTCCTTCCTGACTTTTTTTCTATGACGCTTTTCTCCCACCGTTTTCTTCTCTTTTCAACCACTCTCTTTCTCCCCTCTCTTTCTATCTGTCTCTCTTGAAGTCATTACACTCCCCAATCCTCAGGGGCGAGCCAGCCTGACTTCCGATAGCTCGAGAGATCGAAGGGACGAGACATCGCAATTACGGGGATTGGAATGATGTCCCAGTCGACCAATATAAATACACATCGATCTATGTCCGCTGGGGCTTTTAGATGGTCGGGACATCCAAAAATCACGGAAAATCCACCTCCCTATTGTACACATGACATCTTGTCTATTTTAGACCAAAAAAAACTCTAACAAGAAGACCATTATCACTTTTTTTTTTTAATTGCCAGTTCCATGGACTTATCACAATATCTTACAAAATATACCACTGTCGTCGAAAATGCTCGAATAAGGATTTGGAAAAAATTATGTGAAGTTCAATTTTATAAAAAAAAAAGAGTAACAGTTTAATTGGAATTTAGACAAATTCAATCGATTTATTATTCTTTCCGAAATCACTAAAAATTAACCTTCAAGCATTCGTATTTCCTTTCGAAATATTCACGTTGTTAATCTTGTTAGACTTTTTCATAAATTCCGATCTTCTTGATTATTAGAGAATTTATTGCTTCATGCACCGGAACTCCAGTGATGGCTGATGTAAGTAGAAAAAGCTCTTTCTCGCCCTCGAACTTCGACAGCGATCAATTAGTAGCACGCTAATGTACCATCGATCAAACACCCCTTAAAATCGGCTTCATCGACATCCATGTGATTTAGATTGTGAAATCCAGAAAAGAGGAAATGGAGGTATCCTTTGGCACTGAAGAGGATGATGAATATAGAGGGGCTTTAGCTCAGTTGCACTTAGTCATGAAAAAGAGTTCCCTAAACGATTTTTTTCCCTTTCATCTTTGGAGGATTTTTAGCTTGAACGTGAGCCGAGACGTGAGCTGGATTTATACTGATCGAGCTGTGTCGATGGCATTAACCGAGTTTCGTTACAGAGATAATTCTAATATCCGGTGCGGAGGCGTTCACGAACAGGCGATTTTTTATTTCGACCTTTCTTCAGAAATTGTCATGTCATTGAAGATAAAAAGAGATTTTTTCAATATCAAATAACGTCAAAGTAAGCCGCAAAAAGAATATTGAAAAACAAACATTTCTTGAATTTTTGGTTACTCTGTGGTCCAAAAAAAAAAAAAAAACTCATTTATCAAGAGAAATGTGTGTCTTCTAATATTGAAAGACAAGTTAAAGTCCGTCACCCACTAACTTCTCATCCCAAGAAAAAGATTACTGTGACAAACGAAACACATGTGAAAAGTCCTACGACATGGTATACAGATGTATGGGTAACTCGAACGAACGAAATTGAAATCCGATTTACCCATCCTTTCATTCACATAAATGTTTCATTCAAAGGTTCCTGAATTATATAAAGAAAATGGATACGACTCACTTCATTGGGTCAGTGAAGGTCAAGGTCATTAGAAAATCATGAAATATTTCGGAATATCGCTAAATGATTTCACCATCAATACTATTTGAAAAAAAAAAAAATCAAATCTTATACTATATTTTTAATAATGATGAATAAAAAAAATCAATCTAACAATTTTTTATTCAACCAATTTGATTTGGAATGTCCCATACATGAATAAGAAATGTATTGGAAGGATTTGCGGTAGGATCATTCCAACACCCACAATATAAACTCTGGACCGAACAAGAGACCATAAGGAGAGAAACAAATCAATAGCATCTAGTGCCTTAGTCTTCGAAACTTTGAAATTTATGGTAACGCCAAGTTTTCCTTTGGTTGCACAAACTTATACCAACATATCAGTATATTCGATGTATGTAGGTTTTTCATACAATTTATCGAGTTTCCAAGTGAATTAAACTTGAATTTATTTATTTATTACTGGCGCAAGAACAAATTTAAGATTGCAAGTTGAAAAAAAGATCTTCATAAATACGAATAAATCAGGATTCGTTAAGTTGAGGCCAAATATCTAGCTCACACTAGTCATCAATTCAATTTGTTAAATTTTCATAACAGTGTTTTGTAAAGGATAATACAAATATTGAATAAATTGACAGCGGGAATGTATCACAGCATGTATTATTACCCTAGAAAAATATTTATAACAAATGCAGTTTTACAGGACCATTAACTGATAAATGCAAAAGTTCATGATGTCACATTTTCATCGACACTTTTAGAAATTTAATTCGTAATTTTAAAGCAATTTTGATGGGCCATCGCTCATTCTTTTCCTCAAACAATTCTCGGGGAGGGTCAATACTTGATTAGGTGAACGCTTTAGCTATGGACCGGCTTGCGTATTAAATCGCTGAGCAGGAGGCAGTTTTTCTGAATTACTGATGATGCTAACATACAGAAACAGTGAAGCGGAGAAAACATGGGGTTAAAATGTTGCGATGGGCTCGTAAAACTTGGCAAGAGTGTACGCATAAATAAGAAATTATGATAAAACTTTTTGTGTGATTTTTTTTTTTTCAATTATATCCTTTGTTTTTAATCCGTGAAACGCAGAGGATAAAAAAAATTTGCTTTCGATAGTAAGTCCGCTTATATTCTATTCGAATCCGAAGCCATAATATAACTGCAGGAAAAACGTCGAAGCAGAAAACCTTTCACAGGATTTTTCTCATCCCTCGTCCTGTCAAATGGGCGATAAAAAGTTTTATTACCTGTAATTTTTCCATAAAATTCTTGATAGAGGAAAGATTTTCCTCCGATGTATCGTGCCTTCGTTTTTCAACATGTTCATGACAGATGCGAGGGAAAAAAAATAGGATTGAATCACGATTACGTAATATAACAATAAACGCGAGAATCGAATTGTGTAAATCTTCGGAGAAGCATTCACAGAATATTGATTCTGGTTACTCGATATCCAGTACCGAAAAAAAAGAAAGAGGCAGAAAAAAACTAGTGATAAGTTTAAAAATTTGAAAAATTCCTTATGGAAAATTGTATGAAACTTACTCATCTAAAACTTTTGCAAATTTGTGGTAAAAAAGGGCTCGCGTTTTACTCTCTGTCCTTCGTTCGTAAATTATCCGAGATAATTAAGTGACCCTAGAATTTTGAGGACGTAGAGAATTCTGAATGGTTACAAAAGAAAAGAAATTTTCGGCATCGGCAGATTCTCCGATTCACCGATTCCTGGACTAACGATTATCGACGAAGTCTGTTTCGTAAGATTATGTACTTTCTTATTATATTCTCCAACAACTATATCTACCACTTTGAGATTCCAATTTAGATCATAGTTATTCTCGGACTCTCTGGAGTCGAATGTCACTCTTATAGGTCAGGTCGACCCAATTCTCACCACCCTCACCCTAAAGTCAGATATCAGAGGTTAAAGTTCACCAGAAAGGAGTTATAACCATTTTGCACAAGTATCCATTGCATGTGCTATAGTGCTAAATGAGTTACCAATTGAAACGTCAAACTTATAAAGTAGCAATCAAGTACATATAAGTGGATAAAACACAATCACATTATAGAGAAAAGTTTTCAAAAGTCCTGTGAAGTTCTAAAAGCGATGAAAGTCGTTGGAATGAAAAAAATGGAGAAGAGAAGTCCTTAGCGATTTTTCGATACGACGTGGTCGTTGTTCAAATATAAGATAACGAATGAATAAATTTAGACAATAGTGCGTGACGCGCACTGCGCCGCTGCGTCTTGACGCCACGCGTCATCAAGTATTACTAATTAAATAAATATCTCATCAGTGGTCGATCGGAGAGAAAAAAGCTTGCAATCATTTCTTTCCACAATTTTGTAATCTATCTACCCTATAAATGCAGCCACTCTTTGGAAGCAATCTGTATAGCAAAGATCTGTGAGAATAATGAAATGAGAGAAACTGTGCCAAGTTTACAGACTCAATTCAATCCGGGTGTCAAGCTTCAAAACTCTTACTTTGTCGCAAGTAAGTCACGTTGCTGTTTCGTAATCACCCTCCTCTACTCGCCGTCGATATACGGTGCAAACTATAAGCTGATCATAAGTTCTGGAGTATCGTCTAAAGGCTTCAAACAACTGCGAAGTTTGTGACGACATCTGAACATTTGTTTCAAAGGGTGCGAATTTAAGTTTCAAGAACATTTATGTTCGTGAATTGAAGGGATTTGAGTAAGAAAATTAGGGGTAGAATAAAAAAATGATTAATGAGAGAGAAGGTTGACTTGATTTTGACTGATTAATGTCTCAAACGTAATATGCATCTTGAGATATACATTCTAGTCTCGTAAAACTCTGGAAAAAACATTTTTGTAACTTACTGGATAGGAAAAGATCTTGGAGGGCCTGGGCCGCCTGACATAGAAGTGCCCAGGTCTCTGGAGCTGCGAGACCCGCACCCCTTAGGGCAAGAACATCCCCTGCCACAACGGCGAGCTCGGAGCTGCCAACCGCCTCTGTTTGCATCCTGCAAATGACAGAAAAAAATCACATCTTAAAATAACATTTAAGAGTAAAATGGATCATTCAATCGGCGCTGTTAAAATTACAGCATTCGATATAATTCAATAACTTTTTAGGTTATGATGTTATTTTAATAAATATTAAAACCTGGTTCCATTAAATCATAGCTAAGAACCGTGTTCGTCGCTAGTGGAAAGTATGTTTTGAATTTGGTAAAATAATATTAAGTCGTTTTCACAACACTGCAAAATAAATACGTGAAAACTCAACTAATCGCGGTCAAACCCATAATTCCTGGAATTCCCTGGTGCGGGATGTCAAAAACAAAACAAATATAAATTTCATTTCGTTTAACCTTGAAGTAATAACCTACAATTTTAATCGAATCATCCAGGCACTCGTAACACAATGGATTTATCAAATAGGATCGATTGATTAAAAAAATCAATTTGTTATGTGAACAAGTTCAAAGTACTTTTCAATTCTCTCGTGTTTTTGTTATTCCGATTTTCACACCCATTCGTGATAAGCGTTCGATCAGCCGCTCTCGTGGTGTATATCGTCGAGGGAAACAATCAGCAGACATCAGGAGGTTTCACACAATACCCAAGTGAAACTCATTTCCACATATCCGCTTGATGGACAGCATTGCTCTGCGTTTTCTACCACGTCAGCGATCGAAACGTTATCCTAGAATTCTCTTTATTCCTAACACGTCAACTACCAAAGGTCATCAAGCTCAATATAAAATTATATTCTTTAAGAAGATATCAACATTTGAAGAGTGAAAAAAAAACAAATTGATCATTAACATTGAAAAATTTATTTTGCATAATCATGAAAAAACCGTTCGAATTATTTCCGGCAATCAAAATATCAAGTTTAAACCGAATGATTCAATAAAGAGATTTAGTGGACTTAGAATTGTAGAATCGATGTCAACCAAACATGTACGAAATCCAAATATCCGATGGTACGATTTCAGTACACATAATAACTATAGGTTGAGAAGATTGGTTGGAAGTGTTAGGAAGCGGAGGTGAAGGTCACGAATCTCTCGCGAGGACGAGCCTCAATAAATCACTTTCACGTGGAATTGAATTGTGTTGCATGGTTGCAAGAGGATGGTTCTCTGGTTCTCGATCTCAACGAGTCTCATATTTGCCCCTATTTGCTTTCACTCTGGTGATGGTGGTCGGCCCTCCATTCGGTTTGATCGGGCGCTTCGGTGATGCCGCTAATACAGTTATCACACATTCAATACCCGTCCAATTGACTCCAGAATCTATTTACGATTCGCACCTTACTGTGTCGATATATTCGCATTTAGTCACTCCAGCGCATACTATAGGAAAGTCATTGGGGATCATAATTATTTGGAAATAAAAGGTTTCTTGTATTTTATTTTTTATTTTTTCGTATTTAATCTTTCTTTCGATATTTAAATTGATATCTCAACTAAATCTTAATCCAGTAAATGTCAAATTTTATGCAGTAAATATGACTTAAACTTTATTTTGCCGTTCTGGAGAAAAATATTTTATTGATATAGCAGATGAAGTGACATATTTCTACAGCAAAGCTTCAATTTCCTATTATTGAGAACCACGAGCTTGCAAGATCCGGTGAACCGCGGATCCGAACCATGTGTACCGTGTCCACTCCTCCATGACGCCGGTCGGGGTCAACTTCCGATAATTCCCGTGGTTAGCCACGCCAATATCGAGCCCATTATCCACGATTGACACAAACGTCTATGCCAGAGAATATTCTTGAAATTGATTCCCTTTCATAAATCTTCTCGACGAAGTCACTTCGTGAGATCGTAATATCAGGTTGGCAAGAAGAGCGAGGTCGAGAGATGATTATACAATTGGAATAGAGAGTTGTCAAAACTATTGAGTCGCTTTGAATCGGGAATCAAAAGGTTTTCTACGCGAATAAATGTAAAGAAAATCTATCGATCTTTTTCTGATTGATTTTTATTTTCACTGATCATAAAGATTTTAAACTCTTACATTCCACGAAGCAGTAGTGGTTCCATTTAATAGAGAAAAATCAGAGAATACGATGAAAATCTGAACGATGTTCGCCCTTTTTTTTTTTTACGTCGAGCATCTGTTTTTGACAGATATCGATTTTTCTCCTGTCGGATATCAGATACACACTGGAGCCATTTTCCATGTGTTTTTGACGTACAGGTAGCAGAGGTGCCAATAGCCTTTTATAGTAAAACTCGCCCTTCCCCGGCAGTGGAAAGTTGTAGCAGAAGGTCCTAATATATTTTCGCACGCTCCGAGAAGTGCAGCAGTGAGGTTCCTATGTAGCAGCTTCCAAAGAGACCATCGACGTATATAAATAGGACTACCTTACAATAGTGGTACAGAAACGTCAATGCTTTCACACCGACGACATCGAAATATCACGCTCATGGTGATGTTCACCCGTTCACGACACTGCGTTAGACTATATTCAATTTTCGGCATATACAGGATATTTCAAAAATTCTATTCAATCATTCCGAAGCATTTTAAAGATATGATGATTTTTTAAAGAAATGTACAAAGTCATTTTTTACTCTGCTGGACTGTTTGGCAGATTCCGAGGATCCCGTGATAATCGGGAAGTCCTGGAATATACAAAACTATATGCGTCTGAAGAAAAATATACTTAGGGATTATCCTTTTTGGAATTTTCCAAGGTACCAGCCGTACACGGCGTTGGTACTACTTTTGGAATAGTCTGTATATGAACGAGCAAGAAACGGTTCATCCGCTATGAAATTGACGGCGAAAGTGAAGTAGGAGGAAGTGAACATCGTCTTCCTTCAAAATGCAAATACATTATGTACACTCTTTGCATACGTGAGCTATTCCTGAATTGTTAGTACAAGTTTGCACCTTGAGTTCTCCGATTTGTCCGGAAGATAATCATTTTTATATTATTTTTTTTTATTTTACGGAATTGTTTTGTTTATTTGTTTTACTAGAATTCAAATTCAAAGTTCATTTATCTTGATTTTTCTATACTGAGTTGAATTATTTACGATACCTTAGACATCGTCGAGAGGTGCATCCGCACGTGCTGGTACTCTCGATTTGATGACTTCGTGAGGTGCAATCGGGTGTCCCCGAGCTCCAGGAAGATAGTAAACCAAACAAGACACTCCGACGAGAAATAAAAAAAATAAAAAAACGAGGTCGAACATGAGGAGCGAATTTAGGGTCATTAGCTGCATCGTGACCCCGGAAACACTTTTCTCACCATTACACTCGAATCGTAAATACACTCGCGTGGCTATTCAACCTTAAGTATTAATTTTTTATTGTCGTCACAGACATCTGTATTAAAAAATAATTAAAAAAGTGTAAATACCAGTGCATCTAAATGCCCTAATTTTTGAAATAATGGTTCCACGAATATTCAGCGTAATTTGAATGTCAAAAAAAACATATTCTCTTTCATTCGTGTATTCACTTTCGATATTTCTTATCATTCGGTAACAATTCATATTTACTAATCGAAAAATGATGAATTTTTTTGTTTTTCGCTATCTCCAGTGTGCAGTACCTGACAACACGCTGTCGAGCTTCAGAATTGATCCTGTCCCGCGGGAATAGGCAAAAAATGTGGTAACACTGTTGTTAATTCGACGAAAAAAAGCGTTCCATGAAAACGGTCCCTTTTTCACTAAGAATTGTAAATGCGTATCTGTGTGAGAGTTAACGAGAGGATAATCGCACATGGAAAATTTGAAAGTCAATTGGAAGCAGTATTAAAACGCGTGCTTCCCAAGCACAAAGTTTCACGTCCGAGTACCAATCGAAGTAATCGAATGAACAACAGTATAGCAGCAGTGGATCGAGTGAAAATTCTCATGATTCCCTGTATACTGCTCGAGGTAACCTAGATACATGACATATGGGCGACTACCATCCCTTCTCACTAACAATGTAAATTGACGAATTCAAAGTGGATTTTAATCGGTTCTAGTTAATCCATGAATCTCAAGCAATATCATTGACATTAATTGACACTCGACACAATTTCCATGAATTTCCATAAATTCATTCATTTGAATTCATTCATTAGTAATTTTTGCCTGGTGAATACCAGACAGAATATTTTATTGAGACAATAAAATTAATATGTCAAAAAACGATGAAAAATGACATTGAATATTGCGATAATAAAAATGAACGAATTCCTATGTATTTTTTCACATTCCTCGAGGTCGATAACCAAGGAGACTTTTACATTCGTAATCTGGACTCGTTCAGACAATTACACGACAACAGGGATCCTACTTAAGCTTTTTTCTTCGTCGCTGGGGCACGAGGCAGCGATAATACTCGTCATCTGCAAAAGAACAACAAAAGGGTCGGCCAGGGCTGAAATCGAAGTGGGAGAACAAGTATGATGGTTGTTGAGAAAATCGAGGGGTCTTCGGGTAACAATTGATCGAAGATTAGAGATATATCTCAAAGGTAGAAAAGTTCTTTTGTATCGATGACAAGGTTGAAAGTACGAAAAGAGATGAAACTAGGAAAAGAAATCCCACTCGCAAGACCACAGCCAAAGAGCACCTACAAGTTTTCAGGACAATGGCCTTTCGAAGAATAACTGCTTATTCGTTTTAGTTTCATTGATAAAGAATCAAACGATCAAAAGTAGCTGTGAGGGTCTTTTTTATCTGTTTGTACGTTATCTAATGTCAAACTTTTTCATCATTTTTGTTCCATAATTATTCTCCAGGTAATTGTTTCATAGATTTAACAAGGAAACTCCAGTTACTCGATTATGACCGGAATTGAATTATGTTTTTTTTTATTTTTTTATGTAGCACACAGAAGATAAAATGACTCGGATAAATTATAGTGGGGGTTTCATTAAGTCGCACTTGACATTATTTCAGTCTCAAGACAACTGCACCTCGTGATGCAGATTGGCATTGCTGACGTGGAACCTGATATGCCTCTGGCATATTTAACGCTTGTGGAACACATGTATGACGAAAGCTAAAGCGTACATATGTATTGGAAATACATGGAAGGATGGATCTGTTTCTCGTTATTCGCTGACACGCTGGTGTTAACGGGTCAACCCCAACGGATCAAGTTGAGCGGTTTTAACTCTATAGCTTCGACTATTCACTTTTCCCTGGACGAATGAATTTCATTCAACTTCCACAAATGTTCAGAGGGACTTCGATATTTCCATCATTTCTCCACTCCACCAAAGATTAGCCCGAAATATCTTGTATTCCCATCAACGAGTTATCGACATCATCGGAATTACTTTTTCTTTTTTTTTTTTTTTATTAATTTTATAATGAAAACACATTTTTATTGTTTTTGAATATCAGACAATCAAAAAATTGCAATATTTTCACCCAAATTTTGAGTTTTTTCCTTCTTTAGGGTTAATATCTCAACATATTATTAACAAATAATACCATTTTCATTGGTTAAAAATGGTCACTCTTTTTATCTTTTTGACGCAGCTAGGCTGGATATGATATTGAAGTTGATCGATTTTATAGGGGAAAGATGAGAGACCGAATTTCTCACATCCCCTAGGGCAAGAAAAGCTCCTCTCTTGTTTGAGGCACTTGCTCGAGCAGGTGTGATTGATAAGAAATTGGATTCTATGGATTCCTCTGGGGATCAAGAACGGGTTAATATATGTTCTATGGAAATAGCAAGCGTCTGAAAAGCCTGATAGTAGTTTCAGTAGTCCATCGTATTATTTTATCCTTTATTCTCATTTGGATTTATCATCGTTCCGAAATTAAAAGTTCTCTTGGTTGATTCTCGAATTTAAATTTTCTATCAACATTCAAGATTTTCATTCAGTGTAAACTCAACACTAATTATTTTCTCATTCATTTTTCAGGAATTATTTCATGAATTCGTACCAGTTTGTTGCTAGAACTTTTCATTGTTATTCGTTGAGATTTCAACGCATTGTTTCTGAAGATGTTGCTCTGTTTGTTTTGCTGTCTCGTGTCATTTCTATACATTTAGTTCCAGAGTTCGTTACACACTGACATTTCTTTAATAAAACAGTGCAATCTTTCGTCTCATTATATTTCAGCACAATATCATTTTAGTCCATAATCCTTCGAAGAGCTCGCTTGCTCGAGATTAATATCACGTAGAAAATCCTTCAGTTTGGCAACAAGTCATACAAAAAAAAAAGGCAGAAAAAATTTCAGAGCAATGCACCAACGAATATAATTAAATCGGCAAAACAAAAAATCTATGATTTCTCCTGACATATTCTAAATTTTTAATTAGCACAAGCACTTTGCAGATTATTCATATACTCAACTCACATAAAAGATCCATTAGAATGGCCCTAGCATTATTTCTGCTGGCTGAAAATATCTCTGAAGTTCACAGGGACGTGATTTTTTTTTTTTTTTTTTTTTTTTTTGGTGAATTTCTTTTGAATAAAAAAATGTACTTTAGGACCGAAATTACATTGCACGCAGTATTAAAGCACCCTGAGATAGAATCATGCAACGTCATAATAATCTTGCCAAGCCCTTCGTTCACTCACAGGCCTAACAGAATTAATGAGAACAAAGGGAATCTCTTTAATAGCAGTTGGTCAAACGGTACACTGTTATATTATGTAGAACAATGAAAATACATAGTTTTTATCTCAATAACCATCCCTTTTGTGTTTTAAGGTTCTTCCCGATTTTTTTTTTATTTAACTTTTTATCTTTGCAACATTCTTGTATCACGATATCAAACAATACATTGCATTCAAGAGCTTCAGAAGAATAATTGTGTTTGGAAAAATCATTTAAAAAATTATTATAATTTTTATGTTGTCGAATAAACAATTAAATATTTTCGAAATAATTATATTCTGTAATAAAGATCAGAGAAAATTGGTAATTTTTTTTTTTTCAGTCAAAAGAAAAATCTACGATTTATACTTTGCATGAGAATAATTTAGAAATAAAATTCACAACAATGAAACTACACGTTTCGGAGCAATACGTCGTTTTTGTTGAAAAGATTATGAAAAAAGAAAATGGCGAACGAGTGCTAGAAAAAAACTGGGATTTGGTCGTTGAGACAAATTTATCAGACCAGACAAAAGGGTGAGGAGAAAGAAAGAGGAGGTGAAAATTTATCGCATCCGTCATTGCTTTTGTGGCTGAAAATGCAAGAGGAGTATAAACTGTTGGAGAACTGCACCTTTTTATTCCATCCATTGGTGGCTCAGTGGTTGAAAACTACGTCAACCGAAAAAGGGGTAAAGAGGGGAGGCGTGGTGTTCAGCAGCGAGAAATAATCATTGCCGCTGGCTTGCACAGAAATAATAATGTCTCGGGAGATGAACGAAGATAAAAGAGACTTTTTCGAGTAGGTTTTTACCGGTCGAACAACAGGGAATGGAAAAAGTTGCGAACAAGTGTAAGGAGAACGAACACGATGTAGGAAACAAGGATACAGATTGGAGATCGTTTCAATTTTTTTTTTCTGTTATTTTTCACAGCTGTCATTTCCCACCTTAATTTATAACGTGCGTTCTACAGATTCTGAATGAATGGAATCCCAATATCTGATGCAACCAGATCAGTATTTTGAAAAAAAAAAAAAAAAAAAAACCAAATTAAGTTAATTCTTCACCAGCATACAGAGAATTTGAAAGAATAGTCAAAATATCAACTTTAGAGAAAATTTAAATTATTTCTTTATCCCTGAAACAAATTGAGCCCGATTTCCCTTTTTTCTCTTAAAATTGTTGAAAACTCGTAACACATGATGAAATTACACTAAATCCTAAAATCTTCAATTTGCTGATGAAAATATCTGAAAAACATGTTTTGAGGGTTGAAAAATATAAAGTTTTGTCTCTCATTAAAATAATTGGACTTTTACAAATATTTCATGAAGAGAAAAGAACACAAAATTGATCTCGTTTACTATATCGAATTTCTTTTCCCACTAAAAAAATAAAATAAAAAAGTATAAGTTGCAACAAGATTCTGAGAAAATCTGTGCTTTCTAACTGTATATACTTCTACTCTTGTTTTTTCGTCAGACGGCGATCCAGTCTGCAGGGATGAATTTAGCTATATTTTATTCTTTGTATATTTATATATATGCCTGGTACACTATCTGGTTCCGTTTACCGTGCCATGAGTTCGCGTCCATTGCGCTTTCTCACAGACCCGCTCGTTTTATCCGGCTTTTGTTATATATCCTCCGAAAGTTCTCGTCGAATCATTGAATGGGTGGCCTGCCGATAGGAAGGGAACCACCCACGAAACAAAGGATGGAAAAACGTATAGTGCGTATATAACAGCAAGCTGACGAGTCTAGAATAGTGGCTTTCTATGTGTTGAAATGGTCTGATGGGTGTGTTTATATGTATTGATAGAATTGAAGGGAATTGCAAACAGTATCCTCGACGATCACGACGACATCGGAAAATCGCTACATTTTAAGGTCCTCAAACAAAGGTCTCCACGATAAAATTGTACATAAACAAACTTCTTGTTCAAATTTTCTAGAATTTTTTTCTTTGTTGTCGATAAAAACAAAACAGTTGATCTATTGAATAATCCAACGAAATGAAAGACAAAATTTCCGTTTGTGCGGAATAACAAACTGACATCCCTGATGATCCCCAAGAACATTCCCTCCAGAGATTCAAACACAAACCACCTCCTCGAAAATGCAACTTTCCATACGATCGAATGGAACTGTTCGAATATTGATCATCCCGGAAACCTCTGTAACTGGAATATGTGCGATCAAGAGATACGCGACAGATGGGTACATACTGAGAGATTTCCACGTCGAATTGTCCGCAGATTGATGAGATTCCGGCATATCTAGAATATTTGAGCTAGCAACCAGAACCCATCATTCCTGTTTGACTGAAACCCTTTGACATAACATCAATGTTATTTCAGTATTGATAGTGTTATTGCAATTATCCCTTCTCTTTGCATTATTTATATTTTAATAAAAACATAAAAGTACGAAATTTCTGTTTTTATACGTGAACACTTTATTCGTATTAATTTTGTTTATTTCAAAAACGAACTTGCCGATGCGGAACTTTGGCAACAACTCATGGAACCGGAAAAAAACGAGGAGAGTGAGGAAAAAATATGTTGCAAAAAGTTGCAGGGTGAAATTATGAAAAGAAAGGAGAACGAGAGGATATTACGAGAAAGAGAAAGAGAGAGAGAGAGAAAGGGAGAGGCGTCAGCATTTTTTCACCACTCGTCAAATGCTACGAACACGCGAAACTTTGGACTCGGTCAACGAGAAGAACATTTGCCAGTGTAGAGGAGGCCAACCACCGACCAACGCTAGCGAGGGACTATAGCTCGCGCTCTTTGACATTTCAGAGGTAAACAATTTGTAGGTTTGATCGTCGACTGAAAAAAACTCCATCCCAACAAATGTGCAAAGCTTTTCTAGAGGTTTGACACGTTTTTTTTCTGTCTGACATAAATTAGAGTTAAAATTGTTATCTAATTCGAACGAATTGAGTAAAAAATAATAAAAATCAAAAAATAATTAGCAAAAGCGAAGGCAATAATGAATCCTTCATTTTTCCGCGAATCATTTGGATGATTGAGCTCGTAGGGGATGTTCCTTTCATGGAGAACTGTACTTTTTGGCCTACAAGCACGACCCGCAGCAACCGTTTGTGAATTAAACTGGGTCTTAAAAAAGAAATAATTTATTGATGGTTTTCACGATAAATAAAAATAAAAAATCCTGCCCAAATCGGG
Source organism: Campoletis raptor (assembly GCA_948107755.1). NCBI lineage: Eukaryota > Metazoa > Arthropoda > Insecta > Hymenoptera > Ichneumonidae > Campoletis > Campoletis raptor. Next base: position 14,929,403 of record OX403628.1, on the reverse strand, counting down.
TGGATTCGAAGGATTTTTCGTTCTTTTCGATGAACTGCAAAGCCCTGATGCAAATGCACAGCTCAAAACTGCTAAATAATGGACGAAACTGTAAACACTGTTTTCACGTAATTAAAACAGTAAAACGTGAGTGAAAATGCGCACGAATTTCTGCCGTATTGTAAAGACAAAGCCTCGCATTGAAAATGTTATCAAAACTGTCAAAGATAAGCTTTTGATAATCGGGGTTTCAAAAAATCGCCAGCTATTCACACTTTTCCAGGTTTTATCATAAATATTTTTGATAAAAATTCGGTGACTCACTGTTTTCCTTGTCACTATGATGTTATCACTACGAGAATTTGGTAACTTGACTTGATAATTTGTCAGTAAAATGAAATGTATTATTACTTATTAATCGTGCAAAAAGATCTGTTGATCGTAAAATATTCGAGTTGGTGGAAGGAATTTCCTTTCTTTTTCTTTTCTTTTCATACTATGGACATTTTTTACAATAATATGAATTTGTTGATAAAGTTTTTTTTTATGAATAATCGGAAAACAAAATTTCCGATAAACGGGCACGGATGAACGTTGAAATGGAATGTCCAATATGCATTGGTAAAGCGAACAGTTCGACATACCCTTAGGACAGTGTCAGTGCCCAATATCTCGACCCTTCCAAAATAGATAGAGATGGTGGAAAATAGGTGAAGGGGGGCTGGGAGAGGAAAACCTCTGGTGAATCTCGAACAGAGTCGATTGCAATATTCGCCATGGAAAAAACATGCAAACAGGAGAAACAAACCTCGATAAAAATACGGATGAATGAAGGATTCGCGTTTTCATCCCTAAATTCAAGGTGAAAAGCCATCAAGAATTCGCGCTCCAAAATTGAGGTCCATTGAAGTTGAAATGAGAAAAGTAATTGGAAAGCAATCAAATATTCGGAGAAATAAATACACAAATTTTGGAAAAACAAGAAAAAATAATAAAAACACCAATTAATGTTTTTTCAGTAACAGAATCGGAATTAATTAATGGTCTCTTCAAAATTTTACTTCACAATCAATCTCACTTTATATTCATTTATTTTTACACAATTGCATACGTTTTTCTGCATTTGTTTGTTTTATGTATCGTATCAATTTCATTGATTTTATTTACCTCATTCACATTCAATTTACATTATCTACATTATTTGCTTCATTGTTGATATTTGTTTGATTAATTTTTGAATTATTTTTATACAATAGATTATTGTATTCAGAGCAAAAACTCTGTGCCCTTGTGTACAAAAAAGTTATCGAGATTGATACGAAATAATTCGTATACACATAGTTTCACAAATTTCTTTGGGTTAGAGTTGTGTGTTGTGGTTAGCGTTCACGGCTAAGCATTCCCGTCACGCTTTCATACTCGCTAATGAATTCTTTAAATTAATTACGCGTCTAGTTGCGAGTCTCGGGTGTATCGTTAAGAGCCCTTTTTTGCTTGTGTACCTACACACGTTACACCCATTCTTACTCACGTCACAATTCTCCCATTTTTGTCTGAGCTTAACGAATTTTTACCATTTTATAAATTCAACTCCAGAGTAAACAATATAATGACACGAAAGGGAAAAAAAATAATAATTGAATAAATAAATTATAAAAAGATTAGACCACACTTTATGTAAATTTCATTCAATGAAATGCAGCAGTTACATTCGGAACTGCAATTATACGGAAGGAACTTTTAAAAAAGATCATTTATAGTTGAGAAAATATTCTGATTAAAATCGCCAATAAATCATTAACGTTTGGTCGAATATGATATTTAATATCAAAACATTTTATTGGAATTATAATGAATGGGACACAAGGCTTAAGGGTTGAACGAGAATGCGTCACCTAAAACCTCAGAGAACACATATGTGATGTTTTCCCTTTAGCAGAGTACGTGTTTTAGTTGAACGCGCGGTAATTTATTCACTGGAATTGTTGACTGCCGATAATATACAATGGAATATTTTTTTTCTCACTTTCTATCTTTTTTCACTCATTTCTCTTAAAGCTCTTGAAAAGTCTCGCTAACGAACGAGAGAAGTAATGAGATATCGAATACCGGCAAAGAGAAATATTTCACAGTTCACATCGATCGTTTGAAAGAGCTGAGAACGCAAATTAAACGTTCGGTTCAGGTTGACTGATTGAATTTTCAATTCGCTCTAATTTTTCTCGTTGACATCAAATATCAAATCCACTAGGGATGTTTTTGTGCTATAAAAAATAAATAAAAAGTAAATACCGGAAGCGAAATTACTCGGATATTGAATTGGAGCTTGATGAAAATAGCAATTTACAAAGATTTAAAAAATTCTTGAACTAAGTGACAATTTTGGAAGAGCAGACATGTTCGAAAAAATGAAACATGTGTGAGGTTAAAATGATTTTCAATTTTTATGATCGAATGCACTCAAATGCAAATAAAATGCAAATTCTTTATGTAAAAAACCACGCGGAGAAAAAGATGCAAAAATTCGTTAAATAATTGATCAATCCATATTTTGCTACCCCTCTTAATCATTCAGCTGTACAGGAAATCGGAAAAGGTATTCACTGTCCATATCCATTGTATAATCCCAAAAATTCCATCACACGCTTCAAAAAACAGAAAATAATTGAACGAGCAGAGAGCAAAAGGGAGATGAAGGAATATTCAATAATTCTGCAAAGGTAAGTGAGACGTATGATTTACAAACGCAATATTTGTACAAATGACTAAACAAACGTGATAGGCAAACAATTGACAATGACAAATTTGATTAGATAGTTTCTCTTTGAATTTAATTTAATAATTCATCAACACTGTTGTTGATAAAACGAAGAAAATTATAGAAAATTTGTGACAGCCGATATTCGTGGAACCACTGAACGCTGAGAACTTTTTTTTAACCCTTTTCCAATATTATTTCCCACTATTTACGTTATCTTCACAATTTTACGATTTTCCTACAGCTGTTCTGTTTTTTTTTTTTTTTTCATCGATCAATTTCATTATCAGACCCAAATGACATAATCGGTTTGAAAAAAAAAATCAATCTTCACTTTACCGGATCCAAAGATAGTTAAAAACGTAAATAGAATTTGAAATATTTTGATTTTGATGTAAACTTAAAAAAAAAAAACAAATTCGAAGCTAATATTTTCAAATATTAATTCTCTATTTCTATCGTGTCACAATAATTCCTCATTCATCTGGTAGTTCATTTGAGTTTGCGAATGCAATTACCACACTCAAAAATAGTCGCACATATAATTGAAAAAAAAAAACAAACAAAAAAATAATTGTCTCTTTACCGAATCACAAAATTGTGCCGAAAAAATAGAGAAATAGAGAAAACTTCGAAAACGGTGGAAAAAACTTGAAATTTGCCGGGTTTGAAACAGCCGGTGTGGCGAGAGGAGAACGACCGGCGTGAGAGATAAGATTAATTTAGGGATGCTCCCTCGCTCTCGCGTGTGTCGTTTCACTGCGAGAAAGGTACTGAGGCACGTAGTTTCCTCGCGTTTGCGTTCAGCCACCCCTTCGTTCACGTCACTTCCTCTCACCCCCTGTAACCGTGAGTTGTTCCCGTTTCTCTCTCTCTCTCTCTTTCTTGCTCGTTTCTCTTCTCTCCTTCAGCATCCACTCCCCATGAAATGCGCATCCACCCACGCAACTGTTGCGCCCCCGCTCCATTATATACCCTATCTTGACGCTTCTCCCGGCACACCAAAAGCGGACTCCAGTAAACCGCTCTCTTTCTCTCTCGCTCTCTTTTTCCAAATATGTGGTCCAGCTGTGCCCTTTTCTGATGCACTTTGCTCGTTTGTCCTCAATTTTCTACTAAATGCCAATCGCTCCGCCCCCGCAATTATTTAATTTCAATCTAAATATATAAATACAATCGTTCACAGGGTAAAATGCTCTGTAATTTTATGAAGAGAAATTTCGAAAGTTGTACAAATGGAAAAAAACCGAAGCCAATAGAAAGAAAAAATCTCTGATGAAACATGTATTCATATAATTGATAGCAAAAGCATTTCCATTTTATGTTAATTAATTTTTTTTTACGCATCCCCCTTGGGGCATAAAACTCATCGGGATGCCATAAAAATAGCTAATTCGACCTCCCCTTCTCCTTCCTTGATAAAGCAACTCAAAACGGTTTATTTTTTTTTTTTTTTCAATGAAAAAAGAGTAAATTAATGAAAAAAATTTACTATCCTTTCATCGGTATAATTGGCAATTTTTTTTTTTAACTCCCTCAGTAATTTTGACATCTGTAACTCATCATCTCGTTCTCCAATAATTCAATCTCCAATAATGTAAACGAATTTAATTGCAACATGGATTTTGGAGGGTTGACCTTTTGCACACGTATCAATCGGTCGAATGTGTCCTGTCGAAATTGGCAAAGACTAATTTGCGAAAGATGTCAATTAAGTAACATGCGTGATACTATTTTTCACGTTAATTAACATCGTCATGATAACTGATTGTGAAATTTTTATTGTTTTTATTTCATAATAATTAAAGTCATTCTCTTGAAGCAGATTTTTCTCTATTTTAATGACTCATATGTATATCGGGAATAAATTTAAAAAAAAAATAAAAAAAAAAAAAAAAAACTGTAGAAAGGCCTGGCGAAATGTTCAAACATTCGCAAAATAGATTGAATTTCATTTAATTATATCTGCCCGTATAATTGTGTAGAGCCTCGACTATATACTGGTGCGAGAAAGAAAAAAACTTTTCAGCACCATTTTTATAAACATATTTAGTCTCCATTAGAGCACATATGGTGAAAGCAGTAAAAAAAATGAGACTAATCCCATAAAATTGGAAACGATAGGGAGAATCAAGAATAATTCAGCGAGGATTTTCATCGGTAGCTTACGAACCTGCTCTATATATATATATATATATTTATATATTCAGAATTATCTGAAGCAGAAACAGCTACAGTAGGTGTATGTCTAGCACGCGAGTAAAATGAACACCCGCATAGAATCACACGTGCGAATTTAACAAAATGAAATTTAATCCTATTAATTTAAAGTTTTGAGCCAGACGTGGTGCATGTAAGATAAAGCGAGAATCTCTCTCTCTCTTAGACAAAGAGAAATATTGTATTAAATATACGTTCGTAGAATATATATATTTAGAATTATTTTTGTTTACTGAATTTCTTTCATTGTTTGATCAATATTAAGAATACGTTTGAAGGAATTTGCTCCTTTTATCTAGAGACGTATTATCTCTTCGATATAAACCCTTGGGAGTGACCTTCTTGAAGAAAAATTGGTCAACTGTGCAAAAATGTTTAGTGTCTCTTACAATGACGAGTAAGACCAAAAGAAAAATGGAGTTCTTTCGCGGAGCTAGAATTTCCACGCCCGTGGCATCGTGGCCCGATATCCCAAGGCTATTTGGAAAATGTTCCAGGATATACTCGCTAGGATCCAAGTCGAGATATGGACACGACGACCTTTCGAGCTAAGGTTTTCAAGAATTCTATTCGTTCCGAGTTCACAAGAAGAACCGCGTATTGTTCTTTTCCACAGTTCTTCTTGCTGTACGAATGTACATAGAAAAACATTTTTCACAATAAAATGTTAATATTTTATTATCATTTTCAATTGAGACATAAAAAGTAATGAATTTTAGATAAAATTATACAAATTTATAAATACTATTTCAAAGAGCTAAAAAAAAAACAAGAAAAATCGCAAATATGAATAATTTGTACGACGATAATAAAAAATAATGAAACATTAATATTTTTTAAACGGACTGATAAAAACTTTATTTTCCTGATAAACGCGCAGGTCCCGTTCGGGTATCACACGTACACCCCAAAAACATTTACGTTTTTGCTTGATAGCTGTATATTCTGGACAGGTATTTGTGTCATAGGGTGTGAGAGACACATGTACAAATGCGTTGGAAGTTTGGCTTGTTTGCGAAAGAGCGTGTTACCTCCTTTATATTCTGATCTCGTATGGAGCATCACGATGTAACTCCCCGGGATAGGGGTGATACGATGGAAAATAAGGAGAAGCCAACTTTTGCGGGAACCCGCTCGAAGTTAAGAAGATAAGCCATATCAGGCAACATTCGAGGTCTCTTTTCCCCTCATAAAAAAAAAAAAAAACGTAATGTTACTACTTTTTCACTGTAGCTCACGTAAGGACGTAAAACGTTGGGTACATTATTGTACGTTTTTCGTGAGTTACGTTCTTTTGTTTCCTATCATTTCAAGCACACACCCTGTTTTTTTTTACGCACATATATACATCACTTGAACACCTTTTGGGACCATATAAAAGACTCGGGACTCAGCAGTAGAGTCAATCGAAGAGTATCCGTGGAATTCACAACTGAATCATGTCTCGTTACACGTCAACGTTCTTTTTCGCTACAATTCTTCTCTTCGTAAATTTCGTTCTTGTCTTCTCTTCTTCCCAACGGGATTACGACGTGAGAAAACTCAACGATGAAAATCTACTCTTCACTCAGGATGACGCTTTGCCCCAAAACGAATTGGTATTTGGATTCAAACTTTTTCGTAATTCGTTCACGAGTTTAACCAAATAAAGACTTGTTATATTTTTCTCTCTTGATTAATTGGATCGTAAATCTGATCAACAAATAAACCAATAATTTCACTTTTTTATTGTTTCAATCGACTCTAAATTTCGGTGATTAATTTTTTTCTCTGTTCAATCGTACTTTGGAATGTTCTAATTGATAATTTATCAAAATTGCAACGATGCACTTACTGGAGCGGAAAATAGAGATACAATTGTCTGATTTTACTCAAAAGTGGCAAGAAATTTCTGTTTTCGAATTAAAATTGCGAGAAAAAAAAACGATTTCATTCTTTAAAATCGACAGAAAAATGTATTCAGATCCAAAGTGGAGAAGTTTTTGAATAGATTATTTTTTTTTTTTTTTTGATCTTTTGAAACGGGCATGGATAGACGAGATTGATCGAAGAGCAGCGTGGGACTCGTTTCATCGGTGATCTTGTAGTGGGTGAACGACGTGCAGACGAAACGATATTTCGACGTACGGTAGAAGTATCAAATCCGACTGAGGATGTATACAGTACAGCGATCAGCCTGAGCGTGACGAATGGTAAGTATTACACACAGTGATATCACCACCCTACATTTTTTCCAGGATACACTTTTTATCCAAGTTGTTTACCAATAGTGGCATACAACATTTTCTATGTCAGAATACATTTTTTTTATCGTTTTTCCAACTTTTTTTTTTTTGTAACATCAAACTCTGCAATGCAATGCTTGAATGATACTTGAAAGAGTTCGCTCACGTTGAATCCCATGTTTCCAACAGGGCTTATACATTACATGAGTGTACTGAACGAGCCAGGAAGTTACGCAGTAGCTTGCGACGAACCTTACAGCCTCGGAACATCCAAAAGTGGTTTCAACATTCGAGTTACACCGAATAGCAAATCAACCCTGACTATGATCGTCGCTGCCCATTGAGACATCAAAATTTCACATTTTATTTGATTAATTAGTTATTCTCCACTAATGGTAACCTTGCCACGATAAAGATGTCGAAATTAAAAAAAAAAATTGTAACCAGGAAGACGTCTGAGTAGGAAAAAGTACTTCATACCCATCACGTTTTACCTGATCGATAATATTTCGCTTTTTTCTGCTTATTATTAACTTAGTTTGAGATTTTATTCAGAAGAATGACTTCTATATTAAAGGGCAAGCGGATTCGGATGTTTTTCAACATTTACACGCGTATATAATTGTATTTTTGTTCATTTTATTTCGCTCGAAACACCGTGTTTCTCAATAGTGGAAATTTGAACATTTTTCTTGACAAATTGATCAACTAAATAATCCCGATTTTCTCTGTTATTTTTTCCTTCAGTTTTCTATTTTATTTGTTTTTCGGTTATGGTGTGATAGGTGTTTTGAAATAATTGTCGTTGATGCTTGATACAGTGATGTGTTTATCATCATGTAATATTTTAAAAATTCACAAGTTGGTTGAAAATGTTTCGTTAAACATTTAATTAAAATTGTATCGTTAAATATAGTTATTAACGGTTTGGAATGAATTTATTCATAATGGTTTTATGGAAAAACGATGAATCAAAATCCCTTTAAAAAATTTTGCTACAGTGGTTTTTTTATTCGACACTTAATTTTTAGCCTCGTAACAAATGTCAATAGATATTGAAACGTTCGAATGAAAACTACGACAGAATTACAAAAATTTCATAATATGTACCAGGGAGATAATATGGACGATTTTTATTTTTTAATATTTGTTCAACTATGTAGCTGTCAATAAACAAATTTGGACCTTACGAAATTAGAAGTATGCGGCATTATCATTTATCCCAGGGTTATACGCAGAAATAATAATAAATAAATATTTAAAAAACATTGGAAGTGAAAGATTTCTTGAATATTCTTCGTATGTAGATCGAGAAGATTTTGAACGATTCTTAATCTACTTCGTAGCTTGATACATCACAATTTTTTAAATAGACACCTAATTAGTTGAGATTTAATTAGATGCACAAGTGATTTAAAAAAAAAAAAGAAAAGTATTTTTCTATTGCTTTCAATCATATTGTCACACGAACTATATACATGTGCGGAATGTCTTAACGATTCTATTATTGGTTCCAGAGTTATTAGATAAGAAAGAAACAAAAAAAAAACTTTGAAATTTGTGAAACTACCTTCAGTCAACATTAGGATTGTGATTTTATTATGACGAGTATCATTCACGCAAAGTCCAAAATAACTGGAAACCATCAGCAAGATTTATTGTAACTGTTATCAAAATTCAAGTGAATCTTCCAGACGATCATTCGAGAAATCAAATTATTATTATAGATTAAAAATAAGACCGACGAAAAAAGATAAAAAATGTATAGTTACCGATACGGAAACTTACGTTGATTATGGAAATATTTTCTGCAGTATTTTTTTATCATTTCTCTAAAACTTTGATGTCAAACTGCGCGAGATAACGGCAAAACGATCACAAATGATTATGTTTTGCTGTGATCGTAGATAAGTGATAGACGATTAGAAATAAATTTAACAAGAAATAATACAATGTTGACACGATCGTGTTTAGCGATATCAACGGCAAGTACTATAAAATAGACGAAAAATGTGAAGTCTGTCAAATAGTGTTCGTATCGTCGTGCCAACATCATGTTCCGCAACTCAATCTCCTTCGTGACGATTGTCGTCCTCGCTAATTTCTTATTCGTTTCGTGGGCATTGCCTTCCTACGATGTGAATCTGCACAACGGTGTACCTCGAATTTTGACCCGAGTGGACCGCTCGTCACACGATCAAACGGTATTTACGTTCACGAATTATTCCTCATTATTGCAAAGGTTTTCATTGACAGTTGCGAGAGCCTTTAATTATGATTAATTCACTGTGCTTAAGGTGATGGATCAGTCACCTCGAATTTTTGAAATTAAAATTCTTCGATGTCGTTTGACTAATCAAAAAAAGGCTCTGTCAGCGTACGCAGGACGATGGCAAAAATCAGCTGACAGGAGCTTTTTTTATTGGTGAAACCGTGTCGGAAATATTCAATTTCGAAAATTACAGCCATCGCACCCGCACTCACATTGCGAGAAAGCAACTGCTCCATCGCCTATGGTCATATTGGTGTTTAGAATTTTGTTTTTTTGTGAAATAACTTTTTCAAAATAGGAAATTGTTTACACATATTTATTGATTTCTCATAATGGTATCGTAGGCGGTACAAAACGAAGAGGAACTCGCTGCCACTCGTTTCATCGGAGACCTGACAGTTGGATCAAGACGTAATGGCGAAACACGATATCAATCCACGTTCACGGTAGCAAATCCTAGCTCCGACGTGTACTCTGGGCAACTATCATTCTCGGTGCCAAATAGTAAGCAATCGTCTTAACATATGTTCGGTGTACATATAGATCTCCCTATTTGGAACGGATGAAGTCTAATCTTTTTTTCCCATAGTTCTATGGAAATTAAACTCGTTAAAATTCGTTAAATTCGTAATAAGAATCCAAGTTATTTAACGAGGTTCACGAGCCATAATCATAATATTATATACGAAGTAACGGCAAAATCATCAGATACAATTTTTTCCAAGAAGATTTTTAGAAATTTCGCGCGAATCTTCTTGAGCATCGTATTATAATGTGTTAAAAATTTGAGAAGGTTTCATCGTCTAGTAATCGAGATATTCAGTGTTTAAAATCACAACTTGTGGGAAGTTACGAAAAAAGACGATTTTTGACAACAAATAACTCGATTTTTCATAAAACTTTCTCAAATTTTACCTACAGTGAGTATTATTGTTAAGAAGGTTCGTACGAATTTTAAACAATTAAACTTGGAATTCGTCTAATGCATGCCTAACGCGTGAACCTCCTTAACTTATTCGTTAAGCTTCAGTGATATTTGTTTGACAGGAAGAAAATAAAGGAAAAGAATTCTTTTGAAAAGTAACGACTTATCCAAAATGTTAAAGATCGTTACACTTATTCCTTCCATTTCCAATTATATTTCAGGAGAAATTTTTCATTACTTGAGCATCCAGAACGAGGAAGGAAGCTATATGGTAGCATGTGAAGCTCCTGATACTATAGGCTTCGCGGTATCTCACGTTAACATCCGCGTTCCTCCGAACTCCGTTGCAACGTATACGGTTGACGCTGCTACTGACTAGACACTAACCAGCACTTGATTATAATTTGCGATATGTTATCGAAAAAAAAAAAATTTGTGCTCGACGTCATTTATTCTAAACTCTATTTTGTGCAACGTTTGTAGAAATCATTTCTTCAAAATCAAGTCACAATAAGAAGACAACAATAAAAATATTTCGTTACATTTTGCTTTTTTTTCACTTGGAGTCTCGTTCATTTTACAACACACATTATAAATAATGGTGTAAAAAAAGTTGAGACAAGTGTATTTACGTCTCCCGAAAAGTCGTTCCTGTGTGAAATCCGACCCATAAAAACCTCGCTTGAAAAAAAACAAATAAATCTTCAAAAAATCCAAAGACAAACCTCTCTTAAAAAATGACAAAAATATTTTTGAAAAATCGAATCCTCAGAAAACTTTTTTTCATCTCCAATAAAAAATACCATTTTCAAAAAAGTTTCTCAAAAAAACTGAATCCTCTTGGCAAGTTAAAAGAGTGAACTGTCTCCAAGAAATTGGCGATTAAAGTCAAATCAAAAGAATCAACAGGATCCATTTTTTTTTTTTTTTTTTTTTTTTTTTGTAATTTTCGTCAACATTTTGCACATGAAAATGAACAGATCGCAGTCAAACACAGAACCTACGGCTTTTGGCCGTGCCAGCAGTCGAGAGTTAATTAAAAGTCAAAAGGAAAGCATTTTTTTTTTATAATCGAGAATAGTGATCTATAATCCTGTTTTACCCTCAGTAGATGATACAACGACAACAGAAATTCATTTTTCTTTTTGTACATCAATCAGTCGGTAAGCCGACAATCGATATACATTGGATTATTGAGACATTGAGTTTTTTACAGTCTAAATCAAGATTCATAATTGATTAGAAAGAAAAAAACCTTTTGTATACAATATTTAGCAACGGGGCACATAGTGAAACGACTAATTTACAGTTGGCACCAAGCCTTTTTTGTTTTAATTTGAGATTTTCCAAATATCAGTCATTACTTGTTACAAGTCATTTTTTTCCATGTATGGTTGATTGAGCGATATAATAAATAAAAAATACATGCACTTTCCAATCGTCCTTATGTATTGAAATCTAACGTCAATATCGCTATGTAAAGAATGACAAATTCAACAATCTGATTGAAAAAATATGAGATTGGGATTCTTGTTAATCAATGAGGAAAAAGTAGAATTCGTATCATTATGAAAATAGGGAAAGCCTGTACGATATTTATTTAGCAGATATGTTTTAATCAAATTTTCAGAGATTATAGTCCATTGGTGAAAAGAAAAGGATATTTTTGGTTAAAGTCTTAAAACAAAGAGAGTAATTCGGATATGCATCAGCATACCGAAACTCTAGATCAATATCAATCGATAACGTTGTGCTCAAGGATTTATAAAGTCGTTGAATTGGTGAGAATGACCAAGTGCATTGGAAAGCATCCGTGTATTAACAACTGCGCAATGGCTCGTTTCTCATCAATGTCGCTTATCGCGACGGTTCTCGTCTTGGCTAATTTTGTTCTCATTTCGTCGGCCGTAAAGACTTCCGATTTGGGAAAACTAGAAAAGAAAAGTGTACTTTTCAACGAAGCTAACATCGTGACACCAGAACAGCAAATATTTATGGTAAAATATCATTTTTATTTGACTCTTAAAACAATGTTTTTCCATTAAATTATTTTCTCTACAATGGTGAATATTTGTTCTCTTCTTCATTGGATTTTTAAGTTTCTTTTTTTGTACAACATTTTTTCTTCCTCATTATTCGACGACTTTAGAAAAGATTTATTGGCCAAAATCGCAGCAATCGTTTCATCGGTGATTTAATAATTGGTGAAGACCACCCAGATCAAACGTTATACTCCGAGTCGCTCTCACTAACAAACCCGGGGGATCAAGACGCCAGTGGAACTCTGCAGTTCACGGTACCTTGTAAGTAAAATGTGAAAAATTGGACAACAAACCCAATTTTTTTGCTAAAATATGTACTTTCTAATGTTAAATGTTCTTCCAGCTGGAATAATAAACCTGGTGGCTGTTCTCAATGCACCCGACAGTATGGTTGTAATATGCGATACGCCAGACACCCTTGGTTCATCGACCAGCACCGTTAATGTGCGAGTGTTAGCCAACAGCACGTCAAGCCTCCTCGTTATAGTCGGAGCTCATTGAGGAAAACCAGAACATAACGATTCCACAGAATGCTCACGAACACTGTTCTCGTTAACTACATTAAATGAAGTATTCACTCAATAAAAACAATTCTAGAAAAAAAAAAAAAACATTGTAGAATCAATAAAAAATTGCATCACTAAATCTGCCTTGACACGTGTAAATGCCTCTCCGACATATTTCCTTTCACGAACTCGAAAAATATCACTAACAGACAATTTTTCCTAAAAGCGTGACTTTCAAGAAGTCATTTTTCCCGTTTCGATGTTCTTATTACAGTTTCTCTCTTGAACATTGTTTAACAGTGCAGTGCTTTGTAACGCTTTGAAAAATATCAACAAACTCATCGAACTCATATCCAAATAAAACAAAAAAATTTGATATTTAATTACCGTCGGGATGGATCATTAGTTTTGACATTTTTTTCAAGATCCTGTATTATTTATGAACCACCAAAGAAAGGAAAAGGAATACCTTAAGCGAAATCCTAATGAAATACTTTATTTTAATCGATAAAACAATGATTTATAAATCCTTACGCAATTTTTTTTTCGCAATCGTAAGAAACATTGCTATAAATTGCTAAAGTAGAAGAATTAATAAAAATTTACTAAAATTCGTATAAGTTAATGATGAAAAAAACGAATATTTATGAAATAGAATGTTTTTTATAGCATAAACGCGCATTTATGACAATATAAATAAACACTTGACGTGGCAATGGTGTCCCACATTATAAATGGTTTCACTATGGTGCTCGTGCATTATAGATATGGTTAGCAACCGGTTGTGTAGCTGAGCAATCTCTCATTAAGGATGTTTTAGCTCGCAATTTCGTGGGAGTATCGCACCTTAAACCCGCGATGATAGTGACTATGAGAGGTTTATATTGAGAATGTACAGAGATGCGTATTAGGGGGTTGTAAACGTGTACGTTACGAGGGTCGAAGGTCTCGTGCTCTTGTGACATTACCAGCAGGGGTTACCGAAATAACGTGGTCCCTTAAAATTAAGGATGAGGATGATAAGCGAGTAAAGGGAATTCAGGTTTGGCAATCGAGGCATGAGACACTGAAGTATCAGTGTCAACATTTTATCCCATTTTTCATCATTATTCTCTTCCACGATTCCATATTTCGAAAAAAAAAAAAAATATCAAAATAAACGATCACTTTGTTTTAAACTTATCTGACAAGATAAAAATCCTTAAGACGAGCATGCTTCGAAATTTTGTGTTTACAACAAAAACAACCAAATGCACGAAGCATCTCGAGGACTCGGCATTCAAAGCAATGCCGGAAAATTCTCGAGCTTCCAGTCGGAAAATGGGTTGACGGAACGCGACTTCACCACAAGACTCTTGCTCTGCTCAAAGATCCTCTTTAGGAATGAAGCTCCGGATACTCTACGATACACGCGATGACGTGTATCGGATCGCCTTAGGCACTCACTGTCGTGCTAAGATCTAGACGCGTATTATTATACAGTAGCGAGAAAACGACGAAGAAGAAAAAGAAGAAATCAAAGTGGTACAGAGGCAAACTCGTATCTTGGCTTGCAGAGGCTACTCGATGAGTCATCGTGTACTCTGGACAACAATTAACAAAAACTTAACAAATTTTGCAGTCATTTATGCGAGTCATGAAAAAATTGATATCGTTCAAATATATTCATTATCATGGAATAGCCCATACATGGTCAACGTACATTTTTATAGTATCGAGCTGGATTATTCTACAAATTCCTCCATAAATCGCGAGATAGAACAAACGGTAGAGTCTCACCGACAAGTAGACAAATATGTCTGGCTCTATATCGGGTCACCAACGCGTTTACCTAGGGCTTAGATTTTCCAGCACATGCCTATTTCCGCATATTATCCTCTAGGAATAATATCGATCTGGTGGGATCGGGAATGCGGTAGAATCCTTCTGAACTTAACTATACACGCTGGACAGAAATTTGAATCATTTCCAGTCCCATGAGAATGAACGTATATATTACGTTCATCCAAACGTATGCATGAGAATATAAAGTAAAAACTATGTTTGCAATCCTAAGAGAATTCATTCCATTCAACACTTGTGGTTGGTTGTTGTTTCACTGGACTAGCTGTATGACATTTTGACCACTTATAACGTTTCATTATCTCTTTATCCCATTCAACATCAACATTTTTTCATTTACAAGTTTTTATCTCGATTTCTATCAGATTTCTTTGTCCATCCACTTATGAGATATGAATTTTATGCAAAATCTGACGTCTTTTTCTTCAAATGATTATCAGTCTCTGAAAAAAGGAACTAGTCAAAGTTTCAATGGTGCACGGAGAGAATATAATATGAAAAATTGCTATGGTGTCATTGCTCCGTGGTACCATGTCGTCCCTCTGTGGCTTTCTACCAAAAACATCGTAATTTTTCATTCATATTCTATTGAAATTGACGAAAACATTGAAGTTTTTGCTTCGATTCCGGATGATAAATTACTATTTTTGCTAAAAACCCTCAGAGAGACGACATGGTACCACGGAGCAATGTTTCCATAGCAATTTTTTATATTATATTCTCTCCGTGTGATGCTGCGATTTTTTTCAGTGAAGATGGAGTTTCTGGAATCGTGCTACCAAGGAAACAGTGTCACAAAATATTTAAGGGATATTAGAGCTGGTCAGTACGTTTCATAAGTACAATTGGGTAATGAGCTCCGTTAAAAATGGATGGACAAGTGGTGAGTAGGGTTGTGAGAGGGTGCGGCGAAGAAAGGTTGACCAGACGTTGACAAGAACCATCAACATGTTGAGGAAAGTCAAAGTCCCTAGCAAGCAGTTAGATTACCAAGTCCGAGGGTTCTTTTTACATAGACTTAGCCGCGGCCATCAGGAAATGTAACAAAATGAGAAATTACCAAGATGGATTTAGCTCTGTGTTTTTCCATTATTGAATGTTCAGGGTCTTTTCATTACCACTGAGAGACTGAACCATCAATTACATTACAAATCCCATTTGTCTTTACATTTTCATGTTCATTTTAAAACTAATGATACCGAGAACTCGAAATATTACTGTGCATGAGTTCACGCTCTATAAAACAGGCATAGAAATAAAAGTACTTGCAAATGATAGCATGCATTGAAAATGCGTTATTTGAGAACGACAAATATTCGTTACTCCCGATTATTGGACACACAAGTTGCCTGCATTTCTATAAAACACAGTATTTACAAATTTTTGGTGGGTATGACGTAAAAACTCGCCCTACACGTTTGAGCTGTAATTTCATTTTCCGAACTGAATTTCAAGTTTAATCCCACGAGTAAATAGTCAACAAAGTATATTTTATCGTTCAAAGAGTGTAATAAAAGTATAAAAAAAGTTCTGGTCATGATGAAGTTATGGAAAAAAAATGTTAAACTTACATCGACCTCGTCTTGATCTAATAAATAAAATGAAGACGTTTTTTTACCGGGCCTCTTTTTTATTTATTGTTTCACGTATACCCTCTAGGTACTTAATGATCTCAACTTCGTGAAAGTTCTTTCTTCGCTTCACAAACCGAGCGTGGAAAGATTTTATTCTCTTTTTTTCATGGAGTACTGTCGCGATGTCTCACGGATAACCAAGCAATCTTCATATAGATATATAGAAGTTAATATTTGCAGGAGTTTGCGATGGAACTTTGTATCTTTTTCACACGACAAAACATCTTGTAAATATAATAACTACATCGAGCTAAATCTCGTCTTCAATTGTTTCTCTTTTTTGCTATTGATGCTTTTAAAGTACACACGCCTTATTCTTCATCCTTTCTATTTTCTTCTTTTTGTTCTTCTATCAGATGAAATATTTGATTCTCCGTACTTGTATATCTCGAATTGAATGAACACAGAAAAGGTGTACATTTTATTTGAACAGTATCGTTTTTTTTCACTCACGGTTTTCACCATAATTGCAAAACCCGTTTTTTTTTCAAACTGTCACCATTCTGTCCCGCATTCCCGACCCCGATAACTCATCCGCAAATAGAATAACCTCTTTCGTCAATCATGCAAGACATTTCGCTAATGAGCCTAGAGATCAGCAAATATTTCAAAATTTCGTAACGTTCTTGGATTTTCTGAATTTTTACTAAATCCAAAACTCATTATCGATGCACATAAAGTTGAAAAATACAAATTGTAAACATTTTTTCTTCGCCGGTGAGTTTTATTCAATTTTTATTTTTTCTTCGTGTCATAGTAGATAACAAATCGATAATAATAGTGAAGGAGGTGATAATATTTGATTTGAAAGAATTCATCAACAACGACGACAAGTGTTTTTGCTCCACAGGGGCACTCTTAATTCGCCGTGAGAGGGCGTTAGTTAATGTGAACTGCGTTCCAGTCCATATACAATGTATTTACAAGCTATACATACACATACATGTTTTATGTAGTTATATGTATATACTGAGAAGTTTTGTGCTCTCGTCTCGTTGAAACTGTACAGTTTTAATCCAAAACTTTGCACGACACTTTAGTAGTATCTAGTTTGTTTCGGAGACTTGTGTATATATGTATATAAAAGCTGACAGTGCAGAGAATTTTAAGGGAAACTGCACCTGCCCCAGGATACCATTAGGGAGAAATTGTGCATTTCAACATGGAAGGGTTGGACGTGGTTGTTAAAGAGCTTAAAAAAAAAAGAAATCAGTTGAACAGTATTTAACAAAGACCAGGATTCACATTCCAAACTGTCGGAATACCAGAATAATTTTTGCTACTAAACCCGATGAAACAATCCTGGAATATGATTTTTGGTAAAATATCAAAAATAATAAAATCGATAAAGTTTTTTTTAGTAATAGTTGAAATTTAAAAGAAAAGTGGAGCTTGAAATATATTCACTGCAATGTCATCTTGGTTTCTATGTAAAAATTTCGTCGACAATTTCCTGAGAATTAAGACAGGTGAAGGGAGTTAAAGTTTCATTGAAACCGACCAAGTGACAGTGAAGACGAGAGAAAAAAAACGACCAGTTTCAATCTGAATTCCCCAGTGTCGACGTAATTTCGAAATGATAGTCCTGCGAGATAAGAGTGTCGGGGATTCGAAAGGAAGAAATTTCTCGCCCCCTTGCCGGAAAACTTCTCATATAACTGATGTAGTTCGCCACGAATGATGCCTGAGTAAATCTTTTTCCAATACTCACTCAAGAGGAAATTAAATTTTTCTTCCGTTATTCAATGCCGTTTTGACGCTTTGCATTCGGACGAAGAATAATACTCTCGGATACCAAATTCTTCAACAACCCTTCTGGGCTTATGTAGGATCGAGAAAATTTTCACGATATAAATAAACTAATAACGTCAAAACTCAAGTCAACCATCAAACTCAGCAAAGCTGAACATTTTTTAAACAATCGAATGCCATCCCGAGGCTATTTTTTATTTGACTTATAAAATGCTACAATTTTTCTAAAAAATCACAAATTAGGATTAAAAAAAAACCCCTTTTATTTCGTTTTTCAATTAGCTCTCGGGAGAGTTTTTCGATCAAATTGAATTTCTGACCGATCAAAATAATACTTTTTTTTTTTTCATTTGCCCTTTCTTTCTCACGCTTTCAATGCTAAAAAAAATTAAGCCATAATTACGGTGTTTTTGAATCGAGACATATTAAAATCGATATTTTTAACTCAAAAACAATAAGTAGTCTTTTAACTATTTTTACTATAATTATTTATTTATTTATTTATTTTCCAATTATTAGTCATTTTCCAATTATTAAATAAAGCATCTAAGTCGAAAAACATGTGAAAAATATTTCAACTTTTTTTTTTGATAAATATTTTCAATATCAGAATGAATATTGATGATAACCTACTTTATCCAAAAGTATATCTTGAACCGTTTCTTGCTTCTATTACTCAATGATATGAAAAATGATATAAGTGAGGTTCCTTTATTCATGTCAAGCTACGAAATGCGATGTGGATCATATATACATATGGACAGTGTATCCTTTAGCTGCTTACGTACACCTGCCCGTCACAATTTCTAAACACATCGATAATCCATAAACCTCAGTGGTATTCTGACGTCTATCCCCTCTGCTCCTCCCTCGTTCTCTGCAGACGAGAACCACAAGCAACAACTATACATATACACATATTATACATATATAGTTTGTAGAGAGTGTATATATAGTAGTGTGTGTCCCACATACGAGACGTATAGAAATGAGACGACGGTGCAAGAGATACGCTCCATTCAGCTCGAGAAAACGTATTAGCGGAAATCTCCGACAAGTTCCTCGTTCCTTTTCCGAGGGGTGGGATGATCCACACATGTATAAACGAAATGCAAACTTCTCTCCATTTCTCTATCAATATGTGTGTATATTTACTAATATACAAGATTATTGCTATATATTTCGACACCGATATGTTTTATTTTGTATCCATCGTTTCAACCTGCAAAGACGATGCTCCACATCGTAATCGATTTTTCTTTATTTTCGAAGCTAATTTTATCCAATTAGTTCCATTAAATTTGCAATATTTCCTAATGAAAGTCACCTCGATATAATTATTTTATGGTTTACGAAATGAGCGTTTTACAGACCTCCAAATCGTCGTCATCGTTGAGTAAACATATTCCAAAAGCCCATCGAGTTTCCACGTTAATAGTTCATTTAAATTTGTTTTAATCAGTCAACAGGTTTAAAGAAAAAAGAAATGGTGCATCACGCTTCAACACTGTCTGTAAACACGTGATAAGAAAATCGAACAAGATTATCAGGATTGCAGAACATTCGATAACTCCACGGTCCCATGGTCCGCAAAGGATCACAGAGATATCATGCTGCTAATGCAGGTTGCCACACCTGAGCTTGATGTCTACTGCAGGAGGGGCATCCTCATGAATGGTCTGTAAGCCATACTCTATCATTGTACCCCTTGTCTCCACACCTCTGGTTTCTAACTCTCTCCCTAGTGGCATCCAGCTTTGGGTTGCATAATCTCATGGAAGCAGTCTTGCATCAATGAATTGATGGACAATAGAGTTTATCATTGACTAAACTGTCCTCACCATTTCTCATTGAGTCCTCATGTCTTCTGTTTAAATTAATTCACTCAGCGCTAATTAATACTGGGATTAAACACTAAAATATTATTCGTTAAATAAAGACATTAGCTATTTGGCAAGTATCAACAAATTTATGTAATTCCATATCGTATGAACGAAGTAATAGTTTTTATGTTTTTGTGTTTTTTTTTTTTTTATAATACACGCTGAAGATATGCTCCAAAATAGAATATGCCAAGTAAATAAATACAACGAAGCCACGATATGACGAAGAAATCGCTGAGAACCTTCAGCATTGCTACGGAGTCGATAATAAGCTTAAACATACACCAGATATACGAAGCGTAGTCGAAGCCCTACACGAAAGTGCGAGAGGCACTGGTTGTTTCAGTCCTGAAGTTTCACCCGTGGCTTCTTATGGAACAAAAGTGTCATCAGTATAGTACGAGACAGCCGACGTGATAAACCTTACTTTTCTCTCACGAGGCCATTTTCAACCTCACGAGAAACTTTGACGTCTCAACCAAGAGTCCCGAATGACCCACATAGAGAAAAAAAAACTTGGTGAAAATAATACCAACCGGAGTTCGAAAGATCGTGCCCAAGAGCTTTTCCTGACACTTTCAACCGTTGTCACATAAGTACGTACATTTTATAAATATTTATATTATCAGAAATTTTTTTTAATATCCGAACAGCGTGATGGTCTTTATTTTATTGAAATTGAAGCGGAAGTTAAAAAAATCCAAGATAATTTCGCAATTTAATGAAAAAAATCATTCGGTGTGGTTTCTAAATATCTGGCATTCGAAAAAACCAGTTCCGTACCAAAACCTGTTAAGCTGGTTGTTGATTCGTCGACTTCCATTCAAAAGCCTGCTCATATTTTAGACATAAATCGACTCAGTTAATAAATTTTCTATCAACTATTGACCGTCCATGATCGATCGTCAGGAAACGAAAGAATCGGTCTTAATGTAGAAATTCCATGAGTAAAGCTCGCGTGACAGTTTGAAATCTTGGTGGAGAAGGAACGGTGAAGTTGTACGAGTAGAACGAAGCGTTTTCTCGAAGGATAGAAAGGTCTCTGGAAAGTTTCATTACGAGAGAAACGAATAGATAATATACAAGAGAAAACGTTGATACAAAAAAGGGCGTAACTTGAAATATTTTAGAGTTAAATTTTAAAGCTTTGAGTCCTTTTGTTTGTGATTGGGTAATAGATGTATAAAGTGAACAGAGGAAGTAGATCAAGTTTGGGAGAAGCTGAACGACGCTACATTACAAGCGGCACCAGCAGAGAGTTCAAAAGGGAATAATGGGTGAGGCAAAGCAAACTTTGGTAACTGGGCCGAGTTACGCTAGGCTTTTAGGACGAGTTGGGATATGAAAAGGGATGGTGAAGAAGAAAGGATGGAGGATCCTGTGGGAGGAGAGAGGATTGAGATGACCCAACTGGGAGAGGAACGCTGTGCCTGACGCCGAGTCTGTACCGGTGCTGATAACGTTCTCTCCTTTTCAGTGGATCGAGTCGCTTCTCCACACTTGTGGTTGACCGCATGGACGAACGACGTCTCTATATTGGAAGCTGAAAATCCTATGATATTAAGCGACAATTATAGTTGAAAACGAAAAAAACCTTCCAACGCGACGACATTTTACGATAAAAAAAAGGCAACACCCAAAGTAGACCCTAAAAATCAATTGAGCGAAAAGCTACATTTTCTATTTTCAGATGATACTCCATTTCGGGAACGATGAAAAAACGTGGTCGTTCGGAGAAAGAGAACAAAGACCATCAGGGAATTGGAAAAGGAGTGAAAAACGAGAAGGATGATAAGGATAAGGACAAGAAGAAGGACGAGAATCCTTTGGACGAGGACAGTGAAAATCAGGGCTTCGGTACATGGCTGAGATCATCTGACGGTGTTGAAATGATGCGTCTGTTCGTAATTGCCAATGCTATCCTCGTATTCGTGACGATGGCCTGGCCCAATATGCAAGAAGCTTTGTACATACTCAAGGACTATATTACCGGCGAAGAGGAATAGGAGGATTCGCCAACATATACCCGCACATACAGAAACACATAATTATATACAGGGTGAGTCATTTTAATCGAGTGTCAAATGAAGGTGTCGATAAAATGCATTTTACAAAAGAACGCGTGATTAATTATTCATTAATTATTAGTAACAAAGCATTGTTTGCATGATTAATTCCTTTGATCAAATTTGCTGAAAATTTCTTTTCAAAATCCTGCCTTTCCCAGGCATTTAATTGTTTCACCGTAAATGGCTCAACCTGTACATTTCATACAAAGATTAATGTGATGTGTTGTAGATGAGATGACGGAAGGTGCGGCGTCGAGATTTCGTAATCAGGGAATCGAGTACAAGGACCTTCGTGCGATCGTGAGAAGCTTGATGTTTACTGATGCGCAGGGAGGATAGCAAATGATATGGTTTGGTGAATTTGAAGCTTCTATCTTGGTTGCCCGTCGGAACTGTAATGAGACTAGTTTCGCTAGCTCAGACTCTCTCGTTCGAAAGACCCTTGCGCTAATCCTAGACACGTGATAATAACATCCAACTAGCGATCAGCAACTTGGACTTTTGTATTTACGAAGTGTCCAGCGTTGTCAGTGCGACTGACTATGGAAAACTCTATATAAAGACAATATAAAGGGAAAAAAAGTCGTCCCTGTGTCGTTAGAGACGTCGTCCTGATCCAATATTGTGTTTTAATCCTTGGGGATCATTGTACGAATCCAATTGTGACTCCACGTGTCATTGAGTGAATCAACCCTCGATATTTTAGATCAAGGACGAACGGCACCCTAACTTAAAACGTATTGATTGATAGGCACTGGAGAATCAATGCGAATCTGTGACGCAAAAAGTGCTCGAAGGGTTGGTGAAAATACCACGAACTAATGTTATTTTTCGTTCGATCGAATCCACATCCTCGAGTGTTGGGTGCGTTCTTGACACACACACTCTCTCTCTCTCTCTCTTTCTTTCTCGCTCTTGAGATATTACATCGACTTTGTATTTGAGCTGTACACACATATCGATTCCTTGACACTCGAAAAAGGATAAGAAAAAACAGGGATAAGAAAGAAAAAGAAGAAGGTGGATAGATGGATCGATGGTAAGAGCAAACTGTGAATAACGGCTTTCACCTTTTCATGAAAATTCCTTTCGTCCTATACCCGTCCGGACGTATACGCGAAAAGCACGGAGATTTGCTGCTTTAACACCATCAGACATCGAAGCTTTCAAACTCGAGCATTCCTATTTTCTCTCTTCCTCTTCTTCTTCTTCTTCCTTCTCTCATCTTGTTCATCGGGTACAAAATGGAATAGTGCAACGTTTAGGAAATAGCTTGTAAAGGAAGTCCAACGAGGAAAGAAACTTCGAGAGGTCTGATAACTTGATCTCTATACTACGAGCTGGGTTATTACTAAAGCTACTTTTAGCCCCGATGTCTACCTTCCGTTTAATGCAATCGTTCCGAACATTTTCCTGAGTAAAATCGACGAGAAATTTTCTTGCTTCTTGCCAATCGTGATTTAATCACAACATTGCATCCGACGTATTTCATCGCCATATTTATTCAAAATTTTCAGTTAAAATCACGACGTACCAGACCCTCGGGATAAAAACAAAATCAATTCAACATTTTGTTTTACAATTTAAACCCAATTTGTTGATTTTTTTTTTGCAGAATACTCTCGAAATTTGAATCGATAATCAATTAACGAACCCAAACAATTTCGTTGCTTCTTCCTTGCCCTATTCTCTTTAATTAAAAATCAATCAAGGGCGAAACGATCCCGTCAATTTGATTCAATTTCGTAGTAATTAAAATCAATCGATACAATGTTGATCCTCGTTTTCCGGGGTGTATTCCTCCTTGGAATTCTCTCCTGGTACAGTACTCACGTATGGAAAATGATCGACACATATTTCAAGGAGAGATTCGACACATACTTGCAGCAGGAATTTGAGAAAAATCCAAGAATGCGAGAACACGTAGAAACTGAAGAGAAATCGAGTAGAGAAATGGTGAAAAATGAAGTTCACGAGAACATTGCGAACAGAAAGACGCCGGTTTCACCGATTGAACGTCAGCAAGATTCTTGCAAAAGTATTGGTGACCTTGGCGAGGAAATGTGTTCGATAGATGGGTCAAATATGGAAAAAATGGCAGGTGACGATACCGGAAGTGCATCTTTATTGTTGAAGGGAGAAGAGACGATCGACGACAGTCGGTCAAGTGAAAGCGAGGTCATTGGAAAAAAAAGTGCAACTTGGACGAGAAACCTCGTAGAAGAGGTTATTACGAAGGACGTGAGTATGACGGACGAAATATTGAAAGCGGCATTGACCGAAGTAGAAGTAACGAAGGAAACCAATGGAGAAAACATGGCTCCCGAAACGGCGACCCCCGAGGCCGATTTCTCCAAGGTCAGGAAGAGCCAAGTCGATGATTCAGTGATTACCGACGAGTCGAAGCAGCTGGTGAAAAAAAAGAAAAAAAAATCAACGCTAAGAAAAAAATGGCCATTACGATCAAAACTCGAAGAAGAGAATGAGGCCAAAGAGAAAAAGAAAAAACAACGTGTCAAAACGATATCATTCACGGAGAAAGATTTCCGAGATGCAAAAATTCATGGGGGTTGGAAGGATTATGATTTTATGGAATTTGACGACGATGACGAGGATGCTAATCGGGAGCCACCGGAAGGGATTTTAGTGTCTCAATTGCCATTCAAGCCGCGGGCTGACATTGGTAAACTCGAGAGAGTCACCGAAGACGAATTTTGTCCGTTGACTCTCGAGGACGAGGCCAATTGTGACGAAATCAGGATTTGGCCCTGAGCCCAATATTTTCACATATTCGTTAGTTTTTTAAATATGTATCCACGTGTTTCTTAAAATAGTATTTATATAAAAACAGCAATGAATAAAGACGCTTCAAAAAATGACCTTGAAGGTCAAAGTCCTAATTAATATTGGATTAATTAATTTTTAACGAGCTGTCATTCTACGTAATAATTAAGACCTATAATTAAATCCTACTAATTTGAAAAATAAATGAAACCTGTGGTACGTTGTAACTCGAATGAAACGAGATTTAATCAAATAAATTAACATGTTTTTCTATTCATAAATAAATGAACATTATAATTTTTCTCATCTGTCTCATCTGTTATTATTTATCATTTATACACTGTATCTAGTCAGCAATAAATTCTATTACTACGAACAAATTAAATATGTATATGGATGAGAGAAAAAAAAATAGTTGGCAATTAGATCTACCACGTTTTGCTACGGTAATGGCCTTGCATCTACTCACGTCTATGAAAGCAATTCATTGCCACTGTGAATACACCCGAGCGGAGGTCGATTAGTTTTCTCATTGCACATCTCGTTATTATTAAACGAGCAAACAGGGAAACGCACCAACCTCGAACAAATACACGCTCGGTGGAGTGACGGTTACAGCAGGTGAACAAAATTCTTACGCAATTGTGCAATTGGTTCGTATGTATTAATATAATAACAATCATCGTTCTACTATTTACTCTTAAATCCAAAAGTTCAATTCACTTCGATTCTCTTACTCTTTCTCACTTTAACTGACAACAATAATCATAATAGTATTCCTTGTTAATAAAAACTGCTGATTATAATCTTTTGATCTCTAAGCGTGGGTTTTTTTTTTTTTTTTTTTTTTTTTTCAACAACCGAGTTCTCATTTCTGCGAGCTTGACACAATTTTATCTTCCTAGTTATCGAAACACCAAGAATTTGTAACACGAGACGTGATCTCGTTAAAATGAATCACTCATTCGGAATACAGAGAAGAACTTTTCCCAAATAGCAAATATAGTTTTTTTTATTCATAAATAAATTCGTGTATAACAACTCATTTTACCACCAGGTGAATACACGTTTTTACACAATGTAAAAAAAAAAGGAAATGAATATTATTCGGTTTATATAATGACAGCGAAGACAACTAAATATAGAGCGAGCGGTTAAAAAATGATAAAAAAATATCGAGTAATTTGCACGCAAGACTGAACTCATCGTGACCAATTTTGCAATTGTCCTCCCACGCGTAAGTTGTCATGGCAAATTATTGTCTCTTTAATACCGAGTTGAGCTTTTTTATACGAGATTCTCAGTGGGCTTGATCCATTATTGATATCTGTATTATAATTGTTACGATTTTGACTACTTTTCATTTATTTTTATCGTTTTTTTATTTGGTAAATAAATAAAATTGTTATTGAATGGAAAATCCTGCGTACCAAACGAATTATTTGGTTCATCCAACAAGGAATTGATTGTTCCAACCACTTAATTTATCGAGTCAAATGGATATCAATCGTTGCAGAAATTTATAATCATTGAATCATCAAATAACATTAGATTCGCTATATTTTATTGACTCAACAGATTTCTTTTCTCAATGTAAAATCTCAGCAATGATTTTTTTTTCCATTCTAAAGCCTTTACGTGACTAGGAATAAGTTTTGCCTTTTTTCTACTAACCAAAGTCGAGTAACGGCAGGGCCGAGTAATGTTGGTATTGAAAGGAGAAGGTAAAAAACGTGCTTTATGAACGGTACGACAGATGAGTGTGGAGTAAGGTTTTTCTTCGCAAACGAGCTGTAGGCTCGTAAATTGCCAATGTGCGTGCCAGAAAGTTCACGAATGTACGCGTTTGCAGTTTATTTTTTGTTTTGTACTGAATATCATGTTTTTTAAATATTTTTATTCATTTTTTTATTCATTTAATTAACACTGTTATTATCTGATACTTTAGATAAAGTACGTACTTATTTGCTCTTGTAAATAAATACAAAAAACATAAATATATATAAATGGTCGGAGAGAAAGCAGATTAAAATTATCATTGGAAATCTGACTGAGATTTCTAATTTTTTTTAAAACCAAACGTTCATCAAATAAATTGTAGGTAAAGAGAAAAAATAATTGAAGTTCATGTATTGATTGAAAATCATCAAACTTATAATGATGATTATACTTTGAAGAATAATTACTGGCTTGATTGATTTATCGCGGATATGAAGATGTGAATTATTTTCATGATCTATCTCTCTACTCGGAAGAAACGTGTTTTTACTTCGATCGACTTGACCACTTGAATTGAAACAGAACATAAGGCGAAGCAGAGCTCCATTATGTGAGAAATATCAGAACAGCAGACGGAGGGATACGAGTCACGGTTGATGCCAGTAAAATGTCAGTTTCTCGAGATCTTTGCGCTATTTCTCTCTCTCTCTCTCTCTCTCTTTCTCCCCCCTCCCTCCTCTCAGTCTTTCTTTCTTCTAATGCACATGAATGTAATGAAAAAAACTCGTTGCAGCTTGACACCGTTAGTTTTCTCTCAATGTCCTCACGATCCAAGTACTTCGAGCATGAACTTGTAACAACAGACGATTTCATTCTGTCTTCATGGTGTGGCTTGATTTTTTTAAGTATATCAATTTTTTGTTAAACTTATTGCAGAAGTAATTGCAAACAAAATATTACTCCAGGCTCACGTAAATTCTGAGATGCTTACTTTTTTTTTAAACACTTTGATTGTGGATAAAAAATGCACTGATAATTTTTATTTTATTTATTCGTTTTGATATTTGCATTTGTTTGATTTTTTTTTTTTTTTTCAATCTGACTCGCCGATGCATGCTGGTTATTTTAGTTTTTATTATGATGAAAATGATGAAAATGATCGTATAGTCTTAATTATCGAAGTTGGATGAGTTTTGTAGTTGTTTTATTTCCACTGCCGATACGATTAATTCGTAAAATTTGACTCGACAACTTCAATAACATTAGTATCAAGCTTTTCGGTATTATTCATGAGGTACGCGTTGATTGAAAGGACATGAAACGTCACCGAATGCGTTTGTATGTTTGTTTTGGTTCGTTCGAATTGCGCCAAGCTAACTAGCCATTTTCCCGATCAGAGCAGTACATCCGTTAATCATATTATTAGATATTTATTAACCACCGTGAGAATACACAAAATGCATTGGTTTAGCATCAGTGTTTGATCGATTATTCAATTATGTACTTTTTGTACTTTTTAACTTGTATACTTTTACGTGATATCAAAATTATGCTTCGCTTTGAATCGCAATAATTAATTATAAACTCGACTGAGCTTCGGTGTTGCAATTTATTTTTGGTCAATTGATACACCGTAATGGTAAAGTAAAAATGTGTAAATCATTTACCAGCTTTTTCGTGCAAATTGAAATCTGTAGACAAATCCAGATTCTCAAAGATTTTAGATTTTCAAGAGTTTTTGTCATAAAGTTTTTTAATCAAATTGACGAAACGAACAAATTAATGAATGAGGATTAAAAAATTGTGCATATTTGAAAGCTTCTTCGTGCGAATTGAAATCTGTAGAAAAATCCAGATTCCCAAAGATTTTAGATTTTCAAGAGTTTTTGCTATAAAGTTTTTCAATCAAATTGACGAAACGAACAAATTAATGAATGAGGATTAAAAATTCGTGTATATTTACAAGCTTCTTCGTGAAAATTGAAATCTGTAGAAAAATCCAGATTCCCAAAGATTTCAGACGTTCAAGAGTTTTTGCCATAAAGTTTTTCGATCAAACGCATGAGACGAACAAATTAATGAATGAGCATTTGTTTGGAAAGCTGAAGGTGATTCCGCTGTGGGTAATCAGGAAAACGTTTCTGAATGGTTTGTTCGAAAGAGCTCGCCCAGTCACGAGGCATAAATTTCTCGACAATAAACGACTTCCTGCGTGCTCCAATTTTATCCTTCGTTATACACACACATATATATGTAAACATAATATTTTATATGCTTTTTTCCACGATTTAGTATACATCGTGTGTTTACATATGCAGATGGAGATGAGAGAGTACAGGTCGTCTCGTGAAATCGGTGCGTGAATTTCCTGACAGAATTCTAACACGCGACTTGGTAAGAAATGAAAAGACTCGTTATATTTGCCCGGAATATTTATGAAACTCGAGTACAGAACATTTTTAATGTTGCATGCCACGAGCGTGTGCACATATACTTAATACTTTGAATATGTATATATTCATTTATCGTTTAAGTATTTTTTTTTCTATCTCATGAATTCGCCAAGAGAAAATATTGCACATCTGAGATCGCCGATTTCCCCATGCGATTCAACGCGCCATTTCAAAGGTCAGCTTCTTTCTCGAGGAGAAAGATTGGTGAAGAAAAATAATGAGCCAAAAACGAGGTTGATAACTCCGAAAAAATCGCGACCTCATTTTTTAATTAAAAAAAAAGGAACTTTCGAGGATAAAATCCGAACACAGGAATGTGACATAATGACTTCAAACGTGAGCAAAAAATCACACTCAATAATAGATCATTTTTCATTTCATTTGATAGCTTTACAGAAATGCAAAATTTACAGAAAAACTGTAACGCAGAAAAATCGTTAAAAATGGAGATCGTTAAAAAAACGTGCACGAAGTTGCAGTAAACGCGATGTTGCATATTTTGCGTGTACCTGTTGAACCCCACATCAGCAGTATTATTCAACGCGTTGGCGGGCCGATGTGGAATGGACGGTTCGGGATCCCCCGATGTGAGGTTAGCATTCCGAGAGATGGAGAAGAGAGAAAGAATAGAGAACGACCGAGAGAATAAGACAAACATATATATATAGAAAAAAGGGGGAAAAGGTTCGACGCACACTTGGGTCTCGAGATTTCAGGACGAGAGAGAAAGAAAAAAGATGAAAAGAAGAAGAAAGAAAGAGAGAGAGAGAGGGGGGGGATGGGAAAACGGACAGAGGTTAAAACCACCGAAAGGTTTTTTTCTTTATTTCGTTGCTCCTCCAACTGATCTTAAAAAAGAGAGTCCTCCGAACGAAAAGGTCCAAAGTGGAGGACCTGAACCTCGCACAAGGATTTTTCTCCTCTCTCTCTCTCTCTCTCTTCAGTTCTTAGTCGTTCATTCTTATCTTTCTCACTTCAATTTCACGTTCTTTTTCTCTTTTTCTATCCCTCTTTTTCTCCATTTCTTTGTCATACATTCCCATCTTTGCCACTCGAAATTTAACGTTTCTTTTTCTTCATATATTTTTTTTCTCCTTCCACGATATTGTTCGAGGAATAGCCAAGGCATGTCTTCAGGGCCACCAAGAAACACTCTCGTCTTATATACACATGCTTATTCAGCTACTTTAACAACCAACTCAGCTCTCCCTAAAGAGATTAAAAAATTATCGCAAAGAATGTTATTTTTTTACGATGATGGATTATTCGAAGTAATAGCTAGGGAACAATGAACGTGATTTCTTACCTTTGATCTCTTGTGGCTTAGACACGTGGCCTCCAGGGCAATGACAGAAGTTCAAAAATCCTTTCATTCACGGTACGTTTTTAAAAATTAATCAAATGATTTTTTTTATATTTTTTTAAATATTTTTTATCACTCACTCCACTAGCACAACACGATTACGCGTTTGTATGTATGTATTTAATATCGTACAGATGTAATTGAGCAAACACTTTCACTCACACGCGAACCCTCGATACACCCATCGATACTTCAAGCGCCAAAACCACGATACAGTTACACTCGCTTAAACTGGCCATCATCCAAGTATTTCAAAAGAGCTTGACGGGCATTGCACGCAAAAAAAAAATGACGAAAGAATTTATATTGTTTCGGAGCAATAATAAGAATGAATAAAAACTTGTCGATTTTTATTTCACAGTAATTGACATCGGTTATTGTTAACGAAAATAAAAAAAAATCATGATGCCGATTTTTCTTCACTCAGAGCACAATCACGCATACACACCACCAAGAGAAGCAAACTTTCGATGTTGTGTGATGTTTGTACACGAGAATGAATGGGAAAACGTCAAAAAATGGAACAGCGATTCTATGTGAAGAATTATTATTTATTTATTGATTTACTTGGTCCCGTTTGGGCTTTGAGTTCCAACAAAATATTTGTGTACGTAGTTTTGGACACGTTCGATGGAATTGTGGATCCGTGTATGTGACAAACGCCGCAACCGATGTGCTGCTGTTTGACCTGCCCGGGAACTAACCAATAGCGACTCGACTCGATCCACGAACGCCGGGAACTCGCCGCATATAACAGAATAGGCCCACCGGCGGGTGGGGACGCAGCATGAACATGCTGTGAGGCCCCTCCGCGGACCCACGCCAACAAACCACCTGACGCGCAACCTGCTGGCACTCCACGAAACATTTTCACTACTATTTTCATCGGAATCTACAAAATTTATCATCGAATTTTTCCATCGATCAAATTTCTATATCGATCGACGAAACAATTTTATTTTTTTATTTTTTTATCCACAAATATTAGTGCTGTCAATTCATTTTGACAACCAAACATAATTCACAATAGCGAATTACGAACGGATCCCGTTAAATCGAACCGTCAAATGAACGATCCATTTATGCGAAATAATCGAAAACTCGAAAAACAGTAAATAATGGATAAATTTTGTGAGCAAAGTCATATTTTTGAAAAATATATCAACAAATTCTTTCAAATCCGTATTCAGAGCTCGAATTTATAAAGGAAATTTCCAATGAAATTGATTCTGAAAAAATTACCGACAGATAACCAGTCTATGGTTACCAGGCAAACGGTTACCTTCCGTCGGTAAAATAATAATTTGTCAAACAATTGTTGGTAATAAATATTAATTTTTTTAAATCAATAAGGATCGTAATTGGCGAATTCTTCTCGCGATTGTTTTAGATCGAAAATAAATCCAATTAGTTTGTCGAAATAATATAAATCCTTCAATCTAACATTATAATCTCTAGAGTTAAACAAATGCAATGCATTTTCTATAAATTAAGGAAACGAAGTATTTTCAAAGATATAAAAATGTTTTATAGAATCTCTTTCAATTTTTGTGACAAAAATTCAACTAACTATTATGATTGTTTTTGAATAAACAAAAAACTTTTTTTTAACTATTAATTCTGCACTGATTGAAAAATCTCTAAATAATATATTAAACGATGAATAAATGGATCAAAGTATTCAAATGATAGTGAAGTGAGTGTAGGGACGAGTTCTACTTTTTGGAGATGTGATATATATAGCGTACGTTTACGATAACAAAAGATATAGTAATAGGACAAGGTAGAGATCAAACCATGGCTCAAGGCTGACCCAGGATGGGTACTTATTGTATCAAGACTCGTTAACCGACATGTTCATTCACTGGTGTAGTAAAAGCCTTTGGATGACCAGTGAGACAGTTGTACTGGTTGATCCGGTGGGTATATCGTCTCATATTTTCCTCCGAGTTACGTCGCTGTAATCATTTTAGTTCAATGTGGTTTTATTTTCACGAGAGAGTGTAAAATCGGTTCGATATGTGCCGGAAGTATCGATACTTCCTTATGGAGACTCAATCGGTGAATTTCATCGTTTGACCAACATGGCAGCACTCGTACGTCTAAAACGTGGTAGCGTACAACTTAGACATGCAGCCCTAGAAATGCGAGGTACATTTGAAAAATAATAAATTTTTATACCAATTTGTTTTACAATAAAAAATGAACAATATTAAAAAAAAAAAAAAAAAAAAAAAGAAAAACGTAAAGTTGCCAAAAGTTTTACCGCTTTTTTCAATACTACGAACAACAGTTCTTCAATTTTTATTAATGCTGCAATGTCGTGATAAAAAAATAACGATCTGCGCACCTAAGGACACCGTCCACATACGCTTGTGTCATAAAAATTGCGACCTCAACAATAATCGCACTATCCATCACCGCGAGGGGAACTCCACGATCATTTATTACCTTATTCTAACTCTTGACGAACACTCAATAGAATCAAACGTTGTTTTTTGTCAAAGAAAATCTTTGACGTTTCAAACGTTGATGCGTGCTTAAATCGATGATGAAAATTCTTATTTTTTACTTAAGCGCTTACATACATTTTGAGAAAAATAAAAGTTAGAGGAACTATAACTATGGCTATGAGAAAAATATTCAACCATCAAAATGTTTTCATTCGAAATGGTGTTTTTTTTAAATAGAGTAAAGTAAATCGATGGATGTACCCTCTAAATGAAAAGGGAAAAAAAATCAAGAAAACTATTTAATGCCACATCAAGGGCAGCTTATAGTTAGAGACTGGAAAAGATAAATAAATAAACAAAATTGTGTTTTTGAAAACTGGAACCATTTTACCTTGAAAACACGATCTGCTTGGATGAAACTTAGTTCGGGGATCTTTAAACAATTATCTAGTCTTTGTTGAGCCATTTTTTTCATTTAAACTTCATAGTTTATTGTGACGAAAAGAAAAAGAAAAAAGAAAATTGACAGAATCTAGAATTTATTATTCTAATCTCTGCCATTTGGCAAATATGCCTTTACAAAAATCCGGGCTCGACAACAACAAATTTTTAATTGGCAACTCGAAGAAATTTTTTTAAATTTTATTCTCCGAGTTAATTGTACACTCGAAATTGTGGTTAGAGCAAATAGCATTTTGCGAAAAAGTGTTTTCAAAAACTAAAATCACGTCTTATTCAATTTTTTGTTCCTCTTTAATGGAATTTCCCGGTTTCATTGACAACATTATGTCTATTTGAATAAACAAAAAGTAATTGCAATTTACCGACATTTTCTCAGTGTGGAAAGTAAGCCCTTAAGCCACAATTGTGTAATTCATAATATTGATAAAAAATTCGAACTAAATTTGTTTTTTTTTTTTCGTTGTATTATATTGATTTGATCGATTGTTGAAAATGGCGACTGCATTTAAAATCAATTAGATATCATGTAGCACAAGTAATGAAATTTTTTTGAACTATAAATTTTTTATCAAACTGGACGAATCAATTTTGAAAATAGTTTCGTGTTCATAGAGCTCAAACTCGTGTAATCAAAGTCGAGGCCGTTACCTCCATAATTTATTCACGATAGTGTATGTAAAACAGAGTGGAGAGTCTCGAATGAAACTCGAAGAAGAGATAAAAGACAAATGTGAAGATGGAGAGGGAGAGAGATAAGTAGAAAAAAGATGGCAACAGAGATGGAAAAAAAATTTGGAATAGATCGTAAGATAGTGATAAGAGAGGGATGTCAAATGAATACCGGCTGTTTTCGTGCTTTGTAAAATGGCAGACTTCGTGAGAAAAGGTAGCGTTCAGCTCGTTAAACGGAGCAGTGTACAGTTTAAACAAGCAGCTAAGGAAGTACGAGGTTTGTTAATTGTAAAAGTTTATTATAAAAACAACAAATTTGTATAGAAGAAAAATAATAAGATAATTTATAAAAATGATTCAACGAAAAACATGTATTTAGTGATAACGTGTTATTATTTTCGAATGTCAATGTAACTTGCGACAAGGAAACGAACGATTCGAGTGGGAAGTAATTAACGAAGTGACAGTGATTAGTGAGATACGTGATGTTACGATTTCCAGGAGACTTTCTTTCCCCTCTCTATTTTATATTCCTCGGATTAATTAAATTATTCGTCCCAGTTGATCGTAATTAAAACACACATATTACAGAATTTTTCTCTAACGAACTTTCCTGCCAAATGTATAATTATATGAATCGTTTATTCTTTAACCCGAGCTACTGTTTGGAATTGTACGTAATAAACTCGAGACATCAACTTCTTTTAATTGATAAAAATTAAATCGTCACGCACGCGCGTCTAGTGATAACAAAATGGATCAAAAATAATTCTCTTTTCGAGGCAAACGTAAGCAAATATTTGCCTCTCGCTAAAGTTTAATGACGGAGTCAAAATTTCGTAATAAACACATGTTGGAAGTTAGAAGTGTTGATTTAAATTTAGAATCTTGAGGAATCCGTGAAAGTGAGTCAAAATTTTTTGACATTTTTTTAAAGTTTATTTTTCGTTATTATTAAAGGAACTTCCTGCTAAAAAATCTTCATCTCGATATAATCAATCGAATTTCTTGAAGAAATAAATGTTGGGAAAAAAATTATAGCTGCTGTGCGAGCTCGTCACATCGTAGCCTCATTGGTCGCCGTTGGTTTTGCCCTCTGCGGAGCTGTCGAAACAAGTTCTTCCGTAGCATTGCTCGCCAATCAAAAAGACAATCATGCGATTATCGATACTTCGTGGCACTGTGACATGCTCGTCAACATCAGTAGCCGAAATCGAACAGAAGATTTCGAAGTTATACTTTTGGAGGTAAATTTCAAGAATATTTATCAAATAGTATAATTAATTTTGAAAAAATTAATATATGTTCGAACTAATTTCGTAATGTGAACATTTATTTTAATATCTATTGATTTACACAGAAAATACTCAATAGCGGACGAAACAAATGCATGCAAAAGTTAATGAATATTAATCGATTGATTGTATAATTAAGCGAACTATTCATTCGCGGCAGTTGCCTCAAGAAGAGAGAACCGAATCAATAATGCGAGAAGCATTTTTATGGGGTCAAGTCGCTGGACCAATTTTAGGAGGTTGTCTCGTTTGGGGCAGATCAGGACCATCGATGGTTTTCTCGAGAGCAGTACTGAGCGCCTGTCTCGCATCGCTTCTTGTTCCCGCAGCCTGGAGAGGTCCATCTCACGTAGCACTTCGTCTTTTTCAAGGATTATGCACCGTGAGCTTATGCAAAATTATAAAAAAAAAAAAAAAAAACCATTAAAATCCATTAAAGAAACAAACATTCCAGCAGAAGAATGATGAAAACTTGTTAATAATATAATATGAAGAAAAAAAAGATAAACAAATTATGTTCGTATCTAAATAATGTTTTCAGGGTGCAACAATGCCAGCAGCTCATATGCTAGCCATGACATGGTTTAAGAGCAATCATCGAAGCTGGTACTTTAGCTGTTACGCTGGTAAGTTTGACTCTGACTAGACTGCGATTCATTCAAAACAATCGAACTAACGTTTTTATTCAAAATTACATTTCTGTATCTTAATAGCAATAAATGATCAATAAAATAGTTCTAATCGATCGAAAACTCATGCGTTTTTCACTACGTATTTTAAACAATATATATGTTTTTTATTGAGAATTATTATAATGATGACTGAAATATTTCAATTAACAAAAAGCTGTAAGCGTTGGCTACTGTTTGATGGGGTGGATCGGAACTGCAGTGGTACGATCTTTTGGTAGAGATTCCCTTTGTTATGGACTCGTTCTTCTCGCGCTATGCTGGTACTTTACCTTCGGAAGATTTGTCAAGGATTCACCAAAGTCTTATCAGCACGATACTAATGTAAATATACAAATATTTATACTTTGACGTTTGCAGGGATTCCATCACTTCCCTGTTGACCCTCAGAAACTGTCAAAAACCTGGTTGATACAGACAGTTGTACTTTTTCTGAGTTTCTGTTGGTCAGCAGCATAAAAAACTTTAAAAAAAAGCGGTCTCATGCTCAAGGACTGATACGCGAGCCGATGTATGGCTAAACGGTCACCCAACTAAGTATTAATCTCGTCCGAGGCTGCTTAGCTTTGGTGATCGCTGGAGCCTCACGCCGATCGCTGTTGGTTACAAATATTTATAATACTTTAATATTTTAGAAATTGTTCCCCGTATACTATTATTTTATATTATTTTTATAAACTAATTAACCATGAATAAGGAGTAAAAAAAATAATATACTCTCAATAAAAGTTCGTAATTACCGGTTGTAATGGATAATGGTACATATCACGAGAATCGAATTTAAATTAACGGGGACTGGACGTTTGTACAAGGCGGCGGTGATACCATGGGGAAAGTTGTTGAGATCGGTTCCGGTATGGGCATCAGCTGTAGCTACTATGGGCAATCAATGGGGCGATGCTACTCTAGCTCTTGGTATGACTAAATATCTCAAGCTCATTTATGGTTTCTCAACAGCAAACGTGAGTTATTTTCAATCATATTTATTTATTAATAGTTATAGAAGTCTTTTTTGTTATTAAATGTTATTTTTTTCATTTGTTCATTGATTCAGGATTCTGTGCTGACAACATTGCCTCACATTGGACACTTTATGGCCGCATTGACTTGTGGTCTCTTGGTCGATCACGTACGAGAATCCGGAATAGTCTCTACGACAACTGCTAGAAAATTAGTCGTTTACACCGGTAAGAAAACAAATGTTTATTCCCTATGACTTTATATTTTGAAAATTATAATCTGGGAGTTTATATTTTGTTCGTTGCATTCAATTAATATTTAAATGGTTAAAAAATTATAAAAAAAAAAAAAATCTGAAACTATTAAGCAAATGGGAAAGAAGCTTTTAAAATAATGCGATGTAGGAAACAAAGTGATGTGAAATTTTGAAAATTGACAACCGATATTTAAATCGATGCTTAAGATCCCAACGCTTTATGTAATGATAATTAATGGTTTTAGCTCATTTTATACCGGCTGCTCTTCTCTTCGTGGCTGGTTACGCCGGCTGTCAAGCACTTGGAGCAGCGTGGCTCGGTATAGCCGCTCTTTTGGTATCTGGAACAGCACCAGCTGGTGCATTAGCTGCAATAGCCGATCTCGCGCCCGCCGAATCACCGGCTTGCGCTGCAGCCGCTTGCGCTCTTTGCTCGACACTCGGAGCTGCCGGTTTACTCGCGGCAAACTACTTTGTCACGCAAGCTCTTCATGGCTCGGTAAGTAAGGTTCCCCATTCCCCTCTTTCTCTTTTCCTTAACTCACTCATTTGTATCATCTAATTCTTCCACTTGGTTCATTATTAAATTACTCACTCTTACTCCATCCCTCGTTATTTCTCACAAAACTAAACTTTTCTATAAGTCATTCTGTGCTGAATGTTCAAACATTTATTTTTCAAACTCTTGGATGTACTCGAAAACTTGGGAATAACTTGCTGGATAGTAAAAGAATTTTTGTCTTTATATCTTCTGTTGTTTTTTTTTTTTTTTTTTTTTTCAACGTTTTTTTGTAAGATTGCTGGTTCGTGGCGTCTCGTATTTGGGGTCGCCTCGGTCGTGTTGTTGACCACAGCAGCAGTGTTTCTTGCTCTGGGCAAAGGAGTACCACAGCCCTGGATACCTTCAGTGGCAAGACCACGTAGTCACGACGTTATTTACGAGCAGGACGGTTTGGAGCTCGATTACGAGGACGTAGGCGTGCAAACGGAGCCTTTCAATCCTTATGTCCTCGACGAGGACGTCGAGAGTATAAAGGAAGTGCCAAGATCGTCGTCGGTCCACTCCAAAGTCTCGGCGGTCTCCGATTGTTGAATTAAAAACGCAATCAAACCACTTTTTTCAATACAAACGAAAAAAAAAAACTGGATATTTTTCTATTACTGTTTTTTTATTATCAAGTCTCGCAGGTTAGAGTATTAATTTGTTTAAGTATAAAAATATGCGTCGCAATGTGATGATAATTGAATTTTATTGTAATAATCGTATGAATATAAAAATAAAAAATTTACAATATACTTTGAATATAAAAATTATTTCACGATTTCTTTTCTCACTTTTAGTCATTATTATGTTTTGAAATATCAGAGAATAACAATTCAACATTGAATACCCCACGTACAGCTCCACTTTCGCCACGACGAGTATTTCCTTATTTATCCTATTTACGCATGATATGTCCCCGTACGATTTTTCTGACACAACGAGGTATGAGCAGACTGAGACGTTGTTGTAATTACTATCTTTTGTACAACTTTCCACGAGCACGAAAGAAAAGAGTCTCTGCGTGCCGAACTGAAACACGGCACGACGTCGAGAGCTCTCCTAAATTAAGTGAACAGTAAGAAAAATAAACTGTGCATTGTGTATCGAAAAGAAACCCCGGAAGTTGCGCACAACTTTACGTCACCGTGTCGAAAATAAAAATAAAAATAAAGAACAACCGAAGATGAAAATCCAAAAAATCGATGACACTAAAAAATGTATGGTTTCAAGGCATTCTTACATTTATTGCAAAATAGCATCAAAATATCACTATTCACATGATTTATTATTCGACACCAATTATGCTCGTGGAATGAAAAAAAAGAAAAATTTTATTGCTCACTTTCAATAAAGTTGGAACGATTTTCATCATTATTTCTTTTCACTATGGTTTAGTACACTTAATGCGTTTATTAGCATAATTAATTTTTCTCTTGGTGGTATCGTAAAAATAAAAATGAAATAATAGAGCGATTCTATTGAGGCGGGAATAAACGTAAAAGTGAATTCCGTAATCCGTGGAAAATACTGTTCGAGATCTCATGATCTCCGCCCTCAAGAAAAGACTTTAATGTGTGCAACATAGCCTTCTTATTTTTTAACCAACAGAAGGAGGTGGTTAGCGTATCCTCCATTTTGCAACGAGCTCGCTCGCGATGCTAATTAGCGAACCGCTGGTTATTATTGTTTCCCAGTAGTGGCGAGAGAGCACGAGCGATTCCTCACGATTCTTATGAAATGAGTTCTCACACCTTTCTTATCATTCGATCTCACTTTTTTTATTTTCGTATCGAAAAGACATACATATACATATATAAAATTACACTAGTTTACATAATGTCATATTTACAGAAAAAACCGGAGACAATTGTTTGAATAATCGTATAATTTCCATGTAAATTTGTGCTAAATCGTCGTTCTTAAAAATCTACGAGATATGTTTCGTTTTTGGTTCAATTGTACTGGTCATCTCGCGACTGAATCTACAGGAACACGTACAGTCGTTTTTAAATTATATACTGGCAAATCTGTTATATCGTTTACAATTAAAAACAAAGTATTTGGTTGATTTTTTCAATAAATAATATTAATAGAATTAAAATTCTTCATGAGATGAATTTTTTGGGTATAATTTGAAAAAGACAAAAAACAAAACTCGTCCAAGAAGTTATCTGCTGGATGTTGGACTATTTTTCTTTCCGAAAGATCGTTAGCGATCTTTATTTTCAACAGAATCAGGAAGATGCTGTTTTTCTGGGGATAAAATGTGCAGATCTTTACATCTTTTTCATAATGGTGTCCTTGTCATCCTCGTCGTCATCGTCAGTAACGATTTGAACGCTTCGTACCGGTCCGGATTTTCGAAAAATCGAAGCTGGAGTGGTGGAGGTTACCATGGTTGCCATTGTAGGACGATCGGCATTGATAGCGAGCTGAATCATTCGCAGAAGAAGAGCTTCTCTGATATGGGCGGGCAAAACTTCGTCAGCTTCGTCATTGACCTCTTGGGTGTAGAACTTTTGACGATAGACACGTTTTGGGAATCGGCCTTCTTGGTAATCTTCGTAAGCTTGATTTTGGTAGAGAGGGTTAAGAACACGCGTATATCCAGGTCTTCGAAGTGGTACGCGTTCGCCATATTGAATAGCCAATTGGTTTGGATCGTAGGGAAGAGAATGACGAGTGACTGGTGCTTGGTATGCTGGTTGATACGATGGATATGGTTGTTGATCCAAAAGGGCATCTTCCAGGTAAGTTCTAGGGTAAGTAAGAGCGTGAGTTCCATATTGGCTGACGAGCAACCGTCTGAGAAGTAGTTGGAAGTCACGTCGGCTGAGTGGTGGTGCAATGGGATTGGGTGGTTCTGGAGACAGAGCAATTTGTCCTGATCTGTAAGGATACTCAGGACCTGCGATAGGAGCTGGTGAATAATCCCGTTCATCCATCGGTTGAGCTGCTGGTCTCAGAAAAGGACGTGGTGAACGATGTCCATCTTGGTCCATGTAAGAGGCAAGTGGTCTATGAAAAACTCGAGGTCTTACATAGTTCTGCATAACTGGACCACGTGGAGTTTCCTCGGGTTCGGTTATGGGAGTTTCAGTGAGATAGTGGACATTGGCATCGGTCGTGGTCGAATACAATGGTGGTTGACTCGGTGGTGGACGATAAAGAATCCTACCAATCGGAATTCTTGTTCTGTATTCACTTTCCTCATCGCCATTATTAGCTTGAATCAAAAGTCCAGCTGATGATAATTCCCGAAGGAATTGTTCTGGTGGTTGACGTATGTACACCGGTTCCGTTGTTTGCTGCTGGCGAACATATTCACGATTCTCCGTGGTCATCCTCTGTGGCGACCTGATGGTAATCTGTTGAGGTGGATCACGCTCGTCCTGCGTCATCTTCGACTCTTCCTCGTATACTCTTGGACCCTCGTACTTGGTGTCAAATCTTGCCGGTCCAAGGTTATTTTGATTAACGTAAAGAGATTTTGGGCGTGGATTAGCCAATCGATGAATTAATCTGGGTGGTGCATTTGTAGTGAATAATGGCCGCGTCGTGGAGAGCGATCCACCGTAAACATCAGGATGATCGTCGTTCGTCGACTCTGAAGTTGGCTCAGATTTCGTTGTTTCTTCTGGTAACTGGCGTCTGAGAGTATTTCCTGTCGTGATTTTTGACTCTTCCTCTTTCTCCTCGAATTCCTCGGTGATCGGTCGTAAACTGTGATCGATTGGTCGCTTTGCGAACAGGATTCGACGATAACTCGTTGGTTTTTCTTCACCACTCGGCCTCGTAATCTGCGAATCTTCACTCACTTCTTCTTCAGTAACTGGCGTTCTATGTTGTCCATTCAGTACAAAACGTGGACGAGTCTTCGAAGTAGTTTTTATATAATGACCAAACATTGGACGTGGATTGTCGGTCGTTGTCGATGTCGTCGTCGTTGACGGTGTGGTCGTCGTTTTACGCAATCTCGGAATCGGCTGCACTACCGATGATCTCGTTGATGATGTTTCCGTTGATGTCGCGTACACCAACGATGGCTTTCTCGTTGTCGAACTTCTGTTTACCCTCGGTGGGATACTCTGCACCACCGATATTTGTTCCTGCAATGGCGATACCGTGGTTGATTTAAATCCTGTCCCGTTCGACGACGAATATGACACCCTCTTTATTTCACCATCCGCATCGACGAAACCGAATGTACCCTTGATGTTGCCTAACACGTCGCGGGTCTCAACCTGACAAATTTTATTCTCACTTGCATACAGTCTGATTCTAACTCTCACTAGTGGCATATTTTCACGGATTCTCTAATTTTTTAATAGAACATTTCAATAGATTTGAAAAAAAAATAAAAATAAACCGTAAAATCTGGACCATTGAAAAAACGGCAAGTGTTCATTATCAAAGTTTCTAGTAATCTTACGATCTACTGATTGTCATTGTTGGCCTTGGCAGCATAGTATCAAACTGTCAATGAAAGAAAAAAAAAAAATTTCTAATCATTTTACAAGTGGACTAACCTTGAAAGAACCATCACCAGCTTCGTAGCCAAAAGAATACGATCCATCTTCATTGACTTTTCTGATTTGCTTAAGAATAGCAACTTGATCATGTTGACTTGCTGAGGTTTGCTGATCCGTCACGTTTGAGCAGCCGGCAGTCACGAGGCAGAAGACTACCATCAGCCATGGCGTCATCTTTAACAAGAATGATTTTTTATCAAAAACACATAACACAACAACAGCAGAAAGTTTAAAAAATTGAAAAAATATTATTTATTCATATCGCACTGTACTATTTCATTTGGTTATTTAAATAGTTCGATTATTTTCATTTTTTAAACACTTTTGTCGCACACTTGACGTAAAAAAAAAAAGCAAATTTGCTCTTTTGAGATGAAGACGCGTACCTTAAGACTGGGAACCATGTTACCGCACATGCGGTGAATGTTGACAATACCGCGTGGGGTGCCAGAGCTCCGTTATATATAGAGTGACACAATAGAATACACTTCGTCCCTTCTACTTTTCCTCCCGCGCTTTAAACCCCACCTGCTCGCCACTCTTTTCCTATTAACTGCGATCAACCTTGATGAAAAAAATAACACCTTAGACATTTCTTCACTGCAACTAGGACCGACAAGTGACGAACCGTCGGGTTCTAAAAACAATTGACGTGTGAACATTCGTATACTCAAACTTTCGGTCGTTTAGTTTATTGAAATGTCGACATTTTTCTAGCCCTTGCTCGAAATAATTAACGCCCTTCGGCATCTAGTTCAAGCGGATTGTGTAATCAATTCAATTGTTGAAATATTCAGATAAAAAGCAAAAAAACTTATCAAAAAAATAGATTTTTTTGTTCAAAGCGATTGGTCATTAAAATTTGTTCAACAATTTTCTAAAATTATTCTTCTCCGCTCTGAAAAAAAATTACTGAATTATTTCGTAGTACAAAAACATGAAAACAGTTTCACGAGCTGCAAAAAAAATTCTAGAAGATCGAAGATATTCAAATGTTTTGCAGTTTCTTGACAGTCAAAAGAAAGCGAAAGGAAATGGGAACGCCGGACGCATTCTTCTGCGTAGTATTTGGTTTTTATTTCTATTGGATCGTTATTTATATGATTCCCACGAGGCACATGCGCCATTCATTATTTCGGATAAGAATCGTCCTATCGTTATCCTCCTATCGAGCTGGATTTGAAAAACACGGAAAATAACGAGAGCTCGCAATTATGTTGGACATTGGTTGAAGTAGACGAGAACTTTTCACCAAAGTGGAACCCTCCAAAGAATTAGCAGCGAAAGGAAGTGCGGAATGGATCACGACTACAAAGAAACAATGTTATTCTTAGGAAAGTTAAGAATAATGTGGATATATTATCCTACGCACGCTCAAAAATCGAACGTAAAACTGTCACAAAGTATCTTACGTCGAATAGAAATGAAACTTACAAAAATAATGAATTAAGAAATAAAAATAAATAATTCGATCACTATATTTCTCAAAACTTGCAGAGCTCAATTTTTTTTGAGTCTTTCCGGAGCCTTTACGTTCCATATTTGAAGCCCTTATCACTTCAAATGATTTACTGATAAAATTCTCCAGTGGTAGGAAAAAATTATATTCCATAGAAATACAGAAACTGATGGGGATAAGATAATGGAAATTTCTATAAACAAGTTGATTTACTTAAAGAGCTTAATTACTAACGAAACACTTGCAAATCCAACAAATAATGATAAAAGTTTTTTTTTTTTGAAAAAATAGTCAGAATAAAGGGAAAGACAGAGAAGAAGGATGACAGGGAAAAAGGAGGACGAGGGTGGAAGGAAAAGTAGAAGGAGGACCCAAAAGACGGAGTAAGAATTTGCGGGGACAAGTGAAAGCCACGTGGGAGTTGAAACGAGGCAAGGGAACGCGGCATAGTAGACTGTAAAATGTGTAACAATAGTTCCCATAGTGTGCAATACGCGAAGTATTGTGGCCGTATATAACGCCCGAGATGTGTGAGGACTCGGAGAGAAAAAGGAAAAGAGAAAAAAAGAAAGAGAGATATAAACGAGAGAGGGCACTCCCACAGCAGGACAATTATTACATAACGCAATTTCCTTCCAACTGAAGTTTTTCGCATCCATATGCAGCCTCACAGGCTCTCTTTTTTCGTAGAACTTTTGATTCTACCAACGGATAATATCCTGCATATCCTGGACACTTAACCGTCTAAAGTAACACATCATTACTCCATTCATACTATTTAAGTTTTTTGTTTCTATATTTCAATCTCTTCCGCACGATGTTATTAAACTGTGCGAATTCTGAATTGTACTCGTTGGCCTATTTCCTGCTTAATTGGGCCAGTTATATTTCATGCGAGACATACTTTTGTCATAAATTTATTGCGATTTAAAAAAATGTTTTTTTCTAAATCGCAATAAATTTAAGATTTAAAAAAAAATCTCATCGGAAGGAATCCCAATTTTCGGGGTCCAAGAAAAATGATTTAAACGGTTTGTACTATGAGATTGTTTGAGGTTTTTTTCTCAAGATGTAATTCGGTGTGTAATTATTCGTTTTCGAGGCTCTGTCAGAGGTTAAATTCCTGTATTACGAAAAACAATTACGAGGAAAAAACGGAGGGGGGGGGGGCTCACCAATTTTCGCATACTTGAGGCAGTTTTAAAGTTTATCTCACCGG
The DNA here is from genome assembly GCA_948107755.1 of Campoletis raptor. Taxonomy (NCBI): domain Eukaryota; kingdom Metazoa; phylum Arthropoda; class Insecta; order Hymenoptera; family Ichneumonidae; genus Campoletis; species Campoletis raptor. The sequence continues at coordinate 14,884,436 of OX403628.1, read as the reverse complement.
TTAAATAATCTCACTGATCTCTTCACTCTATTTGTATGAGGTTTTCCACGCCTAATCGACTTTGCTGTGTCATTCTCACCACACTCTCCCATTTTATTACTTCACTCGCTATAAATTGTCACGAAATAATATCTCACCCTAATTTTCACACTTTGGGTTTCAAAATCGCTTCAGATAACTATCTCACTTTTGTACAAAAGTATTTTCATCGATTAATCCATTCGCCAAACAATTTTTTGTGAATGATTTTACGTGACAAACACATCGGAAAAAGACATTCATAGAAAAACTGAATTTGGAAACATTTTATGAAACAATTATTTCGTTGTAATGGAATTATTTTATAGTCATAATTACCAAAAAATGTCGAACTTCATATTTTTTCGTACATTTTTTAATCACGATTTTTCAGATTGAATTGCTGTTACAATTTTTTTTCAAGTACATACTAAACTGTATCTATAAATTGAAAATTTATTGAGGAAAATAATAAGAGGTGGTACATCAAAATCTTTTGAAAATTACAGATTTAACTTCTAAAAATATTGAAAAGATAGAAATATGTTTGATTTAGAGATTGAGAGGAAAGAGAAAAATATTAAGAACTTAATCTAAGGAAAAGATTAATAATATGTTTGATTTTTTTTCGAATGCATAAAATGTTTGGAACTCTTTCAGAACTTTTTTCCCACACAGTTTTACTAAAACATTTAAAATGACGAGAAAAAATTTGAAAACATGAAAAATGTGTTGTAGACAACGAAACAGCATTAAATGCCCCATAGAAATTTTTCTTCAACAAGTAACTCAGAATATTAATGATTGTGTGACTGTTAAGGTAGAGATTGCCATAATACATCATCATTGGAGTAAAACACATTTGATTTATTACGCAGACTTGTACGAGAGATGACCAAACTTCATAGACTCTATCCTGGGAACTCCGTCTGATTGTTTCCTCTTTTCGGAGTTCTTGGGCTACAAAAAAAAAAAAAAAGAACGAATTCGTCGGTGCTTGCTCTTAATTACAGCAGAGATATATCTCGATTGGGGAATCGCAATCATCACAATACACAATATATAAACAAGAGCGTTGTACATTTTTTTAATGTCATTATGATTATTGTTTTTTTACACGTTTTATTAGACGAGAGAGATGTTACAAAATTCGTAAAAGATAATCTACATCGAAAAGAACAATTATAATTTTTTTTTTTATTGAATTCGAAATTTTGTGATCACAGTAATTTTTTTAATTAAACAAATTTACAACTCACGTTTAGAAAATTTCGTTACACAGAATGAACGGAAAAAAAATCACGACGAAAAAAAATTATAATCCTATTTTTATTTGTCACCAAATTTTGGAAACGACAATAATCTATTTTTTAATGCAACGGGACTTCCATATAAATTCGTAGTCTATTAATCCAACCTACATAAGAGATGAAAAAAATTATTTCTAGTTCTTGTCTAACGATAATAAATTGAACTTCTCACACGGCCATTATTTTTTTATTTATTTTTTATAGCAATTGCTTTGTTAATAAGTAATAGGCGATTTAATAAATGGCTTATATTTTCGCAATTAATAATGACAAAAATTCTGCAATACCAATTAGGATAATTTCTCCTACATTTGTCTCAGAAACTCTGATGACGTTGAGCAGGATATTGCATCGAGAATAAATTTCATTAGCGTTGAATTTACACTCGAATGAATTCGCCTGTCTCGATGAGACTGATTAATCGATCGACATCATACAGTCTCGATGAAATTTCTGTCACAAAATTATTATTAATTATCGTCATCGATAATTATAAAGATTTGTTTTATTTTATTTCTTGCCAAATGCCACAATATCCGGTGTTTATTTTTTTTTTTTTTATCTTTTTATTCTCTCCTGGCCCGTTTAACTATTATTCTCAATGGACCAGATGAGATGAAATGACTACGTTAGAAAGCTTCTCTCGGAGATGCTTTCCCGGGAAATCTCGAAGATTGGACTGACCGCAAAACCGCAAATTCTCAAGTGGCCTCCATCGTTTGGACGGTTACAAGGCCATTGCTAATTCTATTCCTGGTCCCTATCCTATTTTACGTTCTCTCTGGATAGTCATTAAACTTCTCATCTAATCAACAACAAAAAACAAGAAACGAATGTAAATTAAACTTCATCCACTTTAGTTACGTTCCTCTCATTCAATCGAGTACAAAAAAATAATTTACAAATAAAAATTTATTTAAATGATCATTTTTCTGTCTGACTATGGTACCATTGTCCAGAAAACGGATACAGATTAAAAATATGTTTGTTTTTTTTTTTTGTATCCATGTTCATCCGAGTATAATTTTTTTTTCGCAACAATTACTGGCCACAGGAAACGAATCTCGCGAACCAATAAATCGCAGTCACTAAGTTAATCTTCGAAGGTTTTGTATTTTTTCTGTTCAACGAAAAGTCCAGTTTATGGAGCACAAAAAAAATGAATAATTTGATCTATCATATTCGTTTGTTTATTTTGGAATGATTACGAAAATTGAAGTCGAACGTGTCGACCTCAACGAGACAGGAATCATTATTTTCTTTCACTTTCACTTAAACATTTCGAGTAATACATGTTTGTGTTGCGTTTGTGTAGCGTTCATTATAATTTTGGACACTTGGTGAACTCATTTAAAATATTTTGAATTATAATGATCCATTTTTATTTATTCAAATAATTTCTTTTTAGACTAATATCTTTACGTTTTTTCATTGCAAGAAAATTGCTGACAGGAACGAGATAATTAGCTATTTGTTATTTCAAAACAATTTTAATAAGACTCAATCGATTTAATTGCAAACAAGAGTTTTAATGTTTACTACTTTGTTTGGTATTCTATTAATTTTACGTTAATAGTACAAATTTTTACAATTTTTACTCGTTTTCGTAGAAAAAAGGTTTAAGAAAAAAAAAAGTAATAGCGAGAAATAACAAGGTAGCTGCTGTCGATATAAAATTTTTGCACGCGATCATACCGAGTGGAGCTCAAGGAACTCGAGCTAACACTCTCGCTCTAATGCGGTTTGACGTAACGGCAAACACGCCGTTAACTAACCACATAGTACGTTCCTTTGGACTTTCCTATTTTTTTCTCATATGTTCCCACCACACCGGAAATAATTTTTCACACGTGGTCTCATTGCCAAAGTTATATATGAACAGAAAGGGTCACTGACCATCGTCCAGCAAAACTCGAATTCTTCCTCAATTAATATAAATCAAATAGAACAAAAGCAACAAAAAATTACGGAGGAGAAAGAATTTACAAATGTGTAATTTTAATAATTATTTATTAAATGAAAAAAAAAAACATTTACTCTAAATTGAATTAATCATAAATATATATGAATGGACAATTATCTCTTTTCCACACGCTCTAATTTCACGGTTTAGTCAAGCTAACAATATAATTCAGCTATCAAAAGTCTATTTGAAAAAGGTACTCAGTTGTCTTTTTTTTTCCTAACGTAGGTCTCGACGTTTACTTCAAATTATCACAATAATTGTCTGAATGTATTGATAAAAATATTTTTTAATGAGATAATTCAATAAGATAAAAAATTCAGACAGACAAGCAGCCTCGGCCAAGGTCAATACATGGTTGGGTGATCGCTTAGCCGTGCACCAGCTCGAGTATTGATTGCTGAGCGAGGGTTAGTTTTCCTGAGTTTCTAACGGTACTAGGCAACTTGACCTCAGCAAAAATATGGCCACTTTTATCAGCAGAATTTTCCACAGTTTCTCTTGGCCCTCGTGCCAAATAAAAAGCACGATGCAGTAGTGCATTCGAAAAAAGTGACTACCGACAATACTCTGGGGAATCCCACAGGAAAAAAAAACAAGTACATTGGGGGAATCGGTAAAAAAAATTAAAAAAAAAAAACCTCTTTAATGATCAAATTTTCTCATCATCTTTATTGTCACGTCACACTTACAAATAGTAAAAAAAAATAATTGGGACATATTTCGCGTAGAGTATTACAAAAATCGCAGCAGATTCGTTTAATCGCACCACTAAAATATTTCATAACATTTGTGTAACTTGAAGAATACATTTATTAATATATTTATCTGTCAAATGACGTAATTTTATCGCTAATTAATTACAGTCTAGGATAATAAAATATTTACAATGATAATAAAAAAAAGTCGACACTGTTCCACACCGCGGGTGGGGAAAGTTCGTCGACACTGATCACATTCCGTCGATTAGATAGAGAGACACGGTTACTTCCATAGTAATTAATTAGCAGGACAGTCTACAGTTAATATTTGGGTTTCCGGATGCATCAACAATAATTGACAATTTTTTCACATTTTATCGAACGCTTCGGTCGTGAATTTCAAACAATTACAGTCATTCAGGACAGGCATTGGTGCACTTTTGCATTTTGAGTACAAGATCTCGTTTCGAACAATTACCATTTGATCTGCTGAGCCAATAATAGTTAGAAAATGAAATTTATATATTCATTGTTTTTTTTTTCGTCTCAAATCACTCCGGACTCTCAAAGTTCCAAGTTTCCAGATCGATCCTATTAGTTTATTAGTAGAAACACACCCAGCATCAAAAGTTACAACTGCGCATGTTCGATCGATCCTTTTGGTTCTCCCGTGTTGTGCCCGAGTTGTGCAACTCTCGCCAATCGAGTTCTCAAGAGCGAGACTTACTTTCGTAACGATTGGCGTTGGTTGTGTTTCGAAGTGAACAGTTTTGAGACTGCTCATTGTTCGATCGATAGGGATTTGAAAGAAAATTATTCAGATTGTTGCATTGTTCAATGAACAAAGAGTAACGATTGAGTCTGTAAACCATTTCAGTATAATAAGAATTCTGATTGTACTTCAATCTCTCAATTACGGACTTATTTTTTAAAATAATGATATTTAAACCCGTCTACTAATCATTTGATTCAACTATAAATTTTCCGCTTCCAAAAGCTCCTTAATTAATGTTGAAGAAAATTAATAATCGCCAAAATTGCAGTCAACAGAGCAGTAATAATTTTTAATTAATTGCAAATTTACTGGAAAATCAAAATGTCGAGGAGAGACGTGAATGAAACTTGAGCAACCGGAAATGAGGTTAAAGTTGCATCGTGGAATAAATTTAACTGGGAGTTCACTGTGAAAAGTGATTTTACTCGGTGAATTCTTGGCGTGTCACGGGAGGTCAGACACGAATAATACGAGTCGTAGTTGCGGGCTAAAATCATAATCTTAACATAACATAGCCGGCTAACATAACTCTGGGTCGAGAGCAATGGCCATAATCTTGCGTCAGGACCTGCTTTCACTCTCTGTCTTTTTCTTTCTCGAATGTGACTGTAATATATAAACTGTGAGACGTACGTGACGAATGGACGGGCTAGGAGTAACTTTGAAAACAAAACGGGTGAGTTTCAGGCCTGAAAATAAACTGTATATGGAAAACACGAGTGGATAACGGAAAAAGAGAGACTTCGTGAAAGTCGATCCGATGTTTATCGAATAAAAAGTTTCCTGAATCACTGGAAATTCTTTTAGATTTACGTCTGTGTTTGTATACACATTCGTATGTTTATACATGTTGTTCATTGGCCAGGGTTCATTGGCAATCGGACAGATATTCATCCAAGACCACCGGCTCGGACATTCGTTCAAGTGCAACGCGTGAACGCTTCATTGCTATGCGTAAAACGTATTCTCTTCCATATCAGATCTGCCTCCTCTTGCCCGAAAGAGAATATCCAAACGTCTTGGAAATCCAGGTTGAAATTAAATGTTACGGTAATTGAAGATACGAAGCTGACTATTATGATTGATGGAAAATGTAATGGCTTGGAATCAGGAACCGGTTTTTTCAGGTGCCCATTCGACAGAATGGTCCATTTCAGATGTAAATGGCCAATGACCGTACCTTATCTTGCCGTTCATTTGGGTTGAGAAATTCTTGGTTAAGTTGGGTCTGAAGATTTCTTGATGGAGTCAAAAGTTATCTGGGCTTGGAACCTATGGGAGTAAAATTCGTCCAAATTTACATTCGGTATTTTTCAATTGCAATTGTAAGAGGAAGCGAGCGGATAACGATAGAAAAAAATGTGAAAACGCGTGTACTTAAAAAATTGTCTTTGACATGGGTGAATGATTCTAGAATGTAATGCGATGGGAATCAATAGTTAGCATTACCGCCACGAAGGAACTGATCTATCTGACCTACGGACAATTGTGAAACAGGACCTCTGCCAGAGGGTGCTTGAATGTAGTAGAAAGCCTGAGGATCCGTCTGCGATTCGAGAAGTTGGTATCTTTGAGGTGGCAGCGGTTGTTGTTGCTGTTGACGTCTCTGTTGTTGGGAATAGAGCTGCTGGGATTGCTGGAGAAGCTCAGCCTGTTGTTGTCGATAGATGGCTTCCTGGGGTCGGGCTTGTCCAGACTGTATATGGGACTGTGGCCGAGACGGTTGTCTGTACAACGGTGACTGTTGACGTTGAGCCGGAACTGCTTGTTGTTGGATACCGACATGCGACTGTTGCTGGGCTACGAATGGTTGGAGTTTGTGACTCAATGAAAAGTCACCCACCGTCTGAGGTAGGCTTTGATAGAGTTGGGTATTGTACTGACCGGTTCGGGGATCGTAAACCAGCTCGGATTGGTAAATCGGCTCGTTCGATTTTACTTTGCCGGAGGGTATAGAGTTTGGTGTAGATGAGGAAGGACGTGCCGTTTCCAGGGAGGGCCTCGTGACGCCTACGGTGTTGACGTAACGTTCAAGCTCAGCAGCAAAGTTGAGATGGTGCTGGGGTGTACTGGCAGTTGTGCTGGCAAACCGATGAGACGAGACGGGGCTATTTTGAGGGCGAGTGGCATAAATAACGCCGGGCCTTTCGGTGCTACTGGGTGAAGAATACTGTGCGGCAACCTGGGCAACGCGAGGTCTTGGGGTGATCGCAACGGATTGTGGTCTTTCACGAGCTATCGAACGTGTGCTCGTCTCGACTGCTTGATAAGAGGGTGTTGTGGGTCTTGAGCGAACAATGGGGGAAGGTGTCGTTAGACTCTGATAACGAGGGGTAGGAGTGGACAATCTGTACAGGGAGGTGGTTGGCGCTGGGGTTGTAGGATAATGTGCTTCTGGTTGTACAGATTGGAGTTGAAGATAATTTTGCTGGGGTCTACGGAACGATTGTGGAGCTAGTGCGGGTTTCGTATCTTCTTCCAGTTCCTGGCTCGCGTCATCGTCCAATTGATATTCCGTTTGGAAGATGGTCGTCGGTGCACGCGCGGTCGTTGTCTGAGGATAATTCGGTCGAGGTCTGGCTATCGGACGCACCGATGGATAATTAGCAGGCCCGCTGATGTCATCCTCGACCTGTTTCGACGGCAATTCTTCCTCCTCTTCCCTCGGGGCATTTGGATCACAGGGATTTCCTGAGACGTATGTGAACTCTCGCTTGTTACCGTCTGGATCGACGTAACCGTATTTACCGCGTACGACGCAGTCGGTACCACGGGTTTCTTCTTTAAAGGAACCATCCGCAGCTTCATAACCGAAAGTGAATGAACCATCATCGTTCACCTTATTGTAATTACGTATCGTCTGAACTGGAGGTGCTTTCGACGATTGCAACGTGTCCTTGGAACGTGGCGTGTGAAGAGCACGCGTACGTGGCTGATAAGCCACCGGCGCAGCATATTCCTCCTCTGCTTCACCTGTTTCCTCATCTTCGTAATAGACTTGGGGCTCTGCGATCCGTGGACGAATTTGAACTCGTCGAGCTGTCGTCAGGGCCAACAGGCATGCCGGGATTATCTGTCAAAAAATAAATCACATAATATTAACGACAGTTCAAAGTGTTTAAATAACGAGGGATCATACGTTTATCTAATAAGTTCCTGATCCAATTCAAAAATGGTTTTTCCACTAATTACGCAGCATTTTTATTCCCAGCCCCGTGTCCTAGTTAACGTAACACATTTTACACACTCTCGATCATTCCAAAGCAACCAGACTCAAAGTCCTTACGTCACGAACTTGTTATCTCGAGCACGCCTTTTACTGACTTTGTCTTTCTCTTTCACTCTCTCTCTCTCTCTCTCTCAGTCTTTTACTCTCGGTCCATTCTCGTCTCACGCGTGCAGCATACCCATGCGGTTATTCAGCTGAACATAAGCGCACTAATACCTGCACAATATCTTGATCTCATTCGATCAATGATGAGAGCGATTTAACCGGCTTTTCTCTTGAATAGTTTTGATCCCAAGAGAATTTCTACTGCCGCATTGTGATAACATAAGTTCATGTGACTCCCTTTTATGTCTCTATCGATTTATATACGATCGTTGCGGGACTTGCATCAGTGAAAAGCAAAACAGAAAGGGAAATAGCTGCATTTTTATAGAAACTGTCCAACGTTTAATCTCATTAACGGTACTTCGTAATAAAAAAAATTCCAAGGACGTTTCTCTGCAGAATTTCGTCATCTACGTATACTATAAATTTCAACTATTCTCGCTAACACCCTTCATGTCTGTAGATATGCGAAAATTAATGCACATGAATTCCGCCAAACCTGTATCCCACGTCTAATAAAACTGGCCGATTAAATGTGAATATAGGAAGCGAAGCAAGTATATTACATACGCAGGAGAGTGGGTTTCGCGGCTGGGTGATCGCGTAGGTTACTCCTTATACTACTTTTGCGGCCAGAAACCTCGAGCACTAACTCATTGGGTGTGTTACATGCATCTCAAACCTAGCACTGGGCTTTTTGAACCACTATATTTATATCGTTGACGTGTTTGCTGGCTTTTTAACCAAACACGTAAGAACAGAGCCTCAGCGAAGAACCACAAGCTGACAAGTTCCGGTGTCTCAGCATGATATCAAATACTTTGTTAATCACTATGCAGAGTATATTTATATTTTTAAAGAATGAACAATCTTCAAAATAAAAATCCTCGTCTCATGGTTCATTCATATTTGTATACAAATAATTATAAAATAATTTTTTGGCTATTTGCACTATCGATTAAATCGTCAAATGCCAAATTCAGTCGAACTTCCGGTTGAATTCGACGGTGTGGGAAAATCCGTACTGGTTCGGCGAAAACATTACATCGGTTACGTAATTGTGACAACGAGGTCGACCCGAATCCGGGCGAGGCGAGCATAACCGTAGCACACATAGCACACCAAGAGAGCTATGAGATGGCAAAGGGAACAGCATCAGCCTCACATTCAACAGTTACTGTTTGCCTACCGTGAGATTCAGACTCATAAAGTCGTATCTCCGCGCGCTCCTGTTCCTTCTTTTTTTCTCTCTCCATCTCTCACTCGTTCTTTCTCTCATGTTCGATTTACGTTCTCGCTGGCTCTCCTTGAACCGTACGTCTCTCGAGTAATTCTCGAATACACCACGCCTCGCAAAGCCAACATTTGTAAATAAAAAAAAAAGTTAAAAAAACAGCGCCTTTATTTTACAATACTTGTGGCACGAGAGCCACAGGAAATAAGCCCACTGTCACATTTACCCACATGGAAACACCTCAAAACAAAAGACGAAAGACCATCGATTTTTTTCCTTCAAATTTCATGGTAACTGATAATCTATCGAAAACGTCAAAAATAATACAAAATTTCGTAAAATCTACTTCTTTTAGAAACTACCATAAAAGTATTAATGCTAAGTGCTAACTTCTTGGAAATGGAGATAGAAAATAAAAGATTTTAACGAAATAATATAAAAGTTGATATTCATTATTTTATTATACTTTACCCCTCGCTTTACCCTAATTGCGTCTTTGAAAAAACAGACGATAAACACACTGGCCTCATTTTCAACAATTACTCCATAAATAAAACGAGGCCTAACGGCAGAGCAAAAAAAAATGGTTAAGTACACCGCGAATTAACGAAATCGCGAGTAACTTATATTGGCCATCAAACACTCCATTAAGAGGAGAATCGTATAGTGGTTTTAGTGCCAATAATAATGTACGAAGTGCAGAGCTTCACGCCTCAAAGAGCCCAACGAAAAGTACATATGCTCGAGGTGACTCTTAGAAGGCCCTCTGGGCAAAAGTTCCAGTTTCTTGTGGCCTTGACTCGTCTCGAAACTTTCGAGTGCCTGTACCATTTTATTCATTATTCATTCGAAGTTGCTTATTATTGACCGCGTATAAATATGTAATCCATAAGTAATCTCGAACGCCTGGTGGTCCTCAACGAAAAAATTTGACCGTGGTTTTGTCAGGCACAATGTGATTTTGAATGAAAAAATAAAATAAAAAACAATGTTGTTCGAACGTACCACGCCTCTGTAAATCTTGGACTGTTCGAACAATCTCGAACCATCGGTACCGTTCACTTCGAGAAAGATCAATCATTCCCTATCACATTCTGCCTGTGTATGTGTATTTAATCTAAAGTGCTCTCTCGTTCTTTTGTTTTGTGACTCAGTATCAAATTTATCTCTAAATAAATGAGCAATTCAAAATAAAATTCAATGATATGACAAAGCGATTATATACTCTAATGGAGGTACTTCAACTATTGAGTCGCTTTTTTGTTACGGCAATTTGTAGAAATGAAAACAAGAAATTAGTTTTAAGTTCGTATAAGATAAGTTTGTCCTGATTCAACCTTTTATATCCTTACACTTTTCCTTACGTTCAATTGACTTGAAATTTGGTACTCGGTTATTTTTCTCATCGTTCATTAGATGAGTTTGAAGAGGAATTTTGAAATTATTCCATAAATAAATTCCATAAATAAATAAATTGCCATTCATATGTAGTATTTATGCAATCAACAAGTAACGACTGTTCTTTTTTTAAATATTTTTATAAATGTCCCCTGGACCATTTGGACCTGAAAACCCCAATTTTGTTATTAAAATAGAAGTTAAATAATCAAAAGATGATAAAAACAAACCAAAAAGTGCGACAACGTAAGTCCAACTATGGATCAAGGGGTTAATGAATAATCTTCAATGATAAAAAGGCAGCAAATCAATTTTTCCTGCTTTAGATGTACATAGAAAATAGATCAAGAAAATTGATCTACGGATCAAAATGAAATGTGATCTGGATCTGCAGATTCCTAATGCAATCCGATACTCCTGATTAGATAGAAGCAACAAAAGATCGATTTGCAAATCAATGAGAAAAAAAAGGTCTGAAATTCGCGAACGAGAAATTTCTTTTTGCGCTATAGAGTGAAACTTCCGGAAGGTGAATAAAACTTTACAGAAGTAGTCTCATTATCATCTGCCTTAAGAATCTATGAATCACCGTGAGACTCGAGGATCATGTTCCCAAGGTCGGTCATGAATAGACGAAAAAAAAAGAAAAAATTAGAAGGTACAACGACAGGAAAAAAGAGGCGAGTATTCTGTCACAGTGAGAGTGTGAACTGGTTAATGTGCAGGTATATGAATAAACGAGAGCATTTTGAAAGTAAAACAGGTATTTGTGTATGTTTACTCTACAAGGTAAAAGTCAAGCATATTTGTTTGGTAAAAGGGAATAGTTGGCGAGAGAGTCCATAAAAGAAATTTACCACAGAGGTTTTAGCAACGTTGTTACAGAGTTATTCCGTTCTGAATGTGAGTCAAGGGATCCCATGTATACATTTATGCAAAGTTAGAGAGTTAAACCATTTCGTATTTCAAAGTAGCCCATAAAATATGCACATGGTTTGCGGTTTATTGCATATTATTTCGTTGTAGAATGAAAATAGACTTTAAATTGTTAATTCGACATTTTTTTAACTGCTTATTCATGAACTTGGAGTAATTTAACGAGAAACAAGTCGCAATTTGAAATAAATCAATCCGATTACGATCCAGGGGTTCATTCTTGATCCTCCCATAGAAAAGTGTGAATTATAATCACTTGAATATTAAAATAAACTTGATAATCATACAATTCAAATGATATTTCTCTGCAAATTTTTCCAGCCCTGGAACTTCTGGGCTGTCAGTGTGTTTACGATTTCGAAGCTGATGATATTGGAGAGTTCGGAAATATCCGGATTACTGAAAGTCCGCATAAATCAACTAATGATTGTACGAAAGGAGGTAAAATCGTGACGGTTAAGAACTTGGCTCTACAATCAGTAAGCTGTAGCGATGCCAGTCACATACAGTGAGAGGTGACAGTTAGACCGAGACTTGGAGCTGTATAGAAAATGCACATTCGGCAAATATGTATATACCGTTCTTAAGACTAAGTTTACAAACGCTGATGGAGGACAGAAAATATTCCATTTGCACCACGCCCTCTCGAGCCGAGTCGCGTGACTTCCCCGATACGAAATCACATGGAAAATATGAAAAAATCAATTTCTAGAAAAGATGTTTGAAGTCTTATAACGAATGATTGAATAAAACGAATTTTTTATTCAATCAGTTAGTGGAATAACATTAATTTATCATTAAATTATCAAGTCACTGATGGAAGATAAATGGAACTCCAAGGAAAAATGAAATTCATTAGATTCAATTCGATTTCACTGAAAATGAATCTGTTTCCTGAAGGCAATCCAACATCGGTACCTTCCGTTTGAAAACATAAACTTTCCTTCTTTATAATGTATCCCTACGCAGGTAAATTGAAGCAGGAATTGAATGACTGGGCAGGTTCACCGATCGCTGCCGCATTAACGAAGAATTGAGTAGTCCCTCGATGGATTATTTCGAATTTTCTTTCGGTCAATAAAAAACAAAAATGAATAAAGTGATGTTTCTCTTTGCAATTATCGAAAGTTTGCCCGGTGTAATTGGAATCTCCGAATCATCGTGGTTCGGCAGAGCCCGAAGCTAATTCGTCTTTTTTATTTTTCATTCTTGCCGGACTTACCGCTTGCTATTAATTAACAAACCACAAGCGTAGCCGGCAGTGTTTTTCTTACGTATCAAGACCGACGTTTCTTCTTGCAAGAAGCATAACGTCTAATCCTATCGAGATATTACCATTTCGAGAACACTTTGCAGACTGCTTCTCATTGGAGAGAGAGAGAGAGAGAGAGAGAGAGAGAGAAAAAGAAAAAGAATCGAGAACCCTCTCTCGTTTCCGCAATTCCAAGGACGGAAAAATGAAAGTGAAACCACGTTCGTATAGATTTCCATTACAAACATCTGTATCTATATATCGTAGTCCAGATTCCATACGTAAATGTATTTTTTCATTAAACTCTGAAAGGGCGTATATCATATCGCAAAAAAATTCTGACCGTCCATTCGCTCCCTGTCTAATTGAAATATCTCGATTCGTACAAATCACACGTGTACCTTAAATAGAATGTGCTTTAACGAAAAAAATCACGAAGACAGTAAACGTGCACTAGAATTTCTCTCTATCGAACAAGTTGCGTGGGAAGAATAGAAATTTTTCTGGAACGTGAAACTTGTACTGGAATTTGCCCCATCAAACGCGATCGAAAGTTCCTAACGAAGTCTTCTGATTTGCCAAAAAAAATCTTTAAAAATATAAGAAATAACATTGTTTTCAAATCAAATATCTCAATTTATTATCCATCGAAAAACATCCTTGCAAATAATTAATTTAATTTCAGTTGATAATGTCCCTTTCCTAATTCAGGATCGACGACAATTTCTCCAAGTACTGAGAACTCTGTAAATTGGTAAAATGAGTAAAAATCTTCACAGAGAATGCTGTGCTCATGTGTCGTTATGATCAACGTGTAATGATTGCCACGGAAACCAGTCTTACAGCATAATATAAACAAAAGTCGTAAAAGAATAGTAAAAAGAAAAACAAGGTGAAGAAACCGCGCGCGGTTTAGAGAGCTGAGCACGCGCGATTTGATGGATGTTCTAAAAAAATTTCACGACCTAGTGTTTTTTTTTTTTTTTATTACGCTGCACATTTTCATATGCAAAGTCATTTCTGTGAGAAAATGTTTCAAGCTTGAAGGGTTTTTATGAGATGACAGTTGACAACTAAATATTCTTATTCGTAGTTCCGTCAAACTCCGAGCTGTGTGACATTTTTTATTTCATTTGTTCAACCAGAAATTTTTCTCACGCCAATTGACAATATTTTTAAAAAAGTTTATCGTGCGCAGGTATCCCAGAAATTGTGATTCGAACTTCCCATACATTTACGATTTCAATGAATAAAATTCGATAAATCTCAACAATACGTTTCTACGTACATAAATAAAAGAAAATATAATGATCGTTAGAACGGTCAACAAAGAGACCGACAATGCTGAATGGCGATGCGGTTAGTGAATAAAATATGCACGCGTTAAGGGAGCAAGCATGCGTGAAAACAACGAAAGAGACAAGACAAATCTAATCAGTGCAGTCGAGTGATTCACCACAGAGATCCCGAATATAAAAAAAAAAATGTAGAAAGTCCACAAACATAAATATAGAGTGTGCTATCGTGACTAAAAACGCTGAGCTAATGAAATGAGCGTTGAAATATCTCGTTATTGATTCTAAGCACGATTCACAAAGTGCCCTTGTCAGTGTTGTATAGACAAAACAGAACGGTTAATTTCTATTGTTACTTCACCACTTGCCCATGATTTTTGTCACGTGACTAAAGCCATTCGAACGATCTATTGATTCAATAGAAATTTCAAGATGGCTGAAATAGAGAGAAAGTGATTTTTTTTTTTTTTTTTCCAAAACAAAACCAATAATCAAGATTCTCTTGGTTATTTTTTCATTGTGTACTTTATAGGGAAAAATTAATTGACAGCCCGAGGCGATCTGAGACTTAATAAAACTTAATGGTTTTTAGTTTTTTATGTACAACAGCATTTTTCTATTCTTCTTGAAATATCGAACCTGCCCACTCGAATATAAAAATGATCTATTAATTATATTGATCGATCTTTCCATAGTTAACTAATCAATTGAAAGTTTACGATAAAACTTAATTCAATTAATTTTCAATCAACCACGTCAGAATCAACTTATCGACCATTCGTCAAAACTAATCCTCAAGTTATGAAAAAAAAAAAAAAAAACCATAAAAAATAATCTTAACAAATAAATCAAGAAAAGCACCTGCAACTTTGAAAAAATGGAAAAAATTCTTTTGTCACTTAAAAGAAACGTGGTAGATTTTAAGTGACCCGGATTCCCCGGTCCCACGGAGTAAACACGCCTTGGTGAAAACGAGAGTGGCACACGTTGAAGGAGACTTGGGAGAGATGAAGGTACAGGAACAGAGATATCGTTGGGAGGTAATTATCGAAGGAAAAATAAAAGAGAGAAAGAGTGAGAGAGAGAAAGAGAAAGAGAGAGAGAGGAAAGTAAGCACAAGGAGTTCCTCACAGTATATCTCGTCGCATTTTCCCACAGTGGTTGTAACGTGACTCAAGAGAACAACTGCACTAAACACGAAAGTATCACTAAAGATAATATATTTATATAGATATGCACCCACACACGCGTCAACGAAAAAATACGCAGAGGGTTACACATACGTTGAGTAGAAACAGCGAGCAATATATCAGTAGAACTGGGTGGTTGTAGTAATACACGGCAATTTAACGAGTACTTGTATTTTCCTGGGATTAGCCTAGAAACTATTTTTATTATATATTTTTTACAATATCAACATATGTATATATGTTTATATTTGCACAAAAGTTTGAATTCATGGATATATATATATTGTGTGTATATAGAATGCGTGAGATGATTTTTTTTTCTAACAAAAGGATATTTGCCCTCGGAAAATATCACACGGTATAAAAAAAAAAAAAAAAAAAAAAAAAAAAACATGTATGTATTTTTAAATTCAAGGAAGCTGGAATTAATCATCCGAGTAATTCTTCATTTACATAAAACGTGAATATATATCAGATGGAAATGATACTCTTTCGCGAATAGATTAGAATGATGAGTTAAGTAAATACTAACCGAGGACTTTTATGCTTACGTTATTATGCACTATATATTGTTGTTGTAAAAAATTATTTATAAAATAAAAGTTTGTGTTATTATAAGCGCCATTGAATATCGTTTCTGTAAATAAAATTAATTCGTGAAAAAGACGGTATGAAAATTTCTCTTAAACTTCGATGAACATAAATGACCACGTAGTTTGTACGAAATTTATTTCTGCACTCAATAATTCGGATGGTAATTGCGCCGAAAAATGCTGGGCGCAACTTTCAGGCGAAATCGAAAGTTAAGCGACCCTGACCCCACGCGATTCAAAAGAACCGCCCAATTTGAACAACGATGTTTTTATTCCATTTACTTTTTTTTTTTTTTTTTTTTTTTGCTTACTCGCGATTATATTGTGATATGATATTTTTAACGATTTGCGCAATTGCCCCAGGGATATAAACGATCCAGACGCGATATTAATAATTCAGACACTCACACGTTTGTACACTTGTGTATCGATTACGCGGTATTTATTTAAGGGTTGAAAAGAAAGTACATCGTAAGACTTTCGTTTTCTAATGATTTCAGACGCGTGAACTAAATATTTCACTCTTCTAAATAATTCATAACAACTTTCCTTTCTTCCAAAACGAAAAGTCCATCTATATGTATTGACGTATTTAAGTGTATGGAATGTCCGGGACAACATTACGAAACTTCACATAAATTTAAATGAGTAATTACATTTTCGCGCCGAGTTTATCGGTCGCGTTCCGAATCATTTTGTTTTTAACATTATTGTTATTATAGCTCAAGACTAACGATTAAATTAGCAACATTTAGTCAAGCCACTCCTCCCTGAATATAATTAAAAATTATCCCGATATATAAATTCCGAAGTTGAATTCTGATCCACATTCCTCAACATCGATCAACCGGTTCGATAAAAGATACAATTTTTACTTTAATAATATTCCATCAAAAATTCAATACTTATCGGGCGGAGAGGTGAACCCAATAAAAGATAATCATTTTTTTTAATCAGTAAAAAAATTACGCTGTTAATATTGCAAAAATTTCGTGTCTCGATTAACAGTAAAGAAATGTTTGAAACCAGCAGCAAAATCAATTAAAATAAAATTAATTTCGTTTTATTAAATTAATAAATTGGCGGAAAAACTATTCTAAGAGTTTTGTTATTTTGATGAAATTAATCATTAATTACAAATATCCAATCTTGAATAATGGATAAATTAATTTTTAAAAAAGTCAATTGTGTTAATTATTAAGCTTAATAATAATTATTAATTATATTATTAATAAAGATTGAAATATTAATAATTGTTAATTGATTGAATTAGTAGAAAAAAATGACACCAAGTGTAAAAATCTTCCTTATCGATGATTAGTTGTAAAGATAAAGTACGTTCTCACATACCAGCAATGTAATCCTCATGGTGCGTGGATACGCTGTACAGGAGATGACGTAGAAAGAACGATCGTCTGTGAGTTTCACTGAGAGAGTGCAGACGGATAGTACGAACCACGATCCTTTATAACCTTACCGGTGTAACAGGGGAGAGAGAGAAAGAGCAACAAACACTTTTTAGAGTCGCTAGTGGGGACCTTTTACTCTACGCCTTGGACATACACAGCTAAACTTGCAAGACTCTCTAGAAGTCTCTTCCGTAGATATAGTGGAGCGAATATGTTAGTTTTAACTTCATGTATCATTTCATATCTATTTAAATATGTATGTAGTGTAAATATGTTTAATTGGATCGATACCTGTTTCTGTACATTTGCCTATAAATATTTAAAAAAATGTCCACTACTTTCTTCGATGACGATCATATCCGTTGCCAAAGCATATCGACTCCATAATCTTCGTATGGGCCATTCCAATCTAATTTCTTTTTCATTGATCTTCTAAATTTCATTTAATTCGATAATATCTTATTAAAACAATTCAATTAATGAACTTGTCATTAAAAAGTCCATTTTCGTTACGTAATTTCAATGAAATTATTATTAAATCAATTGCAGAAAAAATTGAATATTCGTAAAGCCATACTTTTGAAAAAAATACTTTTTTGTTCCCTCGAAAGGTTTTAAAATAATAAAAAAATATAGTAAAAAAATGAAATTGTGACATGATTTACAATCAAATACGTTCGTTGTGGAATTCCCTGTGCGCATATGAAATATATGTATGAACGCATACCACGAATTATTGCCAAATAATTTGAATTGTTATGCCCAATGCGTGGCCTGAAATTACACCTTCCCAACTGGTCGCTCAAAAGAAAGCATCAAAACGTCGTATATGTATTACTACAGAACATTGATGTACTAAGTACTTTATGTGTGTAATAATAAAGATATACTTGTATGAGGAGAACAAAATAGTTGAATACGAAGGCGGATACGGATTAGCCAACGTACATCGTAGTCGGTCTGGCGTCTTTGGGCCGTGAGAAGAGTGTGGGTGAAAAATCGAGATACATTTAGTTTTGCATACAATTTAATACGTATACATATAAATATAGAGCTGGATATATATTTCAACGGTCACACGACGACCTACGATCTAAAACTTTTTTTTTTTCATCCCATACTCCCTTGAGAAAAATTTACCCTGAAGTATGAATGTGTCTATGAGATTTTTCAAACTATTATAAACGATACGAAGTAGATATATTAGAATACATTGCTCATGTACCTTTCAAGCCTTTGACAAGATATTACCACGATGTAAAAGCGTTTTATCGGCTTTCCTACGAACCCACATACGTTTTGAATCTTTTCTACATTGTCAATTTCGCTTCGAACGATTTTTTCCATCAATATATTTCTCTAGTGATTTTTTAAATCTTTTTCCTGGGAAAAGACGATTGACGATTTTTGCAATGTTCAATTTTCGTAGATTTTAACTGTGTGCAATGTGAATTTCGATAAAATTATACGAAATTTTGTTTACTATTAATAAAAATGTACATTTTGCACAATAATCTAAAATTCAAAGTTGTTCTTCATTTCTATTGGTGTAAGGATCATTTTTAAATTTTGATTTTCTCCGTACACCTGTCATCATGACGTTTGAAAAGTATCTCGGATTTTATGATTCGTCGATCTTCGCAGCGTGTATAATTCTTCTTCATTATTTTTTGCGTTGTGTCAAATTGATCGTAATCTGCGAAGTAAGAGCGAAACCCACTGACCTAGTCTCTACTATACTCGTAGATGAGCTCGGGCCAGGGCGAGAGAAAACTCACATGAAACACTTGCTTTCGTTTACCATTGCACTCAACAAGACCAACGAGATTTTTTTCCCTCTCACTCTGTACAAGTTTTACTCTCGGGATCATCAATGAGGAAACAGTTCTTGAATGGATGACTAGGTTCACCTTCTATGTGCATACATATTCGAATGTAAACATGGTTGCATTTTTTTCCTCGGAGTTTGTTCACACCTAAATTTTATCTTTAAACCAGGGATTCTGGTAAACATTTCAAACGATTTTGCACAACGCCTAAAGAATCCCAAAAAAATGTATCCATTTGAACGGAAAAAAATATAGAAGAAGTGCTAATGTGTTATTTTCGAGCTAATCATAAATGAAATTGTTTTTACAATTTTTCAAACACGTTTATATCAATTTGCGGCAAACCGCATAGACGTAATGAAATCCCCTCGTTCGTAAACCATAATTAAATTTTTATCGCGTCTCTAATACCTTCTGGTTTCAATTATTTCATCATGCTAACTATATTTTTCCTGTATACAAGTTTCCGGAAGTACATCTTTTTTTAACAGACTAAAAAAACACTCGATGGAGTGCTATAAATTAGTATTTATATTAACAAAACAAACTTACACTTATACATAATTTGAAGAATATTCATTACTCTTAATGTTTGGAGGACGAAAAATTTTCGGTGCAAAACGACCTCTTGGAAATCATGTCCCATTACAAATCTAGTAGAATAAAAAAATATAAAAAATCGCCTCATTTTTCAAAATGGAATGAACCAGTTTAAAAAAAAAATTTCTAAAAACGATGAATTTCTGCAGTACAGTTTCATGGCTCGTAAAATCTTTTTTCCTCGCTACTGCATCAGGAAATAATTCAGTTATTTAGAAAGGTTACATGTCATCGAACTTCACGCCCAATTATTCGTCTTTTTTTTTGTTGTCTGCATCGAGATAATTGTCTCTGGATATATTCGAGGTCTTTTTAGAGCCGGTACTCACGCTCGGATCTTGATAAAGTAGAATTGGTTTCATCGAGCTCGGGAAAAGTGTTAAGACTTATATATATTTTCGTAGTGTAAAACAGATCGTAATGGTGTAGTACTCGATCGAGCACGCAGCTCAAACGAACGAAGGGGAAAGTTGTATTATTTTCACGAAACAATATTTTTCGAACTTGTTAACACGGAGAAAAAAAACAATTACGAACGTCAGATCGTTATTGTTATTATTGTTATCATTTGTTTTTTTTTTTTTTTTTTTTTTACGTAATTTTATATCCATCGTTGGTGGATATTCCTTCAACGAGGAAGCAGAGTCAACTCATTACAGTTTGTATCACAATGTACATTTATATATTTATATATTTATATATTTATTTAACATGATATTGTATATTCACTACACCTGGGATTATTACACACAATTTTTACAGTTGCACGTATGAGTCGTGCACGTCTTTTTTCACGAGCACGTAGAACCAAAAAATACAGAGCACAGTAGAACAAAAAAATCGTATTTTTGTCATTTTTTCATATTAATAATATTAATAGATTAATTAACATCGATCTACTTACGGAAAATGATTTAAAGAAATATATCGTTAAGACGACGTTTCCAAAAAACTTGATTATCTGAACAAACGAACTTGGCTCATTTTCCAAATAAAAAAATCATCAATTTCGATTAAAAAAAAAGGTTTGCAATTTTTAGAAAATATTTCCAGGGTAGAGATAATTGACATCGAAATATTAATCCGGGTCAAAACGACCCAGTGGGACAAAAAAATGTTGAAATATAACAGGTGATACTTGAAGAATGAAACTTTGGACAAGTTAACATCGAACAGCCTTTATGTTTACGTACGTCGTTTTTACGAGAGTAAAAGGAGATTTAATCATGATGAATGGCCAAAAAACTTGAGTTCTTGAACACCGACGTTAATACACGGTAAATGTATGTTTATTACATACTCGCATCTGCCGCGAAAACGTATCAAGAAATTTACCTTTGAATTGAGTCTCAAAATTTCTATTTCGCTTTTGTGTCACGAAATAGAAAATTATTCAAATTTTCTCCCCAATGATATTCCAATTTGCAAAATAGGATAAAACTTTTTCTTTATCATAAAAAATGATTTATTAATAAAAAAAACATATGAAAAAGAATTGAGAATATTGAGAGTTTAGTATTTGCACCTGAAAATATCTCTT
Source organism: Campoletis raptor (assembly GCA_948107755.1). Lineage (NCBI taxonomy): Eukaryota > Metazoa > Arthropoda > Insecta > Hymenoptera > Ichneumonidae > Campoletis > Campoletis raptor. The sequence continues at coordinate 14,863,059 of OX403628.1, read as the reverse complement.
TTTTGCTCCCTTGACTGATCAATGACGAGGGTCGAGTCGAGTGCAAGAGCAGATGCAAATAGTCCTCGTGGGTAATACGATACTTGGGCGGCATTCGCTGAAACATGATTTGTAAGAAGGTCATTTTGTATGAGGTAACAAACACGTTGCAATCGAACTTGTGCATAAATTATGACACGTCGATTCCTTACAACGATTTCTGGCCATGGGCCAAACCATTGATTGCAATTTGTATCGTAATAATTCAGCAAAAAAATAAGGCGCGGCAAATATTTCGTAGTCGTCGAGTGAAAACCGATGGACGAGGATGAAATAAATAATTTGCGAATATGAAAATAATGAAAATTTAATGTACTTTTTTTTTCTTCAAATAATACTTCGTTGTTTATATTTATTGTTAATTATTTTTTGATTTTAGCCAATTATTTCACATGCTAATTATTAAGACGTTAATTTCGATCAATCTTCGTAACAAGTCACATATATCATTGCTCTGCCTTTCTCCTCGTAATTAATACTTGTCTACTAGTCTTCTCCTTTGAAAAAGTGAGAAAAAAGAAAACAAAGGAAAAATGACATGAATATAATGCAACTCTGCTGGGGAGACAAACGACATTCGTCCTCGTGTTCATCCTGGATTCTTCAAGATCTCATCGTGTTTCTGTACTGAACTTCCAAAGGATATTACGCACGAATAGAAAATTTGACAATGTGAATTCACACCATTTACATACGTGTATAAATAAACGTATATAGATATATGTGCCTAAATGATTGTGCAACAAAAGTTGCCCATATATTTAGTGCTCAAAAGTATCGTGTTGAAAAAATAAAAAATAAAAAAAATTCTGTATAAATATAACAGTAGGGAAACGGGTGAACTCGGTAATCATGTAATTCGATTAAATTCGTGAATTTTGTGAGAATGGACAAAGCGCTCGTATCTCCTTCCACAATGACTCCTCAAATTTTTGTTTCTCTCAACGCTCGAGGTCACTGGGATCTGATGTAATCAGATTAAATCCCTGAGAACTTTTGTTTCTTTCTTTTATTTTCTTTCATTTTTTTCGTTATCTCGATGTCGTGTCTCACTCGAGATTCTTGATTAATTACCTCATTTCTAGTCGCGAACGGTACTCAGCTGCTCGACGTAGCGCCGCTCAAAAATAAAGAGTATTAATGAATCATACGAGATTAAGGACTTACACGGATGCAAGGAGGGTTGCAGTATTACAGGCGCAAGTGATTCATTGCGCGATTTTATTCATCAAATTACTTACATTTGACTAAGAGCATTAATTCGTTTCAATTTTTTTCCTTACGCCTCCGATATCTTTTTTCCTATAACTTTAAATATAGAAACAAAATTCTAACAAAAATTCTATTTATTTTCATTTTAATGAAAATCGGATCGATGAACTTTTTGAATTAAAAAAGAAAATCAACTTTTTAGATATTCCGGAAATGACAGCTCCTGACATTTTTCAATCAGAAAAATATTCAACTCAATTTGTCAATGAGATCTGTCTGTTAAAATTTGAATGTTTTCGTAGTTTAATAAATTGAGATTAATGCAAATGCAATATTTTAACTGAAAATAATATTGATCTGATCTCCTGAATAACAATTAGAGAGATTTCAGAAAGTATAACACAACGCAACTTCGTAAAATTGACATTAGACGTGTTATAATATTCAGTGATAAAAAATGGTGTTTTTTTAAATCTTGTATTTATCAAGAGACAGAATTTCCGATTAGAAAGTGCTCTAAAATTTGATCGCGGAGTGGAGAACATGGCTCCGAGCAAAAATGGACCACGCCCTGTTTTTATTTTATTTTTTTCTATTGCCAAATACATCGACAAAGTTGCAGCATTTTTGTTGATCTATCATTGGACATTAAAATCAACATAAGAAACGATATACGAGTTTTTGGGAAAATCGGTATGTAAACTGGTTAGAAATCTCGTTTGTTAAATTATTTGTAAACTCATGAATTTTTTATTATATCTTTTTCTATACTCAATGAAACATTAGAAAGTTATGCAGCGAGAATTACGAGTGCGTGGCTGAATATTTTGCTCTCGCGTTTAACGTACCAACCGCACCCTTTTGCTTTTGCTTTTACAATCATGTGATCTTTTACTAAAGATTTCTTACTTCGTTGAACAAAATAAACCAACATTCGTCTAATTATCTCACCATTTTTTGTGGCTATTTTGAGTTTTATTTTTTTCACTACTAAAAAAATGTAATTTTGCTATAATCAATCTTATCATGCGATTAATATTGTGTGCGTTGAGCTGAAAATTCATGGAATTAAATTTTCAAAGGAGCAGGAACTTTCCATATTGATGTCACAGGTTTATTAAACATTTTTCCTTCCGCCTCACGAGTGACACAATATAAACATAACAATATAAAAATTTTAGAGTAATGACGGGAGTAATCGTACGACGACGTTCAAAAAAAAGGGAAAAAAAGTGCACAAAATACATCACAGAGCGGTCGAACAACGCAGGATCATACAGTCGCGACAAAAATATTTGTTCACTTGTTATTTATTATATTTACGAACTGGATATACATAAAAATTCTTTGAATCAACCATAAATTAATAATAGAAACGAAGAAAGATTTTTATTGCAAAATTTTTTTCGTCGTAATATTATTCGAAAAGTTTTGATGGTTAAGGTAAACCACGAAAATTAAACGAACTGTTAAATTAGTGCGAGCTGATGACCGAGTATAATGGAGAAAAAAAACGGTCTGTGCACGTTTCCTGGAAGAATTTTATTCTCCGGAGGACAACAATGTTTTAAATAAATGTAAATGCTCGTTTAAACCTTTTTTTTTTACCAGTAAAAAGCTCAATTGATTCCCTAAAGTCTTACGAGGAAAAAAGTTTAATCGAGCATTCGTGAGTGTCGTACGTCCTATGAAAAAAATGCATTTGGGAAATCAAGAAATGTACAATGTTTCCCAGGAGTGAAATTTGAAAAGTGAGTTTTGCAGAGACCCACGTCGGCAATTCTGGATCAGAGAATCTATTTTAAAAAAAGTCCATTCTTTCCTGTATGCAGGAAAATCATAAATCGATGCGAGACTATTCCCTGATTACTTGAGCCGAAGATAATTTCGATTAGGACGTGTGAAAAGTGAGTTAGGAAATGTATGTTTTAATAATAACCAAAGCTGATGTCATGAAGAGGCGCTGAGCCACCTTGAGGAAGAGCGTAATCTCGGGCAAGTTGATCGAGGATTCCACCGCTGGGTTGGCTGCGGGCTTGAGGTTGAGGCCGTTCTTGGACAGGTGCGGGACTGAATTGGACAGGTCCTTGATTGTAAGCTTGAGAAGCAGGCGCGGGTTCGTCGAAAGTCCTTAAAAGTTGCGATTGTCGAGGGGCGGAATATTGTTCAGGGGCGGGAGAGAAAACCGCTGGTTTTGGTGGCGGTGCAGAGCGACCACGTGCAGCCGCTTGGGGGTTGTAAATCGCTTGGGTATGAGATTGTGGTGCAGATTGTTCGTACTGAGCATATTGAGGTTGGGCCGCAGGTGCAGGTGCCACTGGTCGAGCAACGGCTCTTTGCGGAGCTGGTTGTTGTTGTTGTTGCTGTGGTTGATAATCGTAATCCTGATAATTGGCATTCTGGACACCATCTTTGTTGGTCGTTTCGTCAACAAGCGTTGGTGGTGCGACCGTGATTCCTTCACCAGCTGGCTGGAAACCGTATTGATTAGCTCCGTACTCGACCACTCTCACTTTTCCTGTATCGTCGACAAATCCATATTTTCCCTTGACTTCCCCGTTCGCCAATTTCGTCTCGATTTTGAACGAACCATCACCACCCTCGAAACCGTATGTGTAAGAACCGTCCTCGTTGTGACGATTAATCTGCTTCAATATCGCTACCGGCGTTGGCTTTGGCGCCGCTGCTGCCTGTTGACGCTCAGAGGCTGGACTTCCGGTCTCGTAACTTCGCGGCGTTGGATGTGCCGGTCGAGCCTGCTGGTCGTACTGGGCGTACTCATCTTGCGCGTAATTTTCCGCCGAAGGATTTTGGTATTGCTGGCACAGGACCGTCGTCATTACGGTCGCTGCCATCGTTATCTGAAATTTTTTCAAATCAATCAAATCTATTGAATCAGTAAACATGGATAGATTAGTAGTTGAAAAAAAAAAAGAAGAAGCAGCTAAGATATTGTTCAATCCTGCAAAAATCGTCTGACAATTATTTACGATTAAACTCACTATTGATACACGCGAAAATTTTCGTTACGTCTCGTACTGGGAGGGAAAAAGATCCTCACGTGACCTCCGCTGGTCGTGTCACCGAAATATGATGAAAACATGTCAGAATTTTTCGATTCATCGTACAAACCGTGCGAATCGTTTTTACTATCAAAATCACCGAAATACAACTCTCTAACTCCTCTTAACATTAAATAAATAAATAAAAGTTTAAACATGGTGAAAAATATTGATGCGGGAGAAACTATTGTCCAGAGTGTCGTGACGTAAGCGTTTCTTCCTGGACAACACAGACGGGTCAACATATTTATTTTTTTCGACTGAAATTTCCTTTTGACATTTATCCTCCGCTGATGATTTTCCGAAAATAAGGAATGAACGTCGAACATAGTGAAGTTAGACTTTTGTTGAATCGATTTCGATGAATATTCCAAATTCGAAAAAAAAAAAAAAAAAAAAAAAAACATTAATCGATCTTTGAGCCTGGAGAACAAAATTCAAAGAAATTCATACTTTTTGTATGTTCAATTCAATTGAAATGTTTTTTGATATCAAATTAGTTAATGAAAAAATGAACAGAAAGGAATTCCGGCTCGATTTCTTAAGCGAAACCTTAACCGCTAATCCTGGAAATGACGCAAGACTGAATCGGGTCGTATAAAAATATGCGGGAGTGAAAGATTTATATGGAAAAGCCAAGTAGCCATGTAACTTGATCAGGATCGAGTTGAGAGTGGAAAGGAGAAGGAGTAAAGAGGGATCTAGAAGGATCGATGAATATGCAAATGGAAGATAACGACCGGACTTGTCGAGCCGGAAATTGCAGGCTTCCTAATGCCACGCATGAGTGTGTATGTGTCTATTTTATTATACATCGATGTATGTAATGGGGCAAGCTGCATTTTTCCAATTCTCCGTCGAGTGCCCGAGAAAGTGTTCGTTATGCGGTTCGCGATAAGCAGACTCGCGCAGCCAGAGCGAGTTTTCACTTCTGGGACCACGGTGAACAGCGTTTCTTTTAGACTTTATACATTACGTACCGTTACACATTCTCTCCTCATTTACAATTATTGCGTCATTCATTAAAAATTATATGTATTATCAAACAGCCAATAAAATTGTATCAATTTCGGATTACAATATGGAAATAACGATGATGAACCGTATGTGATGTAGGATCGATACAATTTTCAAAAACTAATCCAAATTCAGGACTGAAAAGCATACTGAACTACGCCAAAATTGTAAAAAAAAAAAAAGAGAGACATCTAACTTGACATTTTTCACATTTTAATGAATCCTTTGCTTTCATTCTATCGTTTCGAACGAATATTTCCCTGTCACATAAATGTCAATGCTATGAAGTAAATTTATAGCTTCTTGATAAGTAACGACACAATAAACTAATTAACCGCTCGTGACAAAATGATTAAATGTTGAAAAACCCGTTAGAACAATTAAAATATCGAGAAAAATAAATTCAATCAGTTGATTGAATACAGAATAAAAATTGAAGGTAAAATTTTGCGTAAAGCAAAACTCCAAAACGAACTGTGATGATTTTTCGATTAAAACTCGATGCGACGTTGTTATCACTCACGATAAAATGCAATTAAAAATGGACCAAAAAATGAACACTTCTCGAAAGCTTTTGTCTAGAAACCCGAAAAAAAAAAGTTGCACATAATTTTCTACTGATTGCATCGAAATAAATCCATGCGAAAAGTTCCATCTGTCGAGCACAAATATTCCACAATCACAGAATGCGGCACGTTGCATAAACGTGGAAATAAAATCGAAGCACACACATTGAATTATCACGTAGGAATAAATGAATTTGTAGAGAATGAATAATTACGACCGCGTGAAATAAAAACAAAAAACAAAAAGGACGTTGTTGATTGAAAAATTCGATGCACCATACGTACCATCACAAGGGCGCGCATTTTGTCCAAATTTAATATTTTTCTAATTATCGTCTGTGTCGATAATTTGTCAGTGTATTAGTGGGCAGCGAGGCTAGAGTAGCAGCCGGGGCTCGGATTGAGGCCCTCATATACCTTACTGGACCCCGATCCCTCCTCACCCCACCATCCCCTATGTACTCGCTCCAGGGGACTTTCACCATCTATTCGATTCGTGTTCGCCACCACCGCCACCTTGTCACGTTACAAGTACTTCGTATCTGTCGCTATTTACCTGCAAATATACATATATGTGTAAATGAAATAGTATGTCATCACAATCGCCCTCGAAAATGCTCCAAATTCCCTGTCCAAGTCCTCAAAAATGATAATTCATCAAATTTTAATTAACATTTCATCAGCCCTGATAGCAAAAAAGTCTTCGATGATAATCATTTTTGTTTTGTTTCCTATATTCATTCTTTACCATTTAACAATATTTCGCCATGTTTTTTTGCTTATTTTGAACAAATTACTTTCTAAAATTTGCTTTAAAAAAAAATATATTCTTTTATGGAATAATGATTCGTTCTTGTTTTGTGTTGCTGATACATTTTTTATTTTCGTATGTTTCCATCAACTGTAAACGCGAATTTTTTGCAGATGAATTAATTTTTGGCTTTATTGCTGAAAAAGATTAACAGGCAAAATGCAGATTGTTCGTGAACGCACTCTCTCTCTTCGTTTGACGTCCGCGTAGTGCATTCTCCGTTGCACACTCTTGATATATATATGTGTGTGTTGGTGCTCTTTACTTCCGACCATGTAAGCAAGAATGTGAGCGAATCGCAGGCTCAACCGAAGTATAACGCCGCATTAAGAAACTTTTATATAATATTTCAAGCGAGAGACATGAAAACGACTCATTATTTTTTTTTACTTAATTTTTTTTTTCAATCAGTTACACTATAAAAGAGCCTCGAGCTCTAATCAGGAACTCGTTCAAAACGGGCTGAAAGCGTGATCTCGATCCAGTTTCTTGAAATCCCGTAATCCAATTGCATTATTTATATATATGTCGATATTTTCATTCGCTGAATTTCTATTGTCCAAATACTAAATAAAAAGATGTTTTTTTTTTTCATCAGAAGGATACAAATTTCACAACCCCTTTTTTTTATTTGTTTAAAAGTCGAGCTCTCATTTTTACATAATTATTATATAATCAATGTTACTAAATGATGTATTGGTCGTAATGAAAAATTCTTTTCTCCCATATTTGATGTTCGTGTGAACGGTTCGTTGGCATTGAACGAAAGTGAGAGTGTACGAAAGTCGTAACACGCCCTCGGTTCATCTCGGCTTTGTACGACCTCGTATGCAAGGTCGTGCAGACGCTTGAGCTCCGCAGCCTCTCAACCGCCACGTACATGCTTAATCCATCGATGTAGTGGATCCCTGAGATATGGTCTCGTGACCGAGACTGAGCTTGGCCTCTCTGGTGGAGGCACATCGTACGTGTGTGCACGTCTGCAAAAGAGCCCTCGCAACAGACCAGTTTTACCCTTTATGCACCAAACGTTCCCCAGCTATCAACATATGTATATATACACATAAATTTATATACAGGCTAAATCATTTAAAATCTGCGGAGCTGTAACATTAAAAACGTGAAGTAAACCTAAGACGGTTTAAAACAAAAGTTTTTGGGTTGTAGATCAAAGAATATGGATGCAATTGTGCATTTGACCTTGAGACTCAATTTCAAGGTCAATCGAAGGTCATGGTCTAACTTTTTAAGAGTAACTTCAATTTTTCATTTGCATTCTGACAGATTTTCTTAAAAGCTTTTCAAAGTATTGCTATTAAGTATCTTTCTGGCGACTATGGTTGTCGAGATATTGGACTTCAAAGTTATTGTCGATTGACCTTCGCAATTAGAGCCTGTTGGTCTCCGTGACCCTTTAACTCATTGGTTTGTGTGTAATATCCTGGAATATATTTTGTTTTCCATTTTCATTTAGAAGAAAATACTTGGGTATTCAAAGTTTCTGTGCGTCTTTATCGAAATTTGCTGTCTCGTATTTTCATGGGATCATGGGAAATAATCAAGACACTTTTGCGTATTGTATTTTTTTTTTTTTTTTTTTTTTTACAACATTTGCAATCGATTCTCGTGTGTGGACTTATAATGCGGGTCGAGTCAGACTGCACAATGGCACACACGGTGAAAGGCTCGATTCGACCCTCGTACCCGTGTATTTTCGTTCGTGAACTAAAGAAAATTGCAATTCAATGTTATCGTCGAGTCTCACGATATTGCTGCCAACAGCAATTAGAAAATGAATATTTTTCAAAATGTTGTTAATTATTCATTTGATGCGAATCTTACAAAGTAGTGACAGCATTTTTTATTTATATTCTTTAACCCTCTGAGCCATACTGACACTTGGGTTGATTCACCTTTTTTAATTATTTTTAATCATTCATTTACAATTTGAACAAAAATACCGAGTTTTCTGGTTTTTCATCGTCCCTGTGACATAAATAAAATAATAAATAATTGTGTATAAATAAAACATTTGAATTTCGAAAAAACGATGAATTTTGATTTTTTACATTTCAAGTTCAGATTCGTTATCAGGGAGCCCAAAAAACCAGGAATACGAAATTTCGAAGGAATTGCACGTGAAGAAGAAAATGTTCTAGACAGATAGAAACATTTTAATTTTAATTTTAGATCCGTTTATTCTGCGAAACAAAAACAATGAGAATTTTTTTTTCTCATTTTCATTTCTCATTTCTCATTTAATTTCATTTCTCAAAAGAAAAACAATGAGAGAAACAAAAGAATGAGAGAAGAAAAAGAAAGAGAAACAATGAGACAAAGAGAGAAAACAATATTTTGAGAATAAATTATTTTTCAAAATTTTCGTCCCACCTAACTTTATTTTGTCCGAACATATCGACAATGTTTTTCCATTCGCGAGTGACGTTATGCCACTTTCACTATGCTATAACGTATATATATGTAAACCCGTTGTTTATGCAATTGGCAGTATAAGTGGCTAAGGATACCAATTAGGGTCGTTCGGCTGGGCAAGCAGCACGTGCGACGTCGAGTCTTAAAAATTAATCACAATCTTATACAGGTGAAATATTTTGAATAAATAATTATTATGATTAATTGGATCGACTGACAAGTGACTAAGGTCAAAAATAAAGGAGGCATGTAATCGAGCTCGGAAGTTAGTAAAGAATTTTTTTTCTCTCAAGATAAAAAGTGAGTCAGTCCGCTGTATCAAGGAAATCGTTCACACCTATAACATCGTTATTTATATTTCTATTATATCGTGCAATGAAATTTTAATTAATAATTTCCTCGCGGTATTTGCACTCTGCCTTGTTTACGGTCTGTCGGCTGGAATATAATCGTAAGGCCAGTCAGCTAGAAGCTACTTGATTTTACATGGAATCTGAGTGCAGATCAAGGAAGAGACAAAACGAGGCCAAATACCGGAATACCCCCTTTTTTATGCTTGTAAATAAACAGATACCGAACACAGTTACCGTGAAACTAGTTCACTTTTATTATCATTCTTTATCACATTTCTAGTCATTTCCTTTTCCACCCTTTGGTTGTACATTTATTTTTATTGTCGATTGTTCAAACGCTTGTTTCTCCGGTGTGAACCGTTTAATTTTAAATTTTCACAGGTGATTTTCGAACCACAAAAAGTTTCCAAATGATCGTTCATCGTTAAAGAGGCAGCCGAAAATTTTAATTTGAACAATTCTCCACTAATGCAAAAAATTTTCTCGACAAAGTTGCCCGATGACACTTTGTTCATTTAAAACAGAAAAAACCTGATTAGAGGGGATCACGTTTGACCCAAACGATAAAATTTCACTTTTTTTATGCACAGAATGCAACTAACAGTTTTTATTTTTGTCCAGGAGACTGAATTCCATACTCAGGGATATTCAGGAACGACTGCTTTTGAACGAAAAATATGAAGTAAAAAAAATATGAAAATTTTGGATTTGTACCTTTTCTAAAAATATCTGTACATTTTGAAAAATGCCGACGATTGCATAATCTATTGCCTCGTAACATCGCATTTAGTTTATCGAATTATCTTAATTTTTAGATTTTTGACTTTTTCAGGGTTTTTTAATGATCATTTATCGAAATAAGAGGTTTACAAGAACCCTCAAAGAAATTTGAATGTCTTTTCTTGTTTCAAGGAGTTTTTTGGATACTTTTGATAAAAATAAATCGTGATTTGAATGCACGAGTTACGAAAATGTTCTAGCTTCCTGGTCCATACAGTTTTGAGATAAACCGATCAAAGGGTTGTGTGTGTGTGATATGAAACGCTTACTTATGGATAAGTATTGTGAAAGTGGAGTTCACTGATCCGTGATCGATTGTCAGGAGACATAATAAATACGTGTCAGGTATGCGTTACGTTCATTACTCTGGCGAACGTGCCTGAACAATTCAGAATCAGTATCTATTGGACTTGAATAATTTTTAAATTATTGAAAAAAATGCAATAAAGTACGAATTGGAATATTAAAAAAATTGTATGAAAAAATACTCATAAATTCGATGTACTTGGGAAGAAAAAAAATTCAATGAGATCTTGATTTCCTCTGTGCGCCGCAATTTGAAGACCCACCCCTCGAAAATGTAATATGAGGACGCCACTTGTCTCGGCTGACAAGTTAATTGGACTTCTCTTCAGGCTTCTGCATATTTTGAAGGGCATTTCGCTCAAATTGGCTCATAATTAATCACACCTGTTTGATAGCCAAGAATTCGAGTGCTAGCCTGTAACGTCCAAAGTGGCAACGTATAATCAATGAGACTGAGGACCAAGTGTAAGTACATGGCCATACGTTATCTCAATCATAAATAAACGAAGAAGGTCAAATATTCTGGACGTCCTCGAGATCGATCGAAGGCTCGAAATGGTATAATCCTCGAAGATGTCAATTATTAATTGATCCACTTTTAAATATATTTATATCATATGAAATATCCTGTCGTCTCCATATTGAAATTGAAAAAATAATAATTTCATTAATTTCTTCAAAAATCAACCAAAAATGATGAAAACCAAAAAATCTTCTGGATAAGTTTGCAGACCAATGAACATCAACGCGGTTTCTCAATATTTAGCGATGAATTCGACAATTTTTTTTAAATTCACAATAACCAGCGAGTCCAATGAAAAATAAAGAATGCAACAAAAATCGAATAATCGAGTGGATTTGACTTTTTTTGAATTAATTTATTCCTCAAACGTTTTGCCTTATTATCCAGGGATAATGAAGAGTATTATGTGTTTCTTGATTATCGAGAGACACGTCAGCAACTTTATGCGCACGTGTTAACAATGCTGGAAGGTCGTGTACAGGTAAAAAAGTGGGAAGAAGGGGATCGAATGAAATTCCAGGGTGTGGCAAACCTACAGATTATATATATATATATATATATTTATGAAAATATCAAAGAACTTTCGTTGTGAGAATAAAAGCATTTTATTCGTCGTGATACAGGATGTCTGGACAAGTTAAGCGAACCGACAAGGTCGCAACGCCAGGTTTTAAGTGCTCTATATGCGATACACTTTAATCCGCAGCCTCACCATAAATATATGTATATATATATATATATATAAATATATACATTTCTAAGGCCCTCAGGCTCTCCCAAGTTACGAGAAATAATAGTGACTCTTTTACCTCGTCAGAATCATAACGGTTTTATTTATTTTTCTCATGCAATAGTGAGACTCATTTAATAAAAATTTTCCACAGTCATTCTCATGAAAAATGATTGTAATTATTATTTTTATTGATGTTGTTTCTGGTTGTTTTGCTTTATTTCGTACTTGCTAATATCATTTGATTATTTCTAAAATTATATTTATTATTACTGAGGTAGTGAATACATATTTTTCACTTTCGACGAGTGTCTGACCAAAACTTGGACGTACTACTGGTCCACGATGTGAATTTGAGTTCATCGGTTTCTTAATTACGTACGACTTTTTGATTTTATTTTATTCCAGATGAAAAATTCGTGGAAATATGGTGGTAGAGTTTTTCAAATGATTTTTCAATGCTTGGTTGGAATAGGGAAACAAAATGTTCAAGATAATTGCATAGAGGGGAGTTTTGATCACTTTAAAATAAATATTTAATGAGCAATTAATAATTGATATGAATTTTGGCCACTCGGAGTCACGAACATTTCGAGCTGTTTTTTTTTTGTTGTTTGTTTCTTATGAAGGAACAATTTGAACGATTTTATCGTTTGTAATTTACGGTATAAGAGCCAGCATTGAGATCAATGTTGGATGCTGGATGTCCCTGAAATCTTGCCTGCGAGATCGGAGCAGCCTGTGGATACTGTTGGGCCGCGTATTCGGGTTGCAATTGCGCTCTGTACTGAGGACGATATTCCGATTGATATTGAGGCTGTGCAGGTACAGGGGCTCGATGATTTTCTGCTCGATATTGAGGCTGAGGAGCAGCTGGTGGCTGGTGATACTCCGGATAACTGAGCAGTTTTAAAAGTCAGTAAAAAAGAGATTGACAATGAAAAAAATTACATTGAAAATAAAAATCCAACGAATAGAAGATAAAAAGATCGAAAAATAATTGAAATTATTAAAAATCAATTCCAAAATAGTATAAAATAGAAATAGAAACATGATGGAGAAAAAAAAGTGAGATTCACACAGTTCTTTGAAATAAAAACATTTTCTTATTGCCCCAGTCGCGCAGCTTGATCGTCTATAGCTGTGTCTATTGCTCACCACACTTTCGAACGATTCACTTGACATTTCACGCTTATACCACTACAACAACTTACAATCCCGGACGAAAGTAACGTTTAACTATGCAGCTCCGCGTCTTAGAAGCATCAATTCTCATCGTTCAATTCCGCGGTAATTCTACTCTCACGTTTTCTGAATTCGTGATTTCAATGTTTTTTTTTTTGTTTCGATTAGTTTTTTTATTTTTTTTTTATTTTTTTTGGAAACCGGTGTTAAATTTTTGAACGTGTTTCGAAAACTATTTCAAAAATATGTCACAATAGAACGTGGACGTTTTTTCAATTTAGCTCAGACAGGTGAAAGTTTTCGAGATTTTATACAACGTTTGTGCATTTTCGAGTTAATTATTTAGTAGATTATGCTGAAGAATGAAAAATTACCGTGAAATCGGCGAATTATAAGCTGCAGGCTGTTGATAACGCTGTTGTTGACGACGCTTCGATACCGGCTCGTAACGTTCACCGTTCGTGTACTTTGGATCGGTATAATAAACCGCTGGATCCTCTCGGTATTGTCCATCGTCTTCGGGCTCTTTCGAGCCGGGTATGCTGTTGCCGGTCACGGTCGCAGGTGGAACGTTGATCCCCGTACCGCTTGGCTCGAATCCACGTCTCGATGCTCCGTACTCGATCTCTCGAACGCTACCAGTGTCGTCAACGAAACCATACTTTCCATACACTTCGCCTGTTGGATATTTCGACTCAATTTTGTACGAACCATCGGCAGCTTCGTAACCATAACTATAACTTCCATCTTCGTTGTGTCTAAATGGTGAAAAATCGGTAAAGAAAAAAAAGTTATGAAAGCCGTTTGAAAAATCGGCTCAAATCGATAAAGTTTCAGTTTAATCAAGACTTTTGGAAATATCTTGCCTGTTGATTTGTTTGAGAATCGGCACTGGCGTCGTCGTGGCATACTGATGATCGTATTGGCCCGCCACTAAGCCGAGCACACCGAAAAGTGAAAATATCTGCGAATTTAAAAAGATAAACCTTTGACATCGATGAAAAAAAAAAAATATACTTTTAGTTGACACACGAATCTTGAGCACGATCGAAATCATTTTTTTGTTGCTACCGATTCAATTGCTCTTTTCGATTTGATTGTCGATTTTTTGTAATGATTTTTGGAACCGTTTGAAAATAAGTCGTGTTTATTTTTCCGATGGAAAATTGGGGTGAGAGGGATGAAAAAAAAAGTACTCACGAACAAGCGCATGTTGAAGAGGCAGTGGAGAATGTATTATGGGATCGCGTTACACTGCTTGCAGGTCTTCTTATATAGGTCCGGATCGGGAGCGGCTCTCAAGAGTCCCGCCCATGGGCCCGACCACCACCTCAACCTCCGCAGGCCAGAGCACGATCTTGGTACGTGGTGCAAAACATACGATGCCCCTCTGGACTCTCTTCGAATTCATCAACCAGAGAGAATGATTAATATTTGAATTAAAAACTCCTGGACTATTATCCGATCGGAGAAACAATTGATTCTTTGCGTAATTATTCATTGTATTTTGAACTCGTTATAAGAAAGTGCTTCCGTCCAATTGGATTTCTTTCGTCATTGATGTTCCAATTGATCTGTCAATTTAATCATTAATCTTGGATCTAAAAATATTTCAATTTGTTTTATCGCTCCAGTAATTCCGTCGAAAAAATTGTTGATTCACAAATATGGACTTTCGATTACATCAATCGTGAGTCAAACAGGGAAAAGAATGTTAAAACATAACATAAACATTTCTCACCTATACTGTCAACGATATTGGTCTGTCATAAGCCACAAACACTCTGAACTAAACTAAATCACTTTCTCCCTTCGCTTCATATTTTCTCTTATGATCAATCGAAACGACCTTCCAATTTTGAAATTATCTCAAATTCCATCGTTGTATGTTATGACATGATAGTGTCGTAGAATTCGATTTTTTTTCGAGCAATTATTATTTTTCGATTTTACTGTATAACATTCAATAATATGAGAGCGATTTCAAAACTTTGTGCTAGTTTTTTCGTTTAAATTCGATGAATCGTTTAAATGCTTGTTATTTTTTATAACTCTTTTTTTTTCTAATACTTTGCGTCGAGCTGCTACCGCGTCTCTTGATTTGTCATTTCTGAAAATACGTACAATTGCAAAAACTGTGGAATTTGTTCATTTGTTTCAATATAGAAAAATATTAAGAACACATTTACACTTACAAACCGATTCGGCTGAGTCAACTAAATTTGTTTTAATGACCAGGTGAAATTTTAAAAAACAAATCATCGATCCCTTGATCGAAGAATTTTATGATCAATATCTCGGCCATACCTATCTTGTCAAATCTATAATTTCCAGTGACCGGATCAGTGAGCAAATGGGTTTAGATTGAATTATCGTTCAATATTTTTTTCTGCCTGTTCATCGGGACTGTCAAATTCGTTATAAAACAACGACAAGAGGTGAATTTTTATTTTTATTTTTTGACAGAGTTGCATAAAGTGAAGTGACTTTACAAGATTCGTTGTATAATACAGAAACGATCAAGGCCAATGTGCATGCAGTGTGGTCGCAAGGTGTCCGGAGACTTGGTTCTTGCTGCAGAGACGGATCATTTACTCCTTACTATTTCTCGCTATTCATTCAGAAACTCGTTGCAACTATATTTCGATATATCTATATTTTTATACGAGCTACAAACTTTAGGACACCCCATGTATGTGTAGAATGAGGATAAATCGCAATTGCATAATTTTAGTATGAATCGATGTATTTGCATCTAAAATAAAAAGGCAGCAGAGAACTTCGTGACCTTTATATGTTGACCCAAGAAGATCCACGATCCGTAAGGGTATTATCGTCAGGCGAAAGTTAATGCTAAAATAAATAGAAAATTGTAAACTCTTTGAAGTTGAACAATTTGTGCTAATTTATTCTTTTTGTACCACGTAATTATTAATTTTATAAATAAATCCACAAAATTCAGGTTTCTAAAGAAATTGAAGAAATGCATCATTACAATTCATTTAATCACGTCAGCCAGAAAAAAAAAGAAACATTATTAGTGACACCTATACCATCAGTAATGAGCCTCGTTCAAATGTATTCTGATCGATATTCCGATCGAAACTCGTCGTCTAGAAAGATAATGGAAAAAAAGGTCGACTGTAAGGCGAATATGTGGCCAACAATTGGTAAAAACAACGTTTTTTCAATTAATTCTCTTTTTTTATCCTCTGATGTTAATATTTTATGGTTTTTGATAATTTCATTGTGAAATTTCGATAAATAACGTTTAAGTTAAGATTTGTTTTGTTTCATTATTGTTTTTATTCTCATACGACAATACTCCAGAGGCTCCAGTGTGAATAATTGTTAAATGGTTGACAACTGGGTGGTTGCTCTTAAATAAATAAATGGATATGGTTTATAAAGAGACATATGTAAATGATGTATTGTTTTTATTCATAAGCATCAAGTAGTTTATTAACAGTGTGTTACACGCACAGTGTCATACATAAAACAACCAATAACTGATCGTACGTGTGTTTTATCGAATTTGACACATGTACTTCATATGTACGCGCACAAGTCGTGATTTGTATGGCATGTGTCCGTGTTACTCTTCAAAACGTCACAGTGGAACTATTCAGTTTGTTTTTTTTTTCCCCGTTTCGTATTTTCTCATCATTTTTTCATTTTTTCTTTTTTTCTAATTATTTTCTTTTTTTTTCATAATTCTTTTAAATGACAAACTTTCTCCAATCGATTGGAAAATCTACAACAATGATATAGATGTGAATGGTACAAGAGAACGAAAAAATGTACAATCGTGTATAAAACATAATAGTAATTTTTGCAAGTGCACGTTTAGATTATTACCACGTCGATTATTAATCGTATCAAGTGTTTTTTTAATAGACTCGATAGAATCGACACTATACCAATAATGAATTTGAAAAAAAAAAAAAAATGACAAAACGGGGTACACGTTGAGAAGATTTTTTATTGTTTTTCTTTTTTTTTTTTTGCTTCTTTTTCTATCGATGGGTCGATTAAGTTCTCGTATATGCATCGACAGATATAAGTTAATCGAACGCCATTTACTATCGTACAAACCTTATTTCGACACCGCGAACAATTTTCATTTTTTTTTTTTTTATTTTTTTTTTTTTTTTACACTTATATGAGATCTATTCACTTTTTTTGGTCGTCTTTTCGATCTTTTACCGAAAATTCACGGGCAGGAAGAAAACAGATAATTTCGTGACAAATGTTTCCCAAAATAGCAAACACGACCCTTCCTCCCTCCTGCGAAAAAATGATTAAAGCATTATTTTATTTTTGCCACGGTTTCAAATTCTTTTTTTGTTATTTGGTTTTTTTTTTTTAAAGCTCCGAAAAGTAAATACGTTACACTGATATTTTTCTTTCAATCGCTAGAACGTCTGAAAATTTCATTATTACATTTATATTTTGTTTGTTTATTCGTCAATACATTGCGACGAGTGACGCGAGAATTTGCTGAAAAATTTGTATATAGGATTGAGTGAAATGTGGTACGTCTTCTCCGGAGAGCTAAAACTCTGTGCCGAACGTATAAACGAGACGACGACGATTAGTCTATTTTTCTCTCCTATACTTGCAATTGATTTTCATTTATTTGTGTTTTATTTTTTGCACGTTTCATTGAAATAATAAATATAATATTTATACGATTTTCCTGGTTTGTTTGTTAAATATTGTTCATGATTTTTATCGTTTTCAAAATAGTTCACATATAATTTTGTTTATATATATGTAGATTTTTTGGAGAAATAACGAATGGAATAACATCAAAAACTCGTAGAAATTTGTTTCCATTAAGTGTCAGACATTATTGTTTCATTTTATTCATTTTCCAGCTCGACCAAGTTCTTCATCGGCAAAACAGTCAGCTAAAAAATCGTTTCGATCCATTCATCAATGATTAACGTTGAGAATCACTTATTGCATGAAATTCAAGAACAATTTTTATTCGAAAAAACGAGGAAAAAAGTGTAGGAAATATTTCAAACGATAAAAAGCAATTTTATCGATCAGTGTCATTTTATTCTCGACTGTTTTACCCGCAAAGCTCGATCTCGCTTGCCTCAGGACTTGAAGTTTGTATAGAGAAACTTTAAGAGGACGTAAATTTTTATGGAAAAGTGACAATAAGTTTCAAGCATTCGAAACATTTTTGTTTTAATATTCTTTGATAAATTCGTACAATTTGAAGAAACGAAAGGGAGAGATTTTACTATCACTGAAATGCGAAAAGGTTGATTGGTGTAAACAGCAATAAAAAAAAGGCAGATCGAAGGATTATTCAACTTAAATATTAAATATTAAGATAGCTAGAGAAAAAAATACTTCAGCCATCTCAATTTATCGCACAGGTCACATTTCGTTTGTTTGTTTTTTTTTTGTTTTCTTATTTTTCACACACTCTATACTTTGCATGTAAATAATGCTTAGTTTCCAAATATTATCTCGTTTCCCATATTTAAATACGTTTTTATTAGCGAGCGTAGAGAAATTTTGCATAATTGCAAAAAAATCATATTTTTTTTTCCATTTAGCACAAGAAAAAGCTCGTTGGGCAAAGTGTGTGTGTGTCGTTGGAAAAGGCGAAGGGCCCATGCGATTCAGTATTCAATGAAAAGAGTTATCACCGTTTAGTCTTATCTGATACAAACGTAAACTTACGAATTATTTCAAATTTTTTATCATTTTCCACTTTTTCTTCGTTCAAGTAACAGCTAAGTTGCTAAAAGGAAAAAAAAATACACTCTACGATATACTACGTTATATATTTGTTATGTGAATCGCTAGTAAGCTATATTCTCGTTTGCGAATTCGCAAGATCCTGACTTGACAAGAAATCATTATTTTTTTTCCTTCAGTCAGATCATTTCGTACACTCATTTCCAACATTGCTCGGATTTTTTGAAAATTATTTCTCCAAACGTGTCGGATGTTTAGCATTTTAAGCTAATTTATAGTACGATCGTTGGAAAACTTCCACTAATTCTATGCAAAGTATAGCTGGTTGATTTAATCGTTAAATTACTTACGAGCTATTTTACATTTACTTTTTTTCGTGTAAGATATTTATATATATATATATATATTATATATCGTAATTATTACGATTGATCGCGGATTATCGTCGAAAGTTACAATGTAATCTCGTAATCCGTTATTTTTTTCATTAATTCTCCCCTTTCTCTTTCGCACTATCACTAGATTCAAATTATCACTCGAATTTAACACAACGTCGAAATTATTCACGTTTAATTACGAAACGAAATTTACTTTTTTTCGAATCGTCGGCTCAACGACTTAGCCAAAACTGTTGCTTTTTTTTTCTCTGGTCTCTTTCAACCGTACTTCCATTTTTTTAAACTTAATCACG
Organism: Campoletis raptor; assembly: GCA_948107755.1. Lineage (NCBI taxonomy): Eukaryota > Metazoa > Arthropoda > Insecta > Hymenoptera > Ichneumonidae > Campoletis > Campoletis raptor. The sequence continues at coordinate 14,843,627 of OX403628.1, read as the reverse complement.
AATTTATTTACAATATTTAACACGATCCTTGGGCCATGTTTTTTTAAACTCTCTTTCTCGTTACACGTGACGCCCCTTAAAAATATCGAATTCAGTGATAAATACGAAAAACTAGTTTCAACGTTTCCTGCCACGCGTCAAAAATGACACTTTATCGACGAATCGAAATCTTACAATCGTTATTATTCGATGTTACAAAACGACACAGCAACGCTTTTCATTCGTACTCTACGTCAAACTTTCAGATCGTCTAAAATTTATTTCAAAATGGATCTGTAATTGAAATAATTTTCATCGATCATTCGAAATTTCAATTTATCTTTGAAATCCATGCATCAACTATTCGTTTATTTTCTCTTTTTGTATACGTTCGAGCTCGTATTATTTTTCAATTTGGTTCAACATTAATTCCGCATTTTAGGAATGAGAATATTTCATTTTTTTATTTAAATTTAAGATTTTTAAAATATTTCAAAATTACAAGGAATTCAGAACTGTTTAAGGTAAAATAGCTGCTTTACAACAGTCAGAGAAGTGTTACATTTTCACAATAATTTTACGCAATGTTTATTATAAAAATTAAACGAATGGACAGTGGATTCGTGCATTTTTATGTCTTATGAGCCTGAAAAAATGTTAATAACACTAGAAAAAACGTGACATCATAAAATTTAGCATTCATCGATTGATTGTCTGCAAATCTATTGTTAATAATACTTTTCTAGATTAATAAAACACGATGTTGAACGAATCGACCGTTAATTTATCGAATTTTTGTATCAAACTTTGCACAAAACTATTGTGGGAATTAAAAACTCATTTGACTAGTGTAAAGCAGTTATTTTACCTTCAGAAAGTTCATTCATTCCCATCATTGGATTCCATGCGAAATAATTGATGAACCAATTTGAAAAATGATGAGAGTGATGAAAAGTAATGTCATTTTAGTTTTTCATCCCTCATATTCTGTTTTTATTTTCGAAAAGAAAACAAAAGGATTTTATTTATTGCACCTCGGTGGGGCACGTAATCTTGGTAACAATTCGGTTCTGACTGCTCGGGCGTAATTGGAGGCGGCGTATTGTTCAGCAATAGGGCTCGATAAGCTTTGGAGATAAAGTGGAGATTCTTGAATCTGTCCAACACCGCCAGTTTGAAATTGGAACTGGTTATTGGTGATTTCGTTGGTGGGATAATGATTGGTTTGTACGAATTGTGGTGGATTTTCGTACTGGGGATAAGTGATACTATTTTCTGCTGAATATTGTGTCAGAACGGAATTAACAGGTGTGTTTGAATAACTGGAGGGATCGTAAGTTTGATATTGATTTAATTGGCCAACCTGATTGTGATTGTAACTCGAGGACTGTGAGAATTGTGAATTATCGGAAAAAAGTACATTGGCAACTGGTGTTGCCGAGGCATAAGAATCGGAACGAACGTAAGGCGTTATATTGGCGGGCTGTACATTCGACATATTTTGGACGCTCATACCAGCGGGAATGCTCGAAGTACTGTAGCCATGAAAGTTTTGTCCGCGGTAGGTTAAATCTTTTATTCCGCCATTACGAATCGAATTTATTTCGGCTTTGATTTTCGCGTTGTTTGAATTATTTTCGGAATGTTTGTTCCGTTCTTCATTAACGAAGGAATATCTCGTATCGACGTAACGCTGCGAACCACCGAGACTCTGAAAATTCGGTATTTTTTGCAAATTGCGTTGATCGACATTTCGAGAAAAAGTCAAAGACGAATTTTCCCTCGTGGAGGTTCGAGAGGGTGTTGCAAGATGATTATCTCGATGAGATACTTGCGTATGAACAGGAAATCTTCCGGTCGAGCTCGAAATACCGTTTCCATTCGATTTGTAATCGTAACGATGGCTCGTTTCGTCTTTCGTTTCGTTCGATTGATAAGTCTTCGATCTGTTGTGCCGAAATTTTGAGGCGGACTCTTGTCCGATATAATTTGTTGAAGATCCTCGAGAACTCTGACAAGTCATTGCGTTGCTCGTTATTTGAGTTTTTTTCAGCGACTCGTTTATCGAATCGTTTCGCTTTGACAGTAAATTCGATCTTCGTGAATTTGTTGCTTCGGCTATTTTACTCGTCGATACTCCGTTACTCACCACTCTCGTTTGCACACACGGTCCTCTCTCGCTCGTATTCGTTGATACCTTTTGTTCAAGCTTTACGACACTCGTACTCTTTTGCAATTTACGATTGTTACTCGATAACACAACATTTCTCGTGTCATCGTTTTCACCTTTCGATACTGTGCCGTTGTTGCTGCTGCTGCTGTTGCTGCTGTTACTACTGCTCTTCATTTTCGTTATCACGCTCACGGCTGGCAGGAAACTAGCTCTGGCTCACTTCTTGGTCATTATCTTCAAATACTCCAGGGCGTTTTGAGCCGCGCTCGCTTGAGCATCCTTGCTCGTTATTCCACAACCGTAACATACCGCGACTGGTAATGTTGACAGTTGTACGAGGCACTGGCATTTTCCTGCAATATAAATCTCTCATTATGATCGAATTTTGTGTTTTTTTTTTTTTTTTTTTTTTTCACCACTCAACGAATAGTAAACAATTTATTTGTAATCCATTTTTCTGAATAAACACTAAATTTATCGTTTTTATAATTTTACAATTTACCATTTTTCCTTGTTTTTATACATTTTGTTTCGACCCCCGGAACTCATTTGTATATACTCTGACAAAGGTCCAAACATACGGCTGTTGTGAATACGAGGTCACTCGTATCTTTGACTTGTCGATTGATCCTCGCGAGAGTGGGGGTTCGAAAAGTTCAAGTCTAATCGAAAAAAAAAATCAATAACAACGTCTGCCCCAAGATGGTATTTTCGAATTTCATTTCAAGGAGAACCATGACAACAATTAAGTCGGCTAAAACCGCGTTGCGCAAAGAAATTCAAGCGGCGATCGAAAAAATCGACGATGGAGAGAAAAAGCGCCAATCGTCACAAGTTATTCGAAAGGTATTTTATATTTTATTTGTGATTATTGATATTGAATCCTTCTCACGTTTTTTTGAGGTTAGAATGCCGGGAGAATCGTATTCATCATTATTATTATTGCCATCAAACTTTCGCTCCGTATGGCAAAGAAAAATTGTCTTGTCATTTTTTTAGAATGGAAAATGGCTCCATGATGAATATAAAATAATTTCAAACAGACAAAAATTCAAAATTGTGAAATTTCATTTTTAGTAAAAAAAAAAAAAAACAATTTTTTTCAGCTTTTGGCTCTGTCACAGTATAAAGAGAGCAAAAGAATATCGGTGTATTTGAGTACGAAAGATGAGATCGACACGTTACCAATATTGAAGGATATTTTCAAAAATAAAAAAGAAGCATTCGTGCCAAGATACGAGGGCAAAACAATGTGTATGGTGAAGCTCGATTCTCTGGAGGATTATGAAAAATTGCCGCTCACCAAATGGAACATAAAGCAACCATTGGCGAGCGACGTAAGAGACGATGCTCTCGAAACAGGTGAGCAAAGATGATCTTTCAAAAAATCAACCTTTTCCGTATGAAGCACAGTACGTAATGATTTTTTTTTTCTTCTTTTTAGGAGGATTAGATTTGGTGATTTTACCCGGAGTGGCTTTTACCGTCACAGGTAAATTGATGCAGTAGATCAACTATTTTTTCTTCAAGAATTCGAATAATTACTACTGTTTGATTTTGTAGGGAAACGTTTGGGCCACGGAATGGGATATTACGACAAATTTCTTCAAAGCTGTATGGAGAAACAATCGAAAAAACCTCATCTAATCGCAGTCGCTTTCAACGAACAAATACGTGACGACGTACCAACCACCGAAACCGACGTTCTGGTCGATTTGATAGTTACTGAAAAATCTTTCACATAGTTTCAACGGTTTTATAAATTTTTTCATTTTTCAATAAAATGAAACAACAAAATGTGAAACATGACGTTTTGAATTTGAGAAATAATCATGATTCTTTTATCTTTATGTCTCCGAAACTAAATGGTCAAAATTTTTGATATATTTTTTAACTAACTTTGTCATGTGTTGCTTCGTGATTAAGAAATAAAAATGAGAAATCTGTCGAAAAATTTCGGAATTATTCTGTAAAATGTAATTTTTTTCACTGCTCCCCATAAGATCGCCTGTAAAACTGAGCAATCTTTGATTACCAATATCTCGAAAACGGGACGTTGAATCCTTTTGAATGGTGCCATAAAAGTCATCGAAATTTTTCAAATTCGGTAGAAAAATGGTTTTGCGAGAGTACTACGTTGACCGTTTTAACGCAAACGAGAAAATTTGACGCCTTGATGGGGAAGTAGTACTCACCACTAATTGATTTTTCCTCAACATCGACGTACGTAACTTCGAACTGTTGCTCGGATGCAATTTCTTGCAGGAACTGTACCAAATTAACGACCCCGTTATTCAAGCAAGTGTTCTGCAATGATAAAATAAAACCTATGAAAATGAAGCAAAAAATATGTAACTTGCAGTAAGTTCGTACTAATTTATATCTCATTGAAACGTGACCAAAGTGTGAATACCGTGCAGTTTGATATTCCACGTAAATACGTAAGTTTAAAAAAGAATTTCTGAAAACCTCAGTAACAAAAATAAAGGGAACAATAGAGAAAATCGTAACAAAAACCAAGTACGATACCGTGCAGAATAAAATAATCATGAAAATGGTAAAAATAATCTGCACTAATCTGTGGTTATCGCTCGAACAACCAGTTCGTTGAAATGAATATTTATTTGTTATTTAAAAAGTTCTCAGACGTAAAAAAAAATCGATTATCATAATCGTGTACGAACCTGGAGCTCAGAGAGTTTAACACCTGTCGAGGATTTGAGATTCTTGTGAAATAGCGATACTTTGAGACTGTGAGGAGTGGTCAATGTTGAGATTTTGCTATCTTTAAGATCGGCGTAACGGGCGCTCATATTCTCGATGCATTCCACAATCTATAACGGACAACCGCATAACGAATCTTCAATAAGAATCGAGTCACAAACAATAATAATAGTAGCAATAATAACAATATTAATCATAATAATAACGAGAATTAGACACAAATCATTTGTACGTGACTCGCCATGAAGTGGAAATGATTAAAGCTTACATAATTTATTTACGAACTATTACCATTGACTTATCGTGACTCCTAGGAACACGATAAAAAAAAAACCAAAAGCAACCGTCCGTTATAGATCGTGGATACGAAAAAAAAAATTTTTTGTTCAGGGAATATTGAGAACAGGGCTTCAGCCACTTCCACTTCGTTTTCCACTCACACTCACACTCGCACCTCGAATCATACACTGCAATTTTGTGGCTCACAATAGATTGGAAATTTCATAGACATTAATTTAACGTCCAATTAAAACTGCGAATGGAGTCAATGCGGAAAATTTCTCATATAAATCGAAAATTTAGTGAAATTTTGGAAACTCACCTCATCCGTGTCCAATCCTGCGCTTGTATCCGTTGCGTCTCGCAATGCCTGCCACATTTTGTGAGCAGCTTGTCTCTTGGCCAATTTCTTGCTTTTTCCATGTCCTACTTGACGATACTTGAGCATCCAACAAACAATAGTAAATTGTCTCTCATGGGGAAGTCCAGCTTCACCCTCCATTGTATATTTAGGTGGTGGCCAATGACGCAACATACACATCTCTTGGAGCGTACCTATCGGATTGTTTATTACTTTTTCCTCGCCGTATCCCGCTTGTGAATCTTGAGAATTTTGCGAGTTGCTATAACGACCATAATATATATTCCATCTCATTGATCGTTGGTTTAAAAAAGAGCAAGAAATAATTGAAAAAATACTCACTCTGGCAAACTGTTGGGAAGAAGAGATTCATCCGCCTCGTTAACACCGATCAATTTATCAAGAACAGCCTTAGCCGCTGCATGTTTTGCATCTTTCTTCGAACGTCCCGTGCCCATTGCTGAAATTCAAGTTTTTAAATGTAACGATCGAGCGAACGACAAGCTGGAATGGTGCAAATGTTTTTTTTAGTAATTTTTTGCTCACCGACAACATCGGCAACTGTGACACGATATCGAAAGGTTGGCTCGTGAACTGCACCCTCAATTTGGACCAGTTCATATTTGGGAGTCGTACCTCGACGTGACAATAATTCCTGAAGTACTGAAACAGGAGTTTTACTCGGTAGCGACTTCATTTCTAGTCTGGCTGCCTCGTCCAAGGGTAAAGCTTCGGACATTAGTGCGTGCATTGTGACTCGACCTTTGCCATGCCTATGAGAGTTGGTGGAGGGATTTGCAACTCCAGTGACTCCAGGTACTCCGGCCATTACATTGGGGCCTACAGGCTGAGGCTGCCGTGTCTCCTCCATGGTTTTAACTTTTTCCAGCTTCAAAGATCAAAATTTATCTTTCAAGAAATGAACATTTCTGTCTAATACGAAATATTCTAATACGAAATATTAAATTCACTTGAAAGCCAAAAATATCATTGTTTTTATTTGTACAACTAAATTAAACGATGTGGATTAATTAATTCTTGGTATATTTACGGGTTTAATTATTTGTATCAACTGAATCATGTTTTAATGGAATTAATGTTGCATAAATAAATTTCATGAATTATTAGAATGATCAAGAAGCGAGTTTTTTTTTGTTCATGTTGTTGATCTCATTACCATGCGTGTGTGGCAATTGTATAAATAAAAAAGAAAGTTCTTTCACAATCAACCGACTATAACGAGACAGGTACAGAAATCCTTGAAAAACGCGGAATTCAGTGAGCTCTGATAAAAAAGAGACATAATGTTTGTACACAAATATTTGTTGAAATATGGAGAAAAACAAATAAATTTTATTCACGAAAGAAATGACAACATTTGTAGGAAGTTTTAGTCATGTTCTAAAAATTCCCGATACTTCTGAAACAAAATTCCTTATGTCGGAATAAAAAGTCTATAAATGGTTTATCGACATTTATTAAAGATAGTAGAATATGACATTAGAAAGGATGAGAATAAAAATTGCAGAGACCGGCCGGCGGCCATGTTTTTTTTTTATAATAAAAAAAAACCATTGATTGATTTCTGTCATCGCAGATAACGGCTATGATGCACTATCCGATAACTTGATTTTTATTCCTCTTTTCTCTAGTTTCTCAAATGTGAATACTGCCATGGAATTGACATAATTCAATAAAACGAAATTTGGTATATTTTTTGACACATTTCTTACGAACTGTGACATTAACCTAACCCTTAGAATAAAAATCGACCGCAACTTTTAAGTCTGAATGTGTGTCGGTCGGTGTAATGTAATGGAGAATGAAGAGTTAGTCGATGTTTTTTTTTTCGTACTCACAAGTTGTCTCTCCTTCCCCGCGAAATATTGACGTTGAATTAACACACAGAATGTTCGATTGTTGGTTGACCCGGCCGAATTTCCTATGCGAAAAGCGAATCCTGCTTTTTGTGATTGATCCAAATCTCACAAAAAGCTTGATCCGTTTGACGACAGAAAAATGGTTCGGTTTACTACCCCGGAACGATTTCCTTCCGCGTTGTGGCCAGGCGACAATATGCCCGAATTTATGTATATACATCCATATATACTTACGCACACCAACGCGAAATATGGTGTACTCACATATGTACGAAATTAATACGAACACGTTCGTTCTATATTTGCAAGTTTGCAAAGCGCCCATTTGACGTGCGCAGGTGTCAAACTGCGCACGTGCGTGTACCATTTCCGTTTTATAAAAAGAATTAAAGGATTAACGATAATCCGCTATCCTACCAACGCAAATCCGGTAGAATAATTGATGTCTATTTGCGCTGTATACTTTAGAAAACCGTAAAACTCAAATTTTCACTCATAACATGCGTATAGTCGCCGGTGCGGTTCCATAACCTAACTTTTAAGATCGATTTCAAGCATTTATTTTTGGCATAAAATATGGAAATATCTCTGTTAAACAATTCAACACAATCAAGAGCCTACCCTGGCTAAGAATTCATAATTAATACTTTACGCAAGTCTAAAAAAGTTCACTCTTTATAAATCATTTAGTTGCAGAAACGAATTTCGAAATGGTATGTTTACGTGGCGAAAATTCAAACCACAAACCTTTGTTTTTGTTACCGACCGGGTATACATTTTGATCGATCAAGTTGGTTTTGAAAGAATGTTATTGGTTACTAGGCTAACAAATTTTGACCAATGAGAGTAGTGGTAACCAAGGCAACGCCGGATGTTGGTCGTCGTCTTTTGGATGATATTGGTCGAAAATTCGCTCTCTCTGGATTGTGCAGAGAGTAAGAAGGAGAGCAAACGGTTTTATCTACAGATAGAGAGGGTGAAACGTTTCTCGCCATTATTATTTTAGCGACGCCAACGAGTATCCCGTTTCGGCTACAACGCAGAGAGCCGGTTATATACATATATCTTTTTTGTGTTTAATACTCTCCACGTAATCTCGTCTCGGCCACAGAAACAACACAATGAGTGATATCGAGGTGAGAAAACTTTTTATTGCTCTCTGTTTGTTTTCGTTGGGAGTGAAATTCGTCAAATTCCAAGCACGACCGGAAAAAAATTGTGATCGATTCGGTGACATGCGGTGAATAACCCGCTATCGATCCACAATTTCATCCGTTCCCTTTTAATTCCGCCGTCTCTGTTTTATCAAATCTAGTAACGCCGGTTGTCGTAAGAAGAGAAAAAAGAAGTGAAGTCCTTTACTCGACTCCCAAAATGTCGCAAATTTTTTTTTCCCCTCGCAACTTTTGAAAACAATTTGTATACAACGCTATTTTCGGTGTTGGCCGATCGCAGAATTATCTCTTATCTATATGTCGCGAAAATAATTTTTTTTTTAAATCGTCCCATGCCGATCGACCATATTATTTCTTATGAATTTGCCGCACTTCAATAACACCGATTCGCGACGCTGCGCTTTTATCACGTTATCAACTTCCGTTCGAGTAACTTTCGTAACTTGTTTTTTTTTCTTTATTTCATCGCCTCATCAACACTGATAAGTTGTTAAATCGATTTTTGCCTCACGTGTACTTGTTAGGTTAGAAACGCTGAAGTGTATTTAGAAAAAAACTCAGATTTAGAAAAAGAAAATAAAGCAATGTACATGGTAATTACGAAAATCTTTATTTTATTATCAAATTGTCATCATTCTGCAAAGATCATTGCCATTTGATTATTCTCGCGTATTTATATAATTCTTCCATAACAATAATTCGATGCCAATTTTTTTAGTGGAAAATTTTTGATTTGTATACTTTTGAACATTCCTTCAGTTTACTGATAATTCTGTATAATCAAATCTTATTAGCTTATTTAACAAATATTTTGTGTCAAATAAAAGATCGGTGTGGTTTTTCAATCCTGTTGTAGGATTGATTTGTGAAAAAATAAATTGCGTCGCCTGAGGTTAATTGACTTGATGATTATTTTTTCATGAAATGAATAAATTAAAACTTTTGCGTTAAATACTTGCAATTACAATTATTAGACTAATCACTCAAACGAATAAATTTTGCAGTTTGCTAGGCATTTTCAAACTTCTTTTCTATCTAAATATATTTCATTTCAAGTCAGTTATATAAAAATATTGATAAAACTCATACATTGTTGAATTGTGGCTGAAAATAGAGAAGCGTGAGCCGGAGCGCGAGTCCTCGAAGACCAAGAGTAGTGGACGAAGGAATGAGGGATTCACGATCCAGATCAAGATCCCGAAAGTCTCGCGAAAGAAAAGAAGCCCACAGGCCGGTGAAGCAGGATTACTCGAGATCTCGGAGTCGCTCGCTCTCCAGAGGTCGCAAGCCGTACAGAGGAACAAAGTACGCGAATGCTAGTCATCGTGGTAACAGTCGCAGTCGCAGTAGGTCACCATATCGAGGAGGACGTTACTCAAGGAGCAGGTCTAGGTCATATTCACGATCCCGATATTCTCGCGAAAGGGAGAGGGACAGGAACATTTATCGATCGCACTCTCGTAGCCCAATGTCTTCCAGAAGGCGCCACATCGGTAACCGGGATAATCCACGTCCTTCCCATTGTCTTGGTATTTTTGGACTCTCCATCTACACGACAGAACAACAAATTCATCGCATTTTTTCTGAATATGGCCCGGTCGAACGTGTTCAAGTTGTTATTGACGCTAAGGTATTTCGAATAATAATTTATATTCAAATCTGTGCTAATTATTATAACTTGTCCATTGGCTTCAAAAGAATATTTACAATATGATCATTCGTATGACCTGAAAATGAGGTCGAAAACGATGTTAATTTCCGAGACAAAACTTTTTTCGCTTTATACAGTTTTCATGATTGAATGTTGATTCGAAGTGAAATTATTGTACACCATTATCTTTTTTATCGAAAAAACGAAGAAAATAGTGTAGGATTAAACCTTATTATCGCGTACAGGAAACTTTTTACGCTAAAGTGACGATTGGGGTCGTTTTCAACTCCGTCTTGGGATTCACATTGGAAAAAAAATATTTTAGGGAGTCTAGGGTTGGAAAAATAGATAAATAATTGTATGCATTCTTCCATTATGGAATATTGGAATCTTGAATAATAAATATTTAATACCAGACAATCCTAGGATTGACTGGAAAATTAAAATTCACGCCAGAGATTTAGAACATGCGCTTATTGAGATTGTGCGTCACGTTAAAGGCCTCTGGCAACATTTTTTCTCAGTTTTTCAATCTACTTTGTATCATCATAAAAAAATACCGTAAAATAACATTGATCGAACGAATTTTTCAGACTGGACGATCGCGGGGTTTCTGCTTTGTATATTTTGAGTCAATTGAAAATGCCAAAGTAGCGAAAGAACAATGCTCGGGTATGGGAATTGATGGTCGAAGAATACGAGTTGATTTTTCGGTGACACAACGCGCACACACACCTACACCTGGCATTTACATGGGAAAACCAACGCATCTTCATGACAGAGCGTTCGAAAGTCGAGAAGGTCCGAGACGTAGAGAGTGAGTATTGCATTTTTTTAATTTCTATTTCCTCATCGAATTTATTGACGGGTTTGAAAGGAATTAAAGAAAAAACCACGTAAAATCGACATTTTTTTCCCTCAATTGAACATCTCCGTTAGTTTTCTTAGCAAAACTTGTTCCCCGTTACCTTGAGCGATTGATGAGCACCCGGTTTGTGGCTCCGGCGATCACCAAAGTTAAGAAACCTTGAACGAGGCCAATGCTTGGTCAGGTGATCGCTCAGCCATACAGCAGCTCGCACATCAATCGCTCCTAATCGATTCGATCGTCTTTTAATTAAGTTATATTATAATTCGAACAAAATTATAAAATGGGGTAAAAAAAGGTTTCAGACGAGCTCGGAAAAATCTTCAAGGGACAATAAAACTAAAAATAAATATGAATAAATGTTTTATTTGCAAAAAGTATTTTGAGCGGGCTCTATATATATATAAAATGTGTTTTTTTTCGGTGTTCTGATCTCGGAACCGGAGTACTAGCTATCGAGGAAGTTATCGTCGGTCTCCAAGTCCATACTCCTCCAATCGTCGCAGATCGCGTTACGATCGTTCGAGGTCACGCTCGTATTCACCACGTAAGTCCATTCATGCAATGTCTAGTAATTCTATACAATATAGATAGTTTAATTAGTCTAAGTTTCCGCTTTGTCGATCGGTTACGATACCTTTAAGAATTATGATATTAAGGAAAGGTAAAACGAATAAGTAAAAAAACAACAAAAAAAAACACGAAAACCCCGGAAAACGAGGGATGGGATTAAAATAAATACACGAAAAAAGAAAGAAAAAGGAAAAAGAAAATATTACGCATGAGAGGAAGGTGAGAACATTGAAAAACGGGTTACAAATTAAAGAATCAGGCACACCACGCACTCGAGCACTCGACATGAACATTTATTCTCGAAAAAAGAATAGATTTTTCACTTTGTGTTTAAATTCATTTTTTTATAAGAATGAAAAATATTTTTTTTGTTTTGTAAATCTCAATCGAATTAAATTGAAGATAAATAGAAAATTAATTACATTTTCGACTGCAGGAGTACAAATTTGATCTTTTATTTCACTCTCCATTTCCATGTTAAAAAAAAAAAGAAGGTGGGTCGAGACGAAATATCATGTTTTTTTTCTCGTTGCTTAATGAATTTCAGGTCGATATTAAAAGTGACACACGAGTGTGATGCGCGAGAGGCCGGGTGTTGGGAGCCCAATTGTGTGTGACCCTTTGACCTTCCCACCTCAATCAACCCCCTCCACCCTCACTCATTTCTTCTAATTGTGTGTGTTTGGGGTTCAATGATAGACACGCTAAATTCCAACTAATTTTCCACCTTACGTAAATCTGCATTGTGTTCGCTATTTTGTAATTCAAAATACAAAAATGGTAAAACCAAAATAAAAAAAGAACAACAAAGCATTTTGTGTTGTAATTGTTTCACAAGAAAACGAATTTTGCTACAAAGGCAGCAAATTGAAAAAAAAAAGATTACGAAGAATTTACGTAATAGCGAGCCCTGTGCAAAATATCGTAAGGTTGAAACGGGGAAACCTTATTTTCATAAAAAACCAAAAAACTAAAAAAAAAAATCCAACAAAAAACATTGCACTCGTTTTTGTTTTCTCTGACTTTATGGAGATAAGGTTGAAGTTTGAAGAAAAAAAAACTATATTCTTATGGCTATAATGTAAAGGTTGGAATACAATTGGTAAATCCTATTCGATTGTTTGACTCGCATTTTCATTTTTCCTACCGGTGTTCTCTTTTATATCGTTCGAGTTTGGTAGAAAGTTGGAAAAAATTGATCATATCGTTGTATTCCAACCGATAAACCAGCTTAAATGGCGCTATTATTCTTACTAGCGCTATGAAACTGGATAATGTGGTATATATTTCCTAGTGCATAAACAAATTTATTACAGAAACAATAAATGAAGTATCGTAAAGAAAAGAAAAAAAAAGAAAAAAATGAGAAAAGAAAAAAAAAATTACAAAATAGAAAACAAACTTACAAAACATAAATAAACCTGATAAAACAGTCGTAAGTTTCTCTAACATGTCTTGTTTGTTTATAAGGTTTTGAATCAAGAGGTATTGGATGATAGAGGGAAGTTTGAAGTTTCACAAATGAAAAAAAAACAGTCTGAAAAAAGTTTTGAAAAAAAAATGGTTCGAAGACAAGAATTAACACTTCTGAAGATTTTTCGCATCTGTTGCTCGCAATAATCAAGAAAATCCGAAGGGGTTTTATCGCGCTTGTGACAAAGAATATGATCCAAATCCCCGTTCATTTGCGGCCGTCAAGTGGTCAAGCTTAGAAGAGCTCTACGAGGTCCAAAAACATACAAAAAAAATCACAAATACAAAAAAACGCAAAAAAAATCACACCTGAACAAGCTTCAAGAGAAATAGCGAAAAAAACCAGTTTGCCAGCAGAAGAGAGTCGGTCGTCGGGGGACGACCGACTGTGTGCAATTTAAGAACGAAAGAATTTTGAGAAAAAATGGAAGATCTCGTCGGAGAATATCGTTCGTTATTATTTTTTTCATTTTTTTTTTTTCATTAATTCATTATTTTAGGGCGGAAGAGCTTTAACAGGCTCTCGAACAAATTTTGTACTCGATCATATTCTTTATCAGTTGAAGTGTCGTTCGACGATTTCTATAATAAAATCAATCCTTTCAACGTTTTATTTATGAAAAAGAAAAAAAAAGAAAATGAAGGAAACAAGAATTGCGAAATAAATAAAAGGTATTATGAAACCTCATCCCGTCCCTCCACCATCCTAAAACCTCCGTTCCTAATGGACTTGTGACTTTGAAGTCTGCATGGTTCGAATGTAACGAAAAATCTTGTATTTTAATTTCTTCATTTTTCCATCTGTCTATTTATTTGCAGATAATGGATTTTTTCATGTTTTGATTGTACAATTATTTGTGAATTAATACAACGACGAATTTTCTACAGTAGTGAAAAAATATAAACATTTCGTCGCATTCCGACAATGCAAAATTCATCGACACGTGGATTTATTGTTCCAGTTATTTTTTTTTTTTTTTTCTCTTGAACGTAGTATTAGGTGTACCATCGTTCAGCAGTCGATACAAAAATGTTGACTAAAATAAACGAAAGAAAACAAATAAAAGAACACTTACGATCGTGCTGCAATTATTCACCTGTAATTGTAATTTCGCTATTGTTTCGAACCATTTTGTCAAATATATATTATTATAAAGGAATGCAATAAAGATATATGTAAATCTCGTGTGTATTGTCATATTTGTGAAAGAATCGCATCGATTTATTTAGTACGTGTTTTCCCCGTCGACAGCGTCACTGTCGCAACTATTTCAACATTTTGTTTCTTATTTTGACACTTCGTCGCTTGTTTGGAGGTTAGAGCTGATCTGAGATGTAAAATTGCGTTTAGTTGCAATTTTGTCATTCTTCGAAAATGTTATCCGCTATTGTGAAAGAACATCAGGGAAAACAAGCTGCGCGAAAAGAGAGACAAGGTAAGAATTGTTGATTCTTCGATCTTTGACAAAGTTTCGAAAAAAAAAAAAAAATCGTCGACGTAGAGTTGATTCTCCAATATTTCTGTCTATTCTTGGTTGAATAAAAAGAACAAAAACGCAAAGAGGCTGTTCAAGCTGCGAGTAATTTGACACAAGCCCTCGTCGACCACTTGAACGTTGGGTAAATACACTATTTATATCAAAAAAATAAACGCCATTGTTTTGAAGCCTCGAAACGTCATTAAATTGAGAATGACATTTTAGAGTTGCACAGGCATATTTGAATCAAAAGAAACTCGATGCCGAAGCCAAACAGCTTCAACACAGCGCAACAAATTTTGCTAAACAAACGCAGTCGTGGTTAAACCTCGTAGAATCGTTTTCAAGTGCTCTCAAAGAGATTGGAGATGCTGAAAATTGGGCCAGAAGCATTGAGGGCGATATGAGGACTATTGCAACTGCTCTAGAATATTCTTATAAAGGTAAACAAAGTTTTCGACGAAAATTAAGACTTTTCTGAGGCGGCATTGAAAATTATTCAGAAATCAAAATTTCCTTTTTCTAGCTACACAAGAAGCTCAAACTGTTCCGACCGTGCAGAATACGACTTGAAAATTTCGGAATAATTTATTTTACTTCATAATATTCTTTATAACAATGTAAAATAAATGAATCAGAAAATATGAGTCGTCGAAATTATTCACCGTTTTCGGTAGATGTCACGTTCGAATAGCCAAACGAGAATGAAATTCTATGCATAAAGCAATAAAAATGATTTGGTAATCCTTGCTAGCATGTAAATCGAAATTCTTTGTGCTAACTTTATGGCGGATCTTAAGTCGTGTCGAAAGAATATCGAGCCCGCAAGGAAAGCGATATATTAATCCTGCGGATAATCCAACTGGCGACAGTGGATATGGAGCATTCCACGCCAAATCGGACACCATTCTGGTTTTACATCTCTGATTTTTTCCATAATTTTCAATATTATAGTACCCATTGAGAACAACTCTCATGATTTTTTTCAATTTTTTTTTGTCCAGCCGTTTTCAAGATAATAATTTTTGAAAAAAATCGTTCTTTTTTTTCAAATGCCCGTAACTCTGCGAGAAATCGGCAGATTGGGAAGTTTTTTTATTTTGAAATTCTTTTTTACAACACTTTTTGAATACAAAATTGGAAAAAAAAATTCCAACCGTAATTGTATAATTTTTCAAATTTCAATCATAAAATATTGATTTCCGAAAAATACGAAGGGATCGATTTTCTTGGAATTTTTTTCTAAAAACCTGAGATTCATCCCGCGTCATTTAAGCCTAGTCATATAATGGGCAAATGATTGAATCTATTTTTTTTTCGAATTTTTAAAATTTCATGTTCAGTGAAAGGGATGTTTTTTTTTCGTAATATTTGTTTGTAGACGCACTTTAAGAAAAAAGAAAAACGATGCGAAATTATCTGAATCTATTTTCCATAAGATTTTCAAGCTGTGAACATTGAATGTTGATTCTTGAAGAACACGTAGCAACCGATTTTCATCTAATTTTCCTTTAAAATACTATCAGGCATCATGCAACTTTAAGATTTATGTTTTTTCGAATGTAAATTTTTTTTGTTCAATTTATATAGCCCCTAGTGGAGAAAAATTTTGGTAGAGTTGACTAATGATCGATTTTTTTTCCGTAGAGATTTTCGTGGTAGAGTTGTCCTGGTAGAGATTTTCCTGGTAGAGCCAATTCCGACCAAGTTGTAGCGGTGCCAACCAACCGAACTAAATTGTATGCCCCTAACGTTACTATAAAGCAAAGCTTCAGAATTTGGTCACATGGACTAGTGGCGCCACTTCGGACCCTACTTGCTAATTTGTCTAGTGCGTGCGCGTCGCGTCTATCGTTAGCAAAAGTTAGCGTCCGCACAGCCAGAGCCAGACTGCACAGTTCACAGAATTTGTTCGAACGAAGCTGTAACAACGCTGTATATCACACGAACATAACTATGGCGGCCGGTCCGATTGCAGAACGTAATCAAGGTAAATATTTATAAATAACTTATTTTAATCAACTTATCTAATGAAGTAAAATAATTTTTCGATTAAAAAGTCCAATCCAACAATTTGCTTCCAATTCAAATTGTTCTTTTACCCTTAACAGATCAAGTCTTTCCAGCATTTCTAGGCTATGTTCACGTAAAATTAGAATCTAACCTCAAAATAATTAGTTTTTCATAAATTATTAATACAAAACTAGTTCCAGCAGAATTTCAATGATAGAAAAATACGAAAAAAATGATTAATTTTTCATTATTACAGATGCAACAATTTACGTGGGTGGCTTGGACGACAAAGTCACCGAATCACTCATGTGGGAATTATTCGTACAGTCCGGTCCAGTCGGTAAGTAAATTTAATTTAAAAAAATGAAAATTCTGCTTATTTAAACGACTTCCGTATAACTTTAATTTTTTTGCACAAATTAAAATTCGTAATTTGTGTTTGCAGTAAACGTACATATGCCAAAGGATCGAGTAACACAGATGCACCAAGGTTACGGCTTTGTTGAATTTATGGGCGAAGAAGATGCAGATTATGCCATAAAAATAATGAACATGATAAAGTTATACGGCAAGCCGATCCGTGTAAATAAAGCGAGCGCGCACCAGAAGAATTTGGACGTGGGCGCAAACATTTTTATCGGCAATTTGGATCCGGAAGTGGATGAAAAGTTGCTGTATGACACATTCAGTGCTTTCGGAGTGATCCTCCAGACACCAAAAGTAAGAAAATAAGCGAAAGAATAGAAAAACAAAGAAAATATCAAATTTACTAAATACATACTCTTTTCCTCTAGATAATGAGAGATCCGGAGACCGGAAATTCAAAAGGATTCGCATTCATAAACTTTGCATCTTTCGATGCATCGGATGCGAGTATAGAGGCGATGAATGGTCAGTATTTGTGCAACAGGCCAATTTCCGTGTCGTACGCTTTCAAGAGAGACGCGAAAGGTGAACGTCATGGCAGTGCAGCAGAAAGACTTTTGGCGGCGCAGAATCCACTCAGCCAGGCAGACAGGCCGCATCAATTGTTCGCAGATGCTCCACCGTTGACGCCCATGTCCATGCCCAACTCGAATATGGTTCACGCAGCGCAGCATCATCCCCAGCATCATGTGATGCATCACGGAATGGTCGTTCCTCCTCCTCCACCACCTGCGACTCCGATCCCTCCCATGGGTCATCCGCCACCCCCTCCTGTCCCTCCTCCTCCCAGTGGTGGCTTCGCCGCTTCCAATATTCCACCTCCTCCACTGCCGCCAATGTCCATGTCTTCGCATCCACCCTTGCCACCTGGCATGCCACCTCCGCTACCACCGATGCCTGTTCCAGGCTCTCAAAATCAAGCCCATCGTATGATTCCACCTCCTCCTCATTGGGGCCATCCTCAAGGACAATTCCCACCTCCTCCGCCCCCAAATTCAGCCGGCGGTGTTCCTCCCTTCGGACAATATCAACCTCCGCCAAGACCTCCACCCGGATGGAGACATCCGCCACCTCCTCCTGTTTCACAAACTGGCCCTCCGCCACCTCCGCCTCCACAATTCAGGGCACCTTTTCCACCCAGAGGTCCACCGCCTCCTCCACCTCCTCACGAAAATTCTCAGTATTAATATTAAGTCTTTCCTCTTTACGTGAATGCATCAAGCAACTTGTACAAACAAATTTTTCTTTCCCTTTCCATTAACACTGCCGAATTTCACGACTCTTCTTTTTTCATTTGTGAAAAAAAATGATACTCAAGTAAGTAAACTCGTGTATATATCAGTGGAAAGATCAAATGAGAGGTAGAGTTTTTTCTGGCGAGAGAAATTGTGTTCGTGGTTCATGTGGATTTTTTATATTACGAGCGAGGCTCGAATATTGGCAAAAATGTTCTGTACGTGAAAATAAAAGTGATATACATTGTACATTATTTGAATGGCTGAATCTTTACTTATGAGAAACCTTCCTCGACAAAGTTGCTCGATAAACTATTTTCATTAAGAGATCTGGCGATTTTAATGATTTTTTTTAAGTTAATTAAATCTAACAAACGGTCCAATTTGTTTTCAGTTATTCAAATGAATCTTGTAGCACATAAAACATTATTCAGAACTTTGGCTTTTGGTTTTTTTTTTTTTTCAAATAAACGCTTCAATAAAACGTCAAGGGAACATGGAATAATATTTTTTGATAATTCTAACTTCATAAAAACAATTTTAAAAATTTCATTTGATTGGTCGAACAAATATAAATTATTCTTTTATCTCAATCTTCCTGCCACATGGCATTTTCCTATTTTTGACAATTTCTCGAACATTGACTTCAATGACATCATCAAAATGAAAGAAAGAAAAAATAGAAATTTTTATGATTTTCGTATTTAGCTGACTTGAGTCTTTTGAATGGGGGAAAAAAAAAGCGTTTGTTGAAAACGAACCCTCAAGTTATGGACACATATGTATGCATATTAGAATGTGGGATGGATTCAAATGAAGTGGTCAGTCGTAATATCGATTTCTCGAGCGTGCGTGAATACCTGCTGGACGTTCTTTCGTATCGATTGCGCCCAGAACAGCTCACGCGTAGTTTCAGCGGCGTACACCACAGAAACGTTTAACTTCGCGTTGATAACGCAAGTGTATTATCAAAGCTTCGTGGTCCTTTAAAAACCCCATTTATTTAAAATTTTTCATGATTTCTTTTCCATCGAAATACTGACCAGTGATTCATTTGAAGAAAGAAATATATTTTTTTACAAATCTACAAAAATAATAGCTACGATTCGATAACGCGAGTGAGTTCGAAACCTCGTGTGCACCTAAAAACTGCTCAATTACTAACCGAGTTTTTCTGCTTTTAATTATTCATCGGTAAATTTTTGGAACGAAAAAAAAGATCAAAGTTCCCATATAAAAAAAAAAAAGTTACTTTTGTGTATATAATAATCCACTGAATGATATTAAAAAAAAAACTGTTTCTCATTACCATTCACAGAAATGAAATGAAAAACGTATAAAAAAAAAATGAATTGGTATAATTGACACAACATTAAATTAAATAAACACAAAATTATAAAAATCGCACAATTTGAATTTGTGAACAAAATTTAATCACCGAGTGGTCGAAATCCTAATGAAATTCAAGGCTTCCGAATATCGATCGAGATATGGACAATAAATTAAGAAAATGGCACGTCTCGCGTACGAGTGTAGTTTGGATCTGAGATCGAGCAATTCTAGTGACGATTCTGGAACCATAAGACCTTTCGCTTGTAATACCGACAAATATTGTCTCTATTGTTGCTGCAATCCACAATGCTGTCTTCTCGTACAACGAAAACCACCTCGACACTTTTGGGAAGCTTGGTACTTTTGGCTGGGGATTGCTCTGCTCGTTCTGTTCCTTGTATCATCGGTAAGTTCATTTTTACCCCAAATTAAAATTAAAATAATTTTTTTTTTTTAAACATACACATTTACAATAATATTGAAAAAAATGAATAATTCAATAAATTAAGTCAAATTTAATCAGTCAGTTAAAATTTCGTACCATCGATTTCTAACCGATTGGCACACGTGTCGAATTTCTTCCTTATTCTTTTTTCTACTCTCGTAAATACGTTTTTTTTGTTTCATTTTGGTTTTTTTTTTCTTCAATAGATAAGCAGCTATGTCGTGAGCAACTGTCGACATAGCTTCCAGGCTATTGCCTTCGGGCAAAACGTGCAAACTACTAACAGACGAAACGGACGACCGGAGAATGTGAATGAGATATCTATCAATGTAATACCAACGTCCGGGATGTTACCGTCGCATAGAAAAATGCTGCTTTGCGCTCCGCAACCGAGCATCACGCATATGAGTAAGATTTTTATGTCGCTTAATCATTATTTTCAATTTTTATTCACTAATTAACTAAACATTACAATAGTCCCAAGAAATATAAATTTGTGTGAAAAAAAACGTATCTGTTGCTCGTAAAAACTAAAACAACTAACTGAAGCAAAAAAAAAAGTAATTTTTTACAAAAAATCAATGAATAATAATAAAATAGGCACTTAAACATCGAAGCTCGACGTCGATTACCCCGACAAGAGCCGCGAGACAATTTTCTTCAATTTAACTAATCTGGAGTTTAACATTTTTTTCTTGGAAATAGAGAAAAAAAAATAAAGAAACAAGGAATTAATATGCTTTTTTGTTCTGATATTACAGCTCCTGTCGTGGCGTGATTATGGGGACATCGCGACAAGAGTTGCCTTCTATTTAATATTTTCGCGTGCATTTTCACGCTTCTATATACGTATATATATAAATAAATTTAAAAAATGAAGAAATTGTGTATATATATAGATATATATTGTCGTTTCAACCAGAGTTCCAGAGAATCTTATCTGGTGTACGGGCAGAGATCGTTCTAAAGAGGGGAAAGGTGCATCATTATATATATCGAGACCCGTATTTAACGTCGATCGAAGTCTTCCACTTTGATCGTCGTGTAATAAGAAGGAGCGTTAATACAGAACGATTATTGAGAATCGATGCAATAAAGAACCATTTCTCTCTCTTTCTCTTTTTTTTCCTTCTCTTACTATATCAGTTGCGTCATAAATTCGATTTTTTTAAACTTTTTTTTTATTATAAAGTTTGTTATAAAAAATATTAAAAAAAAAAAAACATCCTGAAATTTAGAATTTCAGAAAGGAATGGTTTTTTTGCTAAATAAAATAAAAGGGAGGTGAAAAAATTCTTTTTTTTTTCACTTACTATATCGATTACGTCAAAAATTCGATCTTTTCTAATTTTTTTTTTATGTTGACCATTTAATTTGCTATTAAAACAAAACACATTGCAATTAAGAGTTTGGGGCAAAATGGTTTTCAACGAAATAGAATAAAACTGAGCTTAAAAAAATCGTTGCAATAAAGAAAGATTTTTCTCTTTCTCTCTCCATAAGTCAAGGTCAAACCTCACCAAATATTTTGTTCGAATCGTATATATTTGCCTCAAGGTAACAAATATCAAGGCTTGAAAATAAAAATCAATCATTCCTATAAAAAAAAAAAAAAGTATTGCATTTGAAAACTTGAGGAAAAAGGATTTTCAACGAAATAGAATAAATCTGAGCTTAAGAAAAAGTGTTGGAGGAAAAAAATATTTAATACAATAACTCGATTGAAATATTTATTTTTTTACAGACACGTGAAAAAGTGGATTTAGAAAAGCTTAAGGAAAAGGCGATTTATGTATTTTAGTCGCTTCGCTACGTTGATCACGTGATTGAATTATTGAAGAGCAATTATAAATAATGATTTCAGTAATTTATGTTATGAATTTAATGAAATAGACTAGTAAGTTTAACGATCGAGAAATATATCGCTTGACGTTTTCTTGTGTGCAGCAGATATGTATATTTCTCTCAATAATAAACGCGTGAACACGTGCAATTTAACGCGATGCTGGTCCGAGTGGTCTTTCATTATTCTGCGAGCGAGCCCGAAGTCTCTTGGCCCACATAGCTCGACCCCGAGGGGTTTTAATTCTTCTTGGTCATGTCTTTTCTTCGACTCTTCTTTTTTCTTCTTTTCTCTCTCTCTCTCCCCACGTCTATAACGCTGTACAATTTTTCAAGCTCTTTCTCTCTCTCTCTCACCAAACAAACGGATTTCTGCCACCAAATATTGTTTCAGGTCGTCCCTGAACGTATAATTGCATTCAAAGTGTTTGTGCGTATGAGTTTGATTGCCAGTGAGGACAACCTCCACAGGTTTCATACGGATTAGCATGCATTTTGAATTCCTCAACTTCATTTATTTATTTTTTATTTCCCTTAATTTATAATTTTCGAATTATTGTCATTATGATTTTTTTTTTTCATGCTTTTTTTAATAATAAGTACGAAAAATAACACTAAATTGTTAAGATTTATTAATAATATTGGTTTTCAGTCGAACGAATAATTTTTGGGAATCCTAGACCCTGTCATCAATTTTTTCAAAACGTACGTCCTACAACGTGGTCAAAAACGACTTTGTTTTTCTCTTTAACATAAAACGTTCCTCGTTGGCGATACAAAGCTTTTATTATACATCATTCTCTTCGTTTTTTGACAACTAAGAGAATGGTATATGATTCATGGTATTCAATGAGCATTTAAACGTAAGAACTGGTAAAAACCGAAAATGTTGAAAAAAATAGTTTTTTGGGTATAAAAATATTGAAGTGGTTTGCGACTTCATCATAGGGCTCTAGGGTTCACTGAATTATTAAAATTACGAACTCGACGAAAGTGCCTTTAAGAACGAAAAAAATTTCAAACGTCACATGTAAATAATAAATAAATGTATATTTATATACGGTGTATGTTGAAGATGAAAACTTTACGAAATATTGTTACAGAGTGTCTCCTATTTTTTTTTCTCGTATGCAAATGATGAAGGAAGAGAAGAAAAAAAATTGTTTAGCTCGTAATAATAAAACTGTCTGGCATTTCGATTCACGTTCATCGAAACTCGATTCCATTTCGCAATTAAAACCTCAGAACTGCGCAGCCATGTTGAGGAAGAAATTGTTTAATTTTCGAACGGTATAATAATAAAAAAAATGCATTAAAAAATTATCTACGAATTATTCAAGAATTGAATAAAAAAAAAAAATGAAATTTATTAACGAACACGATTTGGCACACGATGGGCACGTTTTATTATAGAATCGAGTCCTCTCTCTCTCTCTCTCTCTCTCTCTCTCTTGATTCCTTTTCCTTCCATATCGTACAGCACCTTATTGCCGTCGCTCGTCCGTGTTATTCTTCCAATAAATTGTACAGTTTTAAGAGTACCGGAGATGGTGTCGACGCAGCCTAAGAATCGCAAGATATAAAAGTGAAGAAAACGAAAAAATAAAATAAAAAAAATGGCGTATTTTCAGGCAGCAGCTGCGAGACCGGCGATAATACAAAAGTCGACTTTTTCGATCTCGAGATACATCGACCCGATGAAAATCTCATTTTTCACTAAAATTAAGGACGCGTTTCATACACATTTACATCGAAATTATTCCATTCGATATTTTTACCGAAAATTTAGAAAAATCTATCAAAACTATATCAAAGTTTTGAAATATTAAATGTTTAGATATCATTCAAAAATCGAAATACAAAAAAAAAAACAGTCCTGAATTATGGATCTGGAAATAAAAATACAGTTAAAAAAAATATTCTCTCGAGCCCGTTAATTGGGAGCTACTTCAAAGAGAGTTGGGAATTTTTTAAAAATGCCTGCAACCACATAGAATACCCCGACGTATTATTTGGCAGAGAGAAGTTCATTTCTGGAAGCTTTCGGATGTGAAACGGAGTCACAAAGTGTCAAAATAATTGCTACACCATCCGTTTTTATATAAAGACAAAAAAAGCATGAAAAAAAAACGACGTGACTACTTGAACTTCTAAAATATATAGGCCACAATAAAATCGAGGCTCGCGTACTGACTGAAAACAAAAAAGTGACATCTACCCATGTTCCTCGAGACGTAGTTGTGTTGATGTTGATTCTTGGTGAACGTTCGAGAGATGAACAAAAATGTAAAAAAAAATATATATATATAAGATGATCGTCGTGGATTTTAGTGGGAGGTACTAAAATTAGCGCAGCCACAACGAATAACAGTTTCTTGTGGCCTCAACCTGAACATTTCCAAATAGTCCTTTCGCCCGATAAGACTTCCATTATCTCTCGTGTGTTTAATTAACAAAAATGATTATTCGAATAAAACAAAAAAATTGAGCATCTTCGTTACTCCTTCGATCAAAGAAAATGAATTTTGTTTTCGTGACTCAATCGTTGTATATTTCCGTGACTGGTGATTAAGTTTTTGAAAAAATGAAGCTGTCAGTGTTTTCGTCGAATGATTCGAACGTCACGATGTTAATTATTGCCTTTTTGACAATTAGTCAATCTCGAGTTGCGGGTAAGTAACTTTTTCGATAATTATCGTTTTGACTCCAACTGTCAAAACTAAGAAAATCAAGTGTCCGATAAATTCTGTTCCATGGGCAATGATACGTGACAATGAAATTCTAACGCTTCGTTCAAGCGCATAAAACAAGTTGGATCGATTCGCGTTGTTATATATTATTATCACACATCGTCATGACAGAGAGAGAGTCTCGATCGCGATATGGCTTTATTTTTTCAGCAAGAAAATGTATATGCACGAGCAAGGCGTGCAAGGAAGCCGGTGTTGAAATATGCAGAACACGATTTTCCTGCTACACCGAAGAGATATACGACATTGATGGCACGTCCAGGGACAACACCTCGACAAGAGGATGCACAGAGTACGTATTACCAATAAATCATAAAATTTCGTAATTTTTTTTTTTTTCAACTTTTTATCACTGCAACAATGTGTTTTAATGAAGAATTCTAAAACATAGAAATGTAGTTAAATCAAACAAATTTATTTCGTTGTTTCAAGACCTAACATTGCTCCAAAATTTATGTTTTCCAATTATTTGTGTGGCAGGATTTTTATAGACCGTAGTGTTGTTATGAATTCGTTTTCGAAAAACATTTTCAGGTTAGAACAAATTGGTAAATATTTATATAAATTATCGAATACTTCGTACACAAATTTAGTGAAAATGAAAAGAAAAAAATTGAAAATTATAAAAAGGTTTTTCCCCAATATTCGCATTTTCAATTGGGAACCATGATATCTTAATAAATAGTTGGCCGCTGAAGTTGAAATTTGGAACACATCGTCATTAGACTTTTTTCAAACAATGGTATCAAAATTGAGTTAAAATAATTTTAATATTTTGTTTTATGATCCGTTTTAAGGAAAAAAAAGTGTACACGAAAAATCGAGAATTCAAATTCAAATCTCTTTTTCGAATGCTCTATGCATTGAGCTTTTTTGATGAGCTTTTTTTCGAATGTTCTATGCATTGGAACTCGTTCGAAAATTTAGTCACCAAGTAGAGGTTTTTTTCGCGCACAATTTGATTAAAACATGCAATCAGATTGATATACATTTTTTTAAATGTGTATATGATGTTGAAAAAATAGTAAAAACATGTTCTGTCCAGAGAATCACTTCTGAAAATGACATTACGAATGAAAAAATGTCCAGAAAATCATTATTTTCGTGTTTGTATATTTTTTACAGCATACACAGAGAATATTATATTTATATATATATATAAATATATGTGTGTTATGCGTAGCTAGATCATCGTCCCTCTAATTATCGTCATTATTGTATAGTACACTGAGATAACCTTGGAAAGATAATCGAGTCGAGAGGTTTGTTCACTTTTGCTCTTGTCTTATTGCAACTTCTTCGAAGTGTGCTCTAATTAAAATGGACACGCACTGATTACTATACTCTTCGTTTCTTCTTTTCCAAGCCCGCAACTTTTGTTCCTCGTTATGGCCGGCCCCTCGTCTTAGCCCCTCGCCCTTTTATTCACCGTCTTCTCGAATCAACCCCTTTCCAAGTGAGTCGCGCTTTCACGACATCGTGATTTACTCACGCTAGTTGTTTTTCAAATGATTACAAAATATACTCTGACATTCGTTTGTCGGTCGATCTATAACTCCGCCTCCGCCACGTCTCACGGAAAAACACTGAACAAAATCAGTGAAACATCCCAATCAAAACTATATAATTAAACGTCAAAAAAAAAAGGGAGAATTTCGTGGTTGTACATAAAAAAAAAAAAAGAAAAAAAGGTTGTCCGAGCAATAAAAAATCATTATTATTTAAAAACGTGGAATTTTTAAATATTTTTTACAATGAACGACGAATTGGCTTTTTCCGGAAAAGAAAAATAATCACGTGTCAAGAATGCGGTCCTTATTTTATAGCAAATTCGTGAATATATTAAGATAAATATTCGTCACGAGTCGCGAGGCGACTGATTTACTTATCTACGACTACATAAATCGACGCGTGTGTCCGGTTATCGCAATACGAGATTTTTCAGTATACAACTCAGCATATCAATGTGTACGTAATGCTAATGAAATAAATAACGATTTTTTATAACATAGGTGAGCAATCGTACGTATGTTTATAAAGTACACAAATGTATGTTGTATTCACACGTACATTTTCACGTTTATATTCGTGTTCGTGATAAATTATTACACATCAGCTTAAGATGTGTTGAAAAAAAAGTACCGTGAGAATCGTCTTGCGATTCCTGAATTGTAATAAAGACAGTGATGTCATTTCCCATTTAAAAAATAAACAAAAAACTTCATAAAACATTTTGATTATTATTCTGATTGATTTTCCTTGTGATCACTAATTGAAAGATTCTTATCGAAATTATTTACTCTTTATCTTTTCTCATAAATGTATATCATCAATTTGACTTTAGAAAAAACTGACCTTTTGCAAGGTGTAAATGTCATTTGCACCAATTTAAATAATTCATTCATAATTGGATGTTTTGTTCAAGTTTTTTGCTCTATAATTTATTCCTTTTTTTCTCTCTGATTCAAACATCAAAGCGAATCACCGATCTGTCATATCTACTATTTTTAAATATAAACATGTAACGTATGAAATTCGTTCTCAGTACGATTTACTTATCATTTGTTTTTTTTTTTTAATTTTTTTATTTTATTTTTTTATCATTTCACTTACGCCCGGGGTTCATGAACTTTATCATCAATTTTTCATCCTCGCGCTCCATTCCACGCACTATGTGATATTCACAAAGTATATTTCTGCCATATTTAAACATTTCTCAAACGTTTCTCGTTAATTGTTCTCAATAAATATTAAATCTTTGCTCATATTTCTTGGTTCGAATTGATTTTTAATTTCATCGGAATCACATTTTTTTGAACTATTCAACAACGAGAGGATCATTGGACACTATTAATTAAATAAAGATTTTATTTTTAAAAAGTGAGCCATGATTTTTGTAATATTTTGAAAAAGGGGTGCAACGCCATTGTTGTGCGAATCAAATGCTTGGATAAGGTCATCGAGACGAGGAGCAAAGATGGCGAAACCTGGAGGGACAACGAACGAGTTAAGGGTTGTTGGGAAAGAAAAACCAAGGAAAGAACTTGTGTGGCCAAAATTGAAGTGCTGTGACACTCACGATTATTGCAATTCGTTCGTTACCGATCAAGGAATCGTGAATGATCGAGGGGCGAAAAAATCGCTTGTAAAATCGGCCAAGAGTAAGGAGATGAAGAGTGAAAAATCGTTGTTGGACAAAGGACCAATCGAGTCGATTTACGAAGCAAGTTCCAGGAGAAAAGATCGAAACGGCGACGAGCCGATCGAATCGGCCACGACGTCAGAAGGATCAACGATACAAGATCGTGAAACAGGCTCAACGAGAGCGATCGTGGCGGACTTTGAGGATCGTGAACGATCTTACGATCCCCTTAGGCATCGTATCAGACCACTACACGTTGCTGTTCTCGTTCTCGCTGTTGCTGCACTCACCTCAGTCTTCGGAGCTTGCTACGTCATCACAAGGTTCGTTTCTTTTTTCATTCTTTTTTATTTGCTCCCACGATGCATCATCGAAATGCAACGAACCTGTGTGTTTATATATATATATATTTTTTCATTTCGATTATCAACATTTTTCTGCTCCTCGGGCCTTGATTTCGAATTGATTTTTTTTTTTTTTCAAATTCAATTTTAAATATTCAACGACTTGAAATGTTGCTAAATGAAATTTTAATTGTCAACGTTTTTTTTTCTCATTATTTGTTTCTCCAAAGAGATAATCTGTAAAAATAAAAGTTTATTCGGGTCTGAAGTAACGAACGGTACCATGACTTGTAAATAAAGTATAAATATATTTAAATTGCTTTTATTTTTATCGATCTATCTCTTTCGATTTGATAAGTGTTTGTGTGTGTGTTTGTGCTGTTGATTTTCTGCTCTTGCTGCTTGGGTGCACTTGTTTCAAGATTGTTATCTCATCTCGACGAAACTCTTCGTCTTTACCTTGAGATCGTGGTCTGGCGAGCATGTAGGGCCCTTTAATTAGTCGCGAATGGATACGAGATCGAGAGAGCCATTCTCGCAATAAAAGACCACCACGATTTCTCTCTTTCTCTCTCTCTCTCCCTCTCTCTCTCTCTTTCTCTCTTTCTCTTTCTGTGTATGTGTATATAATTTACTCGTATGCATTAACCTTAACGTCGTTTAATTATCGACATTTTGCAATACAGATTTAATCACGAACCGCCCAAGTGAACTTTTCTGGCGGTAAAAAGTCCGTAAGAAAGAAAATGAGAGATTACGAACCCTTCGATCGAAATCAATACTCGGGGAAATTCACAAAAAAACATCCCAAGAGTTTCGAGTACGAGATTAAACTCATTAAAAAAAAAAAAAAAAAAAACGAAACACTTGAAAAATCTTTTTTTATTTTTTTACCCCGTCCTTGACACTCTGGGTCAATATGACCCCGAGCGAACCTCAACTGCCTATCATCAGGAGCAATTTCGTCAGTTTAAGCATTCGAACATTTCTTATATATTTGTTCGTCATGAAAACTCGTTAAATATCGAATTTTATTGTTTCAATATTTTTGAAATGAATAACATAAAAAATGCAATTTTTCGAAAAAACAAGTGCTATGACGAGAATTGAAAAAAAAACGGTGTAAGGGCTCTTTTTGGAAATGAAAAAATCGTGAATTTTTGTGATAAAATGCTGACAGCTTGGAAAAATATTTACGAATAAACAATAAGAGTTGGCAAAAGTTTTGAAAAATGACGAAAACTTTGTAAATAATAGGAATGGCGCTGGCCAATTACTGTTTCGTTGGTCTTGTACTTTCTCCTCTTGAAAATGTAACTTCATGGAAGTTTCTATTTGGACAGTAAATTGTAAGAGATGCTATCAGTTTTAACGGTAGGTAAAAGCCGGTAGTGAATGGTCTTGTCTTCCAACGTAAATATATATATGTATACAAAAAATGTACGGACTATCCAGGAAGTCTTCAATGTCGACCTTCCTGAGTGTCTCTCCATCTTCGTCTTTCTCTGGGTACTCGAGCTCAATTCACTATTTCAACGAGAAAAAATAATGCGCCATGTTTACTCGGCGTCTCGTAGACGAGAATATTGCACCCGAGAAAGAGAGAGACGAGAGAATTAGAAACCGAGTGATTTAGGACCCTTGCGAACGAGGCAGAGATCCGTAACGAAACAAAGTTACCGCCAATGGACTTTTGACCAAAAATCACCATCTATATATCTACAGATCTTTGATCTCCTCTCACCGGAAATTGCAACGTTTCAGGAGTACTTAGTTTCCATGTTTTTCCCTAAGTGCCTTTTTATCTCTTGTTTTTTTTTTTCTTTTTTTTTTTTTTAGAAAAAAAAGACTTTTAATTCATCAATATTGAAAGTTAAAAATGCCTGGAAAAATTCCTTCTCTAAAAATGAACTCATCGAAAAAAGTTATGGAGAACGAACCTCATGATCATAATCATGCGTTTGCTTTTTTTAAATCTGACTAAATTCATGGTAACGAATAAAAAAAGTTAAAAAAGATGTCAAAGATTTAATAATCGTAAAAATTTGCGAAGTACATATTATAACTTTAAAAAATGTATAAACTTTAGATTTATCCATGAACGTAGAGCTTTTATTTTGAAGATTTATTTAACTTTAATATCATCGACGCAAACATTCGTGTGGTGACGATTCATTGGTTTATTTGAAAAGACTGTCGCGACTTACTAAAAGCCGCCCTCTTATCAGTCAACCATGGCGGCCTCCTATGCTACGACATATATTTATAT
Source organism: Campoletis raptor (assembly GCA_948107755.1). NCBI lineage: Eukaryota > Metazoa > Arthropoda > Insecta > Hymenoptera > Ichneumonidae > Campoletis > Campoletis raptor. The sequence goes on along the minus strand of OX403628.1, from coordinate 14,813,215 downwards.
ATATAACGCTTGAGTGGCTTCGAAGTGGCCGAAATAACGATAACGGAAGAGAAGAGCAGCGAAAAAGTGGCAGCCACGTTTCTCTCTTTTTTCCCTCTCTCTTGTTCTTGAAAAAGTCCATCTTCTTTGCTGGGCGATCGAGGGCAAAGGAAGACCTCGTCCTCGGTCTTTTTTTTTACTTCAAGTCCTTCTTCCTACCCTCTAATCTCGACGGTTCCGAAGCCTAAGTGGGTTTTCGAGTTCGAGAATGTCCGGCAAAGAACACACGCTGCTTCTTGGACTCTAAAATACTCTCTTCTATAAGATGAGACCTTTCTATATGTGTATAAATGTGTAGGATATTATTTCTCTCAAGAACTTTCGTCATCTTCCTTTTTTATTCTTCCTCTTCGTTCTCCTTTTCGTCTACTTGACGTAGTTTTATTTGCCACTAAATGCCTGTGGTCTCCTCTTCGAAATCTCTTCCTTTCTCTCTCTCTCTCTCTCTCTCTTTCTTTCGTACACACTCTCACTTTTTTCGTCTCCATCTCTTATCTTTCGTGATACGAGTTGACGCGAAATTACGGCGATGACGATCGACGAGTGGTCCATTCTCACATCGCGGTCCCAATATATATAGACATGCGGGTTCGATTTCCACAGTGTGCTGAGACTATTATATTCCGCAGCTATTAGTGCGGTCCAGATAACCGAAGAACGACACGCTCACCGATGAGATAGGAAGTGAGCACTTTGCGAAAACAACTCTCTTTCTATTTTTATTCTCTTTTTTTTTCATCATTTCGTTTGATTCTTATTTCTTTAATATATTTTCTTCGAAAGATCTTTGATTGCGAAAAAATAATTCGTAATGTGACCTCGCTTGAAATGTCATGCCTAATGCGTTTTCTCTTTTATTTCATTTTTATGGACGTACATTATAGTCCTTGAAATATAATTGATCCAAAAATACAATTCCATAAAACCAAACGATATTTTTTGATTTCTTTTTTTTCAATAATTTCTAGGTTTCTTCGAAGTCCTTTCGAAATTGTTAGTCCTTAAAGCCTGGGGCCTCGTCGTTATCATCATCATCATTATTATCATCATCATCATCATCAAACACCAGCCGAAACATTCGTCGGCCAACAGGAAATTTGGAGCTCCGGAAGTTCAAACGCCACCGGAAGTCAGGTAATGATACAGCAACGCTTTGATAGTTTTTATTTTTGTCTTTTGTTTTTTTTTTTTTTTTTTTACGTTTGACAATAAGTACGCAGCAAAAGCCCAGGTTTCGTATATATTTCTTTTGTGCGTTTTACTTCGCTCGAGTTTCAAGTTCCGTGATCCGTGACTCGAGCGGAGGTCCTCGTGAAAAATTAAGGCCAAAAAATACGGATAACACTTTTATCATTACTTTTTTTTTAATTTCAAAGATTATCGACGATGAAAAACCGGGGGAAAAAAAGTTTCTCGGAATATAACAAATTCCATTCGCACGATCCCACAATTAACGAAATTGTGGGAGTTCTCGATTTTATTTTTGTTTCGTCACCAATGTGGCGATTTAATGATCTCTGTTTGGCCACAAAAAAAATTCTTTTGTATATGTGTGTGTGTGTTTTTTTTTATCTATGTGTGCTTTGCTTCGTGTATTATATGGACAACGTTGAAAACCGATTCTCACGCATCTGCTACTCGCTCCCAGCAACTACCAAATTAAACACTCAAAGTGGGTGACTCTCCAATGCAAAGCCCCGAGGAACCTTTTGTGGGTAGACCTGTGAGAGAGATTTTTCGACTCCTCATACACATAAATACCAACAATAATTTTTCCACACAAACACATAAATTATTTATAACAAAAATTCTATACAAAGTTGCAAATAAAATGGTTTTTTTTTAATAATTATTTTATTCACGAATTAATGACGTATTGTTGTTTGAAATTCTCTTTCTCCCGAACGTTTTCAGGACAGAATCCATTTAAATCTGTTCGAGTTTTTTTTTTTTTTTTCACAAGTTTCGAACACATATTTATCGACCCTTCAACATCACGTACAAATTGGTACGTGAGATATTTTATAAAATATATTTTTCGAATTAGAGACCATCTCGATAACCGGTTAGTCGATTGAGTTAGATTTTGGAATGGACTGTTGTTTTATGATTCACAGAAAAGAAAAAAATCGATCATTAAAATTCATCTGCATGCCACCGTTTCGTGAAAAAATCGTTTTTACGGTTGTTTCTGTTACAATTGTTTATACGAAATTTATACAGATAAAGAATATTTTTATTTTTATTTTTCCGCCTTTTTTACGATTTTCTGCATTTTTTTCCGCGCACAGTTTTTTACTAAATCGTACAAAACTATGAGACGAAATATTTCAACGTTTTGTCAAAATTTTTTACATGTTTTCAAACAAACAATAAACACGTGTACAAAGTTTCAAAATAAAAACTCGAAAAGTTTTCGAGTTATTTTATCGTAAACAAAAACGAGCCGAAAAATGAAATTGAAAAAAATGAAATTTAACCAAAATAAAAAACTATCAAACCCAAGATAATTGGGTCAACATTGGGCTGAAAACAAAAAAAGTTGAAGAATATATAAAAACACAAGTCTTCGGCAAACTTCCTGTAGTGGCAACTTATTATACAAGCGTCGTCAACTCATCACCGAATTGGAATGATGACGAGGGTGTTTCAAAAAGCTTTTGCTGAGAAAAAGGAGCGTGGGGGGGGGAGGGGGGCTTGGCGCCGGTAATGACCGACACACGATCGAGTTCTCGACCGGATATATATATATATGTGTGCAAACGTAACTATATGAAATTACAAACGGTTATACGACGAGTCATTGTCGGTGATGAGTGTCAAAACGAAAAAAAACCCGTAAAATAAAAATCCACGTAATTCAAGAATTTATAAAAAATAATTAAAAAAAAATATTACAACGTCTTTATTTATCGTAGAAAAAAGTTGATAATTGTGTGAAAAAATATCTATTTCGATTATTTTACGTTTTATTGAACGTTTTTAAATGTTTTTTAATTTTTTTATATTTTTCTACGCAGAGATAAATGTTCTGAATGGACGAAAAATGTTAATGGATTTGGACACAGATTAGGATTGAATGGAATGTCGTATATATATGAGAACGAAGGATAAGTGCACACACTGGACACTTATCCCTCGTCGTTAACGACCTGAAACAAATGGTTATTTTATAGATCGACAACACGAGGAACAAAGTTAAGGGGAACGTGAGTGAGTGAAAAAATAAGGGAAGGGGGAGAAGAGGCAAAGAACAAGAAAAACAGGATCGTAGTAGCGTTTTCGTTGTTCCTCGGAGTCTCGAAACTATGCTGCCACATGTTTTTATTATACACGTATGTTTGAGACTAGATTAAACACAAGGGCACGAGAGGGGAAGAGAGTTGTGTGTACAACGTTTTCAAACATAGTGAAGACAAGGAGGGTCCTCGAGTTTCCAGGTGTGCATCACATTCAACGGTTTGCCACAAATTAGACACCGTTCGAATATTTTTAATGATAAAAAAAAAAAAAAATGTTTTATTCTTAAATTCTATTTTCTTTAGAATTTTAATGATTTTATTCGAGAAAATAATGAAATTATATTGATTTTTAGGGATTTTACAAACGTGCCTAAGATATTTTATGTATTTTTATCCCCACCCTCGAGTTAAAGACAAAAAAAACGAAGGAATTTTGGAATTTTTACAACTGGACGTCCGAGTACGAATATTTATATATTTATATATATTTTTAATTTATTTCACTTAATTTCTCGTCCCACGATATTTGGCCACTCGCATCGCCAGGTGATGAACTAAAAGTGGGGGAGCCATTAGTTTGCAGCTTGTCGTTTCGTAAAGCGAGCTCGAATCGTTCGGTAATACGTGAGCGATAAGCTCTCATCCTTCTCTCTCTCTCTCTCTCCTTTTGCCTCTTTTTTTCGAGGCTTTTTCTCGTACGAATTACAGACAGAGGACTATCGCTATGTACAGATATATATTTATATACATTTATGTACATCGTGCATGTATTTCGGTGAACGTGGCGTCGAGAATCCTGCGGACGTTTTTTTCATGTCGCTCGTTTTATCGCGCGTCATTCGCGCGACGAAGGGACGCCGAGGGGGACAAACAGAGTGCTCGTTGGATTTCAAAAAGTCTGGACAAAAAAATCTGGTGTTTTGTTGTTTTTCTTCGATTTTTCTCGATTACGAAGCCTTGGGAGCCTCGCGATATGGAGCACGAATGCGAGAATGTCAAATTCTTGTCGCCATCGAGAAATTGGTCCGTTGGCAAACAAAACAATATTTGTCACTTTAAGTTCAGAAAAATGCCACTGCGCATCATATTTCGACGAAGTTGAATTTTCAAGAAAAATAATATTTACACGTTCTTCTCATTCCATTAGATAAAAATATGTAACTTTTATATTTTTTTCTACATATCGAATTCGAATTTTATTCGATCGTGTCACCGTTTGGATAAATTCGCAAAAAATTGTACCCAAGGACGAAAACGAATGACCGTTTATTTGGGTTCGTACTGATTCGACGAGTTCGTTTGAGTTCGTTGGAAATAGTCCGCAATAGTGCTTCGTTCAGATCCGCGTTGATATAACACTTATAGGTTATGTTTATATGTGACGGAACGTGAAATTCGTTTAGATATATAAATATATATTAAACCGGACACGTTGGACGCATTAAGACGCTTCGGTTGTCCCGATACCATAAAATAAGTAAGCGAGCGGAATGGATAATTGGCCGACGTGAGTGCCGAAGCCCATGCGTACTTTTATACTACTCTCCGCGAGAGAACGAAAAAAAAAAAAAAAAAATTATATAAACCCATAAATAAGAAGGGAAAAAAACACCGCGTGGCTTGCCGAGAACAACGATAAAATCTGTGCATTTACTGTAACCCGTGTGTATTCCGCAACTTTGACTGACGAGCTCGTGAGAAAATCACGAATCAGAGATCGCGGGAGTGAGAGAAACGTACTGGGAGAAGGGTTCAACTGTTTTTTTTTGTTCACTCTTCGTCAATAGTTTCGTTTTATCAATACTAGAAAAAAGGAAAACATCACGCGACCATTTTCACATTAAAATAAAGATCGAAAAAAAAATGTTACTCTCGAAACGAAAAACTCAGCTTCGAATAATTGAATTTAGTGAGAAGTCGATATTCCAATGACTCGATAAACGCGATATAATACGAAGGGACAGGGGACGAGATAGGTTAAAAAAATGGCAGAACGTGCACACATAAATTCGGATACGTAAGGATAAAGGAAGGGAAAGAGGAAAGTGGGACATCGATCGTACGTGAATTGGGAACTGATAAATGTCTATCGCGAAGAGCCACTGAGTACGATACAATGTTGAAACGAGTTTGATGAGTTTCATTGTGGGCTTGTGATCGGACTGACAACGGGTGGCGGCACGGCCAGGTGCATCTTTGTTCGTATCCAAAATGGCGTCCGATGTGCTCGCGTGTGGTGACTGGGAGTCTCGAACGAGCCTCTGCTTTTTCTTTCTTTCTCCCCCCCCCCTGCTCCTGGCTCTTCTTCCTTCTATACCATTCCAGGCCGACCACCGCATTCGCGGCGATCCACCAAAATCAATCACCCTCTTAAACGGATGACTACTACGAACGACGAACCAAAGAGATCGAGAGATCGAAAAAAAAAAACAAAAAACCTCCAAATAATATATATGTATATATGTACAGTGCGCGTTCCAGCAAAGAATAACTCAGAAGTAGTGGTAAAGCCATCTAATGAATATATATACGTATAGGTGAATATACACGAGCGATAAAGATCTCGGACTTGAAACAACTGGCACGCGAGTCAGAGGGTCCAAATTCTCGTGTAAAATAGCCCTCTGTTTCGATTCACTGTCGGCCGGCGTATCCCCGATAGAACACAGAGAAGCGAATCTCCGCGGGAGGTTTTCCTCGTAGTCCATACTGAATAACAGTTCCAAAAAAAAAAAAAAAAAAAAAACCAAGTTAAAAACAGACCCCCTCAATAGCGATCGTGAGACTTCGAAGCAGTAAAATCTTATTAGCGAAACTTTTCCCATCGACTTGTCATTAATTATTCGTTCGTGAAATCAATATATTTGGACATTCGAACTCGTGAATTTTTTCGAAATGATTTGGTCAATCACATTTCGGAAGATGTCATAAAACATGGCCGGCTACCACCGGCTAAAACGAATTCGTTGACAGGTATAACCGACGTTGTAAATGTACTTTTGTCTCGAACCACTAGCCGTGACTCTGAAATATATGTATATTTATATACATAATATCGGTCCATATGTGAAGAACTGTTTGTACTATGAACCTATAGAGCGCACTCGTGCGCCAGTGCACATCGCATCAACACATTACTAATACAAGCGGGGAAACCGTTCACACGAGGCTAAGCCAACAGAGCAGCACGCAGTGGCGTCTGTGCCCGAGGCGCCACGGCGTTTCTTCACCGCTGTCTACTCACCGTCCCCACCACACATCGTTCCACGCTTTGACTCGCTCAGCCTTTTGCCTTTTCTCTCCTCTCTTATTAACGTCTTTCCCGTACGGCGGAATCGCTGCCGATCCCTCACGTTCCCTTATGGTCAACATTTGTACCATGATCACTGTATACTTGTATACACTGGGTCTCTAAGACCCGGCGAATGTTACACCTTGCACAAAAGCGATGCTATCATTATTATGCTCAACGAAAAAAAAAAAACCGTTTGAAATAATGATTTCGATGCATTAAGTCGGGTCTCTCGGACCCAGGAATGCACCAACGGTTGGAAGGTTTAGAAGAGGTCGAAAATAATTGGTTTTAGGATTGAAAGCGATCGAGAATTACAATAAGATTGTTTAATTTGCTCGAGAGTTAATTCTCGTAAACTAAAATACATTTTAGTCGAAAATGCATTAAAATGTGATTGTAATTTGACCTCGCGATCCACGGACTATAAGCCTCGGTGGAATAAAATAGTATATTATTGTGAGACTGAGAGAAGGTCGCCGACAAAAGGGAAAAGATTCATAAAACGAGAGAAGCCAGCAGAGAGAACACGGGGTTGCTTTAAAAACTATCAGCGAGGGAGAGATAAAGAGTAGAAAGAAACGAAGAAGGGAGAAAAAGAGTGACGGAGCACTGTTGCGTCTTTTTCTTTCTCCTTTCCATGCGCTCTTTCTCTCTCTTTCACAGTGAGAGTAGCCTCGTGCGCGCTTTGTGCCCCAGTCGAGTGGACTGGAGGGACTCGCACGGCGCCGTGGTTCGTGCGGTTCTGGCCGGGAGTAGTCCAGTCAAATTAGGCCATATTTTACGAAGTTCTATTCAAATGGGCCACCCACTCGCCAATTTTTTTTTAGGTAGTTTCGACCTATAGGAAAACAGTCCCAAGTTTTCGTAAAAATCCGAGTTGCATTTTAGCAATAAAAAATTATTAAAAATTAAAAAATCGCTATTTTTGAGTTATTTTTTTTAAAACGCGTTTTATCGAAAAAAGTTTCGAATAAAAGTTGTTCATCTAAACGTCCTCTATAAAAAAGGTCCTGTGAAAAAATTTGCTAACATTGTTAATTAAGCGGTTAATTGCAATTGAAATTAACAAATCCCGATTTCTTTGTTGGAACCGCAATTAATTGTTTAACAATTTGTCGATTCCAAGTTCATACATGTTGTAAGGGCGCCGGACCCCAAGAGAATCGTGCAAGGTTTTTCGATCTACGAGATATAGTTTAGCAACAATTTGCGATAATCGAAAAAACTTTGCCCCTCTGTGGAATTTCCCGACGAAGGCCCACAGCGTAGAAAAAAATCGAGGACCTTCGTATCATAGTGCCCAAGTGATATAGAAAAAAAAAATCATTTCCGGTGATAATAAATACTGTTTTTGGACGATTTTAAATTTTTGCTTATAAACAAATAGCAATTGTGACTAAAGTTACGGAGATATTTCAAAAAAACTTAAACCATCTGATGCGTTTTCGAAAAACGAACAATTGAAAAAAAAAATTATTGCAATATCTCAATTACAGCCGGAAATATCGATATTTTTACGTTTTTGCAATTTCCTATTGTTGTAATTAAGATTTATGCAAAATTCAAATTCGATAGCCTTCCATACGCTTTCGGCTACGAGATTCAATAAAATAATAAACTTTGGGAGGAATTATGCCATCGCTGTTATCAACGCATTGTGATCGACGGCGCGCGGCCAAGCGTTCGTGGTCCGACGCTGGGCTGGGCGGCGTGGTGGGAGTACCCCCTCTCGCTCCGCAGCCCCGCGCGAGCGCTTGGTTAACAAATTCAATAACTCCCTTAAAAATGGTCGTAGAACAATTTTTTTTTTTTTAATTTTGTGTGTTTTTTTCGCGCGAACACGATAAATCAACAGAAAAATGATTTTAAAGCATGATTACACATAAAACAAGAAAAAAACGATCGTCATGGGTTTGCTATGGAGTGAACAGAATTTTCAAAGGGTCTATCGTGTTCGCGCGAAAAAAACACACAAAATAAAAAAAAAAAAATTGTTCTACGACCATTTTTAAGGGAGTTGTTAAATTTGTTAACCAAGCGCTCGCGCGGGGCCGCGGAGCGAGAGGGGGTACTCCCACCACGCCGCCCAGCCGAGCGTCGGACCACGAGCGCTTGGTCGCGCGCCGTCGATCACAATGCGTTGATAACAGCGATGCCATAATTCCTCCCAAAGTTTATTATTTTATTGAATCTCGTAGTCGAAAGCGTATGGAAGGCTATCGAATTTGAATTTTGCATAAATCTTAATTACAACAATGGGAAATTGCAAAAACGTAAAAAGATCGATATTTCCGGCTGTAATTGAGATATTGCAATAATTTTTTTTTTCAATTGTTCGTTTTTCGAAAACGCATCAGATGGTTCCAGTTTTTTCGAAATATCTTCGTAACTTTAGTCACAATTGCTATTTGTTTATAAGCAAAAATCTAAAATCGTCCAAAAACAGTATTTATTATCACCGGAAATGATTTTTTTTTTCTATATCACTTGGGCACTATGATACGAAGCTCCTCGATTTTTTTCTACGCTGTGGGCCTTCGTCGGGAAATTCCACAGAGGGGCAAAGTTTTTTCGATTATCGCAGATTGTTGCTAAACTATATCTCGTAGATCGAAAAACCTTGCACGATTCTCTTGGGGTCCGGCGCCCTTACAACATATATGAACTTGGAATCGACAAATTCTTAAACAATCAATTGCGGTTCCAACAAAGAAATCGGGATTTGTTAATTTCAATTGCAATTAACCGCTTAATTAACAATGTTAGCAAATTTTTTCACAGGACCTTTTTTATAGAGGACGTTTAGATGAACAATTTTTATTCGAAACTTTTTTCGATAAAACGCGTTTTAAAAAAAATAACTCAAAAATAGCGATTTTTTAATTTTTAATAATTTTTTATTGCTAAAATGCAACTCGGATTTTTACGAAAACTTGGGACTATGTTCCTATAGGTCGAAACTACCTAAAAAAAAATTGGCGAGTGGGTGGCCCATTTGAATAGAACTTTTCCTAATTTGACTGGACTAGAGAGCGATTTTCGACTGGCACAAGTGAGTCAGGCTCAGTCGTTCGCCGAAGCGCGTGCGGTACGGTTGTGTTTTCGAACGCGCGTCGCTTCATTCCTTCGTAAACACACGAGTGTCGTTGCTCAGCTCGGAACTGTCAATAAACAATTCTTCGCTCACGTTTACATCGATTAATATCAAACAAACACTTATATTCCCTTCCAAATTTGTTTATACACGTCGTATCTTTTATCATTACATTTTCCAAGTAATAAGTGTGCATCCCAGTGAAAAGCGAGCTAAAATTACGATGATGAAACAAACTTTCTGTATTATCGAGTAAAAAATCAATCATTATTCAGACTCGAGAATTAGAAAACGATTAAAAGCGAGAGTGCTATTGAAAAAAAGAAGAAACAAACGATGAACAAGTGATAATCTGTCAAAGATCGATGACCGGTTGTCATAATTGTTGTGCTAGCTCAAGGAATCCTTAGGAACGAGCGTGAAACATCTCTTTTATACGAAGAAAGAGAGAGAATAAAACAAGGGGGTATAAATTGTCGTGCACTTCGATAAAGACTGAGGGGCAACTTTGCTTGAGACCCTGAGGAGCTTTCCGAGAGAAGAAAAAAGATAGAAAGAGAGAGAGAAAGAGATTGTTGTCAACGATATGCAGATGAAAGTCCATGTCGGCGACAGCGTACTTACGTCGTCCAATCACTGATCGGATCTTCGCTCCGGTCTCTTTCTTATTCTCTTATTTCTTCATCCTTACTAATTTCTTTCTCGACCGGTGAAATAAGAGAAAATAATAACCCCAGCTCTTCTCGGGTTCTTTTTCTTGTACATTAATGTATTTTTGAAACTAAGTGCTACGTTTTCCTTGTGAAAAAAAAGAAAACCTGTGATATTCGTTAAAATGTGGCCAAGAGATTTAATCGCTTTCGCTACAATAACCACAACCCTTTCTTTTGGATTGACCAACGCCGCCTCGGTCGGTCTTGATCTCGGTGATTACGAAATTCGCAATGAAGTCGATGATAAATCTGACATCGAAGGTAATATTTGTATTTGTTTACTTTTTTAAAAGCTTTTTCATTTACTTGTGCATAGAATTATTCGACTGTCGAGTTTTTGAGGTTAGACGACAACCCATCGAAGCTCTATTTTCATTCGACGTCTGAATCGAATTTATAATGTTGACGTTTAGTTTATTGTTTTTTAAAGTTCGTGGCAACGAAGTATTACATCGATGTTCATGAATAATTGACGGATTCTCAAATAAAATCTTAGAAATTGCAGAAATTCTACGAAATGATGAAAAAAAATAATAGATTTTCATATTTCTTTCGTTACTTTCACAGAAATAGATAGAAATATTTTTAAATTTAACTCGCGAGCATCGTTTGGAACGAAATGTGACGAAGCTGTTGGAAAAATAGGAAGAAAAAATCATTTCTTTCCTCAATTTATCCTCTCAAACTTTTTTCGATCTATCTTTTCGATCGTTATGTACATTATTTTATATGCCAGTGTATCGTTAATAGATTCCAAGTATTAAGGTCACGACACGACTCGAGTGTCCAGTGCAAAGTGAACGAGAGCGATAAACCGTGTCCGATCGACAGAATTTTAATTTCTATTCCCCTTTCTTCGCGCATGATCATATACCAACGATTCGAACGCGAACTTTTTGATTTTCGATCTCTCTCGATTTGATGGAGTGCACTATTTTTTATCTGCGTTTTTTTTTAATCCAACGAAATCTCCGGTCGTTATTAAAATCGTAATTAATTGATCTCAATGAATTCCTTATACATCTAACATTTTTTTTATAAGAAAAATGAATAAAATGAACAAAAAATCCAATATTAAGGGCACAAATAATGAATAATGATAATACACGATATTATAATTTGTCAACGATCATTGCAAGTTCGTTAAACCTCGGAATCTCGTGACATGATTTCATCTACAATTTTCGTGTCGATGATCTCGAATAATGACGTCAATTCGCCGACATAATCGAAACGCTCGGACTATTGTAAGGGTTACGTTCATTCCATCAATTCAATTATTACACCGATTAACAGTTTTTTTGTTTGTACAATAAATGCGTGCAAAAAAATCATCGAATTTTGACGTAACGTACGTTTGTTCAAAGGAAACGTCAATTAAAAAAAATATTAACTTTTTAATTAATCGATATGAAGGTTTCGTGAAAATTTATACAATTTTGAACGAATTCTTCTCACTTACATTTTATTTCGAAGACTAAAGCGTGCGGCACGAAAATGGAGATGTTTGACCACATAACAGGCGACAAAGACTACACAAGTTACATTGCTTTATATACATTTATATATTACATATAAATATAGACTTGAGGGACGTGAAGCACGTGCCGGAACCCTCATAAATAATTTTCAATTCGTATTATAAATGTACATATTAAAATGTGCAAGTATTTGTACGTATGTGTATTTGAGAATCTCGTTACGATGCTTATGCAATTCGACTCGATCGTTCTCAGTGCTCCTGTTTCGTGCTGCCACCGCTGCTTGTCACGTCGAAGCCTCTTACCGGTTTCACCGAGATCGACAGAATTTATAATGTAAAATGACAGAATAAGAGAAATTTTCTCAATACATATGAGACATTAATGAATTATTTATTCTTTCGAACAATAATATCCATTTTTTAAATATAATTTATAACTTTCGTCTGGCACATGCAACGTAACTGGGAAAAGTTTTTATTCAATTTTACTTAAACGTTTGTAATATTATAAAAATCGGTATTTTATGACAGATTTTTCGGGTTTTTTTTTTTTTTTTTTACAATATTGAATTTATTAAATTATATAACGGAACAAAAATTCTAAACTCTCTCTTTTTTTCACCCTTTTTTCTATTTTTTCTTTTATGTAATTTATTGTTAATCATTTAATTCCTAGTTTCTTGATTTTTATGTTAATTTTTATATGTACGAAGCTTGCGAACGCAACAATATTATTTGTTTATTCGTTTTTTATTTTTCATTTTTTTTGCTTATACTCTTGCGAGGTTCTATGAGCTCCTCTCGTCGTTTCAATCCTTTGAGTCATGACGGGACTTGGTTAAGTCGTTCCACCGACTGTTTTTGCACTTTTTTCATTGTCAAACCGCTGTTTTAACAACAAATATCGAATCTTTGGTTCTACATGGTGCTTTGGACTTTCATGAACGTGAAAAAAAATATGGACATTTATTATTTGTTTATTGAACACATGAAAGACGTAAATAAAAATCAAATTTCATTAATTTCGGTGAAAAAAAATTATTTTCAGCTAAACTACTGTGAATATCGGAATGAAAATTTTTTCACAAACTCAATACACTCCAAAGAATTTTACTGAATTTTTTCCAAAATTTTCGTACGGTAGTTTTCGCTTGAAAAAATAAAGAAACGATCAGTTTTTAAATTTTCAAATTTTGCGGTCAGTCTCGTAATCCGTGGACCCAAAAGCCCCTGAATATTGAATTTTACATGAATTGCATAGAATGACACAAATTTATGAATCAAATCCCACTTTTTTTTTGCTCGAGGGCCAAGGGAAACTGTGCAGAACGCCCGAAACATACAAACGCCTGTATTTTTACGGATTTTTACGTATTTTTTGTGGCGAGCACACCATCAGAAACACAGACAAACTGCCTCCCGTTCAGCGATTAATACGCGAAACGATGCACAGCTGAGCGGTCACCCAACCCAGTATTGACCTCGCCAAAGGCTGTTTAACTCTCGTAATTACCGAAGCCACACTCCGACCGCGCACCCATCGCTGTTGGTTATGTAAAAATAGTATTTATTTCCAATTGTTCGACGTTTATATGCCCAGTCACGTTCCTTAAACAAAAAGCAATCGAAAATTTCTTATTATACACACGATTTTACACGCTCTTTCTCTCTCACTCTCTCATCTATTCCTGTCTCGATTTTCTACCTAATTCGCAGTCTATATTCGCAAGCGTGCACGAGCCTCTACTGAATCGAACTCAAATCAGAAGTTAGAACGTTTGTTCGTTCGAAAATGGCAATTAAACGAACGCAAGAATCGATTTTTGATCATAGAAAATTATTTGCTTGAATAATATACAATTTATTGTACGATTACTGATGAAAAAAAAATTATATTTAAAATTTATCTCTATTGAGTGATAAATAAAAAGGTATAGTTGAATATGCACGTGCGTTGAATTGGCGAACGTCATTCAATTCAAGATTTTCATTCGCACCTTGTTTCGTATCCTGCGCGTAATTTATTATCGATTGTCGATGTGAAACCGCAAAAGTATGGGGCGCCGCACATTGCAATTTGAGCCGAAGCGAAGATGATCGAACCGCCAAGTAAACTGAATAAAAAAACATGGAAATAAAAAAGTTGAAGAACATAAGCCACGATAAGCTCACGTACGAGCTGTTAAAACAAAACGCGAACGTGAAGCTTCCAACGTGCGAGGAGGATCGTAAAAGGAACAAATCAAAACACAAATCGTTTTGCGATCGAGATCGATCGATTCATTTTTATGGGTCAATTTCGCGAGGAATTACAAGAATACATGAGAATTTATGTTCGTTAACGTTTATCACTCAATTAGAATCTTAATCAACAATTTTTCCTTTTGTTTTTTTCAATTCGCAGTAAAGAAAGGATTTAAAAAAAATCACAAAATTGGAACACTTGAAAAATGATGTAAAATGCGAATAAATAAAAAATAGAGCAGTAATAAAAACGTTGGAGGAATTTGGAATAAAATCTGAAAGTTAATTATCGAAATTTTGTATCCTTCTATATGAAGAAACTAAAAAAAAAACTCAGTAGTCATTAAAACTAATAGAGAATCGAATTTGCGTGCAAAGACAAACGGTCAACATCCTCAATGCACTTAAAATTCGCATTATTCTTCAAAAAGTTTCTGAAACTTCCGGAGGACGTGGCAATTACACGAAGCCAAGTACAAAAACTTTGCTAAAATGTGTCGACGAATACATGAGCACAGACGGAGACACACGTGTGTACCGGGGAAACAATAAATATTGAAATTTCGTTCGTGCACGAATATGTATAAGAGAGACGTCGCCGTGACCGCGAGGATTTCTCCCTCCTTTTTTATTTCTTCTCTCTCTCACTCTTTCTTGTCGTCGAGTCGGAAAATACGGTACAAATATGTCCTCGTACATGTTTCGAGTGTTGATAATAAAAAGGGCGTAATCGACATTAGGCTAACGTGTTAAAATCGTAGGTTACGACCTTTGGGTTAACGTACCTCAACATATGTGCACATTGGTATCTGTTCATGTTTATGTGTCGATTCAATAGTGTAAGTAAAGTAGAGAGACGGAAAGAGAGCCGGACGAGAGGCGTAAGCGGTAAAACTGGGCGCCGGCTAGGCGCGCGGATACCAGAGTACATAGCGCATAGGCACATATGTACACGCGATACGCTACTCTGTTCCTCTGTCTCTCCCTCTCTCGTACTACCGAGCTACGAGCTTCGGAAGGCCCGCGTGCCACCGACTGTGTGCAGTCACAGCGGCAAATCAACTTCTTTGATGCAAATACACCCGGTGTCTCGAAAATTAAATTAAATATTCCGGGAGTCGATAGATCGTGAAATTCTAAAGAGATAAGTCCTTTGCCATTTTTCTCTACGAGCTCTTGTTCTCGAGATATTACGAGATTACTAGGCCGCTTGACGCCAAGCGGCCGGGGCCGTCAAGACGCAAGAAGAAGACGCCACAAATAAGAAGGATGAATATCTCGGGAACCGTGCATCGGAGAGAAAAATCATAGAGGACTTTTCTTTTCAGAATTTTATTATCTATCGATTGCCACAATATCCAATGTGATTTTATCAACACCCTGTACATCAAGGCTTTTATATACACTTGAGATATAGAACACGAGTGTTTTACTCGGATTATGCGCTCGGGTACTTAATATATTACTCGAGGCAGAACGAGGAAGAAGTTTGGACCAAGTTTAACATATATATCTGGCGATACGTCTAGGAGAGACGTTATTAATTCGGATGTATGTGGAAAACCGCTGAATAATGTTTAATCGAGCCAAAAAGTAGCTCTATACGTGCAAGTGCATGACTCACATCGTTTGTTTTATGTTGAAAAGAAAACAACTCGTCTAGTCGAAAGAATTGAAATAAAAATGGTGAATTGAGGTTAAAAATCTTGTTAACTTATCAGAAATGATTTGAAATCTTTATTTATTTTTCCTCGAGCATTCATAATTTAGCTAAATCCGTAAATGACGGAATAAATAAATTTGAAGAAAGATCAAAGCGAGCAATGATTCTTGGGCGGCAAAGATCGAGAAATCGTAAAGCTCTTGAGTACACACGTAAATATATACACTCGAGAGAGATTGAACATAAATTACTCCCTAATTGACAATAATCGAGGTCATGTTTTCCCGTCGCTTCGACGCGAAAATTCGCTCGGTCACGTAATATCGTACGCCAGGAGTATAAAAAATAAAAATAAATATAAATACACTGCGGTAGGGAGCCAGAGGAAAAAAACATTATCCCATTAAATGATCCGGCTAAAGATTGCTTAATTGCAATGTTGAAAAAAAGTCTTTCGGTTCTATGAACATTTGCATTTCAATATTTTCAGGGCTATTTAAAATTATACCAATCTCACATACACTATTTTATCGAATTCGTTCATTCCTACTGCTTTTATTATTTCAATAATAATCCAATCATGCGTAGCAGAAAGAAAATAATTAGTTACGTTTTTTTCTTTTCTGTTCGTACTGTTCGTACGATAATAAATTTTTTTCTAGACAATCGTAATTTAGAGCCAAATTTATTAACATGTAAATAGCATTGATTGGGTTATCAATTTTTTAAATAAATTTTTACATTCGTGTGTATCATTATTCGTAACGTATTCATATACTCGTTTACATACTCACACAATGACGTTTATATGAGTATTGATAATAAACGGGTATAGGTTACAACGATTTAAACACGACACACTTGGCGTCTGCAATTATGACACTTGTCGCGTGCAAATCTATGTTCAACAGGTTCCAGTATAATCATTTCATACGTAAATTTTCTCTCGCGATATATGCTTACACGCTATACCCTAAATCCAAACGATTCGCAATGTTTGCATATTAATTTTCATCATGTGGCTGTAAACAAATTTATCGAACTTATAATTATACATTGTGTCATAAAAATCGAGTCTTAAGATTCAGTGAGAAAGACGATTTAAAAAGAAGAAAAAAAAACTAAGACAAAGACAATAATAATTAGAGTCGAATTGATAAACAGAAAAAAAATAGTTTAAAACTTTTGTTTTTCTTTAATTGTTTTTCTCTCTTTGCATTTGATTCTCAAACTTAAACGCATGACTTTGTTGCCTGTATTTAATTGATTGAATATAAATTTTCATGGAAATAACAAGAAAACGATTTTCATGATATACTTAAGGGGATAAATCGTATTAAAGTATAAATGCAAATGTTTGCTTGGCGCCAGTTGCACTAAAGTGTATTTCTCATACACTCTGTAAGACTACGAGCTCTAATACGAGTGTAAAGAGAGAGAGAGAGAGAGAGAGAGAGGAAATTCATCTTTCGTTTATATTGCTTCGTGATCTCTCATACGAGTTATTCAAAACGAGACTACGTTACATATACTGCGCTTAAATTATACTCGCTTGACACATAGAGATACGGATATTCAGCTCTAATAATCTAAAGGGCGTAAATAATACATTAATTAACAAATAAAATCAATATTATTCAAAGACTTATTCATTTGATGAAATTCTTCTTTAACTCACTCGATGTTATTTAGATTCACTAGATATACGAGTATTTAACGCTAAGACACTTATACTTATGGAGAACACAAAGTTTTATGTGTATTCTCGTACATCCAGCTCTCTCGGTTTGTATAGTGTGCATGAACTTGGGAGTTCCGACGCTAATTATCGCATTCCATTATCTCGGCAATAAACGTCGTTGGAGTTTGCACTCCGTTATACTTTATTATTTTATCAATGTGTCTTCGGTCTCTGTGTATGTGTGTTTCGTTGCGTGGGTGGTTTATAAAGCATTTACTCGTAAGAATTAAACGTCCAAGATCTGCTCAGGTGGATATTTTGAAAGAAGAAAAAATGTTTTTATTTCATGAGTGACAGTGATGGGTGCGAAGTTGGTCTGTATTGATCTTTGAAGTTAAGCAACCTCGGACAAGGTCAATACTTGGTTGGGTGACCGCTTATACAGGAAAAACAGTTTTTCTCAGTTTCTCATTGTGTCAACCACAACTGGCAGTCGGTAAAAAGGGAGCCGTTTTTATCGGCCGAGCTTTCCAAGCAGTTTCCCTTGGCCCTCGTCAGAATGTCGTTTTTTTTAATTCATCAGGAAAGAGTTTCTGGAGGATTACACACGAATAGAAACGGGTACAAAAATGATGGGGATAAAAATTATAAATAAAACGATAAAAAGTGATAATAAAAATGAAATGATTTTATAAAATTTAAGTTGAATTCGTTTTTTCGTACGAGCCCAATCGCCACGTTTACGATTTTGGTATTTATATGTCAGAAAGCCACATGTTCCGAGCTCTCGTCTCGACCGACTGGTACAATAATGGAAACTAGTGCTCGAAAATTTTCCCCTCTATTTTCCATGTGTTGCGCCAGAAAATAAGAAAAAGCGAGACTGTGAAGAGGCGGAAGAACGAGAAAAGAGAATAAATGAATGAATTTTTTTTTTTTATTTATGTCTGTGACACCGTGAGAATAAAGAGCAAAATAAAATCAAAGAAACTTTTATAACGGACGATTAAAAAAATTTTAATTTTTGTTTATTAATCACTAATTATTATGAATTTTTGATTTGTTTACAATAAATTATTTTGAATTATTAGTTAACGATAATAAAAAAAACAGCTTTTGAGGTTTGGTGAGAAAAGAAAGAGAACAAAAAAAAACGAAACTGTTAAACTTACGGATATACGAATTCTCGTTTTTGTATATATCGTCGAAACGCTTGGAGTATGTGTCCCCTGTGTAAAAATACGCTCTTGCTGAGTCCAGTGAGCTGACGCATACAGAAACACGTCTCGGTGGCGCCTGCTGACGCGCTTCTACTATGTATACTAACTATGTATATATACAACAATTGTATATACTTGTTTTATGCATATATATGTATAATATATGTATAAGGAAACGAGCACATGGGCGTGCATGAGTGCGTGACGAGACGAGAGGGGTTTAAAGCGTTAATACACCTCTCCTTCTCTCCTGGTACGTCCTCTCAACGATCGTGTACTATACGTTCAAGTTACGTCTAACCTCTCATTATACAGTAATTAGCCATTCGAGATGAACAACAACAACAAAACCAATTTAAAAAAAAAAAACTAACAAAATTCATTAACTTCAGTTTATTCGTTTGTTTTTCGTTTGAAAATTTCATATTTACGTCGCACATTTCGTTGCAATGATATTTACATATTTTTATTGTTATTTATGTTAAACGACTTTTTCAATCGTAACTGGCATAAAAATTGCTAATCGTTGCGATTTTTTCTTTTCTTTATTCATTCTTTCTGCTCATCTCCAAATTGTCGTCATTCAAAAATCCTAAATTTCTTTTTTCTTTCGATCTGACAATTAATCAAATTTGGCGACCTTTTGAAAATTTTATGTAAAATTGGGACTTTTTTTTTTTTTTAACAGTTTTTCTTTCAGTGAAATTACATTTGGAAATTAAAACAAAAAGCTCTTTATAGGCTTTTAAAGAATTGGAAATGAACCAACGTTTTGAAAAGAGACGTTGGTAAAAAAAAGGCGATTAAAAGTTTCAATGTTAATGAAATTTGAAATTTGGTTAATTCTGAACAAAGAAAAAGTTTCTTAACTTATTATCGAATATTTAAACATTATTTTGGATTGTTTTCATCACTCGACCTTTAAACACAATGTTGCTTGGTTTTTTAATGGCTGTCAAATGTTATGTATTTTATAATAGAAATAGCCTCTATATCGCGACTAGACTCTGTCAGACACCAGGCTCATAGAATCGAGATCGTTCGAGTTCCGGAAAACGCTTTCTGTGCCTCGTTCTGTCAGTTTTTTTTGTTCTGCTCTGTCGTAAGTAAATTTAAGTTCGATTATTTTAGTCAGTACGAAAGTGCAAATAAGAGAGAAAGAGAGAGAGAGAGAGAGAAAAGCCATTTCGCGTAGGCGCGCAAATGTAACAGAACACGCTCCGGTGGCAATAATCCCATGTGTCGACCGATGTACCGCGTTTCAATCATTTTTTTCTTCTATTTTTTATTTTTTTTTTATGTAAACGAACATTCGCGTAGGCCCTCGATGTGAAAATTTGTGCTGCAGATCAATTTATAGAATTTAAACAGATGTTTGAGAGTTTAAAGAGAAGAAAAAAACTTGCTTGAATTTAAAAGTTTTATTTACGAGTGAGAAATAATTGAGAAAAATTGTTTTTTCATGTTAAAAAAAAAAAAAAAAAAATACTAGAAATGAATTGTCAACCGAATTGAATTAATCGGAGTCGTAAATCGTTGCGAATAATTATGAAACCTCGTCATATAATTCCATGAATACGGTGCGAAATGTTTTTTTATGTCTATCGACCGTGCAATATCGTTGATTAATATTTCGCCGATGTGTAATTTCGTGGATACGTTTATATACACACGACGACGAGGTTCTCAGGCGATATTAGAATCGAGATTCATTGTAACACATCACGAAAACTCGTGCGACTTACACGCGATGAATCCACTTCGATTTTCTTTTCTATTTTGTCGATTTAAATGTTTTTTTTTTCTTCTTCTTTTTACCACTCCAGGCTTCGTGGATTTCTTTTAAACGCGAATCGTAGATCGGAAAAAAAGGATCGGTGTCTTGATTCGCCGCGAAACTCGCGATCGTCGCGGTCTTAAATTAGCTTTTACGTGCCGTTCAAGATTGAAACGTGCAATGGTTATTTCTAGGAATAAATGTAAAGAACCGAAGAAATATCATGTTCGATATAAAACAGAAGAAAAAAAAAACGTCATCAGAAAGTCGTTAACGTTGCTGGTTAATCATGTCGTGCTTCGTAAGCCCGAAGCAAAAAAAAAAAAAAAACAGAGGGAGGGATTGAATTTGAAGGAATAAATCGTGACCGCGAGTAAATTGTTTCCGTCATCGTGATAAAATCGTGTGGTCCTTGCACACGAATATACACTTTTTTTCTCAATTTTATTCACTGATTCGTATGTATTGATAAAAAAAAAAATAAAAAAAAATTATAGATTGCACGTTGCAAACGATGTGGGTGCAACAAAGTGAATGATTCAGTTGGTCGATTATAAGACACAAATAAAGCAACGTATATACATGAACTTTTTATCCATAGAAAAAAAAAAAGAAAAAAAATATCGATGCTTATTCGACGTTACAGGTCTATTACAAATTGCAACAGTAAACCAGACTTATACAAATGTTAATAAAGTCCTTGAATCGTCAATACAGTAATTCTAACAAATGTATCACTATTTATGCTATTTATTTACAGATATATATGTTTATATTTATCGTACAGTTGTCTGATGAAAGTCTCGACACAGACTCGTACCTTTCTAATGTAAATTCACGCTGCAATTGTCGATCGCGATTTTTTCCTATGTGTACCAATCCGTACTTATACCAAGTTGAGATTTATTATTCTATCATTAAGTTTCTTATATATACATATAAATATATTATTCGATAGAAAATGTACGTGGTGTACTTTTCGTTCGAATTTTCTACACAGACGAAATTCGGCCTTTACTCTGCCTTTCCTCACCTTTTGTCTCACGCGACTCCAGACATGGAACTCTGTTATTATTGTTTCGTGATATTACAAAGGATGCAATTATGAAATGGTCATTTTTTGTCATAAAAGAAAAAAAAAACAAAAAATTCTCAAGTTTTTAATCATTTTAATGTTTTTTTTTTTTTTTTTTTTTTTGTCATTTCTATAAACGCACGAAACATGGAAAAGTGAAGAATAAAAATTTGCAGGTTTTTCGAAATAACTGTTACGTTTTGGCGCCATTACAATTTTTGAAAAAAAAAAAAAACTTTTTTTAGCGGCGAGATCGATTTTTTTTAGTGTGAAAATTGAATTTTGATTCATTTAAAAATGTCAGTGTCCAGGACAATGACCTTTTTTTTTTTTAATACGACATTTCACCATTAAAATTTCTTCTCCTTTTTAATCTTGTTGAGAATTTGACACCGACTTCTCACGTTACCAATTACCGAGCAAAGTGCACACCGCGCGCAAGAGATACTCCCGAAGAAAATGTATGCGCGATATATGCCGCTTTGTACCAACTCTCCGCAACGAGATTGAGGCCAAGGTGTGTACGTAACACGCTTGCACGCAATTTTACAAACCGCGGAGAACCGCCCCGTTTGATACCCTTCTCCACTTATTCAACGAGTACACTAAATAATGTTCTTAACACGCCTGTTTCCCGCTATTTTCCGAGCTATAAATATCAAAAATTGCCAATTAACAATATTAAGGCATTTCGACACGTTTAAACGTTGATTTTTTTTTCCTCTTTCAAATTTTGACAGTGACAAAGATGAAAAATCGATGAATTCCGATATTTTCATTTTTATTATTTTCATTTCATTTCAATTTTTTTTCATTTCAAATTATATTTCATTTGTATATTTTTGTAAGTATATTTTCATTTCAAAGTATCGTCATTTTATTGTGAATTTACCCTGAGCATTAACGCAACCAGAGCCACTGAAATTTTTTCTTCATTTTGATAATGTTGAAGTTTGCATCGTTGGAATTCAATGAAATTCTCTTCTTTTTTCTAACAGAGTCTACAAAATTTATGTAGTCTCTATCAAGGATAATTGGAAAATACATTTTTTGGGATTTTAAAACTAAATCTACAATAAAATATATCATGATTGGAAATTTATTAAAAATGATAAAGAATAAAAACATTTTTTGATACGTATCAACGATGGAAACTTCAATATCATTCATTTTGATCCATTTTCATGGTTTACATGCCATGAAACAGACAATTAAAATCCGATATCGTTCGCTTAAGAAAAAAAAATACATAAAAATAAAGAATATTCTTGTAAATAATGGATAAATAAATAAATCGAAAAATTTCGATCTCGGAATTCTTGGTACACTTTTCAAATGTCGTCAAAGTAGGATACGTACCAGTTATTTCTTTTTACACGTTATAAGCATTCTTGGCGCGCTTTGCATTTCGTCGAGTTTGTTGCCAAATAACTTTTCGACCATTTGCCATTGGCAATTTGGTCACAAAAATTTACCGCCATTCAACGAGAAGAACTTCTTCTTCGTGGCGCCCGCTCGAATTATTTATAGGCCGTGCGATGTGTGAGCTAAAGACGTCGTGATTTTAACGCCCAACGATTTCTCACTATCCGTCCTTGTCGCGAATTAATTCGCGCACATTTCCTCTATTTTTTTTATTTATATTAGTGAAATTTTCACACTTTCTTATTAAATATATGAAATATTATTAAAAATTGATTCAGGTTCGAGTGCAATTTTCTTATATTGAGCAATGCACGTACGCCATAAATTTCACGCACATTTTTTCCTATTAATACCATTTTATTTATTCGAAAGAGAGAAAGGAGAAAGAGACGAAGAAAGAAAAAATTAAAAAAAAAACGATTTATACGTTGAGAAATCGAAAATTTAGCACGATTCTCATTGCTACCATGTTACCTCGTAACGATTCACCTCAACCTCAAGTACGTGTACTTACATTCGTAAAGCTACTGGCAAATATATTCCAAACATATATATTAAAATGCGTAAATCACATTATATATATATTTATACATACACAAGACGAGAGTACGGACATATATATAAAATGCACTGGGGCAGAGATGGAAGGAGGGAGGGAGGGGAGGAGTCTTTCACGAATATGTAAATGTTACCATTTTGTATGCGATATGACGCGGTGCACATCGACGATGCCAGCATATGCGCGCTTCTATCTCTTCGATTTGCCGGTTTGTGGACTGCACTTTGGTGCAGCATGCGTATACATTCGTTCAGAAACGAAAGAGGGAGAGAGAGAGAGAGAGAAATGCGTTTTGAATTCAAATGAACGAGCGCATCGATGTCGAGCTTTAAAAGCAAACGTCTATATACAACAGTTTAACTTTACACATATATTTTCGTATATAAATGTATGTATGTATTCACATAATGTATTATAATTGCGAATGGCTTCTGACAGGCTTCCGATCGCATTCCCGCCTCTGCACTTATCAGATTTTATAAACAGATTTTTAAATAGCATTTAACAGTCTTAAATATTGATTTGCTTGTGGTTATAAATGATTGGAGACCGGGTTTTTACTTGTGAAAATATTAAATTGAAAATATTATTGAAATTTTAATTAATATGTGATTTTAATGACGAATATTTGATGCATAAATCAATGAGAATTTTAAACAGCAACCATTACGAAATATTTTCGTATCTTCTGGATCCTCAATATTGTAAGAATTTTTTTTTTTTGACACTACGAGCTAAAACAGCCGTGAGAAAATAAACGTCGAGAAAGATGTTTGTTATTGTAGTCCACGCGAAAATCTGATAAAACGAGATCTACAAATTAGGATGGTCGAGAGATGAATTTGTTGAAGAAGAAAAAAAAACGAAGAAATTCTTTTTTTAAGCATCCTCATTTTTTGTATATATGTATATATATCGAATGTAAGGAACTGTGATGTTTTACAGAGCGAAAATTAGGTCCGCCCGTATATCTTACAGCTTCGGATCTGCTCCGATCCGTTATTCGTCCCGAGCACATTCGCTTCGAGTCGAATCAGATTGGCTACCGTGTGTGTTTTACGTGAGTGTGCCTTCCTCTGTCTCACCAAATGCGCGTGTGTTGCGGCCCAAGGAACTCTCGTCGCTTCACCTACAAGCGTCACACATATAAACACGTTTATATTTGTTTATATATGTGTGCGAATTTTTGTCTCTATGTATAAAACATAAAACCTCGCGATCCACAGCGTCGAGATCGCTGATATGAACCCTTAGTTAGTCTGTGTCGGACGGACTATCGAGATCACAGGCTTCCGGGATACCACGTAACCCGCGCATACATGCATTTGTTATATTTACGGGGTGTCCTTAATATTTCCGTGTCAAAATCTCCGGGTAGATCAATCCCAAAATTCTGCGTCGAAAAGTCCTTAGCCATTTTTTTCTAACGTTAACCCTTGTCAAGTTATTCGTGATTGAGTGACAGCCAATCCGACGCGAGTGGGCGGAGCCCACTTCGGACCGCCCGCTCACCGGATTGGATTATCACGAAATATTCAATATCTCTACAACGGTGGGGTTTAGAAAAAAATTTCTTTAGACTTTTCTTTTCACAATTTGACGATCTTTTCATCCTACAAATTACAGCTTTCTACCTACACTTATTTCTTTGTTTTCAGTCTTTTTAACACCGCAAATCTATCGAAATTCATTGATGGCGAGATGTGATTTCGTAGTGCTTTTTAATGGTCGTTAATCATAGCTATATATGGTTCAAGGTGGCAGTTCTGTAACGGGTTTGAATTATAACAGTGTCTTAATACTTTTATGTTACTCGAACTTGTTTTACTTGTGTACTCGCTTGAGTATATGTATATATGAATATATATGATTTCAAGCTATGGTTACTCAACAAGAATTGACACTGTACCTTTTCCACGGTAGCCGAGAGCGACCACACGACAAAAATTTTTTTTTCTCTCGTACATTATTGCCCCAGGACATAATATGCGCGTCAGGATTTAACCACATGGTCAACGCTTCACGCTTACTTTGTATTTCATTTGTGTAAACGAACACGTATATGAGGAACTAAACAATCGCACATAAAATACACTCGTTTTTCTCTACGAGACCGTGCACCGAGGTCAAGAAGTTTACGATAAAAAAATATAAAAAAAATTCGATAGATAATGGACAATAGGATATTTGTAACGATGACTCACGACAAGCTTTCTCAATCTTCTTATCATCAGCAATTTTTATACTTTTCCAATTTCTTTTTCGTTAATGTTTACTCACGTGTTTATGTGTCATCCTGTTTGCTGAATCCTTGACAAATATTTACGTTAATATTGTGCGTATCTTTTTTTATGTAAACTCGACACGTAAACGGTCAAGGCAAATGATTGAGAGTTTGATAAATGTTCGATAAGTTAAACGAAATATATAGAACGAATTCTTGAGTGCCGCCGCATCACTCACGAAGGTATGGACGTAAATATGTTCTTGAATATTTACAAATCTAGCCATAAAAGATAAAATTGAGAAAACAAAAAGTTTTTTTTTTGTTTTTTTTTTTTTTTTTCAAATTAGTGCCATTGGCGCCATTTTTGGAGAAAGGAAACTGGAGCAATAGAACTCGATATATATTTGTATACGTTTATCTTTACACAAAATCGATCATCGATTGGAAAAAAACTATGAAGGAATTTTTTTCGTGCTATAGAACGAAGCAGACGAACGCCCACTTGAATAGTTCATAGGCTCATTAATTAGTAACGAATTAACATATTTGCTTCGAGTCTTGGAGTTACACACGTATGGGACATTCTAGACTAACGCGAAAAAAATTTCTCTTACTGTCCTCGATGTGTATTTCGGTCTATTTGTCTATGTTAATTTTAATCGATGTAAGAATTTTTTGTAATTTCTATCTTGGTTATGAAATTTTTAAGTATTTCTTCAACTTTGACAGCTCTGAGATCTCGAAGGACAAAGAATTCTGATCGAAATAATGTTTAAAAAAACATGTCAACAGAATAATGGAGACGAAAACAAATTCAATTTTTTCTTTACCATAAAATGTTGCTCGTATGGAATAAAAAGGTTTTCATTATATTCGGTTCTATTCGTTTTTCGATAACCAAGAGAATGGTGTATGATAAAAACTCTATAAAACAAAAAAAAATCGAAAAAATCCATAAAATAATTGTTGTTTAGTGGAAAATTAGGCTCGTTTTCGACCCCTTCGTAGTTTAATCGAGAAGTTCATAAAGTTTTATACATCAAAGTATTTTATTGGAGTATCATTGTAAAGTTTATAAACCAGGGCGAGGGAAAGATCGATTGGACGTTAAAACGTCAGAAATGTGTCCCACCGTGTCCCAATAAATATATAATCATAATACAAAGACACGTAGACTCCTCCGCAATGGGTTTTATTCGTTGCATCGAACGTAAGTGCCATGACATACGATCGTTATATCTCTAAATGTACAATATCCTCGTATATAAAGTGGGAGACCACACGAGACAGATCGATAAATCATATCAAGAGTGCGTGAGACGGTCAAACGACGCGTGACGAAAAGCAGAAGCGGAACGAAACTCCGAGCCTCGTATATTTAATTTTTTTTAAGCAAGATTTTTTTTTCATACTCTATACTCAAGCGAAAAAGTATTAAACGTTTTATTTGCCAATTGTTTAAAACGTTTAATTGAATAGATTTTCTTGAAATTTCAATGCAATCGATTTTTTTTTTTTTTTTTTTATGTAGCGATTTTTTTTTCATCGCTCTCGAACTATAATTCAGCCATATTTAAAATATAATTATTCAGTCGTCACCTCACGCTTGCGGATTATCGAATTAATCCTGCAAGACGAACGAGCGTGTGCCAGGATTTAAGCTGTCGTCGATCGGTATCGAAAGAAATCACCGATCAGCCCAGTTATAATACGATCAACCCTTCACGTAATACTGTTTGGAGAAGCCCCAACGAGGCTTCCTCCCGGCGATCGTACAACAAACCCGTTCCTCAAGACATTCTCCCCCTCTTTCCTTTCTTTTCCCCTGGTCCGGATCTTTGCTCGATCGCAGGTAGACGATCGTAAATTCCGTCTCGATTTCTTTCCTGACTTTTATTTATTTTTTACTATTCTTTTTTCTCAAACTCCCTCCTTCATCCTCTTCTTACGTGTACATATATATTTATATAGGGAAATCGTCGAGGACTCGCGAATGTGCCCCTTCTCCCCCCTCTCCCTGCTCGTCAACATAAAAAACCAAAATAAAAACATTGTGGTCCCTAAAAAAGGCTCTTTGTCAGCCATTATTTTTATTTTTAATGTTGTTCTCTTTCTTTATCTCCCAGGCTTACGAGCAATCAATTGCCCCGATGGACACTGATCTTCCATTATGGAGACCTCTCTCAGGCGCGAATTCTTCCGATAAACCTTTGCAACTCGATCCTCATATTTGTTTTATTATATTTTTTTCTTTTTTTTTCTCTTCGAGCATTGACTTTTGATGCCTTTACCAAAAACAACGACAAATCACTTTCTATGCTTGATCTTTTTACACAATTTAGTCATTTGAACTTAATGAAACAATCGAATCAACGAAAATTTATTTCTGACATTTCTTGAATTTCTCATCAATATTTTGTTTGGATTTTGGAAATTTGACATAAATTTAGTACCGAAAAACGCTGACGAAATATAATGACTTTAGTCTAAAATGATCTATACCTGGGTGTGTGTAAATTTTGAACGATCTTTTCTGTGCATCATCATCATCATCATCATCGTCGTCCTCGTGGAAGTCCAGCATCAAAAGAGATTTCCGAAGTAGACGAGCGCGCTCGCGCGAGCAACCCGGTGATTAGTCCTCCTTAACTCGGCCGCACCATTTCGAAGACTCCTTTTAAAGTATCTCATGTGTGTCTGCGTGTACTTTTTCTTATTTTTTATTTTTATTTTTATTTTTTTACCTTGTCGGTATTTTTCACTCTATCCATATATCCCTCCGGTTTTCGGTCTTGGAAAGTAAAAGGGAACATCGTCAATTATATGCAATTGCCAAATTGCTCCAAATTATACGCGTGCCCATACGCCTTAGCGAAACCCCATCGGAACCGTCTCTTATAATAATAATTTGAGCCTTTTTTCCTCATCCCTTTGCTTCGTTATTCCATCACGACCGTTTTTTTCTTTCTCTTTTGATGCTGCTGCTTTTGCTTTATTTTATTTTTCGTTATCTTTCGAGTTAGTAGAGTCAAGTAAATTTTTGTTCTCGACCCGCCGAGATACTTCCGCGCTTGGTAACGTCCACGCATGTGTATTTTACTGCACGAGCTTAAGAAACTCTCTATGACGAGAGAAAGAGACAGCTAAAAAGAGGGTATTTGAAGCTCTTGGATAATTACATAGTCGCGAACCCGCTCGCGAGCTCCGAGACCAGTCTAATGCTCCCTCCGTCCAAGAAGTATACAGGCTATTCACTGTTTTATTTGTCACGTCAAATCGCAAGGTTTTACCGTTTTTTCTATAAAAAAATCCTTGATTTTTCAATAACAAGAATATTCATATCAAGATTGTATATTATTTCAACGTCATTACGATTCTTCATTCTAAGAAATTATTATTTTACTAAATCGACACGGAATAATAAGATAAAAAGTCATTTTGACGTAAGAATTATCCTTCGCAGCATTATATCGTTTTTATACGCTCGAGATACATTAGTAATTTTGCCTGAAAAGTCCCATATGTGCAGAATTTTTTTAATACACTTATATACTAGTCAACGTCGAGGGAGATGGCGAACAAAATTTCTGCAATTTGTGTATAACGTCAATGATTGGATAAGAACACGTCTGTGGTTGGATCATGCTATTTACACACACGCGTATACTTACGTTTTATATACGAAGATCTTAAATGATCTCGTGTCCTACGCTCGTATCAGGCAAAAGCCTCAAGAACTTTTTCGCACTGGCATAATCGAGTGTGGATATAAGAAAAATTTAACTACCAGGAGTTTTTAACATTGAGACAGGAATAAGAAAAGGAGTGTACAAACAAAATAAGTACAATATCTAAACCATTGCTACTCACATACAGGGTGTGACAAATATCGAGAATCTAAGACTATCATAGAAACAAAAAGATCGAGAAATTTTGACGAGGAAATATCTTTCGTCACTTTTGTTCTCCGATGCGCGTCATTGACGAGATATTGTGAAATGAGTGTCAGCGAAACCATGAAGAAAACGCTGTAAAGAAAGGAAGAGAGCACGAGAGATGGTAAAATTGTAACGGGAGTTGATCAGTCTCATCGACTCTCAACCGCTTTTTTTTTTGTATCCTTGCACCCGTAAGATTCAATTGTACTGTCAGAGCACGCGCGAGAGTCAGCCGGAAGACCAGTTGGCGTTGTGCCCTCGTAATCGCTGGAGCAGACGAGACCGATTGAGCGAAAGAAATCGGAACTGAGAGCAAAACATGGTCGCTTTATCCCATTAAGGACTTTGCAATTCACTCTTTTCAACCTTGAACAATCCCTTTAAACATTTCACTATGAAAAAAACGAATCATCAGCACTTTAATCTTTAGGAATCGCTTTTCTGATTACAACTCAATTGATTCATTCTTTTGATCGACCATCAATTAAACGAAAAATCAATCTCTACCTCTGTCCATGAAAATTAAGTTTTTGTCAATCCAAACATACAAACTCTGCTCAGTTTCTATATATATATTAAGCAGACATACAGATGTGTATTATAATATGGCGACCGCATGGAAAAAAAATAGAATCTTGAGTCTCGAAACTCGTTTAGAGAGCAAAGAAGAAGCAAAAGTCCAGAATCTTTGCTCTCTTGCTGCTCTCCCTTAATTCTCTTCCACTCCCACTACTGGTTTCGTTATATATACATATATATATGGATATACCTTTTGCTAAACCCCAAATCGACGTTCTTCTCTCTAATGTATACCTGTCCCGATTTTACCGAGTTCAGCCTTGCCGAACCGAACACCGCACCGGTAGGGACCCTCCTACTTCTCAGAAAAGACCCACCAACCCCCTTCGCCATCTCTATTGTTCTTGCTAATTGCCACCCCGAATCATCGTAGACCTTGCCAACGATCCTTTTCCTTTTTATATTTCTGTCTCTCTCTCTTTCTCTCTCTCTCTCTCTATTTCTCTCTCTTCCGCTCTTTCTTTTCTCTTCGACTTCTTCGACGACTTTTGCTCTTGAGCCTGCACTGTTTTTCTCTTTTCATCTTTCTCTCTGAACTCGGTTCTTCCAATTTTGTAGTTTTTTTCCCCTAAAAACTGCATTTAGTTATAAGATTGGACGAAATTTTTTTTATATCGATATTAATGAAAGCGTATATTTTTATTCGTAAATCTTTATACTTATTTTTTTTTTTTTCATTACTATTCTATCGAAAATTTTGATATTGAAATATTCAAAAAATCTGTTTTCTTCGTTTCTCATCGACTTTGCTTTGCAGAAGAGTTTTTCATAAAATTTCATCCTTCAAACGATCATTGGCGCAATGTTCAAATTGTATATCCAAATTTGGAGGTTTTTCACGAAATTTACAATAATGAAAAATTGCGAAACAAAACATAGAAAATCGATTTTTTTTAATTCCACAAAAGTAATTGCTCTCTATGTTCCATTTTGAAAACAAGACTTGATTGAATGCTCAGTTCGTTTTTATTCAAATATCCATTAAAATGCTACTTGGTTTTTCCATTTTTGTCAAATACTTCGATTTAATTTTGCTCCGAATTTATCCAAATTATAATCAAAACAATAGCGGAAAAAAGTATTTTGGGATACAAAAATCGTAAAAAATATACTGAACGAAGCAAAGGTACACGAACTGCGTGCTCATCCACATCCTGAGTTGCGTGCTCGGTTTTTTTTTCTCTCTCAAATCTTCCAAAGATGGGGCTCAACGCCTGCAGGTACAATTTTAGAAAATTTCCTGAGGGAGAGAAGAGACGAGCAATTTTCATTAGAAAAAGGTAAATGTTTGCCCGAAGGTTATTCCATGGTTGAAACACGAAATTTCAACGCGTCGTTTCGCTGATTTCGAACGTTTAACTTCTCCTTTGCTTTTCAAACGTAACAAAATGTATTTTTTTTTTTCGTCTACTTTTTTGCACGTCATCTCGATTGATGTTCGGAGCAGCGAACGCGAGATTGATCGCATTCGATTTTAGTATACGAAACAAAATATAGATCGCGATACTCGAAAGCAGTGCATGGAATTGCGTTGGTGCGCTCATTAAGCTCAATCGATCATGTTATAATGACATTACTGCATGAAACTCGTCAACGATGACGCGAACGACGTGACGGGATTGCGATACGACGAGAAAGACTATTCGCATGATCGATCAATCGCTGGCGCGCGACTCTCGACGAACTTTTCGCCTCGCGCGTTTGGCCTCGATCTCGAGTACGCGTGTGTGCGCGGTACATCAATGCTTCACTAAGTTAATTAACGTAATTACAAAAGATTCCGTCGATCGAGAGTATAACGAGAGATTGAGCGATAACTTCTTCGCATCTGTCTTTACAATAAATACATCTCATCAATTATTCATCATTTATTATCAAGAATTCTTCATTAAATCTTAATTTATTCGTACATTTATTTATGCGAGTAATAAAAATCATTTTTCCAATGAATTTCTGGAAATATGCTTTTTTAACACGTGCCAGAAATTCCAATGAGAATTAACTGCCGCTATATACCTCATGCAATATGGCGTGTGCAACATTTTCATATATTTATTCTCATATATTTATATATACAGTATTACTTCCGTGCGCACGTGCCCCGTTGTACATTAGAGCGGAAGTGGGAGGACGATTTGCCGCCAACTAAATCATTCTTTCCTTCTTCCTTTTTTTTTGTCCTCCTCTGCTCTTCTCTGACTCTTTTACTTCCCTCTAGAAATCAGACGATTCTTCTTCTTGCTGCACGAGATCCCTTTTCCGCGTTTCGTTATTTCTCTCCCTCTTTCTCTCTCTCTCTCTCTCTCTTGCTTTTTTTCACAGCTCTTCGACTTCTAAGTTTTTTTTTTTTTTTTTTCGTTCGGTCACTTCTCGGCGACGTCGTCGACGTCGACGACGAAGATCTTTGAGAGGCCACTGGCGCCAGAAGTCGGCGACGTCGACACGCGAGAAAGAGACACGTTTATTTCGTGCTCTTTTTCAATAGGACAAATATATATATGTGTGTATATGCATTATGTCTGTATTTAAGAATACTGGGGGTCGGAGAGTGTTGCAGAAGAGTCAAGAGAGCAAAATTACAGTCTTTTAAATTCATACGTGTATTTATTATATCTATATACGTAAGTGTCCTGCTACGAAACATTTGCCAGAGCACCAACAGAAGAGCAAAAGCTCTAAAAGGGCAAAGAAATTTTCTCTTATGGTTCGCATCGAATCCGTTCCGCACCCTCTCGAAAAAAAAACACCACGTTACGCTCCTTTTTTTCTATTCAACATGATGCTCCATTCCATACTTATAAGAGAGAGGCTTGAGACAACTTCAAACACTATTTCATACATGGTTATGGCATTTTTTTTTTTTTACATCCCTCCAGTCAATTAAAATATCATGTCAATTAATTGCAGAATTTATATACTTATTTATATTTATAAATCTTTTTTTTAAATATTCATTGATTTTTATTATATTTAGTTATGGTTTAATAAAATTCGAACGAGATTGTTAATTAGTTTGAAAAAAAAAAAAAAAACAGTGGAATTTCGAACTGTTGATGTTGCGGGAGGCAAAAATGGTTTTGCTTTTTTTTTTATTATGATTTTTATTTCCTTTGAGAGAAGGCCTCTGTATGTAGAGACTCGTGGCACTCGAAGAAGGTCTGGAATGATCCGGCAAAAAGCGTTAATAGCGAGGGTACAGTTTTTCGGGTATCGTGGGACATTGCGAAAGTCTCGTGTCGCTTTTTATCCATCTTTCTTCCCACAATAAATGATGAAATAAATTTAAAAAAAAATGGATCTTTGCTGAACAAAGAACTCGCAATAGATATATAATTATTATGACTGATGAAGTTATTTCCGAGCAGGACTTGGAGAAAGATTATTTCGAATCGATTAACTTTTATTTCTTTATTGACTTTATGCTTGTCCTATTTTTTTTTTTCGTTTTTTTTTTTTTTCAAATACTGATTCAGAAAAACTTTTCTCTCTCTCTCTCTCTCTCTCTCTTTTCTCTCTCCCTCTTTCTCTCTTTGTGTATTTTATTCGTGTAAGCCAAAGAGAAAACATGCCGTTAGCTATAAGTATCCCAAAGAATACCGAACCACGTGGCCTCCCGTTGAGTTTAAAATTCTCCGGAACGTCGAGTGGACCTTCCGAAAAAAAAAAATCCTCCATCATATCGAGTCTTTCTCTTTCTCCGACGAGGACCCGGATGACCAGTCACTTCCAGTCGCTCACCCGAAAAAAAAAAACAATAAGTTTCGGAACAAAAAAGGGCGCCTCCGTTAACTCACGTGCACTTGTCGTCCAAGCGATCTTCCCATATGTTTTAATAACAATATATAATTATCAACAAACCAGCAAAAAGAAAAAAACACAATAATTTCCCTGTTTCGTAGCTTAAACAAAAAACATTCGACTTTATATATTCTACTTGTGGCTTCTTCCTTCGATCCATTCGCCCTGACTCTCGGTTACTGTCGTTTGAAACTGCTATTAAATTTTTGACGACCCCCTGGTGTGACCAGAAACCCCAAAACCATGTTTTTATACGTACACGAACGTCTCTTGTCTCTCATTTATCTCCTCTCATTTAATATATTCTTACACGAGTATGAAAAATTACCCTCTCGAGTGTCTCCATGAATATATTTTTCAAGTACTGTACCAAATTTACCATAAAATCCTAATATTATTATTCGTATTTCCTTATAAATGTACGATAATGTATAAATTGATGGAAGAATTTCCCACCAATTTTAAAATTCCTTGATGTCATACAATTTTTTGAAAATTTCTTTGATTTTTTTCGGAGATACTTGTGAAATTTTGCAATTAATTCATTGTTCGGAGCAACAGAAATATATTTTTTTCAATTTTGGACGAAATTTAAAACATTTTTTCACGTCTCATTGTTTTTGCCTCTGACAGAAAATTTGTATTTCTTGCATTAAAGTATAATACACTCTTTAGCGAAAGAGACCCGACGAGCTCCATTATACCGATCGTTATTATTTTTAATTACCCGACTATTAAAGTCCGTGCGTCGCTTGTAACCTCCGTATATACATATATACAAAGAAACGAAGAAGTTAAGGAGAGAAAAGAGTTGAAGAGAAGCCTCGAGAATGAGAGTGCTGTTACAGCCTCAGGGTGGATCTCTCGAAGAGTTGTTCCCTCGCGAACGAAAACCTCGCGATTAAACTACACGAGGCTGATTCTCTTCTCGGTCTTACCAAGAGGGAACGTTCTCACGAAACATTCTCTCCTGTATGAGAGAGCCTCGAGGAGTTGCGAGGATTCAGGGACCATTGGACCCACGAGGCCCAACATCCAAGACAACAAAAAAAGATCGAGAGAGAGAAAGAGAGAGAGGGAAAGAAAAAAAAATACATCGCAGCGGGACCAGTTTTATCTTAATTCTTGCTCCTTTATTTCTCATCCTTATTATCATTATTATTCGTATTATGATTTTTAATTTATTTTTCGCATGACTTCTGAAACATTCCTTTTGGGTCCATAGCATTCTGTCTCTTTTTTTTAATTTCATTTTGTCATATATTTTCACATCGAATTTATACATCGTTATTTCTTCGTCATATAAACCTGATGCGTGTATGTGAATGTGGCGAGAAACAGGTGTCCTCTTTAGTGCCACAAATTACGGGACCTTTCAGAAAATTTCGACGTTCTTGACCAATGACTCTACTCTTTTGCCTTTGAATTATACGAGCTACCACACATACTCGCATTATGTGGTCGGGCTCGTCAATATGCCAACTCCGTTTTGCTACTGTGGACGCTGAATCTTTCTCTTTTTTATCATTTTATTGCATTATTTCCAAATTTCAGTTTCATTTTCTGAAAAGGATTCTCCGATTTCTTTCAATTGCCGAAACCCTCGATTTTTTCGGGTAAAAGGATAATTATACGTGCGAAAATCGATGGTTTTCATGTTGCACCTACACGTGACACGCGCTCGCGGCTTAAACTGCATAACGAAAACCGCATCAACACCTCGCGTTTATTTTCAATTGAACTCGACTGTGGCAACACTGCTCTCTATCTTCCTCACTCTGATTCCGTCTCTTTCTTTTCCTTTTTCCTTTTTTTCCTTTTCTTCTTGTTTTCTTTTACTATATACTCGATGAGTCAACACTCGAGACGGCTAAGGAACTTGGCGCTGGCGCCGATTGCAATTGCAATTGCAACGAATGTACACCCGTTTCACCAACACTTTATCACTCTTGAAAAAATATTCGTGAATGAGTATTATCGATATATTTGTGTCTGTACTCTTTTATCGTTGTTTTTACACTATATATATATATATATATTTATATTTATATTTATATATATTCACGACACAAATGTTCCAGCACACGTATATAAATTCATAAATATATATATATATATATATTTATATGATTAGTATGTGAATACGAGACAAAAATAAATAGAGTGCATAAATCTCGAAAGTACAGAGGTCGTAAAAGGCTAGAAGAAAACATCGGATCATCGCACTATAATGTCCGGTATTATTATCATTATTAGAGTATTTAATTACAACGTATATGAACGACAAAGAAATATACAGCAATGGATTTAAATATATTTATTATAATAAAAATAAAATCATTTTTTAATAATCTACAATTATTAAATTGATGATTTTTCTATTAGAATAATAATAATGAACAATTATGTATTCTTCAAAGTTCATTGAATGATATTTTAATCGAAATTTTTATTATATTATAATCGAATCAATTTGTATCTCCACAGAGTGTGGTAACGAAATGTGGATATTTTTTGTTTTTTTTTTTTTTTTTTTTTTTTTTGATTTTACGTAGACATGTAAAGTATGTTATCGTCATCTATTGTTCAGTGTTTCTTTTCAACGACTTTTTCTTCCTTCTTCTTCTTCTTCATTTTCCAATTCATCGTCACATCGACCTCGTCGCGAAAGTTTATAAATAAAACATGTAAGTTGCGTGTATATATGGTCGGGCTACCTGCTATAAATATGTATATAAATACACGTCGCGCTGACCAAAGAGCCTGCACACAAATGCTGCCGCACGAGTGTCCCGTCAACGAATAAATGAAAAAATACGTGCAAATTGATGAATTGAGAATATTTCATTTAACAATCTCGAGCTCGCGCATTTTATATCAAATTACTAGAAGCATAAAGCGACGAAAGTTCGCGAGGAGAAAGACTAAAAGATATTTGTAAATAAATATTATAAATCTTCTATATGTGTGCGGGTGAAAACAAAAAAAATCAAATAGAAAGAGAGAAAGATAGTGTGTGGAGAAAATGCATCAGAGTTCACGAGACTTCTTATACACGAGGATGTGCGTGCATAATGAGATAATTTATTCATTCGCACATATGCACCTAGAATATTTAATATTTCATTTGAAAACCAATAAACGTTCAATATATTCAATAACTTCCGATATATTCATGTGAAATAAAATCAATAAGTATTTTCAATGCTATTTATTCATATGAACATGAATTATTCAATTTTACCAGTACATTATCAATTTTTACAATGTTTTTTTTTATGTCTTATTATTAAAGAGGCAAAAAATAATGTATAAAAAAATACATGGAGTTTTAACAATAATTCGTTTTTTATATACATGAGAAATGTTTATATTTGTGTTGACTTTTTCTCTTATTTCGCAGCCTTCTTGACTTGTTGTTGAAATTCTTATTGTGACGAATCGATTGGACAAACCAATTCTGTAGTAAAATCTCTCAATGCATGATGTGAGTCAGAGAACAGCTGATTGAAATATTTGCCTCCAAAGTTGACTCATTGACGATCCCAAAAGGAACTAGACTGAGCCCACAAAAACCTCATAAAACTTTGATTTACAATTACCATTATTATATAGATTTTACATCATCTCATATGCATCGATGATGGATCGCGTATTTATCGATCGGCAGTGTCGTCGATGCGCCAGATTCAAAGCACATTTCTAAATGAATCTTAGAACATAAAATCTTTTAGATATATCGAATAATTGAATCTTTAATTGCTTGTTATCGTTTATCACATAGAAACTTTATAGAGAATTTATAGATAAAAGAATTTGTCGATAGATACTCAATGTACACGTGTTTTCTTTGATATTTATACTCGATACGAGATTCGAGCACGTGTGGTCGCTCGTTGTATTACATGTACTGATGTAATGTCGATTAGAGTTTATTATATAGCAATCTGCACGCGCCGTTGATAGCTTACGCACTATATTTATAAGTACAGCGCACAGTTCGATGTATCACGAGAAACGACATTCTTCTCTCGGTATCCAGCAATTAAATTAATTTACCATATAAATTAAATAATTATACGTTATTGTATTGAAATTTATATGATTCTTTTATCAAATTTTTCCTCTTTTTTTTTTTTAAATAGATTTTGACAATAAATTTGAAAGGATAAACAATTGCAAATGAATCTTATTTTCTGTTCCATTGTTTTGCGTGCGATTATTCCTTCGTGATAAATTTTTATCACGTAAGTCAGACGCTTGTACAACTCGCTTCCTCTTGCACGTACATCGCCTCGGGATGTGTAGAAAGTTACATATGAGTTAGCGATTTATATATACATGTCTATACATCATTTAAAATGAAAGAAATACAAAGTAACAGAAAACTTGATTCGAACAAGCTTCGTTGTAATTGCAATTAAAAGAGAGAACTATACACGACCCTTTCCCCTCTCGGTCCACCTATGTGTGCATTCTTATATATAATTTATATATAACTAATTAACTGTATAGCTCGGCAATATTTACGCTCAAGCAAAACGAATTAACGAATCTCGTAGTGTCCATAAAACGCAAACGAGAAGCTTCCAGTTAATAAGCCAAGAGTACCAATTAACATTGCACGTAAACATTTTCCAATTTTTTTTTTTTTTTATAATTCGAAATTTCTCTAAAAATGAACTTTTTGCAAAACAACCTTTTTGCCATTTTATTTTGTTTTGGGTCGATTGAATTTTATTTATTTGACGTTAGAGTGGTCTTTCTTGGAGATAATGTTTTTATGAATTTCGAGTTGGGAGCCGAAAGGCTCTCACAGTCTGACTCATATAATGAGAAAAATATTGAAATATCAAAAGAATAAAGAATACAACGCGGTCACCACAATTGCTATATAAACATAGAACTTTATGATTTTCGAACCCGAATAATCAACCGTGCGTTGTGTACCCCCGCTGAGAGTTTCTGGAATTCAGTATTTTTGATCGCCCTGTTCTTTTTTTTTCTCTCGAATCTTTCTTTTTCATAATTTTTCGACGATTTTGATCCGTCATCAAAAAAGTAAAAATTAAATAAATATCTCCAAACTCTGGCATTCTTGTCGGAATTTCATAAGTTTGTCATGTGTTATTGTGTATTTTTCAAAATGATTTTTAATTAATTTTAAATTTATTTTATAAGAGTTTTTCAATTTAAAACATTCATAAAAGTTTGTAATTAAAATTCAATAAAATTTGAAAACTTAACGCGTCATCAAACACACTCGAAATATTGACGTGATGATAAATGAATTAGAAAAATTTTCAGATTAATCGGAATTGATGATTTTGACGTACAAATGAAATATCAACAGAGTCAAAGTTTCTTCTAATCTTGACATTTTCTGCGAATATCTTGCATCTCATACGTTTTCGTTTCAACGAAATAATCAACTATTTGCGAGTCTCATGAGTTTTATGACACTCTTGTGTCATTCGGAGAAAAAAATTTAAAAAAAACGGAAATAAAAAAGAAAGAACGGAACGTATCAGTCGTGGCGAGACTCGCAGGTGCGCTCCCGCGGCGATTGTGTGACATTTAAACGTGTAAGGCAGCAGCAGACGCGGTGTCTTGTGACTATATAACCGAGAAATAAGGAAAGAAGAGACACAAGAGTGAGAGCCAATGAGAAAAACACTATCCATTAACTCAGAGAGAGAGTTGACGTTGGTCGAACGATCTTCGAAGAATGATAACAAACGAGAAAACATTTCCTTGCAACTTACGACAAATACTCAGCACACAAGTAGAAGAAAAAATGCAATTATTTATTACAACATTTTCAGGAAACCCAAGAAACGTTTCTCAGTTAGACATTTCAAAATTTCAAAATATGTTTCACGAATTCAGGCATTTTTGCGATCACTAATCACGAATCTAAACTCGAAATATGGAAATTCAATATTAATTGTCTCTTTATTTTTTAATACAATAACCATCGTATGAAAAATTTTGAAAAAATTATGTAAAATTCTTCGGAGTGTATTAAGTCTGTGAAAAAATTGCCATTCCAAAGTTCATAGTGGTTCAATAGAAAATTCGATTTTTGATAAAAAATTACGAAATTGGACACTTTAGTCATACGCGGTATTTGTTCAATTAAAAAATAACGCTTATTCATATTTTTTTTTCAATCATGATCGTCTTAAACACCGCCAAACTAGACCATCTGGAATTTATTTTCGAAATCAGAAGTTTAATAATCAAAAGGCTGTATAAAATTACGTATAAATAAAAAATATTTTTTCTCCCTTGAAAATCGCTATATCTCGGAGATTTTCGTTTCGGAATTCTTTCTAATGTATAATCGACTAAGCATCGAGAAACGGTTTTCGATCGGCAACTGATGATCGGTCGATCGCTGAGGAGGCACGATAGGCGGTGGGGAATTTGAAGAAGAAAAAAAGAAGTAAAAAATAAATCTATCTATATATATATAAAGTATTGTAATAATGCGAGCTTGTCGGGAAATAATTAATATGCCTGGGACGCATAACTAACGGCCCGACGAAGCAGTATGTTTGTTTTCGGACGGGGGCCTTCCTCTCTTCACAGAGGGATTCTGAGGCCTCGCCGCTACTATTTCTTCCTCCTTCTCCTTCTCCTCCTCCTCCTCCCTCTTCTTCTTCGTCTTCTTGTTCTTTGGGGCTGGGTCCTACCGCAGCACGAACCAGACCTCGCGGGACTCTTATTTTGCCCGGACCTCTCTCTTTGCTGCTCTCGACCTCCTGCTGCTTCTTTCTCTCCCCTTTCGACCTTCCTTTTCTTCTCTTTTGCTTTAAAATACACAGTAAAAGAAGAAGAAGAAGAAGAAGTTAAGAGAGGGAGAGAGAAAGAGCAGAGAGAAATAAAGAATTTCATGTCGATGAAACACGCGCGCTCGAAAATGAACGTACACTTGCCTGCCGGACTTTACCACTCAATATATATAAATATATATTTTTATCCATACGGTATAGTCCATTTGCCACGGAGTAGATTTAAATGAAATCGTTAAAAAGCCCCAAAACGTGCAAAATTGAAAAAAATAACGCGATTCAGCAGTTTGAACTTATTCCACGAAAGACGATCGAATCAAATAATAATGAAAGGATCGAAAATATTTTCAACGAGAATAAAGAATTAATTAGTCCTCCAAAATCTGGACTCTCAGTTTTAATTAATTAAGTATTTTTTGGTGGTTAAAAATATATTGAACGGAAGTAAATTTTGACGAATTTGGAACGGAATGACTGGTATATATATTTTGGATAAACGAAGAACGTTAGCTATGTTTATGAGCTCTCTTCTTTGGCATCTTTCTTTTTCTCAGTCGGCAATCTCTCTTCCCTCAATCTTCCCGCAACAGTCTCTTTATCCCCGTTCGTGAAAGAGTGAAAGAGACGCGAATACTTCGGCTCGACAGCAGAAGCCGTCACTGATGCACACACGCACTCGTCTCTATACGTATATCGTGTTTTTTTTATTTTTTTCAATTTGTGTGTGCCTTTCTCTCCCCTTCTCTCTCTCTCTCCCTCTTTCGTACCATATATTCCCTCCACTTTAATCGTTCTTTTGTGACTCGACTGTTTTAGCGTTTTTTACATCCTTTGGTAAGCTGTGGCTTCGCTCTCTCTCTCTCTCTCTTTCTCTCTCTCTTTTTCTTAGGGATGGCCCGAGGGAGATTTTTATAGTGTACACGAAGAGAACTGTGCTGGGGCTGCCGCAGGCTTATTAGCAAGCCAGACCCCAACACTAAGGAAGAAGAAAGGACGAAGAAGAGAGAGAGAGAGAGAGAAAAAAAATAGTTGCCTCATCTAGAGAATTGCGGTGGCATACCTTTGACGAAAGAGACTGAGAGAAAAGATTTTGTGCGTCTATGTCACGGGCTCATAATACAAGAATAATGACCAGACACGCATTAACTCCGACTCTAAGCTTTTATCCTCATGTTTTCCACTCATTATCCTTCGTTCAACTCTTTTTCGTTGCCAATACCAATTGGAACAACATTAAACACTATTTCACGACGAGATTACTGTACACCAAAGATTAAACTATTTTTTTTTTCTTCCAACCTGTAGTTTAATTCTAACGATTTTTTTTTCAGCAATAATTAATAGTTGTTTGAACAGAAATTATGAGATAATATTGCGAGTGGTTATTTGTTGAGAGATTAGACTATAATTATCGAAATAAACGCCCGTTATCTTTCAGTTGATTTATGAGTATGTCTTTTAGAAAACTAATTGGTTTTTTGTCCTTAGATTTTATATAATACAAGAATTTAGGGCAAACCCCATGGAATTTAATTCGCGTTCGTTAATAAAAGTTTGGGAAAAGAAAAAGAATTTGCAACAAACGAAAATTTCCAATGTGTTTTCTCGCAGTACTACGCACTCAGATAAATTTCAATTAATCATCATTCTCATTTCGTCTCTGTTTCGTTTTTCCCTTTCTGTTTCTTCTTTCAATCTTTTTCTCCGTTTCTATAGATTTATCTCGCACATAACGCGTGTCTTATTTCAACGAGATATTGCACTCGAGGAATCATAAAATTATGACGATCTGGTAAAGAGGTTTTTCATGCTAACCTAATTGTATGCGAAAGCATTGATACGCAATGACGATATCGCATACATATTTTCATCGTCAGTGTTAAAACTACGCTCTCTCATTAAGCGTCTTTTTATTTTTTATTTTTTTTTACGAGCGACGAAAAGTCTTCGACTCGAATAATTTCTATTCGCGAGTCATGCGCCGATATCTTTCATGTTCTTTGGTAATTGCATTCACACGAGTCCACACTAAATATTTTGCTGCGCGGAAAAGATATCGGCGTTTATTTATTTTCTCGCATTCACTAACTCATTTGCATTATAAACACGTATCTCATGTGTATCGGGTGTCTCGGAATTAATGCCCAATATTTTCAGAGCGAATAGATCGTTCAATTCCCAGGAGAAAAGTTTCTATTGATTTTTTTCCTCCGATGCATCGCTAACGAGATTTTTATTAAAATTACTGACAGCCAATCATGTGCGCCGTTATACAAAAAAGTAAATACCTCGTCAACGGTGCATCGGAGAGAAAAATGCCTAAAGACTTTTCGCTTCGAAACGTCAAAATCTTCTTATCTTTCAATGATTTACAAATGACTTTTGAGACACACTGTATTTACAGCATGTGTGATGGACTTACATGTGAAAAAGTTTGCCAAGCCAGAAGGAAAACGTTGCATATGTAAGACGAGGCAACGAGTATTATCTTTTACGACTACCCCTCGGTCATAGCCACTCATTAGAAGAAGAAACATTCGGAAAGATAACGACTCGTGTCGCTTCGATTCTTTGTGCTTGTGTGCGTGCCCTCGTGCGTGTTATTTTCGTCTGTGTGGTCACACTAAATAACACTCCGGGATATCTCGTCTTCGCTGATCCAAGTACCGAGCAATAAATATAATTAATGCTCTATGGATATGCGTGTGCTCTTGGGATCTCATCGCGAGAAATCTCAACCGTATAATATTATTATTATTATTATCATAATCATCATAATAATCATTAAAAAATTATCACTATCCAATAGACAGTTGGCTCAAAATCATAAAAATAAATCTTCCACATTATTCCACTTTTGAAATATGCTAAGAACTTGGTAATTATTACTCGCGAACTACTATTTTTTTAAAATTATCATTATTGTCGTGATATAAAGTGACAGCTGTTAAAATGAAGTATATAAAGAACTCATCGATTGGCAGAATTATTTATTGCGACTGACAACATATTAATGCAGTTTTGCGTTCGTGTGCAACTTCTGTAGATTAATATATTTAAAATCTCTCTCTCTCTCTTTCTCTTTCTCTCGTTCACTCTGTTATAGTAAATGGTAAACTCGATGAGTTGCGAGCCGCGAAGAATTGTAACGTCATTGCACGAAACGCAATCTTCTTTCGGAGAGAAGACGTATCGTTCGAGTTGAAACAAATAACAGAGTAAAACAATTTCGTTGACGGGACCACCCGTGAACGTCGAGGGAGAAACTCCGCTCCGGTAAAACAGGAGAGAACCCTTCTCTCCTCCATGGACATTGGAAATGTGTTTTAATCCGTATATATACCTCCTGCAAAGGATCGAGCTCTCGAAAGCCTGTTAAACTCTCTTCATATGTATATCTGTATATTTGAACAATGAAACGAGAAAACAAAAGACTGACTCTCTCGGCAAAGGCAAATCGGCGAATGAGAGAAGAATGCCTCAACCAACGATTCACCGTCGGTTTTGCCAGTTTACTTCTTCCAAACGGTGACTCGATGGAACTCCCCGTCTTCTTCAAACACACAATCGCTTTTTCAACTATATAAACCCCCACGTCTCCTTAACTCTCTCACCGAGAAAGTTAGAATTATTAATAGAATTTAGTGCGCAATC
Source organism: Campoletis raptor (assembly GCA_948107755.1). Classification (NCBI taxonomy): domain Eukaryota; kingdom Metazoa; phylum Arthropoda; class Insecta; order Hymenoptera; family Ichneumonidae; genus Campoletis; species Campoletis raptor. Next base: position 14,768,712 of record OX403628.1, on the reverse strand, counting down.
GTTTTACAGTAGCACGCAATAAATTTCCATCAACTACTGTACTCAATGCTTCTTTCAAACTTAAAGATTTCATGCACTTATCGAATCGGTGCATTCGTTTCTCGATATTTTGAAAACTATTTTTTTTTTACCTGTCACTCCCCATCAGGTCCATTAATTCGAGAGAAACTCTGCTGAAAAACAGATTTTTATTTTTATCTTGGACATTCGATATTTTCTGAGAAGGAAAAATTACATCCCACTCTGGCTCGATAGAAAGAAAACAATGGGAAACTTGTATTTTTATCCAAAATCACCGGAAGTCTAAAAAATCAATTGTTCAGAAATATTTTTATTCCATCTTGTCGCACTTTTTATGTATAGTTTGTGAAAAAAAAGAAGAAAAATTCTAGAAATCGATAACGTATTGTAACGACGAGAAATAGAAATCGATCTCAAAATGATTTTATTCAGAATTTTGTTTTTTAAAACGGTAACCATTTCAATGCAATTTGGTACAAAGCATCTTTACATCGTTGTCGAGTTTTTGTCAAGAGGCTTTTTTTTCCAACACTATTTTTTTCCTTTTTCATGTAAAAAGGCAAAATACCTTTGTTTAAAAAGTTTTTTTTTTTCATTTTTGAGCTATAAATGTGACGTAGAAATAGAAATTATTGCAAATATCATTTTGTACAAATTTTTTTTTTACAAAAACTGCATTTGGTACAAAATTCTTTCACAAAAACTGCAGTCAGAGCTCGTCATTTTTTTTTTTTTTTTTCGTAATGAACTCCCTCCTGCCAGTGAGTACTGTATGTGATTTCGAATAAAGAAAAAGTTTTTTCTATCGATACATTTTTCGACATGAAAAAACGTACAGAAATTGATCCCATTTTTGCGTAACTTTAGTTGCGTGTAGACCTTGAAAAGTTTTAGAGAACTGTTTTAATTTCTATAAAAATCAGTATTTATTTAATTTTTTTTTGGTATGAAAATTTGCATGTATATATATATAGCAGTGTTAAAATGTTCCATTTAATATTAATGTTACAGGATCTCAGAATGGCGGTTCAACGGCAGGTGCCGGTGAGGTCAGGTGTTACTGCAATCAACCGGAATGCGTGCCACAGGGTTACATGTGCCGAGGAAAAGGTTGCTTCACCGAATTGCCATTGGGCTCAAATTCCCCGTCATTTCTCAGACCCGAGCATTCGGCAAACAATGGTTGTCTCGAGGAAAGTTTCAAGGAAAAACAATGTCCGCCAGGCTTTTTATGCTGCGAGCAAGATCTTTGCAATCACGTCGACAGTCCAGCGATGATTAGCAGACTCAACAAAACGCTTCAAGGTACAGATTCGACAATATCGTCAACTTTTTAAATTTATTCGAAATCCAGATGAAATATATCTTTCATATCATTTTTCATCCGTATGAAAAATTGAGATTTATGTTCCGCGAATAAGTGGAGGAAATTTCTTTCTTATCGTTTTGTCTTTTGTTCGCGAAAAAAAAAAACAAAAAAATCCTTTTGGTGGCCTCGAGGCTCGTTTTCTCCGCGGATGAGACCGATGCCACTCTCGTTACTGCAGCCGCACAGCTTTCGCTCAGCCAATTAAGCCTCGCGTAATTGTTGCCGGAGCAATCGCTATGTCCCCGTCTCGTTCTCGTCATCGCTCCTTCGCATCATTTCGTAAAAACGGAACAGGTTCTCGCAACATTCCCCCGGTAGTACGTGTCTCCGACAACTTATCCGGCGGTGGTCTCGCTCTTACAAAGTCTTACGTGACACTGTAAATCTATTCCCATTTCCGTAAATCTCGAACAATTTTTTTAATTTTCGTTCGTTATTTATAGTGATTTGCACCAAGTCTCCTACAACGGGGTTGGAAACGACGTGAAAATTCCAAGTTAAACTTCGTCTTTGAATTTCATCGAATCTGATTTTTCATTTTATACAATTCTGGGCCTTCAAATATCGATCAATTGCGAATCCGTCAAACACCTTTCTCTTCGTTATGAAAAAACGAAGAGATCGGTATATAATAAAACTTTATTATCACGTACGTGGAACGTTTTATGCTAAAGAGAAAAATTGTGGTCGTTTTCGAGGCCGTTGCAAGCTTTTCGTTCGGAAAAATGTATCGCAAGGGTCAAGAATTACGAATGTAAAGAATTTTGGCTTCAAAATTGAAGAATGAATTGAGAAATATTTCTCAAAGTTTCACTAGAATAAGAAATGTAAAAATAACGATTTTTCTGAAAACAGTAATTAATGTTTTTTTTTTTTTTCTTTCATTTTCAGTTTTGGTCGGTGATCAGCGTGCATTTTTGGGACCGATACAGCCGACTGGACCGGCGACACGAACGACGGACGGATGGTTCAAAACAGCGACGATCGCAGTACCAATTTGTGGCCTCGTTGTTCTTTTGATTTTGGCGAGTTTGGCGATAAGACTGTTGCAACCCTTGCCATTACAGGGCGACAAACTCGGACCTCATCGAACACCGGACAACGCACCACCGTTGCTCGGACCACCAAAAGTGCCTCTCGTGTAGAAAAACAAAAACAAAAATTACACAAAATCAAATAAAAAAAAAAACAATTCCAGAAGGGAACAAAAAATTGAGATCCACAGGCTCTGTGTCAAGGAAATGTTTCCTGCGTGTAAAAAATAATGTTGTAAAGCCGATTTTTTTTGTTTCTATGAAAAAAAGAGTGGATCGAAATTTTATATCGAACCCTCACCGCCTTAATAAGCTTCGTTTCTAAAGAAAAGCTTGTTGACGAAATATTGTGTAAAAAAAAAAAAAAAAAAAAAAAAATAACGAGACGAGTCTCCTAGAAAGCTAGAGAGCCCAACGGGGCTCCACTTGGCTGTGAATTTTTCTGACGAAACACCATTGTAAACTATACAACACACATATATATATAAATATATAAATATATAAATATAGATAATAATCTAAATAATGAACGATGTAATATCTCGTAACTGCGCATTTCTTTCGAACTCGTAACTCGATAATAAATTGCAAGAGTTTCGTGAGATAGAAAATATTCCAATACCGATTGGACTATAATAATGTAATAATATATGAAAACGACAACCTCGTTGTTCGGCATCTCCTGTAAATAATACGTATGATTAATATTCGTTCGATTTTATTCGATCTTTCAACCACGTTAGTTTCGTTAAGACTCTTTTTTCGCTCTTTAATATCGGACTGTTTTTTATTATTATTTTTTAAACGAATAATCTCTTTATCCGCATTTTTTGCTATTTCATTTCGTGAGCTTTTATTTTTTTCTTCGAAAACAAATGTAAGAATGTTTCTTTCTTTATTTTCTCCAATTGCGATTTTCCATTGTATTCGAATAACTGTAGATTGACGTTAGTAAATCCTCTTAAGTCGTATTCCAAGCGTATGTCGAAGGTGTTTCAAGTCAAATTGTCAATAATGTTTACTTGGGTTCAATTAAGCTTAAACTCAAGTGAGATATTTTCATTTTTTCTTTTAAGCCTTTTATAATATTCATTTATCTTAAGTAAGATTAACTCGAAATTTTAAGTCGAGCTCAAGTTTACTTCATTGACCATTCAAACCTGCGACAACTTTTGTATACAAAACACACACACACTATGAATATTATGTATTGTGATAGTATCGTATAATTAAACGATAAGAATTATGAAAATGTATCGAGATACAAAGTATCGTATCTCTGAAGAAACGATTAATTCGTCTCATTGTCGGCGAATTGTTTGGTGAAAAAAAAAAAACAAAACAAAAACAGTAAATGAACAAGCAATTCCAGATGATAAAGGAAGTGAAAAAAAAAAAACGACTTTTGATTCCTTTCGACACCGTTATTTCTCTTTTATTCTTAAACTTTTTTTGTTCTTGATGTTGATTTTGTGTGTGTTTCATGTATGTGTGAGTGTGTGTTCGTGTGGATGTATTTTTGTTTATTTTTTATTTTATTTTTCTTTCATTTGTTTCAGCACATTACATTCACATATGACGTGTGACGCCCCGTGTTTACAGGAGGGATGCGCGTCAATTAATAACTCCATAAAATATACAGGCTTCTTCTTTCTCATGATTTCATTTATCTCCGAGGATCGATTATCTTTTTTTGCTTCTTTTCGGGGCTTTTTCAGTTCAGCGTTGCAGCTCTCGTGATCGTAAAACACTAAGTATAATATATAAATGTCTTGGCATCACAGTTTTAAAATCGTTCGCGTTTTTCTTACCCTCGGTCTTCAAAATCTCCTTTTTTTTCCTTCTTTTTATTCTTTCACGTTTTTTATTTCTCTCGTTGCTTCAACTTGTCGTTAGACTCTTCAGTTTCGTTTTTTTTTCTTCTTTTCTCGACGTTTATTCTAGCCATTTGTACACATAAAACAGAAAATTATGTGGTTCCTTGCGTCCATGGCAAACGCCATCTACGTTTCACTCTTTGTCTTGGAATAACGTGCTTATTATTTTATAAAAATACTGTCGACGAGGTGGTCCGCCAATATTTCTTTTTCATTTCCTTTCGCCGCCATTCTTCTCGCTTTTCCTCTCGTTTAATTATTTCGTTTTTTGTTCAGGTCCATTCCAATAAAATGTTGGATTAACCGCAGATTTTTGTTCGCACAAGATTCCGCCTCGCTATTGTTCCTCGAATCTCAAATATTACAGTTTCGTATTGTGGATTTATTTATCAATTTTTTCCTTTTTATTCTCTATATACAGTCAAGAATGTACTGCAGATTTGTTTGATACGTTTTTGTTTTATCTTCAAATCGAGCCTTTCGTTTTACTGGTTCGCGTCCATTCGCTGTATCGTGATTTCCTTGGTTTTAGTTGTTTCATTATTTCATAAACGTCACACCAAAATCCAAAGAGTGTGTTTTTCGTTTTTGTTTATTGTTATTCATTTTTATTTTTTACAGCTTTCGTCGCTCTGTTTAATTAGCATCGAGTTTATTCATTTGTACAACGAACCTAGGACAGTATCTCGCCGAACGATTTCACATACGCCTCGTGCAATTTGTTCACGAAGTCCGGATCGCTACGAAGAAGATAGTTGAACGCTTGCAACAATTGGTTCCTTGTCAGTGGCTCCAATGGTCTGCTCAATGGCTCCGATGGACTCGGCGCTCCGAACATTACCGGTGGTATCAGAGCCGGTCCTGTTCCTCTACCCTTTAATGGTCGACTCGCCTTCATGTCCTCAGATTCCTAAAAAAACCACCAAAAGCCATTATTCTACCAATCAAACATTTTCAAACGTCGTATTCGTCCCGTGAATCAATATTTATGTCAACATTATTTTCGAAAAAAAAAAAATTTAATCAAACAATTAATTGATTAATGTTTTTATTATTATTATTAATTAGAAATTATTTTTATCTTTTTTTCAAATTTTCTTCCATTTATTGGAAGATCGTTTAAAGTTTATTAATTTGGCGGGAAAAAAAAAACAGTACTCACTAAAGTTGTGCTGTCAGTTTCAAAGAGCGATAAAATAGGATCTGTTTTGCAAGAGCCAGCAATATCGTTGCTCTGATGATTCGTTAAATTGGGCGAATTTTTAACACCGGGTGAATCTATCCTGAGAAAACTGGAGGCTCCGTTAGTGTCGCTAGTATTTCGACTGACTTGTCGTTGTAATTCTTGGGAGACCGATGTGAGTGCTGAAACAACCGAATCGTCCTGTGTCACGTTTGATTTATTGTGTCTCTTGCCTCGGTTCGAGGAGGAACCAGGAGCAACGTTATTTGCTTGTGGGACAGACGGCGATTGCAGTTGAGCCGGTAAATGAGACGGTAATCCTGGCTGCGGCGTTGTTGATCTCTGTTGTTTCTCAATGTGCTCGAGCGTATGTGCCGCTGGATGAGACATCAATCGTGCCAACATTGGTTTGTTTTCTGCTACACCAACATTGTGCGCATTTGGGTGATCACCCGCTTTGAAGTGACCAGTATTTACCTTTGGATTGCAAAAAAATTTTCCAACTATTTTCACGTTTTCATATGATTTACATTTTTCTAATAACTTGAGCATCAAATAATTGCATATACTTTTTTTTTAATGAAATTGTTTCTTTGGGAAATAATGATCATCGTTCCAAATTGAGAAAAAAACTTACTTTTGCTCTGGCAAAGAAATCCATAACGCTTTGAGATGTAACATCTGGTCCCAGCGGCGCAGATAATGGGCAGGAAATATCTCGGGCGCTGCTGTTAACAGGAGACTTTGAACCAATGCTAGTCGCTTCTCCGCCTCTGTTTGTGTTAAAAACCTCTTGAGCTTTGCTCAACATACTAAATATGTCAACATTATTTGTGTTTGGCTTGGACACTTTGTTGCTCTTTTGCGTTGTATTGACAGAAACTTTGCGGCTGAGCTCAGAGTCTTTCACCAGTGTATTAAGCATTGCAGCTATACGTATACATTCAACCTTGTCGTAAAACCAAATGCCATAAATATCGCTCTTGGAATTTCTATACAATAAAAACGGCTCTTGCAGCTGCAGATCCAAACCCAATGTTACTGGCTCTACTAAATTGTTTGTGTTTAATCTGGAAATGAAAAAATAATAAAATTGAGTTTTATTTATTTTTATTGTTAATAAACAAATTATTAATTACAATATAAATAAATAAAATACGTCAAACTTTACAGTAATAAAACTTCTTGTCATTGTGAAAAAAGAGAAAAAAAAGTGTTCAGTCTCGACAGTTTAGTTATTTCGATATTGAATTTCTATTTTGAATGTTTTTTTGACGTTTTATTATGTCTGTAGTGAGTTATATTTTTTTGCGGGCATTGTGAGGGAGTTTTTTTTTTTTTTTTTGCAAAAGGCATATGAAACCGTGGGGTGAAAAAATAAAAATTGAAAAATGATTTTACTCGTAGACAGTTTCGTGGATGGAAAAACGCGGGTTTTCTGAAATATTTTGATAGATAGTTATAGAAAAAAAAGGTGAAAAAAAAAAATGTAACTTACCGATTCATAATGAGAATACTGTTGTACGGCTCTCCATTTCTGGAATAAACGAACAGGGCACCCTCGATATCAGTTTTTTCCCATTCGTTACTGTCCGCGTTGAATGTGTAGAGTGCTACATGCGTCGCGGTTTCGAGGATATCCTTTATGTAGGGATCAACGCGTTTCAACGCGGCTACATTCATTTTCGTTTCCGTCATATCCGTCATTTTGTGTGTGAAAATGGATGAAATAATAAATCCCGTAAAGGCAACCGTGTTCAATGACCGCACAGCGAAATAATTCTACTCCTTAAAAACACCTTTCTGTCGTTATAAACTGCGCAATAATATTGCTATAATTTTGTATTTTCGTGAAACGCAAGCAGCTGCTTTACGGTTATACGCCATACTAAATCTCAAACGTTGCAATTCTATGTATGTGTGTCTCGCTGTTTTTTCAATGCGTGTTCTCCTTCAAGTTCTCAAAATAACTGGAAGTAGAAGACGCGCCGCGCACTCGTGAACCACAGTTTACAACCAGCGACAACCGCGACAGCCATACGACGCGCCCGCTTCTTCCCGCGTTGCGCGGTATGCGAATTTGCAATAAGCGATCGCGAGATATCCACGTGCTTTTGCCGACATTTGCAAATTCATCATAATCTTACGAAATAAGATTACTTATTTTTCTTGAATACATATTTTTGTTTAAAAATATCTCTTGTCAAACTTGCGTTACATGTTCAATGATTTATCATCGCTGGCAATTTTTCAATATTTGGGAAACGAGGAAAGGCGCTGGCATCGGTCCTGCCACAGTAGCTGCGAATTTTCATTCAAAAACATGTCGAAATCAATTTCGAAATGTAAAATATTTTCCATTCCTTGAGATCTCAACTAGAGAAGAATGATGCCTCTTCCATGCTTTTAAAATTAAACCGGTCTTTTTTGACCACCACATTTCTCGAAACGAGGAGATCCCTTTCACTAATTATACGCTTTACGAACAATTCGGCAAGTTGCGTACCAAAAGTTAGACCAGTTCGAACCAAGATACGTAACATACGACCTTGGTCAAAAACATTACAAGTTACAATCTTTTACTTTTTCTGTTTTCCTTAAGCGGCGGGATTGGGAGGGAGGGAGGAGGGCAGGGTGAGGTTAGAAAGGGGGATAATGCGCGATAGAAGGAGCGCACAGAAAAATTGGGTCGATGCGCGAAAGATGGCGGTCGGTGCGGGTTTGTGGTGTGCGTGAAAAGCGAGATTTCGCACTTGTAGGCTTTTGCACATAAAAAAGGCAGCAGCGTAGTCCACCCCCTACCCCTCTTTAATAAAACGTCTCGCGAGAAAACTCGTTACAATGTACACTTTATAGTAATAAAAAAAAAACGCACGTGTACGGCTATGTATTCGCGCGGAAATAATCGCGTTAGGTCACTTTCGATTACGGATCCGTGAATTATTCGGGGAAGATAAAAAAACACACTGGGAGAAGAGAGAAAAGGGAAGAAGACTAAAACGACGACTACGACGACGATCCATGTTAGATTACGACTACAGTTTGTTTACCGCGCTGCTTTCTGCTTGTGTAATAAAAACGACGTGAAGCCGTGCGTGAAAAAAAAAGAAAAAATCAGTGGCAAACAAAAAAAGTGCGATCGTGTTCAACCGAAAAATAGAATAGTGGCGGTAAAGAGGAGCCGGACTTCGGCCCGGTTTTACAAATAACAAACTATAGGGACAATAATGCTGAAACAATTGCAAATGGGAATGAGAGCTTTTCTCCTTATGGCTTCCCGTGTGTGGACCTGCGTCTGCTTTCTACTGAAGAAGCAGGTTAGAGCCGTAAGTAGGTGCTTCGCGGCTGTGTAGACTCTTAGCGCGAGAGCTCATCAATTTTTATTTTTCGCCTTTTTTTCTTATCGAATTACTTTCGTACCAATTATTAATTTCGCCTCAGGTTATTCTTTTGTTATTTCGAATGCACGGCATATTTGTGTATTTGCTTTGTTTCGGACTTTGCACTCGAGTCTTGCCGATTTGTTTATCGATGTTGGCAATTCTGGGTGACGTTTTTTTTTTTTTTTTTTTTCAAAATTTATAAATTTGTCGTGACGCAAAAATTACGAAATCGCATAATTTTTTTCGTTCGTATTTTGTCACATATTTTCATAATTTTTTGAATGATTTTCATTCGCTCTCTCAATATTTTTAATCATAATGTCTCACAAACAAAACGTATCTTTCTTTTGTTTTGTTTTTATTATTTCAATGATTAGCCAGCTTCGTGCGCATAGAAAGCAGATACTCTAATATGCCAAAACCTGTCAATGAGCAATATATGTTTGTGTATATGTTGATTTTATGAATTTTATCCGGTTTTAGATTTCACAGATGCAACCAGTTAAATATGAAATCTTCCCGTTGTCTCCACTTTCGAGGCACAGACTGAGTAAGTCTCTCAAAATAACATTATTTTTTGTTTACTCCAAACAAATAATTTAAGAATTGATTTTTTGAAATGTTGATTTTTAAAAAGTAGACACAAGATTTCTGCATTAAAAATGATTAACAATAGAAAAAGAAGAATAGGATCAAAACACTAGATAATTTATAACATACCACCACTTATATAAATTAAGTTAAATTTCAAGAATTGATTTTTGAGAATAGAGCAAAATTTTATACAAAAGTTGCTAGAAATGAAATTTTGTTTCCTGCGGAATATAAAAACATCTTTTTTCACTAGACTAAGAAATATACTGGTAAATTGTGAATATTTGTTACTTCAATTCGCAGGTATAGTCAAGAGAAAAGTTCTGGTATTGGATCTGGACGAGACGCTGATACATTCGCATCACGACGGAGTAGCCAGGCCGACGGTTCGGCCAGGTACACCTCCTGACTTTGTTTTGAAAGTGACGATAGACCGTCATCCGGTCAGATTTTTTGTTCACAAAAGACCTCATGTGGATTTCTTTTTGGACATTGTTAGTCAGTGGTATGTATGAAACCGAGTTTTTTTTTTTTTTTTTGATTACGCAATATTTCAATGTATTTATACCCGATGATGAAACGAAAAGTTTTTTATATGAAAATGATTTGTAAAGGAAGAATTCTGGTCTGAAGGATGTTTTTGTTTGAAGAATCTTTAAGTAATGTTCTGAAGGGCACGAGCAGAAAAAAGTAAATTGAAGCTTTGTGAAAGCACTGATTCATTTTGGTAGATGCAAAAAATAAGAGAATAATTCTTACTTTAACTAATTAAAAAAAAAATTCAATGTTTCATTGGCAGGTACGAGCTAGTAGTTTTTACGGCATCGATGGAGATATATGGAGCCGCAGTAGCGGACAAACTAGACAACAACAGAGGAATATTGAGACGTAGATATTATCGACAACACTGTACACCAGAAATGGGTTCATACACGAAGGACCTTGCTGCTATTTGCTCAGATCTGGCATCGGTTTTTATACTGGACAACAGTCCCGGAGCTTACAGAGCTTATCCACGTAAGAGCGTTAATCATTTGTGTTTGTTTTTCATGCTTTCCTCATACACTGATTCGATGAGCGCACATGTTGCGTAATTAATTGATTTACGTGATATAAAGATGAACAAAAATGATGGTTTGTTACAGACAACGCCATACCGATAAAGTCGTGGTTCAGCGACGCAGGTGACACGGCATTACTGAGTTTGCTTCCAGTCTTAGACGCTCTTCGTTTCACGCAAGACGTTCGCTCGGTACTTTCGAGAAATTTACACTTACCCCATACCGGGTAGCCCTGTCCTTATTAACGTTTCGTTCATTAGAATAGATTTAGAAAGATCGGAAACAGCTAAGCAGTTTAGTGTGTCTAACTTAGGGTTAATACTGTTATTAATAATGAGAACATTAGGACACAGCTACCCAGGTAAACTTGATTTCTATAAAACAAAAAAAAAACGAAAAACAAAAAAACAACAACAACAAAATGAAACTGGTAAATACCTCTTTCTCTCCCGGAATCGCAGATCGAAATTAGATTTTTTTTATGCTCGTGAAACCGTAACGAGTGCATGTACTCTAAGTGACGGGACCTCAAAACCTACAGTAACGTCAGCACAAAACATCCTAGGATCAAATCCTCGCTTTTTTTATTTTATTTTATAATTTCTCCTCCTTTTTTGTTCATCTTTTATGTTGGAGATAAAAAAAATCGATTTATCTATTGTACATAATCACTGCTACCATTATTATACTCTTGGGAAATCGTGCATCGATCAGAGATTCGAATCGAAACATTATTATTTAATTAATATCCATGAGAACTTATTGAAGCCTGTGTCAAATCTCTTTTGCTCCTTCTCCTTCTTCCCCCCCCCCCCTCCCGCACCCAAATCTTTCTTTAGTCGTTTGTTTTTTTTCCTTTCGTTATTATAGTTAGACGCGCCCCTCCCCGCCCTCTCGAGGTCGCTATTACGCGAAAAACTCGTCGCTGTTTCCCGGAATGTTATGCCTACGTTGTATTTTACGATATCGACCTGGGATCATTAGAGATGAAGATACTAAGTCACAATATGCAGCGGACTTTGCTGTAACTCACTGTATCAGTGAGGCAGAAGTCACAATTTATGATTAATGAAGAGTATTAATAAATATTACGAAAAAAATAAAAGACGATAAAAGAAAAACAAAGAGAAGACGACTAAAAACTAAAAAAATATGAAAAAATAGACTGTAATTTCGTTTTTTGTTATACCGCAATTGGAAGAATCATTTAAAAAAAAGATAAAGAAAGTTCAATGAAAAATAAACTCAGTCGCTTACGAGAATAAAATTATTCTTTTCGTGTGAAACATTAATTATGCAAACAAACAACCGTAAATAAATGCTCTTGTAACTAATTCGCTCATCTCATATAATATATACGAAAAAAAAAAAACGAGAAATAAAAAACACTCAAAACTTAAACATATTTACGTGGTTTGTACATATTAGACGAGGCAAAACAAAAGAAAAACAATGTAAGCTTAGTTCGTAAGGGGCAACTGTTTTCTGTCTACGAGTGCGTTGACATTGGGACATGTGTAGGTTTACATTGTTAGGCCGGATAAATGTATGTGTGTATATATATACATGTATATATGCACATACGTGTGTATTGATTTGGATTTGTATGAATAATTTCTCGGATACGAAGATAAATTAGGAACCAGCGATAAGACAGAACCGTTTAGATGCACAAGATTTAAGCATCTTCTACTTATTCTCCGATGGCAAAGAAAAATAATAATAATAAAAAGAAATTTTCCAATGGAAAAACCAAACACGTGCTTGTTTCTCGACCAATATTTCCGACGAATAAACTGGTCGTTCTTTCAATATTTCAACGTTATATTCAGCATAAAATAATCTCATTTAAACGTATAGAAACCGTACGCGCAACATAGCGGAAGAAAATTGGTATATTTGGCGTAAAAGAATTGTCATATAAACGAGAAAAATCGCGACATACACGTGACACAAAGTACAATATGAAATCGTTTTATTAAACAGGTAAATGTTCAACTCTTCGTAATCCCTTCGTTTGTACTGCCTCATGTTGACTCGCAATTCAATCTGGCAGGAAATACGATCTCTCGAAACGTACACAAATACCCCTTTTTATATATATATACATATATATATAAATAATATTAATAATAATAATAAAAAAGATTCAACCATATCTCCATGGAAATAAAAACTAATGACAAATAGATAAAGATTTTCTTTTTTGTTGCTTTTTAAAGTAGTCTTTTCTTTAGTACCTCGTTGAGTGTGTCTATTCTTTGGAAGGATCCTCTCGAATCATTTCTAAAGAACTATCCGAATTGTTTGTGCTACTTCCGCTACCCGCGTCGTCCTCTCGTTCCGTTGACTTTCCTTGATCGCCTTGACTCGATGTATCCAATTGCCACGCTGGTATCGACGGTGGCGCACTTGGAAATTGTTTTCTACAAAATTAACGCAATTTATGCCATTTTTATTGTCATCCCAGTTCAACGATTATCCCAATTAATCTTTAAGTTGAACAGTCAATTGAGTGAGTAATTTCGATTTTTCTTGAAATATCAGGTCTTGAAATAAAGCGTCCAGCCGGATTTTTGTCAACAATAAGACGGATAGATCGTCTTGACACACGTCAAAATAAAACGCATCAGGTGAACTTTCCCGAGCGGGTCTCTTCACCGATTTTACCCATTTTTTAGTACGTTATTCTAGAAATCTTCCGATATTATTCGATGAATAATTTTTGGCGGTCTTTTACACTTTTTCAGATACAAGCGTTTTGAATATATTAGAACTAACTTTGTGTGTCACTTTAAAAATAATACATAAAAAATGAGCAAAATCGTACGTGCGGCCAGATTTGTAAAGAATTATCCACGCATCATTATAACACGGCGTCAAAATAACGCAGTGTTCTTTAGAAAATTCTCTAAGGAAATTGTGTAAATAGTGTTTCCATGTATTTGAGGTCTAACCACCGTAGGTTGCAATTATACACGGTTTCGAATAGCATAGAAGTATTTGCGATCTGTATTACTTCGTCCAGTATTATATGTTTATCGTGTTATTTTGTCGAATGTTATTCAAATGTGGTGTTATTTTTTTTTTGCTCTCTTACATGTTCGTTTATAACGAGCGCAAGTACTTGACATAATTACCGCGATCGTACCTCGTGAAAATTGCTTTGAAACAAACCTGGCCAGTAAAAGTCCTTTGAGACTAGCTAAATCCTGTTTCAACTCTTGAACCAACATGGGAATGCAAGGATCAGCAGATTGTCTTTGAGAAACTTGCTTGACGCTGACTTCAATCTGGGAGATAGCTTGTTTCATTTCACTCATTGTATTTTGTACTGTTTTGTCAAGTTCTGTTACAGAATCTTGAATCGAATCTTTTTTCTTGCGTCCGAAGAAGAAGGGTTCAATGAATTTCTGTGAAATCGAGAAAACAGAGAATCATTTAAAGAAAACGATTCTTTGGGATATTTTGTCTTGATTTGAATAATCGTAAATTCATTTCTTTATCTTGATGCTCGTTATCCATGATGATTTATGTATCCAACCTTGTAAAACCAATAGATGCAGTAGACTGTCGTTCCGATCAAGGCAGCGACGTTGAAAAAATCCTTGACCTTGGTAAATAACGTCGGCTGGAAGACTTGTTGATGATAATATGGAAAAATTTGGTTTTGTGGCATAGGTACGGACGTATATTCATTGGAAACTGGCAGAAGCTCATTGTCATTTTTTAGAAAACTGCCAGCCAGCTCACAGGCTCTTGTTATTTCATATTCTGTCAAACCTTTTCTCCTGAGAAATTCTTGTTTCGTCTTCAATGGACTGTTTGACACTTTGGGATTTTTTAAAAACTTAACAGCCGTATCAACCTGTTTGAATATTTGTTTTCTTCTCAATTGTTTTTATGGTCGAACGTTTGTACATTATTAATAATTGATTTTATACTCAAATTTGGATAATCGTAGACAAAAGAAATGTACTTTGTACTCTGGGAGCGATTGGAGTATTTTCTAATTAACACAATTATCTGACGTATATACTCACGAGCTTTTCTCGTCCTAAGAGGTTATTGTCTTTCACTTCTTGTTCTGCCATTCTAAACGACAACAATTTTCCAAACAATATATATTATTTTGTGGATGGCACAATTGTGCAACGGCCGGCGAGGTTCAATGTTCAATTCATTTTTTTTTCTTATTTTTTTTTGTTCAGAAGCAAGCAACAAATATATTATTGCTTTTTGACAGCACAGTAGATTTCCGGTCTGTAGACACGGAGCTGCAACTCGTCCGCAACGCCGTGAAAATAACGATTCGATTGAACGCACATTTTTTTGTTCAAAAAACCGTCGTAATCTTTACAACACACGTGGTGTTTGTCAACTCAAATTTCACGCGGTTTCACGAATATCGAATGGGCAAGCAACGGTGTACAGTGATTTTCAGTTAAAAAGAAATAATTATGGATTTAATTAACGCCATCGACTCAAACGACAAAGAATATGATATTTTTCTGCAAAATTTACTTTCCGTAAATAATGATTTACCATCGAACGACGAAGAAGTAAGTGAAAAATTCGTAACCTCAAATTGCCTCGTTTTTGTACCGGCACACAAATGTATGGAGAATAATTCAATTTACTTTCAATAAATTTAATAACCTATTTATTATAGGTCAATTGTTTGCAAAATACAATAATTTCGCACGTTAATTCCCGATTGAATCAATCGAGTACACGTGTAGACGGTCTCAATATTTTGACCCATATTCTGGCAAAATGTTCAAAAGAGTTACTCACCAAATATGCAATGCTCTGGATTGCAAAAGCCAGTCAAGCTCTCGAAGATGCTCAAAGCGATGTGCGGGAAATTACACTCGCCTGTAAAGTTCTTGCCTCCTTGATTGTCAGGTGCAAAGATGTTGGAGAATTTCACAAAACTGTTTCTATGCAAACAGTCAAACAACTTGTCGTTACTATTGCCAATCACCAATTGCTCAAAAAATCTGGCGCTGCATTGTTTTTGGTAGCAACAATTCTCTACCATTACAAGGAACCGAGTGAACGATTACAGGTACAAAAAAAAAAACCAATTTTCATATGATTATATTGAAGAAACTTGAGTCTGTATCGATGTCTGGAATCTCTATGAAGTTGTCAATTTTTTTTTTCAGAATAATGACTCATACAGTTGCAAATTTTATTCTTTCCCTAAAACATTATTCAAAAACAGAATTCTACACAACAGTACATCCTTAAGTGACTTTTTAAAAAATTTGTTACTTTCACTAACACATTGTTTTCCAGGCCTCGATCAAAAGAATGATTTTGCCATTGATTGACGCAGACGAAAAAAATTTGGTTCAAGCAGGCGCCAATTGTTACACTCTACTGTCACGAGTTACCGAGCGTTCTTTCAAAGCTCCAGCTGCAAAACACACGTATACAGGTTGGATCTACGATCAAGCTTTGCTCTGTAACAGTCTTCACGTAATAATGGACGATCTTTTTACCGGTTTGATCGAACTTGAAAATTACGACATTTGGGACAAGCTCGATCTCCCAAACATTTCTGAAGATAATGTTATCGAATATTATCGATCTCTTGAGAGAAGATTCACCAATTTGTGTGTTTATTTGTCAACCATGCTCAGGTAATACAGAGTGCAATAAATTCTGTTGATAAAATAATCTTTTCAAATTTTTCCGATTGACTAATATGATGAATATTTCAGAGGTTGCTCAGGTAAAAATTCCGTCGTTATAACAAACGTTCTGCAAGTTTTGTGCCGAGGTTTGGCCGTAACGCCTTCGAACTTAAGAAACGAGGATTCGTTCAAAACACAAATGCTCCACTTTATTTTACCGACTTTACACATCAGCTTGTTCAGAGTTTTGGATGCATTTGTCGAAGGGTTCGTTTGCTTTTTGTCTGGAAATGAGGTACGATTGAAAAAATTGAAAATCATAATAACCTTAAAAAACGTTGCAGGTTCAAAAACCAGTTGATGCCAATCGCCATCACAATACTTCAACTTTACCAGCAAACTTTAAAATGGACAGAAAAAGTTGGCGAAAGTAAAACTACTATAGGAGGCGGAAAACCATTCAAAAACGTTAGAATCGCCGTTTACAAAAGTTTGACAAAGTGGTTATCTTACCTCGGCACACTTTCAGGAATTGAACTTGTAGCGGACGATTTTTTGTCTCATATTTTGAAAGACGTTACTCCCGAAAAAGAACGAGTTTTGTTAACGGTAATGAACTTGAAAAATCCCCTTAACCCTGACTCGTTAACGATAATAATAAATGAATAAATTTTGTAGGTGCAAAAAACACAGAATCTTTCGAAAAGAGCTTTAAAGCGATACAAAGACAGTCAGTACGAGAATAGTGCGACTTTGGGTTCCGCAGAGTCCGTCAAAAAAGATTCGTCCTTACACGCGGAGTTGTGTAAAAACGCGCTGGAAACTTTGGAAAACATTTTCTACAATGCTAATGGTTCGCTCAAACAATCGTTCTATAAAGTAAGTTTTTATATTGTCAATTAATCAGCTCACCAATCGAATTTTGGATAAAATCTGGATCCCGCATCATTAGGAGCATCCATTAAAAATATGTTTAAATTTATGATTTTGTTTTTAGGGTATACAAAACGTGATTGTTCCGCTTTTGTACGACTATTACCTGGGCAAATACGAGGATAATTTTTACGAGACTGACAGCGCGTGTCGTTTTCATCTTTTGCGTGTACTGAAGAGCATTCAGTTGAATCCTCATCCCTCGATGCCACCACCAACGCAATATTCAATCGAAATATTTGGCATGGCGTTGAGAGACACAGATTCAAGAATAGTCCAAGAAGCAAAGCTGACGAATGCGGAACTCGAGAAAATCGCGCATCCGAGTGCTCCAACTCTCCAAATTCCGACGCGACACGTCGAGGAACCGGGTGAAAAACAGCTGGCAATTCATTGGAGTCGTCCGCCACCCGAGCAACAAACGAAGGAGCAAAATGATGTTGTTCAGGTTGACAATAGCGTGTGGGAGAGATTTAGAGAGGTAAGAAACGAGGGCGTAACGGTAGAACAGGCACAAGAAAAAAATTCGCGAGTGCAAGAAGCGATAGAGGCTGAAAAGTGTAACGAAGCTACGAATGGAATTTCGGAGATTTCCGATGGTCCAACCCCAAGTAAACAACCGAAACTCCGTCGTATCGACCCTAGCGAACTCATGGACACTAGCGAAGACGAAATCATTATTTCCAGTCCACGTAAAGATGACAGAAACGTTTCGAACGAAAAAGTTCCAACTACCGTTCCACAGACACCACGGAAAAAAGCACTCGGCAAATGCACGCCTGAAAATTCTCGAGAAAACGATGATTCGTCGAGAAGCGAGAACGAACCTTCCTACTTGACCCTCCGAGAAATTCAAGGCGAGGAGGAAAATTCGACGAACGACAATGAAAAATTGACTAACGACTCCAATTCAATCGGCGACAATTCCGAAGAGGAAGCTATGCTAAATTTGTTTTGTGACGAATTGAAAGATTCGTAAATTTAGAAAGAAAAAACAATATATCTTTATTTACTTTGTGTAACGCGCTTTTTTTCTTCCCGTGAAACCAATAAAAATTGCTTTTTCACTGTTTGCAAAGAAATCTCGTATTTTATCGTCTTTTTCTTACCATTGAGCAAATTAACATTTTACAATCGGTTTTTATTCGTTTCGACGAAGCTTAATTTACAGTTTAGTAATAATAAATATATTTATGTACACTGTACGAATTTTATTATTACAGCAATGGTGTTTTGGTTTTTTCCTTTTTTCCTTTTTTTCATTATTTTTGCCATAATTTTACAAATTCAACTAGATTCGGCGCAGCCCCTCCGTCTCTGTTCTACAGCCTGCTGCTCGAACATATTCGTTTCTCTTTTTTTTTGCCTTTTTCGATCTTTTTAACTTCCACGATGTTATGATTTTTTAGCGTCGTCGCACTTACGCGCCTGTGGCTTGGATTGAGTCAGCGTCGCGTTGATGTCTTTTTCGCAATTCGAATATGCCATTCCTAAACCAAAACCGGCACCCGTTATTACCGGCCATTTACCTGAAAAGTAATTAATAGTTCAAAATTTGCGAAATACCTCCATGATTTATTGAAATTGAAAAAAAAAAATAAATCCAAAAATTAAAACAAGAAATATTTTTTCGAAGATGGTAATTTACACCAGAAGTGCCAGAAAAGAAGTCAATTTTCTTAGATTATTTTGTCAAAAATATGAGAAAATTTGATTACAAAAAAAAAATTACATTCGGTGTGCTTGTATTTTGGAGTTAAGCGCTAATGTGAATTTTCAACTTTTCCATATAGAAAAAAAAACTGAGATTGAAAATGTAAAGAAAGATACACAATACTATCTGCATTGGTCATTTTTTTTGTAAAATAGAATGGTTACTGTTTTCTTTATTTTGGTTGATAAAAAAAAAAAAACATTTTCGAATAAAATTTATTTTGACCTTATGACGTGTGTGAGTTCTTAATGTAATACATCAGTTATGTGAGTACAAGAGAGATGACTAGAAACGCAGATACACTTATTTCTCGAACAATATTGATTTTTCAGACAAAATAAAAGCTACACTTTCTTCTCAGATTAAAGGAAAATGTCATGTAACTTATATTTTCCTTCAAATATCGAGCCTCTCAGAATACAACATGCAGCAGAATTTTTATCAGTCGAAAGACTGATGTGTTTCCTCAAGGCAATCTATCAGTTCGCACCCTGCATGTGAGTGCAAGAGAGATAGCTAAAAGGCAGATTGACGTTTTATTCGGAGACAATTGACATTTTGCGAATAACAAAAGTTACACCTTTTTTTTCAAATGAAAGAATGATAGATTAGCAGCTTTTTTTTTCTCAAAAATTCAACTTTGTGGGAGAAGAGTGGGCAGCAGAATTCTTACCGATCACGAGACCGATAGATCGCCTTAAGAAAATCGGCATAGTAGAAGATTTTTTGTGATATTAAAGTTCGATATTTGGATATTCGGCCTTTTTTATTTGGAATAGATATATGGATTTGAGTTTTAGATTTGCTGTTTATCTTATGACTAATTTATCATTTTTCACTTTTGGACACACTTCCACCACGCAACATTATACTTTTTTGTCTGCACACGAACATGAAAATTTCCGCAGGTGCAGTCAAGACACACGTTAACGCGAAAGAGGTTATGTTTTCGATAGTCGTTATGCACTAAATACTTGTCACTGATCACTCTTAAAAACAATAAGGTTATTCAGAAAAATTAATCTTTGTAGATTATCGAAGAAAAAATCACACTCACGTCTGAAGAATAGAAGAGAAAAAACAGAACCGAGAAAAATACCGCCTCCTGAAAAACGTCAAAACATCAATTAAGGTTCACGTAAATTCATTACTGCATCATATAAGCGCAACGGTAATTAATGAAATTTAATAAATTACCCATTTTCAAGACTGCGTCGGTGAAGCATCGGTCCCATTTTCGTCCAATTTCGTCTTCTGCCCAAACGCCTGCCATTTTTTTTAGCCAAAAGCAAGTTGACGAGAAGAAAGCAGTTACGTCATGCGTGGCTAGCCTTCTAGCTTGCTGTAATCATCGATCGATTTGACAAGAGGTCTCGAAAGAGGCGGAAAAAACTTGAAGAGTGGTACGAAAATCCGAATGGTTCGTGTTGCCTAAAACCTTGTGTATTATCGCAATCTAACTGCTTGAACAGTTATGCAAGTTTTTTATGATAATAATAATTTTCATCTTTGTTATAAAACGCGCCCGTCATTAAAGGACGAAGAATTTTGTGTATTGCCGCGTTTTGCGATGCACGCGCCATCCGCAAGTGTCGCCACCTGCACGAAAAATTTCCCCAGAAATTAACTTCACAAATCTGTTGTTGTCAGTTCTCACCTTGTGAATTTCAGTAATTCAGTGTTGTTTCGTTCTCTTCGGGGATGGTATCGTCAAATAATTTTTAATATTTTTCGATCACGTTCAAGAAGCTTTCTCCCTTCATTTCATCCGCGCCTTCCATCAGATACTTGGACAAAGAATTGTTAATTGATAATATATCGCAAAGGCCGGCTTTTCGATTATATCGAACGTTTGCGAAAATTCCCACGAGGTAATTATTTATTAAACAAATTATAATAAATAGACGTGTAAGTTGCCGGCGAATGATTTGCAAGTTTTTGTGAGTCATATGTGCGGTCGAAGCATGGCGTTTGTGCGAAAATACATTTCGTATAATTTTTATCGCATTCTCGTTCACTTTCCGTTATTATATTATTATTATTATTGTATTTCAATGATGTCCATATTCATAAATTACAATTTTTTTATCTTTCAGGATTTTCCATATTTTTCTTTTCGTACTTAAGGAGTATTGACAATGTTGTCTGTGATAATATTTTTGTCTGCCATTTCCCTTCTGGGAATCAACGCCAGTACTGATGAATATCCTCATACAGTCAAATATACCAAAGAAACATTTCCCATTGAAATTGCTAAGAAAAATCACTTCATAATGTTTTATGCACCTTGGTAAGTAAATTCATCACTTATATTTGATTTTTCAGTATATAATTTGTATTTTGAAAGAAAAATGTATCAACAATCCTAGGAATTATCAATTTTGCAGTACATGTAAAAAGTTTTTTTAGTTGTTGTATGAATTAATTACTAAAATCATTTTTGTTCAATAAAAATAATCTTTTGGGACTGAACACCCTGTAAGCTTTGGTGTCTGTTTCTTATCAGAAACCACCCATAGCCATGAAATAGAATATGATAAAAATTTATCAGTAATACCGATTGCATACATTTTGACACATCTTTCTTTTCAATATACGAAACAGTTTTATCAAAGAACACATGTTCATAATAAAATGATGAGGAAATTATGTCTAATGTTGAAATTTAAAAAAAAATGTATTATTTAGGTGCGATCATTGCAAAACATTAGCACCAACGTTGGAAACTTTAGCTGAAATGTTGAACGAGGAAGAGGACAGTTTGGTAAAAATAGCCAAAGTTGACTGTACCACAGATGTTGCTATTTGTTCGGAGCACGATGTTACAGGATATCCGACGTGCGAAGTTTTTGAAAATGATTAAAAATTATTCTATTTAATAAAATGAAAAATGTATCTAAAAATAATTCGACTTTGCAGATTGAAATTTTTCAAAGTGGGTGAAAAAGAGGGCATCAAATTCCGAAGAACTCGTGACTTGCCATCACTGACTGCATTTATTAACGAACAATTAGGCAGCATTCCAACGGTGAGTATGAAATTTTTACGAAAATAATCTGAAAACTCATTATTGGAGTAATACAAGAACTATTGGTTTTTTTTAGGAAAGCGAAAGCCCTACAGCTCCCGAACCTGTTAACGGATTGGTCGAGTTAACCGAAGATACGTTCGATAGACACATAGCTTCTGGTCATCATTTCGTTAAATTTTACGCACCTTGGTGTGGTCATTGCCAAAAATTGGCTCCAACTTGGGATGAGCTTGGCCAGAGTCTTAGTCACGATAAATTTGTTAGTATAGGAAAAGTCGATTGCACTCAACATCGTTCCGTTTGTGAACAATTCGACATTAAAGGCTATCCGACATTGCTGTGGATCGAGGACGGCAAAAAGGTCAGTTCTACAACAAAATATTTTCATCTAAATATCTTGTACACTTAAATGAATTCACATTAGTGACTTTATTCAATACATTTGCTCAGTATATCGTCTAATTGTTTCAAAATTCCACTCGGAACAAAAGACGTTTAAAAACAAAAATAAAACAAACATTAATCTAACCAATTTTCCGTTACTTTCAACGTCTATCATAAAGTGTCATTCGTAAATTCACGTTTAAAAAATCCAATTGAGGAAACTGTAAGAAATAATGAATCAGTTTATGTGGAATATGAACTTTTTGTCAAGTGACTAATCGGAATTTCTGTTTATCTTTATAAAGATTGACAAATACACGGGACAAAGAAGCCACGAGGAATTGAAGGCGTACGTGGAAAAAATGCTTCGAGAGAATGAGGAAAAAGAAGGAGGGAAAATGGAGGATCCGGAAGACAGTGTTCAATCGGTGTTGACATTGACGGGCGACAGTTTCGAGCACGGAATCGAAAAAGGTGTTACGTTTATTGAATTTTTTGCGCCTTGGTGCGGTCATTGCAAGCGTCTCGCGCCCACGTGGGAAGAGCTTGGAAAGAAATTCACGAGCAACGAAAACGTCCACATTGTTAAAGTCGATTGTACTTTAGCAACGAGTAAAAAACTTTGTGACGAGCAAGAAGTCGACGGTTTTCCAACGCTTTTCCTTTATCGCGATGGTCACAAAGTCGCTGAATACAATGGTTCGCGCGCTCTCGAAGATCTCTACGAATTCGTCAACAATCACCTTAAAACCCACGACGAACTGTGATTTTTTACATTTTTCATATTTTTCTACCCACTACGATATTATTTATAAGTACGTGTTGCTGGAAGAACTCTTTAGCTCGTAAGGAGAGTCAAACGATTTTCTACAAACAAATTTTTTTTATCCTGGCGATATGTTATGTTAGAACGATTTTCGTTCTCTTCCGAACAGGGGAGGACAACTCTATTTTTTTGATTACCATTACCGAATGCATTCTAATGAAATACTTGAGGGCAACAATTGAAAATTCCGATAGCTCTTTATTATGTAACTTTTTTTTTTTGTTATTTTATTACAACGTCTGATCTCTGCTTCCATTTTTACTCTTAAATCCCATTGCTCCTCTACCGACGTACAAGAATTCACTTATAAAGAGAGCAAATCATATCTGTAGTAAAATTGTTTATAAGTTTACTTAAACGTCTGCGATCCTTCGCTTATCTTTTGTCACAAATTTGTATTAATACTGTAGTTTTAGATCATGTAGTCAACGAATTTTGTCATTAAAACAGAAAAACACGAAACAATATGCATGAGCAAATGATGTTTCAGAAAATTTTATTTCGTTACCTACCCACAAATTGTGTTAAATATATTTTTTTTTTTTACCAAATTCGCACAATATTTAGTTTCATCCAACTTCGAAATATCAAATATGAATGAATTGTCACTTGAAATTTCTACAGTGTTCAATGCAAAACGAATTCACGAGTGAAAAAAAATCGATGATAAAAAAATTCGGAAAAATTTCAATTTTCAATTTCTTTTTCTTATAATGAATCGGAAGAATACGATATCGTAGCTACTGTACTAAATATGAAAAAAGAATGGATGGCGCAACTATAGTTTACGCCGCGCATGAGAGAGTGGGGCAAAACGGCTTATGGGGGGCAAGACGGGATAGAAGCCACGGTGACTTCGAGGCTAAATACACGTTCTACGAGCTACAGCGCCGTTTCTCAACACAATTGTTTTTGTTGTTTTTTTTAAATCTTCCTGGTGAAGTGCGATTGTCAAAAGTTTGTGGCGAGATTTTCGACATCCCTTATGGCATTTCCGGGCTAAACTATATCCTTTTTGACAACGGTGATTGATTGTGGGTAGGGTATTTTTTGCGATAACAATTTTTTTTTAAATGATCGGGACACTAGCGAGTTGAGGGGCAAGATGGCCCCTCGCCCGAGGTTATGTTGTAGTCCTCGTGAATTTATTATTTTTACGTCAACTCGGTTTAAAGAATTTGTTTCTCGACAAAGAATCACAGGTGTTTATTGATATCTGCGAGAAAAAAAATTCGCAACTTGAAACAAAAGGTGCTAAAAGTGCGTAAACTCTTTAAAAATAAACAATCTTTAATCTCCGATCGTTTGAAGGTTGCGAAATATTTCCATCGTTGAATTTCATTGATAAATTTTCTAAACAAACATCGCGAACGTATAAAAAGTTCTTTTTGTTGAGATTTATGAGCTCAATCGAGACGAAATGCTATCGAGACAGTGTCAAGTGTGTTCTTTCCCTCACCCCGAAATATTTCGTGGGCTGAAAGCCCCGGACAGTAGCTCCTCTAGCGGCCATTTTTGAACGAAGACTCGAAATGTTTGACACAATAATTCAAAATTGAATCGGAGCAAATTCCTATTGACCGCATATTATTGTTCAAAATCTGCAAACATAACACTTCACTGAAAATTTCAATTAAATTCTATCGAATAATTTGACTTAAATAAAAATACCATTTCATTCGATGTTCATTAAATCGTAGATTCAACTCTGACCCTACGAGCGGAGTCAAATACGACCGTTACGAGAATTTCATACTTCTTTTTCCAACACACAGTTTATTCTTCTCGGGTGAGAACCGATTATATAAAATTGATAAGAAAAAATACAATTTGAGTTGACTTTTTTTTGATTTTGTTCCGTTCCGAGTCCTTCACAATTCTGACAATCAGCTGACAGACTTTCGAGCTCTTATTTGTTTCCTAATAATATTTTCCTTCGTAATGTTTTCTCAAAAAGGTCATTCCGAATGTTGAAATCGGTTTATCAGAAAAACAATTTGAATGATTTAACTGAAAAAACATCCTGTTTCCATTTTTTCGAAACTTTTTCGGTTTCATGGAGTTTTGCTGATGAATTTTTCACCAAATTCTATTTTATCGTAGACCATTTTCTTCGTTATAAAAAAACGAAGAATCATGTGCATAATTGAACTCCATTATCGTATGCATAGAACATTTGATGCCAAAGAGAAGATTCTTGTCGTTTTTGATCGTTTCGTAGGCTTCACGTTTGAAAAAATATTCATTGTACAGGCTCAGAGTAAATACTGAAAATAATATTAATATGTTTAGATACGATGGTTCGGGTGTACGTGAGAAAAACAACACGGGGTTGTTGGGACGAGCGTCATATGGTGGCGGCGATGAACGCTATATTAGCTCGTAAAATGGGTTATTCAAAGGCTTCGAAAACGTATGGAATCCCGAGATCGACATTAAGGCGAATAATGAAGAGATTGGAGGCAGACGGAGAGGTGAATATCCGTGTGCCATTGGGAACGAACGCCTCGGTATTTACGAAGGACGAGGAGAAGTATTTGGTGTCACATTTGAATACGATGGACAGTCGTTTGTTTACGGTGACGATACCAATAAAGCGTAAGCTGGCGTATCAGTTAGCGACAAAGAACCACAAATCGCACAAATGGAAAGACGACGTAGCGGGTCGTGAATGGTTACGAGAATTTGTAAAGCGTCACAAATTGAATTGTCAAGCGATAGGTCGACCGGTAACGAAAACAAAATTGGCTTGTTTCAACAAAGAAGCGGTGATGAAATTTTACGAGGTGCTGGGCGAGCTCTATCTCAAGTACAATTTCACAGCTGATAGAATATACAATTGTGACGAGACTTCGATAAGCTGCGACACGAATAAATTGCCAGGAAACGTAATAGCGATTGCGACGGATAGCGCAAAGCCGAATGTTTCGTCGATAGGAACGACCAGAGAATCTGGACACACGATTACGGTTGAGGTTTGCATGAGTGCGACGGGTCTTTTTATGCCGTTGTTATTTGTTTTTCCGCAAAAAAACCACGAGCCTCAGTACACGAGCAATTTGATATTGCCTTGTTACACTCAATGCAACGAGTCCGGTTGGATGAACAGCGAAATATTTTCCGCATGGTTAAAACATTTCGTCAAATTTTCACGAGCCACTAAAGAAAATCCAGTACTTTTATTAATGGATGGTGACGCTAGTCACACAACGAGTCTCGAGCTCCTCGAAACCGCTGGAGAATACGGTGTCATAATGCTCTGTCTACCTGAATATTGTACTCACAAAATTGGGCCCCTCGAGGTCGAATTTTTCGGAAATCTCAGCAAACATTACGTCTTGGCGTCGAAAGAATGGACGTCTAGCCACCCCGGACAATCACCTGGAGTCGCCGAAATACCTTTGCTTTTCGAGCAAGCATTCATCCAAACGGCGACACTCGCAACCGCCGTTGTTGCTTTTCGAAAAACTGGTATTTGGCCTTTCAAACCAAACACTTTTAGCGACCACGATTTTACTGGCATCGGAACGTCGCTTCTTCCTCATCAAATCGCTGCGTCCATTCAACAGAACAATCAAATGACCAATATTAATAACAATAACAACAACAACAATAATATTAATAGTAATAATAACATTAATAATAATAGCAATAATAATCAATCGATACAAACGCAGAGTCACAACAATCCGAAAGAATCTAACGTTTCTGTGACTCCTGGATCGTCATGGAAACCAACGAATAATTGTGGTATAAATGTTTTTTTTTCTCAAGAGAGCTTATTTTTAATTTTCTTTTTCCTAGAAATAAATTTTAATTATTTTATTGTTTTATAGCCGTTGCAAGCGAAATGAGAGCCGGAGTACATCAAAATTGTGTCGAATCTGTGAACGTACAACACCTTCAACCTCCGAGGAAACGAATGTATCCGGAGCCCCAACCAGTGCCGTTACAAAATTATCAAACCAACAATTATCAAGAGGCTTCGCTTCCCGGACCTTCCTGGAAACCACCGTCGGTCAATTGTACGTGAAAAAAAAAAACAATACTGCAGTAAAAACTCGAAGCAGAGTTGATATTTCGCTAACAAACTAAATTGCAAAAAAAAGTCTTTTTCGAAATGACTTTTGAATATTTGACGTTGAATTAATTAAAAAAATAAAAGCGACATTTTTCTTTGCCTTAGCCGTGAACGAGATGAGATTGTCGGCATCGTCAGCTTACGTCGAGGCTGTTCTTGGTGGACCACAAAATCACCCACCGAGAAACATGGAACAATCCGAAGGTCCTGGCTGCTCCAACGATCCTGCGATGTACAATATAATCCCCCACATGTTTTTGTAAAATAACGACTCAACAAATCCATTCGCCAAATTCGCATCATCGTAAAAATATCATTTTTTCGGTACAAAAATCGCAACAAATTTTTTTCCACACATTTCTTTTTTAAGTTTTATAATTATTTTGTGATATCGATTGAATATCAACAACGAAACATTCGTATGCAACAATAAGTCCTGTGATTTCAAACGTTCGGACTCGATTTATCTTCCGTGTTGAATACTTTGGAAAGAAAAAAAACACATTAAATAGTATTATTATCAATATATCATGAATATTTTGTAATTTTACTTACTTTTGTTCATAAGACTGTTCATTAATTTTAAAAGCTTATAAAAAATATGGACTTGGGCTTGACTCTGGTCACCATCGGGTCTTTTTTAATTTTTATTAGCTCACCTTCCATACATCGTTTGAATAAGACATTTATACATTAATTTCATTTACAGCAAAAGACATGTACAACTATTAAACTTATTTAAGATACTTACTGTAATAACATTCATTTATTTAATTAATAAATTACGCAAATTGATATTTTTTTTGTTCTCTTACTCTTTCACACACAGAAAACTATCAGCTAGTGTGTCTAATTCGTGTTTCACACTCGATATTTCTACATCGTTATAGTAATTATCTCCTCTCTGACGAACATCGATATTTCACTTCGTTATAATGTTTCTTTTTCTTCTCTCTCTCTCTCTCTCTCTCTCTCTCTCTCTCTCTCTCTCTCATCCAATCGACCATCGATAAATACATGTCACAGAAACAAACTTTCAATGGACGTACTTTGTACGTTGAATGGACGTACTTTGTACGTTCATTGGATGTTTGGTTCCACGAGGGACGCCACGGTAGAGCGGAGCTTATTTTCCTATTTTTCTTTCTCTTTTTCTTTTTATAAAGTATCACAGTTTGGATTCGATAATGATAATAAAACTAAACATCGTTCGTTATTGAAAAAAAAAACACGTTTATTTATAATAATTGATGAACAAACGAATGATTCGTATTACTTGAAATTTTTTTTATCTTTCGCAAAAAAATTGTTTTTTTTTCTCTCTTTTAAATAAACATTTTCGAAAAACTTGACAGTAAAAAACAAGGGAAAATTCTATTCGATTAATCTCCTTTTTTCGTGTTCTTGAAGAATCGCTCTTTCCAACAATTCTCTTTATTGCACTTGAAAAAATCGTCGCTCTTTCGAACTTTTAATTTGCAACTTGCATCGTTTGGGACGGCGATTCACGTTCACGGTCAATAGTTTCTTGAAATCTGTCAACGAATCAACGACAATAGACATTATAATTATTTTGATTAAAAAAAAAGAATTAATTAATGAAAGTTAATAAAAATAAATAAAATTCGAACGTACCCTCCCCGAAAGTTTAACGGAACGTCAGCGTTCTGGTGATGCTCCATTTGATACATATCACCGAGTAGTCGTGCTATTGGTATCGCTCCAATTGTCTCACGAAAAAATAAAAGTTCCACCGTCGATGGTTTGACCGCTTGGAGACTCGGCAACAGAAGAAGAAATCTTCCGAAACGTGCCGCTTGCCCGGGATAACGAAATCTTACGTATTCACCGAGACCGCATTGTGCCTCGTCTTGGAGTGCCTCGACTAGTTTCGAGTCCGACAATCCTCGGGTTTCTAAAGAAATGCAATAATGAATAATAGAAAGGATTTTAAAAAAAGTGACAATTATAATGAACAAAAAAGAAAAAAAAAATGATTTACCTGGAGTGAAAAGTACGATCGCTTTGATCGATCCACATTCGACGCTGTCGGGTGACAATTGACGGAACTTATTCATTATTTCCTGCAATAAAAAAATAATCCCAAATCAATTATTTCTATTATTGCACGTAATCGTCATAAGGATCTTTCTTAGAAATTCGTAGAAAGCTCTGTTTGCAATTTGTGCAATAGGATGTAACTGGACAACAACAAAAAGGCTCACCTTAATCGTGCTAATTTCTTCCCGAGAAGACTGTTCAGGTGGTAACCTCCTGCGGACTTGTTCGTCGTCCAAAAGTCCAGAAATATCTCGTGACATAGACCACTGTGCGAGATGAAGTAAAAAAAGTTGAGTCCAGGTTTGTCGAAGTAAAAGCAGTTCATCGTCCTTGGATAACGTTTGAAAATGCATCAAACATCGAACCCATCGAACAGCCATGAAGAGCAGTCTCGCTGTCGTCTCTTGCAAAAGCTCCCAAGTTAAAATGAAACTCGGTAAAGTTCCGTCCGGACTATGACTCGCTTCGGATTCCGTATGCTCGATAGAACCCTCGGCATCCGGTCGCGATTTCCACACGGATTCCTAAATTGATGAATATTCATTTTGATAAAACTCGTGACTTTTTGCTTCTAAAAAATCAACTTTTGACTTTAAACCACAATAATGTATCCTACTGACTTGGAGTTGGTGAAAAATACCTGATACTTTTCAGCGGACATGATGATCTGTAGGAGAGGAGGTTGTTGACCAAACGCGAACGCCGCCGGATGCGAGAGACTCGCATAAGGAGGAGGAAATTGAAGACCAAGTGGCGTCGGGGACGTTGAGTCGTCGGGTGGTTTTTGAAGTCGTGAAACTGGTCGGGAATAAGGCGATGGCCTTTGGCCACATCGCATTCTCCTGAAATAGAACAATATTGAAACAAACGAAAGAATTATAAAACGGTTGAAGTTATTGAAAGTTGTTAATTACGAAAAAAAAGTAAAAAAGTCTACCTGTGATGAGACAAATTCGCCGCATTGATATCAACCATAAGGGCGTCACGGGCAAAATTGGGCACCAAAGGGGGTGAAAGTTGGCTGACGAAGGTCCTGTGATGTGACAAAGAGTTCGAGTTCAAATCCACCCGGGGTACTTCGTGATGAGTCGGTGTCACGGAATGAGGAAGTTTGCCCGCCATTCCTGGATGGGGCTTTGGTTTTCTTGGACCCCGTTCGTGTTGTACTGCTAAACATTAATGACACAGATCCATTATTTCCCAGAGGCTGAGCGCCTTTCTTTTGACGTAGGTAAATCGCAAGAATTTCCTCGTGATCACTTATCACAATGCAGGGGAGATGAAAAAATTCTTCGATCCCAAATAAGGACAACAAGTTTTTTCCTCCACGTTGGGCCGAATTACAAGTTAGAACTTGGCTGCGGAGAGTATCGAGACAAAGGCCAAATGAGGGGCCGATGAGGTCGTGTGTTGGGTTGCATTCTACACCCACGTCAATGAGCCATCGTATCATTGATGGACCGAGAATATGGTGAGAGCGAACAATTGAGAGCAGGGTGTTCAAATGGAAGTGAACCAAAGACAAATGAACATACAGGGTGTCCGATAATTCATCGTTAAACTGGGAAGAGGTTTTAAATGTCAATATTGTAAGAAAGGAATAGCCGTTGACGAGTTTTTGCAGAATTTCAAGATCCAATTGTTTTGTATGGTAGGGAAAAACTTTGTTACTTAGAAAACTTGAAGATTATGCTTTACCAAGAGATTCTCGACGGACAAAGAGCTTTTTAGAAAGCGGGCCACGGTGTATTGTAAACCAGAGTGATGAAAAGCGTGGGAGGAAGATGAAGGATGGAAGGTGCGAGGGTGTTCGTGGATGTGGTGTGGCCAGGCTTTGGCTTGCGGGGTTTGCTACCCCGAGAAGAACCAGAGAGAGAGACAGAGAGGCCATGGAATACATATAGACACAGTTATACAACACTGGTGTCGTTCCATTGCGCTGCGGATGCCGGGCACATCATCATTAATGAGGCTGAGCGGATAGCAGCCGGTATTTTCCCACGTTCGCGCACACTGGCGTCGCTATATCCGGATTCATCCTGAAACCACCAAACCCCTCGACGATTGACCACATTGGCGCCTTCGGATTATTTGATTTTTAATTGAATACCGATTTTCGATAATGCCTCCGAGATATCGCGATCGTTCTACCGTTTGTAGGGTTTGTAATACATTATTTCAGCAAAATATATGTCCATTCCCGTGGTTATAGTTCCATCAGAATGGTTGTTATAATCGTCCGGAACATTGTCCAGAAATATTACTTTTATACTCGGGAGTATGATGGCGACATGTTAATACTGTAAAAATAAGCCAAGGGCATATTTTCTTTGGTTTGGAGGTACGGGCGATACATGATTAAAAGACAACCGATAATTAACAATAATATGCATGTTTTTCGAGGCTTAATTGGTTCGTCATATATCACTCCCTCCCATTGGCATGGACGAGGGTTTGTTCCTTTCAAAAACAATGCCCGAAGATCGTAGATGCGAACAGAATCCGCAGCAGGATCTTGGGGGATAAGTTGTCGCCCGAGTGGTCAAAGACAGAAGTTTCGAGGGTCTTTCTCCTGGTTTGTCCAACATCACATCAGCCAAAAGGGATGAAACGTCGTCGCCTTCGAAAGTGTCAACGTGTTTGCAACATCCAGCACGTACACAGCGAGCTTTCGTGAGCCAAATCAGCTTAGGCTATTCGGCCATCTCGTAGAATACGATATTCCTCAACTATAATACAACAACCCAATCTAAAACGTATCAGATTCTATCTTATAGGCATATCTCTGCCCGATTGATTTCCCGAATCCTTCGTGTGAACTTTAACATCTGTCCGAACGTCTTTCTCTCCGATTCTTTGGGTATTTAAATTCATACGTTCCTCGTCAAATCTTTTTACCTACAGTTCCAATTCCACATATGATTGGGAAGTACGATAATTCGTTCTACAGATTTTTTTAATTATAAAAAATTGATTATATCATACCGAATAAAGAGAAAAATCGATACAGTAATTCCTCGTGAATTTCCAATGCCAGAATTGTACTTCGCGGTAGAAATAATCATTCCGATTATAAAATGTGTCTCTGCGACCCGAATAAAGTACGTTTCTATCGCTTTTAGGCCTTTTGACATTAGGAATTCGATCTATCGGTAGCACAAAGCTATTTTCCGTAGTTTGCCTTCGTTTTGCATCATCGGATTCTCCATCATACACACTGATACATATGTATATATAAAATGTATATGAAGTGTATGTATACAAATAGATGGGGGTGAGGAGTTCGAACGGGAATGAGAATCGAGCCCCCGAGCCGATGGATTATAGGTCCGCATGCGCTGGAATGGACCGCGCCCTGTGCCCTTTCCGCCCTAGGTTTTTTTTTCCCGGTCGAGCGGACGCGCCAGAGCGAGAGATCGAGGCCAGAGAGGAGAAGGTGTATATTTTCACATGTATATACGTGTCTCTATATAAATATATATCGGTAATACGTACGGTGGCACGTGTGAGCCACAATGCGAGTTCCCACACGGGAAACAGCCCTCGCTTACACGGTAGAGAATTTCGAACCCCGCGAACTTCCCTTCATGTTGAAGTGGCAAACTCGCTGCCCTTGGCATCGCAGAATCCTAGAAAGCGAGAGAAAGAGAGAGAGAGAGAGAGAGAGAGAGAGAGAAAAAGAGAGTGTGTTATAGGCCATGGATCACGGGCTCACACTCCCTATTCTACTAAACGGTAAACCGATCTGTGAACATTTCAGCAGTCAGCGATCTCGAAGGCTAATCCCCGGGTGAGTGGGGTTGATACATCATCCCCACTCGACGATATTCCGGCTTAAGCTCTGACGATTTTCTCTTTCTATTTACCTCCTCTTTTCTATTTATGCATGTGCACTTTTCTCTCTCTCTCTCTCTTTCTATTTGCAATATATTCGTCTCTTCGTCATATACATGGGTATTATCGAACTTTATCCACCCCCTCATATATTTACTCAATGATACACAACCACTGGTCTTCCATATACCTATATATATATGATTATTTGTCGGTACATGTATAAATGGATGATACAAGCTCACTGTATAATCACACATGTGTTCACGTGTCCGTTTATCTCACGCTGAATTGCCATTCATATTCCCTTAGCATTCATATACATATATTTATGTCGATATATTTAGGGGTGAATTCGATAACACGCATCGGACACCCGAGGAATCTCACTCGCGTCACCGGAAATACAAGCGGGACCCAGGACACGCGTCTTGTACACGCAGCTAGAGGGAGAATCTCATGCGGTCACACACCCAAACTATTGTCATCGACAGGTTCAACGTCATGTGTTCCCTAATCGTTTCGTAATTGTTTCTCTATTATTGCTATTACGTCATAGAAATCATGGTTCGTGTTCAATTCGGGGATGAAACAAATTACAAGAATTCGTTTTATTTTTTGAGAACATTAGTACACATGAGATTACTGATGATCCTGAAATAAACATCCGGACGCCACTGGCCACGTAATTAGGGTATAAACGGCTTTAGAACAAATAGAAACTTGGGCCTATGTTGCGGGAATTGTATCTTCCCCGCGAAGCTGTGTATATGCTTCTCCGGTGAGCGTAGAACGCAGTAACGAAAATTTTTGCATTGCACGTAACCCCAGGTGTACGATAAGGATTTAAAAAAAACATCTTTTTAATTTGATTAGACTTTGGAAACAATTCTTTGGACTTCGGACGAACCGCAGTATATAGGAAAAAAAAAATGTTTTCTTCGACGATGACCGCGAATGGAATTTGTACCCGATGTCAAATATCTTAAGGTCATTTTTTGGAATGGTAATCCTGCAAGAATCTCTCGATATAACGGTTTTTGGGTACGAGAGACGTGACGATGAAAGCTCGCGGCTTAGCGCGTCGACCCGTTTTGTCCACATATCAACAACGGATCGCGGCACATTGGCCATCGGTGGAGCAGGACGAGCAGGACAGATCGTTTGTCTCGTTTCAACATCCCCCTCGAATACGATAGCTCTCGAAGCCGCGGGTTGGCCTCGTTTATCGTTTATGTGAATGGATTGATGCTGCCCGCCGCGTGTCGGGCACGACTCGCTTCGTTGCGTTACCAGCCGTTTACTCCCACGCGCTCAGCAACCCTCCTCTGTATGTGCTATCCACAAATGTTCATCCCCTTCGCTTTTTCGAATTTGAGAGACGGAGCCAGAGGCATCGTGCCCGGAGATGCCAGTATTGATGCACACATTTATACTCACAAAACTCTTATAGATATGATGCACATTTACGTCTATACGTATAAATAACACTCGGTGAACTTTAAAGCCCTCAAGCTCCAAAAACTCTTTTACAACTTGGCTATCATTTGCTTCATCCCACCTTTCTCTTTCTTGTGACGGATAAGGCAAGTAGATGCGTCGAAATCATATCAAAAGAGATGAGAATGTGATAGAACTCTAAAAAGGGGTGTCTCGACGTTGCCCTTATTTACCAAGTTGTTCGCTCAAATGCAACCAAAAAATCTGAATCGCTTTGTCATTCGAGAGTATCCTAAAATGTATTGATCCTTAATTGACAAATGAAGCTTGAAAAAGTAAGTTAAATCTGGAGATTTAACAATCTTAAAGCCACACAAATAGCTGTTCGAAAAATTGTGCTCCCCCCCCCCCCCCCCGCGCCCCAAGAAATGGGTAAAGATAAAGAAATGTACATTTTCAAAAATAGAAATTAAGTCGTGTTCACGGTATCTTGGTCCTTTAATCCGGACACGTGCGGAAACGCAACCTCGGAGCAAAGTACACACGTAGAGAGAAGAGCTTGAATAGCGAAAGGGTGAAACGAAAAGTACGCGCGGAACGAAAGAGGGATTTCAACGTGAGAGAAGCAGCGAAAAGGTCCGTCGGTCTCGAATTATGAGCGAAAACAAAGAGATCCCGAACTTTACGGGCTTTTCAAACCATTCCAGGGCAGAGTGGAAGAAAAAGAGAAAAAGAGATGGAGAGAGGGATGAAAAGTTGGTAGACGACCGATTGGGCATGAAACGTGTCGGCTCACAAGTTTTCAAACGCGTTTTATGCACACACCATTGCAAAGGTATATGTACATTTGACATATTATATATATATATATATATAGATGTATAAATACTGATAACGTATAGAAAATACTGGAACGCGAGAGGATTTGTAGCGTTTGTGTACCCAGTAGATGAATGTTGACCGTGTGTTGGAAAAAAATGGCGATGGAGTAAAAATCGTGAGAGCAGAGGTTGGAGTGACGCAATTTTTTTTCCAAAAGCATTAAAGTAGTGACCGTGTCGCCGAAACAAGCAACCCTACCGTTCTCGAGTCAACATGGTTTATCGATTTGATAAAAACAAGCGATAAAAAAAAAAAATGATGACAATCATTCAAAAAAACATCCAATTTTTTTATAAATTGTTGTATATTTCAGAGATTATCTTTCATTTATTTTACTATACATTTGAGCATTCAATTCGCGTAATTTTTGTTTCCGTTGATGCCTTTAAGTTTATTTATTTATTACTTTTATTAATGAATACACAATCTGACTGTGCGCCGCGACTAGTGAATTCGCGGTAAGTAGTTATGGTTACGAGACTTCCGCAAGGAAAGGGTGTCAAGCGAAAGCCTCAGTGAAATTCTTGGGTCCCTTAATGCCGATAATACCTAGGACTTTGCTGTAAGAGGTCGACGAATAGGGTCGAGAAAATGGAAAGGCGCAAAGAAGAGACTTTTAGGACAAGAACCTTTCGTTCTTTTACGAGAGAAAAGGTGTAAGAGGCAAATGCTTATGGCAAGGACAACACCGCAGAAAACGCGACCGTGGATACATTAGAGGGATGATGCGGGTACAGTATCTTCATCTCTCTTTCTCATTCCTCCATTTTTTCCACCCTATTCGCCATGTCGT
Organism: Campoletis raptor; assembly: GCA_948107755.1. Classification (NCBI taxonomy): domain Eukaryota; kingdom Metazoa; phylum Arthropoda; class Insecta; order Hymenoptera; family Ichneumonidae; genus Campoletis; species Campoletis raptor. The sequence goes on along the minus strand of OX403628.1, from coordinate 14,732,566 downwards.
TTTGCAACGATGTCCCATACCAGCAGAAGCAAAAAGAAAGGATATAAGGGCCGTTTCATAATCCCGAATTTTTATTCTTCTCCACATTTTTTTCACTTCTCAATCCGTACAGTTTGTAAATTTTATACAGAGTGTCTTAAGTGCGAAAAAAAAAATAAGTGGTGGTAACAAGTGGTTCGTCTAAACGATGAAATATTTAACGGTACCATCTGTTCGAAAATCATTTCATTTGATATTTTGCGAACCTCTCACGAAATGCTGCAAAACTTTTGTTCTTATTCAAATAAAATAACATGCTAAATTAAATAATATTAATGAAAATGTGGAGGTCATTCGTGATGCTAAACCGTGAGGATTTAATGGTATTTCATGAAAACGGTGTTTTGTACGAGGGTGGCCGCGGATGAGACCGTCATACAAATCCAAGTAGTAAGCCGTCTCGTAATCTTTCGGTCTCGTTTGAAACCATATTTTCGTGAAATATACCGGTGTTGCGCGATATCTGGTGATGGTGGAATGTGAAAGAGGGTAGGAGGATGAAAAGCTCGGGAGAAAATGTATGTATATACGAGTGAGAAGGGTGGAAACACTGGAGGTAGTTGAGTCAAAGAGAGCGAGATAAAACGTTAAACGCAAGCTTTTGATGGTATGCGGGGGCGGTCTCGACGTCGAGGACGATTTTGGATTCGCGGAATAATCAGAGTCCGCGTTACAGTGGGATGGCTCGAGGGCTTGTCGTGCAAGGGATGATTGCAGCCCGTGGGCAAAGCACAGCCCGAATAATCGAGCCAACGGATAGAGAGAAGTTCTCTGTACACTTTGGATGTGTCAAAGTGCGATTTCTCATCTCTCTCTCGTTCTCTATCTCTCTCCCTCTCTCTTTATCGCTATGTGCCAAGCTGAACACCTATACGCATTATGCGGCTTGCACATTGCCCGAATCCCGACAAAATACCACTTTGTGCATTCGACTCGAAGCGACGTCTGACTAAAATGTATTTTTCTACTGCGGTCTCTCAATTTTCTCTCGCTCTCTAGTATCCTCCGGCATTTTCGCTTAAAAAAATTCCCCCGTATTTGATTCCCTCTGCGTCTTTTTTTTTTTCAAGATTTCAATGGAATTGAATGCATTTCCTCATTCACAGAAAAATTATGTGGAATTCACTTAATTCCTATCTTTATCATTAAAATCGCGAACGAACTATATTGGGCGACAGGATTGTTGCATTCTCGATCACGTAAAATGCGTCGTATGCAAGTTGGACCGATTATTTATTTTGTTTAAAAAAGTCTATCCTGTGTTGAATATGGGAAGAGCGGCCTCAACTTATCGATTTTATATATTGGAATGGTTTCGTGAATCCATATACTCGAGTGCAATGTTGGGAAGTACTCCAATCTGGGAAATAAGAAAATTTGACTGAAAACTGAAAATCAATAGCCACTGCCCCGGGTTTAGGTTCGTTATTGAATATTTTTTTAAACTGAGATTGAAAGATAATTTTTTCAACAACATTGCAATTAATCATACCGCGATTTTATACAATTTCATATGATGGGAAAAAATGATATAAAACTACATTAATTTTGTTAATGGATCTCATCTCAAAGAAATAATCAAGTCCCATGTGTTGATAAACATGACAAAATACTGAATATTGAATATGGCCATCGGATGAATACAGCAGCGTGGAAACAGAGAGGTCCGTGAATATAAATAATATGGCGTCATTGATATCTCGCCTTCACCATTACTCCATTTCCCCCCAAAAATAATAGTGTAAAAAAACTAACAATGAGTATCATGTCGGTATTTTGCTCGTTAAACAATGTCGCGATCTGATTTTTAAAACTTAATCGTATACGCGTAATGTCGAGGAAGGATTGAATTCCGCGCAGGTAAAAGGCCGCATTGCCGCATTGTTCGACATGAGCTCCACATCAATATAGATACGTACGTATACAAAATTGGCATCAGAAGCGACTCGATGAATGCTTTTGCCCTGTGGGTTCCGCAAAAGGAGGGAAAATTTGTTCCCTCGTGCGCCTCATCCCCCATTTGTACCTTCTCCATCCATTCTCTCTTGTCTCTCTATACACGAGCCCGTGTGCAGACTCCCTTAACGTTACGAAGCTCTGCCACTAATTGAATCTCCTCTCTTACTCGCGTCTGGAGAGGGACCCCGCGGGCCGCTGGGAACCGGAGCACCCGTCCTGCATTAAACACCCCCGACACCCTGGCACCCTCATCCACGACAAGCGGTCTATCGTGTGCGCCCCGCCCCAATCCCTGCCAGCAGCCGAGCAATCCCACCCTCTAGTACAACTATCGCCACCACTACCACCTTCACCACCAACGCTACCTTTCCTCCTTATTCCATTGCAACTTACCTCAAAGGTGTGAGTATTTATACAGATGTGTATATTTTGATATAAATTTGTATGTCGGGCTCGTATGTGTGGATCGTTTCTTTTTTTCACCCCCCCACAGGGCACTCACTTTCTTCAATGCAAGTCGACACGAACTGACGAAGAAAGATGATGTGCACAGAATGAAAGGCACGGAAAATACGATCAAGATACGTCAAAAGGGCTTTGAAATATGAAAATAAAAATATCAGGGATGATGCAGTGTATCGGAAATTAATACGACAGCTATTGAAGCAAAGACGTCAAATAGGCTAAAGCAAGCTAGCATGACAAGACGATTTTTCGATCCTCCTGAGATCATCATTTCTTAAGATCAACAGGGAGTCTCAATTATTCTCCGAGGGTTGTTTGCATTTTGTTTTTTCAATTGATTTTTTATTGTTGTTAAAACTTGAGTATACTTAATAATAATATTATTTTCAGTATCATTATTTTTCTATAAAGATTCTTCTTCACTGAGATGCTCGAGGGTATTGTTTTTTTTTCTGACAGCACGGAGACCTGTGAGGAAAAATTGATCGAAAATACTTTTTGTCGAATTTCAACCAAGGTTGAAAGATGTTTATATATCGACTCGATTTTTCGTCACACACCCCCTCAGTCTAAAGGGTTGAAGTGTATATAATCCGAGGTGAACGGTGATTCGAAGCGTGGAAGGCCAAAATTAATAGGATTTGAAATTGAGAAGGGTTACGCGGTCCCTACTCTTTCTTCTTCTTCTTCTTCTTCATGTTCAAGAAACGAGGGAGTATATTTAATAAAAGTTTCGTGATCGCACCGTTGAAAATAACGCCACGACCAGGATATTTTTTCATGCAATCAAACTTAATTTGAAATATAACAACAGCAAAAATGTAATGAACGAGAGTGACTTACCGTCTCTGTTCATGCCAACTTGGAAACACTTGTTGAGACGACAAGCTCGACACTGATTTCTGTGGATCTTGTCGATTGGACAATGGCCTGTAATCGCCTCATGAGCTTTACAGGTATATTTACGATCGTTGTGAATACTGCGTTTGAAGAAACCCGAGCAGCCTAATCAGAAAAAAAAACAACAACAAGTGAAGGTTTAAATAGATTGAAATCGAATTACGTCCAACGAATTTATTCGAAATCAATATTATTCATGAAAATGGTACTGTATTATACGTTTGTTTTGGTGAAAAAAAAAAATACAATGAAAAACATTGAAATTCCTCGAATAAACAATGGAAATCAATCGAAAAAATGTATATTTTTGTAAAAAAAATTTGGATTTACTTTATAGAAACTTGATAAACAACAATTCTTCGATCGGCAAAAATTCAAGCACAACTCAACGATTATTTCATGCAGAATTATTGATGAGCTCACCGTCGCAACTGTAAATGCCGTAGTGTTTTCCAGAACTGCGGTCATCGCATACCTTGCAGGGAATATCGAGCAAACGGTCTCCTGAAAAAGAAATATTATTCGTTTCTCTTTTGGTTCAGGAGAGTAAAAAAAATTTTAAGATTGGACTGAGATAGAAATGAGAAATTTGTACACCTTTGTTAAAAAAAATGTCAAAGTGTGCCAAAAATAAGTGCTTTTGCGAAAATAGATAATTCGAATGGTTTAAGATGAATGAAAATAAAGAATAAAAATTTAAGAGGAAGAGAAAAAACAGTTAAGTGGTTGGCTCGAACAAAAACATTGAGGGTTTAAGAAATTACGGTTTCGGAAGAGACTGTGAAGCGATGAGCTAATCTGTTCTCTCCCTTTCGCGGCAGCCCTAATCGTCCTAATGATCCGCGGCAAGAAAAACAGGGTTGTGCCTAAGCCAACCCGTCGAAGATCCTCCCCATCCCTTTTTGCCAAGATCACTCACACTCTTCTTCAATTTCATTGGTGCGTTATATCCCGAGACTAACCCGTCAAAATCAACACGGTTCCTCAATAATTTTCACACTGGCTTATAAATTTGTTGCACAATATTCGATACGATATGCCAATTATTCGAAATGAATAAATTGATGAATAAAACCTAGTTTTTTTTACCAAGTTATCGTTTCATTTCACAAAAAATTCTTCACTTTCATCAGTACATAGTGCAGCAACAAAAACCTGCAGCTCTATGTGAATAAAATTTCGAATGAATCCCCATCAATGTATGCGATCATCAATCGACAATAGAAACATTGTTTGAACTTATCTGAACTTTGTTATCGTTTCATTTCACTAAAAATTCTTCACTTTCATCAGTAAATAGTGCAGCAGTGGAAATTTGCAACTCTATACGAATAACGATTCGACTAAATCCTTATCGATGTATAATTATCAATCGACATCAGAAATATTGTTTGATCTTTAAATGATTTCAAGAAAAACACCGAAAAATATCCAGGGGTTGAAAAAGATATTCACTAGGTTATGTAATCCAAAAAACTGAGCCACCACTAAGAATTGAAAGGTCGTGTCACTAGAACAATTTTCGACGGGAAATAATGGAAATAAAATTTCTTAACACCTCGTAGCACAACGCGAACTCCAAAACGTTTTGTTTGTTTTTTAAAACTGAATTCCATAAAGTTGAAAAAACGATGATTCAATCACAAATAAGTATAAACACTAAGAAACACCAGGAGGAAGAGAAAAAAAGTTGAAAAATAAGATGCCACTGACCTGTGCCCATCCTCCGATTTGGCTTAAGAGTCAAACATCCCTAGTACTCGAGGTTAACACGTAATTTGGTAATAATAAGCAAGGGGTTGCGAGGCGGTTCGGTTGACGAGGAGAACGACTCCGAGTTCGGATTCTGACTCGGAGTTGTGTGGCGGTTCGATGATTCCCGACTCGTTTCGACCTGGCTCCGGGGATGTCTTGACGTCGAGGTTTTGCAACACCCTCCTCCCAGTTGGCTCGTTGGCGTGGCTCGTGCGTTGTTCACGCGTGTGAGAGAAAGAGAGCGAGATGGAGGCAATGTTCGAGCACGATTTCGAGTCGACGTTACGATCTCAATACACATACGTAAAACCATATGCACGTATAGATAGTGCGTCGTGGAATGTACGTGTGGGTGTCGAGGGGATGAAAGAAGAAGAAGGAGCGATGGGAGAAGGCGAGTAGGGTGGAGAACGTTGATGACGGACTTGTGTGTAGAATTTTCCGGAGAAACTGTTTGGAGCGGTGGATTGGCCACCGTGGGGGCATGAAGTTGGTGGCGTTATCTAGGCAAGGAGGGTGAGCGGGGAATGGTAAATGTGGAAAAGCTTCGACCACACATAGACGATGAGTGTAGGTGGAAATAGAGAGAAAGAGAGAGAGAGAGAGAGAGAAATGGAGATAGGAACGAGAGGTAACTCTGTTGGTGGCGTAACACCTTCGTGGCTGGCTGGCTGGTTGGTATAATATGGGATAGAGAGGTTGAGGGTGGAAGTAGATAGCGATGCCGATAGTGGGGTGGTAGAACACCAAGGGAGGCATGGGGATGAGAAACAAGAAGGGATGCAGTGGATTGTTATACGGTGGGTGAGAATGAGATGGAAGAGTCTTCGCGGTCCAGGTGGAACGAGACCGATCCCGATGCGATGTTCCACTCGGGCTTGTATACATACAGACGATGGGGCTACAGGGATGATTTGTGGGGGTGGTAGATACCTCTATTCGTTCGTACCAACACAACGTACCAGATCTTCAATCTCTGTCTCTTTCTTAAACTATCAGCTCCCTCTCCCTCCCTATCTCCTCTCTCTTTTCATTCCCGTTCTGCTTTTCGTTCTATCCCTCGGACTTGCTGGCTGAGTGGCTACCGCGCTATCTCTCGTCACGGAGAACCACGCACAGAGGGGGTTTCCTATGTACAAGCCTGGTGCTAGTTAGCCAGTGAGATATATATATCTCGGGGGTGGTTGGTGCGGAGGCGGCTCTCTCGTTGAGGCTACATTGTCAGCTGACTCCCTCTCTCTCTCTTCCTCTTCCTATCGTTCTTTCTATATAAACCGGATTCTATCTCTATAACCAAAACACAAGTGTGTCATTGGTCGAACTCCTCCCTCTGAATTTACCACGTACGCTCCCGGTACGTTCGTCCTAGGGTCGATGGGCGTGAGCTTTTGCCACGAGGGTTGAGAGCTTCTCGACACGCCCATTTTCAACCCTTATGCCTCCACAAATGTGCGCCGTAGATGGGCTTCTCTACACGTTGTTTCCAACACTCTTTCACGGATTTGTACCCACTTTATATTACCACTAGCTAAACTCACGTATAAACATACATATATATAAATTTATATACATGTATCTTTTATCTCCTTAACCCCGTTGCTTTCTTTTCCTTCGACCTCAAATAACTTGGAATATTGTGCAGCCCTCTCTCACCCCATTCTCCCCCCTTCAACATGTCAAAATTCTTCCATCCGTACATTCAAAACTCCACATCATGTTTATGCAATTGATGATGAGAGACGCTTTTATGACATTCCTAACAAATGTGTTCTTGCTCTCGTACCTCCGCAGTGGCGGAAATAATCCGACGATAAAGCAGCCACTTCGACAAATTGTTACCAACGAACGTTGCTATCGTTTCTTTGGCTCGAACGAAAAGAAAAAGTACGCGGAGAATCGCATGAATTTGAATACGTGCACATTTTTCCGATTAATATTCCAAAACTTTTCAATTTTAGTGAAAAAAAATGTGATTTTTATCATTTTTATCATTTAACTAAGTATTGGCTTTCGCTCAAAAGGGCCAGACTTGGTAGGACACCGGGACACTCTACGGCGCACCCGATGATCGATCGCTGTCGGTGATTTTTATAAATTATTGATTTCGTTTAGGACAAAATGTGTTCGATGTGTTGAATAATTTTATCAACTCTTGTAAAGTTATTTTCAGATTTTTCTCTCAGCTGAAATATTATGTAATTTATCTTTTTCACGCAAATATCTTGACTCAAATAATGTTTGTATATTTGTGAGGAAAATTCATTCATTATCGAGAGAAGGAGAAAGTTGAAATGAATGATGCGAAGAGGGTGAAAGCCTACGCCCGAAAGTAGATTAAGCTCCGCACGCATCATAAAACTGCGTTTACACGATTCAACAACTTCTGTATAGAGTGCACGGTACAACGAGCGCGCAGTCTGCCTCCAAGACGCGGCAATCCTCTTTCGTTTCAACCCCTCCTTGGAGCTTGCGAACGTCACGGAGCTTTTGTAGCGCCTTCAGAGGGCTTTAAGCCTATGAAACCCCGAAATGGTAGAGCGATACTCGTGACATCATAAATGTACTTTTTTTTTTCTTTACAAAAACATTTTTCTGTTATTTCGCATCGCAACAGTTAAAAAATGATTTATTCGTGAAGTTATTGAAAAAGTTGAAAAATAAAATAACAAATATATAGAAAGAATACCAAGAAATAATTATAATTTTATTTCGAGTAACGAGATTTTTGGGCCGCTAATCGCTCGGATTAAGTCGCGTAGCGTTCCGCTCCATCTCTTAATTCGTTCAACAACGTGTCCCTGTAGCTCAAGTGTCGCGTGCAAGACTCGAGAGTCGAGTTTACTCTTCGATTTGGAGGGTGTTGCCGAAAGGCGGTGAACCACGTTTGCCGACGACGTTGCTGGACGACCATGGGTCATCCTCGAAACCTTGGAGCATCTGAGACGAAGACAGCAAGAGGCATCGTTCCAAGCGATCCAGAGAGAACAAATGTGTTTCTGTACATGTGTAAACTTACGTGTCCAATCGTATGTGTGTGCTCGTGTGTTTTCACTTGAGCCGCTTCGTTCGCTTGAGCAAACTCTACGAGGCCTTCTGACCACCCTGTCAGGCACGCCTCGCATCCCCGACGACCATCGTCTCTCTATAACTATACAATAAATTCGCACAACCCATGGATTTGGATACCCGAGGTTTCCACCCGACTACTCTTTGGTTTAACCGAATTTAAATCCTACAATCACAATTACACCGATATAATACCTTATCTGGGAAGATCGGGAATGAGCGAGAAGATGGGAAAGCTCACTGGACGAGAATTACATAAAATAATTCCTTTTTATTTTTTATATCTTCGGGATTTTTTCTCATTCAATATTTCGAACATTTCAAGGGGAAACGAAATTGCGAATTCCTAAAAAATTGTTTGGGTTTGTTTAAGTAATCAGAATTTTCGTGAACGGTTATCTATGACTAAAAACTTTTGACTGAATGACCTTTTTTCACAAAATGCTGATCCATCAAAAATTTGTTCACCACGTAGACATTCTTTTCTTTTTCAGCGGCCTTGAAAAACAATAATTATCACAGGATTAGAATTTAAAAAAAAACAGGAATATCACAGACTTAATCTACAATGAGGAAAGTTATGAAAAAAAATTCTTAATTTTGCTTCATCGTGTCTTCCAGATTTCGCTAGGACAGATTCGAAAAAAAGTCGTTTCTCGATATAAAATAAAGTCTCAGTTCGAATGTTGATACTTATTTTTTATCTTTAAAACTCAGTTCTACATATTTTTGAACTTAAGAATTTCAATAAAATGTAAAAAACTAATCAGTCATGAATTATTCAACAGTTTTTCATACGCAGACCATAGATTTCTAAGCAATCAACCTTTCTAAAATTTTTTATGTTCAATAGTATGCTAAAACTTTGAATGAAAGAAATCCAAGAAGAAAAGTTTAACGGACATGTTCGATCTGTCAAAAAAAAAAAAAAAAAAAAAAACAACAAAAACAAGAGAGTGCGTGGAGTTGTTAAAGGCGATGCGAGTCAGGGGTTAATTGGACAAAAATTTATCGTGACAAAAGTGTTTCTTCATCGTTTGGTTTTTGAGTATATCAGACACGATCGATAAGACTCGGTGTTTAACATTGTACAGGTGCTATGCCACCTTGGTAACGTTTCCCTCTCCGAATCTCTGTTTTTCTCTATCTCTCTTTCTCCCTCGCATGTCCCGACGAGAATGCGAGTTGGCGAAATCAGAATGCTAGGGAGTTTGTTTGCGTGATTCGGAGGGTGGTTGAAGATAAATTCGTTGTGAAAAAAACATTGTACATTCAATCAGTTGTAACCCATTTTCGGTTGTGAAGAAAATCTTGCACCGGTCACAATAAAATCGTTTAAATCGTGATTAAAAATGCTGGACCGACCATGCCTTGATGCTAAATGCACATCAAAAAATCCTACAAGAGCTCCGCAGTATCGTTCCGACGTTGACGAGAATAAAACTGGGAAAAAAAGTCCTGAAATCGAGCCATGTGGATTTCTAAACTCTCCAAAAATTTCGGTACGTCCAATGTTTTGAAAATTTAGGGTTATTGGATTTAAAAAATGCTTATAATTTTGGGAAATAAAAAAATCAATTTTTGTTACTTATTTTTGGAAATCCTTTTCTATGCATTTACCTTCTTGATCAATTTTTTTCGTAATTTTTGAAGAATCAACCTTGTCCAATGATGGATCCAATGGCGGATGGATCGAAAACGCTTTGCTGCGAGAGCGAAAAAGCTCCAGCATATTTTCCTCAACCGGGAGATGACTTGCCACCAAAACCCGAAGGTCCTATGAAGGCCATAGGTCCGTGGGCGACCGGTCGAGTGACTTACAGTCCAACGGATGGAATGACCGGACTTCGGCCTGTCGTTGATCGTTACTCGATTACGAGATACAGCGCAGTTCAATGGAGAGCTCACAATCGAACTTTTTTTGATCAGACCAACGCTGTGATCGGTTATGCTCAGTATGGCAATAAATATTTGTTTAAACGCAATTACAAAAAGGAAGTGTAAAAAAAAAACACAAAAATTGCCGTTTTTTAGATCATTGGCGAATAAATCAAAATTGATAAATGCACAAATTTACAAAGAGACGGATGGTCATCAAGCGGAAAATCGTGATCGTTTGAGTCAGCGTGCAAGCGTCGTTTATGGATGGAAATCAGAATTGGAGCGATGTTTGGCTGAGATGATCGAAGAAATAGAGCTTTTGGAGGGTGAACGTCGTCGAGTTAAACAGTCGCTCTCAGTTCTCACGATTCCTGAATCGATAGGTGGTGATTTTTTGCAATTAAGATCGTGTCGTCTCGAGCCTGATCTTGTCAGAGATCGTGTCGAGGATGAGCTCGTGAAGGTAAACTTCATTCAATTGAAAGTTCAATATATATATATATATATTTAATTCCATAATATCCTTAGCGGATCGGTGCAACGATAAGAAACTAAAAATTATTCACGCTTTTGAAGTGACTTTGAAATATAATCAACACGAAAAACAATTACAAACGAAGGGAACTATAAATTGTACGATATTTGTTATAAGAAAGAAAACATTTCTTAAAATACATCTCGTAAAAAATCAAATATAAAATCGAACGAAAAAATGAATATTAAATTCAATGAAAACCAAAATTTTTAAAGTAACAAATTTTGAATAAAAAGAGATTGCCTCATAATTGTGTTTTGAGTCTGAGTGAAATATTGAGCATGAAACCTGAAAGCAACCACATAATAAAGTTTTTTAATGGACTTCATTATCATTTTGTTGGGATTACGTAACGTCCAAAAAATAACTTTATAAAAAATCGAAAACCAATTAGCAACGAATTTGTAACTAAAAACCAACGTTTGCCTGGATTCATAAAATATGTTTAATATTATATTTGTATTTTTGTGAAAATCCGATTCGAAGCGATTACATTGAATTTGATTAAAATGTGTTGTTGAAAGACACACTGAAATTATTTATCAAGAAACAGTGTTTCATCTGTTGAGTGTAATCGATTTGGCAAGGCGCTTTATAGAGTCATGCAAATTTCATTTGACAAATTATTCCATGACATCAGGAAGTGGCTCTGTGTTCGGAAATACGAGACACCCTCGTGAAATTGCGGGAGCGGATCGAGGTACAGCTCGTCGAGTTAAAAACCGCAAAGTCGAGGATGGAATTTGATTTTACGGATAAAAGGGACGCTTATGAGATAGACAGTTGTTGCGTTCATTTGAACAGTGACTCACCCTTGATCCTGACAAAAGCTGGAGCAACGAGAGTTCCTGCAGAGTAATTATAAAAATAATTATATAAAAAAGCTCTTAGACTCCTAAAAAATTCTATTAAAACGCGATCGATTGATGGATATTGAATAATTGTTTAAATATTTAAAACAAAAGGCAATCCACCGCTGCCGGATATGATCATTTTACGAGAGAGAGCCTCGACGCGGGTAAAAAAGTCAAACAAAAATCAACCGACCTCAGATCAACCTTGGATTCCGTTTATTTAAATGCGATAAAAGATCTGAGAGGGCAAGCCATGGCTGTCGATGAAGCACTGGCTGAAAAGATCCACATGACCGAAGAAATTCGCCAGGAACTCGAGGCGGCATTAGTCAGAGTAAGTTTATAAAGATAAACAAACAAAGGCAAAAGAGGGACGGAAATGATCATTTTTTTCTTTCGATTCTTTCAGTGCTTGGCACAATTATCCAATACCGAGGCCCTTATCGAAGAATTGCGCGGAGCTGCAAAAAGAGTAAGGGATGCTTTGAAAGTCGCCCAAACGCGTTTGGACAATCGATTGGAGCGTCGGAACGTCGAGAGTTGTCGAGATGTTCCTCAATATGGGTATGACACTGTAGAATAATTTATCGAAGACTAAAAACACTGAACAATCGAATAAATAATTTGCTCATTAATTTGAATGTAGTAGTTTCGTCAAAGCGTTTTTCGCCAGAATTTTTTCTGACCACACCTTTAAGATACCATTAAGAAAATGTGTGTAAATTATTCAAAGAATTCACCGTTCAGTTTTCGGGACATTTGCAATAAAAAATCGTACAATTTTACACGCGTTTTTATACGAACCGATAGAAAATTTACATTTCCAGAAATAACTTCGAAACTTTTCAATAGACTTTTTTCATTTTTTTTTTAATTACTAGAAAAACATTGACAAAGTGTGTTGACAAAAATCACGAATTTTCACCGTTTAGTTTTGATTATACAGCGATAAATGTGCTCTGGGCATTGAATATGGGAAAGGTGATTTATTTCTAAAATTCTAAACTTCATAATAGACCATTTTTCCGAATGTTGACATTCTTCTGACACTTGATATTATTAGATTATTCCGCAAGTTATATCCAAGTTTTCAAAAAATAAACAGAGACTTTTGAACGTGACTTTTGAGCGAGGCTACTACACGATAAAATTTTAATAAAATTTACAATGAATAATTTGAACTTGCAGTTTGATCGCAGAAGTAAGAGAATTGAATGAAAGCCTCGCGAGAATGGAAGGACAAGTAAGAGAAGCGGAGGAAGCACAAGCGGGTTTAGTAAAAGCGAGAAACGATCTGGAACGCGAAATAGTGGTAAAAAAGAAATCGCTCTGGGTGGACAGAGATCGGGGACAATTGTTGCGCTCTTTTTACCCCTCAGCCGAAGAGCTTTCCGGCCACGCGTAAAATCCCAACTCCACGCTTCTTTCTCTTTTCACAGCCAGGATTTTTCTACTTTTAAATTAATCCTTTTTTTTCTACTATCCTTTGTATTTTGTCCGTTGTCCTTGTGTGTGTTTTGTATTGTACTTTTTTATATACACTTTTACATCATTTTTTATACGCTCTTTTGAGCTGTTTATGAAATATATTTTTCATTTTTCGATTTGGTCTTTTATTTTAGAATTAAATAAATGTTCAAGCGAATTGAGTCTTTCAAATAATTTTATAAAATAATCAAAACACGCTTCTCGAGTGTTTGGGTTTGAGGAGAAAAATTCGACTAACGAAATTATAAAAAAAGTGCAACTGTCAAAAAATGTCCTATGGATCATTGTTTTTATTAATTTTCTAACCATCCTTCATCTGTCACTGTCACGCGCTCTCGAAATAGGAGCCGATAAATGTTTGATCTTAGTTAGAAAAAATCTAACGATTTTTATAGTATTATTTTGATAAATATGCCGGAAGCGGTAAATTGTCAAGAATTGAAATTGGCGCAAAGTCCAAATTCAATAAAATGCACAGATCGAGATATAGAGGAACCGGAAATCCCGAAAGAATTGCGATTAGTGCCCAATCGAAAATCACCAAAGTGTACAGATCGCGTTGCTACGATAAGAAAATGTGAGGAAGGAAAAATTCGTGATTCGCCACGAGACCATGGGGCTGTTAAATTTACGGAATGTCCGAACGCGGACGAATCTAAACCCGAAGTGGCCCGACAAGGATGTCCAACCACCGGTGATAATTGTGCAAATATGTTTGAAATTCTTCGTAGTCAACCGGAAGACGATTGCACTCCACCCCTGGGGCCTTTCCCTCGAACCTCGTTCAATGAATCGACGCCCATGGAATATTGGGCGCCTCTCGCTGATTTTACTGGTTCGAGACCCGGTGTTGATCATTTGACCGTAACTCGGTACAGTCCCGCTGAATGGCGACTTCATGATACGCGAATTTACAACGCAGCACACGAAAGTATCCACAGAGAGAGGTTTGCAAGATATTTTCTTCCTGGTAATTTGCAATGTCGACTGATGATAAGAAAAATGGAGCATTCTTTTCGAATGAAAATAAATCGTCGCAAATATTAACCCTTTGAGTTATGTTGCGACGTTTGTTTTTTTTATAGTTTTTTGGTATTGAATAATATAGCGTAAGGAAAATTCTAAACTTTCTCTTTTTTTAATTAACTCTTTAATTTTAATTTTAATTTTTTTAATTTTCTCTTTTTTTAATTTTTGTTGTCTTGTGTATAATTCGAATTTGTTAAAAAAAAAAAAAAAAAAAAAGAAACAGTGTCAAACTGCACGTGAGAAAAAAATGTATGGCTCAGAGGGTTAATAGGGTAAGAAATTTCTTTGAGTTTGTTTGCGGAAAAGTTTTTTTTTTGGGTGGACTTTTAAGAAAATCGACCGAAGGTAACGCGAACTAAAATTGAAAGTTTCGATCATGATATCATGTTAAAGTTCGTTCGATTAATTTTGCTATTAGACTCGTTGCTTTCAACGCTCATGGTTGCATGGCACGAGTATTTGCTCAAACTGACAAGGATCAACAGGACAACAACATCCGACTGAATTCAAGATTGAATCTAATCACACGTTGGAGATGCGAATTACAACGTGGTATCGACGAATTTACGACCGAAATTACATTGTTGCAAAATGAGAGTAAAAGATTATCACGTTGTATCCATGCCGTGCATTTGATAGAATCCATTGACAAAGACATGAGAAGTGTTAGATGTTTGAGAATGGAGTACGAGCTCGTTCGCGACGAAGTCGAGGAAGAATTAAGCAATGTACGATGTTTGAATCTGAAAAAAAAAGAAAAATGTTATTACAATATGTAGATTTAAATAATAGGAGAAGGTTTTTATTTTTTATTTATGTAAGGAAGCGGATCTTTGTGCCGATACAATTAATTTGTACTCCCGATTCTTCGATCACATAAAAATTCAAATACGGGAACTAAAGGACGCGAAACAACGTTTGGAGAATGATATGGCGGATAAAAAAGATGCTTATGATATTGATACCGAAGCAAGATCATTAGACATTAAATCTCCGACACTCGAATGGAAACCTGGCAGTATTAAACTGCTCGAAAAGTCATTTATTTATTTATTTATTTATCAATGTTCTGTTTCTTAAGGAAAAAAAAATTATAAAATTCGTTTAATTCGCAGTCAATCGACTCCAGGGAGTTACGAGCATTATTCGAAGGAAGCTATAGAAATGGGTCAGACAACTCTGCAAAGATCGAGAATTTTTCTTTTGAATATGCGTGATGTGTACGGTGGACCCGTGAACAATCTTCGATCTCAAGCGAATCGCGTTGACGCGGCTCTTACTCGAAAAATCGATGAAACTGTGCAAGCAATCAGACGTTTGGAAAATGAATTGACACAGGTGAGTCCCGAGCAAAAACAAATATTTAACAAGAAAATATTGACCAAGAGAATTAAATAATTATAAACTTGTCTGAACAGTGTTTAAAAGCGTTATCCGATGCAGAAGTTTTAGTAAACGAAACACGAAATGCAACGAAAAAATTGGACGGTGCAATGAAGTGTGCACAGACTCGTATCGATCTAAGAAGTCATCGAAGCAAAGTTGAAAATTGTCGCGACATTCCACAATTTGGGTAAAGAAACAAATTGTTTAACAAATATTTAAACTTACGAGTAACGATTGTTTTTTTTTTCTTTTCCATCGCAGATTAATCGATCAAGTGAAAACCTTGTCCGAAGGTGTGAGCGCTATGCTTTCGCAAATCGAAATGGCAAACAGCACCATCGACGAATTGACTAAAGCGCGGGTATCACTGGAGAGGAATATTGTGATTAAAAAAAAATCTCTGTGGGTCGATCGCGATCGATGTCTTTTCATTCGTTCTTTTTATCCAACTGTACAAACTTTGGCTGGTTATTAAATATTCATGTCATCATTTTCAGACTCTTTTCCTGTAACAAAATGTTTATTAAGCATTTTTTAATCGAACAATTGGGCAAATTTCTTGGAGTGCAAAAAGTCTGAAAAGTATTCAAATATTAGGTTTTAACCCTTTTAGTCATAGTGGAACTTCCGTTGGTCCCTTGTTTCAATTTTTTTTGATAAACTTAAAAAAAAACAAGTGAACAATCATTATTTATTAGTTTCAGAAATACGACGAATTTTGTAATTTCTCATGAAAATAATATTTCTCTACAAAACTACTATGAACAACGGAACAATTTTTCACGAACTCATCAAACTCCGAAGATATTTGGAGAATTTTTCTAAAATTTATCGTACGACGTGTTTTTCTTCAAAAAATCAAAAAAACAAATAATTTTGACTTTCAAATTTGAAGTCCGTATTCGTATGAGACTAAAAAGGTCAAATAGAAAGGATTTTGGGGTGTTCGTGGGACAGAAATAATGGAAAACTAGTCCATTACTTCCGAATAAATGTAGTCGAACGATTCAATTAAAATGGTGCAAATTTAATGAAAAAAAAACTCCGAAGATTAATACACTGAAATATATATATATCTATATACAAAAACAGTTTTCAATTTCTAATTGTTTCGTTTCTCCGACGACGATGTATGAAAAAAATGAATGAAAATGCAGTAAACTGATGCAGCTGGGGACTAAAGTTTCGGCACGAGGTTATACTATAATATAATAATATAATATATACACGTACGAGCAAAAAAAAAAGAGAAATAATGGCGAAAAACAAAAGTGTTGTTCGCAAGAAGCTAAGTTTCAAGCTAGAATATCAGCGTCGGGCGATACAGCAATTACGAATGAAAGTTTTCGTCTCGACGTCCGAGCGAATGAAAGAGAAAAAATAAACGATAAAAAGAAAAATAATAACGACCTATTCAATACGAATTCTCGTAGCTACGAAAGAAAAAAATATGTCTGTATCGATCGAGCTGCTTCAAATTGTTCGACAATAAATAATGCAACACGTCGCACTGACAATTATATGATTCTTAAAGGTTATACAAGTTGTAATTACTTAATCGGCCATACCGTAAGAATATTCCTAAAAAAATATCGTTTTGTTATTTTTTTCACGTTTTCGTTTGTTTTTTTTTTGTTCATTATGTTTAGAAAACAACAATATTAAGTATCAAGTATTATATAATAACATGTAACATTTTTGGAAGTTCCT
Source organism: Campoletis raptor (assembly GCA_948107755.1). Classification (NCBI taxonomy): domain Eukaryota; kingdom Metazoa; phylum Arthropoda; class Insecta; order Hymenoptera; family Ichneumonidae; genus Campoletis; species Campoletis raptor. The sequence continues at coordinate 14,715,499 of OX403628.1, read as the reverse complement.
GGAGCGGGCGTTCAAATAGTACGTACTTGAAAGTTGAGTCTTTTAAATGATTCTTTCCGTTCTTTTCAATTATTTTTTTGTTTTTTGCAAATTTTTTTTCAATTTTATTAAACGTTAAGCAAGTTTAGCTTGCCGTCTCTCTACTTCGGTTAATAAAGAACGGAGGAACTCGGGAGACGCCAAGAAAGTTCGTTAATTATTATATTTCATTTGGGTTGCAGTTGCAACCGCGTAAGAATTACGAGTTAAGAGATATATTGAGCGTTCATTTGATGAATTTTCATAGACTTTAGTTCCTGTTTGCGATCGATAATTCTACGCTACCTTAATTTCGTGGCTTCAATTGATACAATGATATTATTACGAGTTTTTTTTTTTCTTTTCATTTTTTGTTTTTAACGAAAACGTTATGATTTCGTGCAATTAAACTTAAGTTCCTTCAATTTTTATGTTCGAACTATTGTGAGAGGAGAGTTTAATCGAAAAGAAAAACTACTTATAATAACGTAATTCCCGGATTACGATGATGTATCAATCATAATTACATATTAAATCAATACGAAGAACGCTCCGAAAAACAATTATCATAAATCTTCAGATCTTGATAGATATCTAAAGATTCGTCTCTCTCTCTCTCTCTCTCTCATTACAATATATAAGTTCTTACATACATTTTTTTGTTTTTATTTCTCAATACTTGAAAATGACGCGATGTATTCGTATCTTTCGATCCCCAGCCCAGCAGCTACGTTAACACTTTTTTTTTTGTATTCAAGTCTTTGATGCGGCGCGACGAGAGAGTCTCAAATTTATATACGAGTATCAAACAAAACACTGTTTCTCAAGATTCAACATCTTGGCTCAAACTTATATTTTTTTACATCAAAATAATCAACGCACATATTAAATCATTTCAACTCAAAGATCATTTTGTTAGAACTCTCTCCTTTTTTTTTTCAATGAATAATGAATCACGGAACAAATGAATAACCGAATTTCCGGATTCGTCCGGAAAAAAACTTGCATCATAAGCCTTATTGATGTTTTCAATGAAGTAAAATAAAACAAAATTGAATAAATATTCTACATTTATCTTGTCATATTTTCAACGTGTAGAGCTAGCTAGCGTCTATTACGTGGTTTTTTTTTTTTTTTTTAATCGTTTCATTTACTTTTTCAACTAGTGGTAGGTATTTAGGTACGTTATAAATATTTTGTTATAGTCGGAGATATAATGTTTACAATATATACAGGAAGAGGTATGACGATCGTAGTTAGCCTGGAGCACGTTTCGTTTCAAACTTCTTTCTTTCTTCTTTCGCACCTATCTATTATTTTTTGCACTCTTAAAACACGATTCGAGTTGCGTTGTTTTTTGTCTCTTTTTCATGACAAATAGCGAATCGTTTATTTCGTCTTTTCTTTTCAACTGCCACGTTCTCATGCAAAATGAACGATTCGCCATTTGCATTTATTGCGAAAAAAGTGACACGGTTTTTCATGGCGTTATAAAAAGCTGGGACGTTTTGCTCGTCGATACACTACGAATACATTTACTCACAGTGGACACTCATAATCATTTCGAGTATAGACCGAACAACGCGCAAAATAAGTCTTACAGTCTCTGTTTTTAAATTTGTTGTAGGAACAGGACAAATAATTGGCGGACTTGAAATTTCGTCGGTCCATGGATAGACTTTGCGCGATGTTAATTCAAGGATAATTGAGAGCCGTAGGTTTTTAAAAATCCCTCTATCACTCACTGATGATTAATTCATTGTTTAAAATGCCACTACTTTTTTATTTATTTCTTTTGCTTCTCTCTTCTTCCTCTTATGCAACCATGAAATATTTACATGAATTACGAACGAGACGAGCTGATGGGTAGAAAAAACGATTATTCGATACGTGAATGTCTTGTTTTCTGTTGTTCTTCTTTTTCTCAAAGTGTCAATGAATCAGTATGAAATTGTAAATGTTTATTAAATAGCGAGGCTTTTGAAGTTGTCTGAATATTCTTTGTAGCATGGTATAAAAGTTTTGGAATTTAACTATTGGAAAACGGTGTTTTTTGTTTTGTTTTAATGTTTATATGTAAAAAAAAAAAGACTATTGAACTCACTCGCCCGTAATCCTCACTGAAAAAACACACTCGCTCATTCACACATTCATACACGCATACACACACACGCACGCATACGCTGTATCGTTGCAAAACAATCTTATCACGCGGACTGTATGCAACGTGTAAAAAAAGAGCAATAAACGCATACTTATTTGTTGTTGCTGTTGGTTTTTAAGCCATTGGTATATGCTCCTCCGGCGCTATTTCATCCAATGTTACGGGAACCGCGAACCCACGAGCTACCAGCTCGTCCGCCAATGATATTACACCGTGTTTTTGAATGTTTAGGTATAAACTCACGTAAATATTCGAATCTATGTATCCCTCGATTTGTGCTTGTCCGATACTACCCGAACACATTTGAGCTACTACGTCATACGCTTCCTGCTTCCATTCGCCTGCATGAAAGAAAAAACAACAAAATAATAAATAACACGTCAATAATCATTTTTATCCAGTTATATTTCGTGAAATAGTGAAAGAGAAAATAAAACTTACCGTCTACCGGCTGTATATGCGCGAGAAATACTTCAATCGCTTGAAAAGGGAGGGTTAAGTAATCGGACCGGATTTTTCGCATTTCTGCATTACTAAAGGTCCAATAACCACCATGATCCACCAAACGGACCAAATTTTGTTGGCCATTTGGATCGGGATTTTCAACGTACGCTCGAACCCATCGATCGTACCATTTTGCCACAACTAACATTCCCTCTGTAAATGAAAAAAAGAGAATTGAAGAGAAATCAAATAAAATTTTGCGTTGATGTAAATAATGTAAAGAATTTGGGGACTAACTGGAAAGCTGATCGGGCACTGGAGGAGATTCGATGGTATCGTAAAGCTGAGTCATATTCTGATCTAAAATTCTCAACGACGGATACGTCGGATGCGTGGGAAGTTGTACAAATAAACGACTCGGTTTGAGTATGTGACAGACGATAATGTCGTTGTTGACACCTTCGACAAGCGGTAAATGCATCAATTCCGAAACCCATGAGATTTCTTCCGGACTCCTCAGTATTGATATTTCCTCGAGAGTAACAGAGGGAAATTTCTTTGAGGGAAACTTTTGCCTTATCATTTTTAGGGCCGCTTTTATACAATCAGACGTGCCGGTTACCAGACAGATTTTCAAGTCTTTTGCAAACGGATGTCGCTTCACGGCGATATTAACACCCGTTTGGGTATTTATATCGTGAAGAAACGTGCCACGTTTGCCAATCAAACGACCAACGAGCGTTTGCGGTACCGTGAATTCATAACTCGTTGGATTATTGTCTTTAGCGTGTCCCTTGATACTTCCACCTAAATAATGAAATTTTTTGTATAATTTTTATTTCAAGGTATTTCCGGAGAACGTAGACGACACGAGAGTGGCATGGATCGATTGATGAAAGTCTGAAAAAATACCTTTTCCACTATCCGTGCTCCCTTCGCTCCTGACCTCGTCAGTGACGCTTCCTTCCAAGACCCCGGATACGGGGCTGTGATTAGCGGAGTCTCTCTCGCAAATGACCTGACCTTGAGTTACTTTAGGATCGCTGATATTGGTTTGGTCGCGAGACTCTGATCGATTATCGACAACGTTATTATGGCAATCGTTCGATAAGGATGAAAGCTTATTGTTTCCAGCTTGTATCAACGTTGCATTGGGAATAACCGCGGAAGTTGTTTCTTCTTCCTCGGTAACGTTGTCAAATATTTGAACAATTTTGTTATCGACATTCTCGCGACTACCTCCATAAATTTTAACACTTTTTTTCGCGATTATTTCACGCATTGATTCAGACATATCGAAGTTAGTAGTTTTAGGATTGCTTCCGAGAACGACCGCTTGGCAAGTCTTCATTTCGTCGAGACTCTCGTACCAGCAGGACTCTTTATCCTGCAGTGATTTTCCCGAGTGCATGGAAATTTGCTGGGAACCTGATCGTCGCGTTGGTATATCGAGGCTTTGACTCACTCTCCTCGGACTACAGTGGGATTCCTCGCTATTAGTGTTTGAGGTGTTCAACGTGTAAGACTCGTCGATGTGGATCCCCGAATCGTAAAGATTCGAATGTCCTTTTTGGGCCGTTTTATTGTTTTTACAATCTTGCCTATTATCATGGATTTCTCCTCTCAATTTGCTCACTCCACCTGGGTCAACTCTGTCTACGCGTCGGCGTTTGTACCAGAAAAAGCCAACGATAAAGGCGAACGCGGGTAACGTCCACTTTACCAGTTGTATGTTCCTTGCCGACATCCTTCAAGTCCACGGTAGCTACGATTTTTCAAAACTCGTGCAAACTGCCAAACAAACAAATTTCATCATATTAAATTACAATTACAATCTTCCAGAAACACACAATTATCCAAATTTTTCGGGTGTACAATCAAATTACATATTCAGAGACGATCGAAAAGATTTTACACTCCTTCATCACCGTATACATTGACAGGTCGAAAATTACATCACATACAAACAACCAAATGTCAAGCTGCTCAAAACATTTGATCACCGCGACGATATTTTAACTTTCATACGAAATATTTTATGCAAATACAAATTCGATAATGGACCATCGATCAATAATTACCATTTATTATTGGACATAAGTCCGTAATAAATGTATGAATTCAAATAACAAAAGGGCAGATTTCGATATTATTATTAATGATGAGTTGACATTTTCAAGACCAAAAAAAATCACGTGTCACGAGGTGATCTGCTTTCGATTGGACCTTTTTTTCCCCATCTTGAGCGTGTTTCACTGTATTTCATTTCGCGCAAGCGGTCGTGAAAGTATTTAACCGTTAAGCGAGAGGGACCAACGCAATGTCGATAACCAAGAACTTTGAAGGCCAAGAGCGATATTGTTTCTACATAATAGGCAATAATTGTGTTCTGTACGGGTTCTAAGATGATAATAAAAAAAAATACACAAATTTTTCATTAACGACAATTTACTAACGAGTACGTGAGGGAGTGAAGAAAAAATGGTAAAATGAGGAAAGGATTTTGAAAAAAAAAAAAAAAAAAAAAAAAATTAAATTAAAAAAAGAAGACTCTCGCCCGCTGTGATACGAAATATTGGTTTAACAGCACTTGTAGGCTTTTGAGAAGGCATGCAAATCGAAGCTGTTGTAACAAAAAAATATCCACAAATCCCACAACAATATGAATTTAAACTAATGCGAATATACACAACGGGTGATATTTTTAGCAGCGCGAAAGCCAAATTTTCTACAATTTAATAAAATTATACAACAAAAATGGCCGCATGATCGAAAAAGTCAAAAATCTTGTTGGACTTTTGCCAAGTTGCCACAAGTGTGAGATACCGGTTTTTGTCCGGTCACTTTGCAATCCTGTTAGCTCATGAAGAAAAGTCGATCTCGCGTGTACACCTATCGAGAAGTATACATATACATATATATATACACATTCACGTTCATACGCTTATATATACATGCTCACATCTATATATCGTTTCAAGAGGTAAAACAACTCGAACACTCGTCTGGAAGGCTCATTGCCCTGTAATATCGGGCTACAAAAGTTTTGCCGGTTATTACTGTAATAATTTCTGAATGCTAATGCAATATCACGGAACACAATCTCTATTGCCCATTTTTTCATTATTCACGTCTTGTTAAATGAATAACGCAATAAGAGACTCCTTTGTTCAACATTTCGTTGAATAACAATAATAATAATCAATATTGTAATTCATTGAATTTCAGATAATTACATTTGAAAAACTCCAGAAACTTTCGTCAAGTCATTATATAAACACACCGAATTCCTCGAAAATATTTATACAATTATGCCCTACGTTGGAAAAGAAAGAAAAAAAAAAATTTCCATCACTAAATCACCTATATTTCGAATTTTGGACATTGATTCTCTTATATAGAGAATCGTTGACGATCTGAGATTTTAAAGTTTGAAAATCGATGTGTAAATGTTTGAGCAACGGTTGAAGAAGTAAGTTCGCGATAAGGTAGTTCGGAAGTTTACGAATTATTGATTTCTTATCGCGTCGTATAAGACGAAGAAGAGGCATAGATGTTGCGCGAGGACGGGAACGAGGGTTGAGATAAATTTCTTTTCGATTATAATGATAAATTAAACACGATAGACGATAGTGAAAAATAAAATGATTGCAAAAATGTCAATATAAATGATAAATAAGATGTAATATGAATTAGAATATAATAGAAAATATGGAAATAATCTGAATGAAAATGAAGATAACAATGTAGTAATTATAGAACAGAAAATAAATATTGTTTTTTTTTTTCCTAAAAATACTCACCGAAATGACAGCCATGCTCGAAACGATAATTTAACCGAGATAATGAAACAAACGGTCTGGTAATAAATGGAACGATAACGAAAAACTCTAAGGAATATTAAGCTAACGAAACTGGCATATGGAAACACCAAAACAACAATTTTAACGAATTTACAAACAATACAATGTCTATAAACACGAATAATCAACTAAACGAAATCGCGGACAAACGGACAAAGTTTTGTACATGAAGATATACGTAATAACTTAGAAACGAACGAACGAAAAACAAAAAAAAACACAACGAACAATAAAGACCGAGGAAACGTATCACAAACCGAACAAGACCTGCGCGTAACTAGAGGGACAATTCGCACGTTCACCGGTTTTCACCACGTGGTAAAAGTTGGATAGAATTTACGCGAGGAGGGATCTTGGAGAATAAACAGCGCAGTCGCGCAGCATAACGTTCTCGTCTCACGAGCCAATATGATGGAACTAAAGGAGAAAAGAGACAAAATGCCCCGGAGACGACGAGAGGAGAAATAAAAATCTCAATCGTTTTTTTTTTCGGTCTCCTTCTCTCGACAGGTATATACGACATTCATTCACGATGTTTGCCGGCTAAGCGAACAGTCGTGACAGATACACGGACCTGTGAGACGAGAAATAATCTCTCCACAAGATATCGACCCTTCCCATCCACGGACATTCCTTCCTAACTGTGGAAATTATTATTGATCTTTTTTAAGATTATGTATTCCGACAGATTTAGATACAATAATTCAAAGATCATTCTATCCCAGTATTCTCGCTGCAATAAATTCTAAAATAAGGGCCTACATAGACCTGAAAAGGTCTAGGAATTTGTTTTTTTTTTTTTTTTTTTTTTAATAATATTTTCATTCGAGAGTGTCAATAGATAATTGTATTTATAATTTTTTAAGATTTTACTAAAATCGATAACATTTTGTAGCAATGAAAAAAGAAATTTCATTGTAATTTAAGAGATTCTTAAACATCAAAATATTGTTTTTTTTTTCAAAGAGGTGTTTCTGAAAACAGTGAAGGTTCTCGATAACTTAACGATCGATCTTCCTGAAATTTGGTAAAATTTCGGGGATTTGTGCACAATTATCTACTTATCAGCTCATTTGTTTTCATTATTATTTTTTTATTTTTTGAAATTTTATGCTTACGTTGAGAACGATATGTCTGTGCAAATAAAGAAAAAATTGTTACAACGAATACATGCCATCGGAATTGAAAAAATGAAAAAATCTCAGCTCATCTTACAAACGAAAATAATTCTACTTGATCGAATTGAAAAAACTTCGAAAAATTGATTTCAAATCCTAAGATCAACTCAATTTTTAAATAAAAAAAATAAATGTATTAAATACAATCAAATGAATATTTAATTTTCAATTCATTTCATTAAAGCACTTTTAGTTTACAATTTTATTATTTCTATTTTAAGGAAGTCTAACGTTTTGTACGAACATGCACGTACGAAAGATTTTTTACTCGTGTCCAAATATGTTTGTTTACACGAGTAAAAGTAGCTACAACTATTCAGTCGGTACATTTAAATCTTCGAAAAGCTATCGAATTTTATATCGTTCGAATGTAAAGCGAGAGTCTGTGTCATTCGATTGTGTTTTTGATTTTTCTGTACGACCATAGGATTGGTTATCGCAGAAAAATGAATAAAAATTCGGTTGCACCTGAAGGATGCGGATTCCAAAATGTTTGTCACTATTCAAACGGATTTCGATAGTGCAGGGGTAAAATACTTGAAACTAGGTGTCCTGTGGAGGTTCAATGTGCCCTCGGAATGTTCAGGGCGTGCAAGCTGGTGAGGTCAGTGTGTGGTAACCGTGTGAGTGAGGTGACTATAGAATAAAACGTAAGATCAACGATAAACAGAGAAAAAGAAAGAAAGAGGAATACCAGGAAAAAGAGCAGGTCGAAAATGAAGAGTGTATTTCAGTCCACTGGTTTTTTTTTCCCAAGGATTCAAAACCCCTGTCCTTCGACATGGAAAACCTTTTTCGACTTTTCAACGACCATAAATTCCTCTACAGTCTCAGTTTCTAAACGTAAAACTTTCAATACCTAAAATGATTTCATTCCAACGAAAATTTTACAATAAAATTATCGATATTTATCGATTCATGAAGAAAAAAAAAACAAGAATCGAAAGAATCGTAAAAAAAAAATAAGGCGTTCGAAGGGTCGATTCAATTACGTGTATGTAAATGTCAAGAAATGTTGGCTAGGCCAAGTGTTTCTTCTTAGCACATCGTCGAGGAGTCATTACTCTCTTCGGCTCGCTTGCTCAAACCATTTTCACGCTGGACTTTTGGCTCTCGAAGAGTTGCTCGAGAATTCTCTGTGCGAAAGAGTCTCGTGTGTCTCATGAGCGATGAGTCATTTACCGTATAGACTATCGTTTATTTTTATTGTCCTTTACACGTAAATATTATGGAAAAAAAATCATTGAAATACAAAAAATTAGTATTATATTCTCCCCTTCTTGTTTTTTTTTCTAAATCAACATTGGTATTTTATTAATGATCAAAAATTTCATTATTACCAAGCAATCAGTATTTTTTTCGGGGTTGATATGAGTTTCTTCAAAAATTGAGACCAAACATAGAACTTTCCGAATTGTATAAATATGTAAGACTAAAAAAAAACGTTCTGGAAAATGGTTCGAAGTAAATCAAGGTCGATTTGCTCATAACGAAGCAATGATAAGAAATAAAAATGGAACAATGTCATTTTTTTCTACTAAAAATGTACACGTGTCTCGGAACATTTTGTTGTTAATATCACGTTTCATGGATTTCAATAAGTTTGGAGGTCTTTATCTCGAAAATGGTTTTAAATAAACGATATTCAACAGAACTGAGATTGTGAAATCGCTGAGGAAGGGGGAGGGGTCAGAGTTTTAAACGTCGTGATACTAGGAGATGAAAGATTGTCAGTATCATTTGGAAACTGAGAAATCGATGTTTGAAATGCTTCGAAATTTCTAAGGAATCGTTGAGCAGTGAAACTGTGGTCGAATCACATTTTTCTTGAGGACTTCGTATATAAATAAGCCTCAAAGTTTTTAAATATTCTTATTCGGTAGATCTGCTGCTCTGTCATCGAAATATTTATTTTTATAAGTTCTGTGCGTATAAATTAGTAGATAGAAACAATTCTATTCATATACCGATGTATACGTTCGACTAGCAAAACGACTTTCCGGCTCGGTAGTATAAACCGTCCGTGGAATTCACGAGCATGCTATTTCCAGATGTTGTGTACCCACATCGCCATTGTACGTACATATGCACACATACACAAAGATTCAGACACGAAACGATGATAAATATTAGTATGTTTGATTCCAGAGGTCGCGAACGATTGAAAAATGCTTAAGGCCGATGAAAATGTAATAAAAAAATGTTAACTCGACAAATTGTTCGTACAATCGAAATTTCACACCGGTACAACGTGTTGCGTCGCCGCGACCGTATTCGCGTCCATATTGTGCAAGGCTAATGGCCTACACACAAAGTAAAAATATAGCATCCGCGCCCGTGCGTGAATCTTGTAGGGTTAGTTTTTTTTTTTCAATATCTACAACGTACGAAAACAACAGTCATTGATAGGCGATGACTCTACGAGAATTAGGATTTTTCGATGTTTTGAAAATTGGACAATATTGCGTTAAATATTGGTAGTTGTAAAAAAAAATTAAGCCGCCACGCCGCACGCCTTTGTTGGATCGAATGGTACAGAAGTGTACGAGATGGAAAAAGACGGCACGCCGCTCACGAGTTTAACGTATATGTATCCGGCTTCTTAAAAAGATTTTTGTTACTCACCGCAGGGCCGTAAATTCACGCTGAACAGTAACGACGTATCCGGTGTAATTTAGCTCCCTGTTAAACGTTGCACTTTTTTTTACTTAATTCAATGATTTTATCGTATCGCTATAAATGCGGCGCGTTCCACGTGAACACAAGTGTTTTCCTCGAGGGGGGGGCTTCTCACAGTTTGCAATATGGCGGGTTGTTACAACGATTTTCGGTGACCGCATGGGCCGAACGAGAGGAAGATTGTATTTTTGTGAATGAAACAACAGCGCACTCCCGTGTCAGTTATGAGCAATATTTTCTTTTAGTCAGGCTGCCAACTGTACAAAATTGTGAGAAGCCGCCCGCCGCCGCCACCGCCGCGCTGTTGCACTATTACATGTAATAGTGCTGTTACATTACGTTACGAACGTTACGAACTATTACATGTAATAGTTCGATACCGAAGAGTCAGCTCGACTGAATATTTTAAAAAATATTTCATACTCGAATGAAATACCGTGACAAAGCGAACGATTGAATAATGGAGATGCGATATGCGATGATAAATCATGTTTCAAAACAATTCAAATGTCAATTTCGCGGGCTAACGCTGTTGAGGAATGAAATAGCCACTGCTCCGTTCATTTCTAGGGACCACCTAGGGACTTTGCTCCGTGCACCGTAGGTATAAACAAGACCTGAGCTTAGTCCACATCTGACCTTCCCTGAGTTAGCCCTCTCAAGTCGAATGAATTGTTTTATTTTTATTTTAAAAGTCTCTTGGGGGTCGTACAGTGGTTTGTGATTGCGCAATTACATCGATCAGTGGTGTACCGTGTTTCCGACTAGTGTAGCCCAGTGCTAATCGCCCCCAAGATTCCGCCTCCCCCCCATAAAGTTATAGCGCCAAAAATTTCAATTTTCATGTTAGCAAGGTTCGCTGGGGGTGTAATCGATGCGAAATTGTTTGTCGGTGAAGAATATATTAAATAAACCGCTTTCCGAGTTATGTTAACGTTGAAAATTGGAAATTAAGATTCTCCTCGAATCCGTTGTGTTCGTCTTACAGGATGTCTCTTGGATGAGTTGCAGGATGGCCCTTAGTGACCTTTGCTTTTATATAAATTGAAATTTTCAGTGTTACCTTTAAACCGAATCTTCTGAGTCATTAGCAGTGACTACACTAGTGAACAGCGTGTAACTTTTATGTATCATCAAATAATTAAGCTTCCAAGAGAAACGTGCATGAGAATTCTTACCGATTGTACGAAAAAAAATCCTTCTTTACCGACAGAAAGTATTATTACTGGCGGTCGGTACAATAGGAACTATTTTTTCTCCATCTTTGATGGTAACAGCCCTTTCAATTTTTTATTTTAACTTCAAAACGCTGTTCGTCTATATAATTCAGCGAATTGCCTTCAGATGGGGTTGTAAAAACACAAAAAAAAAAAACATATTTTGACGCCGTTTTTTACTTGTAAAGATTCCAGCATTCTGAAAACCACTGAAATCATATTTTTTACGACTTTTTTTTGTAGATTAATAATGTTTTGCAAATAAAACAAAAAACGTTTCATTACAACGAAGAATAATTCCTCACTTCTTTTTTGCTTACCTCGTAATTTCATTAAAATCCACAAATTTATATAAAAATTCAGGTTTACAATCACTTTAACTTTGCCTTTTATTTTAGAGTTCCCTTCTGTGCCCCATTAGAAACGAAAAATTACATAAATTATCGTATATATTAGCATGAGATTTAGCTCCAGCATTTCGCACCCTCAAATGTTCAACCGAAGAAAGGGACGTTAAACTTCTTCGGTGTTTTGTATTTTCACAACTTTGCTGCTGTTCGCGTTAATTAAGACAAGATTTCAGGGGTAAAAAAGTTCTAAAGAGACTTTAAGAAGGACAGTCAAGGGCGAACAAAAAATTCTAGTAAAATTGGAAAAAAGAGCAATCTTGCGCTAGGAAATTTTTCGAAAGTAACTAAAAAAGGTCAAAAAAATTGGTCGAAAATGAGAGATTAACGTATTCATCTTTAATTGGAGATGTAAATGAATGTATGTGGAATACAAACGAATAATGAAATCGTCAAAAACGGTTAAATGAATAACGATCGATACAGACAGTTCGCGACCAGTTTAGGATCAACTTAACTCAATTATATTTATTAATTATGTTGATACACGGACGAAACGAGGGAATTGCAAATGGCAGGGCATTTCTTACCCCTCTATCGACAAGACATTGTCTTGATAGGCCTTTGTTCGAGGGAGGCTCTTGACCCAGACGTTAGAATGACCTTGTCGTCTCGATGTGATATACACGCCGTATGCACACACTCGAACACCAATGTTCAAACATCTATATATATATGTGTATATAATCAAAGCTCACACGCCTATTTTTAACGACCTGCAGCAGAATTGTTAGGGGGGTTGTGTGAGAAGTTGGGCAAACTGATTCCATATACGCGTTTCTCTTTTACGATCGTTTTGACAAGAAAATCACGATGTAAAATTAACCAAAATGCATGTTATTTTATAGAGTGCCTTCAGCATTATCCTCACGATGGCAAGCCTGAAGAAACCTGGGAATAAACGATATTTGTGTTTCCAATGTACCGTTGATCGATTATTAATTCGTTATAAGTAATTATGGCAATGCTGGGAGCGGTGAATGTCGGTAGTTGCTATAATCTTTATACATGAATAAAAGTAAACGGATATGTCTCTGAAAAGCAGATCCTTTCCACAACCAGCCAACAGATAGAAAATACAATAAAATAAAAAATAAAAATACAAATACAATAAAGGGTGAATACAATAAAATACAATAATACAAAATGATAGAAAATAGTAAATACAATAAAATAAAATGAAAAATAAAGGCAATAGATAGTATGTATGGGTGGCATTGCATTGCTGATGGTGCGTGAAGGAGTTGGGTCGAGTTGGGGGTGAGTTTTGTGAAAGTTATGGTGGATGCGAAGTGGCTGAAGTCATAGCTTCTTTCTTTCATTCCTATTATAGGATGAAACTTCTACAGACGAATGTTCCAGAAACTTTTGAAATGTTCATGAAAAGTTTTGGAGTAACCTTGGTAAACATTCTGGAATTGGTACATCTTAATTTTTGATTGATTTTTCACTAGAAATTACCATTTTATGTCGTGCGTAGTCATTTTGGATTCATTTATCATTAAAAGTTACTACGTTTTTTTCTTAAAACCATAAGAATAGACGACATGGAAGCCTTTCACTAGATACCATTGGAATTTTCAGACATTCTCTTATTCTCTGATAAAAATCGAAAAAGAAGAAGAAGAACAAGAAAATGTGTAGTTTTGCGTCTCCTGGTAATTTCACGATTTGTCTACTCGTCAAATTTGTTAGATGACTTCCGAGACAGCCGGTATCTGAGAATGCATGCAGTAAACATATCGAGCGCCCCTACGCAGCGTCTGGTCACGTATTCATTCTGAGATAAAGTATCGAAGCGAAAGACGCACGTCCAAATGAAAATCTACATTTCACGAGATAAATATTGAAACAAATCGAAAGAGTGAAGAGAGTAGAAAAAAAAAAGCTTTTCCGATAATTAGCATTCGATAGCGGGCTTCGGATCAAGTTCAACCCCCGTCGACCTGTTTATAAGGTTTTTTTTCCTAATTCAATCTCGTCGAAAACTGCGGAGATTTTTTTGCCTCGCTGCGATAAGAAAATTTGTAAGAATCCGAGGCTGAGAATTCCTTTGGCTCATCGCTTTTAATACGTGGTTGTCGATGGTTAAGAGCATCCCCTCCTCACCCTCTCGTACAACGTCACGAGGGTGCAAGACTCAAGATAATTCGGGCAGATCGTTTCAATATCATGATACTTTATGTATGAAACCGCGAATACATATATAAATTTTTATATATGTATTCACGTTTTACGATGAGAGGCAAGGTTACAGCGGTCGTCGGGTCAGCTACACCGCACGATCGCCCTCTCGCTACCCTTGTCGCGAGCCCGTCTTCTTTCCTCCGATCCTCCTTCCCCTTCCACGATTATATACTTTCCCATGACGCTCGACGAGCAAAACCACCCTTTCCCAATCTATCGTCCTCTTTCTTCGCCTTTTTTTCTCCACCTTTTTGTTTTCTCGCTTTTATCTTCTTTCTTTTTGCTCAAACTGAAGCGTTTTTTTTTGTTGCCTCGACGTGTTGTCAATATCCTCAATCTGTCCGAGATGCCGCTTAACGAGACGTTCGTATACTCGACAAATAATATTTATACCCAGAACTCGATCAACTCAGGGATGAGCTTATTTCGACGTTCAACGTGCTATTTTTCGGGAAAATTCAGATAGTGAGATCATTTTAAATAAATATTTTTTAAAATGTTTTTCTACAGGCTTTCCGACAGACCCGGTGAAAAGTTTCGATATTTTTACGAATTTCTCAAATTTACAAGAATGACCAATTTTTTCAATCTTTTTTTATTAAAATCCATTCAAATGAGTGGTGTTTTTTATGAAACTACAATTTTCCACCGTACTGGATACTTCATCAAACCGATCGTAATACTGTTTCTCTTCATAGTCTGTTGATTTGTAGTCAATTCCCTTTGAAAATGGCGTTTTATTTATTTTTTTCATTTTTTTTTCGTTTATCTATTTTTGGCGAGTCTTTTAACGATCTTTTTCCATGGAATGAATCGGGCTATCTGAATGAATCCAACCCTGAGTCTTTCAAGGAGCTCTAGAAAACTGTGTCGTTAATTTGCTGTGCAATAGTTTTTAAGAGAGTCCCGATGACAAGAGAGCCAAAATTCGAAATTCTGTATTTTTTTTTTTTTTTTTTTTTTTCATTTGTTGATACGTCGTAGTAATCAAAAATCAGAAATTGATACTTCTATGACAATGGAGAGGAAGATGTCAGGAATGCATTTGAAAAAAATGACTCCAAATTCGATTATCATAGGGAAGCATTTTTCAAATTTATGAATACGGAGTCCAGAGATAAACGAGAATGCGCAAAAGTTAGCGAAGCCTTGCAATTCTATGGGATGGATCGATAAATTGCAATCGAGAAACAAGCACATGTACGTTGATCAACAGAGAAAAAGGGAGAGAGAAAAATAAAGAATAGCACGTACGTATTGGCATCATCGTAACAATGACCCTGTGTCTGCATTATTAAACAGTAACTACTACAACTTTGGCGGCCGCTCCTGTACCACTTCCACACGTGTTACATGTACTCGATATACCCGTGAGCTGAGAATGAAAAAGCCTCGAATAACATGTGGACCGTAGTTTGCGGAGAATATCGTAGCGCCCTTAAGATTTATAGAATATGGTGCGTATGTGCTTGTGTACAACAGCGTAGTATTTTTTCCCCTTGTGCAATTGTTATCCAATGTGCGAATGGTGGAATTGAGAGGAAGTGAGAGAAAACAGGACGGAGAGAGAAGCTTAAAAACATGACGGTAGAGGGGGCGTCTGGGTCACCCCCTTTCATGGTTATAGTCCGTCTGTCTGTCTGGACCGCTCGATTTTGGCTTACCAGGTCTCACAACCCTCCAAATCTCGTTTCTATTTTTTTTTTTAATTTTTTTCCAACAACAAGAGTACGTGCTGTAATCAAAGCATAAAAGTGGAAGGGAGGGAACTGCATTTGCGAATCATTTGAGGAGGACTAATATTAGATATTTGGATCGGTAAATCGTGGGTGGTGCAAAACTTTATAAAGCTTTATGAGAGGTTAACCCTCATCCCTTTTTTGCGCTCCCTCCCGTTCTTTCCTCCTTTTTCTTCTCGTTCTCTCGTACCAACATCCCCCTCAGTTGGATAAGCTTCTCGAAATCCACAAAGCGAGAGCGAGAGAGAGAGAGAGAGAGAGGAGCGAACATGGCGGGAGCAAAGTTGTCTGCGCTGGAGGGGGTGTCTGGGTCAATCCCCTCCAGTCTGGGGGTTCCCAATTCCAAACGCATTTCCCGGGGTTCGCAAATGGCCTCTTCACCAAGTATTCTCAACAGTTCAATGTCAAAAAAAAATCATCCGATTTTAAATCGGTTTTTTTGTCATATTTTTCTTTCTCGTCCGTAACAAATTATTTAAAGGAGTAATTTCGTGAATGAAATGCCGGAAAAACACGATTTATTCTTTCACCATATTTTTAATTTAATCACTGTCGAAAAAATTGAATTTAAAAGGTTATTGCATGAGTAACTTTATCGAAAAATGATCTAGGTTAAATCCCCGAGTTCAAATTGGGGATGTAGATAAATATGTTTATTGATATGTGGACACGCGTCTGCACTATCTTTTTATTTCGCGAAAACACGTCACAGTCATGACGTGACGACGCGGATAGCACATTTTACGAGTAATAAAAGTGTGAAAAAATGATGCCGACGGGCATAAAAGTGGCACAATTGGTTCAGTGGGGCGGTATTCCCGCGGCCTTGGACAGGAACAGTGATCTTCTACTGTATATAAATATATATACATACATATACCATTGCCCTTACCGATATATCTGTGTGCGAATACAGTACGATTCATAATCTGTGTTGAATCATCAAGAATCTATCACTTTCTTTGTGTGAGTCCTTTCGAGACTGTTTCTGAGATTTCCTAAAAGTCTCGCTGGGATCTAACAGAAACTTCCCAGGAGACTTTTTTTCACAAAGAATTACGTACTCTTTTTGATTCTGAACAGATGTGAGTTTCTAATAAAGTGCTTTTTCATCATGTGTAGTATTAAAAAAATAAAAAAAAACTGCCATTCAAGTTCGAAGACAACGAATTCGCAGTTATGTCCTTGATAATATAGTCCATTTGGCAATCTGAACATTAATGTTATTCTATCGTGGTTGTTCAGTTCATAGGAATTGAACAACTTTTTTCCTGCTGCTCTTAATTTGTTATTAACCCACCCAGTAAACTTTTAAGATCGGTTATCAACATAATTATTGATTTAGAAGAATGTAGTAAATGTAAACGTTTTTTGTGACTGAATTCCGAATGAAAATATCCTCCAACGCTGAAGAGGTTGAACCCGCGTGTTCGAGTGGAAAAATAAAAAGAAAGAACTGACGTTGACGAATCTGAACCGAGAGATACTATGCGAATAATCGATATAATTATTTTTCATCTTTCTAACGCATGCAAACAGTTGGCCAATAGTTTCAACATTTAACAATTTAGTCATACAAATTTTTAGATTTTGACCGTCAACGACTGACGTATTGTAAACTTTTTAATAAACGAGAAGTTTCATTCACAAAACTTCAAAATCCGACGTGACGTGAATAAACGTGATTAAATGAATAAAAAATAATTAAAAAATCCTTGATTTGTATGTGTAAAAATGATTAAGTTTCCCTGAGTCTCCGAAACAGTCGCGGAGAAGATGGATCATCGAGACTTATTTTTTCCACGTGAAAATGTCACGTGGTATTAAGAATTTTGTGCTAATGAAAAAATCGCATAAATTTTTCGTATTAACATGCTGAGAAACGAACCGATGAAGATTCGTTTGAATCGAGGTGTATAAAAGGGGGTATACGCGACGAGTGCATCGGATGCACTCGGTATGCTCTAATCTTGCGTGTGTTTGTTCGTGTCTGTATATACATTGGCTTACACCATAGTGTACAAAGATTTCAGTCCAGTATGCCATTCCATTGGCGAGAGCTAGTAAAGACCTGCGTCAGAATTCTCTCTCTTTCGTTCTTTTTATCTCTCTCCCACTCCCTTTCTCTTTCTTTCTCGTTCATTGGGTAAGTACAGGCGTGTAATCGTTTGGTGTCGTGCGTGTGAGCTCGCAAATGCGTGTATTCGCGATTGGCATGGCTCTCATTCTCGTCATACAATTTGAGTGCACGTACATCTTTTCAGATCATCGCCCTCCTCATATATCCATAGATATTCCAGGTTGAACTATTCCTTCTACGCACAATTGAGTGGAAAATTAAGTTAAAAAAAAAAAAAAAAAAATACTCGGAAAAAGATTAAAAATTTAACAACAACTTCCTCCCACCGGCTCCATCAATTTAACATTCGCTTTGATGAAATCAATTTGACCTTCGATTAAACCTGCATTATTGAATAAATAAATATACTCACTGAATTGAATGAAAATATAATGAAAAATGTATGCAATGAAAATTGAACAAGAGCAGGTTCCGGGTTAAATAACTTTAACTTCGAGGATTTCGTGATCTGTCAAAAAATTCCTTTGAAACTTGGATACTCAGTCTCTTCTGTTCGTCTTGATGGTTTTTTGCGTAAATGCAATGCACTGCACGTAAGTTATATAAAGTTGCAGCACTGCGGGCTCAGTATATCGTTGGCCCTTTGGTTGTGTGTGCGATGGAACTCTGGGAGCGTCGAGAAGTGCGTTAACCCTGGATCAGTGCGTCGGCCCTTCAGCGTTTCTCAAACATAAAATACATTACGCGCCGCTCGTCGGCTGTGAAAGTGCAGTAAACATATTAACATATCTATAGACACAGAACGCAACGAGTTTGGAGAAGCAAAAGAATAAAAGGGCTGAGGTTCAAAAAATAAAAACGTCTTGACTCTGAAAAAAGCGTGTATAAAAACGAAAAACTTACAAGTGCATTATATTGAATTTTTCTTGAATATGTTAAAATGTAAAATAAACGTACGAGGTAAATAACATTTGAAGTACAACAAAATCGCTGCTCGTGCAAATGATGATCATTCGGGGGGAAACGTACAAATATAGAGCGAAAAAAAATTGGAGTACGAGGTGCAAATGGTCAATGTCAGAATGTCAGTAGGAGGGAGAGATTGCAACGATAGTGGTGAACGAACGCTGTAATTGCTTGAACCTCGATGCATCCAAACTCTCTCTTTCTCTCTCGCTCTTTTTATGCATCCCTCAGAAATGTTGCACTGGTCTTTGGGCATTGCACTCTCGGTTGCATTTTCTCGAGGGTGGTAGGAGTGGGTTGATGCACGCGGAATGCACGAGCCTCGAAAAGAGCCGACCTATGACGAGACGAGCCGAGAAACTTTGCGAGCGCGCTCTTTTCAAAGCGAGACAGATAGAGAAGGAGTTTGCAGTGCATCGCAAGCGAATCAAATGCAGTCGCGATCCAGCCTGCCTGCTCGCAGCTGCAACGGTCATCGCGCGTTGTTGACGAGTTCGATGCACTTCGTTCGAGCTCTCTTGCACCCATGGGTGCATCCACGCGATTCTCGCGTTGCAACGCCGTTGCAACGAATGACTCAGTCGAGAGAGGGAAAGAGAAAGATAGAAAAAAGAGAGAGAGAGAGAGAGAAAGAGCGCGCGCAACGTACGTTCATCGTGAGGGGATACGGCCTTGACCCGACTGCACCGAAGTGCATTGGATCTTCTCGATTTGAATTCCCTCTCCATCCAAAGCACCCCCTTCAGCACCTTTTCTCCTTCTGAATATTTAATTAGCTTATTACTTAATAATCCAAACGCTACGTTGCAGATGGCTGCATTTTTCTTTTTTGCCAAGTTATCCTTATTAATTCAGATATGAATTTTTCAAATATTTTCGTTGTAAAACTGTACAAATTATCAAACATTCTAGTTAATAAACATTGAATTATTCAATGACGTTATTCTTTAATACTTGATAATAAAAATGTAGGTTTCCAATCCTACGGACAGACACCTGTGTCTTAAGTCGAGAATATATCTCAAGCAGTAAGAAGATTGCCTGAAGCCTCAAATATTTGTGGCTTATTAATTACGTGCGATCATGCAGTGTTTTTCTTTTTCATTCATTGCGTGTATAGAGTATATAATAATGAAATTGTTTGAACTAAAATTCATCATTGATTTCTTAATTAACTGTAAGTTTTTATTAGAAAATGATAATTTATAATTTTTTTTTTTTATCGCATAAATATGAATTGTGTAATTTTTTTATTACACAAATGTGTAGAAAGCTATGTAAATTGTTGAAAGAATATTGTACTCGGTCATAGAACGAGTTCAATGCCTCCTCAACGAATAAGCAAGCACAGGAGAAGAAGACAAAAGCCTGAGAAAAAGTCTCGTAGAGTAAGCGATATGACTTCCCTCCACTCACGCTTCTATGGGATCCAGTATATCTTTATGGAGCACTAGTGTCATCGACACGGACCATTAGCCCCCCTCCCCCCTCCCTTAAACCCTCACCCCGTTCAACGTCCGACGTTTGTTCCCATTGTAAAAAGGTCAATGCATCTATCGCAAGATAACCTTATCACATTGTCACGTCGTGCAAATATTTAATGTCCTTGTTAAATTATACAATGCCTCAGACAGTGAAACAATGTGGATGTTGTTTCAATTTTTTTTTTTTTTTCCAATTGTTATGTACTTTTAATCCGCTCAATAAAGTATTTTGATGAGTAATGCATAGAAATATTTCTGATAAATGGCATGGAATAAGAATTTTTTATTTCTTTTTCGTACCATTTATCGATCTCTCGAAGTTCGACATATTTTTTTTGGAACTTTTGGTTAATCACTTTTAATTTTGCTTGAAAAATGCGAAAAGCGTAACAAAACAAATAATATGGTTAGAATATTTATCAATTTGGTTACGTATCACCAAAAAACTTTTTTTTTTTTGAATTCAGCATCATTTTGTGAACGATTGAAATACTTTTTACGAGGTCTTGTTTTTTTCTTGAGAAGACATGAGCGTAAAATTTTTTTATTCGGCTACGACAAAGACCTCGAAATCACTCGACGAGGGGTTAGTTTTCTTACTCCCTAGAGATTCGGGAATAAAAATCGAAGCAAGGTCACTCAGAATTTGCACCGAATTTCTCGTACATTTACGACAAATCCTCTTCACCTCGAGTATTTTTCTTTCCCTTGGCTCTCCTCATACCCGTTGGGTTTTCGGAACGCGTATTTATATATCGGAGCGAGAGCCATGTATTTTGGTCGAAAGACGCGTGCCGTGATAGCTTTTCTGCACAAACGGGGGAATTTTGCGCCCTCAACCTTGAACTGATGATGAACGCGCAAGAGCCCCGACGAACGACAACGCGTCCTGGCCTCTATTCTTGTCCTTTCTTTCGTCCCTTGGGACTTTTTCCCCCATTAACTTCGGTTTTAACGAATTTCAAATTTCTCAAATATTCACACAAATATTTTGTTCATCATTATCGCAAACTTATAAATCATTCATATAAATAAAAAAATAATGACGATATCAAGTCGGTAAAACAGACGAAAATTTGAAAAAAAAAAAAAGAAAACAAAATTAGGTTCGTAAAATTTTGAACGCAACGCTAAACTTTATCCAAAGCGAGATAAAATTGGAAATACTCGAAATTCTATCAATTTTATTTTTTTGGACAAGATACCGGAGCAAGAGGAGGGGGGGAGGGTGATACTTGCCCGGGACAAAAATAGTTAACCTTGAACTGACATCTCCAGAGAGTGGAGGTTGATTCAGCGTGCTGTGAATCAGGATGGCGACATTGAATTTGGGAATCCCGTAACGTTTGGAATTACGGAAAAAAACGTGCCAGCAGGCTCGCGAATTCCGTCGTTCGAGTTCAATTCTTTTTTTATGAGCTTTTTTTATTCGCTAAGAGAACAAGAGTTTCGAAAGTTTTTTCGTTGTTTTCTTCTGTGAACATACTCTCGTGGATGTACGCTGCATATCGAATTTTTCGCCAAGTTTTTTTCCATTTTCCACGTTTTTGCGTTTCTTATTTATTCAACGAATATTTTAATTAGAAAAAAAAATGATGTTAAGTATTTAGTAGTTGATTGTAGAAGTGACTTTGGTCAAGTTGTAATGAACGAGAAAAATTAATTAATCAATTAAAATGAACGGGAATGTCATTAAAATTTTTTTCGATTTAATAAACTTTTCATTAAGACACTTTTTTTCTGCTCATTGCCTCGTTTCCGTTGAATCAGTAAAAATGCAGCGATAGTTGTCATTGTCGTAATTGAAAGACTCTCATTGACGAATATGACTGTCGGGTTTTTTGAACGCCACAAAGTCCGACGACCTGACCATGGGCTGCATTATTTTATCGATCGACCGGTAACGAAAAGTGGGGTCGGATAATAAGGCTAATGCTCCCATCTCTGTCCCGACGCATCGCTATGAATTAATACATACATATATATGTATGGGGTCGTCCGGATGTTGATCGAGGGTGCCGCCCTCCTCGAGGCTCGGTGAACAAAGAACGTCTGCGAGAAATTTAATGTCCCGTATCAGGCACAGTTTCAACCTCCTAAACTAGTAAAAAAGATGAGACAAAGTCGCATTTAATAGTGCTAGTAAAATTAAATGGTTGATTATAAAAATCTAATAAATTAAGTGATTGTAGTGGAAAATTTCTTCCAACCCTTCGAATGATCAAAACGTAAAAAAGTATTACGACCCAATTTCCAAAATCCTTTGTGACTTGCTTCAACTTTCGACAATTTGGCAAACTCATCATTTCGTTGAATTGAATAATATTATTTGTTGTTAATTAATTCGGTTTTAATTTGTCAATCAAATATTCTAATAATTCATATAAAATAGTTTACATAAAATTAGTACACACTAAACTATTTAAAAAAATTTTTTTATGACAAGCAATATATTTATTTGTATAATGGTTAAAAAATGAGAAACTCTGCATCAGGGTTGTCGCTGTCTCGATCGTCTGTGGGTGAACTTGACTCTCTCAACATGATGGAGGTTGCCCACCACTGCTACGTCGAGGAGAATAGAAGATCAAGCACATACGTCTATACATATATCGTTGAGTAGACACGCGATAGTGCTAGGGGTGACGCGTGGGTGGAACATCGAGCGTGTACACGATATGGAATAGTGAGAAAGTGCAATGTCTGTCTTTTCCCCTCGGTCGACGACGCCAACCACCCACACTTTGTCCCACCGAGCAACCCCTCTTCGGATATATATATATGTCGGTTGGCGAATATCTACCACCGATTTTACTGAATATCTTAATTTTTCTCTAAGGCAGCAAAGAGCTAGGACAAATATTATGCAAATCTACGATCGATATTTTTCTTACATACTTTTAATTATTGGCTCAGTTATATTGAGGAAAAAAGTGGGTACTGATCGATGTGAAGTTTGAGAAAACTACGAGATCGAACTTTTACAAATGGAAATAAAAGAAAAAAGAATATAAGGCGAAGTATATATGTTTATATGCGATTGATACGTGTGGTCTTTCTTGGCTCAGCATCAAAAGTCTAAGCACAGGGTTGAACGATCCTTCTAATTTTACGTCCTGAAGCTCTTGATTGGATACGCTCGACTCTATTTTTCTTTTTCTAAGTCTAGCTCAAATAATACAAATAGATCGAAGTCCATTCAACTTCTGGTGCAAGTATGTATAGATATATATATTGTGACTGGTAAAAAAGTAAAAAGACCGAACGTGAGTTCTCTGCGTCGATTTTGCTGCTGGTAGACATCTTTACATGCATACGCACAAAAGCCGACATTAGGAAGAAGCTTTTTGCTACCCTCTCTTTAATGTGTGAGAGTACCGTTGAACAAATACGCGAAAGTAGGATGGAAGGAGGAGTGAAACACGGTCGAAAGCAATTTTCGATAAGACCATCAGCCGTGGGCTTCCTGGTTCGGGTGTTTTTCAGACGTTTCGAAAGAGGGATGGAAGATTGTGACGATGGGGTATCGCTAATACGAAGAACTGAGTTGGCTCACAGAGGGGCTGAGTGTATTCTCCTCTTTTAGGGTTTCTCTGTGCGCCTGATCGTGGTTTCGCGAAACGTTAACTTCGCGAGGTGCATTTTGTTCTGGACGATGGTGGGGTGTCGAAGAAAGCACCAGGGTAAGGGCGGTTCTCGTCTGGCCTCGTACAGTAAAAGTCTGGGGGGGTTAAAAGAGAGTTTCGTTCGTGGGGGGCGAGAATGAGGGGACGGAAGAGACGCTCGAAGAAAGAACAAGAGATAGAAGAAGAAGGGAGTATAAGAGAAGAAAAGAGGGTAAAAGAGAGCAAGAAAGAGAAAAAAAAACATCGTTGATAGCACTGCTGCTCTTCCATGCTTTTGAATGTCAATGTCTTTGTCTTCCATTTCGTTGGATCGTCCTGGCTCTTGGTTACCATTATAAGATATTTTTTCTACACATAAATACACACGTGGGTAACAGAAACAAGGGCGAAGTGTTGTATTGGTAGGACAGAATGCATATTGCAAAATTTTACGTTCTGTCGGACCAGGGCCCATCGCTAAATCTCTTTTTGTCTCTTGTTCCCTCTCGTCGCCCCTTTTTTTCTCTTACTCGTTCCTGGTACATGATGATGATGCATTCGCCCAGTCTGAACGTGCACACACGTATGTATAAAGTGAAACAACGAATGTTTTGACACAGCTACCCTGTCGTTCATCTTTCGCCCCATCCCAACGTCCTTTTTCCCTCGTTTTTAAGGGCGTGTCGCGCAAAGAGCCCCTTGAGACACGACGCATTTTGCGTACCCCGTTGCTCGAGAATGGATGAGCCTTGTCTGGCGAGTTGCAATCGCCATTTTCTCATTGTCGCGAGCCCTATTTAACCGGATCTATAAACTCGTAATTATAATTTCATTCATTTGACAGGATGTATTTCAAGGATGAAAAAATAATTGCGACAAAATTATACATTCATTGGAATAAAGATTCATCGTCGACGGTACACGCGAACAAAACATAGAATCCGTAATTCCGATAAGCTTCGATTTTCGATCAATAACCCAAAAAGTTCGAATTGAAATCGTGATATCAATATTATTTTTATTTTGTGCATTGAATATAGAAAAACTCTGCAAGAGTATCGAATAAATGTGAAGAATAATGGAAAAAGTGTAAGAGGATGAGAGTCAAAGTGGAATGAGAAAGATATGGCACGAAGAAAGAATTCTCGAAACGATTTTCTCATAGCCAAAACTTCTTTCTCCTTTTCTCTCTTACTCCGGAACGTTCTCTTTCACTCGGAGTTGCATCGTATATCTTGGTTTATCTCTGTATCAACTCTCTCTCTCCCTCGGAGTACTTCATCCCCTTGGCTGCGCGCCCCTGAGTCTCGCTCGGTCGCTTCAACGTCTGCTGCTTTGGATTCTGTGGATCTGGGTAGTCGGGTTGCACGCACACAGGCATGTACACAAATGCAGGCCATAGGGATAGTACGTGAGGCTGTTATGTATTTGCGTCCACGTGCCTCTGTGTGGGTTTGTTAATGTGTAGGGTAGAAGGTAGAGGAGGTTGAGGTCGTCGGGCCTGCGGGAACGAGGCATTGACCTCCAGTGAGTTAGGATGTCTGCCGGTATTGATTCAGAGGGCTCGGGAGCGCCGACGCTCGTCGACGCCACCAGCAACAGCAGCTTCGTTGCCACCGCCGCAGCTCCCGTTCATGGTGTTCATGTTAGTACTCCTACATCCACCACGATGTACACCATGTATATTTATATTATATACAAATATATATAGGCATGGTGCAGTAAACTCTTCGAACGAGGGTCGCCATAACTACTGAACTTTGACATATATATATATATATATTGAGAAATATACATATAGCCACATGGTCGGGCCCATATGTAAGTATAAATACACAAACATTGTTCATACAGAGTACTTGCAATCAGGAGGATTTAATGTCTACCCTTCCTGGAGGTAAATTTTGACTGGCTACGCCGTTCCATACTTTAGAGACGATAATATTCGATGCCGACTGGTACACAGACCAAGATCGGAGCCCACTGGCAGCAATGCGACAGCAGGAAGGAAGGAAGGGCAACCAGACAGGAGGGAATGGGTGCAACGTACTGGGGCACACATTTTCTGCCATCCCTTAGTTCCAGAGGGTGAGAGAGAAACGGAGAGGGAAAAAGCGAGGGAAGATATTGAGGACTGTGGGATACGGGATGTGGAAGAAAGCTTGGAGCAGCGCCCTCTCACTATCTAGCAAAAACCAAACTTGCTGATAACACGTTGCAACGTATTCGTGGTGATGGATTTCACAGTAGAAATGTCTGTGTGGATCAGACGTGATGGAATATATCCGTTAATGTTATTTTACTGTATTTTTTAAATGAAATTACGATATGTCTGTATTTTGTTTTCATTCGTTTTCATGGAAGTATCTCTCAGTGTCAAATAAGGTAATTTTTATGAATTTTTCTCTCGTGATGTTAAAAATGGTTGAGAATTCTAGCTGTGGAAATGAAAAAGGGAAGGCGAACTTTTATACGATTAATTTTGATGTTTTGCGGAAGTTGACGAAATGTTTTTTTTTTTTTTTGCAAATTGGTGAATATTAATAGCTTTGAGGGATGAGAAAATATTGTTGGTGAGCTGAAGGTATAATGAGATATTTTTGGAGGGTTGCAACTTACGGGGATCGATTTTCAGTTTATAGAAGGTTCTGCGTAGCGTTACCGAAGGTTGGCGTATACGCGAAGGCCTGCAGTTTTGCGAGTACGTTGGAGTTGTACGAAGAGGATATGGGGGGTTGGGGAGCCCACAGCCACCCACATATAACGGTCGACCGGGAAAACGTGGATGGAGCAATGGGGTAAATAGACAAGAGGGAAAGAGAGGGAGGCAAAGAGATAGAGAGGTCTAGAGAGATGGGGAAAGGGGAAACGGGGGGTTAAAACGTGCACCAGTGCAGCACAGTGCAGACAGGATGGAGGCACTGGGGCGAACTTTCGCTCTCTCGAGCCACACGCGCGCACCAGCCACTGGAACGACGAAAACTCACCCCTGACGTCGCACTACTACCTGATAGCACTAGTTTCCTCGCGTTTACTTTGTCTCTCCTACCGCCCCATAAACTTCAATATAGTTTAAATTCTCGTCCAACTCTCCCGAAAGCCTGTTGTGACTTTCGTCCTCATTCCACGTATAAACAAACGGGAATGACAAAATAAACAAAAAAAATCATGTCATCCTATCAACTAATTGGATTAATTCAAATATCCAATTTCACCTGCTGTCATGAATTAATAAATTGACTCGTTTTACAAATACTCCACAAATATTCTCTTCAGCATTAAATATTGCTCGGAACAGCGCATGAAAAGGTCTCGTATTCGTTGAACTTTCGATGATTAAAACTCAATAGAATGAAAAAAAAGCTTCGAAAAAATGCAAAAAGATCATGGATAATGGAAAAACTAGATAATGCGACGTCAGCCTTAATCCCAACCGATTAAACTCAGCGTTTAATTATCAGCCAATACAGTTTTTTGTACCAGAAAAAGTAATGTGTAAATTTAATCTGTCTCCTTTGACGAGTATTAGAAGTCTGGATGAAATGATGAGAACGGAAATAAAAGAGAATACGAATGAATGAAAAAGCAGAGTCTGTACATTTTTGATCGGCAAGGAAAACCCGTTAATTGAGTAATTTGATGATTGTTGTTCGAAAGCCGGATACGAGAGACAGAAATGAGGGGAGCAGATACCGAGAGGTGTTTATTTTTCATTGGAGAAGGAAGGCGATGAGGGTTGTCGAGGGAAATGATGAGCAGCAGACGACGAATGTTTTATCCGGAGGTGTTTCACCCCCTCGGAGTAGACATTCGTACATCCGAATAAAAGTATAAAATTTCTTTGTGAAACTGGAACGTGAGAGTTGGGTAGTGCGTAGGTGTTGGAGTGAAACCGCGTCAACTCATCCCTCGAGTCGTTATAACGCAGGGTCGCACGGGGGAGGATGAGGGATTGCTGCAGAAAGGTACGATAGCCTCAGCGCGAGAAAGAGACGAACAAAGAGTGAGGAAGTGAAAAGGTAGGAGAATGGCGGACGACGACCCTTTCCTGGTGTGTGCACCGACTGCGATCGATGCTCGCCGCCGTCGGCGTTGGCAACACCATCGTATCCCCCATCACCGACGACGTCGGCACGAAGAGTAGGATTATTTACCCTCTCAAGGGAAGAAGAGAGTTGCCCGAGAACACCAAAAGCCCTTTTTAATTAATCACCATTATGCGCGAGGCGTTCTCGCGTCTTAATGCAAGCCCGCAATGTTCACGTACTTTCTCCATTTTTAAGCCCGAATTTAAACAACCCCCCCGTGGCCAAATTTGTACACGACTTGTATACGCCATTGCGGAAGTCAGATTCGGATGATAAATATCACGATCAAAAACGACGATCGTGTTGTGAACGACACGAAACAAACGAGTCGACACGTCATGAATTTTCGTCAACGCATTAATCTACTAAAATTCGTTCAAATTGCATGCGAGTTCACGGGGACAAAAATGGCGTGATTGGCCACTTGTTGGAGAGAGCAGAGCAACAAAAAACCAAGGATTTCATGATAAAATCCAATTTTTATAATATTGATTTCTTGTTTATTCTGCGCTTGAAAATGCGACACTAAAACGAGAAACTGTAAACATAAGGGGGACGATTTTTTGTTTTTACCTTGCAAGTTGCATAAGAGGACTCAAAGCTCTGGCTCGACAAAGCTGCGATTTCAAAGAGAAATATGTTGCACTTTGATGTGGGACTCGACAATATGTTGGAAGAGCTCGATCGTAGCAACGTTGGAAAAAGGCGTCAAAGGCTGCGAATTCACAGCTACATTTTTTACTTTGTCGTAGCTGTGGATACGTTACAGTTGCGATGTCGAGGAATAGAAGAGAAAGAAAGAAAGAAAGAAAGAAAGAAAGAAAGAAAGAGAGCGAGAGAGGGAAAGAGTGAGAGAGAGAGAGAGATTGGATGAAAAAGAACGACCGTGACGGGTGAGCAAAAGAAGACAAAGAGAGAGAAGAGTGCATGGATTAAGGGATGAGGCAAAGAGGACTAAAAAGTCTGCGGGTCTCGAAGTCGCGAGGGTCGTGAACGAGACACACATAGAGAGAGAAAGAGAGATTGTCTGCACAAAAGCCACCAAGCTGTCTAGACATCGCGTTGTTTGGAGTAAACAATATTCTTTCGAGGTCTTCCCTCATTTCTCCTATCATGGTCATTGAAAAATCCACATTCCCAAAGTTTTTTGCATGAAGAAACATAGAAAATTGATAACTTTTCTTCAGATTATTTCACTGCACTATCATGGGCAATTCACCTCACTAATTATATTCAATATACTCAATTCAACATTTTCATTCAATTTTGTGTGCAATACTTAACTTCCAAAATTTATTGACAAAAGTACCCAGAATTCTTATTCCACGAATACTACGGATTGGTTTTTGAGGAAAACGTAATCCTGTGGAATTCTCGCGTATTCAATTTATTATTTAATTAAATATTCTTTTATGATTTTAGTGTGCAACACTTTATTTGTGAAATTCAAGAAACTGGACACTAGAATTGTTGGTTAAACTCCGTATCGGTTATAGTTGCGGAAAACGCGGTCGTGTTGGAAATGTCATGCGATATTCGTATCCGATTCGATTGCGTTGGCCACTACTGATGCTTACTCGTGTTTTCGTTGCAAACACACAAATATACATAAATTTGAGTACATGTATCATGTGATTCAAATCGTGAACACGAAGAACGAGGAAACAATTATTTTGTTCGCATGTAAACGGGTCTACGAAAATATGGCGAAGAGGGGGGGGGGGGGTCAAAGGTGGGGTTAGCTGTTGCACGCGACGCAGGTGGTTGCCCGGCTTTATTGCACAACTCGATACAGTCACCGGGTTATTAAGGTACATATATTTATGCCGCAAAAATGTCTATCACGTGACGCAAATATAATTCGCTTCAATCACGTCAACAATGTGCTTGAAACGTATTTCGTAATTTTTGAGCATTTTGTTGGATCACATTTAAGATACTTTTTTTTAAATTTTATTATTCGTGTTGACAATACAGATTTATATTGAAAATTTTTTTAAATTCTTCTTAATGGAATAAATGACAATGTAGCGATTCTATTTTTCTTTGGTAACCCATCTGTGCGTCAATATTATTATTGGATCGTTTGAACTTTCGTACATTGGATTTTAAGGTACAGCTCATTTCATGCACCTCAGAGCAAAGGGAGAAACTAAAAAACCAGCACGAGACGCACTAATTGATCATTTCAGACTCTCTGAGAAGAGATCTAGGGTTTTTTGTATCCCTCGTTTCCCCTGACAGCAGATATCATATCATATATAAAAGTCTGTAGTTTCGAAACATGGAAACGTAATGCACTCATTAGTAAATATTAATTGGAGTTTCGAAGAACTTTACTTGGGATTCGAAAAACTTTGTTGGTGCAAAACCACCGTAGAAGCAATCATTTAATTGAAGTTTGAAGCCTTTGAAGTTGTATCCTTCGCTTTCGCTATATTTTATGGCAAAATTATTATTTTTATCGGATACAGCGTTCTGCTATTATTGGAATATGCTTTCGTTTCAATGTTTATGGTCAGTCATTAAAAAAAAAAAAAAAAAATATGGTCTCAGAGAAAAGAGGAACAGAGGGAGGAAAAGAAGAGTCGATGGTTCATGACTAGACGATAAAAGGGTCTCTGCCCTGTTGGGAATAAATTATTCCTGCGCGATCACCGTGTCGACGAGCTTTTGCGATTCCGCTTGTACAGTTTTTCACAGCAGAGCTTTCCCGGTTGCGTGAGCGCAAATTTACGTAACATCGTGCGTCGTTTCCCACAGGAGTACAAAAGGGAACCAAGCGTTAACACCGTTCTCCTGCATCGTCGCGCCTCTCCCTTCAACTTCAACCCTTACGCGCAATGCGTAAGGGTTGAACGATAAAAAAAACTGCCAGACAATCTGGAACGGTGTAAAAAATAAAAAATAAAAACGATTAAATACTTCATTCATGCAAAATATTCATATTTAGTAAACAATGAACATAATTTACAAACACTTAGAATTGATTTTTTATGTCTGATTTAATTTCATGATTAATCCGAGTAATAAAAATGGAAAAATAATTAAAAAAGTGTTGAGGAGGAACACTTCAGAATGATTTATCTTTTTTTTCAATTAATCAGTGAAATACCTCTGTACTCGTAAGTGTGAGTCAGAGTTGTTGGGGTGTCTGAGGAAGTCAATGTATAGAAATTTGTGAACGTGGCAATAATACGCTGCGTCGGCAGACTATTCGTCGGTGGTGGTGGATAGCTGTGCTGCGAGAGAGTTGCAGAGGGAAGGAGGCGTCTGGCAAGGGCTGCTCGGGGATGAAGTAGCGGAGAAATCGTCCACCCCCGCGACGTACTCTAAAACGTGCTCGACAAAGTATTCCGTCGATTTCTCTTTCTCTCTCTTTAGTACGTTCTCGTCGGCATTTCATCGTTTTCTATTTCTCTCTTTCACACCCTTTCGCCTCATTTTTGTCTTTCTCTTTTTCACCCTCATATCGTCTCTGTTTTTCTCTCTTCCGTACACAATTTTACGACTCTTTTTTCTCTCTTTTCAGTAGCAACGAAAGTTGAAGCTGGAGTACGGGCTTGGACGTTGGATCCAGACTAGGGTAGAGGGAAATCGTATATATATATATATATACGTATAAGTGTTATATGTCGGCTACGAGTACTCGTCGTACTCGTCCGTGTGTAAAGCCTGTGTCGGCTTTCGTACATGGTGCCTCGATGTGTGGGTGTAGACAGGAAAGGGGTGAGATCCCCATGTCTGGATGCATTGGCGTAGTTTCTCCCGACGGCAGCCGTTCCCAACGAGCAATGCCTAAAAGTTTATGGACGCCTATGCCCGGATAATCGGGTCATGGTGCAAGTTTCCTAGACTTCAAGTTTTCCACTTGCTCAGTTCATGTACTTCTCCCTTGACCACTATTTATTATGTTTTCCGGAAACTTGGAAATTTCGAGTAGTTTCACATAGTTTTTTCTTACACCTCGAAAGCTTTTTTTTTCCAATAGAATATTTTCTCCGATATGGCGAAAATTGTCTCTTACTGAGGCAAATGCAAAAAATTCGGATGAATCAAAAGTTCGATATATTTTTGCAAAACAACTGCGTACGAAATAGCAACAACAAAAAACTCGAGACGCAGTTCTAAAATATTGATGTGAAATGGGCACGAAAAGTTAGCGGATAAAAAGACATAAAAAGATTTGTTGCTGTGTACAGGGGAAAAAAGAAGAATTAAACGAGTGGATCGTTGGGGAGCGATGTCGTAACATGTCTGTACGGTAAGCGAAATAATATAGCAGAAGAAAAAGAGAGGAAAAAAAAGAATCTGTTTATCCGGGAATCGATTCCGGTTGTAGCTGCATGGTTCGTCCCGACGGGACTTTTGCATCCCCTGTATATGGGGTGGCAAGGGCCTCTTGGTGCGGTGACCGCTTGTTCTCGTCGTCGTCGTCGTCGTCCGGATGAGAGGGTGGTTCGGAAGGGTGGAAAAGCGTGGCGTCTCGCGTCTCTATATGTTGGAGGTTCGAGCGTGGCGAAGGAAAGAGCGAAAGGGAGTGATTTGCGCGCGCAACCCCTCCGGTGCAGTGGAGGTCATCCACCTGAAAGGTCGGGGTCACGTTCTTATTCGTACAGCATCGAGAGAAAGAGCGAGAAAGTTTGAGAAGGACGGATAATGAATGTCAGAGTGGGGGAACAGCAGTGGAATTGAAGGGTGCATGGTAGGGATACGTCGTCGGCGACGACACGACAGGGTCGGGGACGCGCAAATCTATATATCACCATAGCAACCCCCGCGCGCGCCCACCCAAGGCTAGACGCGCTTCTCTCATTGCGGCTCATTCTTCCGTCTATGTATAATGCTCTTCGCTATAATCTCACTCATCCACCAGACATGAGACAGAAAGAGGGTGCATGGGCCAGTCAAAGAGAAAGAGAGAATAAGTGGGGCTGAGGGTGTAAACGAGGCAGTCTCGAAGCAAAAATAGCGATTCGTCGAATGGCTTCTTTGTCTAGCTATGACGACGTCGCTGTTACGAATGTACAGACCTGTACACTCAGCAACAAAACAATTTAAATCATCTTATTTCAACAATAACATTTAAACTTTCTAATCAAATATATCTGTCACGGTAATTAAACAATTTTCTCTGTAAACATTAATTTGCATTCATTTTCACTCATCTAGAAGATCAACTGTGTATTGTAATATAGTTTCGTCATTTTTTCAAGGACGTACGCTATTAGACAAACGATGCGGAGATAATTTTTTAATTTTTTCATATTTTAATAATAATGCTGGATTATTATCAAGTTATAACACTTTTTTGGACAGAACTGTACACTGAAGACTTTCTTAAAATCTCTACCCCAGCTGCGTTACGTAGAAAAGTTGAGATACCCTCGTTCGGTACAGCTACATTTCTTTTTTGAGACCCAGATCTTATTACACTGTTTCTTTGCCTGTGACACGCTTGGTATTCATCTTCTATTAATATCTATAAATATATACACAATAATTCCGAGCTCAATCCAGTTATGTACAAACAAGACACAAATCAAGACAAATTTGACTTATTGATCCAAGGACAAAGGGTTTCTTGGCAATGTCAATGACGCCGCAAGTTTGTTTCATCATGTTGCGAAGGGTCAGTTTTTGCTGATTTTTTGGTGAATTTCCATGAACAGCTTTAAAAAAAAAAAAAAAAAATCAGTTATAATGAATAAGAAGAAAAATAGTTTTTGTAAAAAAAAAAAAAATTGGATTTTCTCTCTATAATTTTGAACACTTAATTTACGTAATTGAGAACCTCGATGATATCGGGTTGTACGATATAAAAACTCCATTCAACTTCACCCGGTCTAGCTAATGTACGGACCTCCTTCAACATTAAATATTTACAACCCTCGCGTCCCTTTTGTCTGAACCACGAAACTGTAGCTTTTTGTGCGAGTCTCGTTGGGAAAAAAAAAAAAAAAAATTAAAAAAAATGCAGCAGAAGTCGTGCAATTGCGAACGAAACATCGTGTATGTTTACTCACGACACGTAAATTGCTCTCCTTACCTATTCTCGACATCTCGCTTGTATGTCCATAAATTACGGTCACGTATGGTCAATTTTAACTGAAATTGACAGACTCAACAAAAATTGCCTGGGGTTCTTTCAAATTTTTAATCCAACTATAAAAATAATATTTATTTTTAATACCTGTATTTTTATTTACTTCCAAAGATGGACTTCGTGGTTCTAATTTTCTAAGATTACAGATTGTATGCGAAAAATTAAAATGACGAAAGGAAATTGAATGAAAAATGAAGGGAAAATGATTTTGTTTTTGTATTGATTGAAGTCTGAAAAGTTTTGAATGCTCATTAGCAACGATTGCATTTTGAGATGGAATTGAGAATTTCATAAAATTCGACTGAAAGTTCCCATACGTATGGGTGGTTAAGAATGCCTTTCCGTCAAAGTCAGGGATGGAAAGAGGGCGTACAGGGAATGTAAAAACAACAAATTCAACGACCTTTCCTCGTAAAATTCATCGATATTACAGTGTTTTGGGGGGAAGTTGAGTGCGTTGCACTTTGTATGCAGGGGACATTTGTTTCGTGTGTGTACTGATAAGCCAACCCCATCATTCGCAGGGGCCTCGTGCAGCAATTTTTTTTTTCACCTTTGAGCGATATGCGACGATAGTGTAAGGACAAAAGTGTAGCTCGCAAACATGAACCGAGTGAAATACAATATTTATTTGTAATTACGCTGGGCTTGCACTCGAGTATGTTTTTTACGGAATTTTCCATCACATTCGAAATTCAATCATGCAGCCAGAAATTTTGTCCTCAATTTTTTACTGTTACGGACCAAATAAATTATTGACAACGGCACAAAAAAAATCTGTACTGTCAATTAATTGTTCATTTTACCACTAACGAACGTTCCAGCTTCTGAGACATCGATTTTGAATGCAAAAATATTCAAGAGGAATAATTGCTGTTTTTGACAGATCAGAAAATATGATTATGATTTTATTTTCATATTATTTTTCAAATAAACAAATAAACGGATGAGTGCATAAGTAAAAATGGCTTTTGTGCTCAATCTTTTATTCGCGATCGTTGCGAGGGTAGGGAATATTTACCTTGAAAAAGACCCTTACGTGTAACATTAAGCACGCACGTAATATCGATCCTATTTTAATGGCTCGATCCCCCTCGATGATTCACATCTTGCCCCGGAAAATACGAGACCCGAACCGTTACCATCGCGAGAAACAGAGACAAAGAATGAATGCTCTTTTTTTCATCGTGGGGGAGAAAAATGAATAGTCATCCTATTTGGGTCTGTATATATGGTGCACGCACACATTTATAGTGACGTCATGGAAGATCATCCGTTGCTTTGGACCCGTTTGCAGTGAAACTCTATTTTTGGGACCTCGACCTACCACAGGGTCACGGCTTTCTCTTCGTTTGTTTCATTAACGTTTTCGTCACGAGAGCCCCGCATCCGGAGCTTCGTTTAACTCGATTGAACATTTTTTCAGCTGTGTCCCAGTGGAAAAGTTTCGACAAGCTTTTTCCTCGTGTTTTTAGTACCAAATCCCTTGCGTTCTTTCATTACAGAAAAATAATAAAAATACGATGCAATTGAGACGATTGAGTTAATCAGAAGAAAAAAAATTATCATTTTTTTTTTTTTTTTCATTGAAAATTACAAACGTTGATTAAATTTTTCAATTACAACCACATGAGTTTTTGCGATTACGAATATTTCATCATTTTGAACTTGTGCAATTTCATACAAATTTATTTCTCAACGTTTCTAGGTTACTCAACCTTCTTACGATGTATACGCGTCAATTTGTTTTCATGAACATTTCTCAAGATTACGACTCCAGAATCAACGACGACGGAGTTTTTAAATGAAATAAAAGATTAAAGTCGCCGCTTCATCGTCGAATCAAAATTCAATGTCACCGATAAAAACAACCCTCATCGTGATTCCCGCTCTTGCATAGATAACAAAAATGAAATATATATGACGTCTCGAACAAAGCATGTGCATGTTGAAAATATTTCGTTATTTTAATAAATATTTCGGTTCGTGTCGTCCGTAAAAAAAAAAAAAATCCTGCCTTTTTACGGGGGAATGGGTCAGTGAGATATTTCAAAAAATTAATCTGAATGAAAAAAAAAGTATTAATTTTGCTATCGAAAAATCGGACGGACATTCTCTTGATTGTTATTTTATTAAACTTGGTTGTGCTTTGTCCAGTGTGCCAAATAATCTGTCGATAAGAGGTTCAATGTCAAGCTCAGGAGGTGATAACGCATATCAATTTGTTGGTCAACGGGGGATTTTTTTTCCTCGTATTGATAAATATTTAAGAGAATTTTTTTTTTGAAACGTCATAGAACGTAATAAGTCGTAAATCATTGGATGCACGATGAGAATAAAATGTTGTTTAAAAGGTCAATTATTTATAGTTGAATACAAACAACTAAATCATTTCTCATTATAATAAAATACTTTTTATTTCAAGAGTATATTTGCTTTATTAAGAATCTGTCAATAAAATATACTGATGAAAAGACAACAAGCTTTGTTATTGTAGAAAAAAATTTATTGCTCGTATTCAACTAAATATTCAGCCTTTTCAACATTGTACTTCGTTCAGTGTATTAATAATAATTATGTTGATTCGATCACACTTTGTTGACTGTCTGAAAAAAATGGTGACGCTTTTTTTTCGCCACGTAATTAAAAATACGATTTAATTTTATTTTCGACACCAAGTCAATGTGCAAAAATGACGAATTCAAATAAGAAAAAACAATATGGCTCATAATAAACATATTTCGTTTCAATGAATAATAACGTTGAGAAATTCTTCGAAAACTGAAGATATACGTACACGACAAAAATCCAAGTGCCTGTCACGAGAAAGGCCTGATGTTGACGCCCTCTGATCGACCCTGCACTTTCTCAATGTTAAAACAAATAATCCTCGAAATTATCACAGGTGCGATACGGTGGGATGACGTGGCATAACATTTTTTATCCCACATTGCCCAAGATGAATTAAAAAAATTGTGATGTGGAGACATTTTAATATTAATAATCCTTACACTACTGTTGTTTTTAACGATACATAATCAGAATCTCAAGGCGATAAATGGATTTAAAAATAGAAATCAATTGGAGATAATAACATCATTTTTTTAAATATACCCCACGTATTTTTTTTTTCCAACTCCATATCATTCTAATTGTAAGAATTGAGAAAAATAGAGAACGAAAAATGATTACAAGAAGTTGTAAAATTCAGTAATAATGATAAATTTTACAACGATAAAACATAAAAATAGCTTAACTTCGCATATAAAAATTCGATGAAAAAAACATTGACTTTTTCATTATCTTTTCAATGCAATTCTCATCACTCGATCTTTCTTGTTTTTTATGTTGACATCTTTCGAGTGCAAAAAAAAGTGAGACGAAGAATATACGAGTGAGATTCATAATCACGTTGATGTCCTTATGAACATTTTCTGTTTTAGATTACGAAGTGAACGATATCTTAATTGCGACAGGTTATGGCTTAATTGGGCAAGTTTCTCGTTCATGAAGATTCATTACTTTATTTTTTTACTGATGTGAAAAAAAAAATTTATTTCCTATGATTTTTTTTACTGCCGTCTGATAACGACACTGCGAGTGTGTAACAGAGCATTTTTCATGATACCTTGACCAACCCTATTAACTAGTTTTTACGACTCAAGGACGTTCAACAGGTGGAAGAATAAATAATTTTTATTTTCTTTTAATTAACAACCCTAATTTCGTGACTGATATCACGCGAGTTTCATTCATCATTAAGCCTCGAATAAAATTCTGCATATCTAGCATTTGGGTACACAAAAGGAAACTCGCGACGACATAGTGCTCGGATTAATTTGTGACTCGAGCGAATGACTTAGATTATAATCACTAACGTTTCCACAACGGACCCTAAAATGTCAACGGTTTATTTCTTCCGGTGCAAGCATTACGTAAGCTCACCAGCAAACACAAAACCTCGTTAGCGACAAATTCTATGAGACGTTTCATTCGAATTGGAATTATTTTTTAACGATTATCATTTTTGTATTTTTTTTTACTCCGATTAAATGCCAAAAGTTAAGGAATCTATATGAAAAGTTGTAAAAAAAAAAAAATGGTTCACATTACTATACAATTAGTCTCTGTACGTGAATCAAAATGGATTCTGAGAGCAACCGAGAATGTTATCAGGATCGTTACAATCTCGGTTACAATGCGTTGTATTTGCAAAAGCACGCGAGCTCTCCCAAGCGCAGCATTGCAATAAACCTCGGTCGCCATAATTGCTCCTTTCTCCTCTCCCTTGCAAATTCGCGAGGCCCACACAAGAGATTGGTTTGTTGAATCGAGAAACAACCTTGCAGTGAGTTTATCGGTCATCGCCAGTCGCGTTAAAGCCTTGCATTGCTGCACCACCGTATCGCGGTGATATGCCATTTTTCTTTTAATTCATTCCCTCCACGACGAAAATGAACATTGCACGAAGACGCGAACTTTGTTCACTTTTTATTTTCTCGTCAATATCGAGAAGAAAAAAAAGATGATCAATTTAATTCAAACATCTGGAGCGAATTCCATCGATTGTCAATATCTTTGTGTAACCAAATTGAAAGAAAAAAGAAAAATAGAATAAAAAAATTGTGTTATCAATTTTTTGAAGTATAAAATATATCGCCATCATCAATATCGTGAGCCAAAATACAATTTTTTATCACGCCATCTCGCTCGTCTTAATAAAATAAGAAAAAAGAGGGTCAAAAGTAAAAAGGGAATAATAGAAGGGGAAAAAATCTAGACGACTGCGAAAGGTCGAGAAATAAAAACGAAGGAAGTCTGGTGGTGAATGTCTAGACTGGCCCTATGGGCCCTTGAGGCCGCGGGTATATTATGGACGGGTGGGGGGTGCGTCTACATATATATTATAGTAAACGCGTTCACCGCCGAAGGGCCTCAAACAAAGACCGGTTTCTATATGAAGGTCACTAGTTCAATGGCGCGTAGTATACTATTCGAGGCTGAGACGAAAGCAGAAGGGAAAATAAAATTAATAAAACAACAAAAAAAAACGAGAGAATAGAAAATAAAAAAAAAGCAACGAAAATGCTGTGAGAAGTGGTGAGCAGGAGAAAAAATAAAAAATTAAAAAGAAGAGAAGAGCGAAAAAGGGAGTAAGATTTGGGTCCGATGGGCACATTTTCGATATTAAAAGTCCCACAGAGCCCGGGACTCTCGCTTTCGTTTGCGTGTTCCGATAGCCAAGGTGACCACAACTTGCACTCTCGTTCCTCCGCTGCTCTGAGGTCCCTAAATTTTTGGAGCTTCCCTGTGGGGCCTTGAAGAGTATTAGAAATAATAAATCTTCAATTTGCGGATGTAAATTGTATTCCGTACTCTTGAATCAAAATTTATTCATTATTTTTAATAATTACAATTATTTTCTGTTTATTATCGATTTTTTCAATTTTCTTCGTGAAATGAAATAAGTCTGACTGACATTTCGATATATTACAATAACAGAATGAGAATGTGATGAGCTACTAAATAAAAAATTTTAAAAAATGAAATTTGATAGATGCATTTTTGCATTTTTACGATGCATTGAAATGTGCATTATCCGTGTCAGTATAAGTGAGTGTAGAGAAGAAATTTCACTTTTAATTTCAAGGGGAAAACAAACGCTAGTTCTCGATGTCCAGAGAAAGTGAATGAACGCGCTCTCGGCAACCTGTGAATTTGTCGATCTGGGTCGTGACATCTTTACCTACATTAAACTTTAACTGAACTGCTTGGGATAATCTCTGTCCACGATTGTTACATTCCAGTACATTTGTATTCTACCTGAGAATCCTATTTATTGATTTTTCTCAGGTAGACAACGAAATAATTGTTTTTTAATTAAGTATGAGAATGTTGTTGAAAAAATTGGACCAATTTAAACTGCTGAAGTCACGAAACTGACGTTATCAAAAAATGTCAACAAAAGTACAACAATAACCCTGTGCATCCCCAACTTTTGAAATTGAATAGAAAACTTTAGGAATACTTTGAAAAATATAATTAAAAAAATATATTATGCTTTATTATGCCACAAATCTTAGCGTTAATTAACGTCAGTAATCAGGATTTATTCAACGACAGTGATTTCTCATTTCTTGAAGACGACTTTCATTGAAAACCTACACCTGTTTAAGATGTACGATAATTATCGAGCATTAAAGATGTCCGAAAGCGGGAGATAACAGTTGGAAAGTATTTGCGTTTGTGTAGCAAAGTAAAAACGTGCATATATGCGAGATTTCGCTTTCTTCGACATTTTTATATCGTGGGGAGTTTTCACGTTTCGTTGACCAGCGCGCATCGCCAACTTCTCTTTGGCTACTTTGCGGTCCGGTTTCTAAAACTCTCTCGGTTTCTCGATCCTCTCGCTTTCCTCCTCTCCCACTTTGTATGTTTATATATTTTTATGAATTAAATCCATTCCAATTATACATCATGAGCACGCAATTTCAAATTAATGAGTTGTCATTATTTTTATTTTTTTTTATTTTTTTTTTAAATATCGTTATTAACATTGGAATTATTATTTAAAAGAAAACTGTTGCGATTATTATGAAGATATTGCGATATGACGAAACGACAATGGGTCCCACAAATTGAGGGACCGTGGCCTTGAAAGTGGTCGACGAACTTGACCGAGCCAAGTAAATCCCTTCTCTTTCACTCGCAGGAATTTCTGTGTACACGTAAGCGATGTAGCAACATGTTTGCGATTCTGCGTATATGTTGAATTTTTTGGTATTTATTTGATAGTCGATAAAATCTTAATTGATCCGTTATTCTGCATGAGCTGCAGATTGAATTAATTTTTAAATAAATTTTGAGTATAGTGTCTAAACTTTCGTATTGTTATAGACGTAAAAAAGTATAAAAATAATACATAGTTAAGAAATTTTCTATTGAAATAGTTCGAAAGGAGAGTCCGTCAATTTCACTGTCACTAGTGGGCGCGTCACGATTTTCCGTTCTCTGTCAGTGGGTCGATCTAATTACGAGTCTCGATGTCTAATTAGACGTTACAAACTTTCACAGTCGGTCTACTTTGTTGAATCAAATTAGTTATTCAAAAATCAGTAGTAAATGTTCACCAAGTTAGGGAAAATGCATAAATTGTTAAAATTCTTTGTTAATTTGTTTACGAAATAAATTTCCTCACAGATATATTTTAATGGATAATATATATATTTTTTTAACCGAATATTTGAATCAGTCGAAATGATCGGCGGTAAAAGCAACGTAAACTTTTCATTTTTAATATTAATCTATTATATAATTATAATTTTTTGTATACATGCCCATGAATGACTATCGTTGGATTTTAATATATTATGTATTATGTAAATATATAAATAGTTGTGTAGGGCTTGAAAGAGCGAACAAGGAAGGCTTTCACTCTCGGCCTTGGACTCCTGCTCGAGTCTCTTGGAGGCGCATGTGGCTATAATAAGGGAGCAAAAGAGAAAGAGCTACACGTGAACTTGAACCAG
The DNA here is from genome assembly GCA_948107755.1 of Campoletis raptor. Lineage (NCBI taxonomy): Eukaryota > Metazoa > Arthropoda > Insecta > Hymenoptera > Ichneumonidae > Campoletis > Campoletis raptor. Next base: position 14,673,745 of record OX403628.1, on the reverse strand, counting down.
TGCCACCTTCTTCGTCCTGGCCGTTGCTGCAGCTTGCTGCACCACAAAATATATCTTTCCTTCCGTCTATCTCTTTTCTTCATCAAAACGTAGGGAATTAATCACGGAAATTATATAAATTTCCTATGAAATCAAATATAAATAAGCCGAGAACAAATTTCAAAGACTAACAAAAACATTTTGTTTGTTTTCACGGACGTGTTTGTTTTCAGGGGTGTTTGTTTAGGCATCGAGTGAAAGATTAATGATGCCTTTTTTTTTATCTCTCTTCATCTATTTTCTTTATTCACGAGCATTTCCGGATCATCCTTTTCTTTTAATTCCTGGTCCGTTGCTACCTTTGCGAATCAATTAATCATCGCTAACTCTCGGCTACTAAATGATTCTTAGTATATCCTGCATTTATACGAGGATTACAGTTATTTTGATGGAAACTAAAATGCTAAAACGTTGAAAATTCCGGTATTTTAATTGATTTTATATTTCATGGGTTTCTGGCTCCCGACCGATGGTTCGTAATTCAAATAAATTCTGCACCGTCGATAAAATACTTTCTACACACACACGCACGCACACACAGACATAGAAATGTGAATTAAAAAAAAAATGTATATCTCAGTCCGGTTGTCAACTACTGGTTTAATATTTATTGCTATGGCAAATGAACAACGTTCGACCAGTTACATATCCATGCGTTTATAGATATGAGTGAATGCATATACATCGATGTATGTATTCGAGTCGACAGCCGGACTCTGGAGCAAAGGAGTTTCCCCCACCCTAATCTCTATTCTAACTCATGATGCGTGCTACATAAACGAGTCTCAGTTCCCGACCTAATACAACGAGAATCGCATCGAGCAACATGCTGGTGTGCTCTATATATGGCTGAGAGCATCGGACGAAGGCAAGAGCGTTCCAAACGACGCCGAGTACCTTTCCCCTCCTCTTTGCCCTTTACCCCCACTCATAGATTTTGGTCGAAGCGTGCACACGACTAGACCGGTTTCGATGATTCAAGTTCATCTAGATCCACCACGAGCACGAGTTCCACACGAGTACGTATAGCGAAATCCATAGAGATTGAGAGAGCGAGTGAGAGAGAGAGAAAATGTGCAGGACGTCTAATTCGCAATATTCCAGCCGGTTTGAAGCAAACGAGACTACGAAGACGTCGTCGAGGTTGCATCGCGTGTGAACGCCTCGCACGAGACCCGTTCATAAGCTCGGAGTAATTAAAATTTATTATTCACCACTCTTTGATTTGATTCTACGACTGGCAAAAGAAAAAAACGACAAATAAAAGAAAAAAAAAACAAACAAACTTGTTTATTAAAAGTCGCTGGACCTTGAGAAAGAGGAAATTAGATTAATGTGCGATCATTTTTTTCCCAAACGAGTTATTAATTATGGAAAACAATGATGAAAAATGGACCAACGTAAGTGTCGAAAATTATATAAAAAATCTTGAAAAAATGTAATTAAAACAGTCTCTTTATAGAAAATTATCCATAGTGACGAATGTATCGCGTTATTCTTGTTATTTCTTTAGCTGGACGTTGTTATTTGTTTGTTTGACATTGTTTTTAATTGTTTTTTTTTTTTTTTTTCATTTATTCATGTAACTCGATGAACCTTGACGAGTAACAAGGATCCAAGGCTGAAACACGAACACGCCGAGTTCTCGACTAGACCTTGACCTCGGTCAAAGCGTCTGGTTGACCTACAACGCTCGCTTCGACTGGAGCGTGTGGATTTTCTCTCTCTGTCACTCTCCCAGTCTATAATTCTGTCGCATGCACATGTGTGCGTTTGCGTCTAGCCACCGAGGACCCTTTTACGTTTGTTTTTGTGTGGCTCGACGTTCAAAAGGTTTACAATACTCCAAGTTCTTAATCCTGCATGCCCTCCTCCTTTCTCGTCTCTCAGCCCTTACGCGAGCTATTGGCCCGTTCATTTCTTTTTTCTACTCTATTCTTCAGCCCTAGTAAGCGTACGACTCGAAACCAATTTCATTTCTCAAATCAAATTGTTCTTCGCATCATTATTTTTTTTTTTTTTTCACCAATTTATTCTACGGTACAAACTCAAACAATAAAGTTTAAACATATTTTCAAAAAATTCTCGGAGATAAAACTGCATCGTGTCATACTTTTTATAGTAAAAATAAAACTATCAATAAGTGCACGTGATTATTCATAATTATTATCTAAATGTATAGACTTTTTACAGCCCATTGAGTTATATAAATAAAATTTATTGATCTATAAAATTGTTTACATATTTGACGGCGTTTTGTTGTTATTGTTTTTGTTTTCTTTGTTGCTGCCCCCTTCCTCGACTATTTTAAATAATTTATGAAACAGTATCGTAAATGTTTTGCAGCGAAGCGAGGGTCAGAAGAATTCTTACTGGGAAAAAGGGTGAGGCTATGACTCGCGATTCTTGAGCTCTTTTATGTATCGTCGTCTCGTCTCGCGCGACGCCTTATCGTCCGCTATTCCCTTCCACTCTCTTGTTACAAATTTTTATTTTTCTATTTTTTTCATCGCTCCTTCGTCTCTCGTTTGCAACGTTCGTTCGTTGGAACGCCCATGAAACGCTTGCACGTTGGTACGGCATTGCAATCGCAATAGATAGGTGATGCTTTATACACAAATACACACGTATCAAATGTGTATAAATATATATGGAGTGCGTCGAAGCGGGATGCGGGGGCTGATCGATAAAAGCGTCAGTCGCGGGTTCACGAGCCTCGTTCAAGGACAAGGCCATGTGATAGCGCGCGCGACTCGCTCTCCGCGCACTCGCGACCGCGCATTTAACCACCCCTGGCTCGCTCACGCTCAGTTTTCGCTCTCCCGTCCGCCAGGGACGGCCGTCATTTCTGACGGGCCCTTAACGACGCATCATCATCATCGTCATCCATTAATCCATCTAATTATTCCCAACTAATATATTTCTTTGCTTAAAACTCTAATCCACCAGAAATATTTATGATTTGTTTGTATTTTTTCATACAGTTCTCTGGATTCCTTATTTTTACTAGTTTTTCGTATAAACTTCGCTTTGAATCACGTGCTGTTTCGAAACGAAAAATAGGATCAAAGTCAGAGTCAAAATCGACGTCGTTTATTGTTAACTTTAATATTTTTTCACCAACTAACGAAAGGTCATCGGAAAGATCAACAAATGCATTTTTATTCAAAACGTTTCGATGCTACGAGGGGTTACTTGTCATTTTTGTTCTTAATAAAATGCATTTTTCAATCGAAAACAGAGTATGATTTCATGGTTGACCTTGATGTGTGTTTTTTCTTCGTCAAAATATATTCAAGAATTGGCCCGGTACATGAGCAATTCTTAGGAAAAGTTATTTTTTTTGTGATGATCACGATGTCTCGAGAAAAGTATTTCACAGATCGGCTTCAAATTTTTAGGAATCATTCCGCACGTGCAGGACTAATGAATGAACTGAGATTTTTTAAATTTTCAATGATAAATCGCCGTTTCTCTTTTTTCTGTAAAATCACTGCCATTTTAGTGGAAACTGGAATTCCGAAAAATCCTTTGTTCAGAACGTTATCGTAAAAAAAAAAAACCAACACTTTTTCCAAAATTGTAAAATTGACAAGAAAAGTTCGGTTAAAAAATGTATAAAAATTATAAAACGAAAATTCTGGAATTTCGCTTCTAACAATTGCATTTAAACTCGCAATAAGTTCACGTTGTTTTTAAGAATTATTCGTTTTTTTGTTGTTGTTGTTGTTGTTGTTGGAGATTATATTTAGAAAAAAGGGTTAACGAACACAAAGTTCGTAAAAATTTGATCCCGATACGTTTTCTGTTCTTGCCAAGGATTCCGATAGGAATCATTGGTTAGGGTTCTTGACACGAGCCACAAAGCCTAGCCTAGGTCAACCGCTGTAGCGCTCGTGAGCACAAACTTCACCCCCACTCTCTGTCACTTTGCCCTTGCGCTCGGACGAAGGCCTCCATTTCCCCTTTGTGCGTTAACGGCGTCGAACAATCGTCAATTCTGTGATAATGATTCTCATGATAAATTTTACAACCGGAATTACGTTTATTTTAATTAATCGAATTGAAAAAAAGGAGTTTCTCAATTCGACCAATTTCTCTCATTTTTTGCTCAATTCTAATTTTTTAGCAGATACGCCAACGTGGATAAATATATTTTCGTTTTAAAGAAAAAACTCTTCAGGTGATCCGTCGATGTTAATTTCGACACGATTTCATGTTGATTTGAATATTCGCATTTCGTTTGTTTTCCCTTTCAATGCAAAACCACGATCACATATTATTTTACAATAAAAAAAAAACCATTTCGTGTACATAACTGGGACCGTTTCGGACACCGGATGAATGTCAAAAAAATTGTTTTTTCTTTGTCCATTTCGGAAAAAGTTTCTCGCCAAATGAATCGAGTCAGAAAAAAAGCCTAAAAAGTAAAGAAAAAAAAAATGGATCGAAAATCTACAACGCGGAATCTTTGTTACATGAAAAAAAAAAGAAATTGATGCCAAGCAAATTAAAATAAATAGAAACTAAAATTTTTAAATATACAAACTCTTACTCACATGAAACGACGGATTGAGAAATAATTAATCACACAAATAAACGCATATTTTACTTTATCGTAGTTCACATGCCATTTTTACAGTAAATTCTGCGTTTTATCGAAATATATGAAAGAGACAACCGAAAAATGAATCTTGCTCTTTAGGTGGTTTTATTTCCAGAGAAAATGAGTTATTTCCAAAGATGATTAACACCATAGCTCACGTGTGATATCAATCTTTTTTATGTGTAGGCGTAGACGTGAAAGCTTGACGATAAATTATAGTTCTGCCTTTTGTAGTGATGATCACTAATAACGAAAAAAATTTCGTTATTCAAAGAAGAATAAATTAATAAACATAACATTTAAGTATCAATTTGAATTCATAAAGTCGTGCATTTTTAACTGAATTGATAGAAAGTATTTTTTGCCTTGTGAATAAATATATATTTATAGTTTAAGATGAAGTCATAGCCCTTGTGACTAATTCTTCGTGGACCATGCTTTGCTCGTTGGAGAATTGGGGAAACGAGCGAGATTTCCGGGTGTGCGCGCGACGATTTTTCCGAGTCACTCGCAACTGAGTCTGCGTCGAAATTTCGATGTTTCGTATACGAGACTGTACGTTTGTATACGTATAAAAATACACTTGCAAAAATCTCATGAACTTCGATCAAGCGTTGTATCGTTTTGTAAAAAAATATGTAAACGGTGGCCCATATTTGAGCAACATTTATTATTTTTTTGACGTCTGGTTAAATAAATACGATTTATTAACGTATTTGTTATTTTTTCGAACATTAAATATCTTTTGGTAGACAGTGAACACAGAAAAAAACATCGAGCACACATATCGATACGGAATTTTATTTCAAAATATGCAACGACATAAAAAGCCGAATGGCGCGAAAACTTTGTTTTGTAAAAAATAAAAAATACATTTAAAAAAAGCCGCCTTTGTGGAAACTTTCTGATATATTTACAAAAATTTAAGTTGGTGCTAAAGAAGTTAAAGGAAAATGAAATCAAATGTAATTAAAAAAAATTTTTTGGCACCTGACTTACTTATCGACTTTCGAGGCTGTCCTGAGGCTTAAAAAACGTCGTATTATTGTGAAAACTTTCAATGAGCCTTGTATAATAAAATTAGATATTTTTTACGATATTGGCTAAAAATCTTATGTATTTCGATATAAAATAAAAATGAAAATAAAGTCATTGATAATAATAATAACGTGAAATAATAATTTTGCGTTTATTTTGGTGGAACAAATCAAAAAATATGAATTAATAGTGATTTATGGGTCAAAAGTGTGAGACTAGAAATAATATAGAATTTTTTCCTTTGTCACAATTCGTTTGTGCTGCTCGTTTATCCTATATCTCTATCTAGAATTCGGTAAGGGAGGCTCGCGAGAAAAGATATAGTTATAGCAACCTTGAAACCGTATACGAAGGACAGGGTCGAGGGAGTGAGAAAGAGAGCAAAGTGAAAGAGCACGAGGGGGAAGGCGAGGAAGAGAGAGGGAGATAGAAATGACGGGTGAGCCGGCGTGGTAGAGTTGGTTTATGCACCGGTGCTGCCACTGCGGCGCGGTGCTCTTTCGTATACACGAAGGATTCGAGAGCGCCGGCAGTCGCAGAGAGAGAAAGACGATCGGAGACACGGCCGGTTCGCGAATCGACACTCTCACTTTCGCCGGCAACGACGTCAGTCGTGTCAGCATTGCGTGTTTATTCTACAAAAATTTCTACCATTTTTATTCTCTTTCTTATTCGTAAATAAAGAAAAAAACAACAATTAGAGGTTCAAAGGCATCTCTTGAAATGTCAAATTTGATAAGCTTTTTTATGTAACGATTACGAATATTCAAAGTTTCAGCTAAAAAAAAACTCGTTTGAAATTCTGTATCGCTATTACGAATCGCTCACGCAATAAATTTCTTTTTCAAGGTCATCAGGAGTTTGTCCCCTCGATTTTAGCCCAAAAGCTCGAGAACGTGTGTACAATTTTTTTTGTTCTATGTAAAACATTGACCTAGCAACAAAAATGCTCAATACTTTTTTCTCTTCATTCAATACGTACCTGATATGATTTGTAATTACGAGAATAAGTATTTATAATGGTTCACCATGGTTGAGGTTTAACGAACGGAGAGTGCGTGCGTAGAAACAGGAAGGGAAAAAACATTGTATTTTTTTACTGTATGTGGACGGAAGGTCGCGCTAGGAATCGGCCGGCGGTGAGTCGCGAGTGTGAGAGCGAGAGGGATAGCCGGGTGGGAGAGACTTGGTGGGAGGCGTCACTAGCGCCACGAAGTTGAAGCGAGAAAGGGAGAAAGAAAGAGAGAGATAGAAAGACCGGCTCGGGGCGCGCGCGAGACCGCGCGCAACCGACTGTTGTTTTCGGTTCGACTGCAAACGACGCTTTACTCTCGCACGCGGTGCGTTACCCTCGGGATCATCTCTTGTGGAGACCGACCGCGCGTTTATTCTCTCGAGCTTCGAACACTTTTTTATCGAGATTTTCTCTTTAAAAATTTTTTAAACATTTTTATACAAACAAAACTTGAAAAAATAATAATCATTGCGAAAGTGTCACTGCCGTCTTTGTCGTGTCCTTTGAAAATAATTTTTGTTTTGTATCTTTAACGCATCTGCCAAGCTGATGAAAAATATTTGAAGTTGTTGAAAAAATACAAAAATATAAGCTCCGGTACTTCGGTATTTCCTATTTTTTGATCGAGTTGATCATTTTATACATTTTGGGGTGTGAGTAACGGCACAACGACATTGTAAATTCGGCGAAACGTTGTTTCAGTCGCCCGGCGCGTGTCGCATGTGATCTTGTTTTGTTTTTATTCGTCGAATTGTGGGTAAGGAGAGTAAACGCGAGGATTATTGTCCGCAAGTGCGACCGGCGATTTTTAACTGTGTTTCTCTCTGTGCCCCAGTGTGTTTGTGTGTATGTACTTCGCGCAAATGTGTCTGACAAATAAACGATACGACAATGAACCTCAATATTTTGCAAAATTATTTTGACGTTTCGTGTCGATGAGAAAAAAATGAAAAAAATGACGGCGAATGGTTAGTCACGCTTGACCGAATTTCTCATCTACAATCTTTTAAGGTTATGCTCTCGTAAGAGTGCAAAATTGTAGAAAAACCCGAATTTCTGTTTCCAGTTTTTGGAATAATTTTAAACAATATAAACGTATATATAATAATTGAATTGTGCCGTAAGTGACAATTAACGCTCTTCAAGGGCGTGAGTACTCGTGTTGAATTGCGATTGAAGGATTATAAAATTTCGTGCGATTTCGATTATTTTTTGTGCTTTTGAACGTCAACTGTTAATGAAATACTGAACGGCAGTATAAATAAAAAGTGTAATAATCAGTAATTGCATTTTTATCTGGTGCGAGAAGAGTGAAATAATAACAGTTATTTATTTTCACTTAAAAGTGGAAATTTCCATAAACAAATAATCGTCAATTATTCATTATAACGAAGAGAGAAAAGTGCGAGTGAAAAATCGGCAATAATTGTGTGTTGAGCAGTGCGGGAGACTCGTAATTCGTAATTCGTAAAAGGATTGTGAAAACTGAAGAATCGATCGAATTTATAGTCCCATCGGGAAAAAAAGTGAAAATTAAATTGTTAATCGGTATCAGGGGAAATTTTCGGTTTGTCATAAAAATATATCGAGTGGTTTAGATTGGCGAGACTGTGTTTGTTGGTGAAGCGAGATTAATTTGGTGTGTTGAATTAAGTGAAAATAAAAAGGGTGGGACCCGCTGGGAAGCGGGTTTAAAATCGGTAAAAGTGGCTCACGCGGCGAGAGATAGAGCGGCGGAGTTGCAGGCGGAAGTGAGAAGCGCCATAAGAGTTTTGCATGGCTGGTGTCCGAGGCCACCGGGGCAACAAGCTTCGGCTGTTCATCAGCAGCAACAACAGCAGCAACAACAGCAGCAGCAGCAACAGCAACAGCAACAGCAACAAGTGCAACAAGTACAACAACAGCACACGTCGTCTCAAGGTGGACGCGGTGACACCGTTTTAATGTCACCCCAGACACAAATGAGATCGAACGTAAGTGGGGGAAGTTCGCCAGGGATCGTGGCAAATGGTGGAAATCAGAGAGTAGTGGGTGGAAATTCAACGCAACAAACGAGTGCACCGCCGACCTCGGTAGTCGTCAGTTCGACCTCTAGTAGCATGAGGCCCCCGCCCCCACCTCCCCCACCAAGGGCAAGGCCCTCTGGCGAAGGCAAAGGTCACCACGAGGAACCGACTAGCTCCATTCCCGATCTTGGTAAGTCATTATTTTTTATTTTTTATTTTTATTTATTTTTTCTCTTACTTTCCTTTTCTCACGCCAACGTGAATATTTATTTATCAATGCATTTTTTATCATCAAAATACACGTTTTTCGCGTATTACTTTTTTACTCTTCGCCTCGTACACACTTATTTATGCAAGTGGTTATTTCAAAAAAATATTTTGTTTTTTGTTTTTTTATAAATTTACATATATATTGCATCTCTCTCAAGAACACATTCCAAGCATCAATTTTTTTCACGCTTCATCCGTATTTTTTTCAGTACGAACATTTCGAATATAAACCTTTTTTTTTCTGTTTTTTTATTTTTTATCCTCCGACGTTCATATTTATTCATCAAAGTATTCATTTAGGAAAAATCGGATTTGATGTGTTTATTTTTGCGTCGTATTTTTGCCTAAAAAACTGGTTTCAGAGTTGATTTTCTGACTATACTCTCGGAAAAGTTTGATTGAAGACAACGATACATAGGAATTAAATTAAACAATATGAAGCTCTTGTCTCTGGCGAGTAAAAACATTTGACAGCCCCGATTTCGACATAAAATCCTCAAAGAATCAATAAATATGTTTCGATTGAAGAAATTATTTTTCTATATCGATCGGAACGATCCTCCGTCCCAGAAAGAGTACCTCGCACGAAATATTCGTGTTCGCACATTCATCTCGTATATCCGTATTTTCATTATTACTTTTGCTGCCAAGACGGAACAACGTGTATTTTGGGAATTTATCACGCGCCGAGATTATCAGCGATCCGGAAAATTTCAGTCTTTACAATGCGGCTATAAAGTTACAGATATTTTTTATATAAATCTTAATAAAATAATCATAACAATAACTCGCACCAGAAATATTTCGAAATTTTGATTGCAGCCTCACATATTATTAAAGAATAAGATACAAATTTTGATAAATAATCAGAAAATCATGTTTCCTTTTAATGCTAGAAATTGTACAATGGTATTTTCCACTACACAATAAGCAGCACTCTCTTTTGTTTATAAACTCGCGTTCACGAGCATAGTGAAACGTTTGAACGTTCATTGGGGAGTAGGGGATTCTTGTAAAAAGCAAAATCTACAGTGAGAAAGATCTTGGAAAGGTTGATCGCAATGAATTCATCAAAATTCACATGTCATTTTTCTCATTATTATCATTACTGTCATTTTTCACACTGTTATTAATATTATTATTGTTTATACAAGAGATTTGACTTTGAATATTCGTTCGAGGTATCACGATAATGTTTTTTTTTTTTTTTTCTTCAACAGACTCTTTTAGAAATAAGAACAAACTTATATATTGGATTGATTTTTTTTTTTTTTAACATCGTGGACTCGCGTAGCGTGAATATATGTAACGCCTCGAGGACAATCGTCTGCTCAAAGTTTTCGTGGAATGATTTTTTTATTATTTGTTGTTATTATTATTATTTCTTTTTTTTTTTTTTTTAATTTAGTACGCCATGGCCTCGTCCGGCTGGGCTGTATGTTTGGTATTTACACGTCCGGTATTTCTGTCAACGATAAGACCCTCCCCCCCCCTCTTTCTCGTTTGCTCATTCTTTATGAATTGAGTCTCGATGAATTCATCTCTGTTTTTTTTTTTTTTTTTTTTTTTTCAAATACCCAAACAAATATGTCTTTTTAGTCTATTCGGTGCGTTATCTTTTTTTTTTTTTTAAGTGCGTTTCATCAGATTTTTTGTAGACGTTTGTGAAACGGTACAATAAAAATATAGAGTGAGATTTTTGAAAAGACTCAACGGACAGGTTTTTGGAATTTTTTCAACGTATAAATTGTTCGATCACAGCATTTGCAAGGACGCGGGCGACACGATCGATCGATACACGCACATCGCAATTAACGCGAGAACGACACACGATATTAAAATATTCTTTGTCATACGCTGTCGTTCTATCTTTTCCGTTATCGATTGTGTATATACACCTTGTTTTAAATCTTCATGAATCCACTTGTTTTTTTCTTTTTTTCATCCTATCAATTTGGCCTCTCGTAAAATAACCATGTCAACATTTATTATTGAAGGCAAAATGTTTATAAAAAATGTTGAATTCCTAAATAGAAAAAAAAACTTCGATGAATTCGTGGATGGATAAATTAAACAGGTTTTTTTTCTTTTTACTAGGATTTCAAAAAGAAAAAAGAAAAACAGAAAACAAAATTGTGATTGTATTTGAGAAAGCATGAGATTTACAACGGAGATGTGCCGGTGAAAAGACTGAAGTTCCGTCCATTTGCAAAGTCTCGTCGTCGCGCGAGCGATCTTGACCTTGCGCAACGATGAATCGTTTGTTTGCTTTCGTTTTTCTTTCTTTCTTTTTTTTTTTTTTTTTTTTTACGATTCCGTTTCAATGATAGTCACGAGAGGGACGCAGAGAAAAAGACGGAATATTTGAATCCGAGAGAGAGAGAAATAATAGACAAAAGCAGACGATATTACTCGCACATATAAATATCGACTGCACACACGAGGATAAAGTTTAGACGATGATAATTAATCGTTTGGCTGTAATGATTGCATAACGCGAACCAAGAAACAATGTGTCAAATTACTCGATCGATAGACATCATCATAAAACATCATTATGAAGAAGCGAGTACAATCATTTTGCTACGTCAATATAATGAGATATATATTATTTTTTTAAATACAAATCGAAAAATTATCGTTGCTCCAGTAGAAATGAGGGAAAATGTTGAATTTCGACTGATTTTTACTTTGCAAAATCTAAATTTATATAAAAGGAAAATCAAATTACACAAATGTCCATTAAAAAATTACATTTCGTTCACCATTTCCAATATTTGAATTTTAATCATTTCCGTGTCGATTGAGAATATTTGCTCGATGGAGATTTTTCAAGGAAACAAAAATTCAAACTCGTTGTTGAAAAATTCATTAAAAAAGTAATAAAAAATGGTGTTTATTGTTCTTGGAATAGTTTCTTCTTGTTTTTGTTTGTTTTTTTTTTTTCATTCTCTCTCTCTGTTTCTCGAGTTTAGGAATTTTTGGTATTCGTTATTACCCCGGGAAATTTATAAATGCGGGTCATTTTTATAGATATATGTGTTGAATGCGTTGGCCAACTGGTCAGACTGAAATTGAGAGAATGTTTGTCCTCCAGACTCGTTTATAAGCGGGTACCCTCTGTGCCCCAGTCTCGTACCCTTCCTCTTCGCTCACATCAAATTTTTACGCTATATATATATATATATTTGTGTGTGTATAGGATAAATTTGGGAATATACAGCTTTCGGAATTTTTCATGGTCACGGTCGCGCGAGAACTATCTATGACGTCATAGCCGGTCTCGTGTTAAATTTAGAAATTGTGGTTCCTTACGTCGCTCCTTTTTTCTTTTTTATCGTTCATCTGTTGACTCTCGACTTTCAAATCGCATGTTTTCTCTCTCTTTTTTTTTAATTATTTTTCAAACATATATCGCACCTGAGCAATATTCCTCGCACGAGAGATCACGTTTTCCTTTATTTTTTTAATTTCACTTTCCAGATACTGCGAAAATTCTGCTCAATATATATTTAATTATTCAATTGTTTATTTGTCGGATCGAAGCAACTTAAATTTCCAAGATAACGAAAATCGAACCCAAAACAATAGTTTTCCGGCTATTTAATTGATTTGAAAAATGTTTAACTCGAATTTACGATCGCTCGGGAGATTGAAGCAGAAAAATGTAATTTTATACACTCGCGATAGGAATAATTATATACGTGCCGCAGTAATTCAAATAAATCAAATCGTCGAGTCATGAAAGAAAGAAAGAAAAAAAAAATGTCGAAGTTTTATCTTCAACGATAAAGTATGAAAGCGAGAAAAATGAAAACAGAGATGAGGAGAGGAGAAAAAGTGTAGCAGGGGATAAGTACATCCGGAAAGCTTGGGGGATTACGAATGGTTGAGTTTTTGTTGTTAAGAGTGTGTTTATATATATATATATATATGAAAAAATGGCTTTTGGCAACGTCGTCAGGCGCCAATATTTTGCTCCGATAAATCGTGCAAAGTGGGTATGGAAGAGTTCGGCGACGCTTGGAGCAAAGGAGAAGAACGAGAGGATCCGTATCGTCTGTTTTTCTCTTTCTCTCGCATGCTTTTTCGGAGCTCACATTCAAGGATAACGTGCCAGTTTTTACTGGTTACCGAGATATCGGGATTTCAATATATTTATCCATTTATTTATATATGTATAATGAACCGTTTGACCGAGTGTTTCTTTCGCGGGCGATCGGTCGATGACACTGACGCGAGAAAAAGACAAAAAATAAAACAATTTTACGTCTCGGATATGAAAGCGAAACCGCAGGCGCGCACGCGGCGGCAGTACGAACGAGAAAAAAATGTGATCGACCAAACTTTGATGCGACTTTTAATCTTTCCATTACGCTCTCCCGGCCATACGTCACCGAGGCCTTGGCCTCCACCACCGCGAGGTGATAAAGTCGAGTTCACTGATAAGCCTCTTCGTTCTATATAACGTTTTTTTCCTTATTTCTCTCCTGCTTTTTTCTCCGTTATTTTTATTCTCTTTCCACCAACGACTAACTTGTCCTCCGCCAGAATGACTTTATTTTCGATACACCGTTTGACCCACTCGAGATCAACAACTGTCGCGAGGCAAAGGAAACATTTTTTTATATGATTTTTTCGAACAATACAAACGTCATCTTTGTTTATTCGCTTATGCATTATTATTGCCGTTATTTGTTTTTTATGCGAGTCGCTGTTTTATATCTTTTTTTTGTTTTTTTTTTTTCATCAGTCATCACGAATTTTGATAAAATTTTTATCGCAGATGCATTTTCGGTGACTGGATTCTAGGATTCGATTAGCATTTGATGTTTAAATTAATACAGATGACGATTCTCGCTCGTATAATCAATGCAACCGGCCATAATTTCATTCCCTCTATTGAAAATATCCTTCGAAAATTCGCTCGATGATCGTGACTCGATGATTGATTTTGAAATAAAAAATGCAACGACGTTCGAATTTCATTATCGATTTCCTGACATTGCAAATGTGTGTTTTATTCGCGACATACTTTATTTATAATTCAAACCGGAGGGAAGAATTTTTTTAACGTAAAGTTCATTGTATACGAATTGTTGGAGACGCCAATAAAAAAATGACCTTGAAAATGTGAAAAATTCAAGTTCAATAAACTTAGTGATTGATTACCAATTGGACAGAATTTGTGCTTCGTTGATTGAGATTTGAAAAATTTCGGTGCAGCTTGACCTTAACTCGAATTATAATTGCATTATGAGAGTAAAGTGATTTTTCAACGATGAGTAGCGCGCGAGGCAAAATGACGTTAATACGCCCGCGGGACACGCCCGCATCGACGGCTATTTTTTCGGACGATATATATATTTCCTCGAGGCTTTTGTATCTTTGTTCAGCGTTGCAACAGAGACTATTTTATTTTATTTTTTTCACTCTTTTTCTCTTCTTCTCGTTCTCTCCCACTCGTTGCCTCATTCATTCCGTTTCTATCTGCTCTTTTCTCCTTTTGTTCCTGTCGCTCTCTGTCAAGATGAATAAAAAAGAGAAGCATGTGAGAAAGAGACAAAAAGATTGTATTATATATGGGGATCGCCACGATCACAGCTCTTCGTCGATGAGCCGATGTCTGGCCTCGTCGGATGTTGTGTCTGGCCTCTCCAGCACTCTTCTCCTCTCACTCGACCGAAGGTCCTCGAGGGCACTTCGTCCGAGAGTCTCATTCTCTCTTCCTTTACCCTTTGACTCATTATTTTTCACTCGTTCTCCGTATAAATCGACTCATAAAATGCATTCGATCTAACAAACATAATTCGTAAAAAAAAAAAAAAAAAAATCAAAACAAACTTTTTTCGAAATTTATTTATTGTCAATATCAAATTCATTGCAACTGAATTTGAAAAAATGTCGAATTTTCAAAAAAAAATATAATCTTTTTTTTTTCTTATTTTTGATGGCGACGTTGAAGATACTGCACTCTCGCGTGTTTGCCTCCGTTTCTGGTATGCATTTGTAGTAGCGTGCGAGACGCGGCGGAAAAAGGACGGGGAGAGGGCTGCCAGGGCATGTCAAACCCGTGTATCATCTGCGTATTGGCTGGGCTCGAGTTATCGCTCTAAGAGAGAAAGAGAGAGAGCAAAAATCTGAAAAAGAGAAAGAGAGAGCGAGGGAGACAGACGGAGTAGAGCAGGATATTGAGATAAGAACGTTGCAGGAGACTGTATTTTTAGGGCTTTGGAATTTATCTTTGTTGGTTCGTTGCACGAGAGAGTTGAAGAGAAAAAGATGGAAGATGTGGAGGACAAAAAAAAAAACAGAAAAATGATACCGATGCGGGAGAGACACGTATGCGTCGAGATCTTTTCTCTGGATGTATAATTCCGAAAGGGAAAAAAAAAGGAAACTTGAAACTATTTCAAAGAAAATTTAAATACGCCTTGAATGGGCACTTTTCGGAGAAATATCTCGAATGATTAAATTTCGTTGATCTTGAATATGTTTTATAGTTTAGATGAATTTTATTTCGAAAATACCGATGGACCGTTTATTTTTCTTTCCAATTGAGAAATTGAAATTGAAATTGTGTTGATCTTGAAATTGCAACTATTTATCGAAATACATCGAATGGAATGGCAACCAAGTTCAATCATTTTTTCGATTTTGGACTATAGTTCTTTGTTGGGAAATGATTTCTTAATGAACTCGTTCTAACAGAGTGGATGAAGAAATTGTGAATTTGTCATGCCAACGCCAGGGAAGCCACGAGCTTCCTCGTGTGACTGGAAAGACCCTTGTTCATTCACGACCACATGAAATATCTAGGGGTAAAGAAGAAAAAAAAATGTTGTGGAAAATTACAGAGAAATCTCGATCGCTTATCCAGGCGAGAAAACTTGTGAAATTAAATATTATCGAATTATCAAATGGGAGAGTCGTGAATTCGAAGTTGTAACGGTATATATCCTTGCTTCACGGAGGGAGGATAGAAAAAAAAAATCTCAATAATTACCGACGAATAATACATGAACGAACGAAATTCATACTCCGTCTCGTCACTGAACTTTGTCTGCCTGCCTGTCTACGGTTTCCTATAAATTTTTACATATAAATGCATGTGTGAATCGCACGTGTTACGATTGTGTGTGAATGTGTGTGAGGTTTTGCTACGCTTTTTCGTACGATCCGAGCGAGACTGAAAGAGAGAGGGAGAGAGAGAGAGAGAGAGAGGGGGGTTGGTAAAAGCGACTAATTGGTGCATCGGGTTGTGCGGATCGCGTGGTTTTGACAGAGCACGTGAGGCCCCGCGAGTATGAGAGAGAGGAAAAAAGAGGCCATACAGAGAATAAATGCGAAAGAGAGAAAGAGAGAGAGAGAAAGCAGAGCCAGGGAGGGAGAAACTGAAAGAGGAAACTGAGGTAGGAGAGTGAAAGAGTCTGGGGATGTAAAGTCCGACCAGACACCCCCACTCTTCACCTACAGCCAGTGTGTTAGTTTCCCGCCGCACGAGCGCACTCTCCCTCTCAGCCCAATAGCTGACTCACTAACTCGCGTGTATATAAAAAAAGAATATGTGTGCGTACGTATGTGTGCGACATAAAATACATAAGAGCTCGCTTGCCCCCTTTATCTTCCGCCATTATTATCTCTCGCTGCCCTCGGCATCAAACTCTTTTTTTCCTAACTCTCTCCCTGTCTGTCCTGCCACTCGTCCGTGCACTCACATCCTTTCTCTTTCTCTTGTTCTTTCTCACTTTCTCCAATTCTTTTCCTCTCGCTTTCGTGTCTTTCTTCTTCAATTCTCCTGTTATCCCGAGAGAAATGCACATCCACACTGCAAGTTCTTGATGCAACTGTCACCATCGTGTTTGTGTAAAGAGAAAATATTGAAAAAAAAAGAAATCCCTTTTGTGGACGAACGATTTAACGAGACATTTCAATGAGTCGTAGTTGAACTTTTCTTCAGTCACTCTTTGCATTCCAGAATACATTCTCTTCTTCGTTTCTCTAACTTCCACTTTGTTAATCAGAACTTGGTATCAATTAATAAATAACAACTATACGAACTCGATATTTTTTTAATCAACAATCGACAGGTCAAAAGTTCTCGTGGATTATAATGATAGTAGAATTTGAAGAGAAAAAAAAAATTAATAACAACCGTCATTTTACCGTCTGATTGATGTTCGAGATACTCTCGTGACCCGTTCGGCAACGATTGAACGTCGAAATCGTTAATTCGACACTTTGTCGTTCCTTTTATCTTTCAATGTCAAGAGATCGTTGCACCAAGACGATTTATTTGTTTAATTGAAAGCCAAGATGGCAAACTTATTTTAAAAAAACCAACGACGTAAAATCCGGCCATTTCTGTTGATAACTCGGCTGGGTCGATATTTCTTTTTCTTCATTTTATTATGTTACTTATATTTCAAATTTAAATTATTGTTTCCGTGTACTGCAGAGTTTTGTGGGCACTCTTAAAATTAGTACGTTTCGAAGTTCGTCCGAGAGATAATCTATAGAATGTCTTTTGAATTATTGATTTCATGGGCAAACCTTACGTCGCCAAAGTAACGGAACGACCTGACGGAAGGCAACGACCGATATTTTTGCAATGTTCGTCACGACCACCATAACGAGACCCCTGTAAAACCTCGACCCCATTGAACATCGATGGGAGAATTTGAGCTCGGGTTTTATCGAAATTTCGTTGTAGGTACATACATATATGCTATTTCCAGAAAATGAATGAGAAAATGTACAAAAATAAGAGAAGGAAAAATCGTTGGCATGTGAAACGGGAAAAAGGTATTCATCCATTCGCTTTCTCTCTCTTTCTCACTCGATCGAACCAACGGATACACATTGCCCAGCAAACATTTTTCCATAAATCCATAACCCTGGAACGTGTGTTTTACGATTACGTAACTCCTCCTGGGTCATGATCTTTTTTCATCCACACGATTTCCCGTCAATGTTCCCACAGTACCATCGTCGTTAAATCGATCTTTTGGTGCTTGTTTCTCGATATCAACGAATTTGACTAACTCGTACGCGGATTGAATTAAAATTTTAGAATTACCGTCACAGCAGGAAAACTTTCCATTTTCATTGAAATACACAAAATTTTCTTTTCATTTTTATTATTATTTCTATTTCGCACAGCAAAAATCTTGAAAAATTCAAGATTGTCGCACTCTTTTATTTCATTAATCCATTGAATATGCAATTTGATATCTTCTCTGAAAACAATGTCTCTACTTTAAAAATCGTCCAACAATAAATCTCTATAAATATATAACGATATCCGCGATTGTAGCTCGCGTGATAATAAATCGAAATTATGGAATGATACAACGAGAAATAGCAAAAAGAGAGGTAGGAATGCAAAAGAAAGAAAAACAGATATTGCACGAGGTGCAT
The DNA here is from genome assembly GCA_948107755.1 of Campoletis raptor. Lineage (NCBI taxonomy): Eukaryota > Metazoa > Arthropoda > Insecta > Hymenoptera > Ichneumonidae > Campoletis > Campoletis raptor. The sequence continues at coordinate 14,655,351 of OX403628.1, read as the reverse complement.
AACTATCGGAAGGGGGCAAAGGGGGGGGGGGGCTGTTGCCCATTCGAAGGGTTCAGTGTCTCGCAATGACCCCTGGGGGGGAACAAATTCGCGCAGTCGTCATTGCTACTATTTTACTTCCTCCCCGCCTCCCCTACTCGCTGCTGCAAGAGCGAGGGGCGAAGAGGGAGCCTATACCAACGAAAGGGAGGAATGACCTAGTCCGTGCCCTTCTGCAACCCCCGCGTTTCTTCCCCTCGCTCAGCCGTCACTCGTTTATTCTCGTTATTCGACCGGAGCAGCCATTTTCAACCTTCCGCTTCGTTTTATTTCCTCCAACTATTTCGAAATTTAATCAGAGGAAAAAAAAAAAAATTCGCACCAATTCGAGAATAAAGTCGAGAGAAATTGGGATAAAAATTGAAGATCATAAACCGATACGTGATTAGAAAAGATTTTTCAAACTTTGAAGCTTCGTTTTACTTCTTTTTGAATTTGTTTATATCGACGCATTGAAATATGTATTTTTTTTGTAATTCTTTTCCATATAAAAGCAATGACACAACGCATACGGTGTCGAGCCGACTTGGAGGAGCCAGGAAATTGGCATCGCCCGGGGTTGACGTTCCCAGTGGATGTCGCACGCGACGAAAGTCTCGTACACGATCATATACCTTTTGTATGTACGATAAATATACTCCTATGTGTATATATATAAGTAAAAACATAGTTTGGTTCATGCTATGATGGCCGAAGCGGAAATGGGGTATCGAGAGCTGTACGTACAGTTATAATACGAAAGGGGGGATCGTATTGCATGAAGCTCGCGCGTATATAGGTGGAAGGTGTACCTAGAGTCTGGTAAATATAGCCCGAAGTAAGGTAAGGTTTCATCGGGGCACTCACTTCTTTTACCAGCTCGATATCATGCATTTATTTATTTCGGTACTTTCTACATTTTATTTATATGCGGCTGCAGTTAAACAAATAAATAAATGACTTTCTTTTACGGACTTTTAATCAACGGAGTATATAGATTTCGTATAATCGAAAACATCTCCTCAAACAGTCGTCGAAATAATATTGTCCGAATGGCGTCGTCGCGGAGAATTACAGATAACGAGACTGATGTCATTTTGTCGAATCTTTAAAACGCGGATATTGACCCGGCTCGAAGCTCGATTCGCGCCTCGAGCTGTATGAAGTTTAAGGTCCCTCCTGTGAACCTGAATCGCGAGGTTCATCAGCACCGCGGTATTTCGCGATTCGGGGTTGTTACGACGAGCGCGGGTGGCTCGGGGTGAAGGAAACGATTTCTGGGCATCGCGCGTGGATTTTACGTCGCTGGGGATGAAAGAGAGGGATAGGGGATGGATTTTACGTATATATTGTATGTTAGGGACTGGAGAAAACCGTACGGAAGGGGTGCTTCATGGTTTCCGCTTTTTCTTCTCCTTTCTTCTCACCTCTCATCCTCTTGTTCTCTTCGTCGCTATTCTCCCTTTGGTCTTCTCACCAACTCATTCCTCATTCAGCTCCTTTCGCTAGCAGGCATTTTGGCAAACGCTTTTCAGTTTTTTGGCCATTTTACCGTACCCAAATGTATAGTCACTGGCCTTTTTACAGTTTCCAAGCTGCTTTCATGCATTTGCGGAGGATATTACGAACCAAAACCAAATTCCAGGAGTTCAAATTGAGAAGAAAACGATAAAATGAAATAAAAAAAGTACTGATTTGTTTTTGTATGCAGTTTCTTAATAAAACACAGCAATATTGAGCAAAAGGCAGACAAAAAGTTGTCCTAGATGGCCAAAGACTACGAGGAGGTGGCTTTCCTACTTTGTAATATTCTGTGAGAAGCATTAGTACGAGTCTCTTGCGAAAAGTGAGGGTAGTTGATGTATAAGTACATGTCTGTGTGTACATATGTATGTTGTAATAGTATAGTGCACATAGTATTTGTAGTCGTCGACGTCGACGTCGGTGCCGTTGCACTGCACTGGGTGAGGGTCATTACTCCGAGGCAAGGCGAGCCGGTGACCTCGGCGCCAACGCCCGGAATCGATCCAACCCCCTCGTAGACATGAGGGAGGCGCGCGGTGGATTTTATACCGCTGTGGTGCAATGCACCGCCATACTATGTCGACTTCTCTCTTTCTCTCTTCCGTTTTTACTCTCTTTCTCTCTCGTTCCTTTTATTAACCATGTGCGCGCAGTAGCCATAGACCCTCAGTTTCATCCGCGATTCACCAACACGTTGGAATCTCTTGGACACGACGCTAACACTAAGAATGTTGCAGATGGACATGGAATTCCGCAAACATCGCGTTCAGAATTTTAAAATAACAGAGCGATTTTGAAAAAAAAGCCTTAATAGTCATGTTTTCTTCCAATGCACAATTGATCAGACATTCATTTATTAGTGACGGTCCATTGGATCCATCGCTGAAAAGTGGGCGTGGCGAGCGCCCACCGTGGATTGCCACGCTCCTCTCACGGCTCATCTGATGAATCATCCCTAATCAATTAATAACTCGTGACCAGCATACCTGAGAGATAAATGGATTAGAGTTTTTATCTTCAGTACTCCACGACCTTTTTGGTACAGTACTATCGTTTGAAAACTTTGAGACCGCCTGTATATTACTTTTCATATGAATTTATTGCTACCGGTACCGCGCCACCAACTCAAACTTTCTCAACCCCTTGTACAGGGGTTCCACGTCTCTTCACCACGTGTTTGTTCACAGTCTGGGCGCTCCATACCACCTCACCGGTTAACCCCATCATCTATATAGTGCAACGTGTACACACTTTGTTCTTCTATTGTGCACGAAAAAAGTACTCTCTCGTTCGTCGTTCTCTTTTTACGCATTTCTACACTTCCCTCACGTGGTAAATGGTCACGTTAGGATTTTCGGCTTTGGGGCCTGAAGGTGTATGTAAACCCTCACAGATGGCGATTCGCCCGGAACTCATCAGCTTTTGGGCCTTACTCGCTTCCGAAAGATGGCGCGGTGTGTGAATGTTTTCGCGCTGATGGGACCACTGCGTGCCGGGATGTAAAAATTCATACGATTGAATACGATTTATTCGAATAAATCTTCCAATAACATTAAGGGCTTCCATAGACCTATGAAAGTTTATAAAAAATCGATTTCTCACTAATAAATATTGTTTGATGGCGTCATCATTTATGCAACATTTCTAAGATATTTTCAGCTATGATAATGCAATTTTATCTCAATTTGATAGATCCTTGAACATCAAAATGCAAAAAAAAAAAAAAAAAAAAAAAAAAATCAAAATTATAAGAAATTGTGTTTTTTAAAACGGTAACCATTCTATCTAGAAAACTTAACGTCAGATTTGGATGAAATTTGGCACGGAGGTTCTTCACTCAATAATCTACTCTGCGTCGAGCGATTTTTGTTTAAAGCATCATAATTTGATTTTTACAAGTCAAACAAAGAGAAACAAATTTGCCAAAATCCTCATCTTACGATTCAAACGTCTGTCGTTTTGCGTAAAGTGCATAAAAAGAAATTCGGCTCCGAGAAAGATGGATTTTTTCTGTCAACGTGAAGCAAAAAGATTTGTTTTATTTTCGCGTCAAAATTCATGGTCGGAGTCGTGGTTATCGCAAATATTACTTCACAAAAAACTGTATCACACGTTATGTTTTTATTTTTATGAAATTTTCCACTTTCATTAATAACAGAATAACTTTTGAAATAAAAAAAAAGCTTTTTCAATGGATACATTTTTTCAGAATAATAAAACAGATGAAAATCGAGTCTTTTTTTGGCAACTCTATGTTTAACGTTGCGGACAGGAGGGGAAAAAAAAGTTGAGTTAAAAATCGCTCGTTAGTCCACAGTAGAAGATTGCTATCTCGGAATTTCACACCTGCTGTTTAAAAAAATGGTTTTTTTTTCACCACAACGAAGTAACGGGACATTTTTCTTCGACGCGTGGCGCACGCACGTACGGCGTGATTTTAATCGACTTCCGGTATTTTCCGGGCAAGAAGCGCGCGTATCGTGTAAGCACATCCTCGTGTTTGCCACGCGACCCTACTGTAGATCCTCTTCTACGCATATGTTACGTAAAATCTAGCAGCGCCCTTTTCTTATAAGAGTTTCATGTTACGGGAGACGCGTGTGCAACTCGCCCCCGCATCCGTCATCCTCTATTACGAAAATATAACAGATGCTGAGGAATAACTTTGGAAAAATGTATTACGTGTCAATGATGATCACTCAGTGGTTACGAAAATCCTTCAACACGGTGGGACTCGAATATAAGTCGTAGTAAATATTTGTTTTTATCAAATAATACGATGTCAATATATATCGAATTTGAATGAAATCAATAATTGATTTCCCAGTGTGTTTTATTTTGATGATGTTGCAAAAAAAGTAATGATTTTTAAATGATAAAAATATCTACTAATTTCGAAATATCGCGAGGTTTTTCGTTGACGTGACCACGTACCATTGAGCACATGAATTGCATAAAATTTTCGGTGGCATATACACAAAGGACGAGACAGCCGCACCGCTCAGGTTCGATGAATTCGTACGAAGGGTCTATTCTTCTTTCTCGTTTTTCGCACATCGTGTATAAAGTGCACGTGAAGGGTCTCCCGCATACAAAGTGGACCCAGAATGCGCGTCATTCCGGGTGTTCCCATCGGAAAAATACCGAAAAAAACTCGTGATCGTACTTTGAAATTTTAAACATATAGCACATTTTTGTATATTTTATTAAGAATCATCGCTTCTCGAAAAAAGGAAACTTCTGTTTCCCTGCAGGAAGGAAAATAAATTGAATTCTTCGTTCGTGAAATGTAAGAAAAGGGTAGGATCGAAGGGTTCAAGAGGCAAGTGTTAGTCAAAAGTATTTTTCAAAGGTAACTCGCGCTCTATTTGCATAGGATGCGTGCCAACAAAAATCCAGATGGACGTGTCAACGATAGTGACGCTGTTTCCGGATGTCAATTTTGACCGATCACCAACCGCGGCAATGTTTGAGTGTGAGAAAATTAGAAAATAAAAAAAAAAGAACAAGGAATTCATTTAATCAACAATCCCATTAACTATACAATGTTTATTTCAACTATTAATTTCTTCCAAAACATAAGCTTTTATATTTCGTCACACATGGATTTTTTTTTCGGTTTTCTCAATTGAATCAGGGAGGACATTTAATGCCAGGTTTTTTATTGCGGTCCGCAGCCTTCCTTACATTTTTTTTTATTATCTCATAGGGTTTGGTTCCATGGATCTTCACATTTCTACTCTCTTTTTTTTTCCCCTCCTGTGACGCGTTCATCTTAAGCCAGGAAATGATCCAGGCTGCGTGAAAACACAGCACCGGAAATTGATTGACCATCAGAGATATCGTTTGTGCGTCAATCAAGGTTCGCGTTGCATCGTCGGAGACACACGGCGTGTGTCTCTATTGTGTCGTGGGTTGCGCAACCATCTTGCACCCATAGAATGAGCTCTTTTTATATATTTTTTTCTACATTTCTCTTTCTCTTCTCTATTTTTTTTCTTCTTCCACTATTGCGTAACTGGTCGAGGGTGGACCTAAACGTGTGACTGTGATAAACAAAGAAATAAATCAGCTGTTTCGATTGCGTGCTGTTATCGAGACTTATTTTATTGAAGTCATGAAACTTAATATTTGTCGTTAATTAAATGAATCTTTATGGACTGTGAATCGGTAAAAAAACAAATAGAAAAGCATCCGTTTTCGAATATAAAAATTTCGTCGGTGTCGGTATATTTATAGACAGTTCTCTGAGAACATGCGGATCAGCTGCTCATCTAGAATCGGCCCTTTGTCAAGAATCCTTTACTTTGGAAAATCGAGCTCATCTTTTCTTCTTTTCAACATAAACTCTCGATGTCGTATTATTGCGCGATCCGGGTGCAAAGGGTTTTCTCGAGCATCTGCTCCTTTTGTAAATAGACGTTGTGCACGCTCTACGCAACAAGCCCTTACCCCGATATTGATTGATTCGTACGCTTTTGAGAGTTACAAATATTTGATGAAAAACTTGATGGTTATTTTGAGTGAAATGGAGGAAAAATCGAAGCTGCTGATTTTTATTGCATCTGTCGAAATCGTGTTCCTAGAGTGCAAAGCTTTCGGAATCAGAGACTTCTATTTGACTCAAAAAACTTGAGTATACTCTAGAAGAATGTAATCTAAAAATATGGGGGATTATAATCGTAAACTTTGATATTTTTCAATCATTTGGCAAAAGATTTGATTTGAGAAAATAGCAAACTTTCACGCGAATTCTTGTGGTTATTTTTCTGGCGGTAGACATATAGCCAGAGTTTCTAATGTATGACAGCGACGAACAACAGGTGCTTTCCTGCGGTTCCGTCATCTCTGCCCAAGGCTTTAAGACTTTTTCACCTTTTCGCTCCCCCGTAGTTTTCGCCAATATTTACAAAACTGCGCAGGGTTTGGCATCCACCGTCAAAACGTTATAGTCGCGGTAAAGCGGTGAAGACACGCTGAGCCTACCCGATTAGTTTCGGTCTCCTCATTGCCCGCAGGTTCCCAACTTTCTCTCGTAACTTCTTGTCTTGAAAACCGGACACGAAATACCCTGCATATTACCTCACAGTCAAACTCGAAGTCATCGACGATGGTTTTTTCTCTTAACAAAGGAAAAAAATTGCATGCATTCGATGAAAACTTGTCAAGCAGTTCGGCAGATGCAAATAAATCTTGAAGGTTCCCCCGCGTAACGCGTTTCATTGGACAAATAAAGTTCAAAATTGTGGAATCATCCTGTATACTGCGGGTATTGGAACGATGACGAGGAGGAGAGAAGAATTTGAAAGGATTACGACATTCTAATATCGAGATACATCTGTCGGATAGACGAATCGGACGTTAGGATTGAAAAAGGGTTTTTGCGTAAACAGCAGCTGTTACAATTTCACAAAAATGCATGCATACCTTATGGACGGCGTACATAAGAGTACGTTTATAATATTCCATATGCTTGAGCTCGTGCCCCGAGTACACCAGCCCCCACAAAGTGACGAAAGGGGTTGACCTGTTGCAACTCGATGCAGCTGTCGTGATGCAACCTCCCCCGCAGGCCGATTCAGGTAGAATTTTCGGCTTCTACACTGCAGCCACACACGATCTTAAAACCTCTCGCAAATATGTTTTTTTTTTTTCTTAAATTTATTTCCTTCCTCCGCTAATTCATTTCCTGGATGTGGGAATATGTAACGAAAGCTACCATTTTTCATTACTTTTTCGTATTCTTGTATTTTGGATTAAACGAGAAGAGATTGTACGGATAATGAAGACACAACCAATATGTTAAATGTTTGTCCGATCAAAGTGCCACCAAAAAACGAATTATCCGGTCTAATTGGAAATAAGAATCGACGTGGCAGAATAAACATAATTATTTTCTTGTCGACAAATGCTCAAGAACGCGTTAAATTGTGTTTTGACCTCGATGGTTGGAAATAGGTGCAAAAGAGGCGAATGGACCCGCGCCGAATCTTCCGTCATTAATCTCTCCGCTCCCACTTCCGGTTCCAAAGGGAGAATTGCTCACGTAGTCCCCATTTTTTATAGCCACTCTCCGAGAAAAAGCGAATAATGAATAATTCATTGGATATAATTTATACACGCACGATTTGCCTCATTGTATCGTCATTCGAAGGGAAAAGTGAGACAATTGAAGAGTACTTTGTTTTTTTTTTACCCAGGGTGCCCAGGGATAAAAAATTACAAGATGCTGTGATGAAAAGAGGAGAAGACGAAGAAGAAAGTGAACACGAAGAATATAGTGGGATGCTTTTGCCTCTCTGCAGCCTCTCTCAAGGTCCATAGCGTGCGTTGATCTTTCTCGGTCACAGACCCGCGATTTTTCCATCTTTCTCTTTCTTCTTATGCATTCTCCCCTTCTTCTCGACTCCATCTTTCTCTGGCTCTCGCGTATTCGCCCCACTCGCGATCCAGAAGAGATTTGTTCAGCGGCTTTGCAGCCGCAGACTCGAGCCCTTTTATCGGACGGGCTGACGTGACGCGGTTCGAGGGGAGTGAGGAGGGGGGGGGGACTGCAAGAGCAACGCCAACTGCATTTACCAGGCAATCGCGAATCCAAGGGCTTGAGAAGGTTTTTGTGACGGATCCGAAGGACAGACGCCTTCAACTTGAGACTAAATCTCATAACTATAAAATAAACATGGAACTGCAGTAATTTTAGTGGAACAATTAATCAACTCGATATTTGACTCCCTAAAAAAAAGCATCCCTCCAAATATCATTGAGTTTACGACGGTGGACATATCCGATTCATAAAAAAGATTAAATGTTGAATTTCAATGTGCAAATAATACACTTTTTCATTACTCTGAATCCTGATGATTAAAGTGTAGCCCGGATGTCCCGGTATACCCTCTACTTTGATTTGTTTGGATGAGAACAAAGAAAAATCGGTAGCCGAATATTGTGGATTCAAAAGTACTTCTCCGGATAAGAAAGAAGTAGCTTGAAAATCTCCGGGATTTGAGGAATTCAAGTGATGGGTTTTACAGACAAGTTATACCGTGTGGTAAAAGTAGTTGGACGCTCTCGCGATGTGCCAAATATCCACAGGGATCGGCGTATTTCTCTCCTCCAATCTCTCGCCCCTTTTTTTGTTCCTCTCTCATTTTCTCTTTCGTTCGGTTTCTTTCTCGGTGTTTTTTTCGAAGAAGATTCCAGTCTGCGAAAGAGAATCGACCTTGAGGGGATGTTATATTGAATCGCGGAAGTGAAGCACACGAAAGTCTCTTGTGCGCGAAGGTTATCTCGGGGGTGGAAACGACCCCGGAAAACGCGCTTGAACAACCCCCAGCGCCGAGGGTTCAGCTTCGGGCAAAAAAAAGAGAAGTAAAGAACCTTTTGGCAGACCCGGGACACGACGGAGATGAAAAACGCGGAACAAAGACTGACGGAAGAGGGTGGAAATTAAGGACGTGAGCACTGCTGGGCGACAGAGGGCGAGACAAGGAGCAAAAGAAAACTTTTGTATGTCTTTCTCTCGAGTTTCTAAGTAAAAACCCAGACCACCTACAGCAGACAACATTTAATTTAACCTCCTTTGCAGGGGGGTTAACAGGGAATATTCCTTGGGTGTAGTAATTGGGCCGAACGGAGCGCAAACACTTCGACGTCTCTTATACTCTCTTTTCTTTCTCGCTAGTCTGGCTGTCACTGTCTAAGCGGAAAAATAGAAGAATTTGAAAAACAAAAGATGTTGTTATCGAGATTTTTTTTTTTCAGAATTCATTGATTTATAGGTTGCGAAGGTGAAACGAATATTTTGAATGAAAAATTATGTACGCGGAACTATTAAGAATCGATTTTCTTGAACAGAACAAGGAGTTTGAAGCAATAATAAGCCTTATCGTTAACTAGAAGTGATCTTATTTCTTTATCTCTTTCTCTCTATTGATCATAGCTCTGATCTGAGTCATAGCTCTGATTATCTCTGCCTAACAACCCAAACTTAGGGCTCAATTATGCGATGAAACGAGCGTACACAACAAGGCAGGGTCAAACCTTTGTCCTTCCTGTAAAGCATCGATACTCGTTACATTCGGTATGACGGTTTTCCCCGATAAAATGAGGAGCGTCGGTTGCGTATGTATGAGAGAAGAACAGGGGAAGGAAGTCGTTTTCCTCGGTTGACTAATCGTCCCGGAGAGTTCCTGGGGCTTTTGGAAACCTTGGCTTTCGGTACGACGGAAGCCAATATTCGATCTCCCAGGGTCGACGCAATTTTCAGGACAGTGGCAGTCTTGCTCCCTTCAAGGTTGCAGCTTCTCTTACAGGGATTGAGGATTTGTACATTTTGGAAAGGGTCACGGTTGTCAGGGTAACGACCCCGCTTTATTCTTTTCTCTCTGTTTATCAGTCCCGACCTTGGCCACGCTCGTGTGTCCACCCTTCGTCGTCTTCCAAGACCTCATTGGAACATGTGGAATAGTTCGATGCATCCTATACATTTCTTTCTCTTAATATATTTGTAACCACCATATCACCACAACCACTATAGACACCCTTGGATCAACCTCATCTTTTAAACATCGCCACTAAAAACCTTGACGACGGGAAAAAAAGACCCACATAGACTTTCGTATGATATTTATTGGAGCAGCCTATCTTTGGTGCTCCAAAGACGTATATACGGAATCATTTTTTCCCTTAAATAAACTGCGGGTATATCCTCAACAGGAAATTGATTGAATCTCTGTCAATTCTTCTTCTCCACGTCCTCTTAATCTTTGGTAAACCGCGCGTGCTTCAGCGGTCATCCAGATTCTTCACACCCACGTATTTTATATCTGCTTTTCTCTCAACCCTCTTCCAACAGTTCGGCTGAGCGTGGAAAAATGGTAACTCGGGCAGAATGAGCGAGCGTATGATCGATGATTCAGTAACTTCGATAGGAAAACTCGGCGATAAGATTTAACCTTATGGATGTTGGATAACGTAAGCTTCTTCGTGAATAGCTCGGTAAAATATTATCTCAGGGCTACCCGCCACGAAATACCGACAAAATTTCTCTACTTGCGACTCGATCTCGGGTACACAGGCTCGACACTTCTCGAGACGTTAATCATTTTTCCTTTTTCCATAAATCATAATTGTCTTCAAGGGCGTAACTAAGCGGGAAATCTGTGAAACATATATACGATCAACCTATCCATTTCTAACGGAGAAAGGATTTCTCGAGAGAGCGCGGAAGATCTGAACTAGTTAAATTATTAGGAAGTTATTGTCACCTTTGAATGGAGGCCAGTGAGTTTAACGCTCCGGCGTGACCACTCGTTTTTCATCTTATACAAATATATATATTTACTTAAGAAGAATCTTACTTATACCTAGAGCGCGGCAAAGAATGAGAAATATGGGACTGGAACGGGACGAGGACAGGTATCCATGACAAAAGAGGTTGCCTCGCAAGGCTTACCATTGTGTGTACACTACATGGAGGAAAATATTTCTTGTATACAGACTGGAATGTAATATAATAGGATATCTGGAGCACCATACACGTGAAAAGAGAAAGAGAAAGAGGAAGAGGAAGAGAGAGAACGGAAAGAAAGGGAAAGGGTGAATCCTCGATCCCTTTTCTCGCTTACGAATTACCTGGAGGAGCGCTCCCCTATTCTGAGCAAGCAACCGCGTCCGAAACTTCCCCTCCTTTTTTTTCCTTTCCTTGGATACGGAAAAACTGTTCACCCCCAGGAATTTCTAAAGGCAATGTGCCTTGGCCCAGACTCGGATCGATTTATCGAATCATCCGATCGAAACGACGCGTGGGAAGAAAAATTTTCACGTTTTACAGAATATGTAGATGGAAAGCATTAATATATGTTTTTTTTTTTCCGGGCTTTCATACATTTGTGTTTGTAGAACAGCTGCGTAAAAGGATTGTAAAAGAGCTGTATAATATCGCAAATTCTTCAAAAATAATGTTCGCGGTCGTTGAATTATACTCACACACATGAATATTCGTCATTTCTTACTTTTTTCGTACCAACCGCTTCTAATATTCGATAAAATAACACGGGGTTTTATATTTTCAGTCGGTGCAACGGATTTTCCACCCCAATCGCTTCACTCTTTTTTTCTCCCTTTCTCTCGCATTTATTGTCCCCTGAACATGCGCATTGTTCAATATATATCGCGATCGCGAGGCTCCTATTGCACGTTCACGTAGCGTCGTTCCCTTTAGCCACAGCAACGACTCGACAAATTTATCCGTTTCCGTGGAGTTGTTGAACAACGTAAAATCCACCCCCACCGATTTGTCCCTGCGACCCTAATTTTTTTTCGTTTTTCATTCGATTTTTTCTCGCAAAGGACGTAAATGTGGAACGGGTTGAAGTTTCCTATTATCGTGCATCGATGCACCCTTGGACAAAGGAATCTTGATCTATTTCCGCGCTTCATTCAATAGCATTTTTTCATCTTGTACAAAAACTCGTAACTCGTTCCCACTTCTTTGGCATTGAACCACTTTTTTTTTTTATGTATCCCGATATATTTGTCGAAAATTTCGTTTCACGCGCTCTTCAGATCGTTTTTATTGATAGAAATTCAATATTCCACATTGAAATCTCTTCTTCATTTTATCATCGAACCCTTTTCTCTAGCGCCAAAAAATTTTACGCTTGGCTACTCTGTTCGAAGGAGCCAATTTCTGTGGATCGAGGTCAAAGAAGGTTTCCGGAAAATTGGAGGTTGTTCCGTCTTTGTGCAATTTATTCCATGAAGAATATATTTTTTTTATTTTTTCAATACATCCGTTTCTATAGAATTTCGGTGTTGGCCTTTATGCGAATAAAGTTGTTTTGATTAGTATTTAAAATTCTTGCTTACAAAAGCTACTCGTTTTGTATATTCGCGTGACGTTTGAAGCTATAAATTTTCATGGAGAATATTTCGTCAAGGTGTATTGTAGCAAAGCAAGTGCAACGGGAGCCCTCCGACCTCGAAGTCTTAGTATACATAGGGTCAGATATTCCGTAAGGCGCAGCAGTATAAACCCATAATGTTATTTATGTTTCAAATGATTCGACCTTTAAGCGCGTGATTTACGACCTCCCCCTCTCTCTCTCTCTCTTACTTCTGGCCCTCTTTCCCTGAGAGAGAAACGGAGAGAGATGGACGGCACTAGTTGCGTGAAAATGAAGCCGTTATTTATGCCAGCGCAATTTGCGACGAGGTCACATTCTGCTCTCGTCGTACCTTTAACATCTCATCGAATATATTCAATTCCGTCTAAGAAAACTCGTTGAATTTTGCTCGCTTTGATTTTCTCTCAACCCCCGACCCCCCGCTCCTGGCTCCTCGCTTCTGCCCAGTCTCGCTGCCGTTTCGTTTCCTGTAAATCCGCCCACGCCTGTTAGCAAATTCCCATGAAGTCCAGTACGTCTCTACCGGTAGAAAATCTTTGATATGCGTGGGCATAAAATACATTTAGGGCCTCAAATTTCTCGTCTCCATTTTTTTTGAATTCTGATTTACCGATGGAATCGAATCGCGGAAAAAATTTCTCGAGAAATTCGTGCAACATTTTATAATGAATTTTCGGTCCGTAGCATTATTAATTTTTTTCAAATTGTCGCACTCGTAGTGGAATATGCATTGGCATGTGCTGTGCGAACAACGATTTGAGGGTCAAGAGCTCCAATGCTCTTGAGATTGTTGAAAAATAAAAAATTGCTGAGTGCAACGAGATTAACTTTGAACAAAATTCATTGAGGGGTGAGTCTTTCCATGCAAAAATGTAGGTGTATTTGAAAAAATAAAAATAAATAGGAATGGGAATAGAATAAAAAGGGTTAAGTGTCCCACATTGGCACGTCTAGCAATCCTCGGGAGATAAGCTTGTCTCTGTTTTTCTTTCACACATATCTTTATCCCCCTTCTCTCTCTCGCTGTCTCTCCGCACTGGTCGCGATTGTGCTTGCTCGCAAATGCAAGTCGCGTTTTGTGATGAGCGCTCGCCATCAAGGGCCAAAGACCTCGGGCACGTAGGACGATGCACCCTCGACGGCCTTGTCCCAGCAATACACTCCAGGGATATTGTGCGAGAGCGTTCGGTGTCGCGCTACGCTGCACTCTCGCCTCACGTTGCACTCGGATGCTTGTAACCAACCGTGTTCCCTTGCTCTCCCCGACCTTTTTATCATCCCACAGCGACAATTTTTCATTGAAATACTCGATAGAACGACACTGCAATATTTCATCTTATACTCGTTCATTTCACTTATTGCTACGCACTCGTCTTCAAGAGCAGCAGAGAATTATCTGCGAGGAGAGGACAAATAAAGGAAATAAATAGAAATATTATCGACGATGCCAGTAACCTGTTGATGCATTTAAAATAACAAGGTCATCATTTTGTCTTCTGTTTCTTTTTTTATTTGTTGGTTAACCGAGCGATTTAATTAAATTTGTTTCATCATTAGGATAAATTTGACTTCAATTTATAGTCGTTGAGAAGAATGAATTTAGAAGGTTTCTTTTTTGTGTGACGAACATAGTTTCCCTGCAGGATACAAAAATATTCAATAAAATCGTTGAATCCAATCTACCCGGGGAAATATTGCGAATCAAATGGATACACAAGTCGAAGAAAATAGTTCAAATCCTTCGAGACATCTGTGGTCGATACCATGGTGGCAGATGTTGGCAAAAAGAAATAGTGCGCCCTCGGCGCTGAAAAAAAAAGTGCTGGAAAGGGTGGTCCAGTTGCTCGCATCGAAGTCGAATCTTTACTCCCTCTCTCCCTCCTCTCTCTCTCTCTCTCTTTCTTCGTTCCGTCTTCGCTGTCGTACTTTGCTCACTGTATGCTCTTGGCAGAAGGGCCTCTCTCCCTCGGCAACCAACAAAGGTCGAGGACCTTCGACGATAAGGGCAAAGAACTCATACGCGGTTTATCCGCTCAAATTGCATTAAAGACAAAAAATATCAATTCTCATTCTTTTAGAATCGAGAAAAACCGAAATTACAATGCACTGAACAATGAAATTTAGGTCTGCAGCCATTTCCAAGTTTCCATTTCTTAATCATTTTGGATCCATTTTATTGAGGGACAAATCAGTTAGTAAAACCTTCTTTTTTTTTTCAAATTCATTGGAAATACGTGTTTTGAAAATATTTAAAAACTCTTCTCCTAAAGTTGATTGAAAAAAAAGATAGCGCTTACTGGGTAACCTGTTATTGGTCGTTTCGTCACTGGTTCATGAACGCTCTGAGGCTTTTGTGGTGTATTACGCTTGCAATGTCGGTGACCGGTACGTCGATCCCTTGAAGGAGGCTAAGGACCTCCAAACCCGATTCCATACAATCGCGTTCCACTCTTGCGCCTCGTGTACCCATTCTACCACTTTCTCCCCACCACTTTTGTACGGTATTCACCAATGGGAAGTAAGTACTTGTTTGCGCCAACAACCAGTTTCGTCAAAGATCGCGGTTACGTTTCTGAAGCCCTTCAAATCTTTTACAAAAACCGATTTTCCAAACTCCCTATTATAGTATTTTAAACTCGTAATTATCATTCGGAGAAAAAAAAAATCACTTTTCCCATGATAAAAATACAGGGTGACAAAATTACACGACAAGTTACAGTGGCATCGTAGTTCTTGGAAGCGGTATCGGGACTCTGATGCTGAAATGAAATTTAAATAAAAAATTCCTACGTTTACAGTATCGTTCTTCTCGGAGTTCCGATATCGTTCTCGGGAACTCCATTATTATCATAGTATTTTTTTCATGTAATTTCTCGTCTATGTAAGAATCCTTAAAATCAATAAAATGAAGCCCGAGCCTGCTAGAAAAAATTCTTCGAATTCCATGGCGTAAATTCTTGAATTTTAGACTTTGAATATTATGACTAAGAGCTCGAGAAAAGCATACACGATATTGGAAAGGTCGATGATTGGTCGGATCTGCACTGTCTCGCTTTTCAAACGATCGCGAATTTGCGAGGATAGAGAGAGCGTGCACGCACACATATTCATTTGAGCAAGTACAGATACACATGAATATAGGGTGGAAAGTTGGGGGTGCTTGCTGTTTCTGCTGCTACCAGGCGCAGTGGGCGTTGCAAGGGTAGTTTAGTGGCGGTCGTCATGGTAACCCCGACAGGCTCAACGTATACTGCAACCCCATGAAGGACCTTGAACGAGAGAATCGAAGGGCACGTACATTGAGACCCCGCACTGTACGAGGCTCTCTTCGATCTGGTTGTGCGTTCGCGGGGACGAGGAACCCAACTCGTCCTCTTCGACCACGAGGATGACAAGCACGCAAGCGAGGAAAAAAAATGTCAATATTTTATACACTCATCGTTACATGCATGTATTTCTCAAGCTTTACACGTCTGGAGCTTTATTCGTTTATCCTCGATCCTGTCTCGCGTATTTGCAACCATAACTTTTGTCTAATATATTCTGCCATCTGACCCTCTTGTCATCGCCCTTAAATCCTAAAAGTCGAAAACAAGTTTTTCAAGTATCAATGCGATTCGTAACAATCTATAGAATTGTTTTATTGCCTTTCTTCTTCCAACATTTTTTCTTTTGAATAAAAAATAAATTTACGATTGTAATATCTCATGAAACATGCAATGGTACACGTTGATGATAGAGGTTTTGGAAAGTCATTTTTATTGCAATTCTGAGGAATGTTTGCATTGAAATTTAGCCACTGTTGTAGTGGAAGCATCGGGAAAGCTGGAGGACCTTGATCCTGAACGCTCGAAGGCCTCGGTGACGGTCGCCTCTTGCTCGTGGCGCCCCCTATACTTCACCCCGCTGCTTGCCTCCTGGGACATGCAACTGCGGCCACGGCCGCCACGTTCTATGCCTCGGCGCATTCATCCCCTCTTCTTCCCTCCCTTTCTCTCCTTCCATTTCTCATTCCATCTCGCTCCCTCTCATTTCCTCGCCCTCTCTTTCTTTCTCTTTTTTTTCGTTCTTTCTCGCTCGCTCTTCGCTAGAATATTGTCAGTGGATTCAGGGCCACATCATCCTTGTTCTGCGAAAGCTCGCTCGCTTATGAATTCTAATAAATGGATGAACATTCACCAGTTCAATAAATCACGAATCGAGTGAAACTTTGAATAAACATTTAAGAATGGGATTAATTAATTCAAGTGAAAAAATCAGTTACGCATCTGACTAGGGCATCCATATGTTTGCTTCAATTTGGTTCACATGTTCACGACAATTTATAACATCACGAAATTTTCGAATCTTGAACGATTGGTCGACGTCGTTATTTATATTAAATATATTAAAACGTTAGTACATAATATATAAATTGCGCGAACTAGGAACAAAGGATTCGTGGTGCAGGATCAAATTAGTGTCCTCTTTGTTGGAGAATGTTACTGGCTGGGAATTGTCGGTTGTCGGTTGTGTAGACCGGACGAACGAGGGTAGAAACGCGAGAAATGGACCCTTTTGGCTTTTCTCTATACCTCGCGACTGGGCTCAAAATGAGACGACAAGGGGTCTTTTATCATTTTCCGTATGACTATATACAAAATGAAGCTTTCATTGGTCCTTTCGTCCCTTAGCATCGGCGGGCAAAAACGATGATGCATGCCAAACTCACAGACATTCGCGTGCATTCAGCTAAATAAGGTCTACACATTTTCTCCGAGAGTCCTTTGTCGCTGAAATTCGAAATTGGAATACGAACGAAGCACTTGCTTCCAGGACAACAACGAAACTCACGAGAGAGGGAAGCTTTCCAATTATGGATTGAATGGACTCTCTTTCAATCCCAATAAAACACAAAAATTCACGATCGTCAACTAAAAACAGTACAATCAACTTTTATATTAGGATTCTATTAGGGCAAATGTAGTCAATAAAATTTGGGTCAAAGGTATCCGCAATTTCAAGTGTTACTTTTTCTTTTTTTTTTTCCTTTTTACTACTGTCGAAATAAACCCTATTTTTATTCGCGAATAAACTGAGTTCTAAGCTCAGCTATTCGGAGGAAGAAATCGAGAAGGAAATTCGCAAAGAAGTTGGAACATCCCCCAGGATCGTGACAGTGGTATAAAAAATGGCGAATGAAATCCCAGAGGGTGAGAGGTCATCGACTTGTCGATCTGGTCTAGATACAGCTCGACACGTGCACATTTGTTATATCCTTTGCTTGTGTGGCAGACACTGTAACAAGTGACCCACACAGTTCGTCCTATATATTAAACAACACCCCTTTCTATTCGATCTTCAGTTCAAATCCCTTTTGAAAGACTTAATGCAATTTGAAAAAAACCCACAGAATGACACACTTTTTATATTAAAAATCAAGACAGCAAAAGTGGCGACTCTCTGCGAACATTGGAAATTGTTTCGGGTCTAAACGGATAAAAAAAAGATTAACAGAACAATTGGTATAAAGTTCTAGATTTCGTCATTTTTCTAGTCGATTCAGGAAGTTAAGAGAATGGGAGTACGGGGATGTAACACACCCCAATCGTTTTGTGGCAGCTGCTATCGCCCCATAGCAGCGAAAACGACAAAGCTAACCCACCAGCCCAGTCAGCAAGCAAACCTCTATATCTTTCACTCGTTGAGCTTTTCTCTCAGCCCTCTCGTTCCTCTTTTCTCCCTTTCCCTTGCCCCCACCTTTCCATACCGGAAGACTTTTTCACGAGAATCCGTAGATTTCAGTGGGGGGGTTGGTTGCGCGGGACAAGGTCGTCGTAACCGTGGCAACCCCATGCGTTATATATAACGGCACGTGCTTCGAAATTTGCCCTATCCCCCATCCCCCTCTCCCTCCCTTCCGCTATCCATCTCTCTTTTTCTCATTTCCCAATGGAATGGACCGTGAATCTTGTCACGAGCCTTCGTATGCGTGGAGCTCCACATTTTTCCCATCTTCGTCTTCCTCCCCAGCTACAACCAGAAAAATCCAACGAGGGGTCATTGACTTTTAAGCACTCATTGCCACAATCTCCAACGAGATGAAAAAACGGTGAAAGAATCCTTTTGTTTAAAAACAACTTCGAAAGACATCAAACAAGAGAAGTTAATGATTGATACTTCATTAAAAATGATTCATTAAAAACGATGTTTCAAATTCATCAGAACTACGTACAAAAATAGATGAATTTTTCGTTTCAATTTTTTCATTAACTTAACGAGAGAATATTGCTCTTTATATTTCAGTAAATTAGCGTACGACCCTCTGGCAGGAAAGTTTTCCGTGTAAAATAAAATCTTTCCAGGATCACGAGCTGCTTTTCATCAGCCATTTTCCGGTCGATCCACGGTTTCTCTAATGGTACACTCGTTTCTCACCCTTTTCCACCGACCCTCCCCCTCTCTATCTGCTCTTTCTGTAACGCGGAAATCCCAGAATCCCAATATAACGTGGACCGAGCTAGGTGAAGGCTAAACGAGGTGAAGGTCTCTTGTTGGTAAGGCAAGGAAGAGAGGGGAGCAGGTTGTGTTGGAGGTTATAGCGATGCGCACCCCACGAGCTACCAGAGTACTGGGTGGCAAAGCTACTTTCTCTCTCTCTCTCTCTCTCGAATTGTAGAGGGAGAAGGAGAGAGAGAGAGGTGGGTAAAGACAAAGAGGAAAAAGCAACAAGGTCCATTTTAGCTAAAGAGAAAGAAAGAGATAGTGGTGTTGGTATCACTTGGAGGATTCAAAGTGACGAACATTAGAGTGAGATAAACGGATGGCTACATTTTGGATGGAAAGTGAGAGAAAGTGTATCAGGGAGATGTATATATTGAAGGGAATGGGAGAATGGCTATCGGGACTATGGGAGCAGAGGGAAAAGCGAAAGATCCTGTGAGCACGAAGGAAGAAGACGTGAGAAGGTGAAAACACAGATAAAGAGTGAGCGAGATAAAACGAGGAAGCACACGCGCATGAGAATTGCGGGAAAGGGTGGCAAGATTCGAGCACGGGAGGCTCGACCTCCGAATTTTATCTACACACACACACACCGGTACTTCTGTGTGTGTATGCGTGTGTGTGCCGAAAGTTCCAGCTTCCGGGTTTCTTCTACACACTAACCCGGTCGACCTACTCGATCTCTTTCCCTCTTTGGGATCTACCACGAATTTCGATAAATTTCAACGACCTCCGACGAGCTTTCGACTACATATATAACATAAGGGGTAAAATAAGGGGTATACGTAGCTTCAACGAAAAATCTATGTACTCCTGACACTTTCGAACGACTGTTATTCTTCGTCCTCTAGTCTCACGAGTGTTTGTCGTTCTCAATATATATAAATATGTATGTTACGACGGGGTTAATACCGTTCGGAGAAACCTAAGTACTGGAACATCCCTCCGAGCTCCATAATGCCAGAGATTGGAGGATTTGTGGTGTACGCAGAGCTATTTATATTCTGTTGAACACCTCGTACTAGTCTTAACCTGAAGTGTTGAAACGATCGACTTGTATAACCATGTATTTATAACGGGGAAAGCTTTCCTATAAAAATTACTCGAACAGAAAATCTTCATTTTCTCAAATTAACTTAACCCAAAAGAAATACCATTTAATATGGTTTCAATCGGAATCGTCGACAGAACGAATGGACAAAGGGGTGGATGAAATTAGGGCACGATATTGTCGAAATGTATTCAATACTGGTACTTGGATATTTGGGCAATGTTTATGTAAACTTTACATCGACTCGTAACATTCACGTAAAAGTTAACAGACAATTATTCAAATTGTGTTTACTGGGATATTTTACGAAATCGTCTCTGCGTCAGAAAGAGACTGCGAAGAGAGTGCGAAAAAATGTCGTCATTGTGAATGACGGATCGACGGGGTACGTGTTGCATTTCGTTACAAAACGAACAATCGACTGGACAAACACGTATAACAAATATTTCACTCAACGCTTTGAACGTAGAGGCAGAAATCGTATGGCGTTTTATCCTATGGAAGCTTTCATACCTTTCTCTTTCTCCATTTCTCTCTCTCCCTCTCTTATAAACGACACGCTGGGTACTAAATATGTGTTGTATAGGAGCGCTTGCTTCGGCAAGTATATAAACGTTCGTATGGGGTGGATGCCCGGTCAGTAACCCCTCTTTCTCTTTCTTCCTCTTTCTCACTCTCTTTCTCTTTCTCTCTCTCTCTCTGAGTCCCTCTGAGGAAAGCCTGGGAGAAATCCACGCGCTCGCACTTGAACATTCGCAACGCATCACGGGGGTAGCACACCAGTTCACTTTTCGCACACAAATCGTCATCTTTCGTAATCTTGAAATGATCTTTCGGTCGACCTAAAATCGATAATTATGAAAAAAAATTCGAGGTGCAACGATCTTCTTAACCGCAATGCATAAAAGCAAAAGTTCTCTTCACGTTCACGTGAGACTCGTGTCACGTTGCAATGGATATCTATATATTGCTACCGATGAATAATATTTACAAGATTATTAATGCCAATTTTTTCTCGTTACTTAAATTTTAATTTTTTAAATATAACCTCTAACCCGTTAAATTTCGTTTTATGTTTTAGGTAAGTTTCGTCATCTTCGCACCAATACGCAATTTCTTGAATAATCTAGTTGCCGTGTCCTCGGTAAGTATGTTGAACTTGTCAATTTTCAAAATTGCGAAAAAGCACATGTTTCTCATTTGATAATTAGGGTAGGGAAAGTGCTGGAAAGGTAGCCTCCTTTTTTTTCGTAAAAGAAAACATGGCGAACTTTCCAGCACAGAAAGCCGAGCTTTTGGGCGACAGCAACGCCCTCCTTGACTTTCGTGATAAGTTCGATGAGCTTTCCGCCGGTTGATAAACTTGTCGCGAGTTGTTTACAGGCGCCACCGTCTGTCTGATCTTTACCGCCATCTACTACTTGTACTGGCTTTACAGCCGAGGCTTTCGCGTCGAGCGAAACTCTCGGCCGTCCCGGTACGGTAGTTATCTACTGTACTCGTTGCCAGTCCTCTCTCCTCGTTGACTTTCCTGCTCCACTGGCAATCATATCACAGTCTTTTTTTTATCGTCGCTTCCTCCCGTTTTCCTCTCTTGCCAATGCAAGCTCCGAAGCTTATCACGAGCCAGTCACTCCCGTTACGTCCCATCGATGTTAATGTCAATTTCTGCATCGCGACTTAATCCAACTTAAGAAAATCCACATGTATATTTATACGTATTAGAATCTGCTATTTGCTCATTCGACAAGTTTTTTCCTACCTCCATATCATTTTTAACAAACTGTTAAAAATCGAGAATTCAGAAAATGCGGGTAAACATTTTTCTAATCACAAGCTTCTTTAATGAAAAATTAACAGAAAAGTTGATCGAAATTTGATTCATAGTGGAATTTTTAAGTAGATCGACGTGTAAAGCAAAATATAGAAAGAAGGAGAGAGAGACTAAAGAAAAACGAAGGGATTTCGATGTCTAACGCCTTGAAGATATTAATCTTCACTATTTGAATGTCACCGTTTGAAAATACGAGATTTCCAACCAACTGAATGGGTATTTAATTTGAAAAACAATGTTGAAACTCACGATAGATAACGAGTTTTTAAACTCCACGCATGTGTGCCTGTGTGTAAGTTCCTGTCAGTTTCAATTTGCGTTTGCAAAGTTACAAATGAAGTTTCACTTTCTTCGTGCGATCTTTACGTTCATTTTCGCTTTTTACTATCGTCGAAGCGCATGACTGAAGCTCAATACTCTTATACTCTCATTTATATGATCGTTGAACTCGTTGGTCATTAGAACGATTTGTTTTATACGTTCTTTTGTTTTAGTTGACAATTGAAAAATCTATTGTAGAACTGCTGTAAACAAAGTGTCTCGAGTTGACACGGGGAGACAGTACGTTCTCCACTGTCTCCTTGTTCTTATCGTTGCAACAACGTGAAAGTGACACGATTTAAACTCTCTTGCCTACATTTGTGTATCTATATATGTGTAACTTTGGCACGATGTACTTTTCACTTTTTGCACACAGGCAAATAAGCCACACATTTCATTTGCGATACACGGTGCATTCTACGCTCGTAAACTATCTCACGAACTCTGGTGTTGCTTTCTCGCTACAAAAAATTCAGTTTACTTTCATCCACAATATTATTAACTCTCTTTTGTATAATTATTTTTTAGCATTTTCATATTCTATCTTTTAATTATAATCTTTCATTTCGTCAAGTCGAGGGGAATCATCGGTACGGGAAAAAAAGAAAAGAAGCGAAAAAATCATTGACGTATAAATATGGACACCCATGTGTATATTATTAGCGATATTGCTGTTACACGAAAGCTGCTCATGTCTATTAAAACTACGGGTGAAAAAGCCAACGAACGCTTGGATAACCAAGCTGAGAGATAAAACCGTATGATTATATCGAATAAATGAGGTCTCTCTCAACTCAAACTTTCAGCACTCCATTTTTAACATTATACATATGTGTGTTCTGTTCGCCTGTGAGTGAGTTTATCTGTGAGTTACGATTTTGTCTTCCAGCTTTGTATATATTTGCTTAAGCATAATCGATTGCCGGGTTATACACTCGCTAAAAGTTATATCACCTAGCGATTTGTTCACTTTGCACGAGAAACAGACATTACGCATTATTTACTGTCCCTCGTTCACCTCGTACGTAACTAATCATCTCATAAGCTCAGGCTATTTTTCTAAGCTTTTCTCAATCTTCTGCCTATCTCCATAGACAAAGAAACAAAACAAAAAATTTACCTAATTATCACTAATTTCAAAATTTCTTTCGATTTTTCTTCGGTTTATGAAATATTGTTATAATTTCACTGACAACATCAAAGTTTCGAATAAATTATTGAAACAACCACACACGCAATGCATTTCTTGTCGTTAATTTACTAATTTATGATTTATATTTAATGATTCGTTGTCTGGGTCGAATATTTTGAAGGTATTTGTTCGTGGTTACACATAACACGTAGTCGTGTATGAGTGCAACTCGCTCTCGCTCTCGGGTTTGCCCGCTGACGAAGTATACGTGAAGATTTTTATACGTCAGTATTTGTAACACAAATTCACACGCACAAACATACACTAATACAAAATATAAATATATCTATCTATATATTTCGTACGATTGGAAGCTTCGCTATGCTCGCACACAAACGAGGCCCAAAGTTCACTCACTCCGTAACCTCCTTCCAATCGAAACTATTACACACTGAGCAGTGGCTCTCATGCACTCCAAACAACAAACCTTTTTTATTTTTTTTCTTTTTTTCTTCACTTTCCTTCGTGTACAATCTCATAACGTTTACACCAATAGTAAATTGACTCATTCGTTATTTACCATTGCTAATATGATTTTATCATTGTGTATATAGATAGTGCAATGGAGGCAAATTTCTAAGCAGATTGAATATCAAGCTTTCGAATAGACGAACGACAAAACAACAACAAACTGAATTCGTAAACGATGAATTGTATACCAATGAATCAAAATGTAATTACCATTGGAAAGTCATGCTTTTATTTAGTGATGATAATAATTTATCGACGATTTTATTGGAAATGATATTGACAAATTGAAATAAATAAATAAAACATGGATATTTGACGATTACAATTGATTCGTTTGATTTAAAGTGGGTTTGTCGTTGCAATTTGAAGGCGATAATTCGTCATCGTCTAGCAGGGGGGGAAAAAGGCACGGGGACGGTCGACGATCCGGTAACATCGTCTTTCAGCATCCATTTTACGGTGAGACACGCGGTGCGCGTGGAGTCCGCGTGCCTCATATATACAGTCATATATTTATATATATATAAATGAACAAGCTCGAGCGTCACGAAAGTAAAAGTAGGTACATGTATACGCGGCCACGAACTGTTCCAAACGCGTCCTCGAACGGTCGCTGCACCCCGTTCGTATGCGCCTAAGAAGGTGTACAGCGATCGTGGCTGCTCTCTCTCTCTCTCTCTCTCTTTCTCTCTCACTCTTGATTTTTCTCGTTTCTGTCCAATCTGTGTTGAGTAACAATCGCGTTAGCGCACGAACCCCGTTTTCTGTGGACTGTCCCGTACAACGAGCTTACCGGTTTATAAGCGTCAACACACACGAGATATGTGTATCGGGCCACAACACAGAATACACGAAATATGTATATAAAAAATTGTTCATTTTTTTTTCTCCTTTTGCTGTTCAAACTTCGAGACATTTCGATGACGCATTTCGAACAATACGAGCACGAAATTTAAGAGAATTCTTGGGAATCTACGTTTGGATTGTTTTTATTGGATTCGAATTTTTGTCTTTATTATTCCTATACAAAAACTTAACAACAAATAGTTGGGCTTTAATTCCGACTTATTGTTTTTTCGTTTGTTTTTGATACATTTGATGCAAAGACACCACAATATGTATATTCGTTAGCGACTTAAATCTACACGTGTACGCGCGAACGACGTCAAATCTGTTCAAAGCTATTTTGGACTAAAACGTTTAATCCTTATTTGGAGCTCTTAATAAATCTATGTAATGTATATTAATATACGCGTTATCGTCGTGTTCTGCCTTCAAGACCGTTCGTTTTAACGCTTTTCCCGATCTCGGAACAGATCTCATCCAGAGCAGGAGCCTGCTGGACCGTGTTCTCAAATATATATATATATATATATATATATATATACAGCGAGAATATTTCGCTCACACATGTATTGTGTATATATTTAAACATAGATAGACAGAAACCGGGAGTGCAGCAAGAGAGCAGGGTTTGGTCCCCAGTGCGCTTCGGCTCTTGCGTTGAGCAAGCCAGAAAGAGAGAGAGAGAGAGAGCGAGATGAAGCGAGCGCGCAGAGAGCAAGTCACCTCGATAGCGAGTGTTGAACCCGCTTGAATCTAGGCCGTGTCTCACAGAGGCACGCATATACTCTGCCACACTCTCACAACACAAATTCACACACTAACACATATGTACGCTGCTGAATATTGCTCTCCTGGTACCCCGTGGGATACGTACGAACCGTGCTTTTGTGGCCTGTACTCAAAATCGTGCATACTAACTATATATTCTGCGCGCAAATGTCCCAAAAGTAACGTCCAACTTGAAATCAGGATGAGAAAATTGAAAAATCTTCAGATGCAACATTTTTGAGCTTTTTTGACAGTAAATCTACGTGCTTCTGGATCAAGCAGACGTTTCTATTGTTCCTGAAGAATTAAAGTTTCGTAAATAGCGTATATATGCGGAAATGAAAATGTTGCAATACTTTTTCTTTCACGATTTCACCATAACTAACTTTCCCTCGAAATACTGGCTACGAATTTTGAGCTACCCCATACACGTAACCCTGCGTCATATACTAAAGACGCGTTTGTGGATTTTCTGCTCTATACTTTTTATGTATTTGTACAGTAGATATACGTGCATAAAACTTTGACTCATAAGTCTATACGTGGCTCGTGCAATTCTAGTACAGCTCTCAAACAACTACTATCGACAGATTTTTCGCTTAATGCTTTGTTACACGTTGCTGTACTATGTGATCTACGCGAATGGCTCGATATCGCTATCACTATCATCGATTTGTATATCTCTCGACTATTTCAGCATCCTAATAATTTTCTATTTAATTTTCAATGTATGAACCAAAAGCGAAAAAAATAAAACACATCAAAATTTGGTGCTAAAAGAGGTGAACGCTTTTATATTTATCTCGTTAACGATCGATGGTCGAAGAAGCGATGATTTTAGCATCAATTATATTTGACTTTAATCGATATAAAGCCCGTATGAGTGCTCACTGCAGATCGCATATTTTCTTCGCTTTTTTTCTTGCTCTTCGTCTTCTCCGGTTTATTCTCAAAGATCTCTTTTCTCTTTCACTCTCGCTAATTTAACTGGGCTATGGAGCGACATCTTTATTGTAATCGGAATGCCCTCGGAGAGCGTTTTGTTAACGCGGTTTATTCTCAGATCACGGCAGCAATGTCGATGACCCTTCTACCACGCTTCTAGCTCACCGCATTTTCTCTCCCTCTCATTCTTCTTTCCTCTCCACACCCTCCTCATCCATTTCTGTATGCACTTGCACATTTTCCACCGTCGTACCAGTTCTCTGGGTGTACCGTGCTTTTTAGCTTCACCATAAAATTAGGTACCGTACACACATATCCGCGCCACCCCCCCCCTCTCTCTCCCTCTTTCTTCACACATGCCATTTTTGTCATTGTTTGTTTAAATATTTACATCATTCTGAGCTTTTTACGTCTATACACTTCACTGATTATTAGCGCAGCCAGTAGAGCCTGTGCTGTTTGGAAATATCGATTTGCTGTTATGTTTAGAGATTAAAATACATCAGCTTTGCAACGACATATGAAATAAATAAATAAATAAATATATAAACACCCACATGTACACAATGCGCAAACCCAGACACATGAATATGCATTTATATTCTATTTTCACTCGATCGAGAGGAAGGAAATTCATGTGCTTTACGCTCGAGTTATCCGCGACGTAGCAGGGGAATAACTGGGGCAATGAACTCTTTGCGACCCTTCGAATATTTAACAACGCTTTTTTTTTACGCTCTCCGCTATTTTAGCCACCCCACTCTTTCATCCCTATGTTTATAACGAAAGACTTAGTCGCACAGGGATTTTAATCGAAATTGTTCACGCACCCTTCGGTTTGAGATATTGTAAAGAGGGACGAAGACGAACGCACGAGTCTCTGCTGCAGCCTTGAAGAATATTTTAACGACGAAAATTTTGTGCGCCCGGCAGATCGATTTCGCGAGGGTGGTACGCACACTCTGCTCCTGTTAAATGTACTGCATGTGCGAGCGAGAGAAAGAGACAGAAGGTACAGGGAGCACGTTATCCCGGACAACTCCTGACCCGGGTTCGTTGTCCTACAACGAGCAAACTCGCGCGCTTTTCTTTCTCATAAATGTCTATATACATATGCATTTATATGAATATATGTAAAGCTCTGTATATATATATAAATATTTTTTTCTCCTGTTCCTATCGTATCCTTATATATAGGACTTGTAATATATATATGAACTAAACTAAACCCCAGCACAGCTTCCATCTTTCTCTCACCTTTCTCCCTTTCTCTCTCCATATACTTTTTCACTCCCCATGTAAACCTCCCGCATTCTCAACCCTCGCTATACCGGATGTGTCAGCTCGCGCTCTCAATTCCTTCGGGAAATGCGACGTTTGCTCAATTTATCTTTGTTAACCTCCATCTAACAGGAAAAAAAAAGCAACTCTTCGGACCCTCCTGCAGACCAAAGATATCTAAGAAATGACGGCACAAATAATTGTACCCCGAGTATCTACTCGGCTGGTCGAAGCAAAAATGTGACAGAATGATTAATTTTATACGAAAACAAATAAGAATAATTGTATAACCTCTTTACAGAGTTTTGAGACACTTTCATTTGTTTGTTTAGTTTTTCAACGGTACTTATCAAGTGTAACTTATTTGTCGATTCATATATTTACTCTTTATTTAAATGTATTCATTTATGAAAAGTGAAAATCGGGTTGAATTTTTTTATTCAATTTTTCTCCGAGATTAAATTCGTAAATGTTTACTGTCAATGGATGATTAATGCGAATTGAAATTTGTATCGTTTTTCAAGAGTCATAGGACCGCGAGTGCACGTCAACGTTTGAGAATAACCTTTTGTCGTCGTTCTGTAACAGCGCGTGTGCAATAATACCGGAAACGTATATCGGCAGACCCTTTCGCGTGAGAAAGCTTGTCATTGAATAGTGCCTTTTGGCACGCATTCTCCTTTCTTCCTTTTCAACTATGTACGTCGCACATCACGGACTTAATACGCGTTAATGTTATGAAATGAAACATGAACGTGTCATTCGTAAGACATTTTGTATGCTTGCCGAAAAAAAAATCTACGATTGTTTATAGTTTACTCGATTATTTTTACTCCAATTCTTCGCCTGCTCCATTTATATTTTTTCATTTGAATTCCATCGCGAAATACTGGAAATTGTTGTTTGACATCATTTATTGCTATGATTTTAACTTGAATGATATATTATACGCGTTAAGACTTTTTATTTAGTCCTGGAACAATAAATCGCACATTGTCAAAGATCGCAACGAGTGTTTCGTTTCGGCATTTCAAACTGCTTGGCATTCTCCCCGTCAGTCAGAGTCCTGTCTGCTCTAAATTCCCTTCCTCTCTCTTTCTTTCGCTTTATGCATTAGGCGCCTGTAATATCTGCCTCCGAGTCACTAGAATTCACTTCCGGATCGTGAAACTTTATAGACTCTACACTCGAACAATTCGGTGTCACTTTTAATATTCTTTATCATGAACTCCAGGTTTTTACAATCCAATGGAACGATAATACAATTTGATCGGAAGGTGTTTTTAATTCTTACCTTATTTTTTCAATTCATTTTGTTTTTAAATAATAATAAGATAACTGCTATGAATCGAATTCAATAAAATCAAATTATGAGCGAGGCGAGATAATGTCGCTGCGTTACGCAATGAAAAAATGAGATGAAAAATGAAATCGGAGAATCATGAAATTGAACGGTAAACACTTCCTAAAACGTTGAGGTTTAGCAGAATTGACAGGTTCACTCGTCGCGAAATTATGATCGCTTGGAACTCACAGATCCTCGATCGCGCGAAACAACAATTTTCAATTATACAATCAAATTAATTATGTTAATAGTAATTTTTTCAATGCAAGGGTCTATGATAGGTGCCCTCAAGATCGAATGTAAATTCCGATTGGAAAGTTCCTGATTTCATAACGCGAGTAGCAGTCCGGGTTCGACGCCCCTCGAAGACTTTTACATACCGCGCGTACTTACAACTTTTACCTCCTCTTGGCGCACTGTCTTGTATTTTGCCGGTAAGCTTATTGGCTCCTTTTCATGTCGATAAACACACACCCCACTAGCACGAATTCCCTTGGTTACTACTCGCCTATTATGTCGTTATAACTCTCCATTTCATAACTAAATAAACGTCAGTTTATACATAAACCCAATTCGTGATCCATAAGCTGTCAAACTTATGAAAAGAACTTGCATTTCTTCGGCAATACTATTTTTTACATATAACATATATATCTATATATATTTTTTTTCAAACGACGCACCTCCGCGGGGCAATTTACATTAACTGAAAACTCGATGCAGTTCTAAATGAGAATATGAAGCGTTTTTTTTCGTCCGAATATTGATTTTCCAATGATTAGCCATTTACTTTGGCAGCATTCGAAACATCATATGAATCAAGAGGGATTTACCCTCGATATTAGCGGATCGACATATTTGTGCAATTGCCGAGGACTTTTCGAGTAGGTCGGAGATCCGCGATATATAAGTATATGTATATGTACAGAATTATTGGCCAATCGTGTGCTGGAGCAACGAGGGCAAATATGGAGGTACTCTCCCGTCGGATCTCTCGTACATCGAGAGAGCGTTGGCGAGCAGATTACGAGAGAAGTGCCTAATGTTACATACAGTTATACAACATATTGGTACATGCATTGGTAATGATATCTCGATCGAGTGTGTGCTAAAAGGTACTTTCTAGCCCATAACCCATATATATAATCCATTTTATATATATATTTATGTGTATCTTTACATATTTATATACAAAAAATATATGTTTGTGTGTATACACATCGAGAAAGTCTCGGCTATATAATCGCTAGTGTCAACTACAAACGATTTACGAACAACCCAAGAATTTAATCCGTTTCAGTGAGAATAATCTCCCCTCGCCCCTCATCCTTCTCAAACTTGCCTCCGTAAATCGCGAGCAGCCTCCTTATTTTCACGAAGAACTCCTGCAGAGCTAATTCTCCTCGTGTTCCCTAGCTTGCTATGCCATTTACAATTCCACAGAACCCCTGTAATTCTGTCATTTATTTTTCATTGTGATTAGACACAAGTCGCGTTAGTGTAATTTTATTCTATCCTTTTCTTTGCTTATTTAGAGCGTTTATCGTTTTTTTTTTTTTTTTTATATTTCACTCAGTTCAATTCAATTTATGTTTATTGCTGATTAGTAAGTTCGATTACTTTAAAATGCACATGTTTGAATTATCTAATGAATGGCACAATGTAGTCTCTCTTTTTGGACGAGGGCAATGCATCTCGATAATCTTAATAGTTGCTAAATATTTCTTCTATTTCTTAAGCGCTACAATAATAATGATGGTTATGTAATGGCAGTACAATTGAATGGAAAGTCTTCGGGCACCGAGAGAAAGTGACGTTTTCCTACTTTCATGTGTGTTGTTGCATTCATACGTAAGCTTCTCGCAATTTTTTTTTTTTTTTTCAATACACGAACGTTTATATAGATTTTTTTAGAATTGGATATTTAATCAGAGACAAGGGCGTTAAAGCTTGTCATTGACAAAAAAAACATGTAGATCTTCGCTGCATGTAAATGTGTCAAATTTTTTTTATGTATCACTTTGTCTCGTAACTATTTAGGGCTTAATAAAAATATCAATCATTCCATTCGTTCCTCGTCCCTCTCTGATCAGAGAAGGAGAAGTGATAGAGGAAAAGGTTGAACCCGCCCTTTATCACGGGTCCAAGCTCTAAAACCGATATCGAGCTCGGGTGACCTCGTTACAGATGGGCAACCCGTGGACATCGAGTTGTTCTCACTTCGCCAGAGATTGATGCAAATTTCCTCTCTCCTCTTACACAATATATATAGATATGTATATACGCATGCATAATAGATCTCTATATCTCGTCATCCGCGCGGATGGACCAACTGACCAACCCTCGACGAGGAAATTCGTTACGTTCCATATAGCCCCGACGCAGTTACACCAACCATTTCCATCCTTCTTTTTCTTTCGTACTTTTCTTTCCATTTCATGAAATAGATCGATATATCACAATTTGTGCAATATTTGACCATCAATAACGATAAATAAAAAATAAACATATGTCCCTTCGTAGGTTAATCGATTGAAAAATTTCACTATAGCTTCAACGTCACATATTCTCGATTTTCCACCATTCGTCATTGAAAATCTTTCTCGTTCGGCTGTTTTTTCTCAATCGCTCTCGAGTCTATCCTTTTTTTCTCTTTTCGTGCAAACGAATCGACGAGGGAGTAACAGTACAAGCATTCGCTCTACCCTCCCTTCGTATGACCGCGATCCATTGGAAACGAATGAAAAAAGAAAAAAAAATGAGGGAGAGATTAAAAATAAAAATAAAAGAATTGCTTTCAAATAGCGGTTAGATAAATGTGCATCGATAAATTAAACGCTTCGTTGCACATATAAGCGTGTTCCACGTTGTTGTAATCGTGTTTCGTGAAAACAATGTTGCACCGCAATCAAAACTCGTTACTAACGAATATATATATATATATATATACAAACTTGCATTTAAGACTCGACAAGATAAATCGACCGGTTTATCAGTCCCTACCTCCGAGATTTAGTCTAGAAATTTCCTGATTATTTGGCTCCTCCAACTGTAGAAAGTGAGCACTTTTACTTTTATTTTATTCTTAATACTGAAATTTCTTCAATTGAAAATAATTTTATGAACGAGCGCATGTTACATCATTTTCATTCTACCTGCCTGATTATTTCAACTGATAACAAATTTTTGACAATACGATTTTTATCATATTTT
This sequence comes from Campoletis raptor, assembly GCA_948107755.1. Taxonomy (NCBI): domain Eukaryota; kingdom Metazoa; phylum Arthropoda; class Insecta; order Hymenoptera; family Ichneumonidae; genus Campoletis; species Campoletis raptor. The sequence goes on along the minus strand of OX403628.1, from coordinate 14,623,152 downwards.
ATTTTTTTTCGTATCAAAAACCAACTCGCTTTTTATAATGCTCGAACGGTCAATTGTTGTCTGGCTTACTGTTGATACGTTATATAAAATCGCGAGGTGATAGCAGACGGTCGTGTTTTCTAACCCGCACGGATGGCAAGAGCTCGTAGCACGAGTTTAGCTACGAGAGAGTGACAGAATCGTGCGTTTTAGAACGCGAATTGAGTACCCCTGTATCGTACAAGGCCTTGCGAGACGAGAGTGCATTGCGCCCTGCTGCAAGCAGCTAGTGCAACACACTAATGCACAAAAGATATATAGAGGACACTCGTCGTCGACGTCGCCGTCGTCGCGATCTCTTCCACTACGACGTTAAATACTGTGCAAGTTCTCTTTCTCTCTCCCTCTCTCTCTCTCTCTCTCTCTCTCTCTCTCTTTCTCTTTCTCTCGCTCTTTCATAGAGAGGATACTTTGTAACGGAGTGAGTAACGAGGCAAAGAGTGGGGACGAAACCCTCTAGCATGCTTGCATATAGATGTGTGCTAACTCTATCGCTTTCTTGTTTCCTCACTCCACCAAACTGCATTCATTCTTTCCGAACCATTTTCATTCCCGTTTTATAGATTTATATATTCACGGAGATATTTTTGATACAATTTTTTTTTCTCCAAATATATAGTACATTTTGAATTGTGAGTTAATGAAATAATATAGATAAATGTTTCGGACAGGAAAAAATGCATTGTTTTGATTATCGATTCATTAAAATCGATAATTAAAAAAAAAAAAATTGCTATCATTTATTCGATTTTCTATGATTTTATTTTTCTTACAAGCGTCTTTTCATTGTTCGAGAAGAAAAGTATAATTTATTGAATTTCATGACGAACGATGACTTTTGAATGTGGGTTTTGCTTCTCTCGTTAAAATGATGATAATTAATGTTATTCGTTTGACGTTGTATATATAAGGATGTGCGCTATAATAGGACGTCGCGACGCTCTTTCGTAAATGCGAATTTCACGGTGCTGCTATAAACTTCGTTTTGTCTCTCGCGACGACTTGTATATAGTTATAGGTTTTTCACGAGAATAAAAATATAGACATATGCAACAACTATAACTAATACGATCAACCTTCCCTACTGCGTGTGCTGCTTGTGCCGCGCGTTTCGCGCGCGCCCCCGTTTACGAAGGCCACGCGGCCGACGAACCATCGAGGACGGGGTGAGCTGGCTCTTCAATGCACTCTCTGTTGCAGTTGCAACTTGCAACTCTATACGACACAACACGTCGAGAAAAGAGCTCCGAAGAAATCGAAAATAACAACGCGATGTTGATCCGTTCACGATGTTTCGTTTATTTTTTTCGTTCATTCCGACATCCTTTTTTGTATATTGATCGCAAAATCATGGGATTTTACCTCGTCTTATAAATTATTACGGAATCGTCGTCCACCGATAATCACTAGCGAGTGGCTATTAAATGGCTACATTTAGCCCCGCTGTCGTTATGTGATTAATATTCAGTATGAAGTATTTTTGTATGGTCTGTGCAATATTTATGTTCATTTGTGGATGATATGAACAGTTAGCCAATACAGGAAATCGAGAATGTTTTATGAAAAATTTGATTCGAAATTCGATCGTGTAGATGAAAAATATTTGTCCCAAAAATAGAATTTTTCTATACATTTTACTCACGCTTTCAACCATTTTTAAAATGTTTTTTTTTTTAAATATTGCCCGAGAGTTACTATAACTTTAGGTCACAATCTTTATTAGATGAAAGGGAATCTTGAGTCGAATTTCCTTGTCCTTTTCAATAGAATAAACATTATTTATGTTCACGTAACCATGGGTTAAAGGACAGACTATATGTTTTATTGCTTCTGACTGCCATGTAAACGATAAGGCAAATAAATAATTTATGCCTGAGAAATTATAGAGACTGTTTCTTTGCTATGGCTGACATGAGAAAAGTATTGATTTAATATCGAAAGATTTTCGATATTAAATTATTTTTATTGAGATCATTCATTGTTATTCATTGTGTTTTTTTCAGTGTGATCTTTCACTTGATAGGAAAATTTGAATTAAATATTATTTGCTTCTAATTTGTACAGTACGGTGCTAAATAAAAGTCTGTACGATTGTAATGGACATATTTTTAAAAATTGTTTCACTAAGTAAAATAAAAATAAAAAGCTACTGAAAGCAGAAAAAGCATTGAAGCTCAATATTTATGTTGGACAGAACTTTAACATCATTCAAAACTGATTAAAAAATTAAATTTCATATCGTACAATTTGCTAAGCTAAATCGAGTAGTTATTGATGAGAATTGGAACTGAAAATAGTTGTTGACTATCGCGAGGAAGGTTTATGTTGAATAAAATCTCATTTGGGTCCAATCAACCCGTGCGGTTAAGTTTGAAAATCAATAGAGAATATAATTAGGAAATGTCTATACTTGAGAGTGGAATGGTATAAAGGGGAAGAAAAAGCAGTGCGAGATGCAGCACGATTCTCCTAGATTATATTATGTATAAAGACGAGAAGAGCAAGAGAGGTGGAGAGAGAAAAAGAGAGATAGAAAGAAAATGAGAAGGGGAAAAGCTGCATGACTAGAGAAGTGCGCGAGCGCGAAGGCACGAAATCCACGAGCGAAAATTTCGTCCTCGACGGTTCATCGGCCTGTCCTGCGTATCTGGGCCGCTCGCGACGACCAAGCTCTATTCACTACTACCACCATCCATCAGCCTCTTTATCATAATTCATTCGGGCCAACCTGACGTATCACTATATAGCATAATAAATAGCAAGTCGAGTTCGCGTGGGTGGGGACTTTGCACCGTTTGTCTTTCTGCACAAACTTATGTTCTACATCGCGATTTCACGATGGATAATCTACACAAAATCATGTATACTTTCCGATATTGAAAAAAAAAAAGAAACACAAAAAAAAACATATATTCCAGCATCGGTGAACAACCGAATAAAAGGTTAAATGTCATTAAAATAAAAGATTGTAAAAAAAAAGGAAGTTTTACTTTAAGAAATTTACTGTATATAAAATTTTGATCATTCAATCGAAATTGGTGGTGGAAGAATTAAGATTTTTTTCCAATTTGTCAATTATCTAGTTCCGATAAACACTGGTATAATCGTGCAATTTATACATAGCCGCAATAGATTTCGTATCTATATCGTTACGGTGATGCAGTGGTTGCAATCTCATGTACTTTTAAACTCCCTACCCTTCCCTTCTCCGCGAAATCAAGCAGCTCACGGCTCGAAGTTCGCTGCATAATTCAGATGAAAGTGAATTGCCATCGAAACGGGAGGCGAGAGAACTGCATCGTATGTGTGCACTTGTGTGCGTGTGTCGCAAGCAAATCGTAGGTGAGGTTGTGTGCAGTAAACACTAGCAATACAAAGATAATAGGTAAAAGTAGATCCGAGGGAGAAAAGTCTTCGATTCTCGATTGTTCTGTCGTCGTTGGCAAAAACCTTTTTATTATTTTTTCTCGTAGGCATTTATTATTTTTCTTTCTGTACCAATAAAATGAGCCAATCCACTAATTCAATTTTTGCTATAATACGTCGTATAGGTTCTTTGATATCATTATGGAAATTATATAAAATATGATATTACCAACAAAGAAACGCGATGAAACATAAAGAGAATTAAAAAATTATTAGCAATAATGAGCTTCGTGAGTCAAGTGGAATTCCTCAATGTCATTAAAAATTCAGTGTAATCATCAGAATTGATGTTTTTTCCTGCATCATAAGAAATCCAATAAAATTACTCATTTCTGTGATTGGAATAAATAAAATAAACCTTTTGATAAACTCTCGAAGATGCATTTATTTCATTGAAAAAAGCAACATTGTAAAAAAAAAAAAAAAAAAAAACAATCAGTGCACTCTCCCTCGTCAATCGTCGAGGCGAGCAATTGTGTGGTGTTCACGTGGGAAGGTTGGCCCGACCCAATGCACAGGTTGACTTATCAAACTGTGTACGGACGGAACAACAGATTGAGAGAGAAAGAGGGTACAAACGCAATATATATGTATATAAATCTTGAACACGATGCACACAGAGTGAGCGCACTTGTCAAGAGGGAGCTGCACACGTTTCTGGTGTGCGTGTGTGTTCGAGTGCGCGGTATGACGTCAGAGCGCACGGTTGCAGCGCCCTAGATCGAGGGAGGTCACCGTGTGCCGGGCCGACGGCCTGACGAGGTCAAACCTCGGACTCCCAAGCAGCGGAGCACCGAGTCCGCTTTTCGTCTAGTCGCGTTTCTAGGTTAGCTTCGGTTACGTATATGTACGATATACCATGTGCACATATTATCTCTTCGCCATACGTCTTTAAATGCATTTATATATATAGATACATTTATAATATTATAAATATACTTTTGTATAGGCTCAACAGGGTGAATATCGTTGGTGTATTGGTACCGTAACTTGAACGTTATTGCACTCGACATATAAGAAAGGAAAAGATCGAGATAAATACGTGAGCCACCACAGAACAGCAGGCGAATGCACAGAAATCCTACACGATTGCTCTAGGTCGACTGGGTGTTACTCCCTTCGTCGTAGGCGTAACAGATTTTGCCCGATCGAATATAAAACTATATAATCTGTGGTATATAGACATATATAGAACAAAAATGATTGGTTCACTGTATAGTTTCGATTCCTAGCCAAGGTCGCGTTCCACTCGCATCCCTTTCCTTTTGAAGTACCAACGACAGCCTTATCGCTGCCGATCGTGAATCATCGTTTGCTTTAAAATAAAAATTTTATTAAGTTTTTTTTTTTTCCTTTTAGCCGAATAATAATATTTTGATTGAAATTACAAACGATCGCTGTTAAATATATCGCCTGAACGACTTCAAGAACAAATAGCGCGATTTTAAATGCTCGATGGAATATCGTTGATTGAAGTTTGACGAGCGCGTTTTGTCTGCGTCAGGAACGATCACTATGATGAGGTAGATCGGTGCATCGATGTGTCGCGTTTAGGCGATGGCCGGGTGGAGGTTCTCTTGTGACGTTGTATACATAAATATGTATATATTCTTGCACAGGTTTGCTTCACTAGAACAACGTACCGCAATGAACTCTGTTCTTGTAAACGCGCGAGCGCGCTTCGAGCGAGGGTGTGCAATCATAGAGAGAAAGAGAGAAAGACATTTGATGCAGCAACTGAGAGCTACAGCCTCAAGTGCATCATCCCACGTTTCACCCAATATACCTGCATACCTCGACCACCAGCTGATGCGCTCTCACGCATTGATAGAGAATTATACGAGCCAATTAGAGGCTTAAAATAGGTGCTGTAATCAAACTGTTAATTAATTACGTTATAATATTAATTGAATTACGTGCTATATATTGAATCATCAAAATTGTACTTTTTATTCGTTTTTCGAAAAATACTCACGGAGAGAACCTCGTAGTAATTCTGGAAACGTTGACAAATTAAAAAATCACTGGAATTCTATTCATTGAAATGTACCGCAGTGACAAAAAAGCGTCCACCCTAAATATCCCATGTACAAAATGTCTTCATTCATAAATATTCTAATGGAGATGTGTTTAGAATTAAGTTTGGCGATTTGAATGAAATTTGGCAATCGGGATAAGATTGGCATTAAAAAAAGAAATTGTAATAACGCCATGTGTTTGTTTACATTTGTTGGTTCAGCAGATCTTTTATAAAAGAAGAGCCATGTGTTGTGTGGTGTATCGGTATATATATTTTTTGGGGTTATATTTGCGTTATTATTGTTGGCGTATTTTGTCCTAATACCGTGAAAAAAGTACCATTCATTTATATTACACATAAGTCTTTTTCTGGGCGGAAAGCAAGTTGAAAAAAATGGCTAATGAGATCATGCTTATGGATCAGTTAATAATTACGCGATATTAAGTATTTACATTGGGGTCGAGTAATAAGCAGGATAAAATCTTTCGTCTTTCTATTCATACATTTTATGGGCAAGTAATAATTTTCGTATTTTTGAAAAAATCACGTCAAATACATAGGACAACGTTTTATACTAAAAGGACATGTAGAATACTATATATATAGAGAGAGATAATAGGATAAGCGATCGCGAGAGAGGAAAAACCTTCGACTCTCTTATCTTTCGTCTCGTGACGTACGTAAAACGTGAAAACTTTCGTAAACGACGATAAACCTTCGTTTATACACGGTCTATTTGTTCGATCAAATTGCCCGCACCTAACATACCACCAGGACATATATAAATAATATATGTATAAAAGACAACAAACGACAAGAGACACTTGTTCGAGTGTTGTAACATTATTGTCAGATTGTCGTGAATGTATGAAATGAAAAAAAAAAAATAATAATAATAATGGAAGAAATAAAAATACTAAATTAATCCGTGATCCGCGTAATAGATAAGACGAAGGAGGTTGATATATGAAACGTATATGAGAAGGGTGTTCCACTTATTGATCTTAATAATCCTGGGGGGAAGGCCGTGACAACTTTGTCTCGAGATCAATTTGACGATAAGGAGGTATTCAAGGGAGATCGGGGTTGCTTTGTGCATTTGGTGCACATTATTTTTTTCTTCTTTTTTTAATCTTCTATGCGCACGAATGTGAATCGTGAGCTGTTCGAATTTGTTGATTATTATCTTAAAAGTAATTAGGGATAAACTTAAACTTCTAAGTTGACGATTTTTGACAGATATTTGATTAATGGCACCAAGTACAAGAGCATTCGTACAAGAGTTTGAAAAATCAGTTAATTAACGTTTCCGCGGCAAGCGTCATTCATATCGAAAGTTTAATTTCTCATGTCTCACGAGAAAATAGACGCTGGTATAAACTTCAACACAGGTGGTTACACCTGTGAGCACTACTTTCATTATTGCATCGGTTGCAGTTTCGCACAAGAGTAAAATAGAAAGAGAAAGAGAGAGAGAGATAATCAACCAAACGGTCCACGCCTGTGCTTCACCGAGTGACCGAGCTGGAGCGCCTCCGCGCTAACGATTTGTTTTACGATCGCTCTCACTTGGTATGTTTCTGCATCGTGCTGGTAATTCTCATTGTTCCTATGCGTTACGATCGATGCGCTTGGAACATTCTAAATGCTCGAGAATAATACAAAAGTCACTCCTTCTCTGTCTCTATTTTTTGTTTCTCTTTTCTCTCTTTCTCTGTCGTATTCTCTTTCGAACGAGCATTACGATCTCACGGAGTACAGACTATCGAATTCCTCCTTTTCCCACACCATCGTCATTCCCATTTAGACGACATTGCACAATATTTTTGCAAACTTTGCTTCGCGCCACTCCTAGCCTATAAAAATCTTGAATAGTGACGAAAAAATTTATGACGCTTAAAACCTTTAATTTTTGCTATTCAACGATAAAAGTGGTTATGAACTGCAGACAAGACGTTGCAAAATTCATCATTTCTAGCTGACACATTTCAAAATTTTGCAATAAAAGTATAACGAACTTCAATAGAGGATTTTTATTTTTAGAAATTTGATAATATAGTTTCAAAATATTGGAGACGTGATATGTAGAAAGTTTGGTTTTCGGTTAATATCAAATGTAGCTCTTGCGCAATTCCATTCGAATAATTTACTTTGTTTTACGGACAAACTCCAATATACTGGCGTGTTACATACCGCGAAAATTTTCACGCGTGCACGCACCCCGCGCGTATATCCACAATTAGAGATCGATACATGCGACAGAATGTAGTAGTGAAAAGCAAAAAACAGCAACACATCGAGCAAAACGTTACACGTCGCTTAATTCCCGTATATTAGAGAGGCGGCAGGTCGCACTACTTTTACCGTATGTACACGATGTAAGTCAATAGTTGCAACACGTCACAATGGCCTATTAAGAATTATTGGAGCAAGTAAAGGTATGCCGGCTGTCGCCGCATACACCGGTTTCGTACATTTTCTGTACACAGTACGTCCTTAATATCATGTCAGGTATTCGAAAAGCCTTCGTTTACTTTCCCTCTGATTAAAATATAAACGAGCGGTATTGCATCTTGAAGCCAAATGAGGAAAAAAAAAAAACAAATTTATTTTTGAGAATCCCACGGTTTTTATGACCCATATGAATGCGAAACTGGGAGCACCCTGTAGAAAAATTGCAATATATTGTAGCTCGCGAGTCCATCGCTACTGTGCGATACAGCAACAGCAGGACGACGTGGCTAAAGGCTTACCGAGTTTTACCTATGAGCAAAAAGTGGTTGCTCCTGGCGCTATACTTTTCCCCAACCCACACAAACGTCCTTAAACGTATCAGACATTTCCATATAATAAAAAGATATACCGATGGTAATATACAAGCAATCGCTCTATCCGCGTTTCGACACACATGTTAATCCCACCTTGAATAACTGTCTGTTATAAACCCTCCTGTGTGTATATATCGACATTCACGTTGGCGAAGTGCAATTTGTTCGATTGCCGTCAGTATCGAATGTTTAACACTCTGTAAATACATGAAAATTTCACTGAAACATGACATCGACAATTGTTCGCTCGTTTATTACAAATTAACTTGAATACAAGCTCAATATGTACGACGAAGCTGACTTTTTGCAATTTTGTCCTTCTTACGAAAGGGGAATCGCGACAGAAGTTTCGCATAGGATTTCACTCCGTTTCGTTGAAACCAATTCGACCACTTGGTAATCCTCCGCAGCTATTTACGCCTGATTACAGAGTTTAACAGACTATCAACTCTGCTGCAACAATTCACGTCTTTCACGACACACAGGCACTGCGGTAAATCGAATGTTGATATGTTCGTTCATGACGTGGGTAGGGCGTACACATGTATTGTAAAAGTCTGAATACTACAAACCTCTTAAAACGTCCTATTATCAACATTGTACGATCAATCTATAAATCGCATCATGATAAATCATTATTGCGTTATCGACCTCTTCCCGCAATTTATTAGTAGTTTTATTATCGTTATTCAGACTCATACGAGCAGTTTAACCTTAAGATCATCATGCATGTACAGTTAAGTATTCTCACACCTCACAGCTGGGTCTTTAATATCCTTCATCGTTCACCGATACCTTCAATTACCGAACGAAACATTTCTCAACAATTCTACCATCATTTCTCACATCTTGTTTTTTCTAACCTAATTACGCTCAATCGGTTGTGTAACCACAAAAAAAAAAATGAACGAGAAACAAACAATACACAAGAATTACATTAACACGAAATTAATGAAATCAATTGATGAAATGACAGTTTATCTGAAAAATCAATTTGACAAGAGAACGGATAGTAAGATGTACGAGAAAGGTCGTTGACCTAAAGGAAATCATCTTTGGGTGTCCACTCGAATAACAATCAAACTATTATTGTCATTGTATCGTCATTATAATCATCCTCATTATTGTAAACTGTCCGGACATGCGAGATATATTATTATTCCTTTTTGTCAAAGAATATGTATGTTTATATATATAATAATAATGACGTGTGCTGATTGTCGTATCAGTCTGTGCAATACTTTGTATTACGTGCTCCACAAGATTGCCTTGCCGTTATAGGATCGTGTCGGTATACATGAGAGGGAGTGAACGGTCGTTCGCCGCACGTTAGCGCTATTCGAAGATACTATAGCGGTGCGCGAGTTGTGCAGGTCAGGATCCGAAGAGCGCGTTGTCGTCGTTATGTATATTTATATTTGTATGCATATGTGTATGCGCAGAAAATGGTTAAGTTAAGTCAGACAAGCTAAATGTACCCACACGCATATCGGTCACGACTCGGGGGAACGAACGAGAGGCAAGTTGACAGCTCGACCAATGGGGGGATACAAATTTTTTAAAAATGAGAAAAAAATAAAAGAAAAAGTTAACCGCAGTCTCGGCGCCAACGTAATTCTGTACCGGGTGCATTCGCATACGAGACCCGCACGTTGCAACAGACAGTGAAAAGCGAACTGTTTCTTGCTGTGTGTATACATGCACCGTCAAATCCCAAAGGCCGAGCGAACGTTGCTCCAAGAAGATATCTTCTCCGTGTCCTCTTCTGAACCATGACCCGAGCTTATCGCCCAGCAGGAATCGCATTCGAGTTTATTTGTCCCTGCGGCAAAGGATATATGAGTTTTGCTTTGTGAATGTAGTTGGTCCAAGAGAGAGAGAGTGAAATTTTAGCGAGTTTATGGAACCGAAATAGGGCAACTTTGATAACTTTGATAAGAATTGATTAAAAATTTTGAATAATAAGTTAGAATCGCGATTATTAAGGTGTTTTGTAAGAAATGCAGAGAATTCGTTGTGAGATCGTTAAATTGCATTCGCCTGATGCCCCCGTGTGTCAAGGCTGTCGTCTTGCAGATGCATGCACTTTTGCACTATATCATCGTCTCGTTGCTCGTTATATGTAGCCATATAGTCAACGGGCCGAGATGAACGGAAAAATTAATCAAAAGCTAAATAGTCGCGCGTGTCTCGTGTCACATATAACGCGATAAATATTATATACTCATATATGGTTGTGTACGGGGGAGACCGGCACGTATCATCCGGTTGCCGATCGGATCTTGCCGATCTATACGAATTTATATCGAGAGTATCATCAAGACTATATATCGTATCGTCTCCATCCGCTGGTAATTCTCCCTCCTAGATCATTTCATCTATCCCCAGTCGACAGGTTTCTGAGAATAAATTTGCCAGTGTCAGCTAATTAAAGGTCGGTGGCACTAATCAATATTTCATTCCCAACGCTACTGGTTATTTCTGCAAATTGGATCGATTATTTTTATTCTTTTTACTCTTTGCTGCATTGTCGTCAAAAATATTATTTGAACTTTGTTAATTAAGAGTTTTTAGCTCGAATTATCTCAAGAATCGATCGGCCGATCTTCCTCCATCTGTTACCAATTTCTCACAGAAAGCAAACTTTTACGATCAATTATCTATCTCATTATTGTTTATGTTATCATCGAGTCCGACGAATGACTTCGTGTGCCCAACTCGTCACAGATTCTACTCATACGATTACATATGTGCCTGAATGTGTGTGTATGTGCGCTGATTCGTTGAGAGTCCGTTCGAAGCAGCGGCCGTTTGTCCCAGTGAGCGGACGTTCACCCGCGGGGCCGAGGACATCCGAACCATGGCGAACCAGTGCGAAGATAGCCGAGAGGGCTAGTGCTGGTTTGTTCATGTGTCTTTGCTCGAGAATGGGTTCTATATAGGGATCATGATGATGAGGGAGAGAGAGAGAGAGAAAGAGAAGATGAAGATAGAAATAGAGAGGGAGGTTATGTACATCCAAGTCCTCAAAAGCAACGCTCTCGACCCTCCGAAGCTTCTGCCATAAAGCGTCGCCCCAAACGTATCATTCTGATATTTTTACTGGGGTTATGCTCCCGATAAAACCTGACCTCACTTCTTCCAATCGTTTTCATTATTTCCCCTCTAGATCCCTCTTCTCCGCTGCTTGCTCTCCTTCTCTCTCTCTCTCTCTTTCTCTGTTCCAAAAGACTCTTCTCTTTGGTCGTGGTTTATCCGCCGGATACGATGCTTAACACACCGAATATCTGAACATTAACTGCGCTGATAAACCCCGAAAGTCTCCACCCGTTCAACACCTCATGCTTTTTTTTTTCTCGTAATTGTTCTTATCGTCCTCCAAGTACCAATAACTTGTATTTAATGGAGGTCTAATCATCATGAATTGGGATTAAAAGTTTCGACAAACGCTCTTTGCGCCCGATCGATCCTCACTTTTCTTCACAAACCTAATTTTCTTGCCTACTCATCTATATATATGAATAAGAACTAAAGTACAAACTTTCTTTCTTATCAAAAGATTGCAATCTTTATTTGTTAGAGTCCAATTATATTTAGACTCTTTGAAACAAGATTTCGCGTGTGAAGCCGGAATATTTGCGAGACTCCGGTGAACTTATTGTTCCGCAATTTATCTCTATCGTGACCATGCAATATTCGCCCGGTCTCGAAAAAAAAAAATGAAACAATTATGTGAAATCCGACGTATACATAGAGCACGCAAACTGGATTGCCGAGAAATGATTTTTTTCATTATACAATATTCACCCTTTTTTGACACTCGAAAGAGAACGAAAGTTTTTTTGTTTTTTTACTTGTACTCGATCGTATCACATATGAGGAAATCTTGTACGCCACCAAAAAACACACACGTACAAGTGTTTGGTGACGGAATTAATGTTCCTCTCGTTTGACGCAATTAAAACAGAGAGAATAGAGGGCGAGAGTGAAGTTGGAGGAGATTAAGAGCCGTAACGTTCTGGACACGCTGGCAGAGTTGAACGACCTCGTTTATGACACTCGACGGAAATCTCTATATAATAAATAATATATTACATATAACGGTACATAGATAAATCGGCGAAGGGGGCGGGGGCTGTGTCTGTTTGGCTGTATTATGATTGAATACTTATAAATGGAGAAATACTGAACGAATTTCGATAAGTCTTTCACAGACAGAAACCTCAAAATCCACAATATGATTTGGGCTATACAGCATTTTGATATATCGCTCTATACATATGTACAGATGTTTAGTCCTAAAAAAATTGCTTGGAAAATTTTTCAAAAATTATCTTTGATTTCAAACGATAAGCCAAATATTGACAAATAAAAATTAATATTTACAACGTGTGCTATTTTAAGATAATTTGAATATCGATCGAATTGTAGACAATATCAGAGTTCTGACTTCTAATTAAAAAATTAAAAACGCTACAGCTAATTTCGTCAAGTGATCAAAACGCCAAAAAAATTCTTCGTTTAAAATGTCTTTTCAAAAGTTTGTTTTCGTGGATTTTTATTTAAAACGATCGAAAATACCAAATATTCTTTTAAATTCAATATTTCATGGAAGAAGTTTGCAAACTCACTTCAATTTTTATAATATGCCTTGAGAATGCTGTTTTTTTTTTTACTTCGAAACGTGAATTTTCCCACAAAAGGCAGCCTTTTGAAGGCTGGACAAACAATTATCCTTTCTGGGATCCTCTCGGACAAAATTGAGGGCTAATTTATTATATATTTGGTCGCTTTCCCCTTCGCCATAGTTGCAGACATCATCATCATCGAGTCATCGATTATCTGTGCCGATGTTTTGAGAAATGATGTATAAAATATATGATCCACGTGCAGTAGAGATAAATATATCTCGTAGGATATTAACAGTATATTTGCTTGGATTATAACATATCGCTGGTTCATACGACGAGATTCTCTCGTGTTCTCGTTCCGCGAGGTCGTTGACATCGCATGTGCGGCAGAAGCGCGAGTGTTCAACACGTTTTGCATAATATTTCATTCGATCTGCACCGTCCAAACGTCATTAAATTTCAACGTTTGCTCTGGCGTTCTAAAAAGCCGCACTTTTTTTTCTTTTTTTTTTTTTCAACTGTCAGGTGGTCGTAAAACGAAAGGGTAGCTCGCATAGTAGACTGCGAAGGCCAGAAAAGCTTTCGGGTCTGTAGAAATTCCATTTGAGTGATAACAATCTTTAGTCTCGAGTTTATAATGCTGCCTGAGAACCTTTTAAATGCTTTTAGTAACATTCGAAGAAAAGTAAAATTATTTTAAGATGTCCCGATATCACGATTCATTTGGAAAAAGTTGATGAGTCATTTGTTCAGTTAGATTTCGAATATTCCAAAGTAAAAAAATGGTTATAGCGGCGATATAGCTCGTCGGTGTACTCTTTTTCTTACTTTTTCTCTTTGTGGAAATAAATTTGCTCGAAAAAGTAGCTCGTAGTCACGTGTTATGTCTCGGGGCAACGAAAATATTTTATATGTGCTTAACATATATTTGCGCGATTACGGTGAATATAAGGCCCAAGTCTGGCGATCATAAATCTTTGTTGGAAAGCTCGTCCGTACATTACGACGCATCGTATGCTTATATATATATGTATGTATATGCATAAACCAGCTAATATTTCTCGCATTTATAACGCGTTGTCGTATCGATTATATTCGTTCGAGCGCACATTTTTCAACAGCGTGTTATACGCGCGAGGCTAATTACGGAAAGTCAGAGATCTCTGGACGGTGAACAACGTCTTTGTGAATCGATATCAAGCTGTCGGTGAAATCGATTGAGACGTACGCTGTCTGTAAATAGACAGAGCTCAATTACTTTCCCATGAGAACAGCGATACATTATTATACGTTATTAACATATCCTATACACTATATCTATATACAAATATATATATTTCAACATACATAAGACTATAAGCCCTGTGTGGAGTTTGCAACAAAACATCAAAAAAATAAAAAATAAAACTACTGCATAAGAGACTGAAAATAAGTAATAAAAAAAAATCCTTCTAAGCATTTGAGCTCACAATTCCAATTAGGAAAGAAATGAAGAATTACCAAGCTGGAACATTGCTCAATTTTTTTCAATTGCCAATTATAATTACTTCATCCATTAGCGAAGAGACAGTTGCCCATCAGAAATCGGGTGAACCCACTCTCGATGTTTACCACGGCCGTACCAGTAAATATATATATATATATATATATTCGACTTCGTATATGCTCGTACGGCATATGTGGATCCGAGTATGTAGGTAATCAGGCCTCGTGGCTGTTTCGAGATCGCGAGTAGGTTCACTGCGAATCATAAGGCAGCAGCAGCAGCAGCAGCAGTAGCAGGCTGGCTGGAACGATGAGTTCGAGAATACGGTTATGTGAGGAAAGTCCGTTGAACGTCGTAAAACGACACGATTCAGTAAATGATGGTGGATAGAAATTGCTCGAAACACCATAAAATACAATGGAGTTTTATGAAAAAGGAAAAGAGAGAGAGAGAGAGAGAGAGAGAAAGGCTGAAGAATGAGAAAGAGAAAAGAGAGAAAGACAATCGATAAATAGTATTGCAATGTAAAGAGCCTGGCACGCTTGACAGACGTCGAAACGAGGTGAACGTACTCTCCCAAGCCTCCGGACATGAATGCTTTATTATATAGATGTATATACGTGTATGTACGTTCTCTGAGTAAGGACCTAATTGCTCGTTCACCCGCTGAGCTCTCACACACTGTTCTTTCTGTCCTTCTTCAACCGCTCCGTATAACATCGAGAAATCTCTCACTTCAAACTCACGACGTATACATTTACAAATACGTATATAAATATATATATACATGTGTAAACTGTATGAGAGTGAGAATGAGTTTCGATTGCGTTGTTGCACATTATAAACTGCTGTTACTATATATACCTACGCTGCCAGCGATCATGCAGCTCTTGTGTAGCTCCATGGAAAGAAAGAAAAAAATGTACTATTCGGTTTCTCAGTTTCGCCATTGACGTTGTCCATTTTTTTTCTATTTATTTATTCCCTCTCTCCACGTTCCGACACTTCGACCTGCTGAACTTAGCGGTGCAACACGTGCATGCGGCACTAATCCGAATACTGTATACTGCGTTCTATCGGCCTGGCTTGCTGTTCGTAACTTCAACCGTATAGAGGAGATCGTTGCCGAAGAAGGCGAATTATCGCGATTTTGCAATCTGCATTGACTATTCATCGATTGCAGAAAAATTATCCGAACTCGCCGATCGATTTGGTGTCAGAAGTTGTTACAGGAGACGAAAAAAATATCCTAGTTACTTGTAGACTATACAACGTTGCCATGGATTACAAATCTAATATATAGTTATCAAAAATAGCTTCGTGCTGTTGTAACCCAAAGAAAATTAAACATCAAAATGTTTCATCTCACGCACTCGAAAGTGTCAACTCGTGAACATAATTTTCTGTACACATGCTCATAGATCGTGTCCAACCGTACAGCGCGAAGAGAAACTTTAGCAATACTCTGTGCATACGTATACAATTCTTTCAATGTATTATTCTTGACAATCTCACCCAGTCTAATCGTAAACGTGCACACCTCTCGGTAAACTACATCCCGTTGCTCAACTAGTAATGCGGCTATATAGGAAAATACAGCAGGCCAGTTGAGCCAACGGAGCGAATCTGCAGATGCAGTGAATTGCCGAGGCGAGCACATTTCACAGGCGAGACGATCGTTGAGCAACCCCCAGCAACTTACACACATGTCCAGTCATATCTATGTACGTTCATATTAATATATGGACGTATATTTATATGTATGTAAGTGATGAATACACGTGTAGCTGATTTGTGTGCCAAAAGCGTTTAAAACATCCTAAAATGCATCTATTTTTGGAGAATCAACGTTCCCACATGGATTCCAAAATTCGAACGAATTCAAGAAGAAAAAAATGATTATGACCGGTTCATAGTCGGTGATTTTTATTATTATTATGTTTTATCATTACCGTTTATACTGTGCTGTCATTTACGGCGTCGGAACAATATTTGACGGCTGTGAAAAGTGAATGATTCGTATAACAATTGATGTGTTCGTCTTATGATGCAATATTTCGAAATCTACTTGGGCATTCCTTGGGCGCGATGCAAAATATTCTAGTTCACTGAGTTTTGGAAACTGGCTTATTCTCCTACCTTGGCAATCGTATAAGAGTTTCTTACTCGTACATTAAACAAAATGTATATGTGTATGTGAAAGAGTGAGATTAACTAAATGGATAGTCGTTGGATGTTCTTGCCTAGCACGAAATGAGATGAGCAGAAAAAATAAAATCTCGAAACGGCGAAAACTAGGCCAAAAGTGCGAGAACAACCACGCAAGAAATTCACCCAGCACATGCTGTCGGACCAGTCGCAACTTTTCTTTCGTTCCTATTAATATATCTGTAGATATCTGTAAATATAGGTACTTATAGCGATGTGTGTAACATAATGTACACGTAACAGCACCGAAGTCCGGGTTTCTGACGTTGATTGCCGCGGGTGTATACTCGAGCTAGCTATAACGAGAAAGAGGAAGATGGATAGAAAAGCAGGTTATTCTCTCTATACGATTACGCCAATCTTTGCAGATATCGGTAAGCCGATAAAGCGCTTTTGGCTGCTACAGCTTGTCTCGCTCGGTTTTCACCATCGTTCATTATAAATATTTATGTATACGCATATCCAAATGTTTGTATATAAGCACAGATTGTCCATGTAAAACCGGTGATTGAATTTTTTCCTCTCATAAATAATGCCCGTTCTTCCGTCAGTGATATTTTTCATTTTACCGGTTGCACTCGATCTTGAAACGACTCTGTTGAAGGCAACATTCGATGCGATAAGACTTGTCTGAATTATAATCTCCTGGCAAGTCTAATGTTGTCTAAAAATAAGTGGTCGTTGGACACCATAAATATATATATAAATATATATAATTTATATATTTGGCTTACTAGGAAAGGGGCGGTTAGATTTCAGCCACGTGTTCCACACTCTATTGGTTATTTTAGCTTCGACATTTTATGCCTATAATTTATAACGTACATAATCTAAAGTATATGAGTATTGACAGATAAGGAAAATTTCCAAATAGACCCACTATAATTTCAACGAAAGATAAACAAAGAAACGAGCAAAACAAAATCATGGTAAGATAGATATAAAACGAAGAATTTTTTCGGTTATTCGAAATCCATCAACACGCATTATTGATCGATAAACCATTGCCTCATATATGTCTATCGTGCAATTGAAATTGCCAAACCAGGATTCGTTTATCGTATCATCGACGCCTCGAGGCGTACACTTAATTTATTTATCACCGAGATTTCGAGTCACTGCATTTCTGACGTTGCATGCGCGTTAAGTGTTACGTGATTCAATGTCCGTAAAGATAAATGAAAATTTGTGTAGACGATTTAACATTTGGAAAAGAAATGCCTGCATCGAAGCGCCCCTCACTTACCTCAACGTTTCGCTTTCACCGATCGAGTTTTCTGCAGCAATAGACGACCGCAACAGGTCGACGACATTCATGAGAGATTATCGGGTTGGATGATCAAGAGAGGAGAAGGAGGAGGAGGTTGGCAACGCGCGAGCCAAAGGGGCTCCCAGGAAAGAGTCTGCAAATATCGGGTCAATGAGCGGAAGGAATCCACGCGCGCGTGCCTCTCGCAATCGCCCACGCTCACCTCAACTGCAACAGTAACAGGAGAGAGGAAAATAAAGAGAGATTCAGAGGAAAAAAACGCTTTATTGCATTCCGTTGAGACCCATACGCAATGTTTATAATCCACTGAATCCAGTTTCAGACAATGGTATAAAATACAAGAAAATAAAATACATATTCTGCACGCATGAATTAGATTGTTACGTACAATGTGTACTAAAGCTTCCATTAGAAGACCAGTAGTGTCAGATCTGTCTTAGCGGAACCATATGTGCGTGTATATCGACAATACATGTGTTAACTATATTTGTATAGATTTTATATTTATAGTAATATCTACACATATATCTTGCAGTGCCCGACTCGCGTGGGTCTCTTCGCCGAGAATTTTGCAACATCTGTTGCCTGCCCACTAGCCGGTACGGAATGAATTTTTGACCGATCGTTGTACGAGGAGAATTGCGCGATAATAAACACTCTTACACACATACGCGCCTCTCAATATTCAATACTTTGAGCATTTCACGTATTAACATACGATTAAGTTGCGATAGAATTTCTCACTCGGGGCACCACCGGCGGCTGAATTAGAAAATCTTGAAACTATTCATTCGAACGAAATAGAAAACGTAGCGATGAAAATATGAAATAAGTCATGGCAAACGGAGAATTTTCCAATAAGTTCTATTATTTATTTTTCAATGGGAATTCAAGAGTGGGAAATTTAGTCAATTTTTACTTGGATCCAAGGCCCTCGATCGTAGGAAAGATTCATGTGGTGCACGCGTTTATATGCACGCACGTAACGAATAGGATTCTTGACGACGAAAACAAGCGCGCTAACGCGCTTGAGCTAAGAGGCGCTGCGCGTTTTAGAGAAGATTGAAATAGACGTTTCTAATTCGGTCGGTACGAGTTCAACGACCGATTTTAGAGCGATGTATATACTTGGTGTACGGGTCAAATCATCTATTTTCGTCTTGAATCACCCAGCAAGGATCACTCGTTCTCCGGTAATGCTTCAGGTGCTATGTATGGATGTACTTATCCGTTGGAATGATTAAAATAAATGCTCTCGATTTAGCGATTCCTTGTGGGAAAATGTTTGACTTCTTCTAGATGTTCTACCACCAAACTGAGAAGCGGCTATGGAACGTAACTCGAATTTTATTGATCTACCGGCAATTTTTATTATACAAATATTATTCTTTCATCTTGCTTGAAGTTTTATAAAAACAGTAGCAAATAAAAATGCAAGGAGAAAATTATTAGCTCGTTTCGTGGATTCGACCCACGCTTTCTTAGTCGGGCTCCCGGAACGCGAATAGCCAGACACGTCAAGAGACTAGGACACGCAGAGAAACCAGCTACGAATCTTTCTACACGCTGGCCAATAAATCCGCCGAGCAGATAACTCGAGAAACTCGGGTGGTGGTCGTTTGCATTCCTTCATTCGGTGTTGGATCAGTCGTGGCTATTGAAAAATCCTGTAGCGAGACAGCAGCGAAAGTCTACATGATATTACGTATCAGCAGAATGTTCGAATACTCGAAATTGTGCGAATAGCCAATGAAAATTCTGCTGAAGGTTGTTGTTCGTAGAAAAAAAAAGTATGACGTTTAACAAGAATTTTGGGCAATAGTTTGTTATTTTTTGGAAAATGTAACGATAAAACAATCACATAATATTGGTACAACTCGTATGGCACACTGGCACACATTAACGAGATGTCACAAACGTCTTGTGTACATCTTTCGACAACTTTCTTACTCATGCCGACGTGGCAAAAGCTGCGTCAGCATGTTTGCTGCCAGTTTCATTTTTTTCGTTAACATTCGTCCAAATGGATGTGTGTATGTGTATAAATATGAATAAGTACCCTTGTCGCGTTGGTGCCGATTGACAAAAACAATCGCGTCGATATGATTGGTATACAGGGGGTTCTTTGATTATAGTTGCGTCCACGTTCATTTAACATGTATATGTTTACATTTTTCATGTTTTTAAAACCTCAATTTCAACCAATCCAGACAGAAAACAAGGTTCTTATGAATACGACGAATATTTTCTTAACGCTTAATCCACGTTTCTTCGTGAGGTTTTGGCAGTATGAGTTTTTTCATCGAACGGTCTTGTTGGAATCCTCAGTTGTGCAGATACCGTTTGATTGAAGAAACTCTTCTTGACTCATCCAACTGAAGATTGGAGAATTAACAGCGAAATATTTAACAGAGCAGGTTAGTCGCCACTAGAGAAACGGGACGATTGTCCGTTAACGCGCCAGTTCTTGCCAACCCCATCCTTTTGGAATAATTTACGAGCTTCGTTTCTCGTCACTCTTGTTTTTTTTTTATTCACTTTCGCTCATCTCTCTCTCTCTTTCTTTCTCTCCGGCTCTTGCTCCCACAGAGTACCTTCTAACGCACATTTTCATCTACACAAATGTCGTAGTTGCAAACTCGTGTCGAAATGCGTTTTTGGCATCTCGTAATTTATGACGAAAGTGAGAAGTATGAAGACAGTGTGAAAACCGCCATCATAAAAGCCTAACCGCAACCCCCTGACCGCTGCTCACCCCTATCATAAATCCTACCATTACCTGACAGGCTCCGCTGGAGAGTGACATTTTGCTTATATACCATGGTAGAGTTATTCCAAAAATTTAAAAAGCCTTTTAAAGAATACGTCAGTCTCTTAAAACAAAACAAAAAACATTCTCTTCTCATCGGCCCTTAATAAACCCCATAAAAAATAGTCGGACAACGACATACAATGAATATTTATCGATAAAGAAGATCGAGAGAACATCGAAAAATCAACTTGCCAAGATTAGAAGCGGAGAAGGAACGAAGAAGAGAAGCAACGATGGAATAAAAAGATAAAAATGAAATGAGAACGAGAGGGAGGGAGGATGAGGAGACCTGAATGAGCGCCGAATACCCGTTGTGCTCGCCTCCACCGCGTGTTACCTTAGCCGGTTTTTGTCTACTCTCGCTGTCGTTTATGTTGGGATAGGCCCTCTTTACCGCTAGTCCCAGACGCGTGTTAGTCCGCGAGCCTCCCACTCTATGCCGCCGTTTCTTGTTTGTAGGTGTCTAGACTACCTATATATAACCATGCATATATCTGTAGAGCTCAACTCCGCTTGCGGCTGTTCACCTTCGTTTTCATCGGTGACACGTGACAAGCGCTTCAAACGACACCTGTTCTAATCGTCTTTTCAGCGCGTGCTTTTTTTACCAAAAAACTTCCTGTTGTCCAATTTCTATTACGTTTATGTCGAGTATAAATATATTCTCTCTAGAGAACAATAAGCTCGTGGCTTTGGAACCTGGATTATTATCATTTCCGGAAAAATTGCGAACAATAACGAAAAGGGAAATTTTCATTGTAACCAACACGCTATACACACAGCTGAACGGAGAATGGAAGAGTTACAATGATGAGTCTCGATTTATATTCCTCGTACGGGTGTTAATGAGCTCTTTGATGCTCGTTCAGAGCCGTAACAAGCATTTCGCCAACCTGGGGCTCAACTCTGACATCTCGAGACTTTCAAATTTGCAGGATTGAAGTTTCATTAGAGAACTAGTTTTTCCATCAAAATTTAAAGAGACATAGAGCTCTATTTGATAAAACGGTAAACAGGCCAAGTGGGTATTGACAGGTGCATGTAAATTCTTTTGGCCATTGCCTGAATGTTTTTTGTTTTTTTTTTTTTTTTTTGTTTTCCAAGGGAATTCGGAATAGACATTTTCGCAAGGGCGCCACTAAGTCGGGCCGTTGCTGTTGTTGAGTACAAGACAAAGACCTAGCTCGTGCGTAGCGTATAACGTTCAACTGCCACAGCATATCGTGTATGAGCTTTGTGGAGACCGGAATCCTTGATCCTAATGACGGGTCAACCGTGCCAATTGGCGGACGCAACGACACCCAAGTCCGTCCTCGCCCGTCGACGTTTTATTCGTCTTCGACGTTGATATGATTGTTATAACTGATTCATCATCGAACTCGTGAAGAAGGGTTTCTTACTGATGTTGAAAACTAAATTTTAACTCAATTATCTCCCCTCAGGGCGATATGCTCTCGGTAGAAGTTGTAGCAAAGAATAATGAGAATCCCCAATGATTAGTATTGTTGCCCAAAGTATGTATACGTTCCCAATTTAAAAAAACCAGTCACATTGACAGATTTTCGTAATCGAACTCGTACAAATGTGAATGACATAGAACAAGGAAGGAAAAAAAGAAGAAGAACGGGGCCCACGGTGTACGCGACACGTTCATCCAGCGGTATAGCAGACCGCGGAGCGGCGGTGGACTCGTAGCGGCGCAAGCGCGCAAAACCCGCGATATATCGAGACGCGGCAAACTCACTCGCGCACCGCACTGCACGCCATACACAACCACTGATCCACGCTCTTTCTCCGCTAAGCTAAACCACGCGGTCTCGAGTCAACTCGTGACGACAAATTAAACCGCCAACCCCGTTTAATCAAATGCCCATCGAGTACGAGATTTTTCTCGATTAGCGGTGATAAGACTTGCGGTGATTGCAAAACCGGTTGATCGTGCTTTCATAAAAGCGCGTGGAAAGTGGGAAGGAATTTAAAAAAAAAAACAAAAAAAAAACATTGACCGATAGTGGTTCCTAAGTGCGTGAAGCAAAAAGTGTCACATATCATTCGTATACTTGCGAAGCAAGCGATGACGGCGTGAAACTGTCCCATCGTAAGAAAGCCGTGAAAACAAATTCCCCAAGACTGTTATTGTTCGATGTAACGCTGGATCTCAAAGTGATATCGTTTGGGGCACGTGCAGGCCGCGAGGACATTAGTTTGACAATCGGTGCAGGAAGTGTGACGTGACGAAAGGTTCCTCGTTCAATAATAATCGTTGATTAATTTTAAGTCGACAGGTGAGACAAATAAATGAAATCAGTCAAGTAGAAGCGTCGGACTAAATCAGAGAATCATCAATTTAGAGTATAAAATTTGTTATGCTTTTTATCGAAGCATCGTTCGCGACAACACAGTGCGGCTGAGATAGTACGAATATTACACATTGTCATTTTAAATTAGAGACTAATCGACCTTGCCTTAGTTGAAGCAACATTGGTTGATCTTAATCTGCCAAAGAGTGCGAGCATCAAGTGAGTCGCCCTGTTTCCCGTATTAACGAGACACAGGGGCAAACGGAGAGAGAAAGAGAGAGAGACAGAAAGAACGAACGAAAGAAAGAGAGAGAGAGAGAGCGACAGAGAGGAAGACTGAGAGGTGGCGAGATTTGGGTGTAGTGTGGCATGATAGACAGACGAGTAGAAGATTGGTGTGTACAAGCGATGACCGTGCAGGAGTTCAAGCCGCGCGGAAACGCCGAGGAGCAGCCGGTAGGTGACATCCTGTCACCGGCACCGGATCCTCTCGACAACGAGAAGGAATCATCATCGGGTGGCTATAATCGTGGTTCAGGGACGGCCTATCCTCCGCAGGACAGCGAGAATCTTTTGGGACGAGTTTTAGCTGGTAAGCGTTATTAAAAGCAAGAATCCTTCGAAAATATGCATATAAAGAACTTGTTGGCCAGAGCGAGTTCTCCTATCGCGTTGAAAACGACAGGGGGTAGTGTGTAAACACATGATCGCGATAAAGAGGAAGACAAAATGTTTGCCAAATTCATAATCTTTTGAAAGATACACGACGCGTCGGAGTCAAACAAAATTTTGTATATAGTAGCATATGAAATATTGGCAAAAGTTTGTAACAGTCGTGTTAGTAACGCCAAAAAAGTATAATATTTGTATGTATTATATATGTATATAGACAAATTGATACTATACGGTAGAGAGCGTGCGTTACAGTCTCGCGGTTCGGGCGAGCCGTATACGCGGAGGCGGCAGTTTCACTTTCCAGCGGCGGAATGTAGGTCGTGGGGCCCGGGAGGAGGCTAGTTCGTTGCCCCTTCGGCGGCCTTCCACTCGGAGCTGGCATTTTTTTCTCTCCCTTCCCCTCGCTCTTTCTTTCTGGCTCCCCACTCTCGTGATCCCTTCTCTCACACCGTTGCGCCTTCCTTCTCGCTCTGTGTTACATGTATGTATGTATGTATGCTGTAACGTGTGCCTTTCGACGTCGTCGTTTGTCATTCCTAGGCCAGATAGCGGTAGTACGAGAGCGATAGAACATTCTCGAGCTCCTACTAACCCCTCATGTGAACATGACCAGCACACATAAGACCAACACAAACAAACCGCTCGTTCATTCTCCTGTTGCAAACGTGCGTACCACTTGCATGGTTCTCATATGCATGCATTTGTTGTTGAGACACATACGAACACATGCATTGAGAAAGAACCCCACTATCGTCAACATTTCTCCCTTCTGCGAGAATCCTGTACGCCAAGAGTGTTGCTATTCTGTTGGTCTCTCGCTCTCTCACTCTTTGTCCCCCTAGCTTCATCCAGTTCTCTTGGGTTCCGTATATCTGTGTAGCACTTGTGCTCTCTCTTTCTCTCTCTCTCTCTCTCTCTCTCTCTCTCTCTCTGCCTCTTGCTCTTTGTCCCATTGGTTCGAGTCATCGCAAAGCATTCATACGTGCATACACACTTACGAAGATCGACGTACATGTCCAGAGATAGGCAAGAGAATATTAGTGGGGGAGCAAGAGCTCACACAGTCACGCAGGAAAGTAGGTCGACGGGGCCTTGGCGCGAGGCTAGTTCGTTCACCCTGCTCGACCCGTAACTGGGGCAAGATGAAATTAACCGAGAGCCCCCCTAGCACCGCAACCCGCGCTCGTTGCTCCAACGTACATACACAGCGCTTCCAAGCAAAAGGGCGCCATCAACGCTATTCGATATGAGCATTAACTTCCTTTTGTTCCTCAACATCACATTTGTACGTATTATATAGATATTGAGGCTTGCATACACCGAGATTGACTGAACTCTCCACAAGCCCGACTACTCGCGTGGCCAATCGCCGACGGCCCGGTTCAACAAACTCGAACTGGGACTTTACCTCCCGATCCTCCCCCACCGAAACCACCGCTCGACTCTCACTCGCTCTCTCGCATACGCTGAATAGCTTACAGAGTTATATCTTTCGCACCAACCAGCACTACTACCTCTTTATCCGTTATACTCACGAATAGATCACCCCTCCTGCTTCTCGCCCCTTCTTTACCCACATTTTATCAGCGAAGGTCACCGTACACTTACGACGAGCCCACGTAGCGAATACGACTAGTGTACTGTCCTAGAGCTATACATGTATTTACGTCTATACTAATAAAAGACAGACGTATCTCTTGTGTATGAGAAATGAGCGGCTGGAAAGACGTGTTGGTATCATTTTACTCGGGTCTCATGAGACCGTCCATTACGCGTATGCGGTTCAATTTTTTTCCTCTTCATATGTGTTAAACTATTTTTGGAAAACAAGATTATTATTTTTTATGGAATATCCACTGGAATTCCTGACCATTTGTCGCTTCGTCAATTGTTTGCAAAACTTTATCGCATGCATGGGCGTTGGATTGTTTATGCATTTGCCGCAGCTATTGGTATTTAGTTACGCAACAACCGTAACAGAGTATTACGAGAAAAGTAATACTGAGTTAACGAGAGAACGTAGTGAGAGTCAAACGCCGCCCTGGCTCCGTTGCCCGCCAAGAGAAAGTACAATCCACGCCTCCTCTACCACATGGACCGTGATCTCTTCTTCTTCTTCCTCTTCTTGATCACTCTCTCCTTTTTCTCAATCCTTCTTTTTTGCTTACCGAACTCCCTTTCTCTCGCGCGCAACTTTCTGGCTACCAAACACGTTGAACACTCGCTGTTACATCAGCCCGAGCACGTGGAAATGCTTTCACCCGCGTGGACTACTTTCGACCACGTCAGAACGCAGCGCTTGAAAGGAATTTCTTGGGCATCGCTAACAACCCAAGTTGTAGCGCAACCCAGTGCACTGACCTTTCCCGCTCGTTTTACAACCCGCGCATCAAGTCTTCGCTTCGCGTACTCTGTTTATTTTTCTATCGCCCAGCCAAATAATATTCGTGGATATTTCCATACGTGTCCCATCATATGATTCCTACGACTCCCAGTCGGATGAGACAAGCATCGAATGTCGATATGATTGATGCTAGTAGTTTATGAGGGGCTCCGAAGAACCGGGATTAAAAAAACAGCCAGGCTTACAGAGAGCGAATTGTCCCAAATCTTCCGCTGTAACCCTTTTACGACCCATCATTGGAGTCACCCTTTTGTATAGCCCTTTTTGCTTATATACCCTTTAGCCAGATCTCAATAATCCTATCCCAATCACATTATATACTCGTTTGCAAAGACTTTCTTCTCGGATCTTTTTGTTGAATTTTTTCTTTCGCTTCATTCCGATGTATCTTATACCAGCTGTTTCTATACCTCTTTCATACTTAAGTAACTTTCGTAAGATTCAGAAAAAGTAAAGGTAAAACCGGAAGTTTGAACGACGATGATAACGTTTGAGAGACTCATTTATTGCGGTAATCGGCCAAGTGAAGTAATCATTGCGTCAGAGTCATTGCGAGTTTGATACATATTGGTACATTATTTACGACGAAGGAGCTGCCACCGCCTGATGCCGTATTGCTCACAAACGTGTCGAAACATTTAGTCCCTCCACCACTCCTTCTCCCTCCTCCCCACTTTACCCAGGACCTCTTCTCGGATATTTTCTAATTGCGTGGCGCTGACGCTTACGCGCGCGCGACGACGACGACGACAACGACGACTGGCTAACCTGAAAAGCGAGGCGCGGGCAATGGCCTGGCCTCCTCCCGGTCTCCGATGACCTCGATTGACGAGAGTATCTCTCTAGCCTTCTCTTTGCTCTTTCGTCTAGCTCACTCGCTCTTGCATATTCCCTCTCGTGCTACATATACTCCCTCTTTCCCCTTTCTTCCTCAGCAATCCCTCTTATTCTCGTCCCCTTTTGCTCGTGACGCGTGGATCCACCGAGGAACTTTGATTCTCGCGCAGCTCTCACGATCCTCTATGACTCCAATTGCCAGCCTGGATCATCTATACTCTTATTTATGTATATGCCATTTGTGAAAAATAAAACCCTTGATGCGCCGATGGTTGCTTCCCATCAAAAATACCCCACAAACAGAACCCCACCATTCGCTTATTAGTTTTTCATTCTTCAAGCACTGGACCATCATAAGAGGATTACACTGTGAAGAGCGATCGTTTCTCTTGGCTCTCCCAATCGCTTGTGTTGGTCTATATATATCATTCCTAATAAAGCACGTCAAGGTGAATAACCTCAAACTGGGTCAGCCGCTCTTATCGGCCGAGGTTTGAACCCTTATCAGGTGCACAAAGACCGATCGTGTTCGCGTTCTATTTTTGCGGTTTAGCTACAAAAACATTAATTAATTGTCTCTGAGTGAATAAATCGACGGACACAGACACAGCTATTGTAGATTAGAAATCTCAGGCATTTGCAATTTCATTCGCTGTTCCAATTTTATTTCTCAAGATTCTTCTTATCTTTCTCCTCTTTTTACTTCTGTGCATACTCCTTTTGCTATCGTACTAATGTTTTTTTTTTTTTTTTTTGGAATCATGATGATGGTTCACTTTCTTGAAACTTACTTTCTTCAATCGGGTAACCACAGCCAAGTCACGGTTCACCGGGAAGAAAGTAAGAGTGGTCTCGGTCTCGTGAGGTTCTCGCCGCCATTCTCGTGACGGTGACTTACGCCGTTGGCGTGGAAGGTAGTTTGTCGAGATACCGGTGAAAGGGAAAGAAACGACGAGAGAGCGAGTAATGATCTCGTGTATACAATATGGATGTAAACATACGGATGAGCACCCAAACACCTTTCGCTCATCACAGCATCACATAGGAACGTCCTGAACTGTCAGTTTTCTCGTTCATCATTTCCACACTCTTATCTCTATGTGTTCCACTCTTTTTTTGAATTCCTGGCACTCTGTGGCGCCCTGTCTTTTTCACTCTCAATCGTGACTTTCGCTTATCGATGACTAAAAGATTGCCAAACATTTATATCGCCTCCGAAACTCTATCTGATTCGATAAAGGTTTTTTTTTGCTTACGTTGCTCTATTACTGAAGTTAAAAACCTAATTAATTCGAAGAGACGTCAATGCTGTGGATTGAAATCTGTGCAACTATTTTTCGGAGCGATAATATGAATAGCGTCAAGAAGAAAGCTCAGTAAAAAGAGGGCAAAGAAAAACGTTGTAACTCTCTTTGTGAGGCCATGTAATAATAGCCACGAAGCGAACTATTGATAGTTATCGAAAACAAAACCATCGCTGTACAGGGACTTTTCATCTCCATTTGTTCGATATCATCGATCAAAGGGTTTTCCTTCCAGCCTCTCGAGTACCAAAGGGTGTCCGTTTTTTTTTTTTTTTTCGAAAATATCCAGGTTATGGGTGAAAGTGGAACACAGTGAAAATAACCGAGTTTCGTATCGCGGGAGAATAAAAAATGAGAACGGAGTAATCTTGACGAAGGAGCTGAGGGTATTTTTTTTTTTTATTTCTCCTGCTTGATATGCTATTCCACGGGAATTCAAACGTCCTCGACGATTACTCGTATATAGCATTGTCATCAATCCCTTCCTTTTCTCTCTGCGAACAGAAACGTTGTACAGGGACAAGCTTGGGGCAGAGGGTGTCCGGGAATCCGGTGGCTGCTGGGTCAACGACCTCTGACCCAGCAAACGGACGAGAAGAGGTTGCTATCGTTCATACCCCCCCACCCTCTCTCAAACACTCTGCGCAATCTGTTCTCTATAGTATAGGTACCATTTCCACCGACCTGCCGACCCGTGACTCTGATATATTATATCTGTACCACACAGCCTCTTTTTCTTTCATTCCAACTCTGATGCTTTCAACCCTCAAGCTGTACCTCTACCATTGTATCATATAACGGCCCTTTTTTGGATCATCTGTAATTATGCACCGAGTTCTCTCGCCTGAAATTACGCCACTTTCGAGGTCTACCCGATGACTCGGAACCTCAGATTCACTCAGCGATCATTGTTCCATTTATAATGACCAATTTTCACTAAATATCGTGGAGCAGATTTTTTCCTCTAGTTCCTCTAGCTTTTCACCCTAGAGCGAGATCTCAAAATCGTCAGCTCACGATGCGAGGAGTTCAAAAGCACAATTTTATCGTCGGCTCAATTAGAGGGAGATTTCTGCTAGGATGACACTCTGAAAAAAATGAATCCACCCCTCCGACTGAGCTCTTTTGCAATTCTACATAAAAGAAGATCTGGGATAATTTTTTTTCAGGAATAAAATAGTATTTTGGTGGATATAATCGTCTTAGGACCATTTTGAACATGAGGGTCCTCGTGAATTTCCGATATTAATGCAAGTATGAGACTGTAACGTATTGAGAATAGAGGGTGGAGGGTGGAAGGTGCCTAACCCGCGAAATAGCTGAAATGAACAACCCCTCCCACCGAACGCCTTCTTGCCTGCGGGAGAAGGCAAACTGGCCTAGTTAGGAGGCAAATGGCACCCTCGTCGGTCAACGAACTCGTGACCTCGGCGCGCGCATCGCCCCGGCCGCAAACGACCTCATCTTCTATCCCTTCTCCGCCCCCCTTCTCCCTGCACCAACATATCGTCTCGTTCTCGCTCTCTAGCTATCTACGTTCGCTTCCCGCACCTCCCCGCATCCACCCGTCGTCCCCCATGACCACTTGCCGCGCGCATTCTCTGCGCCCTGATTAGGAACAGCTTCTAACGGGCCTACGTATCATGTGTTTCTCTGTCTCTCAGTTTTCTCCCCTCACTGCTTGGCTTCCCATTTATTTCATCACCGAAACTCTCATCCACAATTTTTCATTGCAATGACACAAAAAAATCGTGCATAATCAAGCAGAATTCCGAAAGTCCGTCATCGATTCAACTCAATCATCATTAGTGTTTATCAAGCTCCGTCGAAATTATTTTTCCAAAACGTTCAAGTTCTAATCCTAAACAATCCTACACTACGACGTTGGCACGTTGAGGAAAAAAAAACGGCGATATTTTCGTGTCCTACTAGTTTAGAAAATTTACGAGACACTCGAAAAATCTAAAAAAAGGTCACTTCTGAAATAAAAAAATACTAAATTATGTTCTTTCGAAATATAATACTGCTTCCCTGGGCTAAACATTCCAGATTTTTCCATCCAGCGTCCCGTTTTTTTTCTCCCTGCACATTTTTACCCTTTTTTTTTTTGTTAAAAAAGGAAAAGCCTTTCCTTCCATCGTGACAGCCTTATAAATTCTCTATAACGTGGGGTACGCGCCATTAAAATGTTCATGTTTTATTTATTTTTTATCGAACGAACAAACGCGTCCCACTGACTTTAAAATTGCCAGGACGTTTTTTTCACCCGTTCGACGGAAAAGGGTATACGAAGCAACGAACGGCAAAAACAGTGAAATATTTTACTGTTTTTTTTTTGTCCTCCCTCTCTGGACAACCGTAAAGCCAGCTTAACCCTATATACCCTGCAGTAATATTTATATTGCATTTGACCAGAGAAAAAAGTGTACCATCCTTGTTGGAAACGTAAATGTAAAGAATGAAGAAAAATGAAGAACGGAGACGGAACAAACTGTGCTCGACTCGCCTAATCCTTTGGGCATTTACGACTTTACGATAGGGTTGAGGGTCCGCTCAAGAGGACACGGCAAAACGATGGAAAAAAAAATTGACTCGACGGCTATTTTTTAAACCCGTTAAGATTCTCATAGGGTTAACTTTTCGACTTCGCGTGTACCCTTCCTTTTTATTGAACAGTACACGAAAAAGAGGCCGAAAGCTGTAACGTGCAGCCCTTTGCCTTTTTAAGTACAGTTATAGGTCCTTTTTCTTTCCGAAAATGTGACCGCTGCTAGCGCACTTTATACGTATATATGTATATACCCGTTCACGTGAATTTCAAATTCTATTTTCCCTCGACATTACAATGTACTAAACGTGCTGGATAAAAAAAAAAAAAAAAGCCGAAGGACTGAAATCACATGGCCAATTGGAAGGTGTCCAAAAATACAGACATTTATTTTTTACCGTTACACATGGTCGACGCCGTAAATAATGAAAGGATATTTTCTTTTAAGTAAAACATTCAACTGTAAGAATCTGGACAGTCAAATCCAACAGGGATGTAACTCTTTCGGTTTTTTTCCCTCCATCCTCGCTGTTTCCATCCAACAATATAAAACATATCTCGAAGTATTTTTTTTCCCGACCCACAAGTTAAACTATTTTTTGTTGGAAGCGTGGAAAAACCCCATGAATCATTAAAATTTTTGGATTATGAACCAGATGTCGACGTAAATTTTGCTCCTGAAAAAATGGTTAATTAATAAGAAATAGTTCGATAAGTGAATAACGGGGGATCATTATAGTTTCATCCCTTGCTGCGGTTTTCCACGTCAGAGTTCAGTGTGCAGGCAACACCTCGACTAAATTCACGAGGGGGTGTAGGTGGTGAAGAAGGAAGAGAAAAGGGGGAGAGAAGTTATACGAGGTCACCTGTATCTGGAGCGACCTCGGATTTTAAGGTGGTGGGGGAATCCATTGCTGGTTGCCGCTGCTTGTTCGTCGGTTGTGTCAGGATTGCTGCTTGCGTCATAGCTTAAAATCGAGGGGGGTTATATGCACCTGGTTCGTACAATTGGTCCTCAACAACTAACTACAAGTACATGTGACACCTGATTCCCTGTAGACGCGAGATCACTTTCGTAAACTCTTCTCCATACTTCTTTATCAATATATACAGTCAACATTTTTAATTTTGTGAAAATAAATCGCGATATGCGAATTTTAATACTTTCGTTGATCGTTCAGTCAACTTGTTAATGTTTCGTCCTCTCTCCTGGTGTCTGCTCAGATTTATTCATATAGTCAAAGTAAGCTCAGATTCCGCTGTAAGCTTCCACAATTTCGCGGCTCACCCGTCGTTTATGAGAAAAAACACAGCGGAGATTAAGGCGAAAAGTTCATCTTCCATCCCGGATGAAATCTCGTAGATATTTTTTAATATTATCCGAGGTGCTAGTCAAAACCAGGAAGATTTTACGATTAATATTGTTTTTATCATGATGGTAAATAAAGAAAAACAAAAAAAAATACATTACGGGCCAAGATTATTCCAGTTCGAAAGCTTCAGGCGCCTATATTACATTTGGTTGACCATAAAAAACATTGTTTTGTAGATTCCATAAAAAGATGGTATACCGCGAGAGTTCGCGTTGTTGCAGCAAATTAAAAGTACTTTTATATTTCCCTGTTGTATGATGAATCGACAATTTGCTCGCTTCTATTAGTTCACGTTCTGTGTCAGAGTAAAAGATTTTATTGTATATATATACACACATTGTTGCTCACGTGTGAATTGATATGCGATTCAATTATGAGATCGCGTGCGGTACTCATTTTATTTTCCCACAAACAACAGGGTAAAACATTCTGTACAAAGCGTAACGCGTGCATTCACTTCGATTTTATAAACAAATAATATAAACATATAGGTATAGTAAAAATATACCAAGCAAGATTACTGGAATTACAACAAAACCATTATGATGAAGAGATGATGAATAAACAAGTAAATCATAATAAAATATACACCAATAAAGCGAATCGAGTACGAGTGAAAATAATTTTTAGCCGCGACGTTTTTTCATCCATATATATATTTGTGCAACATGAAAAAAGCTTATCCTCGTTCGATGTCGATGAACTAGCATCAACGATGGCCGCGTGCGACTCTGATTCCGGCTTCGAAGGACGCGTTCGCCGATCCGCGACGATCTGTACGCCATTCGCGCCAATATATAAACATAGATGCATATTTCTCAAGCGCAATAGCCATCAACTCAAGATCGAACTTCTTTGCTACATATACATCTGTGTATTTAAGTCGGTGTGTAAGTGATTAATCGACGACTGGCCTAACTAGCAGAGTTCTCATTGCAATATGTCGTTACCATTCAATATCCGCTTTTACCGATCAACATTATGTTTCTCACATCAACCAATCCCAGCATCCATTTTCTCATCTGCCTCTCCGCCGGGCGATATAATTAACGTCCGATGTTAAGGAGATGTAGAGAAATTTTATTTACAGAATTATTTCCTTATTTATTTCTAAATTGATAAAATTTTTAATGAACTGCCATAAATTACGAACGAAACGATCTTGAATAGGGTTCGTTAATTTTTTATTTATTATTTCGATAGAAAGCTTTGTCCTTCTCAATTTATTCGATGACTCTAAGTTCAAACAGCTCAAGGCTTTTTTGTCTGTAATAGGACTCGATATTTTTACTGACCATCCAATATAAGATTTTTTTTATATCTCCACATTTTCTTGGATTTTTTTCGCCTCTATCTGTGTCCTCCGGAGGCTCCAGCACATAAAACGGGTTTGACGTCAGAACCCACTCCCCCACTTTCGTGTCAGAGTTCAACCCCCGAACGCGGGGCTTAACCCACACTCGCGGGAGGGCAATGCTCTCGAGCTCCACGACCCTTAACTCGGTCAGCCTCGACACAGATCCGCCATCTCAGTTCGTGTTTATGATTCGCTTCCCCTTATTTATTCTCGCTCTCAAACACTCTTTCTGTCCTTCTATTTCACGATTTGGAATATTGTACGCCAACTGTTTACGAATTTTTTTTATTTCACTCGCTTTTCACCCTCCGAGCGTTTCAAACTCTTTATTAATTAGCACAAAAAAATATCGCCATTCGTCATATAATGACTGATATAGTTGTCAATTCATAAAAAAAAAAAAACAACGACAAAAAAAAACAAAACATTATGAACTTTTGATCAATTGGAAATAATACGCGAACTTTATGTGGGTCAACGTTGTTCTGCTCTTTATTCTCTTTTTTCCATTTGAGAATTGAATATTTTCTCGGATGTTTTAACGAATAATTACATGTCATATGACGGGAACTGCATTTCTGGAGTTGATGATTTATAGATTTTGGAGTCGATTGAATAAGGTTAAAGTATTCGGTAAAAACTTGTTTTGCTAAAATTATGCGAGTAAAATGCAAAGTTAATGGGAAATATAGTATTGTGAAACCAGTCTGAATTTTTATTGAATAGTTCATAATGACTAGTAGAATAGTGCGACCTCGTGGCTGGTGTATAGAAAAAACATTTGCACGAATAACTGTTTCTATGCTTTTTTTTTTTTTTTTTTTTTTACAAATGGAAATGTTAATGTGTCAACATTTCCATAAGACGATACTCATTTGACTATGTGCCGTGATAGTAATTGAAAAGTAGGAATGGAACGCCTGTTGCGGCGTCACATACGTTGTATGCTCATAACGACCACAAGCGGACACAAAAATGCTGCTTTGCTGTCCAATGTACGATGTAATCCCGTGCGATTGCGCAATCCTTTCTATTACTATCTCTTCTCTCTCTCTCTCTCTCTCTCTCTCTTTCCGATGCAGTTGCAACGATAGCCAGGAGCGACCAACTGTTCAACCTGGATTGCACTTGGCTCGAAACTTTCACAAAACTTTCTAGCGCGTCTCGTTTTCTACGAGCGTCTCGTCCAACCGAGCGAGCGCACGATAACTCACTTGGAGTCAACGCACGCTCTCCTCTTTGTCTATATTTTTCTTCGTAACTCTCGATCATAAGATGAATGAACACATCTCTCCTTACAAATCTTTATTTCTCTTCTTCACTTTCAATTCATTCCACAATATCAAACATATTAATTAGCTCGTTTTATCACGCGATATAAAAGTTGCCAAAAAATAATTCACACTCAGATCTTATCGCAAAAGTGTGTCTCCATTCCGTTGTTATTCACACTCTTAGCGCAACTCGTACGAATACGAGCCTGTTGGATACTTACGTAAATATAAAATATCGTACGAGCTATCGCTCACGAGACATCGAGTGACGAAATATTGAGCGAGAGCCGGACTCGATCGGACCTCTTGTTTCCTCATTCATATACAAACACACACACACATACGTAGTCAGCTTATGACAGTGATGTTGTAAAATTTACGAAATTTATCCAATTGACGATTTTCTAATTGATTACTCTAATAGACGAAGGATGAGGGTCAAATTAATTCTTTCATTTCAAATTTCACGATAAAAGATTGTTGAATGATATTTATATAATAAATTTAACCGGAGGGTACTCGCAATAACTAATTCGAAATATCTCGATCATTATCGAAATAAAAATATTGGGGGAGAATTTTTGTACCATCAAGTTGTTCGTCCTTGAAGCATCACTGCTATTTCGGTTCCACAGCAAATCCGTACTCATAAATGTAACATAACGTTGCATTGACAGTGTGAATTACAACTTGTACGATATGAAGAATAAAAATATATCTATACATATATATAGATTTGAATTCAAAGTGGATGAGTAAGAAAGAGAGTGCGAAAAAAATTGGCCTAAGTAGTGTGTTCGCTCTCGTCCATTCGCTAGTAAATGCGAGCGCATGCGTCAGTGGATCTCTCAAGGCCTTCGCGTATTAACTCTTTGAGTTCGCCTCGGGTTCGCTCGCGCGAACGCCGCGACGCTGATGTCCCACTTTCCTTCGGGCTCGGTCAACGACCCACGGACGTCGTTGGCTCCCGGTAGGTAGGAGTTTCCAAGGTGCACTCACACAACTTGTCGTTTACACAAGCGCATTCGCTTCTGTGTGTGAACGCGAGTCGTTTTCTCCCACTTGAGCCCTAGCGAGCGTTCTATCGTCTCTCTTCTCTCTCACTTTTTTACCCCCTCTTCTACTTTCTGTTTTATACCCCACTATCCGCTTGCTCGCATATCATCCCCTCTTCGTTCGGGAGGCATCAAACCTATTATCCCCACTCGCGAATCCCCGCGATTTTGCACAAGTTTCCGCGCAACTCCGCGACGTGGCGCCACCCTCTTTTCGCCAATATTTCGCGCGTTTCACGCGCCCAAACGTTATCGGTACTGCAGGCGTACATTCATATCACGAGCAGTCGGTACAAGAGAAATTCACATTGTAAACGCGAAGATTTACTCGAGGCCCAACGCGAAACCTCTTTGTGACCCCCCGTTGAGCAAGATTCGCAAACTCGCGGGAACACGCTTGTCGATTCGCTCGAAAGGTGGTACGAGCAGTGGCTTTTACGATCTTTTGCATCCTAAATGATAACCTTATCTTGGAGAACACACATACAGTTATACAAAATTTGAGATTTTTTAAAAATGAACCATGTGAAATCATCATTGTCTATTTTATAATTACTAAATTGTAACCATACAAATTAACGCACAATATTAATCTTTCCGATGGTGATCTGTAAAGATGAAATATAAGAATTAAAAAATAGAAGTCTCTAAAAAAGGCTAAATTTGGCTAAATGGAACATTCATTAAGGCAGTCGGATAATTAGTTTTTTAAATACATTTTTATTCATCCACAAACCATCAAAAGATGGATTTTCTGCGTATAATTTTAGCTTTTATTT
The DNA here is from genome assembly GCA_948107755.1 of Campoletis raptor. Taxonomy (NCBI): domain Eukaryota; kingdom Metazoa; phylum Arthropoda; class Insecta; order Hymenoptera; family Ichneumonidae; genus Campoletis; species Campoletis raptor. The sequence continues at coordinate 14,586,526 of OX403628.1, read as the reverse complement.
AGTTATAAAACGTATATTTCTTTTGTGTAGAAATTCAAAAGTTTTCGAATTCAATTGTAACTAATTCAATCATATTTTTTGTTCGATTTTTTACAGGTAAGTTCGAGTTTCGTTCTTCACTCAACCTCAAAAATGTAAATGACCGATATGACGAAATGGCTTGGCTCGACAATGGTAAGTCCATTGAATCATAATATTGCTCGTATGTTGACTCAAAGTTGACGCACTTTGGGGGTAAAACCACACCCAGGGATGGTCAATTAGTTCGAACGATAGAGTTTGTCGACCTCGGGGTAGATTCGTTGACGATTCGAGATTCGCATATATATTGCGGTCGTTGGTAGAAACCCTGGGGACGTTCGGGCTCGGAAAGGGATGAATTATGGGAGGGTAGTTACGTGGGTGACGGGAAGATTCTTAATCGACGACCAACCGAGACGAGGTAGGATCACATTCCGTTTCTGACGATTTCTGTCATACGTTCTCGTGTTTCCCCGTTCATGAATAAGCAGCAATTAGTCCACCCTCGACACGTCAATGCTCTCATTGTGTACTTACAAGCCCACGTATACGCTTGAGAATAATTTTCTAGCGATAACAACTCAATGAAGAGACTCACCGAGAGAAAAAGGGAGCGAGGTTAATCCGATCGGTATATTTACGCGAGTGTCCACTTCGAAGAGCCGCGGGAAAATTACGTCAAGCACGCATCCGCTTCTCTTTGCTCCGCGCGTTATCCGACAGCGTTTTTATTTTGTTTTTTTTTTTTTTTTTTCCAAATCGCTATTTTTGATTTTTTTGCCGTCGCGATCGTGACTCGACTCCAGTGAATGCCTTTGGATTGTTTCAGTATACATGAAGGTTATCCTTTTGCACATTTTATACGGTAATTCAAATGAGTAGTGTCTGACAAACAATTACCCCAGTGAAGGTTTAATTCACCCATCGAATCTAAACCACCGTTCAACATACAGCATTCATTTTGGATGTTGATACATATATTCCAGATCGTCTTTTTCCTGAGATAGGAACATATATGTAGATAGATAAGTGCAGATCGCGTGGGCATCCGTCGACGCTTGCGCAAAAATTTCCTCATGCTTCTAAACGCCAACCTCCTCCCCCCATTCATGGATCAACCTTATCGTGGTGCGGTCGGTTCTCCTGGTGAGTTCCAACAGTATCCCGTCGCACGTTGATCATTGCGCGGTCACTTGATAACATGTCACCGGCGGGAAAAGATAATAACACCGACAAATATCACAATAACAAAAAGAGGATTGTAAGATCGTGCGTGATTCATCGAAACACAGGGGTCGTAAAAACTGGAAATACAGTTCCCAAGGTCCGGGCAAGCCTAGCCGGAAGTAACGAGCCCGGTCGAGTCTGCGAGGTCACCGTCGTCATCACCACCGAACCCCTCAAGGCGAATGTTGGCTCTGAACAATCCGTGTCCCGGACTAAAGGTGCGTTTGCCCTTTAACCACGTAAGATCATTGTCAAATCTACCACGGCATTTGAACCATTTTTCCTACATTTTTTTTCATCGTGTTTCGTCAATATTATGCAAATATTAATGATTATGGCGTCTATAATGATCTCATCCTGATCATCCTATTTTAGGAATTTTCATGGGGTTTTGATTATGAAATACAATCTCTTCCATTTTTCAAATGAGAGCTGATGCATTTTGGGACCAGCTGTTTTCGTCCGTCTGTTTTCTTGCAGACATCCCATGCACACGTCATACACTCATGCCGCGCAGGCCCATCGCAAATATGCGTGTTGCAAATGAGTTAGAAATTCAATGTCACTTCAGCTCGATGCCATCCAAAATAGCAGTCTTGACCGAGAACATTGTGCTACCTTTTTTTTCAATCGTCGAACCGGCTTTTCGAGGAAGTTGAGAGACCTTGGGTCACGCTATTTTCCGAAATGTCATCTTCCTGGTTTTTTTTTCTGACATCAGTTCGTCACAACGGGCATTAACAAAAATTACAACAGAAATTACTCTTCGCTAATGCTCCACTCGGAAACCAGCGGGGGTTGTGGAACAAAACTGGGTTCGCTTCGTCGTATTTCTTATGTCTATATTTGTGAAAATCTTTGCCCATCGAAAAGAGACCTATGGCGCGGTAATTTACTGGTGCAGCGGTTTTCCCGATCCTTTTTTCGGGCTTCGCAGCTTGAAAAATGAATGACCTGTCTCATCATGCACGGATGCCGTGAAATAAAATAACTGTCCGTTGTTGAAGGAAATGAACAGGAAGATAACAAAAGAGAGAACTCAGAGGCACCTCGAGGGAACCTTATGTCAACTTACGTTAACACCGTTACGCTACCAGAATTACGATTCCTTCTTAAAATTTTTAAAGACAAGAATTTTTTTGCCGGTGCACACTTTGGTGTGCGTGGATAATTTTTCCTATCGCAAGCTCCATCAGTTAGAGCCAATTTTTTTTTTTGCTTACTTTTGTTGAAGAAGAGTAAATGATGAATCTGTAGGACATACGGAGGTCATCATGAATAATGTTCATAAAACGCAAAACGACGAAGTAGTGGATTGGGTGGGGATGCAATGCTTTGACACCGAAACGTATCGATTTTCCTTGAAGGTCCTCACGTGCTCGCTGACATTGACATTGCCCGTGAACACTACGACGAGGGGCAAACGGAGGAGGCGGTATAGCAGAGGAAAAGGAGAAGGAGGAGAGAGGTAGCGGCCAGCAGCCGCCACCCTCACCATCTGGAGTTGGTGGCCGGTATTATCAGAGGAACGGGATAAAACTGGTGAATCAGCGCCATCTTGCTGCAAATACGAATCTTCAATCTCGTACACATACACATATTCGTTTAAACATTCACAGATGCAAACGTACTCGATCCCTTGTTATATTCACGAGCTTCTCGCCTTCAGGAGCGCAAGAGAAGGCGCGGGACGAGTACAAGGTTCGCCATTTCTCCGTCCGATGACGCTTGCGAGTGCGAAAATTTCGCGTCGGCGCGATTTGCCATTGTGATTGGCGCGGGCGCGTATTCGCGCGAGATTTTCGAATTAAAAGATAGCCAGCGATGTTGGCGGATTGTAAGAAGAAGAGGGAAGAGCTCTCGCACCGTTACATATATACATATATATTGCAAATGCATCCAGTGTGTTACAGGAAGTAGTCGGCTGCGCGAACGAATTTGCGTTCGTCCGCCATTTTTGCAATAAAGCCCCGCGAGAAGGGACTGGCAGACTGCAGGAAGCTATAACTATTTTTCCATTTATCTATATAGACGAGACTACGTGCTCGGCTCAGCTGCTGTATTGCCCGCGTGAGAATTCGTTGCGGTATCGCCACATCCACTTCACCGCATTTTCTTGCATCTCTCATTCTCCCGCTTCGTAAATCTCGTGGGAGAACGGGGTATAGATTTTTAAGTCGATTTATGACGACGTTTTACGAGCGTTCGAGCGGAGCTGTGTACCATGGAACGTTACGTATAGCTGCTGGGCTGGGAGCTCTTCTCGTACTTAACTAGCAACAAAAAAATCAAAGTGTCGAGAAGAAAGAAACACGAAGAGGCTTCGAGGCTTGCTTGGGTTAGGTCGGATACTGTTACGGGCGCATGTACTTGTTTCTACAATATATTGCTACATGCTATTTTCTTTATATACAAATATATATGTAATAGTTTGTGGTACTTTGTAAAATACACGAAGAAGCGACTAAACGCTTCCTGGTTCGATCCTCTCTAGTTTTCTTTTCTCGGTTCTTTCGTTCCATAGCGAATGTAGGAAGCGGAAGGGCCGTTCGCGAGTATCGGCGGGGTCCGTAGATAACGGATCACCGAGTTTAGCACTGACCCTTATAGCCGTAACGCTTCCCGTTGTCAATTATACTTGAATCGAGTAGAGTTCGCTATTTTTTTGCAAACTTTTGCAAATCCCGTCGTTATCATTTTAAATGTTGAGTGGTTTTGTCATATATATATGTTGTAAAAGGAGATTCGAGTTTCGCATTATTTTAAACGAATATCTCGACACATCTGTACGACTATCGCGATTTTGGGCGACTGACTATCTATATTTTGAAAAAGTTGTTTTCAACGCTCGTGCCCTCACTCGAGGCTAATGTCCCGATGGCCCACATTTTTAACGGAACACCGAGAGAGACCACACCGAGAATCACGAAATCTTACACAACAAGAACTCTCTCGTGATCCATGAGCCCAAAACTCGAGTTATGTGGTGCCTGGTTGTTACGCAACGCGTGGGCTAAGACAAGAGCGACCGAGAACTCTCGACAGGATTTTTTTTTATCTCCGGAGAATGACAGAGATTTTAAGGCCAGAGATAATTCAGAGCTACCCAGCGTCAAGAAAATCTAAAAGTTTTCTATAATTTCAAAGCCATGTCCAAAAACCAATGACGGAAAAAATCGCAACTCATTATTCAATATTGACGACAGATCCTCCTCTCATTTATATTTTATCCCACGTAAGATCCGTGTGTAAATATTTTACGACCAAGTTGAAAATTGTGTGGGATATACTCATGCGCGAAGAAATGTTTTCGTTTGGCACGCGCAGTTGTGAAAAAAATGAAAGAAAAAACAGGCTAAAGTTCGGCGGTACAACGCTCTCGTGTTCTACTTGACGTAATACGTTGAACGAACGTCGAGGATGTTTTTCAAGCACAAGACAGTTGACTCATTTGTTTTGTGATAATAAAATTGAGCAAAAGTGCGTAGACTACATCGGCTGAAGGCAAAATATCCTGTTAACCCTGTTGAACCCTTAAATGAGCTTCTTCTGGTACGGAGCAATAATTGAAAGTAAAAAAAGACGCTGTTTTTTTTCTGTACAATTCGCTGTCTTTTATGTAATACGGAAAGATAATAAAAAACATTTTAAGGCGAAAAACATGTGACTCATTATTTTCTCCTCTAAGAGTAACTCGGTGATAAAAATTCCAAGAGTCATCGACGAGAAGGAGGAGAGGAAGAGGGAAAAAAACATCGGGTCTACGCCCGCTATCGGGGTCTTTACCGTTCTCTTCTTCCTTCGTCTTTCATTCTGCTTCCTCGTTTTCTCACTTCTTTGTCATGGCGTCTTCTTTACCTGGAGAAGAATCGTGCGAGGCGAAGCATTGTGCACCTGCGACAAACCGTTACATCCTTCTCTCCCTCCGTGTGTATTCCTTATTGTTTTTAATTCTCTCACATACGTGTCACTGCACTCGGATTTATTTGGAAACTCGACTCGCAGCAATTATCGCCCGACGAAAAAAAAACTCCGGCGATGCGAGAACTAGCAAGATACAAACGAGATAACGATACGAAAGTCTTTCGAAAGTAATTTAAAATTGGAATTAGGCATGGTTTTCATTAGCTAATTGGTTCTGAGTCGCAAAATAAGTTTGACGATTTTATCGTTCTACTGATGGATCGCAATGCGATTTACAGCATTTCAAAGTGCAATTGTATTTCGAGCGAGTTAGAGAAAATAGCGAGAAAGCAGGAAACGTTGGTGCGGTTGATGACCGAGAGAAGCGTCGATCCGCGAACTTCTTCGTCCTCGTAATCTCTTTCTCGTGTTGTTCGCTCTCGCGCAACGAGTTTGTCAGGAAAAATCGCTCGCGCGAGCGAAGCGAGCGTAAAAAGAATGAGCGTTTATACGTGAGAACTCGCGTTCGTTGATGGAAGCGAGTACGAAGATGGAAGCAACGCGAATAAAAGAGAGACGGAGGAAAGGAGAGAGTGCTTTCACCTTTCTCCATGTTGTTGCCACTGCCTCGCGCTTTCTTTTTCTATCTCTCGCGCGCTTGTTGCATTTCTCCTCGCTATACCTCGCCGACGTCAACCTCAAACACAATCTTTCTCTCTCTGGAGCATTTCTCTCGATTGCTGCGCTCTCTCCTCAACAGAGCTTTTACTCTCTATCGTACCGCGTCCTCGTAAGAGCTCGCTGCTCTTACTCGCGTCTCACGCTCGCTCTTCAGTGCGGAGAAAGCAGTTTATATGTAGAAGAAAACAGCGCTGTATACGCAATTGCGACTCGCTCCTCAAGCGCGCGACACTTTTTTTCCAGATTACGTGTGCATTACGAGACGACCAACATGCATCTTTTATCTCATCGCTTCTCTTTCCCCTTTCTCCAGCATAAGCAACTCGTTGTATCCAAACGAACCCAAACTGATATGCGAAGATATTTTCATTTTTTTTTCTCGAATTCGCAACATTAGGAGTATAGCTTCGATTGCGTAATTTTATTTTTTATTTTTAACGTGTACAGTGATGAGAATAATTTTAGGTTTCGATCCATTTAAGATCCGATACATCCTGAGCGCAATAAATAGGGCTGTAGAAGGGGCAGTCTCACTTGTCGAAATGATTGAGCAACGTCGAAACGCTCGTCGTCGACGTCGTGTTTTATACCGCTTCGTAATTCGAATGTTCTCTTTCTCTCTCCCGCTCTTTCTCTGATTCTCGAGTACTGCTCGTGAGAGAGGGAGGGAGAGAGAGAGAGAGAGAAAGAGAAAGATAGAGCGAGTACATAACGCTCTCGTGGCCGTCCTGGATGTCGGCCGCTAACCCCAACCGAATCAAGGCCGCAGTCGCCTCCGCTCTGCTCGTCATGAGACGGCTGACACAAAAGCGCCGCACGATTGTCGGCTCTTACTTTCACGAAGCTCTTTTTAGACAAGAGTCAATCACGATTTTGCTTCTCTTATCACTTCTTGTAGCTGGGTTTTCCCTGGTTATCTCATCGCAAAAAAAAAGCAGAATTTTGTATTTCAATTCGCTAAACAAGTTCAACTCTTCTCATCAAAAAAATGATAAATTAAAACTACGTCTTTTTGCGTAATTACGACGTGGTCACGTTTTTGAATGAATTTGGAAATCGATTTTTTACTGATATTTTCTTTCGACCATCAGGCTTAAGTTTTTATCTCTTTCTCCACCTTCTCCATCCTCCCTACAAGCCCGTCTCGTTGAATCGGAGAATATACTCACGCAATCAAGTTGTATGCCTACGACCTGGTGGCCTTGCCTCGTCGCTCACTGGACCGAAACGCTCGACGCTCTCGGTGCGCGTTTTGCGAAACATTAAACGTTCGAATCATCGTCGAGTCAGCACTCTTCAGAACGAATAATTTAAATTTTCAGTATTCCCGATGCCTTCGGTTTTAAAAGCCATTAAACCAAAGTGGAAAATAAAAATTGCAACAAAACATAAATAAATATCGCAGGTACAAAAACAATGATCTTGTCTCTATAATCAACAATTTTTCAACCATCAGTAAAGTTGTGATCTTTTTTTTCTATATCTTACAATTGTTCTTTCTGTTTTGACTCTCATTACCCATACTTCGTTTCTCTGCTATGATCTAACAGTTTCGTTAGACGAAAAGGCTCGCAACATATGCATATATATATATATATATATATATATATATATATGAACATACAGAGATTGTGTCGCAGACACAATTAGAAAGTTTTTGGGAGGCGTGCTTCATTTCTGTATACATATATATATATATATATATATGTATTTACGATTGTATACAACGATGAATGCAGCTGAGCGTGATTCACGTGTTTCAAATTTGTTTACTCGATATGTCTCCCCTTTTCGTGCATTAAATATAGAACAATGATGTTTTTTGGTTCAGGGCCAAGCAAAAAAAAAAGAGAACAAACTTTTTGAAACGTGATAAAAGTTTTTATTTTCATTCGATTTCATGACAAATCGGCAACAACTGAAAAACGATTGAGTAAGAACAGACAAATAATTATTGGCTATTGTATAAGATCGAGTTATTTGCTGATTACGTGTGATTTGAGCATTTGTTAATAAGGAAAAATAATCCAAGCCATGCTCTTATGTGTACATTGTAATAACGGGCTCCCCTAATCCCTCGTTGTAAAATGTAAGTGTATCAACCACTTGCGTAATATCCGACACAATCATTAGTCGCTGGTCGTTGTATAGTAACTCAGCAATATAAACGTAGAACGCTATATATACGAATAAATATAAAGAGACAGAGGAATGACATGGCCTCAATAAAATTTTAGAACAGAAAAGACCGGGGTCGTTGCCCTCCTATCCATTTGTTCGCGATGAGCACACGAATTCTCCCATACTTTGCGTTTATTTTGCCGCAGCATCAACGTAATACGAACCACCTTTTGAGAGGATAGATTGAGAAAAAATACAAAAATTCTTCTCGAATTTTTAAGCATTTTTTCAATGTGCAAAATCTTAAACGATCATATAATATTTTTTTTTTACATTTTAGAAAAAAAAAAACGCGGCGTTAACGAAAAAGACTCATTCATTTCTATAACGAAATAACGAGCATTTTCTATTGTACGAGGTATCTTCTGTGATAACTCGCTCAGCAAAGATCCTTTCGAAGCTTCCCGAAAACTCGCGACTCAACGGGCTATCAACTATATATATTCGCATAAATAGATTACCGTAATAGTCTCGGGCAAGTACATTGACACCGCGAGAATTCAGCATTCGCGGTCTTGGGACGTTTTTTTATGCGCGTGTAAGATTCGTAGGTCACTCACCGCTCGAGCTATTTCTCTCTCTTTCTTTAACTGCGGATGCTTAAAAATTTCTATATATACATATCCTGAAGCGTATCCTACAGTAGTACACACAAGGACAAAACGTCTAGGATATATGTGTACGTCCTGGGATGAGCCACGTGCTTAAGCGGTTGCCTACCTGCGAGTACACTCATCGCATGAACATTATGTATCGCATATGTGTGTGTACGCGTATACGTGCGAATGTGGAACGTTTAGTAGGCAGATCTCGTGGCTAGTTGGTGTTCGTTTTCCGCATGGCGTTTATCCTTGCTCGGAGCACAAAGTGCGAGCATACTTCGCGACAGGATAACTGGCGGCTGCGGCTGTTTCGCCTTGGTGCGAGGGTAAACGCGTGGCTCCTCAGGACCTCCCGAGCCCCGCCGGACTAACGGAATCGAGACGGTAGACACGCGTGCAGAAGGAGATCCTCCGCCTCCTTTATCCTATCTCCTCGTCGAATCGTATCGTTTCCACGTATATATTTATATATATTTATATAGATATATGTACATCGCTATATCGTGTATATTTGCGGTATACATATATGTGACTACTTATTACATCGGCTCGATTATATACCGCGAACGTTCAAGATCCTTTTCTTCAGATTCTTTCACAATAAAAATCCAATTTGTGTTTTTTTTAGGCGGAAACAAATAATAATATTCTGTATTTAAACTGTATTTTAAAAAGTAAGTAAATTATATTTCGAGAAATAGCTGATTGGAGCATTCGATGAGATATTGAGCAATGGAAAACTTGACTCGAATATATTGGGTAGTTTGAAGGATTGATGAACGCGCTTAGTTTGTGTAGAAACGATCGGGATTCCAACGATGAAATTTAAACCCGAATTATTTGGCGCGTGGAGCATAAAGGATTGGCAATGTTGAACGTTATATCATGGTATACGATTCGTGAGCGAAGTGGTTAAACAAAAAACGAAACTCTAGTGAGTGAGAGACACGGAGGCAGAGAGAGAATGATTGCGCGAGCGCGGGCGAGCGTTATCGGGGCCGCTGACCGATTAATTCGCAAACGCAGGCAAGCGAGTGAACTCCGCGAGGCAAGCAGAGGGGGAATTTCTGTTCTAAAGTACCAGAGAGGGAAAGAGGGTATGAGAGAGAAGGAGCTTTGTCCCTATGAGAAACTATAATACGTGTACAAAAAGATATGTATATATCCATGACTATATACAGGGATTAATGGGAGCGCGATGATTCGGTCGAAGCTCAATGGACCGTAACCCGACGACTACTACTACTACACACCGAACTCTCGAGTCAGCAACCCACGAAACGGGAGCGTTTCGATCGTAAAACGAGCGTTCACGCGGCTAATTCACTGATAATCCATCGATGATGGATGTTGTTGTTATATATACGAAAAGTCGATAACACTAAACCTACATTCGACCTTTTACATATTTCTACAACAATCCGACAAATATTACCGCAATAAAAATTTGCTGGAAGAGTATTTATTTAGTTAAAAATTGTATCGAAGACAAATCAATGAAGAATTCAATGATTTTGAGGTCAATGGTTTTAATTGACAATGAAAATTCCGCGTCCTTTCTCATTTATAATGGTCGTGGATAAGATGACATTTGTCGATAAATGAATAAATTTCAAAAGACACGGTCGAAATAAAGTTTGATGCGTACTCTTTCTCCATGCTCTGGCAATATCTCATCGATTTATGCCCGAAATCTAGTGTTCGTCTAACACTGTTTCAAACGAGGCCATGAGGTTCAAAGTAGCGTGACGTTGATAGATGACGCGAGCGAATAAGAAGAAAAAAGAAACAAGAGGTGACATGCGCCCCCTCTCGGGTCTCGTAAACATAGTAAACACTTTCGGTTATCGTAGTACGAGAGAAGTAGCCCACGCCTAAACTACCTTGTTTGTGTCTCTGTTGCTTCTATTGAGAGATTAGAAAGAGAGTTGTATGGCTTATTTATATACAACACCATTTGATTCGAGTTATATTTCTTGCGAAGAGGTTCAGTGCGTAATACAAATACAGTATGTTCATCGAAACTTCCTAATGTAAGTTTAAAAGGTTTTCATGGATATATTTGTATGTAAAATGATACTCGAGCTAGTTGAAAATCCACGAAAGATGATTAATGGACCAGGTGAAATTGTAAAACGATGATGATTGGCAATGGTATTTTAATATTTCATATAGAAGTTTATCGATGGAGTAAAAAATTTAGGAAGATCAAGAATGGAACTCCAACTGAGTCGAGTGTACGATAGCCTGGCATTTCGTCACCGAGACGACCATCCAGGTTGAATAACCGGCGTTACGTCACTGTTGGAACTTGAGAGGAAAGGAGGGAGAGGGCTTCGGCACGTTTGCCACGAGAGTCGACTAAGGGGACAGAGGGGAAAAACACAGTCCGCGAGTTTCACGGAATATCACACGCGGAGGAGAGGTGGAAAAACATGGTAGTGGAGGATGAGAATGAGGAGGTGAAGGAGGAGGAAGAGGGCCACAGCAATAGCAGCAAAACAACTACGACGACTAACACACTCTCTATACAGAGTCGTCGATGACGACGATGTGCTCGTTTATACGATATACCTGGCTTAGGTGGTGGGGACGATGGAGGTCGATCACCTACGTACAGGGAGTCAGTGACACCTCTCCAGCGGGTCTTTTGCTCTGGGATTTCTCTCTTTCCTCTCCTTTTCCATCATCATCCTTCCTTCCTCCCTCTCTCTTCCTAAATCTGTGTCTCTCTGTCACATTTTTGTACTGCGTTTCATCCGAAAATTATATAAAATCCTCGTTAATCTCTTCTCGCAGTTTTGCCCGATCATCTCTGCCATACTTGCCCAAAAAATATACGCACGTGACGAGGATGGCGAATCAAAAGGACTAAAAAGCATCGGTACATTTTGCAGCACGTGGAGCATCGTGACGCTGGCAAGTTTTGGTGCCACATCAGTTGCCAATAAAAGAGTGCGAATAATGCCGTATCCCTGCTGGTTCACCTTTTGAGATCGTTCTCTCTAGGATCCTAACTTTTATCGAGTTTCCTCATTCTTCAAAATGTTTTTATTTATTTTTCTGTTTCATTTCCATTTCGGATTTTTTGATCAGGCTATAACGAGATGATTTTCAAAAAGCTACCAACGACTGACCGACAATTAATACAACTTTGTATAGAAATAATTGATCGCAACAGACATAATGACATAGGCCATCATACGATAATCCGTTAGTACTAATAGCCCGGAAACCGTTGATTATAGCAAACGCCCGCAAAATCACTACTTTTTTAGTTTTTGCAATTTTCATTTATCATCGTAAAAACGTTTAGCAGTTAGAATGCTCTTCCGGCGTCTCTCGGTCAATCTCTTTCTTTCTCTCTCTCTCTCTCTCTCTCTCTGTCTTCTGAGGTCTCTTTCTGGGGTCAGTACGCCGTGGATATAGTGGTGATGGGCGTGCGGTAAGGGACCTTGATCACCAGCCGTGATCGTCACGCACGCACCGGGCCAGCGGGTTTGTCCGTCGGACGAACTCTTTCTCGAGAACAAATTCACTTGGTCGCGTAATTTTTCTGGTTTGTTCTTTCGACTTACATATAATTATAGTTGGCTTGAAACTCTCTGCCTCTTTCCCTCTCTTTCTCTCTCTCTCTCTCTCTCTCTCTCTATCTTTTCTCTCGGTATGAAGGTTTGGTCTGACGGAGTACCGAGAGAATGTTGAGGGCTTCGACCCCCCGAGGGAACGATAGCCTCTCTCGAAACACATTATGTAAACGGTTAAAATGAGCTCAATATTCATACACGGATAACATCGTTCTACGTCTCCATGTGTGCGTGTGTTTCGGGTGTTACCAATCGAAAAGGGCGTAACTTGATATTCTCCGGATTTAAAATGAACGCTATTATTATTAAACACTCCATTCGTATTTTTCAATGTCGATCTCGTGCTGTATATACGTGTTATTTATCGTACGTGGAAAAAATACTATTATATGTACCACATACCAAAAGACAATCTCTTAACGGATACACACCAATACCAACTATTCGAGAATATTAAGAAATCGCAGATTGGCCAAATACATGCTTTTTATGAAAGAGCCACTGACCGATCAAGGCCAACAAATCTGACGCCATTTCTTTGCCTGGTCTCTCAAACTATTCGAATATTTATGTATGTGTGTACGTACACTCAAATATATAACATTATGTATCGGGTTACCGACGTAGCGATATTACGGGCTACTATATGTAAACGACGATAGAAGTGGGAGATGGCCGGACAAAACGCGCGAGACTCGGTGACCGTGAGTCCATGAGAAACCAGCCCGGAAGTCATTGTCTATGTAACTCGTGCCAAGACCGTTTCGCGCAATGTTCCGATCGATCGGAAGACCTCGACCATGAAACTCGAGGTTCACTGTTGTTCGTTATAACTTCCGTTTTTTTTTGCTACTTTTTTTTTGCACGTGCAGCTTTTATTTCAAGCTGGTTAAAGGTCGATGGCTCTTGGATAATCGGATTACCAGATTTTCATTCCACTCTTGTGAGCAAAAAAGTTTTATCTAATTGTTCGTTCGTTCACTATACGATTTAGGAACGTATTTTCTTTTTTTTTCGATTTACGATACGTGTAGAATGATTAATTACTCCTTAAATAGGGATTACATTTTTTTTTCTTAACGAATTTGAATAAGTTCGGAATCGTTGGCATTTCCGGAGTTAACAGAAATCCTCACGTTTCCGGCAAAGATTTCGGTTCTCGTTCGTTGGATGAGAATATTTTGTTCTCCCTAATTCGACTATCCGACCCCAAAACCCTCGCTCGTTTTTCTCGTCGTTCATAACCAGAAAAGGGAAAGAGAGAGATGGGCAAAGAATGCGGTCAATTCATGCCGGCTACGCTCGGTTTCCAACAAGCTCACGATGACTAATAACTGGGGCAAAGTCTTACTAACATACTCGTCAGCCACGTAATTATATTACGTTGCCTAATTATCGTTGAAATAAATTTGAATAAATCTGAGATAAAATCATGGCGGTTATATTATTGCTTAGCCTTTCATTTATCAAAGAGTTCATTGACTTCATTTACTTTTTTTTCAATAGTATTTTCAAAAATTAAAGTGTGAATAAATATCGTGAAAAAAAACTAATCTGATTGTTTCGATACTCGTAAAAAAAAAAAAAAATTTAGTTAAATTGTCGTCTCCAACACACGCGCTTCACAATTCTCTCGTATATATTAACTCATTATTAGCATATGAGAAGGCCACTCGGCAAGAGACCTTTGTACAAACACGAGAGAATTCTATATTATATTCGTGCTAAAGATTTTTCGTAACGGCCAAATGTTTGCCACTGAATAGATCGGAATCGGGCGACCATGACCGCAAAGGGCGATCGCAAATACGACGCGACTCGTTTGTTTCTCCTGGTTCGAAGACCTCGTGCCCCCCGAAAGAATTGCGCGTCTTCCATACGACTTCGATCTTTTCAACACCCACGTTTTTATCGCCCTAAAACGTACGTCACCATAAAAAAATAGTTTCTTCTGAGTTAATTACAAAAACCAATTTTCTCACGCAGAACCCCATTTAAGTTATTGATCATTATTGTGTAATTTTGAAAATTTAGAATGTATTTAAAAAAAAAAAAAATTGTTGTCGAAATCTGTACGAAATGCCGTATACATTGTCGCGTCGAGAAGGCCAGCGACCTGCAAAACATTTCAAAGAACACGTGGAGATCGAGATTCACATAATATACACGAGGAGACACGAAGAAGAAAAATCGCGAGGTCGAGGACGATTCTTACATACATGTAAACACATAAAAAGTTGAAAAAAACTTCCGGGAATGTTTCTCGTTTAAAACCATATTAAAAGTAACCCCATTCTTTTCAGTATAACTTGAGAATACTTGAAATTCTCTTTACTATCCAAACAAAAAAATAGGTTGAAACTCAAGTTCATTTCGAATATTTATATATATATCTGATATATATTTCTCTTCCTCGTTCATTGTCGCTCTTTGCGAATTTGGTTCGTCTAACTGTATTCGCAGTTTACTCACTCGTTGCTTCGTCCGGGACTCCTAAGTCCCGCGATGCTCCAAGAAAGAGAGAGAGAGAGAGAGAGCGTTCTTTCTCCCTCTTTCTTTTTGCGCTCACCAAGAGGTCGTGCAACGACCGACTACACACTCTCGAGACTTTATAGGCGTGTGTAACATCTGTGCTCACTCGGTTACTAACCTTTTGCCAATAAATGTATATATATATCGACCGAAGGAATGATTGCAACTTACAAAAAATGGCCTCTCTCTTGTTTGAAAAATGAATCTTTAGTCTCATCTTGAAAATAAAGGAAAATTGTCATGTTCTGTGAACGCTGATAAATATCCCCCTAGAAATAGTCCAAGTTAACAAAACTTTATAAACCCCACGAATCTCCGTTTTTCTGAGTACTCCAAAAAAAGAGTAACTATATGTTCTAATTGCAATTCAGGACTCGTCGGTTCTATAATGCTCGATGGTCGTTGCAATTCTTCCGGGTTAGGTATGTGGGGTCCTTCTTTCTCTGTCTCTGGCTTTCTCTCATTTTTCTCATTCGCAATATCTTTGTCTTTTTCTATTTCTAAGCTCGGGCGTGCACCAGAACTCGGGGAACCTGGTAGAAGACGGGGGGGGGGAGGGGGAGAGGGCGAAACCGACGCGGAAATCATGCCTGCAGCATAGGTAACAGGGTTTGCGGTTTGTGCAACATACACGCGGGTTATTCTATGGTGTTAGGACTTGGCTATCGTCTATGGATAGTCTCAGCAGAGCCACATACGATGCGTCGGTGGCAATAGCGACGTGCCGTTTTCCATAATATATAGTTATAATACTAGACAATAAAATCATATATACATGTATATAAATAGCCCGCGTATGAGCATATACATAAGACATATACCTATGTATCACGTATACTCCCATTAGCATCGATAGCGGGGTTAACCAGGAAGGTTAGTGAACCCGTGACTATACAACGGCCGGCTGACGAGTACTTACCCACACTTTATACGTGGTTAATGTGCATGAGTGTCTGCGTATATATTGCCAAGATACTCCACCTTGCGCTAGTTCGACTCGACTCTTAATATACATATATATATCTGCATAAGTATATTTATATTTATATATATGCAAACATATTATACGCGAGTAACTCTTGAACCCTGCAAACCTTTATGGAACTCGATAATTAGAGCGCGCTCATGGCTGCCACACTCAACCACTCATTCATTGTATATATATATATATATATATAGAAGTCTACATAGTTTGGCGTGGGTGTGCATCTCCATAATGTTATGTGTATATATATGTATAGAGCTGATTAGCCAAACTGCAAACACACGCATTACCATGTGCGAGCTCTTATACGGAAATAAAAGATCTCCCGCCAAGATTGTCGACGGAGTTAATCGATCGAGAAGCAACAATATGTAAAAAAAAGAAAAAAAAAACAGGAAAAAGTTCAACGAACCCTCGTTCTGCACGATTTTCTCTTCCTTTCAGCTTCCCCATTGAGCTAATTAGTAACTTTTTACGGTTTTTTTTTTTTTTTTTTTTTTTTTTTTTCATATGCGTATGTTAATTTTTCATTGTGTTTTACAAATGCTATCTTTTTGGGGATTAAACTAATTAATTATTGATTTTTAAAGTTATTCATTCAATGATTGATTTTGAGAAAATTGAATGATTGATGGATTGACATTTTATTACTCGTAATGCATCGGCCGAGAATGACGACGCACCACTGACCGAATAACCAAATTTGTCTCTCCGCCTGCTTTCTTCTTCTTCTTCTTCTTTGGGCCTCTTGCGCAACCGTGCAGCGACGAGTAGGACACTTCATTTTGGCAATTATATACGTATATTGCATGCCAGTAAAGTATGCACTCGGATATATTTTCAGAGTTTCTCGTAAGTTTAAGACAATGGTTACCTCTGCAAATATTTTTCTTATAAAGACACGTTTTTCATAAATATACGTTTACTCGTCCACACCATACAATTGCGAAATCTTGGACAAAACTCGTCGTTTGATTTTACTTTCCTTGCGAAGCTCGCAGTCGATCCATAAATTACATTTTCTTTACAACCCAATAAACTTCGTGTATCAATTGATATGATCCACGCGTCTATGTACACACATTTCCATATGAAAATCAATGGGATTTATAATCATGAAAAATAAATACTTAAAAATAAAAATGAAAAATTCATCGTTCTAATTGTTTTGTTTCATTTTCTTTAATTTCGAAACGTTTCAACCCTGATCAACAAATGTTTTTGTACATTTCAATTTGTGTAATGTCGTGAATGTGAGAGTGTTTTCAATTATCTAACACGTTGGACTTTAGTATAAATATATAACACTTGAATTGAGATAGAGAGCACAATGAAGAATTTAGTAGAGCAGGTTTATTGTATATGTCCACGTTGCAAAGTGCACCAGCCATACAGCTTTCGCCCTTACTCTCAAACATATATACATATGTATTTCGATCTGTGCATTAGTTTATATATATATATATTACTTTCTCCGGGAATCATTGTTCATTGTTTCACGACGATACATGCTACATACTCTCTCTCTTGCTTTTTTTCTCCGTCATTGAGCCATGAAGGAAAGCATTATATTTTCTTGACATAAATACGTATAAATATTCATATATATTTGTCATATGGGTGTGCATTGAAATGAGAACATGGCATGTGAGAAAAGGAGAAAAAAAAAGAAGATCCAATTCACTTATCTCATTTTCAATCAAGCTTTATAACTTTTTTATATAGCACAAAACAATTTTGACATCAGTCTCTCAATCCTGAATTCATATATTGATTAATTATTAATAAATGTAGAATTATTTATATTAAAATGAAATGGAATGAAAAATTGTTCATTTGAGAGAGACTCGAGAGTTTCACTGAAAAATTTGCACAATTATGTAAGAGCCAGTTTGACGAGCTTGATTCCGATTTTATACGTGCACATATGTGCATATAAATGTAACATATAAATACATACGGAGCATAACTTGATGGCAAAAGCAGCAGCTGCCCCTGTCCCCCCCCTCCTCCTCCTCCTCCCAGCTCTTTACCCCTCTTTGCCATTCTGCCTTTCTCACTCTTCCATGGATATGGAGCAATATGGTCGACGAGGTGAGTGACCGACGTCCAGTTGCGTTCACTGCCCTCCTCCTCCTCCTCCTCCTTCAGCCCCTTCCGAGCTGCACATCCATCCTCCACCTCCTCTTCCTTCTCTTCCTCCTGAAATATACTCAATGCTCACGTTTTTCGCGGTCTCCACTCTCACACAATCCTATGTATTGACACATGTACATGAAGATTTACGTATACACAGTTCGGTAACAATTTTATCCCTGCTTTTTCATCGTCCATGATCGCATCGTCGTGATGCAGCTGATGTACCATCGAGTCGTGTGCCACACTCCAACCTCTCTTGCTTCGCGATGGATCGCGAATAAAACGTGCTTGCACGCACTCACGCACACCAATATCTACCGAGCAGAACTTTTCAGAGTCTCTCGTATATATACTGTTCTCGATTACAAACCCGAACACTTACGAATTTGGAACGAATGAACTGGAGCATGTGCATATTTCGAGCTCACTTTTACGTCAACTCTCTCGCACGTGAAATTTATAGTTTAGTTGACGATCATTTTGACACTGTTTCAACAGGGCTTCTTCGTGGTTAACTAGATGACTCGAGCTTTCAACGAAATAGGTCTTTACAAATATTTCAAGTAATAATTTCGAGAAACGTAATTATTACTTAGCAATTGTGAATGATTAATTACAAATAAAAATTGAATTGAAAAGTTGAGGTTTGGGAAGTTTAAAATTCTATTTATAAGACAGGAAACGTTACGCAGACACACGTAACACAGTTGACTTTTCTTTCGTGTTTGTTTCGTCTATTCGGTTCTCAATTGTTTCTTTCCATTTTATTCAATGTCCTTTCTCTTTTCACGCACGATTATTTTCGTGAGTCCGGGATACAATGAATTTCGTCGAAAGTATGCTCGATGTATCCCTTTCTCATTGTAAGTTATTTGGAATACACCTTTTTCGTGCCTTCATTGCATGTGGTATATATATCCTCGGGTAGACAAATACACACTCGCTACGTATTTTCGTATCGGTGCTTCGCATGGCTCGCTAAGGATCGTGCCGATGACCGATCAAAACAGAACTCGCGACTTGAATACGCGATACACGCGTAACCGTCCTGAGAAGTAAAGAAAAAGAAAGAAAGAGAGAACAAAAGGTTCATGGTTACGTGGCCACTGACCGCTGACTCGAAGATTTTTATTATGCCCTCCAATGCACATTTTTTTTCAATTATATTCTCACGTCACAAGAAATTCGATTTTTATCAAAAATAAAAGAAAAAATTGCTTGGATCTGTGTGTTTCTTCGAAAATTTTCTTCCATCCAAAAATGTTGGCGCCCTTGAAAAATATCGCTAGACTTGCGAAAATAAAATTGTTCGGTAAGCACTTGCGGTTCGGAAATCCTTTCCTATGGATAGGTAAGAAACTTTCGAAAATTTATATTCAGGAGTTGCCCGATATTTGCGCTTTGAAATTTGCGCCACGGGTGGCCAAGGTATACTTTCAGAAAATTTCCAAAATGCAAATATGCTTGGATGTGCGCTTGTATTGGCAAAATGGAGCGTAACGAAAGGGTTTGCGCAAAGCGCGTTCACGACCGATCAAATGAAACTCGGAAGGGTAAGGAAAAGGGTTTTTGTCTGTGCGCGGGAGTGCTCGGAAAACCTTCGTCAAAATCATCCTTTTGGAAGGTTGGCAATGGACGAGTGATGTAGAGAGAGAGAGAGAGAGAGAGAAAAGCAAAATAGACACGAGCTTGAAGGGAGTTAAACGATCCATAAATTTCGAGATCTAGAGCGTTGTCCACTCTTTTGTCCTTCCATTTGGCACCCTGAATATGTATAACGTCTCAGTCCTTGCATCGACAGGGCGCAGCAAATATAACAACTCTTTGAAATATATTACATTTTAAGGGTTGCGTATAAATTGGATATAGCATTCCATAACGCGTTTCGCAAAATAGCTTCAGCTTCATATTTATGGCGGATGTTTAAACGCGTAACCGTTCAGTATTTCTCACAGTTCATGAAACTTTTATAGACTCTGGGAGAGAAAGAGAAATGGAGAAGATTTGAGACAATTGCAACAAAGTTTCCAAATTGCTACACCAACGGGCTCAAACATTTTCGTACAAACGTCTCTTGCCGCGTGTGTCAGTTTTACGAAAATCTCTTCCTGCGTCCTTGACTATTTTTGGACGATTCGTGTATCCGGCTTACGAGGTCGTGTCTTCCAAAGAGCTCGTAATAAATGATTGATCCTCACGGACCTCTACTCGAGGTCCTCGAACTACAAAAAGTCGAGAAAAAAATTTAATTCAAATTCAGAGGCCAAGAATCGAGGGTTCGTCAACTTCTCGGCCCACGTTCCCTCGATGAAAGTAACAAGCAAAATAAAGTATTAAAAAATAGAAAAAAAAAGAACATAGAAAGATCCATTTAACACGATGATCAAGATGTTATAGGGACCGACTGGGGAGTCTTGACACCCACACGAATATATTTTTTTCACCACTTCTTACATCACATTTTTTTCTTCTTTTTCTTTCATTTCTTCTTAAACTTACTATTTAATTTGTTCTATTAATACACGATACTCTGAAGCGGTGGATAAAATTCTGAAACTTAATTTAGCGGTCACGGTGCCAGAACTTCTTTGAATGAAAAAACGCGTCACATCTGCTGCCGTTGCGAACGCTATATAGCAACACATCGTGTGTACTCGTGTTCAAGTTGCCTTCTGCTATAGAACGCTCTTGAAGCCTCGAAGATTCTCGATTTCGAGACGGCAGCGAGGAGGCGATGAACTCGGTCACCGGGCAACAAACTGCATGCCCCACCAACTTCGCCGCGACCAAGAAACTTCCCGGACAAGTAGAGATGCTCGTACGAATAATGCATGTATCAAAATTTTGTCTGGGTCTCATTCGAAATAACAACATTTCGATTAATTTTAGTTCTTAATAAACAGAATAAGAATTAACTCTTTCATTGTTAGTAAAAAATTAAGTACGAGGCCCGATCAGTATGAGACTAAAAGTTTGAATTGCCCTCCTCAGTTGTAATCTAGTGATATTTCATGGTAGGAGGGAAATTAAAACGACTATGTGAATTCTGGAACTGGAGAGCTCGCCGCACAGCAAGAATAGCGGGTCTCTCTGTATTTTTAATTCTCATCTTCCCATCTCTCTTTCTCTTCTTCTTTCTCTCTCACGTTCTGTGGTCGTCGCTGTGTCGGAACGTTCGTCGTAAACAACAATTCATTAACTCGATTCTCTCCTACCTAGCGGGGTCGTTGGCCCATCAGCAACGAGCAAGCGTGGGGTATTGCGAGCCACGAAGTTGTTCACAAATAATGGCGTTCGGATGGTAGGAGCAAAGATCGTGTATCACATTCGCAAATATTCCCGACGACTTGCGTCGCATATTTGCCACTTTCCTCCCACGCCCCTCAGAAAACTAGGCTCTCCTTGAATTTCTGTTGATTCGACAGGGTGTGTTGGAAAAAAAAAAAAAAAAAATTTAACAGCATATTTTACGATTTTACGAACTTACTTTCGACGCTTGTTAGAGGGCAACGAAATTTGTGAGCCACTTTTATATTCTCGGAGTGCAGACAACTTGCATTGACTTTCCCTGTTTCTTAATCACCGGGGAATTGCAATTTTTTCATTTTATTTTTAACACAATTAAAACGTTGAGGTCTTATGCGTCAGGAAATCTCCTGCTGTTTATAAAAATCCATTCGATCGTCGGCTAGTAATGTGCGCTTAGAGCAAGAATTCAATTTTAGTAACAATTAAACAAATGTTCTAAATTAATGGGGGGAAGCGATTGGAGAAGGTATAAATAAAGATCCGGAATTGTCAACACGATTAGAGTCTCAGCAAGATTATTTGAGTAAAAATCTAATTCCTATCCTCGGCATTGATAAATAATAGTAATTAAAATCAAATTAAGTGGATATCAGGGTACAACAATCGACAGATAAAGTCATTAAACCCGGAAGAAATAGTTGGCGTACGTCAGTCGAGTGCAGCAACCTCTAAACATCCTTGGCATCCTCATAGAAGAGAGGATGCAGTTTGATATCCGAAAGGGTTTTATCGTAATTCTTTCGGAAATCAGGGACGTGAAGTTGAATCCTGAGAAAAGCCAGGATTTCACATACGTAACGCCATAATCCCTGATGAGCAAAGTTAAGAAGAACGAGAGAAGTGAGAAGGTAATATAGGAGCCGGGTGAGAGAGGAAAGAGAGATAAGAGAGAAGGAAGAACGAAGACGAAGAAATGCGAAGAAGGGTCACTTCCCTTTTGTAGAATAATGTCTTGTAAAGAAAAAGAAGAAGAGAAAAAGAGAGAAAGGAAGAGAACAAGAGAGAAGTGGATAGGAGGAAGAATTCCGAGCGCGCAATTACCCCGAGCATTATCCGGCAAGAGAACTCAACTGCTGTTGCAAAAAGGAGCGGCGAGGTAGGGACGTAGAGAACGAGCAGAGAAGGTATAAAAGCACACGCGTATATATATATATAGATATATATGTATGTACATGTGAGTTCTCGTCTGCTGCTGGGCAAACGGTGAAAAAGCCCGTAGCGTAACCGTTGCTGCATAGCACGTTGACGTCGCGAGAGGGAAGCCCGAGCGTAAGAAAGAGAGGGAGGGAGTGAGCAAGAGCGAGAAAAGCTAGTGTGGGTTACCTGGTTAGTGACCGGCCAACCGAGTTCACTGGCATCGGCCCTCTTCCAGGTTGGCTAATCTCGCGACGCGAACGACCGCGAGGGGACGACGGCGTCGACGGGCGCCGCGAAACGATCGCGCGGGACGCCGAGGATACAAGAGAGGGCGAAAGACACTTATGATACTCTTACTATATAGTGCATATACTTCACATTACAACCTTTTCTCCTATATATCTATACGATAATATGAATATATATAAACATACATAGATATATTGTAGGGCTTACTAGAGAAGTTGGGAAGAGAGAAAACCAACACTCGTCGTTCCCCTCCCTCTATTTTCCACTCTTTATCATCCTGCTCTTTTTACCTTCCTCCGAGTCGCACTCTACGTTGTTTCTTCGAAGCTTCCTCGAGGCTCAACCTCATTCTTTTTCTTCGTTTCACTTTCGCAACCTTCTCTTATCTGTATACGTCAAAAGCTAATGTGTATTTATGACGAAAAAGGAATTTTCTCTATTCAATTTCTTTTTTGATAGCAAGACGATGTTTTCCGTAATTTCATTTTCTCCGCAGACTAATTTATCATAAAAACCAGATTTTTCATAGTGATTTGTTCACAAAAAAAAACGAATGGTTCGGATAATTTGGTTTATGGAAAGTTCTCTATCTATTTCCTTCCGTGTATACGCGAAACACGATCTTTTCCGAGTCTTTTGATTCGAAGATATGGAGGGTGAAAAAAAAAACGAGATTAATTCGCACGCTCGTTTAGCCAGCCGTAAAATGTGAGTTCGTTGGCTGATCTCTCTTGGGCCGAAAGAGGAGAAATAAATGGCGTTTGTTCGCGTCCTTTCTTCATGTTGCGCGAAAGTGCTTTCACCGTGATTTCTCGCGCACGCGATCGGTCACCCATCAAGCATTTCGCGGTTTACCGACAATTATTCTCAGCTTTGTATACAAACGCTCGAAGTAGATTTGATCCAATGCAATTAATACATTTTCATTTTTTGTTTAATGTATATCAATTTTTTTTCTCAATTGGTTATAACAATTTCCATTCCTCCTGAAATTCAGACGATTGTGCACTCAACGATAATTCTAACGACTACGAGTATGACATTTATCCAAAGACCTACAATGCGATAACGAGAGATAAGACAGTCGGTTGCCCCAACTTCGTATCGTTCTGTGGCCTCTGATTAAAAAAAAAAAAAAAAAAAATCCAGGCCTTTCCCTCAACTCGAAACACTCCGGTCAAGTTCTTACGACGACCGTGTTTTTTTTTTTTTCGTTATATCACAAAGTTCCACCACTTTATATAAATATGTATGAATACACATGTAGTATATACGATATAATACGTTGACTCATCGTTGATGCTCGTAACTCGAGATCCACGAGAGTTCTTACTATATTTTTTATTCCTTATGCGATGAGACATTTTTCGCGTCACGCACCTGTTACAACTCATCCATTCAATTACTCACAATCATTTCATTTGTTCGATTCTATTTCCACACCGTTAAAAGTTTTATACTCTCAAAAAAGCATCCAATACTAATGCAAAAAATTTGAATGTACAATAAACATGAAAACAATAAACTTTCCGATGAAATTGAGATCGATTGACTTAGAAGCACAGTCACGCGATGTAATTGTTTTACGAAGTCTATAAAAACAATTCAGCTCGTTATTTATTTCGTAGAATAGTAATTCGTAAATGTATTTACGTATATATACATATATATGTGAGATTGAGTCAGGAGAACGCGTAATCGAGCGGTGGCAACGAACTTTTGGTAATGTGGGTCAGAAAAATAAGCAGTGCCGGTGTCACGGGTATTGCCAGCACGTCTTTGTGGTCATGCCATAACTTAAATAGTGTCTATGTTTATACAGATATAGCAAAGTATGGGTATTAAAGTATGGCTCCCTAGTTTCATAATACGCGTTAGTGTCACGTGGTTTTTGTCATCGCCCCTTTTCCACTGTTGCAAAGACAAACTATCTCTCGTGTAAAAATGCACTCAATCCATTCATACATGCAAAACAGAAAACAAAATGGAGAGGAGACACGAGCTTTTCTAGAAGCTTTCAAAATAGTTGAATGTATTTAACAAAAAATAAAAAAATTTACGAGCATTTATGAGTTGTAAGTCCGGAAGAGCGTGATTTTGAAACCATTTATTAAAAAAAAAAAAAAAACAAAAAAAAATGCATTCTTTCCAATTCTTCGTTTCACAGGACTTTTCGAGTTTCTAGTTGCGAGAAATACGGGGCTTTGGGATTATTACAACGGATAGAGTAAGTAGTAGGGAAAATGTGCACGATGCATCGTAACACGCAGGGGGTCGATGCCCGCGGACTCGACGGTGTCCCTCTCGCGTTCGTTCACTTATGTATGTAGGACTAGTCATATAGCGTCGTTATGTCATTCATACTGTCTCGCACCTACACTCGCTCACCAACGTTTTCGATGTCGAGAGTGAGCCTAGAACTTTTCTTTGTATTGTTATGGGTACGTTAAACCCGTATGCGCGTCAATATCCATCCTTGTATAAATCTCTATCTCGTTCTAGCTCGTTGTCAAAACCCACAAGTACAGTTTCTGAACATCAAAGTACAACTTCAATGTGTTTTACAGGGTCTATTTTTTACATTTTTTTCTGTGCAAAGATGCGAAATATTCTCGCACAAACGTTTGTAATCGATTTGAAAAATGACGAACGTAAAAATAGGTGGATTTTAAAAAGGCACATACTTGGCATTTTCTCTGAAATTAATTGCTTATTTACCATGACTCAAAAGCGATTCACACTATTCTACGAAAGAATTTCTAGCACGTGTGATGCATCAGCTACTATAGATATAAATATGGCACAATCATCATACGAACAAAGACTCATCGATGTAATACGAGAGGATGAGAGATGCGTCACGAAATACTTTGTTTTGGTAATTTTTAAGTCTGATATTTTCTTGAATTTGCTAATTTGTTGTATTCATAAAAAATAGTATTTTATTCACCGATGAGCTGGTAAATTCTTCTAGTGTTACATGGAATTGAGGAATAGAGGAAAAACAAAAACAGTTTTAAACTGCAAATGAATTGGCACAAAATTACGTTAAGGTAATTTTTTTTTTCCAGATGCCTCGAAATGACGGAAATGACCACTTTTTAAATAAATTCTTTTCAAGTAAACACGTCACCCTTCATAATAATACATAAGAAATTATACGTACACGCATGTTGATTACAACCACTTGTAAAATTCTTACGCCTTACGTTCGTGTCGCGATCTCATGGGGTACACGCCCGAGAAACGCGAGAGCATTTACCTCGTGGGTTGTGAAATGAGGGTCATTGTCCTCCTAATAATTAAATGAATCTGCGATATCTAAATAATTTGAAAATAAAATTGTTCAAGCTCTGAATGGGTAGAACGACATATTACGAGGACTGTTTGCTCCAGAGACCGGAATTCTAACCATCTGTGAAAAGTTTCCCATAAATTTTAATTACAAATTTCGAAATAACACATGAAAAGAGATCCTTCAGCCCTTTATTGAATAAGGAAAAAATTGTTGCATCTTCTAGTCGTGTTTGCTAAAAACATACACACTCAACCCTTCGCGTCAAAAAGCAGGAAGATGAGAGTACGAAGGAAGTGTTGTTGGAGGGAAACGATGGGAAGGAGCACGCGGGAGATTGCGAAAAGTTCAAGGACTCTCGCGGTCTTCGACCTGAGGAGATGAGGAAAAAAAGATGAAAAAAAAAAAAAAACATCGTGTGGTGCTGGAAGAAGACAATAATTCCTTGCGTCCTTCCTCTCTCGCTCTTTCTCTTTATATCTCTTTTTTTTCCAGGAGTGTAACAACGCGGCAAAGTATATATACAAAATTCTTAGTTTCATGTGAGGCGTGATTCGCGCGTGTTCTTTCGTGCTGTGTGTATAAGGGCAAAATGCGCGTGTTACACACCTAGGTAGGGCATTGCACCGCGCGATCCTGTACTGTGGTTTGCTCGTACGTATGTGTGTATTTGTTGGCGAACGTCGTGCAAAAGCGCGCTTCCAACTCTCCCTCCCTCCCGCTCTCTCTCTCTTTCTCTCTTTCTCTCTCTCCCCATTTTCACGGTGCGCTTAAAGGAGCGCTGCATCGGCTCGCGCTCACGCGGTGCACCGCGTCCAGTGACCCGCCCTACCGTTAGGACGGCCCCGAGGATGCGTTTTACCCCTTCTTCTTTTTCTTATTCTTCTTTTCGTCTACCATGCTTTTCTGCACCGAGACTCTTGGGATTTTCTATACACGCAGGGGTTCTTAACTCGGGGTCCATAAGATCCCTTCCCCTTTTCCTACCACTCACCTCAAAATCAATTATATATTATCTAACGAAACTAATTTTTATCATACTGTAATTAATATAATCGAGCAAATTGTTTACTGAAAAATTAAAGTCGTGTTTTCAACCCCCAATCAACCCTTCTTATATATGATTTCTCATATTAATTTTAATCCGATGTAAGAATCATCGTTTTTTATCACTTTAAACATTTTTCAGTTTTTTATACTCGCAGCAGTAATTGTGATTGCAAACTTTGTACGAAGCAGAAATTCTAGGGCTTTGTATACTTTGAGCTCTCGATCTCCGTACAACGACCTCCTTGTGCTCGTTCGAGGAACTCTGCGGTTCGCTTTCCCAGACATCGGAGAGTAATACTTTCCCGCTTATTCAATTACTTGCCCACAAAATCTGTGTCCCCCGGGCCGAATCGTGCTCTCGTAATTTCGAGGTCAATATTAAAATAAATCGAAAAAAAAAAAAATCCCAGACGTATTTTAAGAAATTTTTTTTTTTCCAATTTGTCAGTATTATTGTGATAGGATTCTGATAAATTGAAAAACATCAGGTAATTTTCAATTGTGTATACCTGTGAGAAGAAAATTGCTTCTGGATATTCATTGATCGTGAATAATGGGATTATACTGGTGACTATATATAAGTATATATGAGGAAAGTGGGATTCGGGGATGAGGAACAACGAGTAGCGACTTATCGGCCCGAAACAGCTGAGGCAGTAGGTCAATCCTATACCTTTCGTAGAATTTCAACTACAACGAAAACCCTCATCCCCTATAGAATACACAAAAATATCGCATTAGCATTGAGCCCAATAAATCATCAAGAACATTCCTATTAATCGGCTTAGAGTGTATTTCAATAAATCTCTCAGTTTGTCAATTTCACGGTCCGTGCGTTCAGAAAGTAATACTTTATTATCTCAAGCTCAAATGCAAATGTTAAAATACAAAAGAAGCCTCAACGAAGAATTAAAGTTGATAAAAAGTAAACCAAATTTGACAATTTCATTCTACAAAGTTACCCTTTGATGAAAAATCAATTGGAAAAAGCTTTTGCAATTGATATCCCAAAATTTCTGAATCTCACTAGTTTGAGATGAAGTTGACATGCTTGAGGCTTCGCTTATAGTTTTCGTAATCGGTGGTTGCGCGTGGATAAAAGGGCGAGAGAGGGCGAGTTAAGGATAAGGATCGTTCGAGAGCGCGAGAGTGCCGCCGCGAATACGCTTGCAAGCGTTGGGGCGAGGTCGTCGACCGTTTGTAAAGCGGTAGAGGTCGGCGCACTCCCATCAAACTCACTTCTCTTTGCAGTTCGCTCTTGCAGGCAGGCCGCGATCCCGCGAGTTCCAATGCATATATATACCTCCACGTGCACAACAGTGCGATCGAAGCGTAGCAAAACATTCATCTCGTCATATGTACACACAATAATAACCATTTTATTGTTATGTACATTTTATTTACCTGAAGTTATGATGCACGAAATATGTAAATTTAAATGAAATTATTTAATCAGAATGTTTTCGTCCTGAGCTCAATTTATTTATGTCATTTTATTTTTTATTTCTATAAGTACATAAATAAAATTAACGAGTACACGAGTTGACGGGGACCTTAAGGGCACAACCCACATAACTTTCATATATACTTGCTCAGCTTATTCACACCGTTTTGTTTCCTGGTAAGCGTTATATTTAAACAAACATATATATATGTTGATATACGTGTGTAATAATTGAAGGTGTATACCCGTGCGTGCATACCGTCATCTGTTGTATGTGTGCGCAATGAATCCGCGCCCGGTGCATGAACGTGATGCAGTTGTTGCACTCCCACGTCGCTATGTGGTCCCGTAACATTCGCGGAACTTCAAGTTCCCCTCTTTCTCTTTCTCTCTACCTTATTGCTCCCTTCTCTATCTTTCTCTAACT
This sequence comes from Campoletis raptor, assembly GCA_948107755.1. NCBI lineage: Eukaryota > Metazoa > Arthropoda > Insecta > Hymenoptera > Ichneumonidae > Campoletis > Campoletis raptor. The sequence goes on along the minus strand of OX403628.1, from coordinate 14,557,757 downwards.
ACGGATGAGGAGTCCGACGTACAATGTACGTCTTTCAGTTCTGAAACTTCGTGTTTTATCTTTCGAGCCTCGTCATGTACTTGTTTCTTCGACGTGCAATTATAAAATATGTTCCTGCTTCAAACATTTAAAGCATAAAATTGTGATTTTATGAAATTACATTTTTCGTACGGAAAAGAGAACGAAATTATTTGTCCATTTGTTTTTCGCTGGGTGGCAAAATCGCGCTAAAAATTGTGTTTGTCTATATATTTTATTTTGCATATTCAATATATCAGTATGACGATAGAGACCTCGATTGAGTCTCTTCAAGAGCAATGAAATGAGAAAAGGAGAGAGAGAGAGAGAGAGAGAGAGCCCCGCAAGGATCTCCGAGGTGAGCCTCGAGCGAGGACGATCACCCTCGCGGCATTCCGCGGAGCGTCGAACCCGCGGGCTCGAGCAAACGCTCGTCGAGCGTTCATCTCAAGGTCCGGAGAACAGAGCACACAAACACACATACACAACGAAAGAAAAAGAGGAAGGAAGATTCGCGAGGCTTTCTCGCTCGCCGGCTTCTCTTTCGCTGATGGTATAAATAAGCGTCAACGTGATTGTCTCTTTATCTCCCTCTCTCATGCTCATATACACTCCTCGACACGGTTCAAGTTCTCGGAGTCATTGTACCGCTGGCTCGAATCAATTGAAATAAAAGCAAAAGAGAGTGACAGAGAGAGAGAGAGAGAGAGAGAGAGAGAGAGAGAGAAAGAAAGAGAGTGAGGGAGAAGCGATTGAGTTGTAGTCACGATGAGAGGCTTTTGATTCGTACTAATTGAATCTCCATTTTATTTATAATCGCAAGAGAAAATAATAATCATATACTATAACAATTTTAATATATTGTTTATTCATATCGGATGGAAAAAAGTTGCGTTTGGGAACTCCGAGAACTTTCATTTTACCGTTCAAACCAGAGGATCCTCTCTTTCGCTTCCTGTTCAATTAATAACGAGTAAAACCCTTTAATTTTTCGCCAGCGTGAAATTTTTCTCTCTATTAACGGCACGTACTTCGCTCATGGGATTTTGCTACTGGCTGTATTAATTTATGACATTGAAAATCCTTTGGTTTTTCACGGTGTCAATGGGACAAGGAAAGACCAACTTTTCAACCCTTTCGCTCAGTATCCCGGGTATAATATGGCATTTAAATGTTCCTATATATATATATATATATACACGAAAAATGGAGAAAGTACTTCAGTGCTGAGAAAATATTGTAGGATGGACCACGCCCTTTGAGAAAAGTGGTAGACCACGGGTAGGCCACAACGTAACGATTCGTTCATTGCTTTCTCGATTACGACGAAACCACCATTCGACAGTCGGTCAAAAATTTCTGTATACATTTGAGAGCTTCATGTTGATATTTGTTCATTGGTGGTGGTGATGGTGGTTGGACAAAGAAATTTGTGGTCGATGATGAATAGAGTGACGTAGGATAGAGAAAGAAGATGGAGAAAAGGATTACATTGGAAAGGACTAAAGGGAGTTTCCTCTATCCTAGTTTCTCAAAGTTATACCCACAACCCTTTCGATATATTATTTACCCCTTTACGTGTGTGTGTGTGTGTATGTGTATACATTTAACCGAGAGTATGATTTAGCGAGCAGCTTTTCGTCGTTTGTTTTGGATTATCCTTCCGGGGAGTCCAAACAGGATGGAAGAACCAGAGATCAAAGAGAATGAGCAGCAACGAACAATCTTCTCCTGACCGAAGTTGACTCTTGCACAAACACATAGATATATGTACACACTGAAATTCTCACCACGTCATTTTGACGACAAACAGTGGCAACTTAATCGCATTATAGCCATATATTTTGCAGTGAACAGGTACCCGTGAGACATAATTAGTCAGCGAAGAAAATCTGTGACGATTGTATAGTCGCACGGGGCGCATATACAAACTGAAAGAAAAGGGCGGAGTAAGTTTTAAGACTTTTTCGACTTATTGACTTCTGCATTTACTATTCACGTTGAATTTTTCCAAAAGCAAATTAGCAACGATTTTTTGTAACACCAGCTTAGTGTTGGATCACAGAGAAAATCATTATTTTATTTTCTATTTATTTTTTAATATTTTTTTTTTCTAGATTGCTTTTTCTTGAGATATGATTTTGTGATGGTTAATCTTGCTCATGGAGACCTGAATTTCCGGCATCGATTATCATTCACTGTCGCTCTTCGTTAATACTCATATTATAGATAGATATACGTTCATCTATATTTAACCTACAATCTCGACGGCCAATAAGCGGACGCGTGTTAACCGTAGCACAAGATCGTGTCACCGATTTCATCCGAGACGTTTCATATACATCCAGTCCGCACCGAGTAATCGTACGATTAATCAAGAGTGAGAGAAAATCAAGTTGTAGCAGTCTCGCACTTGGGATTACTCGTGGCTTCATCATCTCATGGTAAAATGGCGGAAAGAGCAGTTAACGGAGAAACAGAGAAAGAGAGAGAGAGAGAGAGGAGAAAAAAGATAAAAGAGTATAAAAGAAAGAAGAGTGCGTTGTATCTGAAGTACGAGAGCAGTTGCGAGCAGCGAGTGTGGCGTACAAACCACGATCCTAACAACATACATATAGATATATAATTGTGTATGGATTGAGCGAACGGGAACGAGAACTCGCTATGTAATCAAGTTGAATCTCTCAAAGTGGCAATACGGAGCAGGGCATCACGGGGCCGCGGCTAGTGGCACACGTTCCTCTTCCTTCTCTTCTTTCGCTCTTTTTTCTTTAACATACACTTCTTGTATATGTATATATGAATTGACGAATAAAATATAGTTATATATATTTGTATATTTTTCTTCTTCTATGGCACATGAGACGCGTTTTACTCGCGATATCTCGTCACGATCTCGCTCACTCTCATCGCTTCCCACGTTTCTTCAACCTCTTCTTCCTACTCCTTTTGCAACTATCATCTACCGAAGCTGTACTTGCTCGAGCATTCTATGTGGTTATATGCATGCATATATATTTATTTATATATGCACATAGAAGTCTCTTGTCTAGAGCGGGAGGGTTCTCGGTTCAATGCCGCTAAAGCTCAACGACCGGAGAAATCGCGACCGACAACCTCTTCGCTGAAATTCTATGCAAATCACAATGCATCATCGATCCCACGATCGCAAGATCGAGATTTTTTTTAAATATCAAACTCAACCAAAACTTAAATGTGTATTACTATTTTTTTTTCGCTTTTTTTCCCGTGATCCCATTATTCGATATGGTAATCTCTTTATTAAAATAAAATTTGACATTATTATTACGCTCGAGAGCAGAAAAAATAGGGAACATTAAAAAAATGCAGCTTGAGTACATTCTCGAATGCATGGTCTTACCAGCACCCGGAAACTCTCCTCTCCCTCTCTCTCCATCTCTGTTGTTTTCGGTTGAATCCTCCTTCCTTTCGTTATAATATCTCACTCTTTGAAGCTTCTCGATTAACGTGTGTGCCACGTTGGCATCGATCCCTGTTTCGAGTGCTCCCGCCTCTCCACGTAATTCTTTTATGCAACGCGTGTGCCTTCGATCGTATCTCGGTCTTCCTCCCTGTTTCACTGTGTCTTGTGTGTAGGGAGTTGCATATACGGGCCGTTGGGACGAGCATTAATAATCATGAGCGCGCGCGCATTCACCGCGGACATCACCAGACCATCGGCATCGTATCTGTGTCAGACTCTCGGGGCACTCGGTCTCTCTTTCCGTCCCCCCAGCCAGCCCCCTTTCACGAGTTTTCGTGCTTGGTCCAACGACCCGAAAATGCCTCTGAAATCGAGAGCTCTCTCGACTCTCTTTTCCGTTGCCCAACGCGACCCAAAGAACGAGAAAGACTCTCTATTTTTTTTTTCTTTTTTTTTTCACCGTCTCGCGTTATGTAATTTCTATTTGGACGACTAGAGCTGTCGTAAGAATTTTTTAGGAGATTCGAGAATCATGTCATTCCCGGTATACAAATTTTTTGTACTCATCAAAATTTAGTTGAATTCAAGAATTTTTGTTTGTCATTTAAATGAGTTTAGCTAATCGGAAAAAATGTTGATGCTCGAGGGTTAGAGAAATTTTGTTTAAAAAATAATCTTATTGTAGTCCCGATTCGATTTCAATGATTCTCGGACGAATATTCAATCGTATCAAATATATCTACAAATATGTGAATGAAAACTTTTATCTAGACTTTTTGTAACTAAGTATTTTTCACTATCAGCTGTATCTTTTGTTTTTCAAATGTTTTGAACCTACTTCGATCGAGAAAAATAATAAAAACGTAGAAAAGAATGTGGACAATCGAGTCTGGAGATCGAAGAAAGTATCACACGGTTTCTTCCAGAAATTTCGTTCGTATCGGAAAAGTCAAAACCGGTATACGAGCTGGTTGAATGTCGTTGTTGACTTGAGTTAAAATACACACACACACAAACACGAGCTGAAGACCATTTAAAGTTTAGTGTAGAATGTGTTTACGAATACAGAGACAAACGCGAGGGAGTCATCGGGCTGTTGATCCTCTTGTACACTCTCGGCTCGTTGCAGGTTCAGTGACATCACACACGCACGTGCGTGACGTGCCGAGAACGCACCGTTATAACCATAGCCAGACACAGCGCCCACTGCGGAAGTATATTGTACTCTTGCGTCCGCGTCTAATACGTTCTTGCAATTTCAAGTTTTGTATAAAATTTGCAGTTGCAAGCATTATTATTGTAGGTCCATATGAACCATAAGGAAAATATAACGCTTAATTGACAATATTACACATAGTAATAAAAAAAAAAAAAAAAAACACTAATAATGATTCGGTATTTATTTTAGTTTAAGCCTGAGGTATTTTATTTTTTTAAATGATAATGAAACTTTACTATAAAAGATTAGGCTTGTCTACGTAACACTGTGAGAATGATAGAAAACTTTGATACATTGATCTCCTGAAGGTAAAAAGTAAAATCATTTATGTTGATGTGAATAAATTAAACGGCCATTCACCTTATATACACAGTCACCCGATATATTGTTTTACTTCATTGTCGATTATTCAGGACTTATTGAAAGTTGAGCCATTCGCACCAGTTTGTTAATAAACAAACGGTTGAACGTGATGAAGCGCTCAGAGATCATTGATCTTCCGGTACGGGTTCGTTTACGTTGAAAGAAAATACTTAATCGACATCGAGACGCCGGTCACATGCGGTCAAATGTGACGATTCATCAAGATGCAGATACGAAGAAACGGAGAAAGGAGGCAAAGAAATAAGAATGAGAGAGGGAAGAAAGTCAGAGAGAGAGAGAGAGAAAGAGATGGAAAATCCTTAATATTCCTGAACATTTATTGGCTCGTCATACAAAAGCCCTCTTTTTTGACTGCTCAATTATACGACTGCCGTGTGACGCTGTAACAGGACAAAAAATAAACAATCTGTAGTGTCACACTGCACACGCAACGTAGTGCATTTCTCCAAACATGCAATACATTAAACGAAGTAATGGATGTACAGCTATATACTTAACAATAATCGGACCTGTCGTACCCTAAGGGTGAACATTCAATGACGCTTGATCGTTGCATAACGGACCTATTAAATCATTCGAATCTGTCAGATTGATAATTCTTATATACATTACGAGCTCCTGTAATCTTGGTTTCGAAAGAGAATAAAAATGATTGACGTGCTCCTGCATCGAGGGTCGTTTTGATTAATCCAACTCTGATTTATCCTTTTTTGTTCGAACGCTTTAGTAATAAAGTTAATACCTAACAAACAAAAATGATGTAGTTATCATTTTTATCGAATAAAAATAGAGTTTTGCCTCGGCTTTTTATCGAAATTCCTTTCGACCAAACTTGCAGCCCGTCTTTCCTTTCATTATATACATATGTGGTTTAATGAACGACACATGGCGTCGGGCGAAGAAGCGCACGTGCCCCCGAAGCGAACAAGCATTACCAGAAGAGTGTTCTCGGTGGGATCGATTGAAAATTTGAAGAAAGGCACATGCTTTGAAAAATCGTCCGCCACGCGATGCCCACTCGTCTTTCGGGTTGCATATAAATGGGCACACGTTTCGCAGGTCATCAGCCGTGTTCAAGGAAACACATGGGTCCCAGGTTCGATCACCTCTTCTTTTCGTTTTGTCAGCATTTAAAAATCTTACAGTTACCATCTTTATCGTTTTGTGTACACTGTGTACTGCTCTCTTAACGATTGTTCGTGCGTCTACAAGTTTGTAAAATAAAATAATACCGAGGGAGAAAGAAAAATAGTATTCGGTTTGTTGTGTATATTTGACAGAAGGTCGTGTCTCTGCTCGTAATGGGGGAACCGTAAAATCATGAAAATAAATTATTGCGTCGATAATGGCCGAGCGTTAACTTCGAAACGGGTCTTTACCGGGGTCGTTCAATTTTCTTGAGGGTTCTTCCAACATCGTCAAAAAATTTTTGCGTGTTTCTATATACACGTATATCTATGTATATATTTATGTTTCTTGTTGACCGTTAAGCTGCATCGTCAGTCGGTATTCGTATGAACAAAACGGAGAAAGTTTACAAGTTTATGCGTTTATGGAGCAGTAAATGTCGTCTATGCATGCAGAGTGCGAGACCGAGAGAGACAGAGAGAGAGAGGGAGAGAGAGAAAGAGAAAAAAAAGTATTTTTGGTAAATTTTACGGGGGTGTTGCAGTTATGGGTGCGAGCCAATCGGTCTTGGGGTCAAAGGGTTGCCTCGCGCGAGAAGGGTTGAGAGGTAGTACCCTATACCCGTTTGAAATTTACCCTTTTCCCCCACTCCTCTTTAAAATAACCTGAAGTCCCTGATCGAGTAAATACTTGGCAGGTCAAAGTTTGGGCTAGCTCTGTGTGTCGCCTTGAAAAATTATATACCTCAAAAGAGGGAAGAGGGTTAAAGGATTCATGTGGTTCGAAAAGAAAATATCGAATTTCCTGGCCGACTCGAACTAGGATTCTCTGAGCGCCGGAAGGATTAATGTTTTCTTAAAAAATAAAGGATTTTCATTTCCGTTCCGGGATCATCGTTCTCATCATACGTATCTTGATTTTTTTCCCTCTTTTCTTGATCCAAGATTTCCTTGACGCACTGAACGCGTAAAAGAATTTACGGTTTGAATTTTTTCTATTTTTAAATACGCATTTCTCGAATTCGATTTTTCAACCGATCATTCGGCTAATTTCAGAACAGTCGCATGTCCTTTTAACTAAAATGATTGAAATTTATCATCGGGAACATATCAATATGAGCTGCACAAAAAAATCATTTAATAAAACTGTCATCAAGGTTATTCCGCGCTTGAATATGGAACTTTGATCAATGTCATGATGCTCGTAGATCAAAAGATTTATGTTTGGCACAAATATATTAATATTTACGTTCAAATGAGCTCCTAATTTGTAGGTATAGAGGAACATGCGACGAGACAGACAGAAAAGCTTCTTTTCCATTACTGTTTTATATACGTTAAGATTTTCGGACTAAGAAACTGTTTTGGTAGTTGTATATACTCAGTTTTTACGTAACACGAAAATTTGGTTTACGAGGCGAGTTTTGGCGCGTGTTTCTAGTGACCCAGGAGTTTTATTGGTGAGCACAATGGAAGGGGAAATATATTGTGCCAGAACAGAGCCAATAAAAATGGGAGAAAAACGAGACTACAGGTAATAATAACAATGATTCGAAGGATAGAAAAAAAGTTGTGTTTTCGCAGGTTTTTGTTTGGGGAAGAGAAAAATGAAACATAGTATTTTGGAATATATATTTTTCAGGCCATTTTTCACGTGGAACTCGCGGTCATCGTCGCATCGTCGTCTCGTTTTACGTTATTACGCTCAAGTCCTTGGCATTCTGCGTGCCCTCGGAAACGCAAGAATTTCATTGCCTCGAACGATCGTTCTTTTCTAGTTTAAAGTACATAGGCCGGGAGGTCAGGAGGCTTCTTGTGTGGTATAGATATATATATATATTTGTATCTCGACGTACACATTTAATATGTACGGGAGGTTCGGTGCCCGATTCAAGGACCTCTCTTCCTGTACGGCTCTCGGTCGTATGTCCTTCGACAAGTTTTGCTCGTGGTCTTTCTCTGTCGTCTCGTGCGAGAACTCGCAATGCCTTCGTATTATAAACTCATCTCATGAGAACATTCAACCGTTTTTTCTTAACTCTTCTTGACCGTGAAGAGTCCCACTCAGAGTTGTATTTTTTTAATTTTTTTTCTCGATTGTTCATTTTTACTGCTAGTACTATACACCAAGTTATAAATGGTTTTTCAGTGGTTTGTTTCCAAATTTGAAAGCGACGATTCATAGGTGTGGTCACGTGCTTCTCGTCGTACCTTTCTATTCTTTGTAATTCATTTTAATAATAAAAAATGGCAAATAAAAAAGTTGGGTGGGAAAGACAGTTAGTCGCAACGTACGTTTAGAAACGTGGCTAATAATTATTGATTTCACGATCCAACCGTCAATTCAGATTGCTATAATTTTATAATAAGCACGTGAAGCTTTAAAAAATTGATAATTGAAAAATCCTCATTACTTCCTACTTGATTGTTTAATAGTTGAAATCGCCACCTAATACGTGGTTTAAAGTGAAGTAAAAAAAAAAAAAGAAGAACGAGCAAGGAAATTACACGTATATCAGCAAATGTGGAATGAAAGAAAAAAAATGGCTGCGGGCGCGAAGAGCAGTGCAGGTGTCTGAAGTGTGAATCGCAATATATTCATACATATGTATATATAATTATATCGAAAGGTATACATCAGCGTTATTAAGCTCGATGCTCCTTGTCGAGAGTTCGGCGAACTCTTGACTGCCAAGTTTCAAAAACGTCAGCATCTCTTTTTCGAACGAAATGAAGAGAGAAGGAAAGAGAAAAAAGCCGATCGAACAAAAAATTCGTAGAACTTTGCGGTTTCAATTATCACCATTTCCGGCGATTCCAATTTATTTAACTCAACACCCTTTCTCACTTTGTGACTAATTTATTTCGATATTTTAAAAAATAACCAATTTTAATAGGGTTGTTATTGGAAATATAAAATGTTTGGCTGATAGAAAATAAATCGGTTCAATTATTTACATGAGATAATATTAATTACGGTAATTCAAATGAAATCTAATAGACCCGATAAAAGATGTAAATCAAACTTATAAATACAAATTTTAAATGCAATGTACTCTGGAATATGGAGCAAAACCGTAAGGATATTTGCGATTATCATACCTCATTACGATATCAGCCAAGTAATCAATTATAAAACATCGGCAAGCGAAATGAAGCGTTAAAATAAATAATAAGATGAATACTCTCGAGTGCAGCGATAGCGATGTTATTTTTATCCGTTAACAACAGTGGTTGCAGCATGGCGCCGCTGTCAAAGAGACGCAAGCATCCTTTATCGCTCGTCGTGCTGCAGATGTGTAAACAGAGAAAGCACATGAAAGATCGTCTAACTCGAGTCGTCGTTGAATAGACGCGTACAAAATGCGTGGGATGGATGTTAGAGATGAGAGTGAACGAGAGGATTATAACGGGGAGGGGATAAGCGAACAGATCGAGAATGATACGTTTTTACAAGCGCGGTGAGTGAAAGCATACCGCGCTTGATGAAGTTCACGGGACTGAGAAAAAACAGCGAAAACTGACATTGAAATTATAGTGTTTTTCTGAAAAACATTTAAATGAAAAACAGGCTGTGAATCTGACGAAAACTCGGATGTGCCAGAAATGATAAGGAGAAAAATAGTCTGATCCAGAACTGAGAAAGAAATCCGAGATAAAGTGAAGACGAAAAAGTTCAAGGGAAGAAGGAATTGCTCTGCTGTTAGAATAGACATCGAAGACATAAAGTGGAATTGTGTGATATACATATAAGGTACGATTATCCGTGATAAAATATCCTTTGATACGGAGCAAGCAACCTCAGAGAGATAAAGAAGATAGAAAAGGCGTACGTTTGAGAGAAGGAAAGGGGCAACGTGCTCAAAGTCCGCATTACCGAAGGACAGAGACGTGGCGCAGCATCAGAAGGGAAGAGGAAAAATAAAAAGACGAAGAAGAAGAAGCAATTGAAGAAGAAGAAGAAGAAGAAGAAGAAGAAGGAGAGCGATAAAGGAATAACGCGAGAGTCGCGAGGGTCTTGACGCGGTTAGCGGGAGGGAGAGAGGGCGCATTGGCCTTGGCCGCTGTTGCGGGGTAATTCAGTCAAGGTTTCGGCCGATGAACTTCCTCGCGCGTCGTAGGAAGGAGAGATACGAGGTGAGAGCGAGTGAGCAGCTCCGTTGGTGGAGGTGGAAAGGCGAGAGACGCGGACAGACATATCGAGACAGATATAAAGAAAGAAAGAAAGAGAGAGAGAAAGAGAGAAAGAAGAGTAGTGAAGAGAAGAGAAGGGGTAGAGGGGGAATGGTATGAGCCAATGAGGGATTAGAGGAGAGTGTTGGGCCCAATGGGGATTGGCGGGGGCCCGATGAGATGGGGCATTGTGCCGAGGGGGTCTAGGGGCGCTGAGCTCAGTTGTCAGTGACCTCCAACATTGGAAATGCGATGAACTCGAGAGCAAAGGAGCGAAAGAGAAAGAGAGAGAGAGAGAGAGAGAGAGAGAAGCGAACGGCGGCAAAAGGCGGCACGAAATTCAAGCTCGAGTGTCCCCCAACTATATATAGCTATACATACGTACATCCATACATGAATATATATCTATATATGAAAACGTATGTGTGTTTAAGTGTATCTACGTGTATATACGAGAGTGGTGTACTATTAAACAGCCCAGGGCGTAGACACGACTGTGCGGCATGGCACTGGCGAGCCAAGGCAAAACCAGCCAGCCAGTACAACACACCGTTCGCCTAACATCCCCACTACCATCGGGTGAGCACAAGTAAGGGCTGCAGTAACAGCAACAGCAGCAGCAGCAACAGCCCACGACGACCACGGCCAGGTAACCAACACTCGACAGCGCCAAACTCGAGTCAGACCAACGCGAACCTCCCTCGAGCGAAGACTCACTTTCACTCTCCTTCGAACTCGCGGAGAGACTTCGACCCGCGTGCTAACATTTTTACACATATACATTTGTGCGTTTCAGTGCTTTATACGAGAATCAGTGTCTATATATATTTATATATATATGTGTATAGTTATATATATAAGTGGGAACACGCGGTACAGAAGCCAAACCGATATAACACTCGTTGACGACCCTCCGAAGAGCGCAGAACGCACCTGCCCTTCGTGCAGGGAGGATATATATTCTACGTACGGCTGTGCTATACCACTACGAATTTTACTTTTTTGAGATTCTTCTCTTCGTCCAGTGTAACCCCATATATTTTACAATTGTTTTATTATTTTTTTATTACTCCATTGTTTGGAGATATTTTCGTGCTTCGAAGATACGTGAGATTTTGACGAAAGTGCTTTTTTTTCAATATTTTTGTGAGTGATAACATTTGAATATATTTCTGGTGAGAGTGTTGACACGCCGTGCTAATGCACGCGTTCGCAAAGTGCAGTGACATCAGTGAACGTGACTCTCGGAATATGGGGAGCTTTTTATCATAGCTCTTCTAATTTTATTTTATTTTTTCAACAATATCTGGTCTCGATTAACCAGACTCTCGAGCTCTTGTTCTTTCGTGGATTTCATTCGTCAAGGAAGATCGTTTTTCGATCTTCGACTTTTTATGAGTGAATACATGAGATAAACATCATCATGATTTTAACACCAGACAGTAGTATACAACAAGGCGGTTTAGTGCCTTCGTCGTGCCCGGAATCGCCGATATCGTCACACGGATCTAGACCCTCCAGTTCCCCGAGATCGTGCATCTCCGGAATTTCCAGCCCTTATCACGTTGCTCAGGTCCCACATATCGCGCCTAGCATGCCAACTATGGACTCTACGGTTTCTTCCGCCAGACCCGAGCCAGAACTCAACATAGGTATACGATTGAATTTTTCGTTCTTTCAATATATCGTAAATATTCAAAATCAATGTGTGACAACCAAAGGATATTGCGTTGCTTGGAAGAAAAGTTAAAAAAAAAAAAACAAGGCAAAGCAAATCAAAAAATGACACAAATTGTTCAATCCATTTTGGTGGAATAATTTCTATAATTTACTTGTGTCTTTAAAAAAAAAAAAAATCAGTCTACACAGTTTTTCCTTTATCAGTCAGTCATGTTCAACGAGGCGGGAGAATGCTCTATAGGTTGACAGGAGAGTCGAGTGAAAGCAGAAAGTTGTAATACGCGAGTGATGCTGTAACCCAAAGCGAGCTCGCGAGCGTGCTCCATTGCGGCGCGCGCGCGTCACGGAGAAAGTGCTCTTTCTCTACTCCCACCTCCTTTCTCCCGATGCACTCTGTAACTCCATGTGCATGTCTAGCTATCTCACCACGTGGTCCCCCATTTTTTTTTCATCTTACATCATTATTTCATTCGTGTAGAATGAAACTGAAAATAAATAATGCCATAAAACTCGATAAACACGTTAATCAAAATTGAATGTGTCTGAGATATACTAAACAAAAAAAAACATTTTCTCATCGATTTTGTTGTATCGCATTGAAGCGTGTTAAAAATTTACCAAATTCATAAAAAAAAAAAACATTACAAAAAGATATTTTCGAATGAGTGAAATCCTAACGAAGTTTTGTTTTATTTCTTACAGAATTTGACGGCACGACTGTCCTCTGTCGTGTTTGCGGTGACAAAGCTTCCGGTTTTCACTATGGTGTCCACTCCTGCGAAGGTTGCAAGGTAAGAATTAATTACCCTGAAACAAAGAAAAAAAAACTCAAAAATACTTTCATTTATTGGTTTTTTTTTTTTTTTTTTTTTTTTTTAATCTTGCAACTCGATATCAAAACTTATACAAAAATAAAACTCGCAATTTCACATTTACGAAACTGATATCAATCTCTCTTTCTCTCGTCAAGCGAAAGTTACTACTTTTCTCTGTCTCTCATCCAGACTTTTATCTCAGTAAAAGTGAAAGCAAACGAATTTGTTCTCGCGTATCGTACAACTACATTCTTTTTACAACAATTATTCATTTTTATACTCGATATCTATTCGAACCGCCACATAGATCAGTAACTGTGTGGTGAAGTGTTTTACACGTTTAGTTGCTAAGTCGATGAACTTATATATTTGTACAAAGTTTCTAATATCGAGTTACAATTTTTGGAGTGACGAAATTGGAATCACTGTAACATCGGGCAATTTTTCATATTCGCTCTGATTAAATCATAATTTCGGATTAAAATTCAAATGATAAACGGATAAAAAAAGAAAATTTAGTTTTTTGAGCGTAAAAAAATCAATAAATTAATTGAATCACTATCTCAAAAATATTCTCTACTTTTTCATCTACAAGAATGAGTGAAAAAAGATTTTCGATGGTTAATGTGATTTTAAATTCGTTAATTTTGAAGCTACGAAGCGAATAAACGATGTGTGAACGTGTTAAACGACGTAGTATTTAACGATCGAATCACGCTGACGTAGACTTTCAAAAGTTGAAAATTATGGGACTGCTCGCTCGTCGTTTTCAGTCAAGGTTTTACAAAAGCACGCGGATACGAAACTTCAAAGATTCGTTCTATCGTGACCCATGGCCAAAAGAATTATAATCGTTTAACCCAGTAGTGGATACGCGATTTTCAAACAAGTATATTTGTCGTTCACCTCGAAGAGTGTAAGTCTTCTCTTTCTTCGCTCGTTCCCGCGAGGCGAAGACGTAAGAATAAAACATGTTTGAAATAAAAAACGAGAAAAAAAAACGTCATGGCCACTGACATCCGAGCGCTTTTGCGCGGTTTAACGTCCGGCCATCAACCGAGAATCGGAAATCAGATTTCGCCCGTCGTCGCACATTTCCGACGCGTGGGATTTTGTTCTCGCCATTTTGCACACGCCAATGTATATAAAAAATCATGTGAGAACAAACAAACTTGTTATAGTCTTAGCATTTGTATTAAAACGAATTGCAAATTTGGTTTCAATGTCTCGAAATATTCGCTATAGATTTATCTTTATCGATCCAAATAAAACCAGTGAAACTGTGGCAATTTCGTGGTTGTGCCTCATTCCTGTTCTCTTTTTACGTCTCTCGGTTCTACTTTTCTCGTCCTCGGGATGTTGCGGTAATGGAATCGTGAGAAGGGTCGTGGAAAAATCGTCGAGCAGGTAGTTTTGGGTTCATATATTTTTCCACCTTTTCCCTCGGTCCGCTCATGATTTTTGAAAAAGAAGAGTTCCCCTTGTTGTCACAAAAAAATCACAAACGTTTTACTGAAACTCAAAAATTCGAAGACAGATACAATAATCCTCTTTATTTCATTGCCTTATTTCCATAGTCAGCAAATAAAAAAATCACGAATAATTAGCTCACAAAACGTCAATCAAAAATTGTCGATAATTCTATTTTAAATAATTCCTCAATTATAGCAATTATACTGGTAAATCGTATGAATCAATTTTTCGTTTTTTTATTTTTAACGTGACTTAAAAAGAATACGCGTATCGAGCAGTTGGAATATGAAAGAAATGAAAAAAATATTTTTAAATTGAAAAAAATGGGAGCAATGGTATAAATACGTTTGCTAAATTTGCGCGGTTAAAGACGGATAAAGAGATGTATATCTATACGTAAGGGGCCTGGCGAAGGCCGCCGTGTCAACGTCCTCGTGCTCTTCGCGCGAGGGCGGAAGAAGGTGCTCGTCAAGGTGGTGGGAGAGTTACCGCGGAAGGGGTAAAATCCCCATGGTGGGAGGCCCTATATACATTGATGTATATATGCGTGTTGTATATAAGTGAAAAATGTATATATATATCTATACACACATACATTGAAATAAAGATTCCCCACTCTCGTTACATTCGTTCACACCAGACGGCGATCTGCGACTGTGTGACCACCTCCACGCTTCGATCCTGACACACCAGGTGCCTCACTCGCGGATCGACGAACTCTCTATCGCGCGTACGAGAGCGCGCAGATCTACCTCGACTTTCGAGCCGAGCGCATCGTTCTTTGAACTCGTTATTTCGTATTTTCACTTTTTCTATTTTTCTGTTTAATTTTTTTTTTTTTTCAAAAATCCCCAAAGTAAATAAGTAAACATTTGAAAATGAACTTTAATTTGAAAAATGTATTTCATGACTGAAGAAAGGATATTCGAATTTCGGTAAAATTACAAATTTATTCAAAAAATACGTTTATTATCGGATTCATGAATAATAGTAAAATGTAAAAATACGAAATTTTACGTAACACACTGGACGACTACAGGGGTCGAAGAAAAGTGAGACAATTTTTCCGGTATTATGAGGTTAAGAAAAGATTGTATGAAAAGACTCGCCCGCCTCTCGGTCCGCCACACCGATCATCCGGTGGTCTTTTTGGAAATCTTCTGAGGTTCTTCTTCACCTTTGGCCAAGAATTCATCACGCACAACTTTCGATTGTTTGCTCACTGACCTTTTACCATAGTTGTGTACGTTCCTCTCAAATGAAATATAGGATACATTATATCGTGACCATTTTTGGTTTCTGCAGCGTTATTCGGTCTTCCTTTTCATTTGGTTTGTCAAGTGAAAAGTCCGGCGTTCTTTCCCGCTGAGGAAGGGGACGTGAACGAGAGAGAGAGAGAGAGAGAGAGAGAGAGAGAGAGAGAGAGAGAGAGAGAGAGAGAGAGAGAGAGAGAGAGAGAGAGAGAGAGAGAGAGAGAGAGAGAGAGAGAGAGAGAGAGAGAGAGAGAGAGAGAGAGAATGTACTCTTACACCACGGAAGGAACGCAGGTCTTTTGGGTCCTGCTGCTGACCCAGGAAATCATGTCTCGGCCACAGAAGGAAAAGCATCTCTTGTCATGAATCTTTGGCCAGAATCTCTCACTCTCTCCCTCTCGTTTTTATCTTATTTTCCTTTCTTTCTCACTTTTCCGGAGAGCAGGTAACTCGAGCACTTTATCCCCAAGCCCTTGGACGAGACTCTGAAAGTCCTTTGTCCGTAAAAGGATGGCAGAAAAATCTCCCCGAACCAGAAAAAATAAATAAATGGGAGGGTGAAGGAAAAAAAACGATAAATCTGAATCTTTTTCACCATCTGGTCCGATCGAATTTACCCAATTTTTTCCAAATTTTCTTTTCTCTTACGTAACAAAAATTTTCGTAGGGATTTTTTTTTAGATAAGAAAAAACCAGTGTGTTGGGGATACGCGGAAAGACTTGCAGAATTCACTTTGTGTATTTGGCTGACGTTGACTAAGGTCAGTAACTTGCGTGGCCCCGACGCCAACATGGAAGGGGCGAGGTCTACATCTTTCTCTCTTTCTCGAATGACGACCCTGCGGAAGAGGCTCACACAATATAGACGTATATATAAACCACAAAAACTCGCTTCGAAACGAAACATCTTCTTCGTGGCGAGTGCATGACCTAGTCGTTAACTGAGTAGACAATCTTATGGTGTTTTATGGCGTATTCTCATATTCTAAAAATCTCCAAAAAACGCTAAATCATTCTTTTAGAGTTTTTAGACGTTCCCAGAGTTTCAAATAGTAATGTTCGATGAATATTTTGACACTTATACGAAAAACAATAACGGGGGCATGGTGAACCATATAATTTTTTTTTTCATTACATTGACATTTTCACTCGAGTTGAAGAAATATGTTGTGTCATTTGCTGAAAGCACGGATGAGTTTAGGAAAAGGATCGCGAGGAGATTGGGAAGGGGAGGGCTCTGAAGATCATGGAAGTGGAAAGGGAATAGAACGCGGAAGAGAGTGTTGGGTATCATTAAAGACTAGGTCGCTCGGTCGCACTACTGTTGCACTATACTATATGGTGATCGTTATATACACCAATACAACCAACTTCTCTAATAATCCACCTTATTCGCGTAGTACTTACTATTTTGCACGCTCACTCTACGTTATTATCTCTATTTTCCTAAATGTATCTAAATATATACATTTATATAGGTAAACTCACATAAATATAATATATACGTCTACGTTATGTATAAAAAGTTTGGAAAACGTTTTATTTCTTAAAACCTCTAATTCGAGAGAGTAATATCTATAATTAGTATCAGTTCATACTGTCTCGTTAATTAACTTTGAAAATTGATTTTATTGTGCCATGAACAAATGAATGTATCGATCAACATTTTTTTATCGCCGCTCATGACAATGTCACCACCACAGTTGCAAATATTGAATTATTATTCTTGTAAGAGGACGAAATCGAGCTCAATTTCGTTAATCCACGAAGGAAGGGTGTGTAAATACTTCGTACGTATAAATACGAGGGTTAGAAAGGCAAGAGAGAAAGTGTGAGAGAATGAGAACAGCAAGAGGAAGCAGGAGCTTTTTCCAGGGGGTTCGTGTGGCAAAGAAGGGTGCATTATAACCCCTCTGGTCGTTGACCTCTTCGCGAGAGCCAATTACGTCACTTGCCGCCCGAGCGTCCTCTATATATACCAATGCCCCCTCTCTCTTTCTATCCACCCTTCGTCCTTCTTTCCGCCATATTTGAAAACCCTCGCGGTATTCTCTCCACCACCTTCTTCCTTCTTTGCCTTACTCTCCCTCCTCTCTTACCCTGTTTTCCCCGACTACTACCATCACTTTTGATGTCGTAACGAGAGAGTCGTGATCTCATTTTCATTTGATTGCGCTCTCCTCCGCGCTCCCTATCTTTTTCCTTCTCTCTCTCTCTCTCTCTCGCGCGGATATTTTCGTGCGTTCTCGCTCTCTCTCTCTCTCTCTCTCTCACACACACACACACACACACATTCACTTACTCACTCAGTCACTGGCGACTCTCGAGGGAGGTCAGTGACCTCTCGCGTCGCGGTGCATCTACTTTAGAATGGGGTCAGCCGCTTATTATTGCGGTAGGTGTAGGTATTATTCCACGTATCTATGTATGTAAGTGTATAAACGCGTTTCAAGCCCAACGTGTTACATACTTATTTCGCGAGCTGCATATCTATCTCGAAATGCGCGCGCGAACACGGGGGAGTAAAAATTTGCATAGTGCACCGCGCGTAAAACACGGGGGCAGGTATACGATGGTTGACGAGGCGTAGCAAAGTGAATGATAAAGCTCGTCGAATGTGCGTTTAAATTTCTCATACATGAACGGACTGATCATTGAGATAAAAAAATTAATGGATTAATATTTATTATTGGAGTCTCGTTCAACGTAATCTTGTTTTTTTTTTTTTTTTTTTTTGAATAATATACATATTTACTTCTTACAGTCTGATACGATAATCCGTACGAGTATTAACAGAAAAAAAAATTGAAATAAAAAGTAAATAAAAATAATAATGCAACAAATGGACAAATATCACAAATTCCCATGACTATACAAATACGATCGTTGCAAAACGATATTCGCGAATTCTCAAAGACCCAAGGGGCGAGGGGAGGGATGAAATACCCGCGGTTAATGCCCCCGAGCGCGGATGGCCGTCGCCGTCGTCGTCTCCTCCATCGTTGTCGTCTTCGTTTCGTGTACGCGATTTTCAGCGCATGCGCGGCCGCGTTACGTACGTCACCGTTACTCCGTTTCGCTGCCTCGTCTCTCTCGCTCTCTCACTCTTTCTTACTCTCTCAATCTTCCCCCACTTTTGTCCCTCTCTTCTCTGGCGCCCACCGCCACCCTCACTCTCCTCCTTCTCCGGTGCCACGCGCCTTCCCCCACACCCTTCCACTTCGTAATACTCTTCGTACGCCTTCTCCTCCTACTCCCCACCCACTCACCCTCTTTTCCTCTCTATCCCCCCCGCCCCTCCCTACACTCTTGGAACTAACAGCGACGTCGGTCGCACGCGGCTCGCTCCGGTCGTTGCCCTCTTGCGGCCGTCACACCGTGTTACTAGCTATATATTTATATCTGTATATTTTATATACATATATGTTTAATGTACAAACAGAGGTATTTGTGATGATATATTTCTATGTCTATATGTGTATAATGCATTTACAGTGCATGTGTATGGCATCGTACAATCCTATACTCTCGTGAACGCAAAATCTCGTGCCGTCATGACCGAGAAGAGAGACATATCAACGATGAGCCATACAATCCTCTGTACCAGAAGCTTAAACATATATATTTATATGATGCACATGTATATATAAATATGTGGTTATATACTCGCGAGATCTTTTCCCGTACGTAAAATATATATGGAGAACGATCGAGAACCTCGAATATATATATATATATATATGAATGTATATATATTTATCTCGAGACCGAATATAGGCTTCGATAGAAAATAAAAGCAAACGCCATTCTCGTCGACCTCTCTCCTCTTTTCTCTCTCATATCTAAACTCGACAACTTCTCCGCGTTCATCCACCTCAATTATTTCACGACGGGATACGCGGGTCAACGGGGGGCTCCCTCTTCGCTCACTGCCAACAATGTACGTGTTACTTAAAAATCCACATACGAAAATGAACGAAAAAATATGTTATATAGTAAATAAGATCGTTTTTTTTTCATGGCCGGAAAAAGTGACGGGGAATTAAGGCCAATGGAATTTCCCGGCGTAACGAAGATTTAGGTCATATTTTTTCTGTTTTTTTCTTTGTTTATTCGTGACAGATTTTCTCAACGAGGAGTTTTTTTTACCCGTTGGGGTGAACGCTCCACAAAATTCGTTGAAATTCGAGCATGTGTATATCGCGATAGTAACAGAAAGGGAAGTTTTTTTATTCCAAAACAGACATATATTTATATATTGAGAGAAAGATAGAAAAGAAGATGGAAGGTTCTCGGGACTTGAGGAACGAAAGAAGGTGGTCGCCCCCTGACCCGCTTGGGGAATGCACGCTTCGCGAGAGATCGATGCACTGCCGCGTTATATTCCACCCCTCCTCGGTTCACGCGACCACCGCGAGGGGTTCGCCCGGGGTTGCTGCCCTCGTCCGGGCATCTATACAGCCTCGTTCACCGGATACATGCACAGCCACAAATATAAATATATACAGTGTAACGACGTCTCGTGTCTTACAAAAGGGCGCTTATATATTCCGACGCGATTTAGGCCAAAAAGTTTGCTAAGCTGTGTCATTTCGTTGGTCACTTTTCTCCCATACGCAATTTATATCTAAACGGAAAATCTATACCGTATACAATGCTCTGACCGATTTTGAAGGTCCCTCAACCCGTGACCCAATTCCGGTGGAACATATACTGTTACTCGACTCTTTCTAAATTTCGATACAAAAATAACTTCAAACCAATCATCACATTTATTAGTAAATTATCAATAATTGTATTACCCTATCAAAACTTTGCAATAAAAAATATGAATTTTTTTTTTTTTAATATTGTTACATTCCCATGATCGTGGTTGGCATTTGAGAGAGGATTCGAGTAACTTCCACAAGTACTCTTTGTACTGTGGGCTTACAGTTAAATGTAACTGCAGAGTCAATCGGGAGCGGTCTACTAAAACTCTTTCTCTCTCTCTCTCTCTCGCTCTCTCTGCCTTTTGCCATACAAATGTATACATAGATATATGTATATATATATATATAGATTAGGAGGCATGAGAGCGAGGCCCGGTGCAGTGCAATGCAACGGTACTTCGCTCTCGCTCGTTCGTTCGCCCCGTTGCACTTCTCTCCCGTCTTGCCTATATACATCGCGAGGAGAGAGAGCAGCCCGTTGCTCTGCTGCACCAAGTTGAGGTAGGCGAGGTCGCGCTGCGTGACGTCATCGCGACGAGTCACTCCGAGCTTTACACACATGACTCGGTATACGTACATCCGACTCTTCCTCGTTGTCATCGCCATCGTTCGTGGTTACACATTCTACTTTACGTCTACATTATGTCTATATCTATATATACATATGGATATGTCGTATGTATACACGAGACTAGTGTACAAATGCACGGAGATGGTGCGTTGTACGAGTCCGGATGAGCAGGAGAGAAAAGCACGCGCTTGCGCCAAAGAGGGTTGCACAGCAAAGGGGCAAGAGGAGCTGCGGGGCGGGAGAGGGAGATAGTGATAGGATAGCCCGAAATCCGTTTCTACTCGTCGTGCGGTTCGTGTACGCGCGTACGTAGGTATATAGTTACGTAACCCTCCCATTTCTCTCGTTCTCTGGTTCTTTGCCTCTCTCTCCCTTGGCTCCCTGGCGCGTTTCTATACTACTCTATGCCGAGGTCGTTGACCGATAGCCAGCCAGGGACTTCCCTTCCCAGGGTACTCTTTCTCCCTCTCTCTCCTCTCTCCCGTTCTCTTGCACATATTGCATTCACCCTGCGGCTCTTCTGGACTCTATTCCCGACCATGCCATTACGATCCAACTGTACTATTATGGTCTTGGGGCACGAGAAATTGCTGCTGGGACCTCAAAAAATGATTTTTTATTCCCGTATTCTGCACATGAGATCAAAAGGAACATTTTATCGTTCGATAATTGGGCTGCAATTTTTAGAAAAAAAAATCCAATCAATGCGATAATAAAAAAAGAAATTTTTCGATTTTTTATACAGCAGGCGACTCAGGGGAGCTTAAATTAGTACATTTCGATCAACGATTCAATCAGATCCAAACATACACATGCGATTGCACTTCGTTCCTATAAAGTTTATCGAGATTAAAGGGCGGACCGAGAAGAAGAGTGGTAACATTAAGGATAGTGCGAACGGAGAGTAGATAGTTGCAGTACAATGAGAAGAAGAAAAAACATAGTGAGGGAAGGTGGAGGAGATATTCACGTACGGAAAGAGTAGAGAAGCGAGAGGAGGCAGGGAAGAACCCGTTAGTAGAGCGCCGCACCGAGAGCGCTTATGGTGCTACACGTCGGGGGATTTTACGCGCGCGCCTCGCGATCCCGAACTTCATGTATACATCTATATAAATTCATGCAAACGTATATAGGCCTATGCATATAGAGGTGAATAACAGTGTAAAAATCGGACAGAGAGAGAGAGAGAGAGAGAGAGAGAGAGGGAAAGAATCGGGTGGAGGCGAACTGCGGTCGTTCTACTCGAGAGAGAGAAAGAGAGAGAAAAAAAAGAGAGAGAGCGGAGGATACCCCATCGGTCCGTGGCGCGCGCGGCGCAGAGACTCTCACTTTCACGCGGTGAACTGCGGGTGAATGTCCGGGAATTGGGTCAGAGGGCCCCCACCCTGATCGACGATCGCGAGTGCCTCAGCCAAGCAATGTGCCCCGTCGAGGCCTCCTCTCTCTCCTATCCTCGCACTGGTGGGCTAGAGTGAGCCAGTCTCGAGCCAAGCTTCGATACAAACGGTCGTTCTTTTCTTCGCCTTTCTCTCTGTTTATACATTTGTCTACAGAGACATTCAATCGAAGATTTATTTGACAAAAAACAGCGTGAAAAAATTGGCTTGACTTAAATATAATCCATCGAGTTTTGACGTTAACTCGTGCCCCAAAAAGCGGATATTGTGTTTTTATTTTTCTGTCATCGAATTTCCGAGGCCGTGTGGGCAACACACGTCCACGAATATGGCATTACATTGACGTTTTCGAATACCATTGATATTCGATCGATTCGGTGCATCCGATTAAAATATTTCGCGGGCTCGAAGAAACTTCGAGAATTCTTTTGAGTGTTGACGAATTCTGTGCGACGACGTGCGTTTTCGTGATTACGAAATATATACTTCGACAGTGCAAACGTTGGATAAGATTTTTCACCTTTATTTCTTTCGTCATTTTATTCCCTTGCTGCGAGTTTTTAAATTGGATACTTTCGTGTCGTGGTGCGAAGAGCGAACGAGCGAGCGAGCAATTGTTTTTTCAATGAAAACTACGACGATCAGTACGCGTTCTCGCTTTATTCGTTAATCCGTCCGACAAGGACTAACGAAACGTGTTTTCGTTCTAGTTTTTTTGTTTGTTTAGTTTTTTTTTTTTTTGGTTTATAAAATAATTAATGGGGTGCCTGTGCGAGTGTGATCTTGCAA
This sequence comes from Campoletis raptor, assembly GCA_948107755.1. Taxonomy (NCBI): domain Eukaryota; kingdom Metazoa; phylum Arthropoda; class Insecta; order Hymenoptera; family Ichneumonidae; genus Campoletis; species Campoletis raptor. The sequence continues at coordinate 14,534,701 of OX403628.1, read as the reverse complement.
GCCCGAGTACGGGGAACGCTTGTTCCTCCGGGTCTTCGTCCGATAGCGACACACAAACTGACGAGGGATTCGCTGGTGATTCACAGGGTTTCTTTCGTCGGAGCATACAACAGAAGATACAGTATCGTCCTTGCACCAAGAATCAACAGTGCAGCATTCTTCGTATCAACAGGAATCGTTGCCAATACTGTAGGCTCAAGAAGTGCATCGCCGTCGGCATGAGTCGTGATGGTGAGTTTCAAAACCTTTTTTTCTTTACTTATTCATTCAATAAAATTCATTAACTGAACATGCATACGTCATCCAAAAAAGTAAATGAAAAAAATATCGATTTTTGTTCATTCTCCAACTCGCTCAATCAATCGCGACGATCAATCAATGAAACTTTGACAAATTTATCGGTAACGAGACTGTAGGCTCGAAATGATAATCAGTAGCTAGTAATAAATCATGTAGACGAGTATAAAGATATATTTAATGAAAGAAATAGTGGGAGATAATAAGAAGAAGAAAAAGTACGAGACAAAGAAAAAACGAGAAACGTTCGACCCGATTTCGTAAACGGGACACGCGACGCTTTCGATTCGTCAAGTTTTAGAAATTTGGGTTGCCGGGGCATTGACCATTTACGCAATTTCGTTCTCTCCATCAACCGTCTCAGTCTTGTAGTTACATATATACACATACATCAACATACTTTTGTATAAAGTAATGTCGCAATAACGCTCGAGCGCGGCGAAAGTGGACGATTCGACGCGCGTGAAAGTAACCGCCATATAATTCCTGTGAGTATCTGCTGTTATATGCGCGATATATCGCACCCGTGAGAAATTAGAAATTGCCAGAACGAGAGCGAGCTTCTCGTGTGCGTAGGTATTATTACGCGAGAGAGACAGAGAAAGAGAGGGAAACAAAAGAAGAAAAGAAAACAAATCGTCCTGCTCGCGTCGAGTTCTCCCTCGTTGTCTTGCAACGCGAGTTTGTCCGGGGTCGTTGACCTCAGTCGCCCCCGCGCTCCATTTTCATTCATTCAACACTATAGCCCAACATCCCTCAATAGCCAAACATTTTCCTACTCGAAACAAAACAAGTCTGTGAGGCTTTATAAAAAAAAAAACATTTATACTCCTTGAAAAATGAACAATGCATTTCCTTACGAATTTAACAATTTCTTCATTTCTGAAATTAATATCTTGATTTAATTTCAAATCAATAAACTTTTATTTCGTGTCAGTGTACAGTAAAATAAACAAATAAGATCAAAGTTGTCTGTTTTTTTTTCCGTTGTTTTCGTGACACGTTAAGTGTATCGCGTGTCGTGCGTAGTGTTGGTAAAAGCGCGCGCGGGGTCAATAGTCGGGGACGTTGATCGCGCGCCCGAACCCGCTGCTGTTTTCCCGCAGCAGTAGAAAGAGTACCGCTATATATCGCCGCTATACAGACACAGAGAATGCTCGACGCTCGTACAGAAGTAACAGCAACTATAGCCTGTTTCCACCTACAGTCGCGTTCGCTCTGTTTCAAATATTTCTGTCTCTTTCTCATCTTCTCTCTCGCATCTCGTCGTTTCTGCTCGATTTCTTCGGAGCGTTTAGTCGATATATATATACGGAGAGAGAAAGAGAGAGAGAGAGAGAGCTGCTAGATCGACTTTGCTTATTCCGAACCCCCCACCAGTCTCTCGAGCAGAGGAGAGCGCCGTCGCGTGGCGCTATCCATCTCGTGGAGACCTCGCGAACCTCTTCGGTTATCGCAGCGCACTGCCTGCTTGACTCGCCCCACTCTCTTTCTAAATTTCCCCCACTCTCTCCCTCTCGAGCCTCGGGTTTCTCTCACTCTCTCTCTACCTCGTTTCCCCACCACGCGGCAACTCTACTCTCGCGCAGAATCCCCACTTTGTGCGTGACATAAGATTCACTTGATCGCGAGACGCTCACTCGACGGGCAACCGTCGAAGGAGCAAGGTCTCCGGGCATACTCGGCTATGTCGTTTTGTTCTTTTTCTCGCAATATCTATTACGAGATGTTTCAGGGAAGATTTTTTTTTTACACGTTATATCGAATCATTCTATGTTCGAATGGTTTAGATTAAAAATGCAACAAAAATATGAGCTTATGAACCCTCTACTCGTTTATTTATCACTCTTTGATAAATTTTTTCACAAATTCTATGTATCCAATGAAAAAAAAAAAAAAACAGAGGCACGAATGACACATAATAGCTCGTTGTTCGATAAAATAATCGGCAATACCCCGATCGCTGTTTGAACCGATGAAACAAGAGATATTCAAGAACAAATGACCTTCAATATGCGATTGAAAAAATAAAAATAAATAAATCAATAACGTTATCACCCCTAATGCGATAAAAGGGAGCAACGGCACGGGAGGAGGCAGAGAGAACAATCGTCCCCACTCTAGCACGTACAATGTCCGATGGAGGAGAGAATAAAGAACGAAGACAAAAAAAACGTACTTATTTTGACGAGGCGGCGGGGTGATGTGTGTACGTGGAAATACTGGGAATCGTTCAAGGTCGCTGGGGGTAGGTTACCTCTGAGCAGGCATTCGAGTCGGCATCTGCGCACCAATGATACGAGGTGGTAGGTCGCGGGGCTCCCGTTCGTTGCTTCGGTCCTCCAATATTATTCTTATACTCGTGTATATTTATTTATATATACGTACACACATATTTACGTTTATATAGACGAGTATATGTATCCGAGCATATAATACATAGGCTGATATATATATTTATTTGACGGTATATGTCGATATATATATATATGAATATATAGAGAGATGTGTAGGATTAATAAGTGGCTATATAGTAATATAGGTCGTCGGTGTACGCCTCGCGCGGCTGTCGCTGAAACCAAGTTCAAGGCCAAAGGCTCGGCAAAGGCCACAATCTCCCCGCGACTCGCCAACCAGCGAGGAGGGGGGGCCCGTTGATGGCGCTGAATAAGTGGGGGTAGGGGGGCTGTTGAACGCAACTCGGCGAACGTCACTCAGTCGGCGGTGATGCTGTCTCGCGCTTGCACGCGTTATCACGTCGCTCTCAACGGTTCTTGAACCCGCTCATTTACGAAAGTATAACGGAACGAATAATTATACATGCGACCAAATAAATACGAGTTTTGAGACGCGATTGTGAATACTAAGTCCCGCTTTAAATTAATATCAAATTCATTGATAATATTATCTGAAACGTGTTATTACGCCGAGAGTATTGTTTCAAGTTTATTGTGCCATAGCCCGCGCGTTTAACACCTTCGGAGTGACAACGTGTATGTGTGAAATTATTGTCATATATAAATCGATGCTCAGCCATATTTATCGAAAAATATATATAAATTATTGAAACAATTAATTCTTCGACAAAATTTGTGAAATAAAAATTGAAAAATACACAAAACTAAACAAAAGAACGAAATATAAAAAAAAAAAAAGGTGTTGTTACAATTGTAATTGATAAATTGTCGTTTGGTGTGTCTCGTTAACGTGCACAAATGGAATTTTCACGCAATACGAAATAATACCATATTTATCAATTTATTCGAATTGATTTTTATTTATTCTTTATTTTTTTATTATTACATTGCGTTCTACGTGTATTTACGTGAACGCACGATAATTAAATATCGTCAAAGTGGAGTGCTCCGGGTATTATATGCCACGAAAATTTGGGATATTTTTGAAAAACGGTTATAACGATAATAATCGTTATTACAAGGATTATAACGAATTTTTCGTAATGGGAGAGGAGCTACCGATCCTGAAAGGGATCCTCAATGGAGACGTCCACTATCACAATGCACGTAGGTGTCTCAAGTTGTGATCTAAACTTCGGAGGGAAAAAAAAACGTCCACGTGGATGAATTAAAAAAACATTTGATCAAATTGTCATACCGTGACTCTTTGTTTTTATGAATTTTAATGGAATATTGCAAGAGGGGGAGAATCGAAATGACTTGTAAAAAAAGAAAAAAAAAGCAAAAGCGAACACTTTCTATTCGCGGCACTTATACACTTTCGTCTTGTCTCGCGTCACTCGAGAAAGTCAAAAGGAACTTCTTTAACTAGCTTTCTCCCACGGTATTCCCACTGCGAAGAAAAATCGATGGATGAAAATGAATTTCTTCGCTAAATAATATTAGTGACAATTTTAGTTTGTTGATAAAATTTTTTTAATGTCTTGGCTCGCGTTAAAAAGCCATTGTCGTTGATCGTTTTGTATTGGTGGGTGGTCGACCTTGCCTCGGTCACGGAAACCTCGTTTGCTATGTAATGTGCAAACCTGCCCCTCGTTTCCCCTCGTTTCCACCGTTCTTATAAATTAGCTTCAAAGTCGTATCTCGCGGCTGTTGTCGTTGAATGTCGTCACGCGATAACCGATGGTCACCAACGCAGCACCGATATATTCCTCGCGAGCGACGATCAAGTCGTACGTATTCGTGTATTTGCCTTTACACATGTGTGTGTATTCGTAATGGCCCGGCAAGGTCGCCTCGAGAGACACTCCAACGTATTTCCCGCCGAGTTTTCACAGCATGATTCATTTCATTGATTGACACGTTCGAGCCTCTCTATTCGTCGGCAGTCATCTTTGTCGTTTTTTTTAATTTTTATTTTCATAGTATTTTTTCCAATCAATTCAATTTCATGCAAATATTCTTTAATATTTAGGGTAGAGTTCATCAATATTTCATTTAATTTTACAATATTCCAAACTATTTTACTCAAAAATGGTGTTTTTTTTCTTCTTCTGCTTACAGCTGTACGATTCGGCCGTGTGCCAAAGCGCGAAAAGGCGAGAATCCTGGCTGCGATGCAGCAAAGTTCTCACAGTCGTTCGCAGGAGAAGGCCGTAGCGGCTGAATTGGAGGACGAGCAACGTCTTCTCGCGACCGTTGTACGAGCTCACCTTGATACGTGTGACTTCACGAGGGACAAGGTTGCTCCGGTGCTCGCGAGAGCGCGCGAAACACCAAATTACACCGCCTGTCCACCGACCCTGGTTAGTACTATTTTTTTATTGCAATTTCAATGATTTTTTCCGCTCTGATCATTCCGGTAGATCGAAGCAAATTTTAAACTCAGATTCGGATTTCAATGTTCCAACTTGTGAAAGCATTCGCGATTTAGAGCGTTTCTGGTTATTTGATAAAAAAAAAACTAACGTTTCAAGCGAACTTTGAACGTTTGTTTACACGTTGCATAATATCGCGAGAAAAGTGTTGATTTTGCGCACGTGGTGTGCGCGCGCGCGCAAACGCGAGTCACCCGAAAGTGGCGCCAAGGCCGGATCGCCCGTTCGAAGTACATCGCGAAAGTGTAACTCGTCGGCTACAAAGCGTCAATGTTGTAAAACGTATGCGGAAACGAAGCGCGTAAACCAGACGTCCTCGAAGCGGGTATGCGTACATGCATTCACATATAGATACATCGATTTTTATAACGTTGAGATATATATTTATATACGTGTGTGTATACGAAGACGCGAGAAGGAAGTGGCCGAGCGCACTCGGAACGACGCGGAACAGCAAAATACACGCACGTTGTTTAAAACTCGTGTGTGCGATTCGAGGACGTCTGGTGCACGTAGATTCTTAAATACGCGCACATAAACACATGTGCAATAATCTTTATCACGATATATACCGCGAGCGTTGTTCGATGCATATGATGTTTAAACGCGACCTTCTTTTACAGTAGCTTCGGCAAATCGATATTTTAATGATTTACTTGTTTGACTTAAATGGCAAGAATGATTCGCGATCGATGTCATTAAATCTGGAAACGTTTGTGCATTGTTTGTTGGTTGATAATCCGGTGAAATAATCGTCTCTAACCTCGCGTTCTTTTTTTCTTTTCGAATTGTTGCAGGCCTGTCCGTTGAATCCGAATCCTCAACCATTGACCGGTCAACAAGAATTGCTTCAAGATTTCTCCAAAAGATTTTCACCGGCGATACGCGGTGTGGTTGAATTTGCGAAGCGCATACCTGGTTTCAGTCTGTTGGCGCAGGACGATCAGGTGACGCTGTTGAAGGCCGGTGTTTTCGAGGTTTTGCTCGTACGGTTGGCGTGTATGTTCGACGCTCAGACAAACAGTATGATATGCCTAAATGGCCAGGTGCTCAAAAGAGAATCGATACACAACAGCAGTAACGCGCGTTTCCTCATGGACTCGATGTTCGACTTTGCCGAGAGAGTCAACTCTTTGAGATTGTCGGACGCCGAACTCGGGCTTTTCTGTTCGGTAGTTGTTATCGCAGCCGATCGTCCGGGTCTACGAAACACCGATCTCGTCGAGCGCATGCACAACAAATTGAGAAACGCCCTGCAAACGGTACTCGCACAAAATCATCCGCAACATCCGGACATACTGAGGGAATTGCTCAAAAAAATACCCGATTTAAGGACACTTAATACCTTGCATTCGGAAAAGTTACTCGCGTTTAAAATGACCGAGCAGCAACAACAGTTGCAGGCTCAACAACAGCAGCAACAACAACAACAGGCCCAACAACACGCTGCACAACAGCAACAACAGCAACAGCATCAGCAGCAACATTGGCCTATGGAGGAAGAACCCGCGGCTTCTTGGTGTTCAGCCTCGGACGTAGCCCTCGACGAAGCTGTCAAAAGTCCTCTCGGTAGTGTATCCAGTACCGAGAGCAATTGCAGCGGCGAGGTTGCTTCGTTGACGGATTATCATCACGTGGTCGTGACACCAGGTGGTCATCACGCTTCCAGCGCGCCTCTTTTGGCCGCGACACTGGCCGGTGGTCTCTGTCCGCACAGACGTCGCGCCAATTCCGGCAGCACGAGCTCCGGTGACGACGAACTTTTGCATCGGGCAACCATGGCGAAAACTCCTCAACCACCTCAATGTCCGCGTTTCCGTAAGCTCGATTCACCGAGCGACAGTGGCATCGAATCGGGCACGGAAAAACCTGACAAACCTGCGAGTAGCAGCGCAAGCAGTGCTCCAACTTCCGTATGCTCGAGTCCACGCTCCGAGGACAAAGAGGTCGAAGATATGCCTGTTCTAAAGAGGGTTCTCCAAGCTCCACCGCTTTACGACACCAATTCTCTTATGGATGAGGCTTACAAGCCGCACAAAAAGTTCCGGGCGTTGAGACAAAAGGACAGCGCCGAGGCCGAGCCCGTTGTCATTGTTCATCAGCATCATCAGCAGCAACAGCAACAACAACAACAACAACAACAACAACAACAATCTCAACCCCCAACCCAAACTCAAACTCATCTTCATCATCATCATCAGCAACACTTGCAACACCAGCAGCAACAGCAACAACAACAACAACAACAATTGCAACAAACCCAACAACCCCAACAGCAACAACACACTCAATCACAGCTGCACCTTCATCTGACCTCTCCACCTTCGAGAAGTCCATCGGGACTTTCGCAATCGTCGCATTGTCCACAAACGGCCAGTTTACTCAGCAGTACCCACTCGACGTTGGCCAAGAGTCTTATGGAAGGACCAAGAATGACCGCCGAACAGCTCAAACGTACCGACATTATTCATAATTATATAATGCGCGGTGAAGCCAGTCCAAGGTCACCAACTACCTCACCCTCACCCGCTGAACAATGCGCCTCTACTACCACCATTACGTTACGATCTCCATCGGGATCTCAGGGTCTTTTGCAATGCGCGACTTCCGGCTACGGTGTCTCGAGATGGCCGGCTGCTACCTCCGTCATTACGACTACCACCGGTGCCCGCCAACAGATGCAACAACAACAGCAACAACAACAGCAACAACAACAACAACAACAACAACAACAACAACAGCAACAACAACAACAACATCAGCAACAGCAGTCTTCCTCGAATTACCTCGTGGTCGGGAACAATCATTCGCCCGCCTCCTCACCGAGATATCTGACCGCAGTTGCGACGAGTAGTACGAGCGGAAACTCGAGTAGTCCGAGGCCAACGTCCAGCACCGCCGCGACTATCGTTTTGTCCGGTTGCCCGAGCAACATGATGGAACTTCAAGTTGACATCGCCGACAGTCAACAACCCCTTAATCTTTCGAAAAAATCGCCATCCCCCTCGCCGAGGCCACTCGTTGGAACGTGCAAGGCTCTTACCCTCGAAGCGTAGTGTGTTTTTTCCTCTTTTTCGGGCCTCCTCTTCATTGTTGCCTCGTTTTTTTTTTTTTTCTTTTTTTTTTCGTTTTTATCAGCCCCAAATATTGGGGATAAAAATATAGCGGCGAATCATCGAAGAGAGAACCCAATGTCCGATCTCAATGGTGATATACACGAAAGACATTTTTAATGAGATCGGATATAAACACTACGGACTAAACTTTCGCGTCATTATTTGGCGAAATTTGAGAAAGTGAATTACGACGAGTAACCCACCTACGCGCGCGTTTACGAGTGCTCACTCCTTATGTCGTCGATGTATGTGTGTCTGTGCATGTTTACATTTTTTTTTTTTTTGGTTTTTTTTTTTCTTTTCACTCATCGTCATTATTATCAAACATCATCATCGTCATTTTCATAAAAAGTCATCGAGGTGCGACACACACCTGCGGTGAAGAGAAGCAACTCTAAACTTTGCGCGGGCGTTATAAATATTAGATATTATTTTTCATTCTTTTTTAATTTCGAGCGATTATTATTGCTCGAGATTGGAGAGATATTCCTATTCCGACGAGGATCAAACGGAGGATAAACGCGTGGCCTCCCGATTTGTGATTCTCGCTGGCAACCGAAATACACGTGGAACTGGGGGAGAAGGTAAAAAGTAATTTTAAATGAAAGAGAAGATGAAAAAACAAAACAAAACAAAAACAAAAACACTGAGAGGAACGAAATAAAAAAAATTGAAGAAAAAGTGCCAGGACGCTCTGAGCGCGTGACAAACCAAATAATTTATTATTTAAATTAACTGATAACTGATAATAACTGTGCGCGAATGAGAGACATTTTTAAAATGAACAAGATATATGAGAGAAAGATAAAGAAGAGTGTGACGGACAAGGTGTATAAATTATCGAAAGGAAATATATGTGAATGCAAGGAACGAGCTAAGCGATTATTATTATAATCGAAAAGTTATAAAAAGATTGAAAAAGAATATGTATTCTACGAAGTGTGCAAGTACGAGATTAAAATATACAAAAACAAAAACACAAACTCCGCGTTTTTTTCTAAACGCCAAGTGTGTCAAATCCACTCAATCGCGATTGGATTTAACAAAAAAAAAAAAAAAAAAAAAAAAAAAAACAAACGACGAGGATAAATACCTAAATGAGAGAGGAGAATAAAAATCTACCTATCTACCTATATCTATACCTACAGTTGTCCTAGGTAAAGTTAGAGGATAGCGTACGAAGCACCCGTATGAAAAGAACGATTTTAAATGTAACGAGAAATTAATGAGAAAAAATGAAAAACAAAAAATATGGAAAAAAAAATAAATAATTAAATAATAATAATAATTAATAATCTATTACATGTGATAATCATGGACATCGCGCATCCTGTACAGTCTCCACCTCATTCATCAATCATTTACTCTACTATATTATTATTATTATTATTATTATTATTATTATTATTATTATTATTATTATTATTAATTAAATATTACGAAGGTAATTAATATTATTGTAATATCTTTAAGGTATAATAATCGTAAACGTTATCATCTCGTGTGTGCGTATGCGAGAGAGAGAGAGAGAGAGAGAGAGAGAGAGAGAGAGAGAGAGAGAATGTATGTGGGTGTAAAACGATTTTGTGGAAATGTATGGATGGAACGAGCGAGTCGGAGCAATCGAAGAATTTTTGTTTTATTTTCTGTCGTTCTCCTATCTTTTTCGGCGAAAAATGAAATGAAAAAAAAAAAAAAAAAAAAAAAAAAAAACGAAAAAAAAAAAACAAAAAAAAATCAGCAAGAAAAATGAAAGGAGAGTTGGGAGATGAGGTGAAAAATGAATAAAATGAATTTTAAAGATATACAAATGAACACAATCGACGTTTTGTTATGAGACTGACCGGCCCGTCCCGGCCTACCAGTTTGTAATTATCGTACCTCTATCAATACCATTTTTTTTTTTTTGTGTCGTACGTGTGTCGCTCTACTCTTTCGGAACGAGAGACACGGTTGAAGGAAGAAATGAGATTTCGGCAAGGCGAACAGAAAAAATATGAGAAAAAGAAAAACAGCAGGTAATTATTTCTACATGAGCATCGTGCAGATAAGAAGATGATGAAATATAATCGAGATACAATAATTAATGAGACATTAACGGTATGTAAGAGTTTCGGGCCGAAAACTTGATCGAGAAATCGTAAGTCGCTAACGCTCGTACAAACATCGAACGAATTGTACAATTTAATTTTTTTTTTCATTTGTAAATAGCATTCTCGCCGAGATCTTCATGAGCACCGTTTGCAACGAAACAAGGACAAGTTTTTTTTTTTTCCTTTGACGTATCCGTTCGTTTTTTCGAAAATTCATTGAATCCGAGGATCGAGGGATACACACGTACACACATTTATACACGAAAACACACAATGTAGAAAAAAAAGAGTTTTTCAAACAATCGAATCGAAAAGCATCCTGGAAAGTAAAGAATGATTTTTTTTTTTTCAATAAAGAAGAAAGGAAAAAAATGGCGAAAGGGATATCGAATCAGAATTAATGGAGCGACCATTTGGAACGATGTCGACGAGGTCTGTTCCGATAATCTTTCGTCTCTCCCGCGATCATATGCAGCTTTTGCTGTTTTTTTTAAATATTTTTTTCATTGGTTTTTTTTTTTTTTTTTTTTTTCATTTATTTCTCTTTTTTCTTCTTTCGTTTGGGTTTGTTCCTCTTTGTTTTCGCTTCGACGCATGCACACATATTTATTATTAAACTCAGAGTCATTCCCGACAAGTATTTGTTCACTCATCAATGTCGTACATTCATTCGCGGGCAAACACGGCGTTGAAAAGAAAGGGGAGACGATTAATTCGGCAAAACAACAATATGAGGAAGAAAACGAAAAATAAGTATCGGGCTGAAAAAAAAAAAGTATTTGTTATTAAATGTAAAGTAAACGCTATTGGTTCAAAGAAAAATGTTGAGAATTCGATGAAATGTTTCCAACGACCGTGACGCCGACGACGAGTGATCAAAGATTAATTTTAAAATCCCGCAATATCCAGAGTCCGCGCAGCAACAGCAGCAAAGATTAACAAATAAAGAAGTAAATAAAGCAAACAAAAAAAATAAATAAGAAAAAGCCTAGCGTTGATATTCGTAATACTGTTATGCATAAACTACACATAATGATTATAATAATAAACGATACATAAAGTATGATATATTTCTCTATTCATTAAGAAAGACGAAAAAAAGGTAAAAACAAAGAACACATGAAATATAAACGCAGTTGTTGTTTCTGGTGACAAAGAGTAAAAGTATGAAAGAAGGAATAAACGAAATTGATAAAAAGTACTCTATGCATGAAATACAGAATGCAGCCCCGCATATTCGCCCAGTGAGCACGTCATTTTGTACGCTTGGGAGTTGTGAGGTCGTCTGAATAAACATTGTCTGGTGAATTATACATAAAACCAAAAAACTTCTCGTTATTTCAAAGTTACCTTCGTCCTGCTCTGTCTCTCTCACATTTTCCTCGTTCTATTTATAAAAAGTAAAGATTAAAAAAAAAAGAAAAAAGAAAAAACGAATAAATGAGTAAAATAAAAAATAAAAATATGAAACTACGACTCGTTAAAACGTTGAAGAGAATCTTCGACGCCTTGAAACTTCATAACGTGAGTATATCGCGTCGCAACGACGTTACGAAAATGAAGAAGCCGTTTTTTTACAGCGTGGGTGCTCTCTTGGTCGGCGATAATGGTCTCGATCTCGTCTTATCTCTTTCGTCCGAAGTACTTGCTATGCGTATAAAATCTCATTCGCAAACCGACTCAACAAGAGAATGAGCCCGCTCGCACGAGGTCGAACCCATTCGAAAGATGTTTTGTACGAAATTACGACTCGTGCTAAACTCGTACGGAAGAAAATACGCTTATGAGATTCTCTCCTAATACCGAGAATTCGAAACAAACGTCAAGGTTAATAAGTAGAAAAACTATAAGTCTCATAATTCAAATATTGACGCTAGTTTTTTTTTTTTTTTTCCTTCAAGAGTGAAAACAATGAGAACATCGACAATTCCCGTCAGATTTCGAAACAAAACAATTTCACAGCGTTTCCGATTCGGAGAAGGCAAATCTTTACTTAAACGTCGAGTTTGCCCATCATTTTTTTTTTTATTAATAAATTGTGATTATTTCAAAGAAGAAAAAATTTTCATTATTGAATAAAATCGAAGACTTGTTTACTCACTGTTAAAAATTTCAATATTTTCAAACATTTTTGACCGTATCGTAGGTTCATATACTTACGAATTGAATATAATATTCGCATTCCTTTCGCGTAGGTAAGCTATTAAATCAGCTTTGCGTCCAAAAATAACTCTGTTTTTGTCGCTCTCTTTTACTCTCGAGAAATAAATGAGTCGTCGCCCGTGTGTCAGAGAGATATAGATTAGTATCGCAACGAATGAAATTGTTTGTCTCCGGATCCAGCAAAATATCAACGGGGTGATACTTTTTTCTGTTGCGTTGAAAAAAAAAATCTACCCACATATACACAAATGACTGAAGCAAATTGCAATATTTGTAAAATAGAAAAATCGAATACGGCGAATACTTTGGGCAATAATTATGAGAAAAAAAATATATATAAATAACGACAGCTCAAGAAGTTTCTTTAGATATTTTACTGCGCCATACTCTACTCGTCATCTTTCATTCGGGTTTATAGAATAAAAAGTGTGATGATTATCATCAAATAAATTTACGTGATCATTTTATTACGTTTCAGATTTCCGTCCGTGAGTTTTAACGATAATGGCTATCGGTTACAGCTGTTCACTATCAATTAATCACCGTTCGTAGATAATGATTATCGTGGGATTTTGTGTACGGATATATTTTTATTCGAGCAACAAACATAAATGGGCAGAAATTGTAATTATGACAAATTTTATGGCGAAATTCGTGATGCAGTCAAAGCGCAATGCAAAGGATAATTGGATTTAATTACAAAAATATTTCTCAATTACATTTATCGATTAATGAGCAATTTATGAACAATTTCATGACAGAATTTGTAATAAATATTGAAGTGCTCATAATATTTGGATAAAACCGGGAGGAAATAATGGGTAAAGAAATATTTTAATTTCACAAATTGTTCAGTAGCTCGATGTCGATTAATCAATAATATTGTACATTTTATTCGATGAATATATTGAATTAGTATCGATTCTCGGCACGTGGCAAATCCTGTTGCATTTCATCTCAATTTTCTACCCTGCGTAATATTAGCGCGTGTTTTTTTTTTTTTTTTTTTGTACCGTAGTTCATTTGATAGATATAACGAGAATGGCCGCAGAGCTCGTGTTTGCGTAAACAGGTAGGAGAGCGCGTGTCTCGTAGTGGGCGTCGGTTGCCGAGCAACCTGCTCATAATTCTCGAGGTTCTCTCTCGCCGGGAGAGTTTACCAGACACCAGAGTTCCTGTGTCGACCCCGTTTTCACCACAACTTCGTACCGTTGCACCCTCACCCCTTCCCTCTCGCTCCTCCCTGGTGAGTAAACTCTGATCTTTCCTCCGGGGCAACTCCACGAGCAACTGAAGTTTATATTGCATTTTCGCGTTATCCTGTTTGTATAAAATGGCGTGTGGTATTCGAACGAATAAATGACAAATTTCAGCACCTTTTCTACTTGCCAACTCCATGGATCTCCATTTAAGATGCAAATTGAAACTCCAATGTTTCTCGTTTGACATTAATACATATTTATTCAGAAATATATATTAATTCATTCATAGGAAAAAGAAAAAAACGATTATTACTCTAACAGCTCGAATACCAATTTAATTTTAAAAATGAAAATAAGAAACATTACGGGCGATTGGATTTTAAAAAACTGGGTGAAAGTGTTGTACAACTTTTGATCAGAAAATAGAAGAAATCGACATTCGATCTACTGTTTGATTTGTTCTTGTAGTTGAAAGAAAGAAAAAAGAGAAAAATACAAAACTTTGAACTCTGATCACAGTACGGAATAGTCTGAGCGATGTACGTGTGAATTTTTTCTTCAATTGAGTCGTCAAAACTAATGTTGTATTTTTCTGCGACTGCAACGGCAAATCTCAATAAATAGGCGATACCTCATGTAGTGTTTAAAAAACTGAAGTATTCCAAATTATCTGCAGTATTCGACATTGATTTTACTTATGAAATGAAAATTTATTGTTAAATCAAGCGATGATTATGTTCACAAATTTTGGTTGCTTCAGGTTGAATTACTTGATAGACATAACGCATGACAGATACCATTGTAAAATTTTGAACGTTTGTGGTAATACGCGATTCCGAGAACGGACATTTATCCGGTCGATTAAATTGCTGTCTCGTCTACTGTTTGTTTCATGCCATTCATGACAACAGCCATGCTTTTATATAACACACATTAATACCATTTGAAGAGCTTTCAGCAATTCGTCTCGAAAATTCCCGCACATTTCCGATACTTAAACTGAAGACGCATGTAACCCGATAGCCAAGAATGTTCAACCGAGCATTGTGCGATTGTATCCGATCGCGTTCCCTTGCCGATCGCAGACGCTCAAACAAACATGCTTCGCCGACGATTCTCAGGAGTCTGAGACTGACTCTTTTGTCGTACATGTATTCCAAACTTCATTGTTTTATGCTTTGACATCAGTCGTGAAGAAATTCTGAAAAAAGAAAAAAAAATGAAAAAATTAAACTGAAGAAAAGAATTTGGATGTACACAAACTGAAGAGTGTCATTCAAGATGATGATTTGGACGATTAAATGATTATGAAAGTATTTTGCATGTTAAACAATCTTTGAATACATCCGAAGAAGATAATGATGAATTTTCTTTTAAAGGACACGAATCGTTGATTCTTTGCTGAACAATAAGACGTAAATAACGAAAGTGTAGAGAACGCTCAATTAGAATAATGCACTTGTGCAAGCAGCGAGAACAAAATCCCTTTCATAATAAACATACGAGCATTTTTGTGCATACATATGTGTATATACGTTTCGCTTGTAAGCCGCGGGGAATGAAACTACTTGATAAACGAGCAACGGTCGCGAGCAAACGACTCACACGAAAGCGCAAGAGACGTTGAGGCTTTCCGCTATTACTCCGAGTTTCTCTCTCTCTCTCTTTTACTCTCGCGCGCTCAGAATTTTCATTCATGAAACTTACGAGTATAGTGTATGTGTCTCGGAGTGAAATGGAAGGAGAGAGGAACGGAGAGTAAGAGATGGAAAGGCTGAAAAATTTATACGCACGTGGAGTTTCGCGATAATTGGAAACTTGGCGCGTCAATTCTCATATTTATATTCATATTTTTTATTCAGTGCCTGAAATATTTTTGATCCCTACAAAATTTTAAGTGCTCCAGAAATAAACGTTCAATCGTCGGATAAATATTTTTTGCTTCAATTCGTACTATTCACATCCGCCACTTTGGATTCATAAATATAATTTTTACCGAAAAAAGAATAACCGAAAAAATCGGATTAGTTATCGGTTTTCACCCACTGAGAAAAAAATGATTAAAATCGGCATTTTTATGTTCGTTATACTGAGAAAGTTTTTCAACATCTACCGTTTTTACCTCGACAGTATTATGTTTTTAATTTGTACGAAATTGCACGTGCGCAAAAAGAAAACAAACACTTTTGACGGTCAGAAAACAAAGATGCGCGCAACAGCTTCACGATGATTTACGTTCCTCGTGACGATATTATCGATTCAGGAAATCGCGAACAGCAACGATATCAATCGGGTCACACACCGGTCATCCGATTAAATTTTAATAAATATTATCGTTGCGTACAGGAACAACAAAGAATTTAATCTCGCCCACCAAGAAACCTTGGCCACAGATAATTCGTCAGGTGCATCGATAGTATCGATATCTACATCAATCTTTTGTTCGACGAAGATATTAAATGTTCTCCGGATATGCTCTTTTCACAAATGGCCTCCGTTAATATTTACGTATGATTGTGACTCGCGATACTTTCGTCACGACATCAGACTCAAACACAATGTTTTGTAAGTCCATAATAAAATACTCGAAAAAATTTATAAATTTTACTCGATTAAAACAATAATGTGTTTATTGTATATTTATTGTTTTTTCTTCTTTTCATCAGACACATTTAGGATTTTCACCTGCTGCTTATCATCCGGTTTGCTTTCGAGACGTATTTTTTATTCGTTCGTTTTCAGGGTTCTCGAATTATTTTCATCAGTTTAAATGTAAACGATGGCGAGGAGGAAAATAATATTTAATACCGTTTAAGAGAGTGTGAATTTTTCTCAATGCATTGGGGGTTTTGGAAAAAAATTAAGAAAAAAATGTTTCCCTTTGAAGAGTGTTAATCGGATGGAGAAGAAGAGAGAAGAAGAAGAAGAAGGAGAGAGAGGGAGAGTTCCTGAGACCTGCCAATTTTTTTTCTCGATCGATTATAAACTGTACGAGAAGCCACACGCGATCCTTGTATGCGGTGAATAATTCGGTAGAGAAATATATTTAAAAAAAAAACCCCGAAATAATGGTCTCTAGTACAATTTTAATTTCAGGGACATCAGGGAAGGTCAAATTTCACAGTCGGCAATATTGAAAAAGAAAGAAAGATGTGTTGTATTATGGAAATTTGTCGTCGTTCGACCTTGTCCAGCAAGGAAATGTAAAAAAAAAGGATGATCGAAACATAACAAAGATGACGCTCCCGACGTGATTTTGTGGTTTAGTGGCGATGGTGAGTCGCCCTGACCAAGGACCATCTCCGCAATGTTCTTTTTTGTCTCGACGTTTATTTTCTTCCATCGAAGAATTGTGTCAAGTTTTTTGTTCCAAATTTATTTATTTTCTCACTTGCTCGTGATGTATGGAGATAACTTGGAAGATGAAATAATTTTATCCTCGTAGTTTAGACGGTGTGAGAAAACAGTTGCAACCGTTGATTCCAAGATCCGAGGGAGTTGAAACTTTTTGAAAATGAAGGGACGTTAGAAACGTTTGAATCCTGTTGTCGACTGCAAAGATAAAAATGAATATGAAAGAATAATTTTGTATAGAAAAGCTGCCTTTATCTTTCTTCCTCGGTTGACCTCAATATTTACTACATTATCCCTCCTTTATTTAACACAAGCAATGAATCTTGGTTCAGAGTCGAGAACAACGAGATCACTGCTGCGCTTTGCCCCTGAAATCGTCGAGCATTCCCAGACTAGTGGATAGAGAATCTAGATGGGCAAAGAGAAAGAGCGAGAGGGAAAGAAAGAAAAGAAGAAAGAAAAAGAGAGTAAGATAGACATAAAAAAAAGGCAGCAACCTTCGGGACGTCGGCCCCACACAAGTTCTTTCTTTTCGACATACACACACTATTTTTCTTTATTTCCCCTTGATCGTAGTCGTTCGCAGAGCGGCGTCCCAACACGCATAATGCCGTCGACGCTCTGCTAAAGAGCTCTCTCGAGTTCGTTCAAGGTCTCGCCCTCGAGGTCGCAGACCCACTGGACTGTTAGGCTCACCCCGAACTAACAATTCCTCAATATATCCACACTTTGCCCTACACCCCATTCTCCTTCTTTCTTCATTTTGTATCCCATATACGTACATATAATCCTATAGCAATACATCGCAGTTTCCCCCTGACAACCAGTGTGTAAGTTTTTCCGCACCAAATTGGGTTCATCTTTATCTTCCTCGTTTCATGAAGAATTTTCAACAAGATGTTGGTATCACAAAATTATCGATAATAGTCGTGGCTTGAAAGAACGACGACGATCAAATATGGAGGTGAGAAAACACGTTTTTTTGAGAAAAAAATGAAAAACAAAAAACGACGACACAAGGATTTTACAATGCACGCACTCACGCTCGAAACAATTTTAGCATGTCCGCTGACTTCTGTTTTCATCTCCATTGTTTCTATCTTTTTGCCTCTCTTTTTCTCTCTATCATCTCTTCGATCCCAGCAACGTGGCCTTCGAACGAAATTATACACTCCTTCTGTTGCTTGTGCATCGAGAGCTTCTTCTCTTTCTCTTACGTTTTTTTCATTCATTTTTCTTTTTGTTATTCCTTTTTGTTGTTTTTCAAAACCCATCCACTGCTTTTGCATCGCATCGCATATCGTATCGCCTCTCGTTCTGCCTTTTTTCCCTTCGACAATAGCTTTGAAGTAGTCTCTGCTGTAGGAATAAGGACGAATGAACCCTCGCGAGTTGGAGAAAATCGTTGTTTGCTAAGCGCGATGTGTGGAACGAGCAGTGAGGTCATTTGCGAGTACTGACCAGCGCACTCCACTTGTTTTTATTGTTATTATTCTCTTCTTTGGCTACTCCATTCGCGAGGTAAACGCCCTGAACAAAGCTACTCTGCAATAGCTGATTTTTTAATATTTTTTATTCCTCATCCCAGCGAAGAAAAATGCTTAAATTTCTTTCTTGCATATTTAATTGTATTTTTTTATTAACGATACTCGACTTTTTTTTTCTTATGCGTGCCTTTCTAACTAAACTCTTCTATTTTTTGCTGCTCAACAGTATTGCAAACCCAAACAAAAGAAAATGCATTCCACAAAGACTCCCCTGATGCCTTTGTTTTGTCTATCGTTTGAACAAATCATCGCGATGACTCGATAATTAACAAAACCCAAAGAACACAGAGTGAGAGAGAGAGAATGAAAAATGTCAAGAAGGCAAAAGTGAGAGCACGCATAAAGATACATACGTCCTTGTCATCTCGGGTCATCCCGCTCAAGGAAACGCTTCAAGATAATTCCAGTTTTTGTTTTTAAGAGAACAACAAATATTTATAATGTAAAATAATCTCGAGCCGGAATTTTTGTCAGGTCGTTATTTTTTATCATATCTTCTGTTCGCAGTGATAAATACTTCGTTTTTTCTTTCGAGTCTGGTGCACAAAACAATAATTTCGGTGATGATTTTACTCCGAGTCATGATGACGAGTGCGAAAATACGTATGTACGTATTTCAATGTTTTCAACAAGAACGGTAAAGGAGGAAAATAGATTGAACAATAAATTACTTTATTTCATTGATTTTTTGTACATTTTTCCTGATGATGAAAAATCAAAGTCATCCGAAATCCTATCCATCATGAAAAATCTTGTCAAAGGTCGGTCACATGGGCGTGAATGAAAAAGAGGAATAACGGTGTGAACAGCAATCTTTACGCCATATCTTATCAGATATATTTATTTCGCTTCGCTTAGCCACTTTCGAAAATGAAAATCTTATGAGGTACTTTCTTGAATGACACAAGGTTAAAAATTGTCGATATTCTTTTTATTTTTTCATACATTTGTTTATTGGTTGTTTGAAAACACATACATGCTTTTAAAATAAAATTCAAGAATGTTATTTCATATTTTTGTACGTTCGTCCCAGAATGGAACAGAGAAATCCTTTTTTTACAAAATGGTGACAGGCTGAATTTGAATAATTGACATTTTGTGTACTTGTTCCCCCTTGTACGAAAAATTTATATTTCGAGAAAAAAAACAGTCGAATGAAAATGTGCACCGAATTTAAGGCGTCAATCATCGAATTGATGGTTATTGAAATATCGTGTTCACCAGTTTGAAAAGCTTGATTTATAAAAATCTCTCTGACGATGTTTATCATTTTTTCTATTTCTCGCATAATTTGTAAATGTTCTTAAAGAATCTATAAATATGTGTACAAAATTGCAGAAAAAAAAACACCAACTTTTTAAAATTAATTCTATCCTGGAATCGTTCTCCAGAAACAGAATCCGAAACATCGATCCGGTTTAATTTTCACACAGCAGTTGAAATGAACTTCCGTTATTCTTTTTCCAATGAGTTTCAATTCATTTCGTCAACTTCAAAATAGAGTTGCAGACGAGAGATAAATAACGACAAGATTCGAAGGACTCTGACAGTTGGTGACGATGTGGGCAATTTTGATTTAATCGACAAGCCCATGTACACGAGGAGCTAATCACTCACCTTTTATATATATAGAAAAAAAGCTGAAGGATTGGTTGAAACAACGAGGGACAAGAGTTGGAAGAATGAGGGATGAGATCGCTCTAGGACGTCAACCCTCTTATACATTGTCCTGGGCGATAGTCGAGGTCACTTCCGGGATTGAAGAGGGACTCTTTGTCCTTGAGGGGAAGAAAAAAAAGATAGAAGAAAACTGTCGCTCCGGGAAAATGACGTGGGCCAACGACGTCAAGGGATTTGAAATCAAACAGGCATTTTCCTCCTACTGCTTTTCTCTTTGTCGCCATAGCAATTCTGTCTCTCTCTGACTCATGGAAAAGCTCCGGTGGGTTGCCCAGGCGTGTCCTTCGTTTTCTACGCCCAACGAAACTCCACGTGGCAAGGTCACGACCCTATGAAACGCTTGTGCGTTTCATCCCCTTCTTGCGCGATATAATTCTGCGTTGCGTAGAACCGTGTCGAGGGAATTGAACTGACAAACTGAGAAGTGGGAAGGTGAAAAAAATAGATAAACATATATATGTATGTATATATGTATGAGTGGAGGCGAGTGACCCCGAACGGGAGAAGAGACGAAAGGAGAAGAACTACGATGGAAAATTCAGAATATACATGATGCGGAGGGAGGGCAGAAGGAGGGGAAGGAAAAAAAAGATTGTGAGTACAGACAGAGCGAATTCTTGTACTTAACAGGAGGAGGATTCTTGTACACCAACAGGCTTAAATTTACGAGATACACGGCCTTCGGGCACCCTTCGCTGAAGGGTGAGGAAAAAAGTCAGTACCGTGCGTGGGCCACCCCGAAATATTTCTACGTTTCTCCAAATTTTTCCTTTCTCTCACTTTCTTTTCCTTCGTACCATCTCTTTCTGCTATTTCTGTCCTCCAAGGGAAAAGCAATATGTATCCAAAAATATATTCAACAGAGGGAAGAGACGGAAAACGACGACCTTCTAAGGGCGAGTGAATTAAATATGGACCTTCTTTTCAGATATTCAATAAATTTCAACCAAAAAATCTACTTCGTGCAGTTTCTCATCATCAACATTGTGTATTATCAACCATTTCGAAACATCACGCGATGTATGTTTTTTTTTTCTTTATTTTCCATGTGATAATGATACTTTTTTGTAATGAGAAGAAAACCAATGGCTTATACTTCGAATAACATATTCCACCTTCTCTGCCTTTTTTCTCTCTGTATTTCGCACAGATTTTCCTGCTTTTTTCGAACAACCTCGAAGCGCGTAGAAAAGGTTCATGGCCACGAGATCCCCTCGGACGAAAAAAATCTTTCCGAAAAGTCGATTCTCAACAAGACCAAAACCCCTCTGGCTCTTCAGCTTCCGGTTCGTCCTGCCACGTCCTCCACTGGAATGATTCCAAACACATATGCTGTTGCGTCAATTTATTGAAATTCTATCTTTGTTATTAATTTCATGTTAAATTATAATTGCGTTGGAAGGATTTCCGATCTATTTGTACATTCGAATGACAGCGATGTATACAATTTGGTATTATTCGAATACTCAAATTCAATGTCCGCCTTTCGAGCCGGAGGATACGTCGATTGATCATTATAATTCGGAGAATTTAGACTTCCGTGACATTTGATCGAGTCGTTCAGGGACAAAAATAAAGTATTTATAATCGAAATTGTATAAAAATATATGTGCGCGAACACCGTATTTCTATACATGCATGAAAAATATAAATATCGTACCATAGGATCGTGTAAAAAACAAGATCGTGAGTTTATCGTTGACTCGGACTCATCATCTGGCAGCCGGAGCCCGAAACGCAAAATGGCATTTTTCTTTTTTTTCCTTTCCTCGGATGAGTCATAACACACGACCTTGAAGATATCGTGTTAACACGTCGCGACGAAACATCGTTCCATTTTGGGCACAACACTTCTGAACAGTCAACTGACCAGATATATATATATATATACATTCAGCAAATGCTAACAGACAAAAGGTCATAACCGGTAGAATTAGAAACCTCGAGAATAAAGTTTTCAAACGTGTTATCCAAATACGTTATTATGAAGATATTGTGTGATTACTGAGACACTACATTGACGAAGTAACTTTTTGATTTTTTATCAGATGAAAATTCGTCGTAAAAACAAAGTAAAAAAGAAAAAATGTTTCAAATTCTGATAAAATATCTCGTTCTTTATCACGAATCAATAATGCGAGTAAAAAATACTTGTCGATGAAAGCCCGATCTAATGAAAAATAAAAAATAAAACATGGAATAATATTATTGATGGTGAAGGTTCGAGACGCGTGAGAAATTGGTGCATAAGACGTCAAAACATCGCTATCGAATGACGAGATCTTATCGTACATTGTTTTTATCTGCATCGTTGCAGCCAAAATTCTTGAGCACACATCATAATACGAAAAGGTACGTACACGATACGTTCGACGAATGGTGAATTAACCCAGGTCGTGGATTCCTGGAATGTTTGAGAGATGAGGGGCGCAAGGGGAAGGGAAGGCAGGGGAGAAGGAAATCTACATTGGCAAGATAATACGTGGCGGTCATTCAGCGGTCGTCTGGGCACGAAAGAGCGACCGGTGCATCGTTCACTGGACCGAGAGCACGTCAACGACGATGACGATGACGACAACAAGACGGCGAAACGGATCGGGGGAGAGGGAGAGAAAGAAAAAAAAAAGAGAGAGAGAGAGAGAGACGGAAAGACGAGCGAACTCCAGACCAGACGCGCCTGTTTACACCAGGTTCGTTTCTCGATACACAATACCATTTTTTCAAGGCCACCTTGACCTTCGCAGATTATGGAGACTTTTTTGGAAGGTCAACAAATACATACATATTTATTTGAGAGATATCCTGAAAAATGGAAAAAATAATTTTAATCAATCTTATCAATTTTTCATTTATCAACAACGGGTGGTAGAAAAATATATGACGACTCGTCATAAGCTTTCAGTTTAAATCGAAAAGTTCGAAGTACCTATCACGCACATTTATTTGTTTACACATTCGAGAGCCATTACGCACAAAATTAGCTGTCCATCATTTTACTACGAAGGAATAAATAAGTGTAGATATATATTGAGTCGTAAAAATAAAACGTGGCCTTAAACTTCGAAGCTTCTTGGTTCATTTATTTAACCACCCACGATCATCGCTCTGCGTACGTGTTTATACGCTATCGACCCACGTGTGCGTGTGTTGAAGCATTTTTTCGGCCACGAGCTGCTTTACATATATATAGTGCAAAGGTGGATCAATGACTCGTTGTTTTCGACGAAAATCTTCCATAAAAAAACCTCCCTCTCAGAGCTAGACGAAGTTCAAATGATTTTTTTTTCCTTCCTAAACGTCCAGGCTAGTTATCTATGACATTCTGCCTTTGCTTTAAATCGTGTATTAATTTTACCGATATATATATTTTGAAAATGGTGCCTGCCTAATTAATTACGATCTTTGAACTTTTTCCAGCATTCTATTTCCATGACGGAAAAAATTAGTAAGACGCACTTCGTGTTGAATCATTTTTTCAAGTCTTATTTATACACTTATTTATTTTTCTTTGAAACTAATACTTAAGCGCGAGTTTGCTTGATCATGTAAAGGCTGAAATTTCGTGGCAACTGAGAATAGTAAATTCGAGGTTAAATCGCGTATAAATTTATTCCAACACTCGGGCAAACGTCTCGATGATATAAACCGACCTCGACCTCGAGAAACGTATGATAATCATATTTTTATGGCCACATGTATATCGTGCTGTACATTCGAACAAATAGGTATCGCGTAGATCGCGTTTAATTTTGAGGTGAACAGGAATAATATGTCGTATTCCTTGCTTCTGCCTTGAGTCTTTGAAATCCTTTCTTTTGCCTCTCGCCCTCTCTCTCTCTCTCTCTCTCTGTCTCTCTTCTCTCTCCGTCTTTCGGTCAACCCGAGTCGGACGGAAGCGTCGAGGTCAAATCTCTTTCAAGTCGCTCTCCTCTCGCTCTTACATTTGTATGGATACGTTTTTTTTTCTTGTTTTTTTTTTTAGTCGTTTAGAATACCTCTACCGTATAAAATGTTGAGGTGAGCCGGAATGGAATATCGCGTTCAGGGTTGCACGATCGTCTCTCTCGAGGTTCGTTGTCGGCAGGGACCTCACAGAGAGAATGTTTTGCAAGGTGACAATGTTGGGAGGAGCAAGTTTAGTTGAGGTCAACCCCGAGTACAAGAAAAAAAGAAGGGAAAATCCTCCAATTCTATTTTTCTTTCTTATTTTCTATAAATGAAAAATTTTAAGTGTAAATTGTTAAAATTATCTGTAATACAGTAATCAACTTAAAATTTATACAAGTACCCACGTTTTTTTTTTTTTTATTTATTAAGCAAATTATTATAAGTTAATGTCTCGATATTGCACAATATTCGAATTCCAAGCTTATTCAAAAATATCCAGACAAATTGAGCCTCACTGGGTTATACATGAAACTACAAAATGTTCTTGATAACAATTAATCAGAAAAATATCTTGCGTGGTCAGATTCCTATCCTGACTGCGAGACATCTTGAGTATCGAGCTTTAAAAAAAAAAAAAAATACGTCGGATACGTAATAGAAAAATGATTTAATACTCAAAAAGTTTAAAAAACAATTATGATGAATTTCTCGAAAAATGTTTTTAACTTGCATTCATGTGTGTCAACATCGTTCTAATTATTCTACGACTGGGAATACGTTTTAAGAATATTGATGTTCAATTTCTTTTTATCAATATTTATAACAATAAGTATTTACAGGCAGTTGAAACACTTCAACATAATTTTCCGACAATAATATCATTAAAGTATTAATTTGAATAGTACATTTGTTGATATTCTACAAGTGGATTTATATATTATTTAAGATCAAAAGTTCGTAAATGCCAACATTTATTTCAATATGTAATAAATGCCCAAGGACAAAGGATAAATCGATAGGTCTTATCGCATCAACATTATCGGTCTATCGATTCCCCATACACGTACGTTTTTTACGTGCAAGTGTAACAGTTTTGTTCGCTATATATTTATAACATGCGAACGCGATCTTTTATCAGTCAAATGTGCGTATGTGTTTCGCGTTTATACTTAATAGCCCATTTCGTCAGCGCGACTATACGAAATACGCGTCAAACATATTATTTTTATACTATTCTCAACATCGCTTAGAATTTACGAAGCGAAATAGCACATAGCTCGGTTTACCAATTCAATTTCATTAAATCTATTTCAAAGATAATTGTTTTTATTTTTACTTATTTCGATGAAAAAATTCAGACTTTGCAATGATAACGTGAAGTGAGCCGAGGGCTCAGCTAATAGAATGAATTTCGATGGAATTATGCGAACAATGAAATATCGACTTTCAGGGGACCTTCGATGATCCGTACACATCCTCAACGAATAAAAAAAAAAAAGACACAGAAATATGACGTAATATTTTGACCTTCAACGTGCTAAGTTTCCGCATCACATTTTTGACGACACGTGCGCTCGTAAATGTAGACACAAAACTTGTAAATTCCAAGATTTATCGTTTATTTTTCTTCCATACCGTCAAATAACACCTCCAGGAATTTAAAAACGCATGTATGACAAATTTAGAGGGTATTTGTGTGATTTTTCGATCGACAGCACCAACAGATAAACTTGAAAAAAAAAAAAATAGTTTACATTTATATATCTTACTGTTGACTCATTTCAGGGTCACTTGAAATCATGCGTCGTTCAATATTGTATTTTTATCTTTG
Source organism: Campoletis raptor (assembly GCA_948107755.1). NCBI lineage: Eukaryota > Metazoa > Arthropoda > Insecta > Hymenoptera > Ichneumonidae > Campoletis > Campoletis raptor. Next base: position 14,508,735 of record OX403628.1, on the reverse strand, counting down.
CCAATTCTTTCCAAGACCAGAAAGTTCCGAAAAATTCGAGCAAAAAAATGTACGCTTCGAACAACCGGTACTGCGTAGATAAATAGACAAAACTGGAGTCTTCCGATCCATCTTATCGACCCCGAGTTTAGTAACGTTAACGTTCGGAGAAAAATGACAAGGACGTGGGAGTTTGGGGGATAACTTAATTCGAAGAAGTCAAATGTGGGAAAAAAGTTGAGAGATCTCGTATCTCATCTGGTCGAGCGCATCTTCCGTTCTCATTCGATCGACATATTCGCTATACCGCGTAGGACGAATCATTTGATTATTTATATTCGCAGAAGGATCATTTTATTATTTCAAAACTATTTGTCAAGTCTGACGAAGATCCGCAGCGGACTAAAATTTTGATTGAAAGTTTGATAAAAACGAAGAACGCCGTATCGCAGAAAAATTGACATTACCTGTGAACAGACGAAATTTAATTAAACGGCTTCACGATAATCATGATGATAGTAGTGTCAGTAATATTAGTGCTATGTGGAAAAACAAGAGAACTGATAAGAGCTGATAAAATTTTGGCCTCTTTCCTCGTATTGATCCCTCATAATATAATCCGAAAAATATCATTTCTACGAAACAAAAAAATAAAACCAGTCGAAAGATCAATGACCGAGGTTTCGTAATAATTAGAGAAATCATGTTGAGAGATACATTTTTTCGGATCTTTGTGTATTCGGGGGGTATACAAGCGCCACTGATAGTTCCTAACCATTGACGCGATTAGGATGTTTGTCGTGAGTATGCACGACGCCAATAAAATTTAAAAAGAGATGCAAAATGGAAGACTAAAGCAAACGAGGAAGAAAGAAACAGAAAAGGAGAAAGAAATGATGGTGATGATGATAATAATGATGCTGATGATTATCATTATTATTATGACGGTGATGATGATCACTCAGGTCACAATGTCCGTTATACCTCTGAACAGAAGCACTCTAATGTCGTCCATCATTGTTGAACGCCTTCGAATGCACGCTGGCTGCAACTATCGACTAGATGGAGCGTCATCATCACTCCGACGATTACTCACGATCCCGTTATCCTCTTATACACCTCTATACCTCTCTCTTTTCCTTTTTTTTCTCCTTTTTTTTTTACGGCGCTCGCGGCACGACCAGAACGAATGTATACGTAACTGAAGGCCCCGTAGTCTCTCGGGTGGGCCCGACTGACTTTCAAACGAATGAAATAATATACACGCCTGCCCTGACTCACTTTGCCACTTAAACGTCTTTATTTATGATCATTTTTTCACGCTTACGTCTCGAGATTTTCGATAATTTTTGGACATTTGTCGCCGTGTGGTCCAACCTTTCAAACGATTAACATGACTTTCACGAGAAAAGACGATAAGAGAGTAATTAATGCATGCTCGATCAGAAAAGATTTTTAGAAGTTTATTACGTCGCACATAAAATCCGTAAAACTAACAATGGACAAAAAAAATTGATAAAACTCATTATCACGTGGATCCACAAAACGATTCACGTACAAATTTTATATTTTTAATTTTCAAAACCGACTTACATGTGAATTCGATGAAATTTCGTTGTTTCCGAGATCAATAAGCGTCAAAACACGGTATGTTCCCTTCTGAGGGTCATCGGATATAAATAGAGAAAGGGATTCGAAAGAAAAAAGAGAAGAAGAATACGAGCTCGTCTGCACGTATATATATATAAATATGGATGGGGGAGTAGCAGTAGATGATTTTCTCGTTGCTTGTGACCACAACGTTGAAGGAAGGAAACGTTGGATTTAACTGTACCATCCATCCAAGGCTCTAATTTTTCTCCGGTCTGTCACTCAGTCGCAGCCCGTTTCATTCTCACCACAGTCTTACATCATAATGTGCATAGAACAGACGCTCATGAATATTTTTCCCGAGAGTTCATAAACCTCCACCATCATCTCCCAACGAAAACAAAAAACAAAAAGAAACGAAACATTTTTTTTTCGAAGGTCGTTGCTCCACATACGTGAAAGTACAAAAATATCCACGTCCAAGTTTACAACATCACGCAGTACGTCACAACCGTTTCTTTTGGAGTAACAAACCACCGAGTACATTATGGAGTACGTAACGTGTTTTAATTTCCATCAGCAGGACGATAAAATGATTGATGATAATTGAAGTGTCCAATTGGCAGGCATATCGGAGTCAGACAAATGATTCTTTCGTATTAATTAATATATAGATATTATATCCATATATATAAAGATATATTTATTATTTGACGGAAGGCTGTCGCGTGTTGAATTTCGAGAGAGCGATAAAGAAAGTTATTAAGACACTTTGATATATCCATGCGTTACATAGATATAGATATAAATTTATATACAAAAGTAATTTGATAAAGCGCTCCGGTTGGCTAAAATGATAAGAGAGCAAGAGGCAGGGCAGAATATTCGCACCAAAGGCTCTCTTAGCAGCGATGACCCTGAAGGTTCAAGAGCGCACAGTCGGGTGAATGGCCGAGAGTACTCTCGCAAGAGCTCAAGTGAATTCACCCGCGTGTTCTTTATACTTATACATATATTTCTATACGTTTATATGTATATCTATATACAAATCATATAAACGCGTACGAACATGCCCTCGATTATTATTCAGCCTGATGAATCTAAATTATACTCGAGGGACAATAATCGAGCAAATATTTCGAGAGGATGGATCATGATCCTTTGCGGTCTTAAAGGTCGAATATTTTTTATTCATTTTTTCTTCTTCCCGTCCAATTGCCTTTCATGAGCCTTTTTTTCGTCGCCAAATGCTTCATCCTATCTTACTCTTTTGACTCGATAAATACTCCCGCAGTGGTACAAACAAAAGAACAACGCTGAGCAACAATTATTGAGTCATTTTAATACGATCGTTATTCATGAGCGAATTTTTCAAGTCTCCAAGGCCATTCGCAATTGTCTTTGGAAGTCAGTTTCAGACGTATCGCTCTATGCTTACTTCGATCGTTTTTTTTTTTTGCTCATTTATATGGAGGGCTTTCGACCTTGGGCCTTTGTCAGCATGCCGAACTATCTGAAAATTGAACACGTGCGTCGCGAGGGTCGAAGCCCCTTCGTATCGAAAGACACCGGCTCACGTAGTCGTTTTCCCAGTGAGTTTGATAGCGATCAAAAACTGACAAATAAGATTTTTTTTTTTCCCCAGTTTAGATACTTTATTCGCTTTTCATATTTTCACGAAATACAAGAAAAATATTACAAATTATTTCTTTGATATTTAAACAAAAACTGAAACAACTTTTTAATTATTCTATTTCCAACAACCAAGATGCCAATTGTTTTTCTAATGATTGTTTTTATCCTAGCTCTTCTACGTTTATTTTTACAATCGGGGAAAGCCGAAAAAAAAATAGCCCAAAAGCTTTCAACGATTTATTGGTCGATTCTATTTCCGATGACATCGTATTGTGTATTGTTTCGTTTTTATTTGTTTATCATTTTTATAGCTGTGATAAGGATTTTTAAGATTTTACACAAGAATTTCAAGAAGTTTGTCATTTTTACGGTTTTTCTTTTTGTTTTACGTTCGTGTTTCGAAAAAGTGGGAAAATATTTGAACAAACGAATCGTTTCCATACTTCCACATTTGATTGATTTAGTTGACGACAGATGTAAAAGAAGTAGTAATTTTTTTCACACCATACTCTCTCAATCGAGCTACGTGGCTAATTTTTCAAAATCATCGATTTCACCTCTTGGAAAATAGATTGCTCGACTTTCGACTTTTTCAAATGATGCTGACGAATTACTCCAATGTTTCGAACCCCCGATCGTGCTCCACAAAAGCTATTTTCTGCGATTAGATACTCATTCGTCTCACGTGTGTTTATTTTTCTCTCTCCTCCCTCTTTTTCAACGATTTGCTGCTCACGCGCGTTATAGGAACGGTTCAAGGTTCGTTCATCGAGCACACAAACACACCCACACACACTGACACACACGCACTCACATGTGTATTCAGCATTTATAACTATATGGGAATATATGTGAGGTATTCCTGTATAGAAATTTGCTGCCTGCGTCACACGTTGACTACCGAGGTCCTATCAATAAACGACAGTGTCAAGACCACAAGGTCTTGGCTAGAGTTAAAATCGTTTTTCCGCTTCTTCGTTGCTTATATATCTCACACACGGACACATACGCACCATGTTCAACGTTATCACTTCCCTCTTGGTATTTTTTTAGCTGATCATTGCTTGCGACGTAAAAAAAAAAAATATATAAATCAAACAGATATTTTTAATCAAATTTTTTCGTATTTACATTTTATTCATACTGACGCGATAAAAAAAAATCTCCGCTTTGAAATGTATTTCAAACTTCTCACGTTTAAAATTTACCGTCCGGCCGTGTTATTATTTTAGCCAATCACAAAATGAGAATGATAAATTGAAATTGTTCTTCTTACTCTTTTAGCCGATTTTTATGTCGATTTTTGTTCCTTATCTTGATTTTTATACAAATGATATCGCGGATCAATGTGTTCGCTTTTGTTAAGTGAATGTAATCGGAACATGCGAGTGTTCGGCGAACTCACATGTCGAATCGACGGAATTCAGATTTCAAAAGATGATGGAAATTTCCGGGAGTTACTCCAATGGATTTAAACGAAAAGAAGACGGAGGAAAAATCTGGAAGTGAGAGGAACTATACGTGTTGTTGTTTTTTTTTCTTTCTTTTTAATTCTCGTGGAGACGAGGCTCTCGAACCGAACTATACAAACATACGTATATTTATGACGCAAGGTACATTTGTTAACGAAATAGCGCGTGTTCGATTAACCAAACTCGATGACGTCAGTGCTGATGGATTCTTCTCGGCGCGTTGACCTCATTCATCTCATCGAAACTGTCCCGCTGTGCGTCTTCCTATCGGAAGAATGAAAAAAAAAATCTATTACGATGTCTTATTATGTCTACGTGATAAATGACACACGAATCCTGATGAATTCATTTTTTCTTCGAACCTCTTTTTTCATTATTTATCTCATAATAGTTTATTGCGTTATCTCATCGAAACCTTTGTCTTATCGCAAGGTTTAGAGATTACGTTATTTTTAACTAGTCTTTTTGATTGGTGTTCCTGTATCCAAAAAAAAAATCGTTTTAAAAAACCTGAATGTGCGTTCAAGATATTGAATTCGACGAGGGTCTTTTTGATTATAAATTTGAAAAATAACGAAGAGGTACAAATGTTCGGCAGTCTCAAGGATCAAAATGAACACGTAAATTCAACTTTTCCTTAAGCAGCAGAACTCAGATTTTAGACTAATCTGTACGAATCATTATGCAAATGATTAAGAATCATTTTAATAATTCTGGTAAAATATTTAACGATGATATTCTACGTATGAACATATAATATATTTAGTCGTCACGTTATATGCTTGAAACAGATATATTTACATCCGTGATTAATATTTTCTGTGCCTACACATTAATTCTCGGTCAGCGACCGGATTTCGATGAAATCGAACGTCGTTTCTAGAGAGTTCGTTGAACTCATTATCCAAAGGATAACTTGTGATAATATTGATCGATTAACGATGGGGCTGAGATTTGATCGTAATAAACTCGACACAGTTTTTTTGTCTTATCGATGATACTTGAAAAAAAAATCTCCTTCGAAACTAAATCGTAACTTGAGTTGGAGTTACGAGAATTCTATATTTGTATCCATTTTTTCATGAACAGAGAAATTAAAGATCTTTTTTTTCGACAAGGTTGCTTCAACCATATTCTTCAGTTTTTTTTTCGGAATTTTCATTTGCAATGTCAATAGTAACAGATGGAATAATGCCTCGTCACATGGAGTAGTAGGTCGGACCTGGCAGTCGTCTAGGATCGCGAGAAGGAGAGGCGCTCGATAGGCCCCGACAATCTCTGGGCTGTTTGGTGCGCCCTAACGGTTCATCCTCGTCGTCGTTATTTTTCCCCTTCCTTATCGTTGCTAAGCTCGGTGGCAACGGAGAATACAGAGTTCATTGCACGTAAACGAAAGAATGAAAATAACGAAAGGAAAACGAGAAACATCGAGCTACAGGGGTTCGGTACAGTTCTAATTTCTCTCATGACCTCGAAAAGGTTCGAGGACCCTGAGCAGTTGCAACATTCATCGAGCTCACAATGTAACGAATATTGCTAAATTCTGGCCTGTGAAGATAATTCAATAAATTTCGAAATCAAATCCAACTGAGGATCTCGAATTTGCGTAAATACTGAAACATCAAGTTAATCGAAAGAAAAGATATTCACATTCGTTCCACACACTTCGTAATCATCTCATGTGAAAAAATAAAAGTGAAAAAAATGCGAATAATTTACTGTGGTCGTTTTTTGCGAGAACACGTGCCATCGCAAAGTCGTGGTAGCTGGCAGTTGGTTTATAGAACTTGGTAAAATCAATTTTTATTTTATTTTTTAATTGAGTATTCTTTTGACCAGGGCATAACGCTTTATCTCGATATGAGTCACGATGAGGATGACTGGTACGATTGGAGTTTAAAACAGTCCGGGCGTCGAGTGAAAAAAGGGGTTGCGATTTTTAGATCTGGGGGAATCGTTCTGTATTAGTCGACATGCACGTTATATATCGTTGTTCCACTTCGAGGACGCTTGGATTGATGTGTATGTGTGAAGAGTACGAATGTATGCCGCCTGTGCTTCGTGGCGGTCATTGACCGCGTGTCTCGTGAGTCGAGCGTACATTCTCTATACATGAATAATTTCAAATAAATGTATGTAGTGTATTACGGCCTCACGGTAACCGATATTTTTTATTTATTCGACGATCAACGAGCGGCATCTTCATGGAGCCATCCCCTGATCACTTTTCACCATCTCATCGCCAAATTTCTCGCGTTTTAATTCGATCGAAACTACTTGTCAAACTTTCAATGCCGTCTCGCCCATTGAGCCGAATTAATTACATCATTCTATGCAGCATTCGTGCAGACGCGTCATATTTCACCCACGCACACTCGAACCATATAATTCGTCGTACTTTATTCTAGATCGGGCGAGAAAAAAAAATTCGAGTGAGATTGTACGTCGATCAGGCAACTTCGGTGGAACGACGATCCAATTTTTCAGTCAGTCAACATTAGTAACAGCAAATTATTCCGGCTTTTACTAGGAAAAAACTGTTTATTTTGTTTCGATGAGAAAAAGTTACTTTAATCAATGATTTCTTCATCATTTTATTTATTAACATCGAGCGTGGGTTTTTTCGGGTTGCGCACTCGTTACTCGGTCGTGATTCTCGTAACAGTATACTCGCAGTCAGAAGTGCGTAATGATCTTTGCGGAGGATACTTTGTAACAAGGAACATATAGCCGTTATGTATATACAGAGCATGGAAACTTTGAGGTAAAAATGAAGATTGATATGCGGGATGTGTTAATCGCGAATAGACTGATTGGAGATGAGATTGAAGTGCGGCGAAGAATAAAACGTACTGTACATTTCAACAAACATGTGAATATGTATATATATTGCATTTCTCGTTGCACCGTAACCGCGGAAGATGGACGGTGAATACAGCTCTCGGAGTTCCCTGCTCGGGAATCCGCGGGTCGTCGGTCATTGCCCCACGAAGTACAAACACAACATACAAACAAAGAATAAAAGAGAGACGGGAAGATCAGTTGCCTCGTCTGCTGTTCCCTGCTCGAGCTTTTTCCTCTCGCTCCCGTCCTCTGCTTTTCCTTTACTACTATCTCGTACTTATAATTGTCGTATAATAGTACCAGCAGTCATTTGTCGTCACCTTATCTTGCCTGAAATCCAACGGAGAGCAGCGAAATCTCGTATTTTACTTTCGGTGGTCCACTCTTTTCTTATTCCCTCAGACTTTAATCTTCTACTTTAATTTCTCAACTTTCTCAAGACAATCGTTCTATCCTTGATAACGATAAGCAGAAATTGTTGTCATTTACCAATCCGAAAAATATGATAATTTTTTTCAATCCTTTTAAAGATTTTGCCACTTGAAATAATTGTACTGTCGTGTCAAGTAGGGCATGAGCAATTTTTTTCGACTCCATTTGATTCGCCCTCCTCAATTTATAGCAATAATATACTGTGTATATAGACATTAATATATATATATTTGGACAAATTTTCGAGATGTTTGTGTACGAAGGAGAGGTCAAAGGTACAGACGACGAGGAAGCTTCGGGATAAATATCAGTATAGCATCATCGATATTAGCTGCCGAATTACACATTCGATGTGTACTCTGTGTCAGAATACACTACACGCAGACACTTTAATAAATATGTATATAAATTCATTCACGTATAGGCATAGATCGTGTAATATACGAGAAAGAACAGCGACAGCCGAACGAAGCTCTCTCATGAGAGCTCAAATGTGACCTAATACGGGGCCACTCACCTTCTCCTATCCCGCAATATGTATGTATACATAATGTGAGACTATATAGACACAGTCACAGTGAAACGGCTCACCATCGTCATCAACGCAATCCCTAGGTTCTATTTGTGTCTCGTTACTTCCGAACCACTCTCGCGTGTTTGCTTCATATCCAGCCTCTAGATATATATTTATATGCATTTGTATCTATATGTCGTTGTATGTGTATAATGACATGCGTAGATACTTTGTATACGCACGAAAGCAAACAGTAGGCTCACCAATTTGTACCCTTCTCCCATAGCGATTGGGCTTTGAACGTCGATACTTCTAGAAATTATTTTTTGCTACGCAACTCGAAATTCAAGATTTACAGTTTGTTATTGTGTTGATTACTTGTCAAAAGTATATAAATGCTTCGGGATAATATTCATCATTGATTTTTTAAATAGTGTCCACTATTTTTATCTCATTCTTACTTTTTCTGTACTCGAAATTGACATCGTATAACATTTATGTTGAAACAATCGCAACAATATTAATCGGTAAGAGATTTATGATCTTTATCTCGTTTGATAGAGGATTAATCTTTGAAGGACAAACGCGCGCACTTGAGGGTTATGAAATTAAGGGCAAATCGTTGTACAGGTTGTTATTTATGGTATTTGTTTATCGATTATTTCCACCTGTTACTATACGATTTTGCGCACACATGATCGATGATTGATGAAAGAATTGAGCATAGGAGGCAATTCAACTTACAACAATGCCACATTGATAAGAGAACTTATGGGATTCCACTTTTCGCTCCACGTGCTGTAAACATGCGTCAATGTAAGACCTTCGAGGTTTGTTTACAGTGTGACGTGTTAGAGAAATTTGATTCAGAATAATCGAACCAATTTTACAACCATTCGAACTCTTTCTTGATCAGCGCTAGGAATTCACTGTTATGATTTTTTTTTTCTTGACGGTTTGCACATTTAACAGTGGACGAAAAAATAATGTCACGTATTTATTGAAAAGAAGTGAGAGGAATATGGATTTTGTTAAAAGAAAAAATACTCGAATGTAAAAGTGTATCGTTTATATTTTTTGTTATTCTGATAAATTGATTTCTTGCACGATCAGGAAAGCCGGTCAATTAGTATCGATCAATGCTTTCCGTGTTTTTTTTTTTTAATTATTTTGATTTGTGCTTTTTTTTTCCAAGCTGATTAATTTCTATCAACTTAGAAGAAGATGAAAATGGAGCAGCAGCTCAATGAACTTTGGAGGAGGCGTTCGATTCATATCGAAAGTAGTTTGCAAGAATGCAGATCCCGTACAGTATCGCGGAAGAGATTTTAAACAAAGCGCAGTTGGGGAAGCACATGTCGAAAAAAAAAGTCTTTATACATGCGTATTTCGAGTTTAGGCAATGTGTTCTTAGTGTGTCTAAAAATAATTAGACACATTAGGTTAGAAATAGCGACGTCGACATAGAGCAAAAGAGAATAAAGCGCACCGGTCCTTACGGTATTCACGTGAGGAGCTCGCCATTTTGCCCTACGTGTGAGACCACTATACGTAGTGTGTAAAGTGCAAAGAGAGAAACGCAGCAAAAGATGAAAAGCAGAAGGAGAAGAAGAAGAAGAGCGAGTATGACGAGAAACTGAGAAAAGAAGAACGCACTGATGCATCAGAGCACTCCAAGACGATGAATTGAGAGAGATAGAGAGCGGGAGAGAGAGAGAGAAAAAGAAAGAGGCAGAGCGAAAGAAAGAGAACAGAGGCTGGGCTCGAGCAGTCCATGAGTGCCGAGGCAACGACCCCTGGCACTCTCTCGGCCCGACGCCCCCGCGCGAATCTCCACCCGATCCGGGAACGGCGCACTTGCACTGAATAGTGAACAGGCCGTTGACATTTGACGACCCCGCTTTTATTTGCGTCCATATACGTTATACGTACACCCTCTTGATTCATACGAATAACGGAGTAATTAATAATCTATCAATTAAAATGAAAGACTGGATGGGAAAGTTCAAGATCCGTCTGATTAATTGTTTTACTTAAAAGTGGTACCAAATTTTGAAGGATAATTCAATTTGAGACGTATTTTTTTGAAATTTTACAACTGCAATTACTGCCGAGTTATTTGTAATTTTTCAAAAATAATAAATGTTTTGATTAAATAGTGAATGTAGAGGACTATTGATACCAATAATTCAAACAACTGTGATGAGCTGCGAGATGAATATGCAAAGTTACGAAAATACACGAAGGTTGTAAATGGTTTACGCAACAAGGCTATCGACCATGGTCGTAATATTAACGACGAGTGTAGAATTGAGAGTTATAGTGAAATTTCAAGTGACAACGCAGACGCTGGTCGTACTAAATGCTATATATACGTATATATACCAAAGTGTCCATTACATAAAACTGTTAAAAATTTTATGATCCTGAATCGCGTTGTGCGAACGAGCGTGTAATGTCGTCCTTGAGTGAAGAAGGTCTTAACGAGCTACGTAATCGTCTTTCATCTTTCTTGCTCCCGGTGAGCCACCACCGTTGGATGAGGTAGATGAGCGGTACTTCGGCAACATTTTTGAGCTCATGTACTCGTGCTAATGCATCACCTTTTTATAAATTTATATGATTCTTAAGTAATTCATTTAAGACAAAAAGGTTCATGACCTTAAGATACTCGACGAGGCGTTCTTTGTAGAGAATTTCTTCAAATTTTGAGGACACATTTGAAACACTTTTTGGAAACTAGGATCAAAATTCTAAAAGGATGTACGATCCTGTAATCAAAGATTCCACCTCATGTAAAACGCAGTAGAAAAAGTAGATTTAGCCCTTTTGTTCGTTATTACAGAGAAACATATGACGGAGTTTGTCTTAGAAAAATGAAAAAAAATTTACGTGTAGTTTCGGAGATACAGCTTTATAGATATGGGGAAGGTCGTATTTTCTCAAACTCTAAAATTCATAACAAACATTTTGTTCCGAAAGTTCATATTTTTATAATTCTACAAGGAAAACCGACATAACTAAATTATTCCGGAAGTTAAATCCTAGTTTTAAAAATATCTTCCGGAGCGTTAACTTTTGAACGTGACTGTGGAGTGACTTTTAAATTGAATAGAACGAGATAGTGCTTTAATATACAACTCAAAAGAGTGAAATTTTATTTATTCTTTTATATCCGATCAACCGTTCGATTGGCGAATGAATTTTAGCGAAGATAATGCATGAGCGAAACTCAAAACTTGTTAACAAGTCGAGTACGTGGTTGATACGAGTGTGTCGCGAATCGGAGAACTCCCAAACAACGGATGTATAACGGAACGTGATATTAGCAACCTGTGTCCATCACGTATACGCACACATGAATAAAAAAAAAAAGAAAAAAAACAGATGAAGGGGAAGTCGCCATTAAGAGAGAAAAATCAGTCGCGTTCTTTATCAACTGGAGACGCGCATTAGCGCGTGATAGGTGCTGGTGTCACAATTAGTAAACATTTTTCTCTCAACTGACGCTTTTGCTATCGCTGAGTGTCTGATTTCCTGTTATTTAGAGCTGTCACCGCTTGATACACTCAACACACATACGGAATACTTATACTTTCAAACTACACACGAAATGTGTGTGAGCCAACGATGAGAACAAATCGGCAGGTCGAGGTCACCAACGCAAAAAATAACCATTCGAAATCAAGGCTGTTAGGGTGCGGATTCAATTAATTTAACGAAAAAAGCTTGCTTCAATCAAAATAAATTCATTGATTATCTCACGACATTTAATTTGAACGAACTCAAAAATTCCACTAGTAAACCAAATACTTTCGTATTGTATAAATGTCAAAAAATTGTTATCTAACACAGTGGTTTAGGTTTGAAGATTTAAAAAAAGTGATTTTCTGTCATTTATTTTCAAGTGAAATGAATAATTCATCTTTTTAAACTCTTCGACTCATTTTCTTAGACATTTTGTCAATCTATGACTAAACATAGCAGGAAAACTATTCGCCTTGTGAACTTGAACCAAGTCTTATTATTTACTGTATTGACAAACGCCAAATAAAGTTTTTTTTTTTTTTAATCGTCACTTTTATGTTCCAACTGGTAAGTTTTCACTGTTTATGAAATTTGTCCACAGTTTTTGTCACTTTATTTCTTTATTATATTTCGATAAAAAATTTATTTAAATGTGTGCACAAGTTGAAAAAAATGAATTTCATTTTCCAGTTGAAAGAAAAAGTTCTTGGAAATCGCATTTTATTAACGCTCCGAATTAGAGCTCTGCTTTGATTAATATCGTTCGTCACTGTTCTTTGAAGTGGATTTGTCTTCTGGTAGAAGACAAAAGAAGAGAAAATAAAGGGAGATTGCTAATTCAAATAAATTAGATCGATCGATGTGAGTTTTCGTCAAGGACATTAGAACGATTTAACCGGAAATCATGTCGTTTCACATCTCCTTCGTATAAACCCTAATATTTTTGCTAAGCCTTTGAGCCCCTCCCCTCTCCCGATGCCTCTTCACCAAAGTACATGATACGTCGATCTTTTGGAGGCCAAAAGAGTACGTTCACCCCGTGTGTCGTTGGCACACGTTGGCATCTGTGTAATCTCTCCTCCCAAAGCACACCCTCGTCTCGTCACACGGATAAATCCATCCCGCAAAGTGCCTTTCGAAGATTCTCGAAGACAGAAGCGAAGAAGTATAAGAAAGCCAATAAAATGTGAGCTCGAAAGAGGTCTCGAACCTTCTTCCATCCATGTGGTGTACGTCAAGTAACATTTTTTTTCTGTTTATTAAAAATAAACATGGATATACGTTCACTCTACGTGTTTCAATCATAATTTGTGTGACGTTCGAATTAGCGGAAATTCGTGTGTTTAACTTTAAAGTGAGCATTGGTATCATACTTTTAAATAACCATCATATCTCATGCAGAAAATCTTTTTGACCTAATTCGAATCTTGGCAGACTAAGTATTTGTATATAATACAGACACATTAATTAATTACTCACATTAATTCGCGTGGAAAACGAGTTCGTTAACGTTTTATTTTTAATCCTTTCTTTTATATCAAGGGAGGAAAATTTTTGTGATGTTTTCGAAAAACGTCCCCCCCCCCCCCCAGCAATAATGAATAGAGTTGAAATCCCGCTGACACGTAGGTGCCATAGAGAACAGGCTGACAGAAGGAGAGAGGGCGGAAGAGGATGGTTGAGCAGTAGTCCAGAGTTTGCGCCACTTGGTCCGTTACCCATGACGTATATATATATTCTCTGGAGTATATAATATCATATATATTGTGTAGATAAAAGTTTTATACATACACGTGTACATACATTTGCGCCCGTACACGATCACTGTCGTCGGGTTCAGCGCAGAACTCCCCGGTGTTCTTGGTTCAAGGCTATCAAGCTCGGTCAAGGCCAAGCCCCTGCTCCTTTCACCCCCCTTTGCCATCGTTTATCCCTCTGCGCACCCCAGCTCGGAAATTTTCCTTTCGAGCTGTTTTCGAGGCTGTTCACCGCCCTCTCTCGCCCTCTTCTCTCTCCAGCATGCAGATTTGTTTCACGGAATTGTTTCCGGCTTGGCAAATTTCGTCCTGAGAATATTCCTCCCAACCTTCCGATCCTTTACTCAACCCCTAAAGCATACTCTAAGAATTGAGGAAGAAAGTCCATAAAATTGATTTATTTTTACGTTATTTATGAATGACGATTTTTTTATCCAATATCGCGAGTCCCACCAGTTATGGGGTTGGTTTGGGTCCCAAGGAATATTAATTAACACTCAGATAAACCGAGGTAGTCTTTTCTCGTGGGGAGAATGTAATTCAGATAAATGCCATGCTTCATACTTTTATAAAATAAAAATATTATATGGTCGGAAAAAACAGGAGAGAAGTCGTAAAGTTTTTAATGAAAATTGTGAAGTACGATCGTAACTCATGATTTAGAGACGGGATTCAATTTCCAAGGGATGAGAAAAAAAGTATAGAAATTTGGATGTTTAATGGTTTTTTCATTAATTTTTACATGCACCCATAAAAAAATCTATTTATCTTTACTAAGATCGTTGATTCGATTTTTTTTATTTGCTCTAACCAAAGTTGAATTTTTTACAATAGGGAAGCTGTATTGAAATGAAATAAATAATGCTATTCAAGTACGTTTTTCCGAACATCTGTTACCCAGGCACGAGGCATGAGGCATGAGAGAGACTTCTCACTATGATTGACAACAAAAAGTCACTGATGATTTTTTAAACTTACCCAGAATTGCAAATCCATGGAAATATTATTATTAAATAATAATATAATTGAACGTGATATAACTTTCATTATAATTGTTATTTGTTATTCAAGCTGATGCTCATTAAATTTGTTGAAACTTTTATTCTTATCGAAGACTAAAAAAACAGTAGGTTTTACATTGATCAAAAATATCGAAATATTGAAATCGAAGAAAATGATTAAAAAAAAAAATTAAATGATCTGGAGTAGCTCGTGAGACAAGGAAAATAATATTTGAAACAATTAAATGTTTTCCCTGGACGTGAGTAATAATGATATCTCATAGTAATGTTAAAATGTTATGAAATATATTATTTAGATTTATTTGTCAGACACGTTAATATACCGTTTCCAAGTCGCTTTTCCCCTTATTATGTATTATTCACCACATTCATCTGAAATAATGAACTACTTGGCACCGTTTTCATCTTCTGAAGTATAATAAAAAAAAGGGTTTTTGAAGTTATGGGAGGACTGTCCCATTTCATTTCGAAACCGCTGACTCAGAATCTTCGCAAAGTACTTCGCTGTGCCAACTGGGCCACGATTATGAGACTTTGTGAAACTTCACAAAAACGATACATTGAGGCATCTCGTCCAATTTTATTCGAATGTGAATGATTACTTTTTTTTTTTTATTCTTACATTTTGGCCAATTTAGTAAAATCGTATCACATCGATTTCTATATGTTGAATAAAAAAAATTCAAACAGAGCTTATTATTTTTGTTTGTACTTTGACTTAGTTAACTTTATATTCAAAATTAGACAATATTTCGTACACGTGAATATTATTTTACATCCAGCTAGAGGTCGAAATCGATTAACCCAATTTCGACGATTGTTTTATTATCAAAATCGTCACTATCAATCAGCAGTAAACACGGTGAAGCTAATACACGATTTATGATTGCGGGAACATCGATGAACGGAGACCTTCGTCTCCATGAAAGTCAATGTACGATAACGCGACATACTAATCATACATATATGTGTACACACCTACGTATAAATATTCAATAAACATATATAATGTGCGAACGAACGTATCTATATGTCTTGAATTTCGGTTATAAAGATACAAAAAAAAATTATTATCGCAGCTATCGCAAAGATAACCATATAGTTGTGGTTTAGTTATATTTAGTTTATAAATAACTGAAACGTATAAAAGATAAAATTACAAAATTGAAATATTATCTATTTAAAAAATCATTTCAAAACACCGCGTTCTCGCATAATAATCACACAGTTAATTATAAATTTATATAGTGTGAGTTTTATAGTGCAGAGTCGGTCAACACGCGTCTATCATTTTGTCGAGGGAGTCTCGAAATCTCAGTAATTGCGAGAATTAGTTTTCACGGTCATGTTGCCGAATGTTAGTAGAGGAAAGCGATCCACCCGGTCCACGGATGAATAATTGACAATAATTACGTACAAATTTTGAATTTTCTCGTGAAATCACTCCAGGTTTTTTCGATAAATAAAAAACATAAACCTTCAAGAAGAAAAAGAACAAAAGGAACGGGGTTTTTGAGACAACCATGTGGCCTTAATACTTATTTATGTTTGTTCGCGGTTCACATGGATAGACGAAATAGTCGTGTATCACGAATATGAGTCAACGATATGTGTATCAATGTTTCATAACTTCCGACACATATATTTTTATTTCGTTTTATTTTTCAGGGCTGTGGACGTCACAGGTCTGTGGCCTCGGCGAAAAAGAACCTTGAGCAAGGGTCGAACAACCGGATGATACATAAATATGTCTGAATAAGCCAGAGGCCCACCTTAATTCCATTAAACGCGATCTCATTATACTCCGATTCTTTGAGTTTGCTTGTTTGAATGAGCTTAAATAAATCTCTAACTATATAACTATTAGTAATATGTTTTTATTTTCTGTAGCGTTAAATTGCTTTTTCACCATCGATATAAAACTGACGAAATATTTTTTAAACCTCTCGTCGTATTTTTGTTTCGATACCCCATTCATTTATTTCCTTTTCGCTTAGAAGAATAATCGAAAACTGTTTTTTTCGCAAGTAATGGCGTTTGGACGAATCAAAACCAAATGCCCTTCGATCTCGAACGAAGATTTCCACAGAACCAGGCGTGGCTCCGACTTCCGTAATACAAATGTGTATATATCTATATATATTAATAATGAGATAACATCGAGAAGATTGTGAAATGTAGAAGCTTACGGCTCACATATTTCTCTCAAAGGATGTCCCTGGTCAATATCTCGCTCCAAAAAGCGACCTTGTAGAATCTTCCTCTTCCCATGTGTCTCTCTGTCTCTTACACTTTTCGTGCAATATTCTCAAAGTTTCGTGAGTACATATAATCAATGGTGATTCGTCCTTGATCTTTTCGTTCCTGGTTTCCGCAATCATGTTCTCGAAATTTCCAAAGAAAATAAACTCATGAGGAAACACACTCCAAAATATATAGACTTCGTTTACGAATTAGAATCATAAATAATAATAAAAATCAAACCAATATTCGAAAAAGGATTGATGGACATGTTACGAATAAATACAGACACAGAATAGTTTTAATTTAACTGTTTATTTTTATTTTGCGCCTATAAATTTTTTTATTTCGTCCAAATTCGTACGATCGTTCCATAACGTTATATATATAAATTATTAATTTACTTTATACTGAGAGAAATCTTTATTGGAATTTTCCTGCGACAAAACGATCGACAAATGTACTACATCGTCGCATTAAATCTCGGTTAATGTTTTAAACACTCGTTGCATCGTGAATTACACAGCACGGGCACATGTATATTTATGCACATAAAAAAAACACATGTATATATATGCATATAGCTGAATCGAAGGCGCACTGCTACAAGCGCGGAGCGAAGCGCTCAACTGACCTTGTCCTTGGGATTAATCTTTCCTCGTTATCGGACGACGTCGAGGCTATTGCTGCCGTTGCCATTCTGCCCCGTTGCGGTTAACGTCGGTCCATGTCTCTCTGATACTCACCAACTTCCGATTATTCCCACCCATCGCTTAGATCTATATATAAATTAATAAAAGTGGTTCTTCATGATTTTATTCATATTTGGATCGAAAGAAATCCCTCAAACCTGACCTCTCGAATTTCTGGAATGTACTTAAACCGGAAGAAAAAAACACGCGGCTTGAAAAATGGTCATATCATGAAAAATTTTCAACAATTCACGTCTCCAGTTTATCTCCCTGATTATTCATTCAAGTACTGTCAAATTTCGTCGTAAATAATTTTGTTTTTTTTTTTTTTTTTTTTTTCAACTAATAAATACTGTGACCACGTGACAAAAATCTTCATATAAATTTCAAATAAATTAATGTTTTGAGTTGGTACGGAAATTTTATAACTCGGAAAGTCGATCGAAGTCGATAAGTCGATCGAATAAATTTTTTGTTGTTGGAATAAAGTTTGGTGGGTTGCAAATGGCGAGGGGTACGTGTTGTGGAAAATGGGGAACTATGACCCTTTTGGAGCAAGGCTGGCTGATAATAATAATCATATATCTGACAAGAATCGAATGAATACAATCGATCAACTGAGTGGGAGGACAAGGGCAAAGACGCTTATTTACGTAATCGTCGTCGCGGTGTTCTCGTTCGTTCTTGAGCTTACACAACTCGAACACACCGTAGATATTCTTCGCTTGTACTCATTGTACACGATTCTTCCTTTTTCCAATACATTCATATATATATATTTAAACTGTCTCACATATTCGTTATTGGCATATGCTTTACCACATCGATACACGTACACACACCCGCGAAACGCTATCAATTGACCTAAATGACGTCCTTGTGCTTCTCCTTGCTTTTTTTCTGGTTCTCGTCCGTTCCATTTTTTTTTCTTTTATTCTCTTTTATAATTCGTTTCCACGCTTGCGTAATTGATGCGTCTTCCCATCTGTTTGCGTCCTTCGATCGAAGCTGATACGTTCTCGATCGTATATAATTAATCGGAATTTCGTACATCAAGAATTATTGCGAATATGATAATAAGAACGCTTCGGACTAAAAAATCGCGAAATTAATTGGCAGTTTATGAACTTCGCCCATATCGATAGTTCCAGCCAACACCAGTTTCGCATTCTTAACTCATTGTTCATTTTTTTTTTTTACATTTCCAACTATCAAATTATTTGCGTCTTACTATTTTTAGCGGCATTCATCAAATGAAGGAAAGAAT
This sequence comes from Campoletis raptor, assembly GCA_948107755.1. Taxonomy (NCBI): domain Eukaryota; kingdom Metazoa; phylum Arthropoda; class Insecta; order Hymenoptera; family Ichneumonidae; genus Campoletis; species Campoletis raptor. The sequence continues at coordinate 14,489,762 of OX403628.1, read as the reverse complement.
TAACCAAAGTTATCAATTTGTCTTTGGCGGGAATAATTGGACGATTAATGATCGTGGTGTAAGCTCGTGCGAACGAATCGTGACTCGCGCGACAATTCGCTGTCGCAAAAACAAGTTTTAATGCCGTATAATGTTTTACGTTTAATGTGATGAAGATCGTGTATAGATTTAACACATTCATTCAACGTGGACAGTTTAAGCAGATCATAGACCTGGAATTTTGCGAAGAGATAAATTTACGGAAATACTTAGAGTTGATTTGACAAATTGACAGAAAAAGAAAACGTGACCGGGAACTATTACGGTATGTTGGTTCGATTGCCCGTGACCACGTGGCCTTGTCCTTGCACATATAAATATATATGACAAGAACGGCGAGAGGCGCAATTTCGCGGCCACCAGACGGCGGTACGAAACCCCTTCCGCGAGAGACACCGCGCGACCCATCGTTTTCCATTTAATGTCACTCCGCTCGTACGTGCCTCTCGTTACATATGCGACATTACCCACACGCGGAGTAGCAAAAAAATACCGCAATAACGTAACAAATGATTTCGTCGATTATCGTCCACTTTGAAAAATAAAAAATAAAACATTCAGTCGAAAAACTACCTATTTTTATACATTGAATTAAAATATTGTTGAATGAGCAGGTTTCTTCAAAAGATTGACCATTTCATAGGATTTGAAATATACACTTTTCACATTAAACATTTTTTTAAAATTGAACATAATTTGACAAATAATATAATAATGTGAGTTATTATATTTTTTTAATAAAAATGTAAGAAAATAGAAACTTTTAGAAAATATGTTTAATGTGATGTTTGGAGTTCGATTCATAAAGATCTTTTCCATACACAGAGCTTGTACTTTTTATCGCTGTGTCTCCAAAACTAAACGGTCAATGTTCTTGATTTTTTTACAAAAAGTTCGTCATACGTTTCTCTGTGATTGAGGGGAAATTTTAAAAAAATCTGTAGAAAAATTTCAGAGTTATTCCGTGAAATGTGAATTTTTCCACTGCTGCCAAACACGGTGCAGAATTTCAAAAAGATTTGGCATCCCGTAGGCTAAATATTGGTAATGAAGAATTTTCATAATACAGTCCTGAATGTGTGCTTAAAATATTGAAAAAATCTGTAGAAAAAAGCTTTCGCGAGACCGCTATTTTAAATCGTTACGATTGAAATACGTTTGAATTGATAATCACGCGATAATTGATTGATCATACGTATAAATTATTCATCACTTATTTTGTTCTCGCCTATGAATAATATTATCATTGTTGATAATTGTTTATGGTCTAGTAATGTTGAGGAATACAAATTTGTGGTTTCCTCGACTCGATTAATTTCCGCTCGTGATGTAAAGTAACCTGGAAATTGACAAAGAATAACCATGCAGCCAACATTTTCTTTCGCGACGCAAGAATTTTCGTAGCTCATGAGTACAATGTCGTAACGTTTGACCAGACGAGAAAAAAGAGACAGAAATGATATAGAGGAGCTTAAAGAAAAAGAATGAAATGCAACGCGAAACTCCTGTAGATCACCTCGCGCAACATTACGCAATTTAGCGCTTTTTAACTGGTCGAGGATTCCCTCGTGCGTTAATATTACATATATGCCACGGACACGAGAGCGGATCGCATCACGAAAAGTAACAAAGAACACGTCGTCGCGATTTTCGCTTCTTTTATATCACTCGTCAAGGTCGATCAACGAGTACGAGATTCTCGCGGATCTGTCACTCGAACAATCTTTCAACTATGCGGGGCTTCAATTTCTGCTGAGACAAAAAATTTTAATCATATCGTGTTTTTAGATTTTTATTCCCCATGACCATATGATTATTACTTGTTTTCAATTTTGTTACGAGATTTATGATGTATGAGAGAACAAACGTTGAGAGTGAAATTTTATATTTAAAGAAAACAATTGTAGATTTGTGGAATTTTTCATTTAATCGTTGAATGGACAACGGATGCACAAATGCAGTGAACGTGGAGTATCCTTGAATGAGTGCAATCTACCGACCTCTCTCGTTGATGCTATCGATCGCGATAAATTTAAAAGCATAGGGTGGCGGTAAATGATTGATAAAAAAAAAAAAAAAAAAAGAGTGCGTATTAAAATATGGCGATACGTCGTTCCGCCTGAAAGCTTTCGTTGCCTCGCGCATTATAAATGTCTATACATATGCATAACCATGTCTACATATGCACTCTGGTCGGTACTGGTAGTGTCGTCGCATCGATCGACCGTCAAGGCTACTCCTCCGGGCAAGGACAAGGCCGTTCTCGCGGCTGACATTGCGGTCGCGAGAGTGCACTCTGCGCGCGCGAGCAGTGCCCGTGAGACTTCGAACCCTGCTGCTCCCGCCTTGCTAACCTCGTCAAAATATATGTATATTTTATTATACGTTCAAGTATACACTCCCGGCACATTCAAAAACACACACAAATACACACACACACACATTTAGTATTATAGAATCTACCGAGTGTTCCTAAAGTCAAGTTCCAAAACTTCGCGGGTTTTAACTCAATCGACAAATTAAAAAGAACAAAGATGTTGGTCGCACTTTTCTAATTGCCATCGCAAGGAAGGTCCATCGTGCGTTTAAACGAAAATGATTAAAGATTTTTCTCTTCAATTACTCTTAATCCGACTGTTCCTTCGAGTAGCGTCTGCGCTACCTCTTTGACGTCCTATATATAAATAAAACAGAAGAAAAACAACGGATAATCATTATACACACGCATACACATTGCCTCAGTCAACGGTTATGTTTGTATTAGCTTCTCATACATTTTTCCATAGAATAAAATCCTCGCTCAAACGCAACTCGATAAAAGTCGATGCAGTCTTTTGCTTTTTTCCCTTCACGGAGAGATTGGAAATTGAAAAACTGCATTTACGGTTATAAGAACGGAGGACAGTCCCGAGTTGTAGGCGATTTTAATTGAATTTCTATTTTTAATTAATTTCAATTTTTTCTGCATCGTTTTTACTCATTCCATTGAAGTTCATTTTTGGCACGTACTACGGTCTCAATATCGAGCTTATTTGTACACGGCTCTCTATAAAAGTTCATTAATTCGCTAGATTTACGAAAAAAAAGAAATACAAGTTTATGTCGGCATGTTTTTTTTTTTTTTTTTTTTTTTTACTATTGCGTTTCCAACAGCCCACGAAATTATTGTTATTTAACCTACGATGTTGCAATATGGATTATCAGGAAAGAATTGTTATTGAACGATTCAAGCTCGACACTATCTGCTCATATAATTTTTTTTATCAACATTATGTTGACGAGTTTATCGATGAGTTCAACAAAACAATTCCTATTACGGGGTACGGACGAAAAACTGATCCAACTTTTTTTCCTGTTGCTACAACCTATTGATTTCTGACTACAGTCGTAATGGCGATTGTGGAAACAGTAAATATGTATATGTTAGATATAATTTATGTTTACTGAAAGATGAAGCAGTGGGGAAAAACGTTGAAATGTATAATCAATCGAGGAAAACCCGTGCAGCAGACGTGGCTATCGCACTTGATGTTACGACGAACATGGATTTGTAATATCTAAGATGGCACGTGGAACAAATTATCGAGAGAAAACGGGAAAGCAGATTTATAGACATATATAGATACGTCGTTTTACGATATCGAGATAATGTATTCTCTAGTCCTTGATATTGCCGTTTTAAACATTTATGTTTATTGAATTACTTTTTTTGTTGTTGGAAATGTTTCAGATTCACTGATTAATGAATGAATAAATATGTACACTGAAAACTAAATTTTGTTTAAAAAGATCGATTATGCTATTATTATCCGTCAATATTAATGTATGGAAACGTATGCACAGTTGTTATTAGTTCTATCATTTTCTAAATTCAACAAATTGCCTTGTGATATGAGCTGAACTTTTTTTTTCTGTGACACCTGTGCCATTCTTTACTTTGGAATTCAAGGGGGCAAAATCTTCGTGACTATTGACAAGATGGAATGGGTAAAAAAGGAAGAAAAAAAAAACTGATGGCCAAAAGCAGCAATTCGTCGAGAGGACGATGCTTAGTTCGACAATTTCATTTCCGGGCTTTTCTGCGACGTGCATTAAGACTGCAGAATCATTGAAACGAGTCCACGCCAATAATTAATCCTTCAGAATTTCGATCAGTGACAGATTTTAATGCTCTTGGATTAATGTTTTAATGAGAAGTGCATGATATGGAAAAGGAATTAAAAAGTGTTATAGCCCACAAAAAAAAATACGATGTGTCTGGATTGAAGGCTCACGGGGATATGGTTTAAGTTTGAGCGTGCGATCATTAGTGGGCGGATATTTTTCGGAGAACGACCTTGTCGGTCAATATTCACAAAAGGCAGAAGATGTAACGTGCATATATATGTGAATAAATATAGGAAATCTCCTCACGAAGAGACGATGATAGAGGTGGCAAAGTCGCCCGGCACCTGCTGACACGCGTCGCCTGGCGTGACCTGACATATACGTAAACATTTATGAATATATGTTTATATATATACTGTTAGTTACGTAATATTCAAGGCCATCTCACACTACAAATGGCAACGATCTTCAATCTCCCACACATTCATCCAATAAGCTTCTATAATACATCGAGAACGAGAAAAAAAGAAACAAGAATAAGAAATAATCAGAAATACGTGTTCAAATGACTAGCATATAGAGTTAAGTCATTAATTATCGAGAAGAACGAGTCAATAAAAATTTGATAAATTTTGCTCGAACTTGTAGTAATTTGTATGCAGCAATATGTGGTGGATTGATAATTTATTAACTTGAATATGAAATCAAGTTGAACTATATAATGATCAAATAAATGGATGGACTATTACCGATTGACTTGTTTATTGCAGAGGATTCATTTGATTGCTCTTCTATTTCATCATCTGTTTGATCTTCACAACCACATTTTTTTTACAACGATTTTTCGCGAGCCAAAGAATAGGAGAAAAAAATTCCAATAGTTTTTGTGTAAGAGTAGTCAACAAAACGATAGCTATATATTTTTCTGATATCACTTGACATAACGAACGAACAAATTTGGTACGTAATTGGCTCTCAGGGAGGTTCGCAGTTACGAGCTAGTCTTCGAAGTTGGAAAAAAAACCTCAAGATTTTCAATGGAATCATAAGAGAATCGGTAAATCTATACATCGAGAAAAAAACTGAGGAAAATATCAATAAAAAAAGAAAAACATCGAGTTGGAAAAATAAAAATAGTGAAGGGGGGAAAAAAGCACTTCCGCATCTGGCAGAGGTCGAGAATGATCTGAACACGAGTTGCATCGTCATTATATATACGTATACCGGCTCATTTTATCAAACAATCGTTATCATTTTTTTCCTTCACGTTCTATGCGCGCTCAAGATTTTAATCGTGTTTTTATTATCAAACACGCGGCTCGATAACGTCAAAGTTTCCGATATTTGTTTGTTTGTTGTTTTTTCAATGACAAAATACATCCTAAATACAATTTTGCATTGAAAATGACATGTTTGAAAAGAATGAAAAAGAGAGAGACAGCGAGAAGTGGAATATTGAAGGATCGAGGTTGAGGAGCGAACGTTATTCAGGGACGAACCAATTAACACGTTTACGCGATACAACGATCGAGGCGCCCATCATCTCATTATAACAAGAGCTCTCTGCAATTCTCCGCGATATGTTGAGTCAAGTGTCTATGTGTTCTTGAATTCCGTCCGATGCCCGAAACGAGCTCAAGGCTTATTCAAGGGAAAAGAGCAGCCAGTGCGGCCGGGAGCTCGTCTCACAAGTTCTTAAACATATTCGATGTATCGAGCACACGACGCTTTTCGTGTCAAAGGTCGTGGACAAAAGCGAACGCTTGAAAAATCTTATTTTCATAATAAAACAAGAATCGCATAAGACACTGACTTTTGTTACACGATGAAATTTGACGTGAATTTTCATTTCGATATACGGGCTAGACGTTTTGCCAAGAGTACAGTTGACACAGAGAGTGGTTATAGAACTTTTCACGTACTCCTCCGATAATTTTTTTTTTTTTTGCATTGTCTTAGTTGGTAAAAAAAACCTTTAGTCAAAAGTAAACATCAACATTCAAATTGATAATTATTATACAATTAGACGAGTATAAACGTTTTGAGATTCGAGGCGAAGGAATAAAGCGATTGATGGGTATTTGCAATAATTAAGCGCGTGCGTGAAAATCATGAAAAAATTGAAATTGAATGAAATAACGAACTTATAAGCGGTCCATAATACATGGGCGTTCGGCGGTTGGCGGACCTCAAAGCAGCGAAATAAAGATTACGCTATCGTATCGTATGTTTATATTCGGTCAATCAAACAGAGCCTCGGTCTCATTTGACTTTTGTTGCTTCAACAATTCCGGGAACCCTCGTATCCAAGGTTTTTCGTTAAATGGCTATCGTTGTTTGGTCAACGTTAATTCATGTATTTTAAGAAAGAGAGAGAGAGAGAGAGAACGGTTGGTAGGTTACAGAAAATCGAGAGTGCAATTCGATCACGTTCTACGAGTGAGGAAACGATTCTAGATCGATTGCTGGTCACACACTCACTATATATTTTATAGACGTGCTCCAGTTTTATATAATCGTTCTATGAAATATATTTTTCTAAATATATTTTTGCCTGATGGATACTTATGACGGCGATATTGAAAATGATGGAACTTGTTCAATTAGCAAAGCGTAAACCGTTGCCATTATTTTCCACTTTCTTCGACCAAAAGAGACATTGTCTCTTCATTTATTCGATGCTTCAATCGTCTGACAATTCCGAGGTCGATCGAGGCCAAGGTGACCGCGATTTAGGCGTCCGCATTATTTCGTCTGCGCCGCTCGGTTATAATATATACAACAATTCTCAACACCAATAGCCCGTTCTTATTTCGTTTTCTATTCATCGAGACACGACAGCCGAGCTCGAGATAATCCCAGAGGAGAATCTCATAAAAATCTTCTATATTTAAGAGGCCGTTGAAACTTTTTTACGTAGCTGCGTTTTTCGCGGAGAATCTGAGTTTGTCCAAAGGATGCCTCACGAAGATTGAGTCGAAAGAAAGAAAAGAGAGGGATAGAAAAATAAGAAAAATAATGTTTCCAAAAATTTGTCGGAAGATTGTTGGGCTCGTTGATTGCAACTAAATATCTCTTTGGAGGTTATACACGATAAAACAAAGGAACCAACGTTGAGGCCGTAAAGTGAACTCAGAGCTATCGACAGTTAAAATTGAAAAAGCCTAACGATTTCTTTTGGTTAAAGTCACGTATATATGCGCACAATATTTCGGCTGATGTAGTAGCCATTATTTTGGAGCACGAACGTCCCACGCTTTCCCTTCAAAATGATTTTCCATCTTGACGCACGCGTAATCCCGCGCCGAACAATAATAGAATCAAAGAAAAAACAAATTAAGGACATAAAATGCGATAAAGATCTTAATAAAACTGTGAACAAATCGCTGAGCGATAAATTTGCACTTTAATTAGACTCGCCCTTTTTTGTTCCACGTAAAAACGTAATGAGGCGGATATGAATAATTTATTCATAATGAACTTGAAAATTTTCTCCCCTTTTATAATAAAACCTGCAGAGTCGTGATAATTTTTTTTTTTTTTTTTTTCATAAAAAGCAAGAGTAAAGCTGAGAAAAAAGATTTCATCAATCTTTATCAAAAGTTTTTCTATTTTTGGTGGTTTTTCAAGGGAACCCAAAGCATCGTAATGACTCCCTCGCTTTTCTGTATTTTTTGCGTTTTTCGATTTTTTCGAGTCACTATCCAGCGTTCGTTTTTGTCTTGAGGAAAAAAAAATAACATACACTACGCGTATGTTGAAGAAAAAAATGAACGAAAAAAAGTTAAGAGAGAAACAATATTATCCATGACGCGGGGGTGGCTTGTCAAGGGCATTGGCCCAAGCTGCTCGGTTTTTGCTCCCGTTACCTCCGAGTGTCCTATAAATTCATGAACTTGATTGTCCTGTTTTTGCCATTTTCACGCTCAAGACTCGACCGTAAAAACGGCAGTTGTCGTATTTTTCAGAAAAGTACGCGCTCGTCTGGGACCAGATGCCGTTTCATTCTCGTTCCCCGATTTACAAGCCTAATACCTTCGTTGTTTTGGCATTATTATTGCACTCCACGGGGATCTTGAAAATGCTTTTGTCTGCGCGCTGCATATCTTATTTACAAAAGTATCAGACACATTATTGTTCGTTCGCGAGACCGTGAAATTCGCGCCAAGATCAACGTTCTCTCGAATTTTCAATGACAAAGATATTCTATTCTTTTTTCGTCGCCCTCGATCTAAATTTTAACCGACTGCTTCGTATTTTAATCAAATAATTATAATTGAAAACTTTTTTTCCATTTTTATTCATTGAGTAACGAGAATATGTGGAGAAAAAACTTGCAAATATTGTAAATTGAAAGAAGAACGAAAGTAAACGAGTTTGTAAATTAATATAAGTATAAACCTTAATGTTTCCTGGTTCGAGAGAGTTTTCGTTTTGGCGAACGAGGCTGAGGAAGAGAATATAGGTTGAAAATCACGTACGTGCGGGATTGGTGTATGCGGGGGCGAGGGCGCTGAGACGGAGACGGGTATAAGGGGAGTTTCGCGTGGCAAAAGTAATCTCTTCACTTTCTCTTCGCTGGCTGAGGTCCACGACAGCGAGTCTGACAGCGAGAGTGGTCGTTCTCGTTCGAGAAGAGTTCAAACTCGATTGCCGGTTTCCAATGTCCCATCCACGTCGGTCCGACACACTCAACGAGCCAGGAACGCGTGGACTGGAGGCAAGGATTCTTCCTAAGCTTGGAAACCAAGAGAAGGAGAGAGAGAGAGACAAAGAGAGGGAAACTCGTACGGACAGATCTCGCAAGATGAAACGAAACATTGCCCCAGAATCCCAGATAACACGAGCGACCGGCAACGATCTCGATTTCACTCTACTCCGCCGCGATTTATCCACAAATATTAAGCCTTGCTTTATACACAGTCAGTCAGCAGTCTTTAATTCGATTTATGGCACGATTCACAGGACCTTTTAATCCAATTTTTTATAAAATAAAAGAAAAAAAAACATAATTGAAAATAGAATTTTTTTTTCGAATAGTGAATAAAATTGAAACAATATAATGTGGTTGCAAACTGTTGAAAATTTCTATTCAATCAAATGAAGATGAGAACAATGTGTTGTACTGGATTTACCGAAATATAATACGAAAAAAAGTTAGGCATTTGGGCCCGATCCATTCGACGCTGAAACGTCAAGTTCGACAGTTGGTCACGCGCCCTTAAAAGCCCCAGCACATTTTAACTCTTTCACAATGACTTTTGTCATGCAGTCTTGGGTGCTTAAATAGTACGTGCGATAAAGCCTCGAAACGAATAAAAAAAAAAAACATTTGCAACCACCTTTTGTCGGCTATTGTTATTAGAAAGAAAAAAAAAAGAATGTGAAGTGAAATTTCAAGAAAATGAGTCACGAAATGAAACATTATTATTTCAAAATACAACACGATATTAAATCATTGGAGAAATTCTGTTTTCGCTCAATGTTCGTAATACTTTTCAGTATTGCCAGAAATTCGGTCGAGCCAATGGAACTAACAACTGGACCAAAAATGTGCCATACATATCCTTTGACCCAAAATAATAATCGTAAATCCGAACGAACGAAAAATCGTACCAGCCGTTCTCTTTCTCTTTCTCTCTTCGTGGAAGGTTTCTTGTACCCATTTGTCGTTGGTTCCCGTCGCGTGTTACTTTTCTCCTGCACCCACGTGATACTCAAGGAAAGTCTTCGCCGGGTTTATACACCATGTGGACTGCATCAAGGAGCGAGAAACGCGAACAAAACCAGAGCCAAGTGCTCTCGGAATATCTGGTCCACGTGCTCTCACACGCTTTCACCAAGACGGTGATGCCGATCTGCACGAAACCCCCGCACGTCTTTATTAGTATAAAAACACGGAAATATTTACCAAAAAACAAAAAAAAAAACAAACCCCAAATATTCATTAGCAATTCAAGAAAAATAATAATGTCAAATGAATATAAAATATTATTCTCGAAACGTCAACCAACGAATGGAGCACCTGGAAATGACTTTTCATTTCGTTGATTCGTTCAAATAAATGGATATAAATTGGAGCAATTGGCGTTTGGTTTATACGGTCGAAAAATAAAATAAAGTTGAATATACGGGTGCTGTGTACTGACGGTTCCGTGGTACCGGTAGCACACACTCAATTACGAACGAACAACGAGAGTCGCACACTTTTGAACGTCGAGCCGCGGTGTCATTGCCCTCTGAAACGTTTTGCCGCTGTCTTCGTAGCAATGTGTTATGTAACAGTCAAAACAATATGTAGGTTGTCTCTGATTGTCTTTCTCACTCCTCCGTTACCTCCATTATTTCTATACATATTATTTCTTTTGTATATATATTTTTAACATCTCGCGTCAGCCACCGGTCCGTTACGTCACGCGTCACGGAGTGCGTCGCTTCGGGGTTGTTGTACTAACAATTTTTTTATCTACTATATCCATATATATTTATGCTCGATTGCGAAACCATGCCACAAAATATATCTATACAATTATGTTATTATTTCATGACTTATACTGCTTGCAAAGAAAAAATTAATAAAATGCGTTCCGGTGTATAAATGAATTTTATTTTCCATAAGTACGATTAATCACGATTAAGAAAATGAGAACGCTTATGGCATCCTTTCCATGGGACGCCTTTCCCTCGAACGAACTTTCTACCACCGGGCGCCGCGATACTTCACCTCCTATCGTTATTGCAATGCCTACCTTCGTGGGGACTCGCATTCGAAAGTGTCACGGGCCATTTGTACAAATGCAACAGGAACAATTGATGGCGTTGATCCAAAGAAAAGTGATGATTTTTTGAGGGGAAAATCGATTCGAAATTTTAGTGAATAGTTTAGTACTTTATAAAAAGAAATTAGAGTTTTATAATCCTTTGAAACAATTCATAATTGGGTCGTAACTCATGTGCAGAATTATATTAATAGCTATAACGTTCACAGATCTGTCAAGTTATTCTTAATATTGTTCTCCTTAACCAAGCGATAAATCCACGTAGTTGCGGACGTCATCATTTCGACGACCGGTAGAAAACTCTGCCGATATATTGGACTGGCCTATAACTCTCGTAATCCGACCAAATAATCGGCTCAAGGCTGTTCACGATGTATCTGTGGACCTCAATAAGCTGTTTTGCGTATGTGCAAGAGAGTTTCTTTTCTTCTTTGCTCCGAAGTGTGCTGCGGTATGTTTTTTTTTTCTCATTTTATTTTTACGAGGTCACGATACGTAAATTACAATTCTTATCAATTCTACACGCGGCAAGGTCGTGCTCGTGCCTTATCTCAGTGAGGAATAAAAAGTCAAAGCCGTACGCAGGAACGTTATTGGCTTCATTGTAACCATTGGTCGCGTCTGCATCTAAAATTTCTTTCACATAAATTGTCAAAAAAACTTATACATTTTCAGGAGTTTATGAATATGAAAAGGAGGACAGAGAGGAAGAGTAAGAATGCAAGAAAAAGTCGCAAACTTCGGCGAAGTAGAGCCCAAAGGGGGGCGGGGGGAAGGTAGACGAAAAAAATGAGAGCGACCGAAAAAGAGATGAGCCTTTTTTTCGAGGCCGAGACAAAATTCGACCTTCGGATACAAATTTAAACCGATCTATATAAAATGCGATCATGCGTGCGATCGACGTGTAATGTGTCGGGGGTGGAAAAAAGATACAGCCACGCCAGGGCGTCTCATCACATCGATTCCCGTTTCTATTACTGTGGTCACCTGTTCCTAAATGCTTGAGAGAATATAAAGAATGTCGCTCTTCTCACCACGGAAGGACAGCTCGATTATATATTTTTTTCATCGAGGTCGCCACACAATATTTCTCGTGCTTTCGTCGACCATCGTTGATGCGGGTGGTCATTTTACGTCACGTTTTATTTTCGCAATAGTGGCTCAAATTTCGAACCGCTGTTACTGAGAAAAACATTCAAAATTTGCACGTTTTTAGAAAGTTAGTCGGCAAAAAAGAGCGAACGAGAAAGAGACAAACATTTCGTATAAATATTATTATTCTGGGGACACATTTTCAACATTAAAAAATAATCGATCAGGGTCGATTGATTGAGAAACAATAGTCACAAGGGGCGGTTTTTTATTTGTCTCGAATGCTCTCCCCCCTCGCTCTTCATACTGCCCCCAAAACCTTCTCATCACGAATCCATAATATATGTATATACGGTTTAATCCAAGACTGGGATGTCGACTGTGCAAGCAGCTGAGAGTTTAAGAGAAAGAAAGAAAGAGAAAAAGAGAAGCAAATAGGAAGATGACGCGAGGTCTCGTCTAGAGAGTTTCACAAGTCTCTATCGGTCCGGAGCTCTCTCTTTATTCCTGTACATCGGTATAAAAGTACAAAATGAAGAATCGTGTAGCCGATTCATGAGGTCGTCGGGTCACCCACGCCTCGAGTAGTCAATTCGTGCACGTCGAATGAAACGATCAAGAGACGGAATTAAAAAAAATAAAAATAAAAGTAATAAAATAGAGTCTAAAGAGTGAGAGTGAGATACTTGCGAGCCAGCACATTCTGAATCTCTCTTCCCAATCACAAAGAAAGCGATCATAAACCGCAAATAATATTGCGCAGCGAAAGCAAATAGGAGAATAATAATACTCGCGATTATATAAAATGTGTATGTTTAATATCGTTTCTAGTTGTTCGATATCGTCCAAGACTTTCTCATGGAGAGTTCATTGCACGTAGAAATATACGATTGTCCATTAAGCATGTATATATATTCGTTTGTATACATATTATTATTTTTTTATTATCACTACACCTGAGGATTCATAGAGAAAGAGAGTGAGATTGGAAGATCGTGTAATCGAGTCATTTCAATTATACGGTGCATCGTGTGAAAACTGGGACCGACTTTCTGTTGATTATTACGGTAGGTCGAGAGACTCGAGAACGTTTCTCGTACGTTTAGACGCAAAATCCACTGAAACTCTTTCTTTTCACGTCAGGTGGATGGATAAGATCACTAACTATATGCTACTTTGATACACTAATATATACAAATATACATTATACTTTTAGTGTACGTATGTATATATAACGATAAAATAAAAAAATGAAATAAGGAGGAGAATCTCGCACATAAATCGTTTTTAGACTTCTAGTCGAGGGACTGTCAAGCTCTTGTAACGAGCGCAAACTGAAAAGGTGAAACAGCCTTCTAGCTCAACGACGCGTACAATCTTATACGCAAACGGAGCAAAACCAGAGACAACGATCTTACTGCGCGTATCAACGTAGCCATTTTTATTTATTTCTTTTTTTACTCTCTCTCGGTGTTTTTTCGCTGTCACCGAATAGAGGTTACCGAGCCGAGTGAAACGAAACCGTGTGTGTTTGTTTGTGTACACAGTGAAACTGAAAGTTCCACTCGTCCTACTTTCTATCCGCCAACCCCCACTTTTTCATCTTTCTCTTTCCTCCTCGATTTATTTCTCGCTCTTTTTCTCCCGCAGTGAATAATTCGCTTGGTCGCTATTTTTTTTATTTCGCCAGGAAACGGGACTTTTCGTGTAACGCAAATATGAGGAAATTTAATCCTATGCTGTAAGTACGTTAACGCACTTCCTGCCATTTCTGTTCGATACTTTTATCGCTGGACCAATTCAACTCGATCTATAAAATTCACGATCTTTTGAAAATCATTTCCGACTAAATTGTAGACGAATTTGTCAAACGTACTTTCAGGCCACTTTCTCTCTTTTTATATTCTCAAAATCGATCCTAAGTAGGTCAATTTTGTCTATTTATATATTTCGCATATATTCTCAATATCAAAACCCAACTTCCTGGCCTTCCGTGATAATATTTTTTTAGGTTATTTTTTTGGCACACATCCATAATTTTTTCGCAACATTTATCTCACGTAATATTACATTGTGCTTGACTAATTTAAATAGGACGTTTTTTTCGATAATGTTTTTCAATAATTCATCATGTAGTTCATCGCACATTTTTGTACACGCTTTCACGTGAGAAATATTAATCAAGGAAATTACTCAGCCAATTAACGTTTCACAATGAGACAATTTATATTTATATCTAATGAGGATTTTTCGTTTTTTCGCGGTACAGTTTCATTAGGAAACTTCGAACCGTGAGGGCATTGACTGGACCAAAGTCCCCTCGTCGAACACGATGCAACGATCGTGTACCGTTTGTATGACTCGGTTGCAGCCACATTTTAGCGCATGTAACGCAATATGCACTTTCCGCGAGCGCGGTCATTAGCCGCGAGAGCTCGCACAGATCATTGCTTCAACCAGGAAATGAAATGAAGGAACGGTGGTGGCGAATTACACGTTTTCCCGCGATTACTCGAAAGTATGTCGAGGGGTGCTTCATAATTCTCTTCGTCAAACACAACAAAAAAATCTGTGATCACTTTTTCTCGTGGCGAGTTTTGCAACGCGTGTATGTGTCTTTCTCTCGTTTTCAACATTCGAACGAGAGTGAAACACAGAAAAATATTCTATCTCACAAATTTCTATGAGAGCACAAGAAGAGTTACAGATTTTTATGAAAATTTCTTGATAAACGTTTCGAAACGTTTAGTCGTGTGAATTGACCGAGTCGAACGTTTAGCTCTTGCACGCATTAGTGGAATAAATCGTCAAGCGAACGTGCACTTTCTCCTTTGGCAAAAGTAAAAGTTTTACACAGGACCCAACATGAGCGGTGTTCTCGTCTGTATCCATTTTTTCACACGTTGCTATCGTTCTGCTGAGAAAAACTGCAGCTCGTTTCCTAAAGAAATTGGAGCGTTGTTCTAAATACGTGTCAATTTATAAAACGATGCTCAACAATCGGTGAGAGTTGACAAATGCTCTGTCGAAGGTGAAAAAATACATTTAATTGATAAATCAACGTATCAGCATTAACTATATTTGTTTCGAATAATTTATAAAGATATTTAAATCGCAGTCGAATCATCAGCTCCAATTCTCTTTCTCGGAAAATTCGGAGTTATCAGTTGTTGCGAAATGGTAAACGCGTACTATCGTAAAAAGCGATGGAAAGGTATGAGCGAAGGACCAAGGTATTTGATAAAAAATGTACGATCCGACAGCTTCTCGACCCTTGTTTCCAATCGCTTTTATAAGGGTCGAATGATACTGCTTTTCTGCACCCTCGTTAAGTCCAAAATCTCATACTCCATGTACCAAAGATAAAACATTTGATTTGCTTATATTTTTTATCTCCTTTTTTATTTCACTACTAATTGCAGTGTTTTGCAAATTCTCCAATTGCCTAAACGTCAAATTAAATTATAGTCAAATTTGACTGAATTGTCAAAGCTAATGAAAAATTAATAAACGTTTAATATTGACTTTTGGTGAAATTTAACAAAAAGGGATAAAAAATCCCTGTACAATTTACTCCATTTTTGTTCTTTTTCAACTTAGTGTACAAACTGCTCATTTTAACAAGGCCGTTTCCGTAGTGTAGTGGTTATCACGTGTGCTTCACACGCACAAGGTCCCCGGTTCGATCCCGGGCGGAAACAAATTTTTTTTTCCTCCTCGTTCAATCCTCAATACCCATACAATTGTCAATGTATTTTACTGATTTTTTTTATTTACATCCGATGGATTACAAGAAAATTATGTACAGTAAAGTCTCCCTAACTCAGGCAATTTCTGTTCAACGTTTTTTGGCCGTAAAACAATGTGTAGACAAACGTCGATCCCATATTTTCTCTATTTATCGAAATGCAGACGCGAACTAATATGAATTTTAATCCAATTTGAATTTTACTCCAAAATCGACGCTTAGTAACGAAGTTCTGTCCCGAGAGCGTTGAGATAAGGAGAGATTACTGTACTTAACTATTTATTTGATTTATTAGTCTTATTATTTATTTAAAAAGTCGGTCGTATACCTATTTTTTATGAATTGGAAAAGACAAGAGAGAGAAGAGTGAGAATAAAAAGGGAGAACGAAGGCGAAGAGGAGGAACAGGAGTAAAAAAATAAAAGAAGGAGAGTCGATGCGCTCAGCGGTCTGTGAGGGCCGAGAGTCAGGGTAGGGCAGACCGAGCTGTCTCAAGGTCGGTTAGGCACAAGGGCAACCTCGGTCTAGTCTTTGCAGAAGAAGAAGAAGAAGAAGAAGAAAGCCCGTAGTCCGAGGAGACGCGATCCTCCTAGCCACGCCCTTCGAGGTCACATGCATCTCACTCCCACACGTGCATAAACGTTCACCTGCATTTTTCTTTCATCCTCGTGGACGAACCTCCGCGCTCCTCGAGGCTAATATTCGATCGAGAGCGCTCACCGAGGATAACCTTCGAGCTAATAATTGCCCCGGATTTGCACTTCGATTCACCGAGCTCTCCGATTCGTCGTTTCTCTCCAAACGCCTTTTTTTTTAAATTATAGTTTCGTTCTTCTTCGCTCCTTTCGATAAAGCCACACGAATACTTTTGTCATCAATAAATTTTCGAATCGATTTTTTTAATCGTTCAAAATTAGATCAATCAAAAAGTTTTCATCATTTCTGGAATTACGAGAAAAATATAATTGTGATCGTTATTCAAATATCACTTTTCGTAGACGCTGTAAAGATTACTGCAAGTTTTATGATTTGTTTTCTTCATTAAAACCAAGAAATACAATCATTCAAAATGATCGTATGTTTTGTTTATCGAATTGAGCCAGTACAGAGAGTTGTAAGAATTAGGATCGATTGCAACATTAAAGAAAGCGTTCTCGTCGGTCTTTTCAACGATTGTTCGTTGCACTCATCTCTCACTTATTATTAGTACTTTGACTTAGATATATATATTTGTACACGCAGAAGACAGTGACCCGCGCATCGAGCCAGCATTAAAATTAACGCAAATAGCTGTGCCCCAATGTCTAAGGTCAAGTTCGTCACTCGTCAATAAAAAGCGAAAGAAAGAAACAAAAAGTCCACGCCGGACTCTTGATTATAATAAAAACAAGAAACTTCAATTTGGAATAAAAGATTAACGGTAATTTTTATAATTAATTGAGACAATCGATAACAAAATATCTTGAGCTGACGCAAGATATAATTTCGTCTTTGGTACGATTAGTTATAACGAAACTTATGATGAATTTTATCCCAGGAACAACGAATCTGTAACTTAATTTCGAGTTCATGACCTCGTAGTATTTGTTGCTCAAAAGGGCTCGAAACAAGATATGCCGGGAAAAAAAAATCACAGATGTGAGGTGTGTTATATATACTCACAAAAGCCATTGAGTACACGCGACCCATGCGAACGTCATTAATTGCAGTAACGCAGACACACTCGTGTGCAAACTTCTTGCTTTCTCTCTCTCTTCGAGTTACCACGAGACACCCCTTTGCGCGTATCTCCTGTCGCGTACATTTCTTTTCACATGCAACAGAGGACACCGAACTCTAGACTTGACTCACTACGCGATTCGTATATGCTTCCGGAGAAAATAAAAATTCAATTGAAATTTTATTCGATAAATTATTTGACTTCGAGTAACGTGAAATGAACTTTGTCAACTTTTATATTCATTCAATCTTCGATCTTTTTCGAACTTTCGGAAAGTTTAGACATCAATGCTTAAATCTCTCTGTCCCTATATCTACGAATATTTATTCCACTGTACATAAAATAAAGAGTTTTGATCGTGCTAATTTACGTCGTTGAAAAAAATACAAAATCTCGGAATAATATGATTTACACACTGAATCGTTTTAAGCCTAATTTTCTACGGCGAAGTATTTGTTTAAAGTGAATAAAATTGATCGTGCAGACTCGTCGTAGCTCCATTCGGGCCTGAAGAGAAGAAAAAAACGTTGAGACACAAAGGAAGGGCGAGAAGGGCTTAGCGAAACGAAGAACATGTGACAAAGAGGAAAAGGGAGAAAAAAGCTGTAATACGGGAGGATAGAAGGAGAAAAAGGGACACGAGGGACCGACTCACCTATTCTTTGGGAGCCTGGGATTGGAGGAAAAGGGTTGGAAGGATCGGAAATGAGGTAGAGAAAGAGAACTGCGAACGCGCACGCCAAGCCACGCGGCCACGCTTCTCTTCGCGTTCAAACAACGTTCGGGTTAACGCACCATGGTAGACGCAAAAATCCCTCCAAGGTCGGTGCATCCCTTGTCTCTCCGTCGGTACAAACGTCCGTTGCATCGTCCCACCGGTCATTCTCTCCTCCACACTCTTTTGCTCTCTTTCCTGATGTTTGCTTTTCTTTTCGTGACGGTGGTGCTTCCAGGATCGACGCTCGACTGCTCGATATATACGTATACGTTTTTTTCTCTCTCTCCATCAAAGTTTTCGATGATAGACACACACCCGCACTTAAAATCTTTCAGCTAAATTTCATTCCAACTGGTTAACGAGGATATTTTTTTAATTATTATTGTAAACGAAGGAAGATGGTCACTGATTATAGTAATTCGATCCACTTCCGGTCCAATATTATAAGCCCGAATCATTTTTGTGATACCGAAGGAAGAATTTATCCGGTTCAGGTATATCTCATAATCGAAATTAAAATGGAATTCAGTGCGTTCGAAAATAAATTTTCAGACTTCATATATTATCGTCGTTAATTTCGATCCGAAATATTTTTACGACGAAGAACACGAGGCTTTATTCAGCCAGGGATTTTTTTTTTTGCAAAGGCAGCTGCGGAATATGCAAGTGAGAGAGACAGTGGAAAAAGTTCTTCGAAGATGAGAGTGGCCAGGAACAAAACGAGATATCGCGAGGGGGAAGAAAGAAAGAAAGGCAGAAAGAGGGAAGGGAGAAATGCAGCGCCATAGCCCCATGGATCGCCCGGTGCATCATACACTCATGAACTCACACAAATAGACAATGAGTGCAGCAGAAAGCAGTGGCATGGGGTTGAATGACCGGCGGTGCATCCAGACTGCAGACGCCCAATAAAAATATCTCGAACATCGTCGCCGCCCTCACCCGATCATCCAGATTCTCGGTCCCTTGCACCCTCCTTCATTCTCATTAATCGGCACATTATATTTATTACCAAATAAAATTAATCACGACTCAAGTTCTTATACGAACTCATCAACCGTAACTAACCGTCTTTAACGAGCTAGTCAAATTCAAATCCTTGCGCATCTTTGTTAATCGACATGAAGGCGAACCTGGGACTAACTGTTCAACCATAAAATACGATTTTTACGACTTGATCCTTCCTCCGATCTCAAATTTATCGATCCACCGCAAGTCTTTTGCCAAATTAATGAAATATACATGCGTAACGAGACAAGACACAATTTTCCATGTAACGCGATTCCTAAGCTCTTTTGCGTAAAAATACCAACTTTTTGTGAATAATTTACTTTCCAATCGTTTCCAATGTATTGGCATCAGTGTCTTGAGATTCCACGACGACTGATGCGATAGCTCGGGCACGAATTGCAGTGTCCACATTGAATCGATACGAAGATCATTATTGTTTTGTTAAAAGTTACAGTCTGATCGTCGCTGGGTAATTTCGCGACGATTAATGCGACTTTGCAATTGAGAGGCGTCGTCTTTCACCGCGACGAGGAGGGAGACGGAGACTTTTTGCAAAACACAGCACGACAATGAGACACGAGATAAAAGCTCAAAGAAATAATGCACGCGTATTTGCGTGTGCATTTATTCGCAACGTCTGTACGAGAGACACAAAGCTCTCTCGCTATCTTTTCTCTTTATTGTTGACGGTCGACTTGCAGTGTCGTCGTCGTGCGAGTATAGGGCAACGCACTCGTCCTCTTGTCCCGTCACTCTCTGCAGACGTAAAAAAACACCAAGCTAAAAACACACACACACTTTTACTGAGAGGATTCGAACGAGATATCCCCTCGTCTTCTTCTTCTTTCTCTTTCGCTTCTCTGTGCAAACGCCGGATCACCACCATTGCAACATGCACTTTGCTCTTCGTGGCCTCTCGATCCAATTAATTCGTTCTTTTTTTTAATCTAATTTTTTCTTTCTTCCTCAGTTATTAACATTTCGTCGATTTCTTTCACCGGTTATGAGTTTTATTTTTTCCTCTGTTTCCTCTGATTTTTTACAAATATTTATTAACGTTTGCCTGATTTACCAACTCGAGTACCACTTCAAATTTTCATTTTCTCTTTAAAATCGATCGAACCGAAATTTGACTAATTTGTGTCAGTTTTGTTCTCTAAACTCCTGAATATATTGCGCAATGTTTTTTATTTTTCTCTCATTCATGACTCCTGGAGTGCAATAAAAATTTCTTATATTTTTTAATCCGAATAAGTATATAAAGCTGTGAAGTTTTGAGCCTCTGTTTTATTCGTGATATTATAAATGTTCTGATATTATTTATGCGCCATAAAAGATTTGGAGCTTTTTCGAAACGAGACCGTAAATTCGTAAGTGTAATAAGCTCCACTTAATGTGTGTGGCCTATTTCAAGTGTACGAGTTTACGACACGTGGGTAAGGCGAAAAAGAAAAAAAGTTGATAGGCGATACTTTTGGTTGAACTGGACGTCCGTTCGATATCGGCAATAATTCGAATGAGCAAAACGAAGCTTTTCTTCGCTGTCGACCTTGTCGATGTGTTTAACAAATTTTATCACCGTGGCTTGGTAATCTCGAACTGTATCGAAGGTGCATTCATATATACGCTTTTTCTATACTTGTATATGTATATACATATATCACCCTTTGTTATACCCCCGTCACGAACAGTAATGTGTGTCGAGGTAACAAAACCGAGTGGCATATTTTACAAACATTTTCTTCGACGTGACCTCGTTGGAACTGTAACCGATCTGCCATATGCACAATTGGTCACGCATTGCAACTCTTTTACACGCCAAAACTTGGATTGAATTCTCGCCTCAATTATCATTTCACGAAAAAAAAAATCCAACTTAATTAATAAATATTTATCAATGGTCATTAATAAATAAATCAATTAAATTATCATTGAATCATTAATATCAATTCTTAAATACATTGATGAGTTAGCGTTACAAATAACAATAAGAATATTTAGTTATTTAGCGTTATATTTTAAATCAGTTTTTCCATTGAAGGGGAAAAAAGTGATGATTGACAATGCGGAATATTTCAATGATTACGAAAAGTTTTAAAATCAAACATCATTATAGTTAAGAAAAATACAAAATTGGTTCATATTTGCTGCATGGAATACGAAAAGCTGAGAAAAGAGGATCGTAGCAGATTTTTGTTACAGAATGCAAATGGTCGTATTGACAAGCCCGTGACTCATCACAGGAATAAACCGAATTGTGACGCATACGAGGCCATCAGTCGAGCGGTTATCATCGTCGTATAAATTAATAATATAACGTCCTGTGTGGTTTGAGTTTTGTGATGGTCGGTGCAGTTCTCGCGTTCCAGCCACAACGGAACTATATACGATTCGCATTGAGGAAAACAATGAGACGATAATATTCGACCACACAAAAACGCACAGTCACGCACACATGCACATAAATAATATCCGTGTAGGCAAAAATTTTTCATATATTTCCGTACGTATGACCGCTGGGACCTGACGATTTCAATGCTTGATCAAAACATTTATACATAGAGCTTTTTATATTGACAATGTCCTCGTGCGTATGTGTTTTAATAGTCACAGCTTCATAGAATAAACGTTTGGTGAACAAATATAACGCACACGTAACCTATTAGTTAAACGAACAGTTGAGTGTTGCACTCGTCACGGAAGACAGTCCACGAGAATTTCGTCTCTTTTTTTTACGCCGAACATTCTCCATAAAAGGATTTTTTATCTGCAAATTCATGCGAGAAAAAAATCGCAACTAGAGAATAGATCGCAAGGAACAAGTTTCCTAAATAATTTAAACTTTGAAATTTTATCTGCTATAAATACTCGCCACTAAATATAACCGAGTTTGGAATGAGAAACCCCATGCATGTAATACGTATGTCGAACTTATTCTCGTAACTACAATTTTCCAATTACCTGTACGCGGCACGCTGAGTGCCGCGTGTGCCATACATTCATGTGTATATATGTATTATGTACTCAATCTTGTAGTACACACAAAAGCCCACCTCCCTATGTAACATCATTATCGGGCACTTGGCTCGTGGTTTCTCCTTCGTGGTCACTTGTGCGGTCACGCTCACTAACCTTCCGGGATTCTTTGGCTCGTGTTGACACGAGTACGCCCACCCAATTTTATATCAATCATATATATATATATATACAGAATAAAAAGAGAACTGGCTGATATCATTCACTCCGATTTATCAATTACGTTATCGACTTATATCTGTAACGATCGATGTTTACGACCATGTGTCAATGATTTATTTTCAATGAAACTATAAGTGACCTGTTTTGCTCCAATTTAATAATTCGCTAATGAATATTTAAGAATAAAATAAGAACATTAACATAAGACGTACAGAATTACAGAAATTGTACACAGGAGAAAATTTATAGATCAACCAAATATTTCATTACGGGGTACCATTAAAATTCTATATAAACATCGCAATATTATTAATAATTAATCCTGAAAATCTGGAAAAGTTAAAAAGATTACTCTGAATGGTGGAACGATCGTGTCGATCATAAAAAAACTGCTACCATAACGCAAAGTCTTAAGTACGTATTAGAACAACAGGCGCAACTGTATTAACTTTTGCTTAACTTTGTCATCGCCGGAGCCATACACCGAGCGCGCACCTATATCGCTGTCAGTCGATTATATTATATATTTGCAATAATTTAAAAATAGTATAAAAAACTATTGTTTCGTGATTATAACAAACAGTTATCAAAGAGACGACAGTATTCTTGGAGCTGAAAGTTAAGTACTGTGTGGATAAGTTACAATATAACTTTCCAGGTAAGCATTTGACCTCAAACTCACACGTCTTTTTCTTTTTCTGTCACCTTTTCTCTCTCCCTCTTTCTCTTTCTCTCGTTATACTGGATGTTCCAACGATTAGCGTTGCTGACCCTGACCCTTGCTTATATACTGCTCGGCGACTACCCTTGTACAGAACTACCACCCGAGCGCCCGTTCATTTCATTGCCACCGAGTTTCAAGTTCACGTACCACAAGAGACCACCTCTGGACTATTGAAGCTTTTTTTTTAAATACTCTTATATACAAGCGAAAAACAAAAAAAGGACATAAAAGTTTGAACGCTCAAAAATATAGCGTGTACATGCGTGACTACAGTGAAAAAATATAAAAAAGTATCAAAAAACAAAGTCTACACAGGAATATTTCGTTTTCAGGTATTTTTCAGATAATAAAAACATTGTGACAACTGTAAGGGTGCTTTCCTTGGGGTCTAAACTCGGTAAAAAGTAATCTCTCTTCGTATTCTTGTCACACTGACAACGAATATAAAAGTAAAATCTTGGGCGATTTATTTTTCAACAAAGCTAAAAAAATCTATACAGTTGAAAAGTATATTGAAGATGAAAAATGTAATACGTAGTAAACAATAAATACATTTAGAAATCCACTTTACATGAAAAATTGATGTAAAAAAATTAAAATTGAGGGCGAAACGTTGGGATTGGCACGTAATCATGCTCAAGTATATCCGCAGGACCAATAAAGAAATAAATAAAATATCATTTACTCGTTCACCTTTCAAGTTCGTGCAGAACAATTTACAAGCACGAAACTCACAAGTATGCACATTTATATACGTGTGTTAAATACTTCCAGTATCCTTCCACTGTCATTCAGGGGAGGCTGTTGAGATGTACCCTTGTATGTAATAATGTATGTTTGGTATTCTCAACCATCACTCATTTGGTCGGTGAGTGTATTTGCAAAGTTGCATGTGTGCGGAATAGGAAAGTTTCTTGTTACTCGGTGGTGTATATATGTTTGGCGAGAGTAGAGAGATGACTATTTGAAGGGAATGAGCCTCAGAGTATAAGTGAGACAGGTAAATGTACATATGTACATATATATTCTTATATACGAGAGAAAGAGATGAAGTGGTGGGGATTACAAGGGATAGAAAGTAGATCGATGTGGCCAGTGTCAATGTCAGAGCTAGGGCAGTCAGGGCGGGTCTTGGCACCCCGTACATCAGCACGTGGTCTTGCGTCATACCACACACAAATCTACGTCAGAGCTGTTTACCTTTATCGCTCTTTCTCGGGTTCTATCGCTAATACCTTTTTCCCCCTACTTTTGCCCTCTCTCTCTCTCAGTAATAATTGTAGCCTCAAAGGGTCTCTCTTTTGCACCAACACTCTCCGTTTCTTCCGTAACCTTCACAGTGGTTCGCGCGCGCAGGCACGCCTCCATCATGACCATTACGAACCCACCCTTCTGAGTTTGCCTTCGTCCCACGCGAGGTCTTGCGTCACTTAACCTGTTGATTTTAGCCGGAATCCTACATCTCGCCATTTTTATCGGCGTTCACGAAGCTTCACATATGTATTTTCACGATTATATTCTTCATTATATAATATACTGGGTTTGCTTGCAGAAACGGTTAAAGCTTATCCAACGATCGACAATCGATTTCTGGTTAATTAGTCAAGTACACACGTTGTTTATTCTATCGATCAAATCGACGTACCGAGAGTGAGAAAGAAAGAGAAATGTTTGATATCTTTTGTTCCTTTATCTATTGTCTTTGGAAACCTTTTCTTAAAGTCGAAGTCGTTGTATAAGAAATATGTCAATCTCTGAATTGGACAAGCAAATACAATCGTTTCATGATTATATATTTATATATGAAATAGAGAGAATCATTGCAGGATCAAGGATGATTAGGAGGTTCACTATAATTGATGAACTTTCAAACTCTATCCTCTCATCTGAAGCCAGACTTTTTAATTATATAATCATTCCATTGAGTAAGTCCTCAATAATCCTGAAATTATAGGCAAATAAGTGCAGATTAAATGGATTACCGTCACGGGGCTTGCAAATGCATAGAATGGTGACGACCGGCAAAAAAAAAAATTTAGCAGCGGATGAAAAAACTAATGAAACGGTTTTTGTTTTTCCTGATGTCCCAATGACCAAGCGATTTACAGAACACTTTAGAAGTTTTGAAAAGTCGTTCCCTACCGTGGAACCCTTTCGAGAACCATTTTCGATAATCCAATGATTATTATTACAAGGTCTGGACTTGGTAAAGATAACACTGTGATGGAACCACGAGCACAGTTAGTGTATAACATATATTTGTATGTGCGCATATACTGTTCATTTGTTTTGTTGATAATCCAGAAGGCCTACGACGCCATTGAGGCGTTCCTAATGGTATCTTTGGTGTCGTGCAACCGCGTATTCTTTGAGTCTCAAGGTGATACGCCAATACGAGGACGAAACTGTCAACGAGAATGGGAGATGGTTGGAGAGGGAGGAGGAATGTCACATGGTCTCTCTTTTCTGCTCCTTCTGTAATTGCCTTCGTGCGACGAATCTCGAATAGCTCGAGAGAAGAGTCGTATATACGTGCACGTTTTTTATTGCATCGAGCTTTGCTTTTCGCTCTCTCTCTCGAACATTTGAATTACGAGATTGGATTATCCACCGTTTTACTTTTTTTTTTCGTGATAAATGTTGCTATCATTGTTTTTTAACATTCCAAGAATAGAATCAAATGAATTTCCGATTTTTAGAGCAGACGATCCTGAGAAAATTGGGATACCGATGGTACCAAGTTTTAAGGACAGAATTCAACAGGGTTATTTTACGAAATATCAGAGACGTTACTATTTCTCTATTTCTCGTAAAATTCTCGAGCATTAAATTCTCGTTGGCATAGTTTTTTTTTCATTGTTTTGTCTCACTCAGTCTCTCGAAAAGCGTTCAGACACCGAAGCCTATGAGCGGAGACAAAGGAAGCTTCTTCACCGAGTGCAAGGTACCCGATATCGTGTCCTTCACCACATAATAATAACAATAATAATAATTCACAAACTGACGAGTGCAGCGTCTGAGAAAATGGTCTACGGGAGTCGGGGTCGAGTTACAATTTGACTCCGCATTCGTCGATCATTTCGGGTGGTCCACCGGATGTTAAAGCTGTCTTTTTCTTTTTCATCCATTCTCAACGTCACCTTAGCTACAGCAAGGTGGACAAATTGTAATGATCTGATACATTGTTGAAGGTGTCGATGCGAGACATCGAAATCCACACGCAACAGTTCTGGAGCAAAAAAGAATTGGAAAACGAGCGTGACCTGCGACCACAGACAACTTTTTTTGGGACCAAGGGAGACTTTCGGGGAGTGAGACAAATAATTCGACACCACGAACCAAGGTGAGATCTGCGTGCCACGGGATTCATTTTCTCTCGTATATGTTTTAGCACTTGAAAAATGGCGAAAAAATGGTCCCGTAGGGAACTAAAACCATTTTTTAAATATGAGATGCAATCTACACTCTTCCAACCGTTTTTTGGGCTAGGTCGGCCACCTGTTACGTATCGTTAAGCAAATTTAAGGGTGGTCAGGACATTAGGACGTTGTGCTTCATGGCGTATCTACATCTTCATCAATGACACACTTACCAGATAAAAGTAAAAGTATGCAAAATATTAAAATGAATACCGATCAGTTGAAGAAAATTATTTTTTATTATTGCCTCACAGAATGTTGCAACCCGACGTTTAGCCACATGTCATTTTTCAGAGTGCGTAACGTCGGTGGCACATTAGGTCGGCAATTGAAGTTTCGAACATAAGTAACTGTCAGAAGGAGACTCATACGCGTTGCCAGGTGTTGTATACCGTTGTTAGGAAACTCCGAGGTTGGTTCGTTTTTTTTTTTTTTTGAACTGGAACGTTGTCACGTGTCGGCCGGATGGCCCAAGTGCATTTGGCACATGTCTACGTACGTGTATACATTTATTTTCGCTTCCTCGCTTTCGTGTATGCGTTGTAACCATAAAATTGCAGAAGGGCTGAATACTACAATGAGGACGAAAAAATTCAAGAGTCGTTAGGTATATAGACGCTCTGTCACCCCCATCTCAACCCAGTACAGTCTGTGACCTATATTTCTCTTTCTTCGCAAAAATGCCTTCATGGGTCCGCCGTTAATTTTTGTACATTCAAATAAACCTCAAGTACGAAGTTATCTTGACACATAAATATGAAATTATCAGCTGCCGACCCCGTCATCATAGGGATCGGTTTTTGGACGAACGTCGTCGCACCATTCGAGAATGTTTAATGAAATTTCAAAATTTCCGAGTGATATTCCAAAATGTACATATTCTAATGAAATCTGCTTAACTTGCTGTCGAGTTTTTGATGAAACAAACATTATCGTACGACATCTTTCCCAATGTAACGCACGCCAGCTATGAATTTATTTTAACGACCCGATCAATTGCAGGAAACGGAAAAACTTGAACCTTATCAAAACTAGGGGTTGATACAATGTTCGATTGATCGTTTCGTGTCTGAAACTATTTGAAAAAAAGTCAAGGGTCAATTTCTTGTTCCTAGTCTCCATCGTCAAGGTCTCTCGGCAAACTGACATGATGACAGCTCTGTAATTCCGATAAACGTTATTGACGCCGAACACTACGTATTTTTACGGTACGATAAGTGTATTACAATGATAGAAATATTTTGTTTGCTTATAGACTGTATGCCAACGGGTCAAGGTAAGACATTTTCATGTGCGCGTAGAAAAAAAAAACCAACCACCCTTTGTTACTGGTGTGACCCAATTAACGCTCATGTCAGACTGCCTTTTTTATGGTTCTGTACAGTGTTCCATATTATTTTCTTTTATTTTTTCACCGCCTGGTCAGTGGTAAGAAAAATATTTCGGCTGAGCAGGTGCGAGAATAAGGACCTTTTTCAACGCGTCGAATACATGGAACACACAGAAACCACCTGCTCCGTATGCTATCGTTATTGTTATTATTATTATTAAATTAAAGAAAATAAAGTCATACATTTTAATAAATCCAGATCAAATAACATCACGATTTGAATGAAATTTCAAATAAAAATGTTATTACAACTAGCTTTAAAAATAAATGTGGGGACTGACTCAAAATTTATTAGCAAATGACAAAATATTCTCTTGTCATTATTATTACTATTATTTTTGTTGTTATTATCATAATCGCGTGAATAGAAACAAGATTTTTATAAAACGGTTACATTCACACCTTGTTCTCCAACGCGACGGCCTTCAGACACGCGACGACGTTCGATATAATAGATAAAGTCGATGAAGACAGCAATGACCGTTTTGAGCGAAGCAGAGACGCCCAGGGGATGCGGATAATGACGGGTGATCGAGGGACCGTAAAGAATTCTCAAATCGAATCGCAAACAACGGATTCTTGTACCTGGATATTTCTATATATAATACGGGTACGGTGTATAGATATTAAGGGGGAGCAGATTTCGTTTGGTTGTACCACAAAGTTGAATCCAGAAGCGTGCCAGCCGGCGGCAGGTGCGACCCCTTTTTTTTACCTACCACGCAACCAAGGCGACTTTCTACTCTTATGTATTTTATAACCTGAACGTAATGCCAAACACTTTGCTATAAACAAAAAATGACGATGGAATAAAAATACATTTAATAGCCTGATAAAATGACATTTTGTCCTGTCAGATGAATTATAAGATTCTTTCAATGTCCCCGTGAGGAAGAATAAATTCAAGATCACTGTGACGTATTGTCTGCTGATTAGTTGATCCTCTCATGTCAAATCATTGAAAAAAAAAAAATTCAAATCATGGCAGAGTTTAATTAGAAAATTTCATCACTGTTGCATGGAAATAAATATTCATCGCATTCTCCGGAAAGACAATCGTTTTTTGAAATGATCAACAAAATTCAATATCAACATAAAGCTTCTAATGAGAATTTGGCGCTTTTTCTAAATTGCTCACACAGACATGTAATTATATTAGTGAATAATAATATAATTAATAATGGTAAAAGCGATATGATAAATTATATTTTGACATTCAATTTCATGCTCGTTGAAGTTCTTGAAACTTTAAAAAATAAAATGTATTAGAAAAATATGGGCGAGGAAATAAATTTATTTTATTGAATTAGATCCTCGTTGAATGAACTTTATGTTTATTTTTAATGTTCTTTACCCATGAATCGAAAGAAAACGACTATTACGTACTTAGCAGAAAATAATTTGAAAAAAACTTGCTAAATTGTTCGATAAAAATGAATGTGAAAGTGAGCAATTAATTAGGTCAATGAAGGGTTGGAAAATCGTATACTCAAGAGCATCTTTAGGTCTACGTAACATGACGATTCTTCGTAACGAAAATCCCTTTTGCCAATGGAAATATTTGTCCCAACGACGACGTAACCACCCTTTTCATTCTGGTTCATTATACAGACTTTTGTCCGCTATCAAACGTTGTATACACACGTGTGCTCCCCAAGGACGATACCGTCAAATAGTTCACGACCAGATTATACGAATTTCATAAATATGTATACAATTTTTCTAAATGTTGGTGCAATATTACTCGATCATTTATACGCATCTATACGAGATTGAAAATCGTTCATTCACGATCGCAACGAGATTTTGCTTTCTGCGGTTTTATCGATAAACATTGAACCATGGAAATCCTGTAGAGAACGTATGATTCATGGAATATTCACTGGGAAATGTGACTTTTATGAAAACGGATATTTCCGCAAAGCGATGAAAACCGAATTTTGCATTCGATGCAACAAATTTAAGTTCCGTTTTATAGCGATTAGAAAACCGCGATTACTGGCAGATTTCCGGAAATATCAGGGTAGCATGTGTCATAAAAAAATATCGGTCATGAAATGTACCTGTCATTGACGTTATTTCCATACTTAAAGATTTCTTTGTTTATTGATCGACCGAATGAGCTGTAAAGCATTTTTCATGTGATTATAATTCCGATTGAATTTTTAGTGAATAATATTTAGTAAATAAACTTAATGAAAGGGGAGAACAGTCTTTCCTTCAAGCCTCTGTGTCATTCATATTCCAAGAACGAAAAACGTCGTACAACTGACTTGAGGATCATCAATTTTTCAAGCATTGGGAAACATTTATTTATTTAGTGTTAAAAGATCTCGTATTTCTAGACAGAAATTAGACAAATTCGTACGAACACAATTATTCATCGCAACGCATGTGCTCTTTTCTCAGGAAATAATTTTGATCGTATTCGAGAAACGAGGGATCGGATTGGTTGGAACTTTGATGGAGATTCAGAGAAACCATAGGCCATTCGTTATGAGATAAAGCGCGGTAGTTCGATGAATCAGCTTGACTCAGTCTCGCGTGTACATTTGTTTTGGATCGACTCTTCGAAACGGATACAAAATATAGAACGATCTCGCTGAATCACGTCCATTCATCACCATGCAAGCAGAAGGTTCTATACTGTGCGCATGCACACCGCATCGCTTTGTATTTCATGCCCTCGTCGAAACACAGAGATCGCGTTCTCGCTTTCCGCGAGACCAGATCCCGCCCTCGTTTCCAGATCGACTCCCTCTCCCTCTTTGGGACAGAGCCGAGGTCATATATGTTGTTCCCTTCGACCCGCGATCATCGGCCATCCGAGACTTACCGGAAATTCAATGTTAACCCTTCTAATTGACACTGATCTTTCGATCCCGTGATATAAACGAAACATGCGTATATATATATATATACATATATATACTTGTCTGTATATAAATATGTTGATGGTGAAATGACATTCGCGAGACGAGAGTTGAGGGCTGCTCGGCCAGTACGAGGCCACTCCAAAATACACGATCGCAAATGAAATGTCAATCAAGTGCTTTCACCAATTTAACGATGTACAAATTTATATGCGAATTATGGAAATTCATCGAATCATCTTCATTTTCAGAAATTAAAAAATAACCGAGAAGTCGTCTAATGGGAACCGTTTTTTGGAAATCATTGTCGATGGTGGAATCTCACACGCAAATTTTTTCTTTTATAACATTTTGATGTTTCAGTCCATTGCTGAGAAAGATTCCACCATCGGTAAGGGTTTTCAAAAAAAGAGTCGACGACCATTTATATTTCCACCATTAAATTTTTTATTTGCATGAACATAAAACTATAATGTATGTGTAGACGATAAAAATTATTTTATAATTAAATAACCGTGTGTAACCCCTTAAAAGTGTGAACCATTGTAGTGAGTAGTGTAAATTAAAAAATAAAGCCATACATAAAAGCCTCGTACGAGAAAACTGTTCTTTCTTTTAATTTCCTTCCGAACACTTTCACTTGTAATATGATTCCAATTTCAACATATATTACTATTTTTATTTCATTCAAGAAGTCATTTTTCTAATCACGTTTCAATAAAGAATGAGTTTTTTCATAAAACTTCTGTTGCTTAGCCGAATGTATTGAAGAAAAAATGCAATTTAAATTTGTTGCTCACAGAGCGTTTAAAGTACATCGCGCTTGTATCATCCAATAAAAAACCTTGCGGTTAAGCGGTAGAACAGTATACTTCTCTATAAATATGAACGAAAATGCAACAGGAGTACCCTGCACGATGCACGAAAATCTGGAGCATACTCAAGAGGGCACTTTCTCGTCGGTGCTGATCACGTTACGTGGCTTGAACTTTGACATCCCAGAGTTCAGAGGTCAACTTTAAGGAAGGAAGAAATACATGTGGGAGCAGATATATAGGTACATGAAAGAATTGCTGTGTAAAAAAACGAAGTGAATGAAGTTTTTTGTGATTGAAAAAACTTGCGAACTTGCCCTACGAAGAGTTCAAGTCTTTTATTTAATTCTTTATGTTTTCCATAAAAAATTCTACATCATAAAAAAATATATGGAAAATTTCTAACTCGCCCACTAAAGATGCGATAAAAAAATATATAAAAGGATAATGTCCGCAAGGGGTCTCGTAATTTCATGATAATTCGCTATGACAGAAAGGATCAAAGGTCATGCAAGAATCCTCTGGCTGGCAGAGCCATTTGGGCGGCGGATACAAAGGGGTGGTTCAATCTCATGGCGCAAAAGCTCCTCGTCCGTCTGTCACAAGGACACATGAGGTCAGTGCGTGGGTTGTTGCACCGAGAGAACTATGGTAACTCAGGGAAACCGAAATGTGTGCTACTCCTTTTAGACGGCGGATCGATCCAGCCTGTCGGTGCATACCGACCCTGGGAGTGCACCAACCCGGCTATATTGACACTATAAAGGAACAACAAAGACAGCGAACAAAAAAAACGGAACAAGGAGTGGAAACGTATCAAAGCTTTTCTGTATTTCTGTCGGGATGTATCAACAAACTCACGTTACAAACCTGATGAAATGTGTTAACATGAAAATATGGAGTAAATAAATAAGTACCTCGAGATTTCATTTATTTTCAAAAAAATTCGATTAATCACAAATTGTTGTATTCAATTTTTAACGTAAATTAAACACACGGAGTGGTTGTAGATTTTTCTTTATTTTTGGAATTGCATCGAAAAAATCATTCAATTCGTGCACAGAATTGTCAATTATTAATGTTTGAAAATACATATTGATTCTCATCCATTCTTTAATCGATGAAAGTTTGGAGCTTGTAATAGATTCAATGCCATTCTTATCAGAGTCTATAGAAACATTTTTCTCAACACAGTTTTGAAAAACTCTTAAAAACGGAGGCTTGTTATACTTTGAATTTTTAGAGAAAATTTTAAATAAAAAAGAAAAAACGTTTTCTGTTGTGAAAATAGCAAAGAAAATAGCAAAATATTAGGTATAAATGTTGAAGCCGCGATATGAAAAGGGAGAAATAACAATTTATGTATAAACGTCAAAGTTCGCAGCCGAAGAATAGTCCGTGGGGTTCCCTAGATGCATTACATATTCGTAGGAAAAAAATTGTAGACATTTTTCCACATTTTTACCCCTGCGTTACAAAAGCTTTTATCTCACATCAGATATTTCTAACATTTTTTCCATTTTTTCAATAAACGCTATCGGAGAGCCACCATTTATTTCTATATACTTCACAGGATCGGCATTTGACGTAGTCCGTTGCCGGGAACATCGGTCGACATGTATCGCGTATTTGATCGCCCACACGCTTTGTCTGGCGAGAAGGAAAATTTTAGCTAACAAAAAAAAAATACGACAACAACAGCGGGGGTGTGAAAAATAGCTCTCAATCGAAAAGATGAAGTTTTTTCACCGAAGAATCTTATCAGAACGAATTCTTCTTTTCCTTCAGTGGCAATCAAATAGTTTATCGACTTTTTTTTATCGTCGAGCAATCAGAATTCAATCCAACTTTATTGATATATATTTTTTGTCACATTTACTTAAACCTTCTCTCATCGCGCGATCTTTCGCAATCAATTTTTTTGTTCGATTGTCTATTTGATAAAGATAATGAAATTTTTGTGTGGAATTTCTGTTCGTGGTCATCGTTCAGCTTTCATGAACGTTACTCTCAACAGTTAAAAAGTCAAAGCAAGAAAAATCCTTTTGCATTGCGTTGGCAGCACGCTCATAGTTCTCGATCCGAGCGACCATCTCTTTTTGCCTTTTTCTCGCCTCCTAAATTTCGTGTTTTGGCATTCGGCCTCTCTCGACAAGGCTACGTCCATTAACATCCCGTAGCGTGCAAAATAATGAAATTGCGAGAACCGCGCAGAGAGAAACGAAGAGAGGAAGGATTAAAAAACGGTGGTACCATGTGTGGAACAAAAATAATTGTGTTTTGCATACATGTAGACATTTCGATGGCATATATTAATTTCAATCGAATTCCAAGTGCACCTGCCATCCTGTCCAAATGATATTAACTCGCTCGTCCTTCAATTACCGTTTTTAGTAATCCAGACACAGTGAGACGTCGAGGTCGAGTTCGTCGACAGAATCGTGGTATCTCTCTTCTCTATAGATATAAACTTATAAAGTCAAAAACAGTTCATCCATCGACGATGTATTGTCCGTCTGTACGATCGACTGGTAATAACAACTCGAGACTGACTAAACCAATTTCCATGAATTTTTCGAGAGAAAATTCAAGATTCATGACATTTTGATATTCGATTATTGATTATTAAACAACAGGAAAAAAAATGCATGGATGAGAAATTCCCAAATATCCGTTTTCATTTGAAAAAAACTCGAAAAATCGAAAAGTTAAGATGAATGGATGAAAAAAATACCCATCTGAAGCGAATCATGTCAGATCGACTTTTTTGGATATATTTTTGGAAATGGAAACATTTCACGAATCTAGATTCAACGAAAAACTTGATATTATTACGATGGAAAATGAACCAAAAACCAGAAACGCAATGATTGAAACTAACGAACTTCCAGAGTACGTTTTCTGCAGTTAGTCCTCGTTGTGATTTCCAATCAAAATAGCCTGATGATGGCTCGTATAAACTAAACTCCTACACGCGCACGTACAGGCAGATCCACAGACCTATAGCGAGCGGGAGTAAGGGAGAGAGCCATTAGCGTGAGCAAAGCTGCAGTCATTAGATTAATTACCTACCAGACTGACCCTTTTTATATGCGATATGTCAAGGGGTGATACGTGTCTGTGTGGCGTGCACAGAAAGCGTAGATCCAGTAGGTTACAGATATGGGCAGCGTATAGGAAGCTGTCAGAGGTAAAATGGACTCGTAAATGCAGAACTCGGCAAGAAAATAAATCTCTTTTCCGGTTGGAGAACCATTTTGGGATAATGAAGAGAATTACTCTGGTTTAATTACACGATTATGTTTCATGGTGACCTTGACATGGTGCACGGTACTCGCAGTAGAGGGTAAATGCGCGAGTGTAATTATGGGCGTTCTGAATTGAATAAATTTGTAAAAATAATTGAAGTAATTTGAAATGTTCATTTCTACAGTATTTTTCTGTATGAGCTTTCATTATTCGATGTGTGCCGTCTGTTTCGTCAATGGTCGATGGACACCTCGACACGTACAAAGACACGTACGGTGGTGTTCTGTTTGTTGCGGTCAAACACGTACGCGATCCACACATTCCAACAAAAGGCTTTAAAGCTCGTAGCGTTCGGATGGATGACCTCGAAGGCACGCGCAGCTTAGCCAACGTTGTGGTCGTTCGACCCTAACGATGTCGAATCGGTGTAGGATGAGCGAGAGAAACGGAGAGCGACGGAACGGCGTAAGGGATGCGGGGAGAAAAGTGAGACTCGGTAGATCGATGAAGGGGACGAGGTGGAACGAAGAAGAAAGGAGGGTGAAAAATTTGCGGGGGTTTGAATGAGTGAGAGCAAGGAGTTTGAGCATCAGGCCGGGTCAGGGTCATTTAGTCAAGGGTGAGGCTTCTCCGAGTCACGGGGTGAGAAAATGAGAGAGAGAGAGAGGCAGAGAGACAGAGAGAAACAGAGTAAAATCCTCTGACACAAGTGGTTCACCACTCGCGAAGTTTCTACCCTTAAGACGAAAGGATAAACGTTTCGTAGTGATACGCACGGGGGATGAAAGAACTGTAAAAGTGAGACGAATAACGACGATGTAAAAGTGTGAAAAAATGAGAGAGAAGGAATTAGGCATAAGAGAGAAAGAAAAATGGGAAATAATCTACAGAGAGGGAGAGGGTGGAAAAGAGAAAGGAGAGAAAGAGGGACTCCCGTTACAGCAGAGGGTGGATTGCTTCGAAATAAACGACAGGCACAACGTCAGGGCCTCTTTTTTCTCAACCTTACTCATGGATGACCTCCAAACTTTCCAAGATCACGCACGTGCCCTCTAAGAACAAACCCTTGCGAATAAACGCCATATATACATACCATGTAATTCGGCTTTTTCCTTCTCTCTCTCTCTCTCTCTCTTTCTCTTCCCTTTAATTGGCAGGTTTTTCATGGCTTGATGTTTACGTAATACATGTGATTACTGAAAGCTACATAAAAAGAGTTTTTTTCCCGATCGTCACAAAGATTATAAAATACAAAGCACAATGCTCATGTATTCCATTCCTTAAGTGTCTGCATCATTCGAGATGTATGCATTTCATTTATTTATTTTATTAACAGTATTCTGAAGTTTTAAAGGCGATTTAATGGGAAATAATTATTCTTAAACTATCAGGTGATATCGGTGGAAAATACTCATAATATTTCGATGCAAAAGAACGAAATTGACCATCAATGATGCTTTGGATAAAAGTCAGCTATAAAAAGGACTTTTTTTCTTTCGAATGTACCACGTTCTTTGCGTAAACTTTTTACTTGTACACGAACGACTCTCAGTGCTATGTTTATTGCACGCGAACACACCCACACATTTAGAGACTTCTTTACTCACGAATTTTACCCTCTTTGTCGTAATACATCGAGGATGTCTCTTAGCCACGTCACTTTAATTCCACCTCGGGAAACAATATTTAATCTATTTATCCACTCCCGAGAGACAAGAGAGTGAAAGAGACGTCTATAACATAACAGCAGCGAAAAAGCAGAGCTTGGAGAGTGTTGAAAGTCGTAAAGGGAAAGACAACCTGTGTGTACCCTGCAGCCTCATTCCTGACGCGAGGTCACTCTTTTATAAGTTTCCCTCTCGCAATGTATATGTTCTCTAGTTTTTATTTCTTTATTTATTTCTCGTAGTGAGTTAGTTTTGATGGCCTTGGCTGAGGGCTGGAGTCTGTGACACTCGTGAACTTCACTCCCACGTATTTCTCTTCTCGTTGCAGGTCAAGGTCGTTCTATAATGGAAGATACTCATCCACCATCTATTCATAACGCTAGTCCGAGATAAGCAAAAAATAATGTGTTTTCGCGCAATTTACGATTGCACTGATTTCGTTTCGACTCGATGAAACATTTAATATAAAAAAAAAAATCATCCCGGCTCGAAGAAGCGAAAAAAAATTCTCATAATAATAAATAGTGCTGTTAGAACTATTATTTATTAAGACTTATTAATTAAGATTAAGATTTATTAATTAATGATTATCTTTTTTCATGGCCTCCCTTGCTTTTCCTCGAAGACTATAGTCGACTCAAACGTCGTCATCAAAACAAACTAATAATTTTATTATTTTAACGACCATGAATGAGGGAACCGTCTCGATCTTTTCCTCATTTCTTCCTTATGATCGAGTCAGGGTCGTAATGTAAAATACGTGTCTACCGTGGGTCGTAATACGAGTCGATGAGACGCCTGACTTATAGGCTGAATTATCTTTAACGCAAATACAATAGCGTAAGAGCATATTTACCAGTCGTAAAATTAGTTGTCCTTCCATCACGTATATATAAACAAGTAGACATATTCACAAATTTTTTTTTCTCACTCATCGTTGCAATACGGATTCAATGGCAGTAGACTTTGTATACGAAAAGAGCAGTTTAATCTGTACGCGATCTCTCTTTCGAGTACCAACGTTCAAAGCGTTCGCTAAATTAGCAAAGCATTCGAGAACGGAAGTCCTTGACGCGAAAGAATCGCAAAAATATTTCCGGCATTGAAGGACAATTTCTTCATACATTCAATTTAAAAAGTAAATATTAATTAAAAAAAAAAAAATGAGATCCTAAAATGATTGAACGAAAATTGATATGAAATCGTCGAAAGAGATTGTTGATTGGTACAAATTTATAGAAAATAGGTCAAAAGGAATTGGAAGCTCGCTTCGTCATTGCGAGTATAAAGATAAACTTGACATTTTCCTGTAATTGGGGAGTCTAGAAGTCAGTGTCGAGAATTGATGCAATCATTCATATAACGATATCAGCAAATGGATGCACACGAGTAATCGTTGATTACGTATGCAACGAGAATGACAAATCCGCGGCATGCACTTTTATGATGATAAGTTGATTCGACCTTGCAATGGAGCAGGAAAATATGTCAATGTAATGGCAATCTTTTTGACATTTCCATTATCAATCGCTTCGAATAAATATTCATGTACATATATGATGAAAACCTGTCATCATCGCAAACGTAGAAAGTTGTTATTGCAAACATACCTATATATATAAAAACACTGCGAATTTCCATTTTAAATTGCGTTGAGGGTCGCAACTTCTCCCACCAACTCAACAAAAGAGCCAAGTTCAAGGATACGGAAAACGTGACTGCGTTATCTGTCCTAACGAAATGAGACTCCAGCAAAATAAGGAAGTGAAAAAGTAAACAGAGACGGAAAACGAGAGACAAAGAAAGCGAGAAACAGAAAGAGAGAGAGAGAGAGAGAGACCATGTTGTTTTCCGTATACGTCAGAACGAATAAACGCGTGTGCGCGGTAATTGGAGGAAAAAAAAATGAAAATGGTATTTTATCTTATGTACCTCGTTGTAAAGTATATATACGTTTGTATAGTTATCGAGCTGCCGTGACTATCCACCGACTTATCAGATACCAATGACTCGGTAATTAGAATTTAAACTAAATGAGAGCAGGCGTGCATGCATTTGAAAGTCGGAGCTTTTGTCAATTTTTTATTCATTAGAGCAATCTGTTTATGTGAGAAGAAGGAAGAAATTAAAAATTAAAAGGATGAGCTTGATAGCAGTGAGAGAAATGAGGACAAAAAAGAAACCAATTTTGTCATGTGAAAGCCTCCCTAAAACTTGGACCCTTCTCTTGGCTTTTTCATCTAGTCGCCGGATATCCAAGAATCCCCGAAAAATAATCGGGTACTTGGTATTTCATTATGACATGTATTTTCATTTAAAAGTTACTCAAAATTATGGAAATTTCTCCATCGATAGTTGAGTAACGCAAGAATTTAAAAAACAAACTTAGTTTCTGATCCGCGATGGAATTCTCCACAGTCCTCAAACCTGAGACTTCAACTTCGATAACTTTCATCAGAAAACAGAGAAAGAGAGGGAGAGAGAGAGAGAAACAAGAGAATTCTTAAGCTGTGTTTTATTCTGTAAGTATTCAATCAACTCGGTTTGCGATGACGTCTTCCAGACGAATTGCAAACTTTTCACGAATCTCCCTTCTCGTTGTACAAACAAAATACCACTTAAGACTGCACCTCAAGAATGCCTGCTCCGTTCATGCACGCATTGCATGACTTATTTTTAGCAATTTCGTATGACGTTTGTTATGCTTGTCGGACGGCAAAATCGGATTAATTTGTCCTGCAGGAATCTTACGGATATGAGACTCAGACACAGGCTGAAAAACTGATTTAGTTAAAAGGTCGAAATTTGATTTGAATCCACAGTTAAATTATTATATAAAATCCGTTCAACTGAATAACATTTAAATAATACAAAATGATTTGTTGATTTAGTTAACAAATAATTCGATGGATCAACGAAGGAAATAGTTTATTTACTATTCTAAACGAGTCTTCCAACAAAATATTTAATTGGATTCTAGAAAGATCTGTTTGACGATTTTTCAACAGGGATGAATTTTAATTCTCTTTTTATTTCCTTGAACTCCTGTCAATCCAACAATAATAATGAAGTTTTTCATAAACAATTGATAACAATTGATACGATCTGTAAAAATATATGTCAGAATCGATTTTAAAAAATGACCCGCGTACATGTGTACAAACCTTGAGAAAACTTTGAGATGAAAGATTGCATTATTGACGGTCATTGTAATCTTCAATCTCGCATACACACATGAAAATTTATAATAACATTTATGCATGTAATCACGCATCCAACAGGTGAATCGTGCAATCCGTTCCGCGCGAATAATACGGTCGCACCCGCCATTCGAATACATATAAATAAATATCTATCGCTTCTTCTTTCCTAGTAAATCCTTAAATCTCACGGATGCTGATGAAATCCGATAAAGCACTGTCCTTTTTGTACATACGTATGTTTTCTTCGGGATCGCTGTTACATTCGTTCCCCTTATCGTACAATAATAACGGGCTTAGTACTCCGATTATCTTCAGGATTAATCGCTCACCTCTTTTTCCCCTTTTTACATTGCGATTGCCATATCTTTTACTTTATTTTTCTCCATACATATTTCTATCGTTTTATTTATTCTTTTAAAAACATAAAAACATTAATTAATATTTTATCCAAAATCGTCACTGTTTTTGTTGTTATGATGATTATTGCTTTTTTCATTGTAACATATATGAAATATCTATCGATTTTGACGTACGAATAACTTTTCGTACTTTCGTTTATCTATTTACAACTCATCACATTTCAATGCGAAGTTCTGCAACATTTCTCCAGATTTTCGTTTTTTATTTTCGCATTGCCTTGCTTTCTAGAGATTTTCTACACGCATATATGCTTCTTCAGCAAATGAAAGAATAACACGCGCACGCACTTATCCATTCCACGTGAATGAAAATCATGTAAATTATGGAGCTCGAACAAGCCCTGGAAAGCTCTATCGAGGTTTTCCAATTGCATGGAGAATCCGTAAATAATTATCGCATACAACATACACGTGTATGTCGTAGACACGAGGCGTTTCGCTTTCACATCCTCAAAATGCACCCTTTCGGTTCCTGCGCATTTTTTATATGCTTTTTTTTCATGTAATCAAATGATACTGAATAAAAAAGTAAACTTTTGTCAGAATTTCTATTCGTTGGACTGAAAACACGGCAAAACTTTTTTAAAATAAATATAATATTTTTTTGAGAGATTAAGTACTAACGCCAAGTCATATTTCTTGTCAGATTTATAGTTTCCAAATGATTTAAGTTAAAATGAATTACAAATGCCCTATGTATATAAATCTTTACAATCATTTTACGAATGATTGAAGTCCGATAATCTTATAAGCAGTGAAATACAATTTTTGATCGTTCCTTTTATATCATTCAATTTTCTACTGATAGTCTCATTGGTATAAGGACGTCAAATGATAGAATATTTTTCGAATTATTAGGTTAAGGTAACACGGATAAGTTTTCAGGGATAATTAACGTAGATCGAGATCTCGCAGCTTAACTGCTCTATAAAGTCATTAAACAGGTAAATAAATTGTCGGTGCGTGTATAGTTGCAGAGCTATAGATATGGATATCACCTAAACGGCCCTGAATCAGCAAAT
Source organism: Campoletis raptor (assembly GCA_948107755.1). Lineage (NCBI taxonomy): Eukaryota > Metazoa > Arthropoda > Insecta > Hymenoptera > Ichneumonidae > Campoletis > Campoletis raptor. The sequence goes on along the minus strand of OX403628.1, from coordinate 14,448,569 downwards.
CACCCGAAGGGTAATGGCCACGATGTACGCGTTTCTCGCACATTATATACAACGTTATCGCGTGTCGATTTAATATTTCGATAAAGAACGGTGAAAAGCCACCGCTTTTATATGACATATTACGGTCTAGTGTCTCGCACGTCCGTGACGTACTTGACATTGTCGCGTTTATTTGCTGAAGGCTGAAATGAAAGAACTTATTTAGTAATTGGCAATGAATTTTTTTTTAAATCAAATTATTTGAAGATTCTTCGTATGAATGCCTGGGTGCTTCAAATAGTGTATGATTAAGTTCCAAGAATTTTCGACGGTAAATGAGACACATTTTCAACGTCCCCGATGGGTAACTCGTCGTCTTCGAAACATCGCGCAACGTCACGAGTTTTTTTTTTTTTTTTTCCTTTTCGATCTACATCCCACAGTTACATTGTGGAGTTTTTCTTTCTTCGTATATTTATTTAACGAGAAAAACTTGCCAATTTGACTTATTATTACAAACACTTGGTAAAATACAACGAAGAGAGAGATGCCACGAAGTCAAGGACGCCTGTAGATCTCGTTTGAATATGAATTGGCCCAATTAGGCTCACCTTTATTCGTCGCGGTTGTACGTCTGTTTGTTCACTGATTGGTCAGGATTATAGGCGATATATGTCCAAGCTGTTTCTTTTCTCTTTCGTTTTTCAGTAACTATCTATATACAGTATGTACATGACGTTTATGCGCGTTTCTTTTGCCCTCTGTACACTTCCACTATGACTCTCGTTCACCGGAGATATGTTACATCGAAAGACCTTTATGATCCGAGGTCAAGCTCAACGGAACCTCAGAGCAAACGAAACGTAGATATAGTGTCGAGTTTGCACATGGGGGAGAGATAAAAATTCGTACTGTGTCCGCGTGTGCAGACAAATTTCGTTTTTCTACATCGATTTTCATCTATTCACCCTCAATGATATTATTTCAATAATTTGACCTCGAAACTGCTGGTGTGTAAACTAAATATCAGACAAAGCTTTCTGTCCATAACGAGATGCGCTTTTTTGAGACAGAGTCTTTGTTACCAAAGGAAGTACAAAGTATAAGGAAAGAACAATCAATGCTCAAGGTGAGCCAATTTTTCTTTTTTTATTTGTTTCTTTTTCTTCTTCTCCACAAAATCACCTTCAGGACGATATGGCGAAGAAATAAAATATAACGAATAACGGTAGAGCAGAGAGAAAGATCTTGAAGCCTCTTGGACATTACACATCATCACGTAGCTTGCTGTCAAGGACATCAGAGTGAAAAGAGAGAAGGAGCTTTGCTACTCTTTGACGTGGTTAAGACGATGGAACGAAAAGAGAAAGAGAGAGAGAGAGGAGAAGGAAAGGGAAAGAAAGGAATCATAACAATATAGGTATTACATCGTCCATCTTCTCTGGCCATTTGGCCTCGAGAAGGTAATAGAATTCTAGAGATTTCAACGAACCGCATCCCTTATCTGCCTCCGGCACTTGGCTAATCCTCGCTCAATCAATCGCGGGAATTGGCCTCGATAATCGAGCTGCCCTTTAATCAGAACATAAAGCTTTCGATCTCGTTCTTTAGCCCCTCAGATTCTTTTCTTTGCTACACCTATATATAGACATTGATAAGCCGTTTTTTCGAAAGACTCTTTTTAACCTCATTCATGATGCGGTCTCAAGAAATATCGTGGTCTGCTCGATAGTTCACAAACGACTAGAAAATATTCCAAACGAATTTGATTTTTTTCTCGAAAGTATATCCTTTGCTGATCAGTAAAACGTATTAACAAATGAAAGAGTTAGTGGTCCTTGGGATATATTTGCTTCCTTGAAACATAGTCCCAAGGTCGTTGGACAAGAGATATGCGGATATAACGAGAATAACAGAGCGCTGAGAAGTTCACGTACACATCTAAGATTTTCCATATGGATGAATACATGTATATTTGAAACTTCTGACCAGAATATTACGGTGTTGACGTATATTTTCTCTCATGGGCCTACAAACATGCATATATACATATATTTCAAGGAGATAACGGAATAGCGGATCTCCAGCATTATTTATGCGAATGCACAATCGTCGTTACGTAACGGTCGCGACCAGAAGAGAACTGGAATATAGCGGGAACTGGTTTCCCGCAACCAATAATTGCTACACGTCTTAATCGTGTGCGCAAGGCCAAGATTGACCTTCGGCGAGAGTGAGCGTTCGTGTCTCTCATCGGAACGTTTATTGTATAAATAAAATATCTTTAACCCACAACGAAGCCAAAAGCCTGAGGTAGTGTTCTCCGACAATTTCATGTGCTCTAGTCTCATCAATTTCGTAAGACGAAACTCGAATAAGTGGGAGTTATTAAATTTGATTAGAATTCGGAACCATCAACTCACGTTGAAAAAGAAAAAAAAAAAACATAAATTTCAGGAGTGAAATTAACATCCTGCAAAATTTATCATTTTAGAGATTCTTGCAACCGCCACTAGCGTGTAAATCTGCTGATAAATTATTCTTCAACAAGAACTTTTTCTTAATTTGTGTTTATAGTTATAAAATACGAGCTTACAGTCATTTGGCGAAGAACCTTCGAAATTAGCCACCCACACTCGACCGAATAACCCATCTGCTCGTTTCGCCTCGTTACAAAGTGAGTGTGTAGCTTCAACATGCAAATTCGAGGAGCTCTACCAATTGGCGAAGAATGTGGGAGCAACGTAGCGATCCTTTTTTTTGCTCTCGATCTTCCCTCGTGAACTTAAATCCTCATTAGTCAACGCGAGATTACAACGAATCGCCTACACAAGTGAATTCTCCATCCTAGACACAAACTTTTTTACTCTGAAAGGAAAGTTCTACGACAGAACTTCTACAATCGAAAGACAATCGATAAATTTCTATTGATTTAATTGAACATCATAATTTTTGAGTTAAACTACGTATTTATCAAGAATTTCTATATAGAACTTGAAAAATTTTCAGAAAAATCTTGCTCAAAAATAAAAAATAAACGTTCCATGGAAATTTCGGAGTCTCTAAAACTTTTCAAAGTCGGAGCTGGTGTCCTGATTATTTAGAAACTCCAACAATATGAGGAGTTCAAAAAAAATCAACTCTCTCACCTGTGACACGTGATTGGTCTTTCATTCTTAATGGCATTTACAAAATTTTTTATTCCTTCATAACCAAGTGAAATGACCTACAATATTCCGATCAATGGTGAAACTTCTTGGACATAAAAAAACAGTTAAAAATCTTATATAGATTTCTTTACTACACTTAGAACGTAAGAATTTGATTGACGTTGAATGGGCAGCAAGACTAAATGCCGGAGATGTGGATTTATCAATCATGGAACATATAATTATCAGACACTGGGTCGATTAAAATGTGAGCACTTTCACCATAAATTTCTTTCGGAAGTAACGTTCACATTGGTATTGTTTATACTGACGATAATACGTTTTTTTTCGTGACTGTGCTTCGTTGAGCTCTCGTCGAAGTTCGAAAGAGGAGGTGAACATTCGTTTTATTTTCTCTCGGTCGAGAGTCATAAAATGAGAATTGGACCGGAATAAAGTATGGTTTGGCTTTCGCTCTTCGATTTGACTCCGATAAACGCGACTGCCGACACTTCCGGACCGGATGGGTGAGACCCCGGTGTCCATGACTCTTTTTTTCTCTCTTTCTCTCGCTCTCTCGTGTTTGAAACACAAACGAGGGGAATTTGAGTCGCTTGGACGATTTCGTAAATGGTAATTTTCGAGCTACAGGGTCAACGGTGGAGGCGAGACCGGTCAAAAATTTGAAACTACAATTTTTAACGTATATATATATATATATTTATACAATTGACAATTGACAATTTACCTTTCTGGAAAGTTTGAAAATTTGCCGAGCCAACGAACACAGGATATGGGCGCGGGTGTCGTAGCACACACGAGAATGACGAGATAGACGTTCGTAGGGTCGGTCGGTCAGTTGACCCTGGATTTTATTTATGTTTCCCCATAGTGTGTTCTGTATAAAAGCCGCTTACACACATGAAGGGGTCCTCGACTCGAAGGTCTGCGAGCAGACTCATCTCCCTTTCTCTCTCTCTCTCTCTCTCTCTCTTTGTCTCTCCCGCTCTCTCTTTTTCTGTCGTCAAATAGAACTCTTTTTTTCTTCTCCACCGTTTGAACCGTCTGCGTTTCTCATTTCACAGTCCCGAAATCCCTGAGAACTATATTAGCAACACAGACACACGCGTCTACCATTCGTAATCTTAACGATTTTTATTTATTTTTTATTTTTTGCCATCTCTATTTTTAACGAGATTCCTAGACGAGGTCATTCCCAATATCCCGACCGAATTATAAACACGTGAACCATCGAATTTGGGCCTGAACTCGATGAATCTCCTTGTAGATTTATTGACTCTTTCGTTATTTTATTATTAGATTCAACATCTCTCCACGATCTGTACAATCGTTCAAGATCCAGTTGATCAGCACGCGCTCAGTCCATTTATATAAAGAATCATAGAGTTCCATTGGATGTAATCAACTAGGAAATGCGCTCGTGCACCCGGTAAACCTTCAACATTGTCCTTGACTCGGACTACAGAAAATTTATAATATATAGATATATATATATGTAAGAGGTGCATGGATAAAAATCTATAAAGTGACGCATTCACAAGGACTATATATATGTATATATAGATGTAACGACACGATTGATCGGACGCTGCACGTTTGATCGAGTCATCGCGTATTCATGACGTTGGAAAATGTAATTATATTCACGTGGTTTGGTTTCAGTTTTTCTTTTCCCTTTTATAATTGTCCAAGCTTTTATGCCCGAAAGCTCGTTACACAGCGTTGAAATTATTTGATCGGTTCATTGAAGAAACAGCTGGTATTATTTGATTGTTATTATCCGTTCAACATTTCCAAACGGATTGTTTTTAATTGATTAATTATATTGTTGATCGTCTTAATTCGATAAACAATCGAAATTTCGTAGCTTTGTTTTACCCAGAGACGCAATTCATCAGCCTCATTATTCAACGTTTTAAATTTGAACGAACAGATTATTAATGTTTGAATAAATTACAATCGCGGACAAAAGGGACATTTGTATCGAATCTGTTTCCTCCGCTTGGCATGTCTATCATTATTTGTGCCTTGCCAAGCATTTTCGCAACAACGAGTAACAATAATGAGTTTACACGAGCGAGACTCGCAAACGAAAACACGTAACTACAGAGCTTTAAAGAAATATGTTGAAGAACGTACGGTAAAAGGGTTAAAAGTTTGTGATTTCGTTTGGTCCGTAATTTTTGTTACTCCAATTAAAAATGAATTTGGTCCGTCAGCAATTATGAGGGAATAAGGAACGCTAAAGCTAGAAAATTCGTAGCACAAGTGATTTGATCGCCCGTTTTCTGTCATAACTGTCCACTCCATCATGCAATAATAAATCTCCGGGAGCCACGACCGATTTAAACGTTTTCTTGACACCCCGACAGTACATAGATTTTTTTTTTTTGTTTTTCCGCAATCGTTGCCAGATTTTTCAAGGATATTTATTTGACGGTACGTCTGCGATTCATCGCCAAAGTTGCATGTTGTTCCTTTATTAACCACTTTCGTTGATTATTTAATTGTCTTATTAGAAATTATTTTCGTACTGAAATTTTTCATTATCTCTTATATGTTAAATGATCATTCAATATTATTAAAAAAAAAAAAAAAAAAAAAAATTATTTTTTTTTGCGATTTCGTTATTAAATCGGCTACAACAATTATCGTAATGATATCCGGAGATTGGTGTATAGTATTTTAATGCTGATGAGCGCTCTCGCGATATTTGAAACGAAAGGCAAATTTCACTGACTCTCAACCTTTCTCTCTCTCTCTCTCTCTTCGGAGAAAAAGAGAAGAAAATCGAGGTGGAACATTCACTTTCCCATTCGAGCAGTTAAATACGATATATACGCGGTCACGAAACCGGGTCATTGTGTATCTCGGTCTTAACGGAGAAAGTGAGAGTACGCGAAGCACATTATCCATGCTTTGATCCAAAAAAATATATAAAAACATTAAACATTCTATTATGCGTGTTACGAATCAGCAGCTGGCGATTTGATTTAACTGGATTAAAAAAAAAATTAATTATTAACACGCATATTGCAATTTTGTTCCAGCTAAAATCGATTCGCTATTCCTCATCCTATATCAATTGACTCCAAAAAAAAAAAAAAAGACGAGAATATCATGTCGATCGTTAGCATCTGATGGTTGCATGATATTCTGTATTATTCTTACTCGCGATTAACCTCGTCGTTGACTTCTGTATATACAAAGTTTCTAATTCGAAATTTCTAATCGACGTAAACTAAAACCTCTATTTTCGTAACTGCGGCGGGACTTGCTCCGCATCACATTTGTAGTTGAAAAGCGTTGCGCACGCTTCGTCTTTTCGTCTCTGCGCAACTTTCGTGACACCCCATTGGGCCATGGGCTTCCCCCACCCAGCGCAGAACAATTGTCGATATTCAGTATACAGAATGTTAGAATTTACGTTAATAGAGAAATTACAATAATTAACAGAAGTCCTGGTGTAACTGCAGACTTTCGATGTGAGAAACATTAACGCATGGATCTTTGAATTCCTTATTTTTTATTATGGCGTTAATAATCCATATGTGAAATTCTGAGAAAAAATTCGAATCAGAATCATTGAAATGCATGAACGCAGCTGTTTTGCTAAACATAATAATTTTTTTTCAGGATTCTTAGGTCTAAGATTTTGAAGTATTGCAAATAATGAAACATTGATTGGAATAGATAATTAATGAAAAATCTTATCGAAATAACGATTAAGATGAGATAAAAAAAATATTTGCTTAGACCAAGCACATACGAGAGACGTGGGTGGGTGACCTATTTACCCACTTATAACTTATTCATCATTGTCCCGGAATAGAAAAGCCTTCTTGTTCGTCTGTTTCGTCCCACCCCGAGACATTCTTACTTTCCTGACAATGCTTCGCGTTAAATAAATCGGAATAGCAATACGTCAATATCGATGAACTTTCAGAGAAAAGAACATCGCACTACGCTGTTCATTTCGCTAAATATATTTGTTTAAATAAGAATATCATTTATATAAATTGCAAAATTTTTTCAACTATAATCGACTTTCGAAATGAGCCAAAAAATGGATTCTCTTTCTTTTTCCTGTATGTGAATGAAAATTTACAAGGTTCAGAATGTATTAAAAATGTATATGAAACATCGTTAGGTCATTATTAGACGACCATGAGTAGCCCTACGCAAGAATTAAAATACTTGTCCTATATTACCTCTCGTAACCCTGTCGTAAACGTGTCCAAGTTATCTACTATTGAGGTCACGTTCTACTTCTCACATCGCCCTAAAAAGTGGCCCATCGAGTATCACGAACTGACCCTGAACACGAGCGTGGGCTCTTTCGCTGTTTGCTCTCGTTGTTATTAGATGGAACCTCGGAGAAATTGAGTTCATTACGAGATTAATTCAAGGAACAGGACGGCCAATTAATTGCGTAATTTCTTAAACGGAAACATTTGAAATGTTTGCGTTTTTCATAACGCAATTTTTCCGTATGCAATATTTATTTGGTCCATTGAAAAAGTCTTATCGTCGAACTCATGATGTGTAAATATTTTCAAAGCGAGACAACAGCAGAGGTTTCTTACCTGAAATTTGCAGTTTTACGATTTTGCCAAACCTTTCAATACACACGGGTCAATAAAAGGAAAAAGTCTGAAGAAAAGACGAGCGTGGCTCTCGCGTGCCTCTAATACGTGCCCAGCACGCGTTCTCATCCATCAAGGTTTACAGTCTTTTACGGTTTTATTACATTTACGATTATTGTCGCGACGTTATGATTTCGATAGTCAGAACAAAACGATTACGTTGCACTCGCTGCTAACCGTCTTTTCCTTCATTTTCTTCTTCATTCTTCAAATTGTGCACTTAAGATTTTTATTGCATGCTATGGTCTTTGACTGTAGAAGGGAATTGCAGTATGCTGCGTAAAATTTTCAAAGGGAGACCGAGAAAGCACGTGCTCAATGGAGCCGAGTTTCCTCCCTTGGAAAATAACGTTTGCTATACTCCAATATTTTCGTTGTAAAAATCGTAACAAGACGCAATGAAAAACAAAAGGATAAAAAAAAAAAAAAAGAATAAAAACTCCCAGAAACGGGTTCAATTCCCATCATTTTTTTCCAGCCGAATTCTGACCAATAACAAACAGTTTTAGTAATTAACATCACGTGGTACCAGTAGGACGAAATTATATGATTCAGGATGTTGTGTCGAGGATTGGTATTCCTAAAAGTTTACGTCCGCTAGAGACGGGAACCCGACAACTCAACCGCGGGATTTTTACTCTACCTGACCAAAGTCAACCAAAGAAATTTCTACCAGAGAAAATCTCTACCAATCCCAACTCAGAAGGAGATTGAAATCCTTGGGTTGCGATTGGTAGAGATGATGAATCGCAAACACAAGGAGATTGGAATCCTTGGATTGGGATTGCTCGATTGCATTGGTAGAGATGTCCTTTGTTGTTAACAAACAAAAAATTCTCAGTAGCTTGTAACCTGTGTGAGTGTCAAAAACATCAAAGTTATTGAGATGAGTGAAAAAAAAAAAACATCAATTCGAAGATGAAAGGCTAATTCTTTACCAAAAACGTTAAATGCCATGCAAACACCTATATCGGTTGAGAAATTAACGTGAAAACAATAACTCGCCGAATATCCCTGAGGCTTGGAAATTGAATAAATTTAAAGAAACCAATTGAACAAAAAGTTTGCATGGATAGGTCGGGAATCCACAGTCCTCTTTTACAAAACATTCGCAAATAAATAAAAACTATTAACGAATCAAAAACGAAAGAGAAATTTGGATTCATAAAGAGCCTTTCGATCGGAGTCTCATCAAAATTCCAACTTTCTTTTTCGTTATTTCAACGTTTCACGATACCTGCTCAATTTCTTTTATGTGCCTCTCATTTTGCGAGATAGGAATCAAAGTTCCTAGGATTTGCAATACGAAACCCTAAAAAGTAAGCAACTCTAAATTCACAATAACTCTTTTCAAATATTTTCATTTCCTTAATTCGTTGTATTCCTATTAGCCAAATACATGTTCAAGAGAGAGATTAACATTTGCACACGCACGTGATAAACGCGAGCCACCCCGTTCTAGTATGAAATGAACTAATGCTCGTAATCGATCGATCATTTGTTCGTGACCTTCGTAAGAAGATAACGATCATTTGTGAGCGATCATTGATCTCTCGAGACAAATTAAAAAAACATATAACGAGAAATGAACTATTTTAATTCCATTTTCATTATAAAATCGTTACAATTTTCAATTTATCGCCCAACATATCATCATCATTGGAAATCTCTATAGACATATTATCAACAGTGATACTACATCGTGTAGAAAAACCGCAGAGGAAAATTCAATATAGGCGGACGAGGGAGCGGGTATAAGAGCCTGCAAAGGCATACTTGAAAATAAATCCCGTCATTAAGATGATGGAGCAGTCGCTTTCTCGCAATGTGAGTGCGAGAGAGGTAGCTGCAATTTTCGAAGTGGAATATTTCCGACACGGTTTCACCAATAAAAGAAGCCCCTGTCAGCTGATTGTTGCCATTGTCGTGCGTACGCTGTCAGAGCCTTTTTTTGATTAGTCAAACGACATCGAAGAATTTCAATTTCAAAAATTCGAGGTGACTGATCCATCATCTTAAAAATGATCCAAAAGTAATTTTAAAGAATTTAATACAATAATGCAAAAGAAAGGCCGTTTCGTGGATTTAAAAATAACGATAAAATGCGATTTAAATAAATAAGAAGAATTCTGTAATGACACTTTCGTGAAGTGAGTTAAACGTGTTCATCGGAGGTAAATGTGAGTGAGAGAGAAGGAAGAAACGAGAAAGAGATCTCTTTTGTTATTCTCGATGGCCCAGAAACCTCGTTTTTCGTGAGTTTCGCAGGCCTCTGGTTTGTCGGCCTACAGACTAATAAATATACATGCGTATGAACGCATACATTATCCGGTATACCCATACGAAGGCTAAAACGACTTCTCGCAACAGACACGTGTACACACTTCTTTTTATTTATTTATATGTATTTTATTATCACTGTAAGTGTCTCGCAGGGAAAGTAACGTTCGTCTCGAGTCGATGTGGGGAAAGTGAAAGCCGCGCTTCCGGGGTAACCGTCCGCGAACCCAGTTCCTCCTCACGATATCTACCTTGGTACATTTGTGAGACAAAAAAAAACGAAGAATAAAAATAACTCTATCGAAGGCTGACTCATATTAATGGTGTCGAAGAAAGGGCCTTTCAGGCCGCGTGAAAAAGAGCATTAAATTTATTCTTCTTTTTTTTTAGCAAAGAAAGGGACAAACAGTTTCTCTAACAAATGAGGTCGATTGATGTGTTTTTGAAATTGAACACCTTTTTATTATCCGGAAGTAACAAAGTTTGAAATGTCTCATTTTTTTCATAATATTTATCCAACACGAGGGAGCTATGAAAATAAAAAATTGATTTAATTGTTGGCATTGAACAAAAATCGAATAAATTTCTCTGATTGACACAACAATCGATGGGTTATTGAGGTTTTATCATGAGTTTAATATTGTTCAGAATCCTTCGTCCGAAGACCTACGAATTAAAGGATTAATCCTTTGAAAGGATTTATTAATTTTGAGTAAAATCATAGAGTTTTATTCTCATTCCCTTGAAATTAACGGTGTGTAAGAATTTTGGTAAACCTTTAAAGAAGGTCGGATGAGGGGGAGCAACAACCGGTTGGTCGCGGTCTCTCTGAAGAGGGAAAGGAGCGGCCTCGAAAGTGGAACACGGCCGATGGCCCGATGACCTCGTGACACACATTTCCCGATGTTCGTCTCAACGAAAGTGAAAAGAGCGAGGAACGAGGGGAAGGGGAAAGAAGAGACGAAGGGAAGGGAAGTTTGTCCGACGATCATATTTATGGCGTTATTCCGACAGAAAATTTATGGTTACGGGTATCGTATATATATGTATATAAAGTATATATAAACGATCTCTTACGATACGCCATATATTGCAACGGTTTTACAAATATTCTGAGTACGTAATAAAAACGAAGGCATTTCATCCTGGCATGGAAACTCTCGTTTTCACGAAGCATCAATTTTTACTGTAAATCCATCAGCGAAGCCTTGCGAAAAATGTCAGTAGATCATATACAGACACCTTCGAAATTGCGTGCGTTATATGCTCGTTTTAGCGACAACTACGAATTCGAGCCTTTGAGAAAATAACTTTTTTTTTCCCCTGGAGGACACAGAGAAAGTGATCATTCTGTTTGTACCATAGACCTTTTTGTCCCGGAAGGAAAACAGACCATGACCATTTATTATTTGTTTTTTTTTTCCTTGTAATTTCCTTTCCAAGACTGTACACGAAGGTACGTCGAACAATGATGATGAACAGTTTCTGTATTGGCTCCGAAAGAAAATGGTCAACGAAGCTCGTCGTCGTAAATCATTTCGTAACGATTATCCTCACTCACGAAACAATCTTATACCAACGATCTTTTACGTGCGTATCCGTATAGATTTAATTGAGTGAAGAAACGGAGTAACATTTTTAGTACAATGCTTTTTTTTTTTTTTTTTTTTTTACGATTTACATTTGCATGAATAGACGACGAGAACGTATATGTACGAGTTGACAAGAAAATTAGCATACCACTGATTTATGACTCATGAGTGGTACTCAAAACCTTTGTGTCGAATATTTATTCTTAAGATTTTCAGCGCCCTCTCTGTCATCTGATTCCAATAACTTCCGGTCGATACTCTTGAAAATTAAAGACTTGATAATTGTCGGTAATAGCTAGACGTGACCTTCACTCATTCTATCTCCTAATCTCGTTGAAATTTGACACAAACCAAGTTCTTAAATCTTTGTTCGAAATTGTCTCGAGATATTTCATATTAATTGAATAATAACTTCCAAATTTCTTTAATATTTCGATGCTTGCAAAGTTTCATTGAAATCTTTCTATTTTGATTGAGAGACACAAAACCCTAAGAGTTTAGGATTCAACGTTCCGACACGCATGTCAGCAAAAAACTAGGATAGTGGACTCCGATGTCTAATTTATAGAATTGAAACTTTGTGAATATCCTTTCCGCGATTCAAACCATCAACAAAAAGTTCATGAAAGTCTGTTTGTAAAATTGTCCGTATTGCGTACCTGACGCGCTTTCGCCTCTTCATATTACGTACGAATATCAATATAGAAATAAAAACAAAAGTACTGTAACGTCGACCCTTTCCCAAGATCCCCTGAAGGAAGAAAGGCAACCGCATCGAGGTCTTTGGAAGATGATGGTCAGCGGTGAAAACATAAAGTCGAAACTTTAGTTCGACCTTCGCACGATCCCTCAGTGTGACACTTTCGTTAAAACCATCAAATTCGTCCAGATGTGAAAATAGCGTCTGTTGCACATCCGAAAGTTTCGAAAGGCTCAAAAGCGTATACACGCGCGCGGATACGCTTTTGTTGCGCGGCAAGTCCTTGGACCAAGAGAAATCGTTGGATTTGTAGTTTAACCGAAATAAAAAAAAAAAAAGAAAAAAAAAAAACAATCCACACTATGGGGTTATGTGCGATGTTTTGAGGTCACCATCATAAAAGCAGCTTCTTCTGTCCTCCTCCCCCCGCCCTATTATCCACCACACCGTCTCGTAGCTACTTTCAATTCAACTTGAGGAAGAACCTTAGAGCTCGCGCGCGACATAAAAGAAATTATTATTCCCAAGGTTGGCTCGCGTGTGTTGTACATACAAGTAAAAAGATACAGTCGTTTGATGCAAATCTCATTATGTTCCGGAGTCTGGAATGTTAACATATTTATATATATATATATGAACCCGAAGCCAATACAGATATATATCTCAATGTCAGATTTCTTTTTTCTCTCACTGGAGTAACGTGACCGTGATTTCGTCGGTTAGCATTATATATAGAAACAAAGAGTACAAAGCCTTTCTGACGTTTCGAGTGTAGGTTAATAAAGATCGAGGACTTTGCTTATAGCGATTACTTCCGGTTAGAATAACGTTCATGTATCACACACGCACATTTTATCGATGTGTCGAGTCCTCCAGCTCGAGCATTTCGTCCTCAATTTAATTGCGATACATTACAAAGACATTCGAACACTTAAATGAAAGTAACGTTTATGCCAGTGTGTCACAACAATAATATCAAATATATATATCTATAGAAATGTGCGTATCGATGCTGATTGAGGATTGAAATACTGATCGAAGACTTGCATTGTACGTGCATGGCTCACTCGTTTTGTGAAAGTATTCTAAACTCGCCCCCTTTCGATATTCTAGAAAATAATATCGGAACTCAACGCGAAGGCCAAAAGACACTGTTATTAATAAACATAATGTGATAATTACATGTTGTAATTGGAGTAATAAAATAATTATAAAAAATGAGGAAGTATTTAAAGCCTAAAAGCAACGTTGATTTATTTATCGCTCGATATTTCCATTTTTTTTTTTTTTTTTTTATACGTTCATCATTTTTCCTCATTTCTTGAAAGAGAAAAACAATTATAGCCAGTGTTTTGCACGAAAAATTCGCTCAATTTCATTCGAAATTTCGTGCTTTTCGATTCTTCCTATAATTGACCGATATTAGTTTCTCTTTTGTTATTTTCAACCAATAAGTAGGATACGTTGGTAATTTGTTATTTAATCAGGAAAAAAAACAACTCTTGATAATCTTTTCTCAATGGTAATGACATCGTGAACTAGTGCTTTTGTCTCGTTTGTCACTTCCACTCACAATCAAGTTTCGTCCTCGCCTTCGACGCCTAGTCTTTTCTCATTATATTCTCGCGTACGGCACTTTGCACACCCTTGACTTGCTTTTTACTCCGGTAATCAAGAGCAAATGAGACGCAGGCGTGAAGACGTTACACTTATTATTCTCCAAGTCACAAAATAAACAAAAGCTTTTATGTAAATAATTACCAGAAATTTTTAAATGTGTTTAAAAAAAAAAACCTGGTAACCATGTAATGACAATCGATCACTCACGCGCATTGCATTTACTCACGCGATTCAAACACTTCGTTACAGTGCAGTCGACATTCTCGACATATTTTAAGGACAATAAGAAAATATAAAGTATTCTCATTATCAAAATTAGTATATTTTGCCAAATTTTCAGACTAACGCTTCTTTCAAGGCTTTTAAGATTCATTTGGGATTAAAAATCGTCCGATTTTGAGACAACGAATAAATTTGGACCACCAACACGTTTCCCTACACCCACGAGATTGAATTTTTGGCGATTTTTTTCCGTGCAATATTAACATTTTCGTAGAAATTGTATTTGTTCTTTCTTACGAATTTTCATATTAATCAGTAAAAATCAATTAAAATTCAAAACTGTTTCTCGTTTTTTGTTGATATTAATTTAAAGATAAGAAATAATGGTCCCCGGACATAGGTGCGTTATATAAACTTTTCAGAACCCAGAATGGAACAACGTCATATATTCTAACGCTATAAAAGATATTGTGCAACACATTTTGCGATTACTTCTGCAAGTCCGTCATATGATTAATATACATATATATTTAAAATATATGAACGTCAAGGCTCAGTTTTGTTAAACGTGTAGCCAGCAGTAGCAGTTACGAGTTGATAAGTGTGCCCGCGCGCGTCGACCTTAAAGCGACCTTAATAGTTTAGCTTTACTTTGCGTTTCGAATGTACGATTTGTGTGGCATTAAGGTATAACGTGTGTGCATGTACGCGAGGCGATAGACGCGTCAACAACGCGATATTCTCTCCTTCGCTTATGCAATCATTTTGGCAATGAAATAACTCTCAACCGCGTGTATTACACTTCCTCGTTCTCCCGCGATCTCGACTCTTGCTATACATAACCATTTCACCAAGGTCACCATTTTTAACTGCAAAAATTGTACCATTTGTACGAGTAAATGAACGAAAAAGTCTTTTGTCTCTGATCCTTCACCGTTCACCGTCCAAAATTTATTTTCATCCTTCCAAAACTGGAGAAAAAATAATCACGCAACGATCAAAATCTAGGCATTTAGAGTTGAGAGGATCGAGTAGAAAAAAGATCATCAAAACAAATCTTCTTTAATGAGGCGACAAAAACTACGTGGACAGCAAAGTGCATGAATTTTTTTTTTTCCACGCTCGTTTCTCAACCGACAATCGCGAATCTCGTAGCTTCCGAGAGGATAAAAAGGAGAAAAAAACTTATGGATATACATCGGAGTGTAAGATTTATATGCAAATATATTAAATGCAACGCTTACATAGTATACGCGTTGATAGAATTGTTAAAAGTCTTCGAAAAAGATGCCAATCTGTGTATATTTGTGAACGTCACTGATACGTGTTTTTAAGCATTTTCCTTATTCCTTAGGCTGTGTCTGCTCGTCCGGCAGCCGGACGAATACGCGTACGTTATTCGTCCGGATATGTGTCGAAATTGAGGTTATTTTTTTTTTCATTTAAATTTTATTCAATATATTGGTATATTTAACCGCTACTATAAACAAATACACGCGTAACTTTCAACCATCTCTGGACGAATAACAGCACGCTATTCGTCCGGGCACACAAATTCAAATGATCTGCGTAGGCGTCCGGACGAATAATGGCACATTATTCATCCGGGAATACAATTTTCATTGGTTTCAGGGTGTATCCGGACGAATCCGTGCTGTTATTCATCCGGATGTAAGATTGTCAATGGTTTCAGGGTATATCCGGACGAATAACAGCACGGTATTCGTCCGGATGTAAAACTTCGAATGATCTCTGTATGCATCCGGACGAATAATGGCACGTTATTCATCCGGATGTAAGATTGTCAATGGTATCACGCGCCACCATAATTTTACTTTCTTTCATGTTTTTTATGCATAAAAAACCCAAACAAACCCAAACAAACAAACAATCAAACAAACAAACAAACAAACAAACAAACAAACAAAAAATTTCAAAAAAAAAAAAAAAAACCCAAACAAACCCAAACAAACAAACAATCAAACAAACAAACAAACAAACAAACAAACAAAACCAAAACAAACAAAACCACAACAAACAAATAAACAAACAAACAACATTCTAACCTATAAGCTACCCGGACGAATAGTGCGAGACAATTCGTCCGACTGCCGGACGGCTAGCCACTCCGTATTCCTTAATTCGTTAATTGAATGAACGATTAAAATGTTTTTTACACGTAGATAAGATTATTTATTTATTCCGTCAAGAAATTAGATAAATTCCATCATTTCTCATTGAAATATAGATCGAACACATTTATATACACAAACCTGTCTTTATCGTAAAAACATAAGCGATTGTTATGCAACTTTCGTTGACGACATTACAACCCACTGTTTGTTCCCCTAATTTGTGTACACCAGAAGACCGCTACGCTTTTCATAAACACACCAATTAATATATTCCTCTAATATAAATACATACACTCAGGACGTTCTTCTGGCACAACTACCTTCGTTACAAAAAAAAAAAATTATAATAAGCTTATTCGTGCTTATTCGTTGTAAAGTTTGTATTTTGCTTTTTCGATGATTTACGACGTACTTTAAAGTACAAAACGATTAATAGCAATGTATAGATTTCCATGTACTATGAGTAAATTTACACCGTCATACTGTATGGATTTCGTACGAATACCAGAACCATCGAATTCCAAAATTTCGTAACACTGTTTTTCTCTCGTTCGTTTTGCAACCTGCATACAAACATCTATATATTTTTTTATGTATGTAAACAGTAAAAACGAACTTGACCATTTTCCGTGATTTATTACATGCCCCTCGGTCTTGTCGACCTTCCACAAAAGTTTCCTCTCGAACGGCCGGGGTTGACCGAACCAAAATGATGTATTTTCCGGATGTCATTTACGTTAAAATAGAGAAGTCGACAAAACACTTCGACCAACCTACTCTGCTCGTGTATTACTTCATTTATGTTTGTTTATTTTTTTTTTTCTCTACGACGTTGCTAAGAAAAATTGTTTCAAACAAACTCGGTTTTCTGCTGACAAACATCTGGCCAAGGGCGTTTGAAAATTTATGAGTGACTATCCCTGGATGACAATGAACGACTGAAAAAGTGAACCCCAAACCCGTGGCCTTCATCGACGATAATTATAGCAGCCCGAGATTTTACAGCACCTGGGGACCCGCTTATCCAAACTCGATTATCGACTAAATATTATTTCGTTTATTTATTATTTGCGTGCATCGTCTTGGCTAGTTTTATTGCGAACGTCATATTGAAAGAATATTCATCGATAATTGAACAAAGAAATCCATTACGATTTTTCTCCGATGTATATTTCCCAGAGTCATATATTTCAATATTCGTCCCAGGTAAGAAACAAAAAAAAAAAATCTAATGATTCCGCACACAGGAAATGCGCTGATCGCATCATCAGCCGCGTCACCGATAATGTAAAAACTTAAAGTGCACACTTGCTCACAACTTATCGCGATCGAGCATGCAATCGCGTATATGATCGAAAGCGGAGAAGAAAAAAATTCTTGGGAAGGTCGCGAATGCTAAGGCCAACATACACGGATTCATTTATATGCGTTTTCATAAATATATATATGGGACATTCCACACCAAATTCACTTTAGAACCTTTAGGTTTTTAATTTGGCACAAAATTGAAAGAGGCTGCTTTATTGTTTTTCAATTTATTGTCCATCTAATAATTTGATGGGATTTCTTTACGAAAGTTGACATTTCTTTTCAATTAATTATAAATTGCCAATAAAATGAAACAGATGAAGAATCTTTTTCAAATTCGAAAGCCTTTTCTTGGCATTTTTCGACAAAAATGATTCGTGGAAATTAAAAAAACAATTAATAGCAAATAAAACGAATTTTCTATAAAAAATAAAACCATGTTTTTAAATATCTGTACGTCTAACCCGATTGAAGTGACAACAAAAATATCGACAACGACGTCAAAAGTTTCAAAGCATTTGAATTTCATGCGTAATTACGAGACGATAACATTTGATGCAGCCGATTATTAATTACGTGAATATAAGAAAATGGTTGAACTCACGGGGTTATTAAAATGAGAAAATTTTGGTAGTCGTGAAGTAAATCTTAGTATTGAGATTAGAAACTCAAATTCGGAGAGTTTTTTTTTTTATCGAAAAGAAATAGTGACGCCTCTGGGAGAGTAGAAACAACCTGACAATGTAGTATTTTTTGTTCGGTAATTTTATCGTGCTCTATTATCGTATTTTAAAAAAGTGTCAATTTTTTGTGAATTTTCTGCGCACTGTTAAAATATATCTCAACGGATAAAACCATATTCGCTCAACACGGTATCCAGAAAATAGAGGAAATGGTTCATGCTTTCCCATAAAAACATTTTATCTCTATTTCTCGTGTTCTTTATAGCGTGGGTGTAAAGGCCGATGGAATAATAAAAAAGAAACAAAGAACGAGTGGGTTTTCCGGAGAAAAGGTTTATCCTGGTGTTTTATTGAATTGGTACATGCCACTGTATCCTTTATCGGGATAGTTCGCACGGTTAACGTTATACTCTTCAACGATTATAGATGTTACAACCCTCCCGAAATAAATACACAGACGTAAACTCGTCTGAAAACTTTGCTCGAAGGAATAAGTAATTTAGGAAAATCGAGACCATGTGCAGTGCACTCGCATGTGAGTTAAAATATTTGTTCGAACGGTATAAGAATTTTCTTCCAAGTTTTTCACACGTTTCTAATTTTCAATGAGAATCGAAAAACACATAAAATAAGCTAATCGTTCGAACATATGCTGCAGCTGTACGTCACATTTTGTTATTTGTCTCTCAAATTTGCACAAATATATGTTTATATAAAAAAATGTGTATGTATATATATAGATGCTCACACTTGTGCACATTACCACGATTTGTGGTCGATTGCCATGACGTCAGCGAATCCCGAGATGAAGTTCAAGGTTACCGCGCTTGAATGCCCGGCCCACGCGGACGAGGAAAATAGAAAGGCGTCAGCAACGAGCCACGTTGGATTTTCCTCGTTCACTCCGCGGGGCCGTAAATCCGACACATGAAAAAACAACTTTCCGAAGTATTCTTAACGATCATTTTCACACTAAACCTTATTTCCTTATCCCTGCTTGTGCTCCTTTTGTTTATATTTCGTGAAACAATAACTAAACAAATTTCCATTCGAATATTTCATTTTTCCTGCACAAAATCGAATTCGGATTCAATGTTTTTTTTTTCTAATAGATATTTTGAAACGACATTGAATTTATAGAAAGTAACGGGGATTATTTGCTGGAAAACAACATTTTTATCGATATTTTTGACATTTTGCAAAACAATGTTTTCTTCATTATAAATCATTATTCTATTCATTTGAATCATCATTTCCAATTATAATATTTTATCGTATGAGGAAAAGATAATTTATCGAGTACACGATTCGTTGAAAATAATATAAAATCGCATCAACAATTGAAGCGTCAAAAAAAGATCGAAAGACGTTTGCACGAGCAGAAAAACATTGAATAAATCTTCGCGTTTGTTGTTAGTGTTGGATTAGAATTTCCCACTGGAATATAACTGTATTTCGAAAATGATAAAAATACATTCGAAAGGATACGTAACAATGTGATGACAGTGAATGTCGATTTTACGACGCGGAATCGTACGTCACGAGCTAACTTGAAAATGACATTGGTATAGAGCGGAAATAGCAGTTTTCATAAAATCGTTAATTTCTCAAGTCCGATCGTCCCCAGGATCGTAACTTAAATGCGCAATCATTTAACACGCATTTTATTTTCTTGCCAAGGAGACGAATGTCACTTACAAGTTTTTCATCATCTCCGAGTAAAAAGTCAATAAAAAGGTAAAAAAATATCATAGTTTTACGTAGTTTTGTGTTTTATTGAATTATTTTTATTAAATGCATGACTCTTCCCAATTATTTGTTCTTCCATCTTTTTTTCTTTTACCCGTTGAATTATGAAGCTCGTCACGAATAATTCAACATGAAGCGGGGTTTATATAATCAAACAAGAACTCTTTCAACGTATTCATTCGTCATTTATAACGAATGTGGGAGAGAGGGGGAGATGTTAATCGCGGTGCTGATTCATGAGTCGTTGGAAAGATATGAAGGGCGAACTGTCACTAAATCTATATATACAGCACGCGTATCAGGTCATTTTAATAAAAAATTGATTAATAATTGGTTATTGCACTAAAAAAAAAAAAAATATCGCGAACTAAATCCATTTTGCTGAAGAAAAAGGGTGGATTCAAATTTGTTGTTTTGTTGGATGGCAAATAATGTAATTTAGCTGATGAAATAAAAGAATTTTTTGTGGGATAGTTAGGCGTATTTTCCAGTTTCTTTAATTCAATATTTTCTTAGATCTGAATCAACGAATTAACCAAACAGCATCGTTCGGATGAAGGAAAAAAATAAAACTTTACTCAACGATATTTAGCGGCAGGTATCGATTTAAATATTTTGGTTGCAAGAAACAAAACTTTGTTTCATTCAACGAAATATTTCCTCAGTGGGCTTGTAATCGATTTTTTTTTTTTTTTTTTTTCAAATACATGTGAACGAGCAGTTGAGAATTAGAACTTTTGGTAATTTCTTGTACTTTCTTTAAAAAAAAAAACAAAACAATTGTTTTTACTAGTTAATAAAACAGGAAAAACATAGTTTGCCATGAAATCGTCAATTTCGAACGAAAACTCTCGTGTATACATTTTCTGTATGTTCAGTGAGAGTGCACTTAAGAAAAGTGACAAGTGCAAAAAATGAACGTCAGAAATTGTAATTATCAGTAAGAACCCGTTGAAGAAAGGTATATTCTATTTTTTTCCGGTGTGATAAGACTGCAATGAAGCTTTTGAGCCTGACAACTTTTTAATAGTTTTATCAGTACTTCATATCACGTGCGACGATTCTATATACTGAATACTTTGTATCACAACGTTTGCACTTCATAATGTTATGTGACATTTAGGAACGTGCTCGAAGTTGTGACTAAAAAGTGTCACATTTTTTGAAGGTCAACTATTTTGCTGAGTTAACGTAGTAGTCTCTGTCAGAGTTACGTTCAAAATGTTATCTCTCGAGTGAATATTTGAAAACTTTGATATATAACTCGTGAAATAAAACATCGTTCATTATTTTATTCCATAATATTGTATAAACGTATAAATTTTCGGTAAAATGGTTGCTGCATCTCCGTAACTAAAGAGTCAAATTTTTTTTCACTTTCTCAGAAAAACTTTACTTACAAAAAAAAACGTCACATTTTTCTCTATAATTGAAAAAAAAAAAAAAAAAAGAAAAAACAAAAACAAAAACGAAAATTGAATAAAAACTAAATAAAAATTTCGCGGTTACTCCATGAAATGTGATTTTTTTTACTGCTTCCCATAAGAAATTCCCATAAAACTGTGCAATCTTCGATCGCCAATATCTCAAATACGGGGAACACTATAAATCCTAAATGATGCACGTATTAGTTTCATAATGGATGACAGAGTTGAGTCATCAGATGGGCTTATGGGTAAAAAAAAAAACACTACACGTATTAGAGCACGCACGACTTCCTGCTGTTAAATGATGAATTGTTTGCGAAGTCATCGTTGAGTTAGTGAGACATTTTGAATGACGTCATGAAAATCAATTTTCGATTACATAAAAAAACGATAGAGACGATTTGCGAGTGTAAAATATTGAATAAAGAGTGTTTTTGTTTTTCCTGCATTTGTGATATTTATACGAATTAAGTGAAAATTTGAAGAATATTTTTGGACACCCCGTATATAAATGTAATACTGTATAAAATATATGTATAAGGAGACACGAATCTCCGAGAGTGTAATGGTATTTGGGTTAGCTTGCCCGGACGTAGCCCGCGCGAACGCCGTGGCCTTGAACTTGTACACCCCCGCGAGAGTTCTCAACTGCATATCCTCCTCCGGCAAGTGTTCGGGTGGCCTTCCACCCTTGAATGCTTAACCCTCTCGAAGCTACGATGGTGCATAGGATATCGCGAGCCCAGCCATTCCAAAAGCATGCCCCAAAATTCCAACTTAGCGTTCTATGTTCCATGAATTCTACGAATGAGGACACACATGTGTATTTTCATTTCCTTCCGCGCCCCTTCCTCATTCCATTCGTATAGGTCGCGACCTCTGACGCGACTTTCTCGTTGTAAAACCGGGTTAAACTTGTACGATATACACATTGTTTTATACTCGCTATTTCTATATATATATTTATACATAAGCTGCAATTCTATAATAGTCTCGGGGACGAGGCTTTATGCCAGCTGAAGGAGAACTGACCTAGTCAAAAATTGCAAGTGCCATTGTATCGATCACGCAAAAGTTAAGCTTGAGTATATATTTAAAAAAAAAAGGCTGAAGCAAAAAAGCTGGAAACAATGATTTGTTTATCGAACAATTATAACAATCATTAACTTCAAGAACAATTAATAACGAAAACGTTTACAACACGTAATTTCCACGAAAAGCGTGGCATTTTTCAGGCAAAGTTAACCGATGATGTGAAACAATAAGAACAGATACAACGAAATAAAGAAACATCGTCGCATTGTTATCGTTGCAGGCACCGAATGAACGAAACGCTTCGTTACGATAAGGCAAATATTTCATTCAGCAGAAAACACGTTTTATTCAGAAGTTGTAATTCATTAAATGTTTCAATGGAATTAAAATGAAATTTTAATGAAAAAATGTGTATTTTGTATGAATAAAGTTATCGTGTCGGAAGATTTAAATATTAGACGAAATAATAATAATTCTACATTAATATAAATCTATTTTTATGTTTATATAGATATATAATGTTAGAAGCACTTGGGTTGAAGTACTCTTGAAAACTAATTATCGGTCCTCGGCTCGAAATTGCCGAAGCGAGAGTTCTCTCGCCCTCTGCTCAATCACCGTCCCTCTCAGCGAAATTGAGCGGGAACGTGACCCTCGATCGTCCTTGCCACACGGTTCTTCCATTATTTCTCCTTTATAAACGTATATATACGTGTATCACAATCTTCATCCCCTTTCCCTAGCCCTATTCTCATAAAAACCAATTTTCGACATCGGACATACAAAAATCTATGGTCTATAGAAGTCGCTTCACGTTGAATCGAAAAACGTTGATAGCAAGGGATATTAGCCCCTTGACCCAATTCCTTCAAGACTACGACCCTTGTGGACGATATTTATTTATTTATATACAGTTATATCTCTATAGATCGGTTATAAAAACCCTTCGGTCCTTTGTTCTTACTTTTTCTTGGCCATCTGAATGCTTGATGTCCTTTGAATGACCTTCAACATGATC
Source organism: Campoletis raptor (assembly GCA_948107755.1). NCBI lineage: Eukaryota > Metazoa > Arthropoda > Insecta > Hymenoptera > Ichneumonidae > Campoletis > Campoletis raptor. The sequence continues at coordinate 14,425,005 of OX403628.1, read as the reverse complement.
TGTACCCAAAAAATATATCGTTCCTGCCTCTGAAAAGTTTCATTCCCTTTCTAAGTCTTTCTCAGAGTTTACACCAACGGATTTTCATCGTTTAATAAAGGTTAATACACCTGCAGATGCACGTGTTATTTCTCCGAGGAAAACGAAGGAGACAAAAGGGGAAAAAGTGAGAGAACGAAAGGAAATGAACGGAAATTTCTATGAGAGAGAGACACAAAATAGAAGTTTGAACATCGAGAGGAGCTAGAAGGAGTTTCCTCGGGTTGTGCTGCGTATATAATAAACGCGATAGTTGCCCGTGACCGGCAAGGACCTTGGCCATGGCTCGTGACGTCGGGACGCAGGCGTCGGTAGCGCGCGCATCTCGCTCGATGCGATGAAATTTACACAACGGTCGTATACATACGAATATACAGTAAAACACAGCCGCATCTATGTACTTTCACGTATAAATATATATTTCGATGTTCCAACGTTAAAAAGACATTAATTTCATTGACGGAAAGCCTCTCTGTACGCCATTTTAACAATAAACCATCGTGGGATAGATTCTCTTTGGTACGAAACAAAATGGCCTAACTCGCAAGTGCATGCACACACTAAATGAATATATCTGTATGTTATTGAAGCTCTAGCTCTCCGGACTCGTGGCCTTGACCTTACACAAGCTCTTGGTTCTCCCTCTCTCTCTCTCGCTTTCTGTTTCTCGCTTAATGTCTCTCCTTCTGCGCTTCGTTCTCCCTTTCGAACCCCTTCTTTACCCCATCCCTATTTACTACACGAATACCACGCTCCAACAACCTCATTGGCATTGGTTCGGTCGAAGGCCGTTACCGTATGCACTTGGAAACACTAACCGCACTGGGGCTGTTAAGGGTGTGTGTCCTGGCGTTGAGGACCGACATTAATTTGTACAGACACGTATAATCGCTATATCCTAATAACGACTAATTTCGTTGGATTTATATTACTATAGGAGACGCATGTTTATACGACCAGAAAAACATCTGCTCGTCGATTATTCAATCACAATGCACTAATTATGTTTATTTTTGGGAAGTCGATTACTTATAAATAGATATACACTTTGTTCTTGGACACACTCGATATTTCGAAGAAAAAAAAGTGACGCGTTTCGTTCTTCGAAAAAAAAAAACGACGCGTAACTCTGCTTTTTCTTAAAATATCTAACGTGTGTCCGAGAACAACGTGTACACTGTACTGATCCACCTTAATAAATGCTGGAAAACTTACTTTAGGCACCGTAGACACACTCGAAACATCTCGGAATCGTGGTTTTGTTGTTTTTCTTCTTCTTCCTTGCTCAACTTTCTTCCACTGCCTTTCTCCTTGAGAATGTGCCACTGGTTTTGTTGTGTTGTTATATAGAGTATCGTGCGCATTTTCGCAAAACACAGCGGGACTACTAACGCCGCGCGCGGCAAAAGTCCCACTTTTGCCTCCTTGGTACGCAACGGACTATTTTTCTGGACGTAGGAACAGAGCGACAGAGCCGCCACGATTTCACGGGATTTTTCGTAACTTCGTATCGTTGTTTAATAAGTTTGTTAAAATCACTATACCACGTATATATTCGAGGGTTCTTATGTAAACGAAGGCAAAAGTTGATTCGACGATTATGTGGTGTACAGTTAAAACTCGGTTTCCCATCGGTTTGATCGCTCGTCATTACAAAAGCACCGTAAGTTGGGCGTTTTATTAAACACACTCAAATTAAAGAGCTCGAAAGCGTTTTGTTGGCTAAACCAGATGTTTTGTAGTATATCCGGGTTGAATCTGTGTCACGAGCTCTCGAAAAGGGTGGTGAGGTCACGCAATAACGTTTTCCTCGTGTCGACGTCCCAGATTAGGTTTACTCCCCCTCCATAAATTAGCCATACACATATTTACATATGTAAGTTTAGATTTAGATAGATATATATATATATATGCGTTAGAGAACATTTCAAGGTTAGTAATGACGCTCGTTGGGTCGAATGTTTACGTGTAATGAAAAATAGAAAAGGATGAAAAAGCGTACAAAGTATAAACGAGCGTCACTTCGTAGAGGACTCGTGCCTTTTATCGTTTCCTTCACCACGCGCTCTATCCATTTGATTGTTTTTAATATCGATCTAAAAATTCTCCCTTCATAGCTTTTGTCATATGCGATTACAAAAAAGGTCTTTATGTACACTAGATATTTCAGCGTTTCAATTTCATTATCGGGATGTTTTTAACTCTGTTCAACAACATTATTAGTCGTCTCTGGATTGACTTATAATACCATCAATAAATTAAAGTGTACTTTATACTTCGAATATTTTCAATTCCATTATTCAGAGCTCTCGTACGAAAAAGCCCTTGTTGAATATTTTCACAAATGCTTTTAAGCATAATCCAAAGTGCTCCCGACAATGATGCAACCTGAGTTTTATTCGTGACCATGAACGAGCGCAACTTTATTCTTTTGTATATATAAACATATATATATATACCGATAAATGTATAGTTCACAATAGACGGAGATACCTTCATATACGTGAACATGTATACGTGTAAACACAGATGGAGTTAGTGTTTACCAACGTCTCTCCACTTCACTCAGAGTGAAGCCCGTAAAAATATCCACGACCTCAGCTCTGCACCCTTGGCCCTTTGTGACTGAAGATGAAACTGGAATAACGTGTCTTCGTATATATATGTATATACAACAAGCCCTTGAAACCCAAAAGCCGCAACTCAAATGGCTTTGCCTATTAAGGGATTACATAACCTTCAGGCTCGAAAAATTCTGTAAATAAAAATGTAAAATCATTTTAATTTTAATTTTTTATGAATTAATGTAATTTTCATGAAAATTATTTGTAGAAACGACAACTGTTTTAAAAAAAAAATAACACAACTCACAATTTTGGCAAAAATCAGAGTTTTTTTAATTTATGCAAATAAAAATTATTTTTATACTTTTTTTTTAATTCAATTGTTTCTACCCTTTCATCTGAAAATAAGTAAAATATACTTTTGAAATCTGGGAAAATGGTTGCAGTATTATTTTGTGAAATTTTTCAATCAGACCCTACAGTTAAAAAAAATGGGAAAATTGTGGATTTCGAAATATGTAAACAAGTTAATAATTGTTTGAATTAAAAAATTTTAATCTCGTTTGAAAAAAAAAATAATTTTCTGATATTTTATTGTAAAAAATGCGAGCGCTCGAAGTTTTAAAAAGCAATTTTGTTGACGACGATAACGTACGGAAAACCGCGAATTTTCCGCTGTCGCGCTCACACTCATCTCTGACAAAGCCGCGAGTGCACACAAAGAGAAAGAGGGGAGAAACGTCTCTTTACGCGGTGGCCTTGGCCTTGACATCGACCGCAGCAGCGTCCCGACGCTACGCAGTTGCATCAGAGCGTTCGATGAGAGCGCGCACGATGAACGACGACGAGGTCGTCGAGAAGGAAGCCACCGCCGCTGCGGCCGCCCGCTGCCGGGGACAGTGCATCGACAACGTTTGACAGGTGGGCGGGGGTCGTACGACATACACATATTTTACAGATCCACCTCCTGTCTCCTTCTCTCACTTAAAAACTTGAAATTTATATTTCAACGAGACTACATGCAGACAAACTCGATCTCGAGTCACCCACGAAATAACATCGCGTTTAAAATTGATTAACCAAATTTTTTCCAAACATTTGTCACATTATTGTTGACGTGATTGATTTTTTTTTTTTTTTAATATTCAGTACCCACCAAATATTACAGCGTGATCCTTAAATAAATAAAGCTGCAAAATGAAATTTCAACATTGTAACTGTACGTACGGATGTTTGAATATTTTCCAACGTTTTTTACGTTTTAGCGCCTGTTACTTCCGATATCCCGGCAAAATGCCACGAATCAAAAAGTGATTCATAAAGTCTCGTGACAAATCCCGCACGCGCGCTCGTCGCGTCTAGGAGCCAAGAAAATCTAATATACAAGATTGTAAAGACGATTTGTGATCGTCACATATCTCCTGATGTTACCGTCATTGTTGAATAGGACGCAAATTCTTTTTAATCGCCGCATATTTACTGAACAATCTACGAAAACAACGTTGTTGTTTGACAAGCATTTCGTTGAAAATTTGAAAAAAAAAAAAATAATAGTAAAGCTTCTAAGCGTTATTTAGAAACAAAATAGAGACGTCTAAACGAATTGGATTTAAAAAAAGCGTCATTCAAAAAAGTACGACAATTAGTTTTCTTTTTTTTTCCCCTATTTTTCGTTCGATGAATTCTTTGTCATCAAATTAGCGACATTCAACACGGTCCGGAACGTTTGACCGCTCGATAGAGAAACTTCACACTCTTAACCAGCGAATACCACAGGAGGTTCGAGTATGAGAAGATCCGATTCGCGTGCCAAGTGGTGATTCATCGTTTCGATTAATTCCTTTTTATCCGACTGTCACCGTTCATACAATTGTGCAAGACGTTGAGACATTAATTTCCCCGATATTTCATGCGAAAAAACGTTGAAACCCAACAACTATTCGCTGAATGTTTATTGATTCATTTATATATCGTGCCAGCGATCTTCGTTCAAAGAGACAAAATGAAAAGAATTTTCCTGCCGCGAATGAATATAATTTTTCATCTGTTAAAAACTGCTATTTATCGTTACAATGAAATAAAAAAATATCGAAAACGAAAATTGATGTTTCGTTTGTAAATTATAAAGAAAAGAATGTCGCTCGACAAATGGGGATAAAAAAAAAATTGATTCTCACGATCTTTTACGTCTTCGCCAAAGGAAAGGTTTGAACGGTACAAAAATTAGAATAAATTAGGAGCGATTTGGTAAATTGTTATATATGAAAAATGACGAAATTAATTGGCGGAAGTGAAGCAAAAAAACTCGAGGGTTTGGCGCGAAATATCTCACGTATATATAGAGATAGGAAGCAAAGCAGTTAACGGTTAATAGTTGAGTACGAATAAAGTACGAAGTAGGATATAACAGAGGCGTATAGCGAAGGTAACGTGTACGTGTTGGTACACGGCATAGGTAAGCTTTCCGTATATAGCGGCATTACGTGCGAGGCGGGGTTGCCTGAAATAAAGCAAGGTCAGGTTTCACCAAGGCCGCATGCCGATAGGGAGTATCGGCCTCCCCCCTGCCTGGACGACGTAATAAAATTCTTTATTTATACTCTTAGAGGCTCATTTCTCTCGCTCTCTTGCGGTCAGAAAAACTCACTATTCCGGCAACAAAACCTCTGATCACTCTGTCAGCCTAATAGACGATTAACAATGATAAATGTTCCATTCACGCCGAGCATTTCAAACAAATTTCAATAAATAAATAAAATTCTTTCGCAACAGTGATTGCTCGTCCCTTGAAAATCTGACACAATAAAAATTTTCACAGTCTCGATAAATTCGATCGAAAAGATGACAAAACTTTGTTCATTTCATCAATCCGAAATAATTCCCAGACTTTATTTAAAAAAGTGGTCGAGCGTCGAGGAGAAAAAATTCGTTATTTTCATTAAAACACTTTGAAATATTTTTTAATCGAATGATGAAGCAAATAAATAAAGTCCGAAGGTTATCGGCTTATTGATGCAAGAATTAATAAATTAAGCGCTTGAAAATCTTCTTCGTCAATGAATTTTTTTAAAAGTGTATTGAAAAAAAAAAAATAATATCTTGCTCGTATTTTATTTTATTGTCACGTACGTGGAATCTTCACGTTTTGTGATGAGGCTTTGTTCTTTTTTTCTTTTCCTCCAGCTGATTGTGTGCGACGAACAAACAAGCTGTATAGAAGAGTTAGTTTTGTATCTTTGACTCTTTTTGACCTTGAAATAAGCTAGTATGTTGTATACTTGCACGAGTAGAGTCAAAGTGCAAGGCGAATAGCGTCATCACGCGAAACGACGTGGTATATGTATTTTCAACGTTCCTCTCGGGGTCTTTACGAGAAAATCATATTGTCAACGTCTGTGTGTGTGAATACGTTCGTGGTCGTGCACACGTAATTGTATGCAAAGTGAAGTTGGAATTCAGTGACCTTGCAAAACGATCGGAGTCAATATATATTTTGAGACTCATATTTTCAATGATTTGTGAACTGCTCCGAGCTTATAATTCTATATCCCGTCGTCGTTATCCAGTGTTTCGAGACCAACGTGTCCCAGAAAAACTAAATCTTCGTCTATGCGCCTTTAGAACTCTGAAAAAAAAAATTATTAGACGTTTCGACGCGAAATTCAGCTCGAAACTCGAGTTTACATTATCGACGACTATTTAACCTCAGACTTACTCTATACATGGTTAACCCAAGAAAATTGGCAACTAGACCCGGATAACAAATGGTTCGTGACACAAAAAGGAGAGTGCCAGAACGTCAAATAGAAACGACCGCCCTTCATCCGATATGACCAAGTTCAAGGATAGTCTATAAACAAACTCTCGTCTCGCGTTCTTCGCTTTTATTTATTCGACGGATTTACGAAAATTTTGTTATCCTTTCTTATAATAAAAACGTCTGCTCGAATTAATGTCAATTGTGTCTTTTATTGTACAAAGAATCAATAATTAACGTATGGTTACGAATCGATAGATTCAGATGTCTATGTAACAAGTTTTCGTTAAAAAAATTTTTTTTACACTCCACAATGTACAACGTATAATTACGTTCCCAATATTTGTCTGATGAAACGATCATTTTCATAGATAACAAATGAAAAGAATCGTGACAACAAACTATAAAAACTGATTTTATGCATTTTTTTCCAATCATTTCGACAATCGTTGGAATTCGAAAAGTCATAATCATTGAAGATTCTTCAACAATCATGAAGTTTGAGAATATTTTTTTGAAGATGTAAAGGATATATTAAATATTCTAAATTGGGAACATTGAATTATTTGGCCTTTTGTCCTTTCGTTGATTTCGGTCGTGGCTTTCCTCGCGACTGTTTGCCACCTCGTCCCCCCTTTTTGCCTCGTCCTTTTGTCTTTTCTTTCGCCTTGGCCGCTCGCAGATCCTTCTTCATTCTAGGATCGACGACTCTGTACTGGCCTTTGACACCGGGTGGTCGAACGGCTCGCCTCTGAGCGTCTTGTTTCTTCGCGACGACGTACGTCACTTGTTTTTTCGGTTCTTTTGTTGCCTTTCTGTACAATCTGTGGAATGAGAAAAAAAAACAACAAGGTCATAAATTGATATGAAATGCTTCAATAATCTCTGAATCGCTGAGAAAGAAAATCATATGGTGACTTTGATGTAGATAAAATATACTTACGCCTTGACTTGTTTTGCTTTTTCACGATCGCTTATGTCTGTATTGTCCATTAGTGATTCAACCTTTTTCTTTGCTTTCTCAAGCTTTTTCAATGCTCGCCTCTTCTTCCTTGCTTTTGCTTCCATTACTTTCTTGATTGGTCGAACATTAAGTTCTTCGACTCGCTTGTTATATTCTTCCACAAGTTCCTTGGGTACCGGCACTTCTTGTTTCATATGTTTATCTTCGTCCTGCACAAACCACTCGGGTAACTTATCGTCGTTGAAAGCGAATCTGTTCCAAGCCGCATCGGTCAGGTCGCGACGTGATTTTTTACTTTGTACCAACAATGATCCGAGTGCGAGATCTTCGTCGGTAAGCTTTCGTTTACCTTTCGATTTCATCGCTGTAATTTGTAAATTAAAAGATAAACATTTTTTGATAAAAATTCTGGAGAATGAGGAAAAAATTAAGTTTTTTGTTTTTGAAAATAGGAATTATGGTGATGCACATTTTACAGCGTAAGTATTATTCAAATGTGATTGTGGAAAAATACTCACGAGCATTTTTGGCGACTATTTCGAAACCATCTCCTCCTCCAACTTTTTTCACTTTTTTATCCTTAGCCATTATTTCCATATCATAATCAGAATCGGAATCATCTTCGTTCTTAACTTCAACCGACGGCTTTACATCCTCGACTTTTTCGTCTCCGATTATTTTGCCTCCTTTATTTTTATAAGCTTCGACCATTTTGTCGAGCTCGAAATCCTCATCGTTCTCGTTCTCGAGATTCTTGAAAACATCTTTCTCGAACCACAACTGTGCTTTGTGAATTTTTTTCGTCTTTTTGTCCCTGTGATCGAGATCAGTAATCAGCGGATTTTCGGTACCATCTTCGACGTCTCCTTTCCGTTTGGGTTTCACGTCGTCCTCTTCTTCGGAATCGCTCAGTCCTGAGAAAAAAGAAAAATACAATTTTCCCTGAATGTTTTTTCTTTACTCCAACGCAAGAAACTCAACGATCGCTTGAAAATGAAATAATATCTCACCGAGCCCAGATTTGTCGCTTTCGGAATCTTCGTCGTCCGAATTTTCCGACTCGCTGTTTTCCGTTTTGTAATAAAGTCCTGAGCTATCGAGATGGCTCTTGTCCTTTTCGTATTTAAGTTTTTTCGGTAATTTCACCTCGTCGTCCGAATCAACGTCACTCTCGGCTGCAACGTCGGGTGTCTGATCAACCACAGTTTCCAATTCTTTGTGAGTTTTGATTTGATCGAGACTAAACATATCGTCGCCCTCGAGTTTAGGTCCTTCATCGCCTTTGTGGACCATTTTCAAATTGAGACGCTCGTTCAATTTTTGTCTCTCTTTGTTTGCTTTCTTCTTCTTTCTCTTCAATTCTCGTGCGGCTTCGGCTTTCAAATTGGCTATTTCTTCGTCAATCACCGCATCTTCCGCGTCTTCCTCATCCTCAACAGTTTTTGTACCTGTTTCAGTTTTCTCCTCAGCATCTGCATTTTCTACCGGTTTCTCCTCACTGTCAACGACAAACTCGGCCCTCAGTTCTTTCCACCACGAGAGCAAAAGCCGCAAGTCCTTTCTGCCTAAAACTTTGATGTCTTTGCAACACTCTCTGATCTCCGTTGTCGTTTTTGGATGGTTTGCTATTCTATCCTCGTCGATGACGATCTCCGAAGTATTCTGAAGCGCCTCTATGGCACTTTCACTGGCTATGAAAGCACTGGCGTTGAGCTTGTGATGAAGAGTATAATCGTTCTCCGGATAACCCTCGGCTTTGGCCTTTTTCTGTTTTTCTGGATGATAAACATTGAGCTTGTTCTTCGACTCAATTTCCAGCTCAGAAAAAACATATTTTGGATCCAAAAATTTTGGATCAAGCTTGTCGGGCGCAATGTAATACTGACAAACAACAAATATTTCTGCAGATTCGTTACGCGAAGCTTGTGGCTTGGTGGCATGAACTTTTTTGAATAATTGCTTCAGCACCCAAACTAAAGGATGATAATCCTTGGATCTGAAGACTTTTGTGACAAACCAACCGCCCGGTCTCAAAAATTGTGTAGCAACTTTAACGGCGGCTAGTGTCAAGACGGCTTGTTGATAAGCGTCATGAAGCCAATTTTTACCCACGTTAGGAGCCCCGTCATTCAGTACGACATCAGCTTTCCATGTTTTTAATTCACGAGTTATCGCCACTCTGCACTTGTCTGTTGTGATGTCTTCCGTCAGGCTGATGCAGCCAGGGATTTGTTTTATCGGAAATAAATCGACGCCGATTACGATCGATGACACAGGCATATTTTGCCTGGCAACCTGCATCCAACCTCCTGGTGCCGCACAAAGATCGATGCATACTCGAGACTTTTGTAAAAACTCGAATTTACGATTCAGCTGAATTAATTTGAAAGCGGCTCGAGATCTGTACCCTGTTTTCAATTGTAAATGTTGTAATATACTAATGAATTGTAAGTCTGATTGCTATAAAATAACGTTAGTTTCAAAACTTTCTCAATTTATTTATTCATTTCTTTAATAAATCTCACCGCCTCGCTCGTAGGAAAGTGAGGTTAGGAGCTGAGTTTATGTTTCCACTTACCGGTTTCTTTGGCCAATTGATAATACTTATCACGCCGCTGCTTTCCAATCTTCGATTTTTTACCCATTTTTACGATTGATCCCTTCTGTACCAGAAGGTATCGATCGTTGTTCTAAATTGAAGGATTGAACAAAACTGTCGAACGAGGTTAACAATGCTGTTCAAAGCACGTGGAACAACTGTTGAGGAGGAGACGCTCAGCGGCTCAGACGCCATTTTTGTTACTAGAACCAGAGTCACCAACACTTGTCTCCAATTCCCTAGTTCCTCTACCCCCCGCCCCTTGGGCCCCTAGATGTAATCTGAACACACCCCGCGCGCTACTTGCATATTTTGTGGTGGTCAAACTGACGAAGCAAGGCTATGTTAGGCGGCTGCAGGCGTTATAAAGCGTAGGATATATTGTCAGTGTAATTATAAACCTAAGTTTTTAATCGATTAATTATCACAGAATCGCCGTACATTCTGTTATAAATATTTATTTGGTGTTTTCGGTGACGCTCCCATTTTTGGCATCAATTTTATGAGTTTGAATCCAGTCGATATGCTGGCGGCAAACTACCGTGTTTGAGGTTGCAGAATAGCTTTTCTTACGATCTACAAACACCAGCTTTACGATTTATTTTTCATCACCTTCGACGGATCGTGTTTGCAAAAATAGATGATTTCCATGTGTTTTTTCTCACAAGCTAACCGAAATTCATAAATGCAAATTGAAAAATAAGGTTAAACCCATGTTGAAGCTTGCTCCGAAATTTGTGAGACTGCTCTCTTCGAAAAAGTTCCCCAACACTTTCGAACTGAACATTTTATGGATTATTATAGACCATCCAGGAGGTGACAATAATGGCACAGAGGTTTCCGGTTCCTACAACGGGAAACAATGGCCCGCCAGCGCAGCGTTATCCGCCACCTGCGGTACCTCCCAATCTCCGTCAATACCCAGGCCCTAATTTTCCGGTAAGAATTTTCCATTGTCATACACACTCTTCGAGTGTCAATTGGGTTTACAAAAAAAAATTTTATACACGCACGCTTGTTGCAACAGAGATCAGGATTTACTCCACCGCCTCAAATGGGAAATGCTCCTGGACCTGGCGGAATAATGAGGCCCAACCAACCGTACTCGACGATGCGCCAGGGTCCAATGCCCGCTCCGCCAAGTAGCAAACGCAGCGCGGATCAGCGTATTCCCATGTCTCAACAAAAACCGTAAGTCTGTCTCGGCCCATCGTATCATTTGTCGCTCATGCTTAATCAATGAATCTTACCAATGTTTCTGTTGCAACGTCTGTGACAACAGAAAATCGACATCTGTACTCACGCAATGTTTGTTTGTTTCATTTCGGCATACCAACAATAAGAGCGTAAAGGTCATCGGCCCACGCCACAAAAAAAACAAATTTTCCAAATTTCGTTTCGCTTTTTAAAAAAATATCCGTTTTCGCATAAACTCATTCAGGTATTTTTGGAACAGTGATTTTTCACATTCCACATCGAAGAAAAAGAAGAAATTGGCGGATAAGATATTGCCACAAAAAGTTCGGGACCTTGTGCCCGAGTCTCAGGCGTACATGGATTTGCTGGCTTTCGAGCGCAAATTGGACGCCACGATAATGAGAAAGCGTCTTGATATTCAAGAGGCACTAAAACGACCTATGAAGCAAAAAAGAAAGTTACGTATTTTCATTTCAAACACGTTTTATCCGGCGAAACCAGCTGGTGAGGGTGAAGGTCAAGAAGGTTCTGTGGCATCCTGGGAACTGCGAGTCGAAGGACGTCTTCTGGACGACACAAAGAATGATCCTAACAAGGTATAACGTGGCACTTTGAGCAGAAGCTGATCTAACGTGAGAAACAGCAAAACTCAGTGTCTTCTTATATCGCAGGTGAAGCGGAAATTTTCCTCCTTCTTCAAGAGTTTAGTTATAGAGTTGGACAAGGATTTGTACGGACCAGACAATCACTTGGTGGAATGGCATCGCACGTTAACGACCCAAGAGACCGATGGATTTCAAGTTAAGCGACCTGGTGACAAAAACGTTCGATGCACCATCCTTTTATTGCTGGATTATCAACCTCTTCAGGTGACACAGCTGAGATACTTGAAACACTACAAAAAATTCTCTCCATTCGGATATTCAAGTAAATCGTGACATCTTGTTTCTTTATTTTCACAGTTCAAATTAGATCCTCGTCTCGCACGTTTACTAGGAGTTCACACGCAAACGCGTCCTGTTATAATCTCCGCTCTTTGGCAATACATTAAGACGCACAAGCTCCAAGACAGTCACGAACGAGAGTTCATAAACTGCGACAAGTATTTGGAGCAAATATTTGCTTGTCCGAGAATGAAATTTGCTGAAATTCCCCAACGGCTCAATCCTCTGTTGCATCCACCTGATCCAATTGTCATAAATCACGTAATAAGTGTCGAAGGTCAGTAACAGATGCGAATACCCATTTTCTTTATCTTATATCGTCGAACCAGCTCTCTCATGCTCGAAACTGATGAAGTTAATAACTGAACTGTTATTAAAGTTGGACGTTCTTTATTTTAAATCTGTAGCAATGATTTTTTTATTGCATACGATCATTCAATTTTATTCTCAGATTGGCTGTACGATTTCAAGAACAAGATTGCACAGATAAAGGGTCAATCTGACCCGTCTTTAATCTGAACCTGGCAACAGATTTGCAAATATTCATGTAACAGATAATTAAACGGGCAGCTGAAAAGTAATCAATTTATTTAAAAAATCTTCTTGTAACAGCTCTTCCAATTCTCTTTCCAATTATTCAGGCACAGAAACAAAACAGACAGCATGTTATGACATCGACGTCGAAGTGGACGACACGTTGAAGACGCAGATGAATAATTTCCTTCTTTCAACGGCCAGTCAACAAGAGATACAGAGTCAGGATAATAAAATCCATGAAACCGTCGAGACGATCAATCAGTTAAAGACGAATCGTGAATTTTTCCTCAGCTTTGCCAAGGATCCCCAACAATTTATAAACAAGTGGATCATATCGCAAACGAGAGACTTGAAAACAATGACGGACGTTGTGGGAAATCCAGAGGAGGAACGAAGAGCCGAATTTTATTATCAACCATGGGCACAGGAGGCTGTGTGCCGATACTTTTATACAAAGGTTCAGCAAAAACGCGCCGAATTAGAGCAGGCGCTTGGCATACGAAATTCATAAGAGAAAACACGAAACAATAGTTCAAAACAGGAAAAAAACGAGAAAATAACTTTATGTTGCGCGTTGGTGAAAGTTGACATTACTGAGCGACGTAAAACAATATTCGGTTGAATCAATTCATTGAATAATCATCACCTCAATTCGTGTTTTACAAAATACATCATTGCTTTCTCTGGACATTTTCAGGCTCCAATGATTTATTAATCAGTTTTCATTGCACTGTAAGAAAAAGAAAGAAAAAATATGGTTTCATCGAAAAAAAAAAAACATTTACAACCGAAGTGTAACACTTCTTTTAATAATAAACAAGTCTGAAATTCAGTGTATTCCTGGCGTAATTTACTCAACATTTGTTAATCACATCTCATTATGGAAACTATCATTAATCATGTCAATCATGCAAACTTTACGTGTATCTAAAAAAAAAATGCGTATTCCACAAAATCTAAAATAACCTAATAGAATTTAATTTGAAAAAATACTTATGTTGAAAGACGAATGACAATGGTATTCTGCCTATTCCAGATGGTTACATTTTGCACCACCGTAACGACCGCGTAATTGTGCGCTCCATGTTCAAATCAGCTGTTATCTGGTTCTGGTAGCGTCTGACGCGCATTTATCCCTATACATATATATGTATAGCATAACATACAGAAAAATGACAGGAAAATGAATTTTAGCATTTTCGTCATTCGAGTGACAGAAAGTTGTATTTAAAAAAAAGAAGTTACTGTTGATCGATCGTGTTGTGTTTTAAAGTGTTCGACTGCTGCAGTTTTATCAAACGATTCGAACGTTCGATCGGACAATGGTATGTATAATCACGATTTGGAGAGGTTTCTGCTTTTATCTCATCTCAATAATATTATGGAGTATTCCTGGAAATTGATTAATAGCAACAGAATCGTCGTTTATCGTTTTTCGAATGCTCATAGAATGAAGTCGTGTCACAAGTTTTGATCGTTTTAATAATAACAAAAAATGTGTAGTGGCCGATTAACGTGTTTGAGGTTACGAATAGCGTTTCGTCCGAACAATAGACGCAATTGTTACTGTTTTTTGTTGTTGTTATATTCAAGGAACACGATATGAATTAATTACAAAACACCGGGCAACTCAGTTGACAGCTACTTATAGTTCAATTTATTAAATAAAGTTAAGCCTATGATAAAATTCATTCAAAATTCCTTGGGACGACTTTGTTTGAAGAAATTCTCGTCGTTTATTTTCCAGATCCTTTAGGAAGTGACAATAATGACTCAAAGATTTCCAGTTCCCACAACGGGAAACAATGGCCCACCGGCCCAACGGTATCCACCATCTTCCGTACCTCCTAATCTGCGCCAATATCCAGCCCCTAATTTTCCAGTAAGTTGTAGAAAAATGTTAAGGGTGACCTTGAATCTCTACACAAACTCTTTATGCAACAGAGGTCAGGATTTACATCGCCGGCTCAAGGATCTCCTGGACCCGGTGGAGTAATGCGACCCAGCCAGCCATTTTCTCCTCTGCGCCAGGGTCCAATGCCTGCTCCGCCAGGCAACAAACGCAGCGCGGACCAACGCATTCCTCTGTCCCAACAGAAACCGTAAGTCCGTCTCGACCCTTTATCTCATTCAAAGTTCACCTTGATCAATAAATTTTAACAGTTCTTCCTTTTTGGATATTTGTCATGATAGTAAATCTATACTTTTTCTGATACCATTATTTTTCATTTATTTTGACTTATCAACGAAAAATGGGGATGAGATTATTGGTCCACTCCACAAAAGAAAAAAAATTTCCAAATTTCATTTGCTTTTGTAAAAAGCCATCACTCATCATCGCCTTAATAAAATGGATTATTTTTTGGACAGTGATTTCTCACATTCCACATCGAAAAAGAAGAAAAAATTGGCGGATAAGATATTGCCACAAAAAGTTCGGGACCTCGTACCCGAATCTCAGGCGTACATGGATTTGCTGGCTTTCGAGCGAAAATTAGATGCCACAATAATGAGGAAGCGTCTTGATATTCAAGAGGCACTCAAGCGACCTATGAAGCAAAAAAGAAAATTACGTATTTTTATTTCAAACACGTTTTACCCACCGAAACCGGCGGGCGAGGGTGAGGGTCAGGAAGGTTCTGTGGCGTCCTGGGAACTGCGAGTCGAAGGACGTCTCTTGGACGACACTAAAAATGATGCTAACAAGGTATTAACGCGTTACCTCAGGGTGATCTGTCAGTCGTGGGGTCGATGAAAATCTTGCTCCACATTTATTCCTTTGACGAGCGGCTTTATATTTGAAGAAGAAAAAAGAGCTACACGTTGTTGCCTTAGCTTCTTCTCGAAATATCTAGCGTGTCCGAGAAAATCGTCCAATTGCTTTTAAGTCATCTCGATCGCAGTCACGCATCCGATAAAGCGCTTCAATTAGATGTCGGTTGGTTCTATTGTTGTTTTGCAGATGAAGCGAAAGTTTTCCTCCTTCTTCAAGAGTTTAGTCATTGAATTGGACAAAGATTTATACGGACCGGATAATAACTTGGTGGAATGGCATCGCACACTAACGACCCAAGAGACCGATGGATTTCAAGTCAAGCGACCCGGTGACAAGAACGTTCGATGCACCATTCATTTACTGCTCGATTATCAACCCCTTCAGGTAGAAAATTTCAGATGCCTGACAGCCCAAAAATACTTTTTTCCGGATAGCTAATTAGAATGAAATTTTTTTTTTTCTTCGTACACAGTTCAAATTGGATCCGCGTTTGGCACGATTACTCGGAGTACACACGCAAACTCGTCCAGTTATTATTTCTGCTCTTTGGCAATACATCAAAACTCACAAACTCCAAGATAGTCACGAACGCGAATTTATAAATTGTGACAAATATTTGGAGCAAATATTTACTTGTCCGAAAATGAAGTTTGCTGAAATTCCACAACGACTCAATCCTTTGCTGCATCCACCTGATCCCATCGTCATCAATCACATCATAAGCGTCGAAGGTTAGTGAAAATCCTGGATTACACTTTTTTTAAACATTTATACTGTTGCATCGGCGCTGTTACAAGTGACATAAAAAATGGTTGACTTTCAATCCGGAGCCAAAAATCCATCATTTGAATCGTCAGTCCTGCCGCAGGTACAAACGCGATGCGTTTCCATTGGAATGATTTTTTTTTCATGCAATATTCCACCGTTTTAGCGCTTTCTCGTGCATTTTTCAAATAAAATTTTTGAAAACGTTGACGACATGTCCATATTTGGAATCACATTTGGAATTTGATAAATCGATCTTTGTAATCGAGACACACGATATGAAAATCATCTTGTAGCAACGACAATTCGAATAATGTGTCAGTTCGTGGGGCTCGGTCGTTGCCCCATTTCAGCAATCCGTAATATGGACTTGATATTGGCGATACGAAGGTCAAATAGAACGATGTGTGTGGTTTCCGTTTGTTCAGGTACGGAAACGAAACAGACGGCGTGTTATGACATCGACGTCGAAGTGGACGACACTTTAAAGACGCAGATGAATAATTTCTTGCTATCAACGGCCAGTCAACAAGAGATTCAGAGTTTGGACAACAAAATTCACGAGACCATCGAAACGATTAATCAATTAAAGACGAATCGTGAATTTTTCCTGAGTTTCGCCAAGGATCCTCAACGGTTTATAAACAAATGGATTATATCACAAACGAGAGATTTAAAGACAATGATCGATGTCGTTGGAAATCCGGAGGAAGAAAGGAGAGCCGAATTTTATTATCAGCCATGGGCACAGGAGGCTGTGTGCCGTTATTTTTATACAAAGGTTCAGCAAAAACGTGCCGAATTGGAACAGGCTCTCGGCATACGAAATTCTTAATCAAACAAATAAATAAATAAACAAAACAAAAACAGCATCAAAAGTTTACGTAGCGAGTTGGTTAACGTTTCAATCACTGAGCGACGTGAAATAATATTCGGTCAAATTGACTCCATCGATAATTATCATAATTTGTGTCATAATAAATAAATTATTGTCTTTTGTGAATATTGTCAGTGTCGGATTAATTGTTATTTAACTTTTATGTTATCTCTCGAGAGAAAAATTCGTTGTTTTTTGTCTTCGAAAAATGTTATTGATACTCGAAGAAGTGTAATACTTTTGTAATAACAATAAAGACTGACATTCGGTGTAACCCCGTTCACGTCTTTCATCCATTCGTCATATTTCGAAGAAATAAGAACAGAAATATCAACACAATGAAGGAATACAAAAATACTCGTTCGCTACAATTCATAATCTCATTATATTTCGTAATGAATTGGAATCGTTAATAATTTAGATTATAATAATCATTATATAAAGTCATTTTGCGACTGCATTGCTCGGTGATACAGCTCGTTTAGGAGTATATATGTATATATACATACATGTATATATATACATAAAAAATCGATGGTAATTCAGGACTAGGATGCCATTTTTTCTTGTATTTTCGTTCGCATTAAAAATGGTACTTTGTACGCTGAAAACCCGATTTTATTGGAAATGCAAATATATTGTTAAATACGTCGAACACAATTATTTTTATAAATTAACTGAATTTTCGTCATCTCAACAGTATATTTCGTTATTTTATCAAATATACTTTTGAAATGACAAAAATTGAGTTCATTTCCAAAAACAATTTTGTTCGACGTATTCAACAAAACAAAATATTTGCATTTCCAACATAATCGGATTTTTAGTGTAAATTTAATAGTTACGTTATTAAACTGTTCAGATACACTATATAACTGTCTTATATGTTTCTTGCTAACTACATGTGCCGGTAGAACAAGATAAAACTTTTAAAGTTATACAGTGCTGTCAGACTTTCCAAAAGCGATTATAGGAATATTCGCTCTCCTACTCTCTGTTTTCTTAATATTATGCAACGGTAAAATTGTCTTTTATTTATTTATTTATTCATTTATTTTTTATTATATCGTTATTTTTATTTATTTTTATCTTACTCATCGGGCACATGCTAGTCTGCGAGTATAACGAGAATTATACGATCGGTTGATAGAGACAAGGGATTCGTGGGCATCGCGATAAAACGTATTTTCAGTATTTTCAATTGTTTTTTCGAAGATCGACGCATTTTTCATTCCATGATTTAAAGTCGGTAGAGATTGTCAGGAAATATTTGATCCTATGAAATATTATATCTAAAATTGTGTGAACTTAGCGATCTGCAAAGTCAAAACCGTATAATCACTTATCAGAAAAGATTTTTTTTTCCCAATATATAGGGTAAACATCAAAAATTCAAGATATGAGTTTGAATAATATGCGCATGAAGCACTGGAAAAAATGAAGCTTTGGACGAAAATCGGAAAAGCATATTTCCAGAATCGAAACGCACCGGTGGATAACATTTTAATATTTATCATTTGACGATAGAGCGTGATCTCGTAAATAGTGATAGAAAACCAAAAACTATTGTTAAATGCGAGGAATGAATTAACCTGTGGGTCAGAAGAAATTTATATAATTTTTCGGGGTATTAAGATACGGTTTAGAAACTTTGGCGGTCGAACAAAACTGATTTCTCTCTTTGGATATTATTAATCAAACTCGATCGTGCTTGATACAGAAAATAATTGCAATTACGGTGAATATTATTAGTATTTTTCTCAATTAACACGAAAATGAAATCGCCACCAAAATAACTGGCCCCTGCTCTTATTATGCTTGACTCGAAATGTCACATATGTATTTAATATATTTTTTTTGTCACACAGGACTTGCAGGTATTAAAATTCCTAGATTCAGGCGATATTTCTTTTTAGCATTTTTTTCTTTACCACTATGAAAGTGACAGTGTCAAATGCGACGGTATTAATTATTACACCTACTTATATCGATAAAGAAAACGTAAAGTGAACAACAGCCATTGCCCAGTCGTAATTTAGTAACGCTATTAATATAATATACGTAATACAATAACCGATTATGCCGAGTCTAAACATTTGGAATTCGTTTGGGACAAAGGTAATTCAAACGGTTACAAAATGTAAAACATATACGAATTTCGTAGTAGTATGAAAGGTGATGGTGTAAGCTGCACAAGCAGTAACGTTGAATAACGATTCTGTATGATTTGCATTATAACAAGAGAACAAGAAAAAAATAAATCTCTAATTAGCCAAAGAATAGTCCAGATCTCAACCCTTAGACCCCCTTACAATCGATTTTTCTGAACGTACACCTTACAACGGGGTGGAAAACGAATCCAATCTTCTTCTGAGTTTGAAATGTTTATCGTCAGTGATAACCACGTTTATTTATATTCTATTCTCTTCGTGTTTTGATAACGAAAAGAATGATGGCTGATACAGCAAAGTTTCGGAGAAATGCAAAGAAAATTTTTACTAAAAAGATTTGCGTTCGTTCGCGACTCCGTTTTAAGGGTCCAAGGTTAACATAACCGGAATATTTTGTCATGTCTGCGGTGATGTAACAATGCTGCCAAAGAGAATTATCCTGTAATTATCTTTAAATTAATTGTATTAAATCACGATCGTTCGCTCGATACATTAAACGAGACCAATAAATGTTAATCCATTTAAATGACTAGATTATTCAAAACGACATTTGCTTAAAACAGTATTACGTTGATAAGCGATTTAATAAAACTTTTTTGGCTTTTCAATAGTGTTATCAATCATCGTATTTAATTGTAATATTCAATTTTATTCTCTTCAGCAGTACTCGAGATCTATTATTCAAATAGAAAATCAATTTAACTATACGAATCTATAATATAGGAAATTGTAACAATAATTATTATAATAAATAATAAATATGCGTTAATGTTTTGTCTTTATGCTGGGCTCGTCGACGGTACTCGGTCAGTGAGTACCGAACTGTTCCCGCAATTGCGGTTCGCTTCGCTGACTAGAATCGAAACATGGTTCGATTGGGTTTTCTTTTTTAACTCTTTATCAATCAAAAGGCGATGTATAATTTACGGTCCACAATAGGTGCACGTACCATTTCTTCTTACTTGGCAGTGAAGTCGGGCCAATAATTAATGTAATAGCGTTGCGTTAAACCTTCGAATAATCTGTCCAGCCAATTGGGCAAACCGTCGAGAAGTTTGTCCTGGTATAAAACATCACTCTCCATCTACAATTAATTGAATTACACCTGATTAAAAGAAATTATTAGTTGTGAGAGAAAAGTACGTAGTAGTAAATGAAAAATTCTGAGAAACAATTAAGTTCCCTGGCTTTTCTCAGTTTTATAGATTCCCCTGGCCATCACAAACCTTAACGCTGTTACCCGTCGTGGTAACAGCGCAAGCCTTGGTCAAAATGGCCCAGCGGTAGTAACTGGGGGTTACCCGTAACGGCAGTAGTTTCAGCGGGGACCATTTTCAGTCGAGTGACTCGATGGTAGTAACCGAGGATGCCTCGGTTACTACTTTTTTAACCGATTTTTCATTTTTTTTTACCCATTTTTCCTTTTTTTTTTATATACCAGAAAATTTCGACCCAGGCCAAAACCGCTGCTGCGACTAAGCTGACTAAGTAACCTTCTCTTGGGTCAAAATGATCCAAGGATAATAACTAAGCAGGCTCAGACTGTTACCATTGAAAATATCAGCCAATATTCATTAACATATAATTTATTAAAAAAACAGCATCATTTGCAACACTGCTGGGCGCAAAACTATTTTTTGGAAATTTTGGATTAATATTACTAGCGTGAAGTAAAGTAGTTACTGTAAATTTTCAAATTGGATGATGGACTGACCTCTTCTTGTGAGAATTCCGATTCACTTGTGCTATCGAAACCAATGAAAGCTCCAGCTTCAGGATCGTCCGATCGACGACTTAGTCGTTTGGTCATTCTTTCCATTCGCTTCGTACCTTTTCCTTTGGAACACTCGGGATGTTTAGCGTGATACATACAAAAGTATTTTCGATGGCCATTCAACGCGAGAACAGTCCCGACACAATTTTTCGCATTTATATTCAATTCTTTTTGGCCTGGTAAGCTCAACGAAAGAACTTTTTTGTACCAATCGAGACCACGATCCAACGACATATGTGCAAACATCAGAGTCTTATTTTTCCTAAAAGATAAACCAATATATTTTCTTCGGTAATATAATCGTACGAATTATTTCAACAACGTTGCAATTGCAAACATGCTGCTATGAGGTACCTGTAGGGCCAAACTGCTCTGTGAAAAGCTGGCAATAATTTCAACCTGCTCTGATAGTCGACCAATAAAATAATAGTTCGGCAACCAGGTTTCAATAATCGAACTAATCCGTTGTACTTTTCGGCTCTGAGCTCGTGCAATCGCAATTGTGGCTGCGGCTTCGCCGGTTTTGGATTATCTTTGCAAGCTCCACGTTTCGCTTGGACGCTAATCTCTTCGAGTTTTCTGTAAATTTATGTTTAAGTAAGTACCATTTTTTAATATCATTATTTTCACTCTAATCGAACAACTTTTCGAGCGTTTCGACTCACACTAAATACGACATTCCGTATCCTAGTGCTCCGATTATCATAAGAGTTGCGAATACAGAAATCAGTGGCAAAATTTGTTCCTTGGTAAGGCTATCGGATATATAATCTACTGCTAATAATGCCCTTCCGATCAGTCTATCCACTGTACCCTGTAGAATAAAATATTCATCAATAATAGTTATAACGGATCATCCGATGAAAAAAAAAATCATTATAAAGTGAACCCGTACCTGTGCATGCTCATCAGCAAGTTCCTCGACCTTTGCAGCATACGGCAATGCCTCGGAAACTCTGAGAAGACGTTGCAACGTGTGCTCCAAGTTACGACGTGTTTCGTTCAATTGTTTTTCATCGTGGGCAGCTTCTATCCAACCAGTCGGTAACCATTCGTATTTCAAATGATTCGCATCTCGTCTCCATATTATAACAATGTGCAACAACGGATCCAGTGGTGTACCTTCGCCAGCCGATAACGCTGACACAAATTCGGGCTGGGTTTCTTTGAATACGTACGTATATCTCACTCGTTCCGTACTGTTAATTTATTATTTTATTTCAATATGAATTATTCGCTGTTATCAATGAAAAAAAAAAAAAAATCTTCAGAAATGATTAATTTACCTGTACGGCGCTTCGACGGCAGCCTGACGGAACTTGTGTCTTGCAAAATCGTGGACTTGACTATTTTGCGATATGAGAATAGCGCACAATCGTTTTTGAGGTCTCAACCATTCCGGTGGGCACACGGAATCAAGCATTGCTTGATTCGATAATCGCGGTAGCATGAGGAATTTATTATTGGCAATAACGTTGTGCATTGTCTCACTGGGTATGTCTTTCATGCTGACCGAAGCCATAGGTTTCTCTGAATTCTCGTTGAAAAGCAGTAGCGTATCCAAGTCTCCCGATATTTTGTATTTCGTTGTTATCATTTCGGTCTCAGGTTTCCCAACCTATAGCCAAATGAATACGTCATTTTCGTGGAAGGAAAGATATATGATTTTTTAGAGAAAAAATCAACTGTACCTGAACAAATCCAAAAGCGACCCGATCCCTGTGATGAAAAGCTGTTAGCAAATATCGCAATCTTGCCGATTCTCTCTTCTCGAATATCAAAGCCCGAATTCTGTTGTCTACCCAACCGGACAAAAAACTATTAACGTTGTCGTTATTTATGTTGTGAATCAATCTGTACGGAAATTTGCTTCGTAGAAACTCTGAAACAAAAATACATTTAAAATCAAATGAGATATTTTTCATTTTTCATTGATTATTTATATTCACATCGTCGAAATCATTTGATTTCACAGGATACCGTGAATGCACGTACCAACGACTTTTTGTACACTGAACAGCGACTCCTTGTAAACGCTTGTTCTGCCCTCCAAAATCACGGTCAAACAGGGTAATGAATGTACACCCATTTTTCTTGCAAAAGATGGCTCTCTTTCGGCATGAGCCGTCACTAATATCACGCCAAGAGGCTCTAACTCGTCTATAAGTCTGCGCCAAGTGGGCTCCACTTGAAGACAAGCGAAGCACCAGTCCGAATAAAAAAGTATTAAATGCGGCGTTCTATAGCTCTTGGACACTATAATATTCTCAAAGGCTCTGCAATTACACAAAATTCAATGACAAGTATGAATTAAATTTCGTTAGTGCACAACACTTGGATAATCCTCCTGAGAGGAGTAAACCTTATAACGGGCTCAAAAACAAACCCGATATATTTATTAAAATCTAGTTTATTTTTTAATTTCGTAGAATTCCCATCATTCAATATCTATGAAATGGGACTTTTTTGTACATCATTCTTTTACTTGTGAAAATACCAAGTAAATGATAAAGAGTCGAACCTCATTATTAAGTCCAAAAACATTTAATGCTACAGACAAGTTTAAGGTCGTTCAAAAAAATAAAGTGTAGAGATCCGAGGCTACAACGAACAAAAATTATTTTTCTATCTGAAACTGCTTCCTTTACATATTATACACGGTCAAAATACAAATATATTTACTGACCGATAAGTGATGCTCATTTCATGAAAGAATGATATATCACGACTTTGGTAATGAAACTTGAAATTGCCAGTGAAGACTTCTTGCAAAGGATCGGGCATGTGATAATGTGAATTTTCTCCTCTTTGTCTGGTGCTTTCTTCCGTAAGTCCATGATTATCATATTTTCTTCTTCTTTCAGGATCCGAGAGGAGCTAAAATAATTGAAATAAAATCCATACAAACTTTCGAATGAAAATATTTATATGCAAAATACGAATAGCTTGTGTTTTACCTCGTAAGCGCGTGTTATCTCAACAAACTTATTTTCAGCAGCAGGATGATCGGTTTTGTCCGGATGCCATTCTTTGACAAGATTTTTGTATGCTTTTCTAATTTCTTGGAGGGTGGCGCGTCTTGAAACGCCAAGTATTTCGTATGGGTTTCTCAAAGGTTCAGAAGCTTCGGTCAATGGTAGTAATTGGATGATAACAAAGATGGTCCAGAGAAGCAGCAAAAATTTAACGAAACTAGCCACTTTTTCCATTCTCCGAATGTTTTCTGATTTTTTGTAAGAATCGATCGAGACGTTAAAAAATTGGTAAATAAAGTTTAATCGCGAAGAAGTCACGACACGTAAACTTGATACAAAACTTCGTTTATCCCTCAATTCGCAGGCTCGCTTGTTGGACGGGACAATTTTTTTTTTCAACGATGACAGCTGACGCGGAATTATGGTAAAATCTTGTAAACTCGAGTTGTTTACAGGCGTACTACTAGCGCGACGCTTGAGTAACAATTCAACGTTTTGTTCCTCAACAAAACATTTTGTCTGAGCCCGAGAAACATTAACCTCCATTTCATCGTTGACTTAATATTTTTGGAAAAATGACAAAAAATAAAAAGAAAACATCACAATCGGAGCTCCCACCGAAAGCTATTTCAAATCTTTAACTTTTCCGGATGACCAGGCATTACTCATTTTTCGCTGAGGTTATTGTGGCTGTACGATCGGAACCAGCGTACGAAAATAGAACGCTTATAAGGACACTTTGTAAATCCTTGCGTTCGTAGTTTCCCGGACAATCAGCTTCCTTCACACTTGTTATTTATTATTGTTTTCTTTCGACGTTTACAAATATTTAACGTTATATCACAGAGATTTCTTTTTTATAATTATAATTATTTTTAACGAGAAATCAATTGAGAGTACAGTTGGTCGTGGCAGAAACGCATTCGCTCGATCAGCTGCCACACGAGGGCGCCAAATTCGGGGTTAGCATGGGCGGACGTCGGGCGGGCGCGCAAGCCTTGGATATATATTTTCGTAGACTTGCAGCGATAGATAAACAACTATGCCCCCATCATCTCGACGATAGATATACGCTGTGTGAATACTTTTTCTCCAAAAGCCTCTGCTTTTTGGTTTCATATCAACCTTATTGACCGATATACTTGAATTCGTAGAAAATTTTTCAACAGCCAAAGTATTCATTTCAAGACATTAGAACCTCTTGTGTTAGTAAATAAAAACATCTGTCAATGTTCAACACATGGGGTCACACATCGTATTCTCAAACGTTCGATTTTTTTTTTCTATAACGTTAAACGTTATTATTATCATACACGAGAAAAAATGAAGCAAAGTATCAGGTTTACATTATGAATACGATTAAATAAGTCAATTTTCATTTGTTCGATTTATTTATTTGTTGTGGTGTATATGAAGTTTCAAAAAATACCCGCAACGATCCCGGTCAATGGTTAACAATACAAAATAACTTAGAAAGTAAGAGAACAGGCAGACAAAACTCACATATTGTATGGTAATAGCAATTGTCTGATTGGAATGACATTTGGATGTTTAACAAACATGAAATATTTGTGTATATGAACTTAATTAATATTGACAGACATGGACAAGCTTTTGTATAAAATTCATAAAATAGCCTAAAATAGTCCCCAATTCTTTGCAAAAATCAAATTATTTGTTGCATCATTCAAATTTTAACAATCTACATTAAACTGGCAAAGAATGCGGGATATATTTGTTCGTTTTGAAAATATAGAGATTCATGAAGGCTCGATTTAACTAACAGCTTTTTTAACAATTTCTAATCATAATCATCTATCAATGGGTTTTGTATAAGATTGTTAAGTTTAATATTCTTGCGAAGCTTTGTCACCCTTAGAAGATCCTGTGGTAGTTCCAGTCTTTTTGGGCAGCAAAACAGCCTGAATATTTGGGAGAACACCACCTTGCGCTATTGTTACGCCGCACAAAAGTTTGTTCAGCTCTTCGTCATTACGTATCGCAAGTTGCAAATGACGGGGAATGATTCTGCAAATTCAAACAAAAAATTAATTTTTGACAACACTTTTGTTTTGCAATGTCCGATTGTCACACGTTTTAATTATTCTTGGAATTTCATTATTATTAAAAACAGCTAAAGTTATACTGTTAATGTTATGTGCAATAGTTATGAACATTTTGCTTCACAATCGCTCTCTGAAATATTTTTAATGAATTTTTGTGAACTGGAATATTTACGATCTGTATTTATTCATTGTCGTGTACTAAATAAATATTTATGGAAAAAAAATTGGTCAAGACATTGATTCGATCATAACAAAAGGAGTGTAAGAGGAAAAGATATTTACTAGTTGGTTGGTTGGTTAGTGGTACAGGGGACGAGAACAATATTCTGAATTTAGTTGACAAACGAAATAATCGTTGAACAAGCAATTAGAAAAAGACTGCACAATAGTTTTTATAAAATTTATCACTTCAAACGTAAAATTATAGAAACTTTAATTTTTTTCATTGAAATGAACTTAATTTCTGTTTATAAACCTGTTGTTTGGTTAGGTGTGATATAAAATTTGTCGAATGAATTTCCTTTGACAAAAAAAATTTCAATGTACACGAACCTCGTTTTCTTGTTGTCACGAGCTGCGTTTCCTGCTAACTCGAGAACTTCGGCGGCCAAATATTCCAAAACGGCAGCAAGGTAAACGGGAGCACCACTACCAACTCGTTCGGCATAATTTCCTTTGCGAAGGAGTCGATGAATTCTTCCAACGGGGAACTGAAGACCCGCTCTGTTGCTTCGCGTCTTTGATTTTCCTTTTGCCTTGCCGACTACAGAATTTAGTTGCCAATTATTGCTCCGTAATTAACATGTTTTCGTTACGTCAAAACGAAGTTACATTTTTTTCAACTTACCACCACCTTTGCCTCGACCGGACATTTTTCAAATTTAATATGCTATAACGTCAACGATAAAATAAATTAAAAAACTCAAAGCCTCAAGAAGCTTCAGAGTTGACGGGTAACGGGATAATGAGACGTAATGGAAGCAACGAGACGCTTCTACCTTCGACTTTCGACGAAAACTCTGGCGCGTGTAAAGATGTTTTAGCGGCAAAACGTGTAAATGGCGCTACACACTTAATTTGCGCGGGAACATGTGTTTTGGGGTCACGGAGGCTATGGTTTTGCTGCCATCTTTTAATCAATAAAATCCCTAGATGCTTCGGAAACCAAAAGAGTGGAGGTGGGGAACTAGAACGATATCTTTTTTTTTATCGCAATTGAATCTCGCTGAATAAGTGATCATTGTTCGAATTAAAAAAGACATCAAGTATTTAATAATAATTAAATGATAGTTGAGAGCATGTACAAGTTATAGTTATTTTTTGAGAGAATCATTTCGGTCGACATGTAACCAAACGCTGCACGGTCATTTTCAAATCTATCATGCGTAATTTGACCGACGTTAGCTCATCCACGTGTTGTGTACTACATATTATTGAAACATAACATTTAACAATGCCGGCGAAAGTTAACAAACATGTATTAACATACGAGGGTTGTAATTATTTAAAATATCGCTTATTGCTATCTACATTATCCGGAAAATCGGTGAGGATAAGTGAAATCCGAACAAATGATGATGATCCAGGATTGAGAGGTTAGAACGTTGTATACTTTGTTGAATTAAAGAATACGAAAGAAACATTTGTTTCATTTCAAATCATAGTTTCATGTGTATAATTGAATTATTAATTTGGTACAGAGTACGAGGTAAATCTGATTCGTTTGCTCGATCGAATAACTAATGGAACAAAAATCGAGCTAAACGAAACTGGAACAAGTTTGTTTTATTGTCCCGGATTGTTAATCGGTGGTGAATTGGAACACGATTGCAGTTTGCAACGAGGCATTACATATTATTTGGATGCTGTTATGGCTCTTGCACCATTTTGCAAAAAACCTATCAACATTACATTGAGAGGAGTAACGAACAATACTTTGGGTGAGTTCATAACAAATCCTTGATGAAATTATTTCTCTCAATCGAACAAAATGTATTTCAAATAAGATATTTTGCCTAATATTTTGTATTATTACTAGATCCATCTATCGACAGAGTCAAGTCCGCCGGAATTCCAGTTCTCAAAAAGTTCTTAATGATAGATACAGATGTTGAACTGACTATTCGAAAACGCGGCGCTGCTCCTTTGGGAGGCGGTGAAATACACTTCAAATGTCCAATCTACAAAAATCTCAAAACTATACAGTTGCAGAACAGTGGTATGGTTAAAAGAATTCGTGGAGTGGCTTGCAGCATAAGAGTTTCACCCGCAATTGCAAATCGTATGGTGGATTCTGCCAAAGAAGTTCTGCTCAAATTTCTGCCTGATGTGTACATTCATACGGATCATTGTCGCGGTGCAGCAAGTGGCAAATCTCCAGGTTCGAATTTTACGTCATTGTCAAATTAATAACTTGTAATAATCCATAACTATTATTAAGAAGTAATAATAATTTATTATCATCATTCAAATACCTTATTCCGATTTATTTGAATCTGTAAGCACAGGAATCAGCAATGGTATTTTGTTTTACTCACAAGTACTCAAGAAAATCCTGTCCAAGTATTTTTCTAGGCACTTTTGTGTCATTCCCTCAAAGATTCTTTATAAAACAGTTTTTTTCTTTTATTTCAAATGACTAAAAAATAAAATTTGTTCAATAGGATTTGGAATAAGTTTAATGGCGGAAACAACGAATGGAATATTTTTCGGAAGTGACAGTTGCTCACCGTTGATGACGACTGGATCTTTACCCTGCGTGCCCGAAGATCTCGGTAGAGAAGCAGCGCTCAAACTCATCGACGAAATATATAGGAACGGTTGTGTCGATTCGCCGTTTCAAAGTATGACCGCATTGTTCATGGCACTAGGAAAGAAAGATGTGTCAAAAATGCTCGTTGGCCCATTGACTCAAACAACGTGAGTACTTTACTGCATGAGAGAAAATCAAAGAGTTTAAAACTCCGAAGATTTTATATCAATATCGTTTCTTTCTCCAGGATACAATTCCTTCGGGATCTCCGAGATTTCTTCGGAATTGTCTTCAAGCTCGAGCCCGCAAAAGACGAAGAAGACGAAGATATCGTGCACGATCAAGTTCTTCTCACTTGCATTGGCATAGGATACACAAATTTGAGTCGACGTACTTTGTAATAGAAATAAGCGATAAAATCGTTTAGTTAAAATCTTGTACATAAATATATTTGTAAATACAGCTTAAGCGTTTTTTGCAATAACAAGAAAATATTCATTTATGATAGAAGTTTTCGTCAGAGCGAAAAATTCTGCAGTCCTGCTGGTTTCTCAGGCCAGGTAGAAAATTTCGTTTCTTTCAAATATTTCCATTTTTTCCGATACGATTCGCACCACTGCTTGCAATGATGATAAAAAATTTTTTTTGGATGCAACGGAAGGTTTTTTGCAAATGGACTTTTGTCGAGGGTCTTTAGAAACGTTTTAAACAAAGTCTTTCTGCTAATGAGCAAACTGTTTCCTTTTTTATTTTTCGTTGCTCCTTGTTTACGCCCATCGACCGTTACTTCGGTGTTTCTAGTGGAGAAAAATTGTGGATAGAGCGGGTTTCTTACATTATGAATTTATCTGAAAGAATTGGACAGAAATTTCATACCTATTTCGAACTGCGCTCCACACGATACTCGAAGGACAAGGACGAGATCGTACAGAATTTTTCATGTGTGGAAAAATTTTCTCAGTCTGGACGATATCTGGTCCGACAAGATCATCACCGAATCGTTTATAGATACCGCGTTCCATTACCTCCCGAGAAAATGGACATCCGCCTCCGATTACGATAGTTCGCAGTCGCAACGGAGCTATGAACGTCGACAATAATGATCCTTGAATACCAATCGCATTCCATCTATAATTTCATTATAAATATAGTATTTTTCGGGATTTAATCAAAATACGGAAAAACAAACTGGTTGAATGATTCGATCAATAGAACAATTCCTGCGTACTTTGCCATTTTGTCCGAGCACGATAAACTAAGAGTCGGATCGCCCCGTCCGGGTTTCGTTCGCAAAGCTCCGGTGACGTGATAATTGATACCAGATAAATGGAGGTCTTGCTTCGTTTCTGTTTGTAAACATTTTGCCCCTGTTCTGTAAATATCTTCAACCGACGAAGAATTAATTTTATCTGCAGCATCTTCGTCTCTACCGCTTGCCATTTCCGATGCTAATTTCTGTCTTTTAGCAGGTGGAATTTTATCGCAAGTTCGTAATTTATTCATCGGTATTATCGAACAATCCCCGCAAGGAGTTTGACTACAGAAAAAATGAAACGATACGCCACGTTTTATTTCAATTGTTTCGTTTGTATTCATGATAAAAATTTCACTGTCTTTCGAAGAGAGTATCAAATCGATTTGATCGTATAAGTACAACAGGAATCCACGTCGAGCGAGAATTTCCGCGTGCGAGTCGCTTAATCTATCGCCAATTTCGTACAATTTTGTATTAGTGAGTTCAACTCCACTTAGACATTTTGTGCCTGTGGCTAATGACACGAGAGACAGAACGTCGTCGGCATTTTTCAAAATCACACCAGCCAGGACCGTCCACTCGTTGTTTCCTGGTTTTCCGGTTTTCTTCATAGAGTTGTACTTGTCTATGCACAACTTAGCAACAGAGTTTGCAAAATCAAGCATCGTGATAATTTTCTGGAAATAGTGGAATCGCACTTATCGTATTACTGTTACTTTTCAAGGAACAAGTATTTTTAAGCAACGTTGTCCGGATCCCACGCGTATTTAGTTTGCGACAAACTTGAAAGTGCAATCATTTGTTCATCCCGAATTTCAAAGTCTAATTTGAAGTTATCCTGGATATGGACTTTCTGCACAGCTTTCGGGATAATTCCTGAAAATTAAGTTATGAAAATTCCTTCGAAATATTGATTCTGTATAGATTTTTTTCCCCTAAGCTCTTGGGTCAATGAAATAATTACCGATATTTTGCTGCAAAGCCCATTTCAACAATACTCTGGCTGGCGAAACAGCCAATTCATCAGCAACTCGACACACCACAGGATCCTTCAACAAGGACTTGTAATTGCTGGTGCCCAGAGAGGAATAAGCTTGAATGTGAATTCCTTCTTTTTTACAGAATTTTATGAGCTCCGTTTGCCTGTAATGTGGATGACATTCAACCTGCAAACAAAATTATATGGCCGATTGGTGATTCTTGTTATATTAAATAATAATACTTGAGTACAAAGCAGTAATCGTATGGAAAACCTACTTGATTCACCGCTGGCTTAGTGCCATAACAATTTCCCAACAACTGTTCAAGATGTTTGATGTTATAATTTGAAACACCGATGGATCTCAGCAGACCCTGCGATTTCAATTCTACCAGCGTTTTCCAAGTCTCGCTCCTCAACTCCCCGTTTGTGCTCGAACTCTCTGGAATTCCAGACTTTCCGGGCCAATGAATCAAAAACAAATCGATGTAAGAAACTTTGAGAGCAGCTAAAGCATTGTGAACTGCGTTTACAATTCTTTTCGAGTCACCGTGATCGACCGGAGCTGAAATAATTAAATCTTGTTAGCACACACAGGGACCATTTCATGCTAAAACTCGATCAGAGTTTATTTTGACCCTGTTGTGGAATTTTACCCACACAAAAAATTGTAGGGATCTTGAGTTAAACACAATAGTAGATTTCATTATAAAATGTAAATTGTACAGAAGAATTTTTAAATAACACCGATTGCTTACAGAGTTTTGTAGTAATAAAAATATCTCCTCTGGCAAGATTGTATTTGGATAACAATGACTGCAAAGCCTGGCCAATATCTTCTTCGTTTCTATAAACTGCTGCAGTGTCTATGGAACAAAGGGCAAAAAAAAACTTGTAAGTGAAAACTTTTCATATTTTCTATAGTGATTATTTTCATCAAGTGTGTTACCGATAGATCGATATCCAACTTTCAATGCCTCATCAAGAACATTAAGAATAGTTTCTCTCCCGACGATTTTGTACGTTCCGACTGTAAAATATAATGATATTAATTTTTCACATACCTGTGGAATTATTATTTACGATACAATACACGTGTTTTGGAACCGCCGATTGAACGAATCAATTAAGTAAATAAACAATCAATATGCGTTTTGATTTTTTCCTTACTTCCAATGAGTGGCATGTTGTAATTACTCGTCAGCTTGACACATTGTTGACGAGTTGGATTCATATTGTTTGTAAATTTTTTGAATATGGAAGACAGAGTATCACAGAATGAAATAAAAATTTGATGTCAAATATATAAAAAGAATGTAAAAATAATAACAGTATGTTCCTATATATATGGTCGAGAATGGAACGGGTGTAGTAGAGTAGAAAGTAAACAAGTGGCGCCGATCTAGCATCTTACCGAAGTTGACCGCTACGAGAAAGCGCCACGTCAGAAAAACCACGGAAATTAGAGATCACCCTTTACATCTGTAGTGGGAGAGAAGAGGAGAGAGGGATAGTTATGAAAAATCGGTGGCAGCAGGGGTTGAAGTGGGTTGAAGATTCGAGCCAATCCAAGCGATTGAAGCAAGCGGCCAAGTGCGCGAGAGATTGGAGTGAGGAGGAAGGAGGGAGCGACGGACGTAGACAAAGACAGAGCGATCAATTTCTTGGGCTGACTCAGGGTGGCTCCGTCGCATAATCGCAAAAAGGAAAAAAAAACAAATCAACGACAAGTGCGATAAACGATAGTTATGATTTTTAGATTAGATGAAATTTACATCATTTCAAGCGATTAAACAATCAAAATTTCAAAACAATTCCCGAGTGAAACTAATCCACGGTGTGTTTAAAACACAAAAATCTATTTTTTTCCATTGTATTGAAAAATGGCGCACGATACAGTAAGTTATTACGACGGGAGTCAACAAAGTGTCAAGACAGATCGGCGATTCGTGACGAGAAACAATCAAATTTGAATGAAAGTTAATGAAGTTTTGGGGAAAATGACGAATTCATTTTTTTAATCGCGATTTAACGAGGGTGAAAAGTACTCTGCTGAACGACGACGCCGGCAAACGTTGCGTATTATCGTTTGCATTGAGAACAAATGATGGGCGATGTATTCGAGAAAATATGTTTTCGCGGCTACGGAGATGTTGGACGAACGAGTGATCCCCTGTGGTGAGAGTATGAATTTTCCACCCTTCGAGGTAAGCATCATCTTCGCAATCAATTTTAGTGACACGCATTCGATTCTTTTAACACTCGCGCATACATATATATATATACACACATGTACATTTGTATATTAATCACATTGGAGATACGCTTGATGAGTTTTAATTTTATTTACATTAAAAAATATGTACAAACTGAAGTAAGATTATAGCGATTTTTCTCATATTTTCATTGCCTTCATGCCTCAGTCCTTATTTTTATTATACATACGAGTATAGTACTTGTTTACACACACGCTGTACGAGCACCCGCGAAAGCTTTTCTGGCCGTCTGCCGCCTTTGCTCTTTCTACGACGAGAATAGTAGGAAACATTATTTTTCGAGAAAATACGAAACACTCGCATTTCTAATGCCGTCAATCGTAAATTAAACATATTCAATTACGTTCGACCTGAAGAATGAACGTTGGATCAAAATGATTTTCTAAAAAAAATTGTATATATTTTCAATAAACACGTAAAGTCGTTACCGAATAATCGTAAAATGAAATCATCCACATGCACGCATAAAAAACCGTTAAATTTCATAAACAAAATAAGAGACAAACGAAAATTCGATGTTTTTGAAAAACAGTTTTTAATCGTTCGTGATATTGTTGTGAATTGTATAAAGATGCGAGTCGGAAAGCAAAGGACACGGCACGCCTGTAGATCCGAAATGCCGGACTAGATCGCTGGCTGTGGGCAACCCGGGGGAGAGCAAATATAGCAGTAGAGAGCGGTAGAAATTAGAAGTAATAACTAAACAAAAAAGAAAGGTAAAAATCTGTGCAAAAACAATTGAGGACGTAAAGGAAAAAGGTATTGAAAGAATATTAAAATGAGAACGAAGAGGAGGCAAGAGCAAAAAAACAAAATATTCAATAGACGTGGAAAAGAAGAAATGGCATAATAAAAGAAAAAAGAAAAAATGAGCAAAAGCAACGAAAAAAGTGAGTAGAAAATTTTTCTAGAAGACAAAAAGTAAGGAAAACAAAGAAAACAGAGAGTGCAAAGTAAGGAGTTTGTTGAATAAAAGATTGGATAATAATGAGTCACGCTCAGCAGCATGTTCTCGCAAGCGCGATTGTACTTGCATTGATCGTCGTCTTTGGCATCCATGTCTTCCTCTTTCCCATGTACACGTCGAGTCCTCCGGCTAGAAGAACCAAAATATTGGCCTACGAGCAAGCGCTCTGTCGGACGAATCTAAAGAGCGTTAGAATTCCTCTAGAATGGAGAAATCCGTGTCCAAAATATGGTATTGTGTCGGCAGTACAGGGTGGTAGACTAGGAAATCAAATTTGGGAATATGCATCCGTTTGGGCGACTGCCAGAAGAACAGGCTTGGAGCCTTTCATGCCAAGATGCATACTCAAAACACTGGAAGAACATTTTGAAAATTTGAGTATTCCACCACTGAGTTACATCGGTAAATGCACTCTGGATGTTAGTCAGGTCGTCAACTCGTTGGGACAGTGGAACAGCACCGAACAAAATATCATTATTCCAAGGTAAAGCTCTTTGAGCGAATCAACAAAAAATTACTTTTCACAGTGTATAGAAGAGTTTACAAATGTTTAATGATTTTTTCGATAAATTTGATGGAAGTGAAAATAATGAGTAACAATAAAAATATTTCAGACACGCCGCATATTGGTCGCTGATTCTCGTCTGGTTGGAGGACGTACGTCGCGAATTCACTTTCAAGCCAAACTTGCGAGTATACGCGGAGATAATGTTGCGTGGAATAGCGGCGCGTTTCAATCTGAGCGAGCCAACGTACGTTGGTGTCCACGTCAGAAGAACCGACTACGTTGATTATCTATGGCAAAAGTTGAAAGTACGTCCAGCCCCGATACGTTATTATTTCGCTGCGATGGATTACTTCAACGAAAAATACAAGAACGTCATTTTCGTTGTTGCGAGCGACAATATCGTCTGGTGTAAGTACAATTTCCGTACCCGTCGTCACAGAATAAGCTTCGTCTCGGAATTGGACGGACGCGGTCCTGGCAAAGATCTTGCCGTTTTGTCGGCCTGTAATCACAGTATTATCGATTATGGTACGTATGGCTCGTTCGGCGCGATTCTCGCAGCTGGCGAAACCGTCGTTTACAACGTAACAGCCTATTTTTCCACCCTCATTGCCGAGGTATTGCCCAATTGGAGGATCATGAGTTGAGACTATTTCATTTATAACAACGGATATATAATCAAAAAGATACATTTATCGGGTATAGCTTATGGAGACAAAAAAGAATTTTCTTAAACTTTTTTTACGTTGCTTTTTTTCGTTGTTTTATTTTTTATTTTTATTGTTGCAATCAATTATTTTGCAAGAAATTGAATGAAAATTACGCTGCATATTATGACCGAACTTTTGAAATCGGTCTTTTCTTCCTTACAGTTACAGTAGTTAAGCAGCTCTGTGTTGTTCCAAAAATTGTACCGTTTGGACAAATTTATTGTTAAAAAAGTGTATATGCTTCGAATGAATATGAACCAAAGAGTATTTATGTCGTCGACCACTTAAAGAATAACGTGACAAATGGAATGTAGCTAATAATAATCGAGTCGTGAGATCGATAGTAAGAAATGATAAAAACAATTCATTTAATCAAATATTAGAGCGTTTTCGTGTACGGAGAGTGCATCTCTGCATCACAACTTTCTTCTCGAGCGTCGAAACTTTGCCGCTGTTGCTGCAATCGTTTATTTCATAAAAGTAATAACAAATCTAAAATAATTTGATTATTCATGAAAAATAAACAGAAAAAGTTGAAAGAAAGTAGAGAAAACAAATGAACAGAGCAACAAAACAAACGATCTTTACAACTGAATGATGGACCATATTTCTCTACGAAATCCAAACATTTAAAAATACAAACAAACCAAAAAATAATGAATAATAATAAAATACTTATTTTTTCTACGACTGTGTGATTCGCATTGCCGTGATTGTGAAAGTTTTTGAGAGGTAATTAGTTCGGCCGTTCCTTCTGAACGTTAAATTGTGCTAAAGTTATAACGAGATACAAAAATCATGTGGAGTCTGCCAATGATAATCTTTCGCGTGTTGACGGTCTTGAGGAGAGTATGACTATTATTTTTTCGTCGAATCAGTTTCAAGTGAGTAAATTAAAAACAATATATCAATCATATTTAACACGCCGGTGATTGCGTTACGAGACTTTTTCTCACACTTGTACTTAAACGAAGATTCCTCGAAAAATTTCAAATGGAATGAGTATTTTCAAGGTTTTTTATCTTCAAACTTATCCTTCGGTACGATGAAACAACAAAAAAAGTTATTTTTTACATGTATATTTTTTTAAACATCATTTAACGAAAGACTTATGGTTGTTTGAAAAAGGAAAATATTTAAAAATCACAATTTTTGTGGTGAATTTATTTTCAAGTTCCTATTTTTTTAAAAAAAAGCACACAAAATTCTAAACTTGAGAAAATCTTTCATCGCGCAACCAACGTTCAAGGTGCAAGTAGCGTGACCATTAACGGATTAATATTCGTAATACGCCTTTTCGGAACATGACAAGAATCGACTGTTACTCGATGCCAAAAAGAAAGTCAATCCTTTACGTTGTAAGAAAAATTACATTTTCTATTTGAAGAAAAAATATAAAAAAAACACTTGCCAAAATTAATTTAGTACTTTTTTATACATTCGAAAAATCTTAGGATCGAACTGATAATGAAGAAAGTGTATTTTTTGAAACGGTGATAGAAAACTTTTTGCCTATTTTATAACGTTCGAAGTGGAAAAGAAAATATTTAAATGTGTTGTGGAAAAAAATGAATCAGTATTTGTTTTATTCAAATCTGGATTCACTAAGAAAATAATAGTCATACTACTTTGAGATCAGCGAAAATATATAGATCAAAATTCACTTTTGATATAGTATTAAAAAAATAAAAAGAAAGAAAGACAAGAAAAGATTTGGAGATAAAAAAAACAGTATATGTAGCTGTAGATTCGGATGAAAGAGCTCGGTTAGTGTAATAGTATGGAAAGTATGTAAATCGTGTTATTTCCAACGTTTTTTGTTAGTCAGAGATTATTTCGTGCACTCACATTCATCAAAATAACGTACACGTGTCTCTCAAAAAATAATATTAACAATAATGATTATAATATATGTTTCCATCGACCGTAACCCTCTGATCCAATAGACAACCAAATAGTAACGATTCTATCCATTCACAATATTCACAATGTACAGTGATTTCATCTGTGATTCTCTTTCTTATCGTGCCAAAATTCCTATATAAGTAATCTACGGAAAAAGGAAATATATTCGAGTACACATGTTGTACTTTATTTAGAAGAAAGCTATAAGCATAGAAAGCTATAAAACATTTTTTCTTTTGCCGCGCGAAAACAATGAAAGAAGAGAGTTGAGCTTGCTTAGCTCGTTGTATGTAGAAAAAGGCATATGATGAGAACGGTTGAAGGCAACAAAATGCAGAGCAATGATTTGAATGGCAAATGAGAGAGGGTAATACAGAAAAAGTATTTTATACGATTTCAGAGATTTAATAAGTGTTTTAAATTTAATAACCTTGTGACCTGACATATTCGATTTACGCCGGTATTGAAATGTGTAGTTTATAGATCATTATTGTTCGTCTATATCTAAATATTTATATACTGATATATATATACATATATATATATAAATTATATATGTAAACGATAATTCGATATACATGTGAAAAATTTCAAGTCAACTTGATCTGCTTTTGATCGATTCTTATGAAATATAATGTTTCGATTCATCGGTGTTTTTCTACCACTACGTTGATTCTTGAGTAAATTGCATTTTATTGTATGCTTCGATTGAAAAAATCGGCAGTTGAATAGATTCGCAAATTCTGAGCTAATGTGTAAAGAAAAAAAAATCAAACGTCATTTGATCTACGATACAAATCAAACGTTGGTCGAGCTAACTTGAAATAATTCATATATATGTATTATTTGAATTTGACGTATTTCGTGCCTGTTCGTCGTTAAGTCTTTGGTGGAGGAAAGTTAAGATAACGAAAACAAAACAAAAAAAAAACAAAATATTCACTTAAAACCATTTGGCGTTCGCGATGAAAAAAACGCTTGATTTTGAATGACGAGAAAACAAAAAAACATCCGATTGCCGCCTGATTGCTATTCTCCTTTAATTGGCAAACAATCAAATATATGTGATTCATGGTAATAAATAAAATAAAAATATTTACGAAAAAAAAATTAAAAATTATAAGATATCCCGGGAGCCACTGATCTCTTATCTTTTTCGTCGATTCTACGAGAGGAACAGGGATGGGTTATGTTCGAATGAAAAATCATTGAGAATCGTTTTAATGAAATAAACACTATCGTATATTATTCGAAACACAGAAAAATTGTGGGTGTGTGTTTTTTTTTTTTTTTTTTTTCATCACACGATCGAGACTATTTCGAAGTAATGGTTGTTTTACAAATACTTTTCTACAACCCCCTTTTTATTACATTTCGGTGAAAAAGCGTTAAAAATCATTTTTTATCTGAATCTTGCCCATCTCTCGTTAGGGGAAGACAATGAGAAATAACAAAAATAATACAAAACACGTTTAAAAGGAAAATAAAACGAAAAACAGACTAAGAAGACTATACAACTTTCAGGTACCAATATTATCTATTGTGTACATTCCTCTGTGATAAATTTGTCTAATTTTTAGAAACAATCTCTATCTGTTTCCAAGACTTATTCGTCGTAAAAAATAAAAGTATTACATGTGACCCGAGATGTTTATCACCTTTTTGTTGATCCCTTTACTCAGGTATCCTCAGTTTATAAAATAATATAAATCCTCAATAAACTTGGCATGTGACTTTATGTTGTAAATTGCATAAAAAGTAAAATCGAAGTCATTTTCCATTACTTTTGAAGAGTTGCGAGAAAATCAATTGAATATCGAGTTATTAATGGAATATGTTGGTGAATTGAAGGAAAAATATCCATGAATATCGAAATGAGTTCATAAATGTAATGAAAAAATGTGAATTTTACTCCATGTTATTAACATTTATTGACGTTCTCACATTCTTCGTGTACAATTATCCGTTATGATATATATTTCTTTATCGATTTGATGTCACGAGTCCTGCCGGGCCTCGAGCTATTTTCGTTCCCATCATTTTTGCTCTCAGGGGTTGGAAACCAAGCTCGGATTCTGGTATACCGTACTCTTGCAATTTACCTTCGTACGTCGTTAATAAATCGTCGTGGGCTTTACAAACTTTTGCTAAATCATATTGGAGATCTTGTATAGCTGTGTTTTTGCGATTCAACATTTCCTGAAAAAATTCCACGTAATCATTAATTGTATTGATATTTTTTGTTGTTTCAAATATTTTTTTCTCAGTCGATTTGTTCTAGAAACTAAAAAGAGCTGCGAAAACTTTGGTAAAGTTACCTCAAGCTTTTGATTAACATTAACTATTGCCATTGGATCCAATTGTGCAGCTGCTAAAACTTCTCCAATTTGTGCTTCTCTCTGTTCCAGCAGGTCCGACAATTTTTCCAATTTCTTCTCCAAAAGCACGTTCTTCAGGCCTGTTTTTTGCTGAAGCTCGAGAATCGACGAAACGAATCTCGAATGGAGCTCGTCACGCTCGGCTTGACACTGTTTCAAAAAGTAAAAGAAACACGTCACGGTATTTGGTTTCTTTTCCATCCTCTTATTTTTAGTGTATGCAAATTTTCCTCTACAACAAACCTTGTCAAATCGAAGCTCGAGAACCTCGTTCTCCCATTTGAAATTCTCTAAATCTTTCGTCACAACTGCCAATCGTTTTTTGGTATTCTATGATTAAAAGTCAATATTACGTTAAAAAAAAACTTTCGACGAGTTGCAGTGGATTGTAAGATTTTTGTTTAACTTACGTTCAAACATTGCTTATCTTTTTCGTAGTTTGCAAGCTGACGTGAAAATTCGGCAACTTGTTCCTCAGCTATTTTCAAATCTGTGAGCAATTTTTTATTTTCTCCGGTTAATTCACGAACTTGTTTTTTCATTCTCTCTTCGTGATTTTTCATCACTTCCATTTGTTCCTGAAAAAAAATACATTTAACCATAATCACAGTTTTTTTTTTAAATTTAGTCTTCATCTTTATATGATTATGATTATGGGGAAATTTTATTTGTTTTCGTTATTATTTTTCTCATCATTTGTCATTTTACCTTCAAACTCTTGATGAGCGATAAATTATTGAGAGTTATGTCATTATAATAATTCTTCATTTCTGCAAAAGCTTTTTCGTGATTTTTAATCAAAGTACTTATTTGCATATTTTTACGCTCTTCAACTTCAGTTATTTCCATGCGATGTTTCAACATCAAAGATTCGTATTGAGCTGCGAGTTTTTGCTCGTACTTTTGTTCCAGCTCCATAGCCTCGGATTCGAATTTTTTAATCAATTCGCTCGTTTCTTCGGCGTTTTGCTAGAATTTTTTGTTGAAAGAATTTGTGCTTTAAATCAGACAAAATAAAACTTTTGAATAATCCTTGAATTATAAATGTTAACTCACTAATTTGAGAGCACGAATTTCATTGATCTGAGCCAATTCTTTTTCTCTCTGAATTTTTCGTAATTCTCTTTTGTCCTTTATCAACTCATTTTCTTCGACATTGTGATTATCTTGGGCTAATTTTAGTGCAACCATATGCTCGGCTTTGGTCTCTGATAAATTTGTTTGATGTTCATACATCAAATGCTTGACATTTTGCTTGTGAAGCTTCACCTCAGCTTCATGCTTTTCTGACAGTTCTTCCTTTTCACGTTCTTTATTTCTAGATTGAAAAAAAATAAATAAATAAACAATAATAACAGAAAAAAAACAAAATCGAAGTAATAAGTTAATAGATATAACATAATTATTACAGATATTTACTCATTTTTTTCTTTCAACAACAAAAATGTAACACTCGAACCTTATTGCAGCACGAGTTTCTTCCAATTCGTGTCTAGTTATTTCCCAAAAAGTACGAAGTTTGTCCCTCTCTAGCTGAAAAAAATTTCTCTCCTCTCTCTCTCGTTCCAATTCTTCGAGAATTTTATGAGAATAAATCTCGAGTTGTTCACGATTCATTTTGGAAGTATCGACTCCGTCGACCGAGTCC
The DNA here is from genome assembly GCA_948107755.1 of Campoletis raptor. Taxonomy (NCBI): domain Eukaryota; kingdom Metazoa; phylum Arthropoda; class Insecta; order Hymenoptera; family Ichneumonidae; genus Campoletis; species Campoletis raptor. The sequence goes on along the minus strand of OX403628.1, from coordinate 14,383,622 downwards.
ATAGTTTTACCCTTTGCCTTTTTCGGTCCCTGAGTCAATGTGAAACTTGAAATACCGTGATCTTTCCATTTGAGAATCAAGAACGAGATAACCACTCACCATTATAAACAGTTTTTTCTGAACCGATGAGAACAACTATTTCTGGACTCGACAGTTCAATAATAAATTCAACCAAGAAATTGGTTAAAAAATCATTAAAAATTGGTAGAAATTGAAAGGTATTCGAAAAATTTCTCTCGAGGTTACTCTCCCCTTTGACAAAACGTTCTGTACAGAGCTGGCAAAGTGTTTGACTCCAATGTTGCTAAGCAACGTAACTCCTGACGATATTTTATTTTTTCTGCTAGCACAGAGTGAAAAATCCTAAAGATGTTGAATTTAAAATTGGAAAAAATGATAGAATGAAAAACAATTTGGTTTATTTATTTATGAAATATTGAAAAAGTCGTGTAACAACTTCACGACAAAGAAAAGTCGTAGGCAAAATGATATTTTTATTTTTTTCCAATTCAAAATAATTTATTTAAATGTAAAAAATTCTTATAAATATAGAAATTAAATGCGATTCTTGAGCGTTCCGTACATTTTGTTTAATTCCTTTTTTTCTATTAACATGGAACATACAAAAGTACATACATATTGCGTTGTTGTCGTTTATCCGCTTGTTCTATCGCGATTAATTCCTTATGCGTACTTATTTATTAACAGAAAAGACCACCATACAATCGTATATTTTTCAAGTTACGTATTTAAATCTGGTGATTTTCAATAATTGTTTGAACAATAAGTAAAATATAAATAACGCCGTATTTATTCCCATGTTGCAGCACCAACATCTGCATAACTTTGATAAATTTAATAGAATTATATAGACGAACCAAAGGTAGATTCCACAAAAAATCGAATGTTTAAAAAATTGACGACGTGCTGCATGATTTTCTTACTTTCTTCAAAAATAATTGCCATGAGTTATAATGCAATTCCTTTAAATAAGAAAAACAAAACAACTCTTATTTATTAAATGCTAATTTTGAACACATTTGATTTAGCAATAACCTTGATTCTTAATAACTCGAATTTATGTAAATAAAATTTGTTCATATAAATAAAGAGGACTGATTATAAATTCATTGCTCTTAAGTTATAATATTCAATTTCTTGTCGCGATTTGTTCATTTTTTCTTCATTCAATCTGATTAATTTTCAGACGATGACATTATACGTCGATAATTTTTGAGAGCATGTAATATGCACGACTAGTGCAAGACCGGTACGGTATTTTCGAAGCGTTTTCAAGGACGATTGACGTTTAAAGCAAAGATATCATTACTCGCAAAAGAATTGCGAATTCCAAAGTTCATAATTCTTCATCGAGCGAATTCCATATAAAATTTCCTTTTCCCCCTGTTAATTTTCAACAATTAATTATACCCGATAGACTACATTAGTATAGAGATTTATCGCCGTCTTGGCAGCCGGTGTCGATAACAATTATAACATAATGTTCGATAACAAATTAGCTCATTTAAGAATGTTTTGCGCAAAAACATTAATGGCCGAGAATGGTATTCTCTCAGAATTCCAATACTTGACAATTCAAAAAAAAAAAAAAAAATTACGATTATTATCACCGACAATAATATCTCAAGGATGCTCCTATGAATTTAATTGAAATATTGTTGAATCGTCAAATAGAGAAATTATGAAAAAAATAAGATTTCAGCTGTGAATATGCGTAAAAAATCCTCGTGGGAAATATGATAGAAACGTCATGTGCTTTTTCGTATTTTTAAAATAGATTTTGGGTATATTGTTACAAAAGTATTGAACATAAAAATATTTTCAAGACCCGACGTGCGCGTATAATAAATTGTATAATGCGTGTGTGTGTTTCTTTTTATGTCTTGTAAGGGCTATACAATATTTTCCAACAACAAAATAAATAGCACGTTACATATTCGAGTCGTGTTTTTGTTTGCCTGCAAATAGTACAACTGATTTTTTTGGTCCTTTACGATATTTTGAAAATTTTATTGTTTCGTTTGTGTGATATCTTTGCAAGCTTTGTGCCATTTCAAGCTTTGTTTCATTTCAGAGAAGTACCTGCAACGGCCGCGTGAATACTGACGGCCCTCCGTCAAACATTCTTTTGTTCACTCGTCTCCATATAATCGTTTGATTATTCGAATATATCGAAAATAATTGTGATTAATGGTTGTTACATTCCCTCGGTCCTAAGCAGCGATATGTCAAAAATCGAATGATAAAAAAACATTGTTTCCACGCCTTTGGCACACACAGAAATTCCTTCTCTTAAAAAACAAATCTACCTAACAGTGAAAATAAATAATTTAATGTCATTCCGGCTCGCGGCCATCGAGAGCCATCCTTTACTCGATATTACATAATATTATATGTAATTTTTAAGAGTGATTAAATTAAGTGGAATGCTAGAGGTAAAAATTTGTTTAACTATCCGGATTTTAGCTCGCTTCCCCATTGTACTGCAATAGGCAACCCACTGCTCCGAAGTAACCCTGAAAAATATGAAATTCATTGAAACACTTGCAAATTGTCAAGTTGGAGAAAGGTTTATTCATCAAATAATTATTTTTTCAAATTTTTCATAAATTTACCTCGTGTCGCAAAAAGAGAGCCTTCATAGTTCCCTTGGACCAATAATCCATCGCGTAAGCGAGTAATTTCATAGATATTTCATTGACCCTTAGAAAATTACCGACGAATACCACCTGGAACATATTTTCGACAGAAGAAAATCGTTACTACATTACAAATACTTTAATTACATTTGTTAGCTTGGCATTTTTTAAATTTCAAACTTACCCTTTCGATGTTTTCGTTGACAGCGCACATTCGAGCGATGGAGCCAATATTATTCGTGATAGTGACGAGGGTAGCACGAGCGAGATCCTCTTTGCTCACTGCGTTGCGACGATTTTTTGAATTCATCTGACCGAAGCTGAACACATTGAGAAAACTTAACATACAGTCGACAATTAGAAAAGCAAAAGATTACAGAGGCCATCTACAAGAAGTGGATCAAGAAAAATTAATATGCTTGCAAAAAGCGAACGAAACATGCTGTGCGATATGAGTGAGTCAAAGGATTTATAAAATTTGGCGTGAGTAAAAAAGGAAGGAAAGCTAAAATTCGTGCAATTTGTGTAAAGTGTTATTCGGGAGAGCGGCGATGTAGTTCAAAGCGTAAAAAAGAACGCGTTCAATGCAATTGGAGCATTGCAGGAATTACCTGCTCGCTACGAGATCTCCTGGAAGTCCAAACGGTCCATAATCTCCACCATAAATGTCCTTTACAAGTTTATCCACTCTTGTATTGTCTCCGCTCGTAGCCAGTTCGATCGCCTCTTCAAAACTATTGCAACCGGTGAGTAAACAACAGAGACCGAGAAAAGTTCCACCGCCCAGACTACAAAAATTACAATATTTATCGAAATTGTTAATTATTCTATAAATTAATAGATCGAATGATCGAACACGTACCTGGTGCCGGATATCCTTTTGAACTTGTCCGGGCCATAAACCGCCAATATACTCACTCCCGAGCCTATATTTACGAGCTGCACAATGACACAATAGCTTATGAGTCACCGGAATGAAAAATAAAAGTATTTCCTTGATATGGATAAACAAAAAAAGAAACTCAAAACTTACTAGAAATGGATAAGGTTCGGAAAAATCGTAGGGAATCTGACAACATTGAGTCTCGTCGGTCGGATGTGACCAGTAATAGCACTCGTGCGGATTCGTCGTTTCTATGTATAACATTCCATGCAACAAACTGTGCAGTTCGTCGAACTTGGCCAGACTCATATTTACTTCCTTCGAAAGAAACGCAATACATGACGTATTAATAATTTAAGCTCATCATTTGGTCAATCGAATCCTCATGGCCGATATTAAAAATATTCAAGTAACTAGAATGATGTTTACCTTTTTAAAATTTTCCTCAAACTTGAAGGCACCTCCACCCGTTGCACAAACGGTCGTTACCAAATTAGCCATGCCTTTTGATTTTGCTAGAGCCAAAAAATTGCCCATTTCACTGGTTGGGAATCTAATAAAGTGGAGAGTACCTCTCCTGCCTCGTATCGACACATTGTCCATCTGAGGAAATAGCCGAAAAAAATCATGTTCATTTTTGTCTTAAAATGTCAAATGACCAGGTCTCTTGTTCGGAATGTGAAAAAAAAAAATACATATATATCCAAATTATTCTATTTACCTGCAAATGTGTATCCCGATGTCCCGTTTTACCGTACGCCGAGTTTTTTGTCAAGTAACGTCGTATATTCTTGAGTGTCTCGACCTCAGCGTCTGCTTCGATTCTCGTTATATCTTTTGGCTCGAAGTACACCAATTTCGAGAGTGTACCACCGATATCCATACCAAACCAAGGCATAGCTGGAAATTTGACCAACAGGAAATAATAATGCGAGGAAACAAGTTTAATAATAATGAATTTTTCATCAACGGAATGCAACGGAATTCAATTTTTATCCAAGAATTGCTCAACGTTTTTTCTTTTTTCTTTTTACAAGTTGTAGCAACGAGAATTTCTCAGAATTTAGAGTGAAAAAAAAAATATTCACTATTTTTAATTTGTGATTGAAATTGGTAAACGCTAAGAATCTCCAATGCATTTCGTAAATGGGGGCTGCATTTTTTTTTAAAAGCTTAGAGAATGGTTAACAGTGGATATATTTGCAGTGGCAAACTCAATATTGCATATTCAAAAAAGAATCTAATTAAATGACTGGTGGTTATAAATTCAAATTGCTAGATACGTTGGAAATAAAATGATTGATAATCATTATTCAATCCATACTTTTAGCTTATCTGTTAATGGTAACACTAGACTCCTGCAGTCGAGTTACGATAACGTCCCCGATCTTCTTGTGGACATAAAATATTCTTCGTATTCAATAATATGATTCAATTGGTCGGCCGATGAGGATGGTATAAAGAGAAATCAAAATGGACAGAAATTTGATAAAACAAGGTTTAAAAAAAAAAAAAGGAACGAAAATTGGGGTCGTTTTGAATGTCGCTGCAGGAGGCAAAGCATAAATCTCTAGGAGTAATCTCGCAATACTTTACAGAATTATAAAAGTGAAAAAAAAAAAACTTTAAAAACTAAATACTTGCAGAAAAATATTTTGCAGTAAATCAATTGTTAAGTGAGAACTGGGGTTGGAATTAAAAGTTTTTTAGGGGAAAGTATAAATAAAAATAAAAAATGTCAAATCCAGGCACTCATACAATTCGGGGACTCACAGGGCGGTGAGTGATTTTGTTGTTGATGCTGTTTAGCCGGTGTGGCTGGAGCAGCCGAATTGGAAAAGCCATTCGATGCCATGACTTGTGCACTTTGACGATCCTTAAAAACGTTTGGACTCATATCCCAGCAACGATTTATTTTCTCCCAGCCTCGAGGAAACGACGTCGTATATTTTTGCTGTAACAATAATTATCGCTGCTATTGACTAATGTTTACATTTCACGGTGTAAATTATTACGAAAATATCCGCGGGAGAAGGAAACACGCACATAAATAGCTTCGAGGTCGGTAGTAGATGAATAAAAAGCTTTCAGAAATAATGAAAAATAAGAACAAATTTTGTGAACTCTTATGATTGACAAGAAGGAAAAATTCGGTACGTTTTCTCGAACGTTTGGCTCGCGAGACATGCAACTAACTAACAACTTCTCAAACTGGGTGTCAAAGGTTTCTCGTTAATTATTCATTCTCAGAGCAGGAAACTCGTTGGTCGGAATATAACGTAGTATCGTAAATATATATATATATCTATATTATGCGTATATACGTAATTCCGAACGTCGAACCTCTCTTCTTCACCTGGCATGCCACTGATTTCTTTTTATCCCTTCTCCAAGTTTCATTTATCTCGCTCAACTCTATAATGTGTATGCAAATGAAAGAAGTAGAAAATTTCGTAACGCAAAGAGAGGTGACCGTGTAAACGTAAAAATATGTTAGCGGCGTTTGAAAGTGCGACAAGACCTTGAACCATGATATAATCAGAGCTGTTGCTCTAATCACGATTCTCATGCGTGAAAATACTACAATCGTCCAATTTGAATATTTCATTAATGGAAGAAAATAATAATTTTTTGCTATGTTTTTGTTGATGTTCAACCATGTCAAGTATTCCGGGTCGATCGATTTTCACATTATAATTCAGATCCTAATGAAAATTATTATCACTTAATAAGGAAACGTATCTGTAACATTTTTCTAATTGAAACAATCGTAATTAAAAATCTTTCTATTATGAATCTTCAATGAAGATTCGTCTTCATTAGGAATATTTCCAACTCAAATTGAAACAAAAAAACAGGGACATTCAATAATTTTCTTCAATGTTGCAGATGAGAAAAGTTAATTTTACATTTAGACTTAAGTAATCATTTGGTATTTAAACATAACTTATGCACTACTTTTGCATTTCAAATAATTCAAAGCACTGTCTTTTTTTTGTTCGCCAATTGACCAACAATTTAATCATGGAAAAGATAAAGTTCCAGGATGACTTTAACAGTTACTGTGCTACTGCGCTAACGTGTCGGGTACAAAAAAGCTGAAAAACTTCCCGATCGTTCATATTGTTGACATTTCATGAAAATATTGTTTTTCGAAATTGTAATACTGTCGGATGGGCAACTATTTATTTTGTTAGTTCGATTCCAACGCCATATTCTTCAGCTCCAAGCTGCTGAGCGACATTGACCTTGTACGCTATCAACCGCTAAAATACATAACCAATAAGCAAAGTAAAATAATGCTAATGGAACCTGTTTCGAGGAAAATTTTGCACTATGATGAGGAATCAATGTCAAGTTTGTTAACTCGATGAACAACTCGAAAATGCATTTGATTTATAAGTCATTGAATTTGTAGGCAAAGTTAAAGAATTTGACATTTCATTTGACAGAATGGAGGAATCGTTTTTAGAGAGAGAGACGGAATCAGAAAAAAAATGTAACGCCAATTCAGAATGCACAAAAATGACATTTAAAAAAGCGATTCTTACCTTGGAACATTGTGCGGTAATGACGTGACGATATTTCTCGTTAAGATCATGAAATTATCTACCACGACAGATAAGTTTGACAATTATCGTATTTTTCATCCGCATCCACAATCTCCCAGAGATGATCGGCTGATGGATGAAAAAAAAAGGATTGTTGACTCCTCGTTGTCCGTGGCACATGCAATCTGACGTTTCGACTCGAGGACAACATGCAATTTTTTGGATGGAAGGTTTTTTCGTTTGAGATTGGAATAACGAAATGCAGGAGCGCGTGTCTTTTAACGTATTTCTTATACATTTCTCAGCCTTGACCTCGCAATTTATTTGCACTCTCTGACACTCGACAATGAGAAAAAAGTTTCAAACTTTCAGACTTACCTCAATTGTTTTTTTTTTTTCTCATACACACATTGAACTTAATGATGGCATTCGCGTCTGTTGTTCAACACAACTGTTGCCACGCATTCTCGTCAAATTAACAGTACAATTTCCACCTGACGAAAAAAAAGTGTTACATCGAAAAGCTATAATAGACCGTGACTGTTATTTTTCTCTTGGAAATTTGACGGCCAGTTGACTCGCGGACATTTATAAGTCTACTACAATTTCCAAAGTTCGAAAGTCAGTTTTCTACGAGAAATGCACTTGGATTCCATTATGCAAGGACTTTGACATTCCGTATCGGGAGTACACTCGCGGCGATTATTACAAACAATTTTTTGTTCATTAAATCATTCTCGAATTCAGACGTTTGACAATTTTTTTGGTTCGTACCCTTCGTACTGCGTAAACCTTTTTTTGTTTGGAGCTCAACAAGCGTGTTTTATCCTTCGCATACGCTACCGCAAACTTATTCTCGTTCCTCAATCGAAAACGTATATCTATACTTATTTTCATAACCACATGTATATAGAAGCGACTAACCACGTGATCTAATTTGACGCGAGTATACTTTTTTCGCGGCGCATCTCGTACGATAGTACCACGTGATCTACACAATTTGCGCAATTGCAAATGCGCGCGAACTTTTCGTTTACGACGCCGTTTCTTTTTCCCCTCGTATCGCCATCTTGGAATCGTTGAATAAACTACTAACCTAACCTTCTTTCAGTTTTCATCAGGTGATCAGGTACGCGCACGTACAGCTGAGAAAAGAAATCGTGCCGGCACAGACATTCTTTATTGTAAATAATTGTTTTATTACTGCTATCATATCATCAATTAATATTTAATTCATTCGGAATAGTTAGTCCATTACATTGATATTATTGTTTCATTGTTCTATACACACAGCCTCTCGGACAACTTTCACCAAAAGTATAGATTTTTTTTCCGATTAATTACTTTGACGATGGTGCTCTTGCCGAGGCATTTCTTTTTTGTATAATTTTCAAAAAATCTTAGAACGCTGTAAGGTTGCTACGTACAAAATTTCGAAAGGATTCACACTTGTGTATTTGAAATATGGGCAATCGATGGTTGCACGGTTGTATATGATGAAAGTTGGTCAAAATAAATGAGGAATTTTGAGCATTCAGTTTCGGAAATGCAGCGATACAGTCTCAAACGTACTTTAGACACACTTTTTACGGAAGTTTATGCATTTTTACAAGATATGCCAAGTAATAAATTTAGATTATTCCACAAGTGGTCGTCAAATTTTTAAATATCGATTCGGAGAGATAATTTTTTAAACGTGACGTCCGCGAGGGTATAATGTTAAATAATTATATACCGCGAAGAATATTGCTATAGGCTCAAGATTTCCAAAGGTTCAAAATGAAACTACAAAAAATCAGTAATTCGCCTGAACCGGATTGCTGCAGCAAATTTTTCTATACGAACCAGGGAAAAACTAGGCTATAAAATTCAGCAACTTGTCATTGAAAAATATCGTAGTCGCTAATATAAAAAGTATATGATGAAAAAAACCCCAGTAGCTGTTAATAATTCTTTCCTTTCCCCAAAAAAATATGTACATTTTTTAGAAAATACAAAACAAAAAATCGCACATGAAAAAAAAGGATGTTTTTTCTCCGAAAATGTAGATTTAAATAATCGTCACGACATGAGCCGCAGACGGGGATTGTCGAGTTTTCTACGCTACAGAAAGTTTTGTTCGCACGCTCAAGTAAGTCGTATTTTCGAGCATTAAATTTGTTAATCCTTCAAACTTCATGTAATCGATTTGAAATCATAAGAATGGGGTATTTTTAGAAAAAAATTAATCCAACGATCGAAGAAAAATTGCGGATTCCCGAACCGGAATATGATCTTGAATATTTGTGCGATCCCGGAAACCGCGAGGTTATCCTTGGGAACATAAAGAGGCGAAAAGGGGTAGGAGACTTAGACAAAATATTGGAATTGTCAAAAAAGCCAGAATCGCGAAATGAGCTCATGAAAGAATTGGGTAAAATTCCAAACGAAACAGCACCGGGTGTGTACGAATATGGTGAGGAGCCGCGAATTCTAAGCGAATGCGGAGTGAAGAAAACCTTTGATTTTCCACCATTGAGTTTCAACAAACTCGCGAAAAAGTTACAGCTCATTAGAACCGAAGATTTGGGTCCATTGACCGGAGAAAAGAGTTATATACTTTTGGGAGATTTGGCTCAAATGGAAGAAGCTTTGATACAGTACAGCATTAAAAAACTTTTCGATAATGGATTTCGATTGATAAGCGTACCGGATATTTTACCAACGAAAGTTATCGAGCGATGCGGTCTGATCGTTGACGGTGAAAGAACCCTCGTGTACTCCTTGGATTCATATTACGGCGATGATTACAGTCTCTCCGGTACAGCTGAAATGGCTCTGGCCAGTAAACTCATAGATTCACAATTTTCACTCTCGCAGTTACCTCTGAAATTAGCAGCTGTTAGCCGTTGTTACAGAGCTGAAATATCAAACATCGCTGAAGAGCGTGGCCTCTACAGAGTTCATCAATTCACCAAAGTCGAAATGTTCGTTTGCTCTGATCCCGACAATTCTTCACAATTGATGAACGAATTACGAGAGATTCAACAAAGCTTGTTCGCTCCTTTGGGCATTCATTTCAAAGTTCTGGATATGCCAGCCCACGAACTTGGTGCACCCGCGTACAGGTACTTTTTTCTTTGTCCAAAATTTGATCGAATTCTCAGAAGGAATCTAAATTTATATTTCACACAAAATCTATAAAAATACAAAACTCGTGGTGCAAATCCTCATCAGTGTGTAGCCGAAGGGTTAAATGTTTTTACTTCAGATGAAAAGTTTGAAAATCGATTTATTATGTGGCTGGATTATAAAAATGATTCTTACCGATAATTTCTTTCTCTTTCTCCCTTTCTCTGTTCTCCAGGAAATTGGACATCGAAGGTTGGTTGCCGGGAAAACAGTACTACGGGGAATTATCAAGTTGCAGCAACTGTACGGACTATCAGTCACGAAGACTTAATATTAAATACAAAAATAAGAATGGCCAACTTTTACACGTTCATACTTTGAACGGTACTGCTTGCGCTATACCTCGAATGTTAATAGCAATTTGTGAGACTCATCAAACTAAGGACGGCAATATTATTGTACCGGAAGTATTGGTTCCTCACATGAGAGGCAAAACTCTCATCGAAAAACAACCCCTCGCTTCGATGAGAGATTACAAATACAAGCAAAAAGCTTTTTAAATGTTTCACGATTTTTGTTATTTAATCCTTACGACCCCGACGTAAGACATTTTCGTCCAGACTCGTTCGAACTTTTGCGAGTCCTGATGTACTCGTCGCTCTCTCTTTAACCGGAAGTGTAGCTAAAGCGTTTTTCTAATGAATAAAAAATTTCCAAACGATTCAAAATCCTGTACTCGAGACATCGAAAGATCAAAGATAAAAATTCATATTGCACAAAATGGCTTCGAAACCTTTCAGCAAATTTTTTTTTGTTAGCATTTTTCCGATGTCCAGTTCGGGAGATGAATTTTTGTTTGCATCATGCGTCTATCAAACTAGCTTCATAAATTTTTTGAAATTTTTCCTATCATACTATTTGGCCGGAAACGGATTTGGACACGAATGATCCAAGTTGACGCTTATGGTGAAAGAGATGGACAACCAACTACGAGGAGAAACGGTAAACACTTAGCAACTGCTTGGTTGACAAATGTGTTCAACTCTGTTTGAATTTTCATCGTCTTTTCTATTAGAATTGAGTGACGACTAAAACTTCGCATATCAAACACCACCTGACAGTATATATTTTTTCTGTTTTTTTGTTTCATTTTTTTCTATAAACTAATACAATATTATCGTACAAAGTAAGATGGGGTTTCGAAATTCTTACGTACACAGGAATAAAGATCATGATTCGTTAAGTTACTTTTCCTGTTGATTCTGTCGGTTAGTTATTCTTTTTCGCAAATCGCTCTAAATTGCTTTTTATTCTCGTCTCGTCTTCACGATATTGATCTTTTCAAAATCTGTATATATTTCGTAGCGGAGTTATAAAAATGTAACACAAAATATTATTTCGTTTTTTTTTTTTGCTTCAGTTTCTTTTCTTAAAGTGAATACAATTCAGAGACATTGCAAATTTTTACAATAAAATCGCCCATGCTAATCACTTTTCAATCATATCTATCTTTGTCGATTTTACCGCCAATTTGATCGTTCGGTTTTTTTTGTGTTTTGTCCTATGATCGTTAAATTCGTCCGTACAACAGACGTCATGAGGATTAGGTCAGCACAAAAGGTCGTTAAAACCTTTGCGGGTATTGTTTTGTGTTTGAATATTACAATTTTTGTTTTTTTTTTGTTGCTGTCCCATTATTTCAATTCAATTTATTCACCCAGCACCTTAATTTCACGAGTCAGATGTTATTGGTACTGTTTTCAAAGTGAAAAACTTCAATTGATTTTTGACAGAATACTGGCGTACTGGTTTTTAGTTTGTTTCGATTTGTTATCTGACAATGTGGTTTGAATGTATCTACAAGGAGACCATTGATACGTGAATTTAATGTACGTCGTGTTTATATATTGCAGCGTCGTGTGTCGTGATTCATGTTGAAAACTTACGTTGACCGAGAAAAAAAAACAAAAAACAAAAAAAAAAACATTTATTTTTTCCTTCCTTTCCCGTTAATCTTCGTCTTCCCCCGATTCGGACTCCTCCTCAGCGTTTTGCAGCCACTCGATGAATTTTTTCATTTGGTCCAAAAATAACATTTTTCCTTTGAGCGAATGTCCCTCCTTGTACCACTTCAGAATCACTTCCTCGGAAACTACGTCCTCTGTTCAACAATAAACGAGTGTCGCGTTATATTACACAAAGTATAACAAAAAAAAAAAGGAATGAAAAAATATAATATAAATAATAACTCACTTTTGTAGAATAACAAAACGATCTTCTGGAAGACTTTCATGAAGTTCATATTCTCGTAACAAAATTCTTGAACTTTGAGGATAAGAGCGAGCTCAGATCTGGCAGTGGATGTGAATGCACCGAATAACGGTGTGTAGATTTTTAAATGTTTCAGTGCTTGTTCGGCCACCAACTCTTCCTTCTTATTCCACTCGGCTTGACCCATCACGACTGACCATATCTACGAAAAAGATTTGAATATTCAAAACATCTGTAATAATCTACGATTTTGCGAATGAAATTCGACAATATGTTGTTTTTTTTTTTTTTTTTTAATAAATTTCAATGAAATTCATTACCAGTCCGATAACTTCATGCTCAGGTATGCCACATCTGAGTGCCATCTCCTTAAGATCAAGCACGATGTCCTTGATTGGTCGATTGTCAGCCAAATCGTCGAGCAAAAGCTGTTGTAGATCGCGTTTTGCTTCTTGACTCGCTTGGGCTTTGTGGAGCTTCACGATATCGGCCAAACCGACCGCCTCGAAAACCGAGCGGAAATATTCCTCCGAACGTTTGTTTGGTGGCACAAATTCCATTAACCTGTCAATTATTATCAACATTAAATATCGTAAACATATAACTTTCATCAAGTGTCTAATATTCGATGAAAATGAAAACTCTTTTTTTTTCTCTTCTTTATTCATTACCTTCCCTCGATGCCGCCGCGTTTCAGTGCTGTCATCAAACTGGATAATCCTTTTTCCGTTTTCCATGTTACAAATACCTCCATTAGAAAATCAAGCGCCAAGTTATCTTTTACGAGATGTTCGTTGATGAGAACCGAGAGGACGGTCGGTGGTACAGAACCGTTGGAGATCCAGAGAGCAGTCATTCTTGCTAATTTAATTCTCTCCAAAGGAGAAAATCCTTTCATAAAGACCAAAACTTTCTTCATCTCCTCTTCAAACATCTTTTCCAAGTATTTGTAACGTCGCATGAGTTTGGTGAATACCTGTAGCAATGAACCATTTTTTTTCATGTTTTTTGCTTTGGAAATACATGATTGTTTAAGGAGATGCATTCAAGTTGAATTTTACAACAATCATTATTATTTGGGACTATCACCCTTTGTGTATCAACGAAAAAAAAACGCCAGGAATCGATAGCATGCTGTAGCTATGGAAAAAAAATTTCATCTCTAATGGACAGATACGTCACAAGTAAACAAAGAAAGAACAAGAAATAATTTCTATTTAACGTTGCAAGGCTTGTTAATATGTGAAAAATCGGTCTTGACAATAACTAGTAATTTTTTTTGTCAACTTTAAGAAAAAAATTTTGTTACATTTTTATTGCTGCTACAGTTACTGCCAAAAGCATTTTGCAAAAAACTGTAAACACAGCTCGTACAATTTGTTTACTGAAAATTTACGATTCCATTCACAACAATCTGTCCATTTGGATATTTTGGAAATATTGTTCCAAAATTATTTCTCAGTATAAAACGAAATTATTGAAATTAACTTCAATTTTGATATCTTTGCTTTTTCTAACATAATCACAACCTTTAAGGATAATTATTGATTACAAGGTCTTACTGTTTACGAATGATAATAATCAAGTAATACGGTGAATAAACAAAGTGACTAACCTGTTCATAATTCTTCATAGACTCCATATCTTCCGGCTGCGCAAAAACGCAGGCGGTGGTTTTGACAAGTTTGTCTCCATCTTGAGCGATGGAACCGCCGGGTACCAAGAGGCCTCCGGCAATAAGAATATCAAAAAGAGCCTCTCCGTACCGACGATAGTCCAATTTGGAGCCAGCGGTGTCTAAATACTTGGAAATAGCATCTAGGTCGTTGCCAGCTTTTTCCAGGCCCAGCAAAATCGCATCTCGAAAGCCAGTCGGGTCGTATTTCTCTTTTTCATCTGGTGTATGAAAAATTTTATTAATCCAATAGCACATAAATACAAATAATTTCAGTAAACATGAATTAATGAAAATGCATAAATCACCTCTTTTTCTGGTCTTTATGCGTTGACCTGATAGCACTGGCTTTTCTATTTTTTGACTCATACAACACCCTTCTGAAATGAATGAAAAAAAATATATATATGAGTAAGAATGCTTGTTATGATTACTGCATTAATTAGCTTTTCTTTGTTAATTCGTTTTTTATTTGATGATTCATTATGATTTCGAGGATCTGAGATCCCCCTCCCCTTCTTGATCTTTTCTCTAGTCAGCGCGGCAGAAAAAAATGAACAAAAAGTGGTGAAAAGACCTTGAGGACGCTTTCTCGTACTAAAAACATCAGGCAAGACTTTGAAACGAAAACTCGCAAAGTTTTATTCACGCGCGGGCCTAAAATAAGGTTGGACTCCCCCTGCCGCCCGCCTGCCCGCTTCTCATCCGCCGTGCCTCGTGTACAAAGCGTTCAGGCAACGCGTAGAGAAAGATTTCCCAAAACGATTATGACACTTGATTTCTGGACGGTTCTGTTTTCATGACGCTCACGATATTATGAAATTCCATCGAGAGCTCCATCAATGTTTTTTTTCACCTCAAACGATCGTTGCAAAAGCGACAACAATCGTGCGCGATTCTAATGATAAAAAAAAGCGCGAGTTTTCTCACCTCTTTGCTCAGCTGAGGTTAAGGTCGCGCAAGTCGGCCACGATGGCCGAAAGATTCGTGAAAGCGTTGACGAACAGAACAAACGTACGCGTTCGTAATATATACACGACTTTCCCCGATCCAATAAGATTTATTAACCCTATTTTATGAATAAGTTTTTGTCAGAAATATTTTCTACTTACTTCAATAAACGGTACGACTGTAGAATATGTCCTTTCCAGGCGATTAGTACAATGCGAAGTGCTTCGAAGAGTGGCAAGGAGGACTGTTGTGTGTACGTGTGTGTTGAATGTGTGGGAACTTGGGGTCAAAGCGAAATAATAAAATGGAAAACGGAAAGAACCGAGTGGAGATCTCGCGCATTTATAGAACCTCGTGCGCCGACGCGACCGGAAATGAGACACCGAAAATGTGCTCTCTCTTACCGATCGGAAAAAAAAAAACAATCGAGATTCCTAAATCGAACGCTGTTGCCTTCTTTTTTTTCAGCGACCGACAGGAATGATGGATGGAGAAAAAATCTTCCGTTTAACTTTTCATATACTGAATATTCTTTTTTTCGAAATTTTTTTTTTCCATGCCCATCATTCCGAGTTAGCTCTGTTTTACCTACTGATGAAAACTGAAAAACTGAATATAGTTTGTCCATGTTTCGCTGACGGCGACACTGTCTTTATGTATAAATTGAATACAATGAAGCGATTGTTACGTTAGCTCCCAAGGTCACTAGAGAAACATAAACAACCAATTTCAATAAACACACTAGCCCGCTCAATAGCACGTTTCTGAATCACAAGACAGAATTACAGATCCAATATCATCGTTCGTTGAAGACATATCGAAAAATACTTATTCGAAATTGATATGATTTTCGAATAATTCTTATGCAGCTACGAGCTTGTGTCGCTACCGTCGCCTTCACAAACTGTTTAAAAAACGCGATGTGCGAAGCATGAGATGTTAACAATAATTAGCTCATCGATTTGTTAAACCATCGCTAACTTATTGACCTTTTTTCATTTAGTCTTGCTTGTCTACTTTCGTAAGATGGTTCATGCAAGAGGGATTATCAAAACAAATATCTAAATTTGAAGTTAGCGGATTAAATTCCGGCAAATAATTTTTTAGTTCCGCTGCTTACTGCGCACGCGTCGCCCTTGCTTTGTGCTGTGTGGTTTCCCATACTTTTCTCTCGAGTTCTTCTTCGTACTTCCGGCACTTCGAGCAGAGCTTTGATCGCGATTTCGCGGTAAGAAGATACGTTACGATTACACGAGCTTTGTTCTTTGTTCATTTTCATTCAGTTCATTGTTCTCGGCTCGTGCACGTGCGTTCATTGAAATTTCTTTTCGAAACAGTGATCAGATTCGAAGACGACATATTTCATAAAAATTCTTAAAACCTACAAAATTCATTTTGCTCAAGAGAATAATATATATATTTTTTTATCGTCACCGCAGTTGTTTTGAAAAAATGGCTCATCAGGATCAGCGTGCGTTGGGCAATCGCAGGTAGAAAAAATTTGTTTCGTTTTTATACTTCGGTTTTTCGATCTCGCCCTTTTATTCTTTCGATTGATTACATTGATACAATTCTGCTTTTATGAGATGTGTAACACGAATCGGCTTCACCGGCTTTCGTGGCCTGTGGGACAAAATAAACGTTATCAACACGTGATAGTTGTTATTATTTCTTTTGTTCGTGGCAATGTCGAATGATATCCTGTTAAGTTTTGTCCTCTCCTATTTCCAGAGATGATGAATTCTACACGATTTACGTTAACAACTTGCCTGCGGAATTGAACGAGGTATTTATGTTTTTGATTTTTATTCTTTACGAATAGACTGGTCTCCATGGATAAACCATTTTAATCCTAAAACTAATTTGTAATATTCTAACCAATCACCAGGGTCGTTTTCGACCCCATGGTATCTGTGCTGTAACATCGAATTCAAAGAGATAAAAAGACTTACTAGCACACGAATTTTTTTGTTTTTTATTAGATTATGAAAATATATGAGAAAAAGTAAATATCGTGAAACTTAAGATGACAAAAAATTCATTTGAAACTGAAGAATTCAATTGATTGACAAAAATCTGTTTTTTTAAACATTCTTTTCCTAAATTATAGGATCATTGATTGATTGTCGATATGTCAACTAAAAAAAAAATATATACATATATAAATGTTCATTGATCAACATGTAATAAATCAAATTTATTACTTACCTTTAATTCCATTTGATACTTTTGTGGACTGATCTAAAATATTTATATTGTTCATCCTAGACCCTCTGGCGAATTAACAACAATCACAATATTGTAGTAAAAAAAAAACTAGTGAAGAAAACGGAAAACATGTGCTTGGAAATTGTTAAAATTAAATTATTACAAAATAATATACTTTGTGTCAAGAAAACTGTGACAGCTTCCATTTATCAATGCTTACTTGTAATTCAAAAACTTGTAAATGTTGGATAATAGTGTTGATTGGAGAAATTAATTGATTCTTGTTCCCTTCAGGATGGAATCACCCAAATTTTTAAGACTTATGGTGAAATATGCAGTCTTTTTACACCTTCTGATGGACAATGGGCTTATATCAGTTACAAAACTTACAAAGAGGCGGAACACGCTATTCGGTCGCTCAACGAGCAAAGTCCTTTGTACTTGAACGTTGCTTTTCGGAAAAAAGTAATAAAGCCGGTTAATAAAAACACTCCTCCACCTCAGGAGAATGGCTCACCGATTGATCAAAGAGATTACAGATACGTCGAGAATAGAGTGTAAGTTTGACACTTTCACTTCTAACTCTGAAAGAAAATGATTGAATCTCTAATCACATTCAATCAAGTGGAATAATTTGGTTGAAAAAAAAACTAAAGAATTTTTTATTGTTCATAATTACATTGAGCAATGCTATTAAACCTAAACAATAACTTTTTGGGTTCAAAAAACTTTTTTCGCCATTTTTTCGAAACTTTTATTCGTTTTAGAAATTTTTTATTATTTACAATCTTCTTTTCAATATACTCAATATGAAAAAATATTTATACACGAAAACTTGGTCGGATTGCACCTTTCAATCATGGATCAATTGAAAATATTTTGTCTCGAAAATGTTTGAAATGTTGTTTATTTTCTTTCAACTATGCAGATTACCTGACATCGATCCTCGATGTCCCAAAATCATGCCCCAAGCTTTGGGCATCCACACAAGCGAAATTTACCATAATCCTAACGTGGACGTAAATTCAGTTTATCCAACAGAATTGGATCACAACTTGTACAATCCCTTCGAGAGTAGAGGACGTTATGCTGATACAAACATCATGTGGTCCAGGTATTTATTAAGTATTTTCATATTTTTCACGTTTTGGTATATTTCTGATTGCATGAAATCTGAATTGTGGAAAATAAAATTTTGTCTCTCCCTCCAGGAACCGATATTGTTACTAAATCCAATAATTTCAACAAAAAGAAAAAATATTCATTGAATCGGTAGCTTCTTAGCTATAAATAGTCCAAGAAAACCACATCAGAAAGTGGATTGGTTTTTCCTTTCAAAGAGAAAGGATCAAATGAGAATTACGATCAAATACGATACAACATAATGAATTTGTTTCTGCATTTCGTCGAAACTTTCTAGTCGTTTTATAGAGTTTTCATCAGCGATTCTATCACACACCATTCTCTTTGTTTCAAAAACTGAAGAGAATCGCGTTTAGTTGAACTTGAGTATCGAAAAACAATGAACATTTGAAGTTAGGGAGAAAATTGTAGGGTTTGTTTGCAGAAAAATAGAGTGTAGGGGTCCAAGATTGAAATTATGCTCTTGATTCAATTAATTAAATGGATGTTGATTCCGGCAACACTGAAAATTAAGAAATATAATAATACGTTGTAGGGGTTGTGTAAGCATCGATGAATATGGCAAAAGGAATGTATCGAGAGGCCGTGGATATACGAGTTATCCTGTTCACGAGCCGGCCTATACCGTCAATCATAATCCGTTTGGACGGGTCTACGAGAAACGTGAACCAGTTAGTTGATTGCATTTTTCATCAATCATTCTTAATTTCTGGTATTTAAAATTAAAATCTGTTTCGAGCTGCGTGACAAAATTTCCTTATGATCAACTGACACAATTATTATTGATAATTACAAATGTTTAGTTTCTTCCAAACAAGCAGAGATGCTTCTCGAATTTCATTTTATGATGTTTATTAATTCAGGGCTATTATCAGTACGGAACTGACAGATTAGAACACGGAATCGACAATTGTCAATTCTGCGCTCATTCGGCGAAGCTTCGATGCGGAAGATGCGACGCTTATTATTGTTCTCAACAATGTCAATTCCGAGATTGGCCGCGTCATAAATTGGAGTGTGTTAAGATTCCGTAAGTAGAAAAATCTTTGAAAAATCCTTCGTAGTTTTTATTCATAACAAAGAACGATGGACTCGAAACAATTTCATTTCTGCAGGCCTCTCATAGCAGATTCGGACGCAACAACGCCACACGCGCCTCAGATTGTAGAGGCCGTTCCGCACGACGAGCCGACACCGATACCGCGAAAGCCTCGTGGTTTGATGGACGTCAGTGCGGTCGGGACGCTTCGTCGTCCAAAAAAACTTGGAACATTAAGAAATTCTATTGATCAAAATGCTGAAGAACATGAAAAAATGACGGAAATCGTTAATAATGGCGATGGCACGCAACTCGAACAATCCATTCCTGACGCTTATTCCGTACCGCAGAATGTACCGAAATCTCCAAAACTCAACGGCAATCGGATTGTAGAAAAAGAACCGCTAAAGACTCTCGGTACTGTGAGCGTTGATGAAACGAATATACGAGCAAATTCTTCATCGGTTGAAAGTAATGCAATCGTCGCGGATGTAAAATCGTCCCATTCTTTGATCAGCACACCAACAACTGATTACGAGAAAACCGAAAGAGATCTTGCTTTTCAGAGAGATCCTCGGATTTCAGTGAAATCGCAAACACCGCCGCGGCCGCGGGGTAACGATTCATCGACGTCAGTTGAAAATCTGCGTGTTGATCAACTCAAAATTGCCTCGAGCGTTAAAACACCAAAGAAGACGATCTCGATATCTCGAGATAAATTTGAACGTGTTCGCGTTGTTTTCACTTTACCCGATACGACTTTCTGGGTACACAAAAGTGAGGACGTACCGAAACTCGAAAATATGATGCAAGAACTGGGATTAAAAGCTGATAATTATCCTAAAGTCGGAGATGTCGTCGTTGGCGGAATTTATGCCGTTCAGTACGAGGGAATATGGCACAGAGCCATAGTTGTGTCCAAGACACCGACGATAATATCTTACATCGATTTTGGTAACGAAGAACCCCCGCAAACGAACGATTTTCGTTTGTTGAAAGATTTCGCGGATCATCCGAGTTACGGAATTCATCTGCGCATGTCGCCAAATTCCAAACACAAAAATGTCTTGTCGATGGAGGATTTGTCCGTCAAGATGATCGGAATTGACGAGCAAGGAATTATCGAAGTGATCGATCACGAGGAGACAATTTCACCAAAAATACATACGAGTTCGTCCCAACCACAAGTTGTCCGTAAGGAGAATTCTGAATCAGCGAAAATTTCTGAAACCGTGGAGGGTCGAGTCGCGGAAAAATCTCCTCGAAAATTTCCAAGTGCGATCGATAGTTTAGAAGTAAATGGCGAAGGTTTTCTGCAAGTTCACGTATCTCTCGACGACAAATCTTACGCTGTTTGCGTTTTATGCAACGCATCAATGTCCGGATACGAAATGATTTATGACAATCTCACCAGCGTTTGCAACCAGAGTGTAAAACCACAGAACTTCAGTCCGAAAATTGGATCGTTCGTTTGTGGCAAACGCGACGACGTATGGCTACGAGGTCACGTAGTTTCTCTCGGCCCACCGATTCGCTTGTCTCTCGTCGATGAAGCCAGAGTGTCTTCGGTCAGCGAGATTACTCCGATGCCCAGCGGATACGAGAACATTTGTTTCTTTGGCTCAATCGTTACCCTCGAAAACTCCAATGGAAAATTCAACCCTTCGGAAACAGGACAATTTCAAGTAACCGAAATTATTAATGAAGGAGACACGAAAATCGTCAAGGGAATTATTTCGGCACCAGAAAATATGAGAGGCACGCGATTTTCTATGAAAAATTGGACCCCGACGGCCGAACAAAAAGGCGTCGCGCTTGCCGAACTGAAAAACAACTGCGAGGTAAAATTTTCGTTTGTTTTTTCATCGACACATCACAGCGCATGTCTATTATTTATATCCATTATTTCGACAATTTATAACAATGAAAATTATTACTTTTTCCCAAAGGTTTGCATTTCAGCGTACAGAAGCGAAAGAATTTTGTACGTGCGTACTCTTGACAACGAATCCTTGGAACGCTGTCAACGTTTAATTCAAAACATTGCCAAATGGGCTCAAAAAGGTTTGTTCACCGAAGAATCCAAGTCTACTCATAAGAAAAAGTTACTTCAATTTTCATCTGATTATTATCTGATCTTTGTCAGCTCCGAAGCTCGAAAAACCTCCGGTGGTCGGTCAATTGGTGATAGCAAAATACGTCGATGGAAATTACTACCGAGCCATCGTCACCAAAGTTCTTGACGATAAAATTGGAGTTTCTTACGTCGATTATGGCAACGATGAGATCACGACGATTGATCAACTGAAAGTGCTGGCAGACGATTTGAAAGAAGTTGGTTGAATATTAACCAGTCATTTAAAATTGACACAAAATTCTGATAAATTTAATTCATTTCATTGTTTATTTGCAGCAGAAATCTTGTGCCAGCAAAGTCGTCTTGAAAGACATAATCGAAAGCGTGCCAACCAAGGAAGCCCATGAATACTTGGATATTTTGGTCGGTACGGAACAACCGCTGATTTGTACGTTCGATGGAGTCCCATCCAAGGATGGAGTTGTATTAACAACTGCTACCGGCGAGTGTGTCAACGAAAAAGTTAACACTTATCTAAAGCCAAACTGGCAACGCGAAGATCCGTCCAAGAGTGAGTACAAGATTAATAATTCAACGAAGTAAAATTGCAAGTTTCCTGATTTTTCCTGACAGCAATGTTTTGTTTATTTGAATTTATTTACTCTTGTCAGATCTGGACTGTTTTATGCTGGAAGATCTCGAAGTTGCAAGCATCGGGGAAGTTGGCCATACCGTGAAGGTTTTGGTTCTCTTTGCGCCTGAGCCACCTTTCAAATACGTCATGGCTCCATTGGACAGGGAACTCATAGCTCACATAACAGGAATTATGCCTGAATTGGTGAGATATTATTTTTACATTTATTTGCAACGGGGTCAAAAGCGATCGCAATTTTTAGCAGCAAATGTCACTTGTACGCGTTTCGCATTCGAAGATTGAATCGTGAACTCTTTGTTTCTTCATAACGAAGAAAATGCTCGCATTTGACGAAAATTTACTGATGAATTTGTGATATTTTTTTGTAATGTGATATTTTTTGTGATATTGATATATGATATTTTTTTCTCTACAACAAAATCATCTAGCTCGTAAAGTACTGCACATCAGCAGAGACACATTACATTCCAAGGGAGAACGAGCTTTGTTTGGCCATCTGGGAGGGTGCTTGGTATCGTGGGGTTTGTTTAAATCGTAGCGCAACACCCACTCAAGCATTAATCCTATTTGTCGATTATGGAAATACGGCGGTCGTCAATCACACGGATATCAGACAAATGACCAAAGATTTCATGTCACCGCCCGCGTTGGCCAACACCTGCGTTGTCAAAAGTAAGACTTATTTCTTTTCTCTTTCATCATGACTCTTTTCATTTAAAGTGTTTTTCCTCAATCTGACATTTAACATTATCACAGATCTCGGAATCCCTATGGTAAATGGCAAAGTACCAGAAAACGTTTTACGAAAAATGGAACAGCTCCTACCGTTGGACAATCTCGTTGAAGTAAAAATTCTTAAAAAAGCTTCTCCAGACGACCAAGTTCAGGTGGAAGGCGATTACGAGATCGAGTTACCGAGCGCACGTGAACAACTAGTCGCAGAGGGCCTTGCAAAATAGAAATCGTTACTAATACCCATTCGACCGAGCTTTTTTTTGTTTTTTTTGTTTTTTATTTACTACAGAACGTTGGCTATTTTTGTTCATTGAAATTATGTTTCTTTTTATTTATTTGTTTTTTTTTTTTTTATATCTGACGAGGTACGAATTCCTTCTCTGTATCATTTTAGAGAAACGTTCTTCAATGTCTCTCAATTTTGCTTCGAAGTGTTCGATTTGAAACTTTTAGTTTATTTCGTCAAAGATTTATACTTGCCACAGAAAAGCAATAATATTTCAGGCATTTTAATATTTCTCATCAAAAATATTATCTTACGTTGTGTTTCGCGCGAAGTGAAAACAGTTTTTAGTTTGTATGAGAGAAAAAGAATTAACTTTTAGATATTAGTTAAGTGTTAAAAATGAGAGATTATTTTTTTCTATTGAAATTACCATGACACTACAAGTGACGAATTCTAGCCGCTTCCAAAGATATATAACCGGCATAATTTGTTCAGAAAAAAAAAACATGACGATTATAGCGTTGGAATACAGTGATCGAATTTTTATATTTTTATATTTCACGATTTTCCTTAACGTTTCATTAAGATTAACAGATCATTGAAGAATGGACCAATTGTGTCGATTGAATCTGAAACAAATGTTGGACCGAATAAAAAGAAAATCGTAACGTTCCAACGATAAGGAAATATATATTTTTATGTATGACTGTTGAAAAAAGGGAGTGTAATCTCCATTCATCATAAATTGAAAAATAAAAGATGAAACTATTGCTATAGATATATAACCCTTGACTCCTACTATTCATTTTCCTGAACGTAAACGTAATAACTTTTAATTTCACACCAACCTCTTGATTTATCGATACCTCAATCGATCATTCAATTATGGAAATTCTGTAAAATAAAGTAAAAACAAAAAAAAACGGATTGTTTGAACCTCGGGACCTCTCTTGAGTTGTTGACCCCCTTAAGTCATAAATAAATTGATTGTGTATTGATTGCACCGCTTATGACTCTTAAGATTCGCCTTTTAAAGTTAGTGCAAACATTTTTTATTTTATGCTAGCACGGTTTACGGGGGTGTCTAATTGACACGAAATCGTTTATCGGTAACGAATATATTAATTAAACCGTTTCCCAGGTCATATTAACGTTGGAACGTAGAAATTAAGATTCGACTCAAAGATAGTACCGAAAATTTAAATCTCCATAAATATAAAGTAATTTACGAAAACAGTCGATAAAGAAATTCGAAACATTTTTTTCGAAAATTTAGAACAGCAAATTGAATATATTAAGACGAAATTGATTGACCATAATTATTTCATTGATATCTCACGTTGACCTCTTTAAATCATTTTAATGGATTGACAATGGCAAATCCTTCATTTTTTTAGTATTGCAGCGGTTGTTATTGTCATATTGACGTAGCAATATTTCATGTGTTGTTCTCAAAATGTTTATTTAAAAAATGAGAACATGTTCCAAAGTCTGTCAGAGATCGGAGTGTTGTCGGCGGAATAAATAAATATTGAGCAGCTGAGTAATCTGAGTAGTCACATATCTGTCGATGTGCCTCAGCAGCCTCAGCAGAGATTCGTTCTAACCTCAAACCCGCCAAAGTGTCACCTTCGAATGACAGCTTCTCGAGCTCGAGATGTACTTTAATTTTTAAGATTGTTGTTATTATAAAAACTTATCATCTATTCTTATGTACAAATTGACACAACTATAATAAAAAATCGAAAACAAAAACGTCGAAAAAAAATGAACGCCCAAACAAGACAAACGTACGAGGGTTTACTGCACAAATATACAAATGCCATGAAGGGCTGGCAATATCGATGGTTTATTCTTAGTCCTGAAACTGGCGAGCTGCATTATTTTCTTAGCGAATCTGAGAAAAATCAAAGGCCCAGATGTTCGATTTATCTCGCTGGTGCGGTTATAGCTCCCAGTGACGAAGATTCCAACACTTTTACTGTCAACTCTGCTACAGGTATTCATTCTAATTTTTAATTTTTTCATCCATTCATTTCAATTATTACCATGACTATTGATTTAAAATGGACCAGCATTTATTATTTTACCATTATTACGGTTAGCACAATAAAATTCATTGATATTGTTGCATTCAAGAAGTAAACAGTTACGTAACAAAGATATAAGTTCGGAAAGCAAAAAAAAAGAATTTCTTCATTGTCTGCTCAGGTGATATGATAAAACTAAGAGCCACCGATGCTCGGGCTCGTCAAGAATGGGTGGACAAGCTGAGAGCAGTTACGGAAATGTATACCAGAGCGATAGCGAGCAGTCATCCGCCTTTACCACCGAGAGAACATTGTACAAATACAAACAGAACGCCGGTATCAAAACTGGAAGTTTTGGATGCATTTGCCAACTGCAGAGAGCAATTGAACAAAGTCGAGAAACAAAATCATGCTTTAGCGCAAACAATAGAAAATTCAAGCCTTCATCTTGATCCGGATCTTTTGGTACTCAAGGCAACTGCTCACGCAACCCTCCACACTTTAAATCAATGCTTGAACATTTTGTATCAATAATTCTCGTAAAGACTTCCAAGAGCACACATTTGTTCTTTACTGCGGAGCAATGATCCGAGACGATTTTCAAGGAAATTTAAGAACTTCGACTATCCATTGTCTCGCGATTTTTGCTGCATTTACGAATTTAATATCTTTTTTCAAATGGGAGATACTATCAGTCTATTTCGTTTTTCTGACAATCCTTAGTCTTTCGACGTGCGTATACTTTTGTACGCGATCTTCCAAACTCGAATTTCTCTTACTTTTCTTATTGTTTTGTACAATTTTTTCTAACACTCGGCATGTCTCGAGGACGATCCAATACATGTGTGACCAATCTCGTTTTTGAGAACAAATATTGACAAGTTTTCAGTGTAAAAAAGCATATCATAGGTTTCAGTGACCAGTGTTGATCCGAAGTTTCATGCCGATTTCTTGGCAGCATTTATCGAGATCGAAAAGTTTCGTTTCATTAATCTCATTTTTATTTCATATTTGTACGGATTCTTTTTTTTTTGACAATCAACAAAATAATAGTAGGATATTCCACTGTTCAAGTTTTCAGATAAAAAAAAAAGAATCGTATAATTCCGTTACGCGTTGAAAATTTGGTCAATTTGGGTTTGTAACTAGAATTTTATGAATGATAAATAAAACATGGAATTTCCCTAAAGAGTAATCAACGTTAAAAAGTAGTACGCGTGATGAAATTTAAAGCCTTTGAGTGTGGTATTTATGAAAATATTTTTTCTCGAACATTTGAACATAACTTTTTCTTCGTTTTCGAAATATTCTTACGACGAGCTATTGACAGAATATTATTATTGATTTTATGTATAGATTATTAGACACGCAAATGTAATTAAGGTAAAGTGGATTATAAAATAAAGTAAAAATAAAAATATTAATTAATTGTACAACCAAAACGCATTATTCAAACGTTTCGTGAAATGAGAAAGGTTTATTTTTCAAAATAAACATCGAACGAGATACCTGGTGGAACCAGGGTTGTTAGAATAAAACCAGATTTTCCATTAGAGGTTCAATTTTTATTTGAAAAAACCATTTATCAAGAAAAAGTATTCTTCTGAATAAAGGAAAATGTTCAAGATTACCTAGTCCAGTTGAATATTTACAAGTTTTTAAAATGTCAAGGCCATTTGGTCGATGAAATCTCTCGAGATTCTCGAGATTCATTTTTTTCTTCTTTATTATTTGACGATCAACCTGATTCTCCGTATAGTTGAAATTATAAAAACAATTACGATGCCCTTATACACTACTTGAGCGTATACTAATTCGAAATTTTTTTCAAGGACACTTTGACATAATCTTAATTGCAGTTATAGAAAAAAATACTGAAACTATTGTGATGTTTATTTATCATTTCGAAGCGATATAATCGCGGCTGTGGTAAGAACGTTGTGAGAAAGAAAAACACAAGGCAGCTCAACTACTGCATTTTCAATGGTACCGAGATATTAAAAATGTATGACGTATGACTAGAAAATACATAAAGAAAAAAAATGAAACTGAATTATTGGTACTATAAAATGTTGTTTGATTCAATTCAATAATAACAACGAAAACAGCATGATAATCGAACAGAAAAGCGTTTTTTTAAATGATTGTTATTATTCCCCTGTAACATCATTGCCAAGTGCACGGAAAGAGAATATATTTAGGTGAAGGTGAGCGACTTTTACCTCGTCGCGCTGGTCCATCCAGTACGGAATAAGGGGCTTCTCGTACATACAGTTTATTCCACTGACGAGCTATACTCGTTTTGATTCAACTGCGAAGTGCGCTGTTCCAGCAAGACTTCACACCCACGGTAAGAAAGAAAAAAAAATTCTCCTGAAATGTGAAAAAGATGGTCACGTGGATTTATCTTTATTTAGAAAAACGAGTTGTTAATTGCACGATGATTGGTAAAAAGATTTTAACGATTCAAGAAGAGCCAAGCACGATTGTCATGTTATTACGAAATTCAATTTGATTTACGAGGCCGACCGGTCAACGAAATTTATCGCGGTAATGCCGAATAAAACGAGATACATTTGCATACACGAACACGCGGGATACTCTCTTGCATTTGAGAGAAAAAAATAGCTTCAGTCGTACATTCGATTTCCGTGAAACGGTCCATGAAATATTTATTCTGAAATTCTTGAATTATTCTGTCAATTTTGGACACAATGTGCGATATTTATTTTTCTCGCAGATCAAGATTGCTCGCGGAAGCAGCTGGTGTCAAGGTCGTCATGACCGCGCCAGAAATCAATCAGGATGTTTTGATAATCACTCAACCTTGGAGAACATCGGTAGTGCTTAAAATCGAAAATTCTCAAAATAATACGGACAAAAAAACATTTTTGGGATTTCATCTTTCGAGGTCGAAATGGGATCCGTATCCGTGGGTCGGCTACGTCGAGGCAGGAAGCATCGCCGATTTGGCTGGACTCAGGCAAGAATTTTATCTCTGCTTACACGATATAGATAAAATAATATACTTATAAAAAACTACCAACTCCGTCATGTGATTCTCTTCATTTGAGAAAACAAAGAAAAAAATCTGTTGAAAAGTTTCGAAGTTATTTTGTGAATTTTTCTACTGCTGCCCATAAAACTGTACAATCTCTGATTGCAAATATTTATAATACAATACAGTGAATTCTTTAAAGAAATTTGCCGTAGCTTCACGATGGTGCCGTGAAAATTAAAGAGAATGTGACTTTACCATAAATTATCTTCTTCGTAATGAAAAATTGAAGAAAACGCAGAATTTTAAGAGTTACATTCTAAAAAAAGGATTGTGAGGGTCTGAGGCTTGAAAATTTCACATAATAATAAAAATATATATATATATAAACATGAATTTATGTATGGTTACTTGATTCAGAGCTGGGGATTGTTTACTCGACATTGAAGGAACCGACCTCGTAGGACTTGGAGTAAAAGAAATAGCTTCGCTGATTCAAAAGGAGTCAGGAAACTTCGTGAGACTGGAAGTGTGGCGGAGCTTTCATGAGGACAATCGTGAAACGGAGGAGGGTATAGCTCTGGTTGGGCCACTTCCAGAAGTTGCGAAAAAGCTTGCGCAAGCGATTTCCGGCACTGTCAAAGCTCTTGAGTGTCCGGTCTGTCTCGAGAGTGCATCTTCACCGGTTTCACAGTGCGTACACGGGCACATACTCTGCGTTGGTTGCAGAGCAAAGACTCCTCGTTGTCCGGTCTGCAGAGTAAGGCTCGGTCAAGGTCGTTGTCTCTTGGCTGACGAAGTGCAGAGAAATATTCGTGAGGCTTTTGATGAATCCCGCGATGATTTTGCCTCGAACAATTCATCTCTGCGTGAAAAACTTTTTGGCAGAAGCAACAAAAAGCCGGATACCAGTAGACAGGGAAATATTAATCATTCGAGAATCTCTTCGACCAAAGTAAAGTCTTCAATCGCAAGGTTACTCCTAGGTGAGAATGTCTTGAACGCAAAATTGCGAAAAATCAAGATCCATAGACCTAAATCATTCCAATCCAACGCGTTGAATATTCTGAAAATAAAATAAAACAAAATAATAAGAAAAATAACTGTGCAGGTGGGTTTGACAAAGCAGCATCAGCGGAGAATCTTTCGGTGGCGACTCTCGTTGATGACAATCCAACGATAGACGGTCGTCCAGCGGCGTACAGAAGACTTGGTGAATTGTGCCAAAATGATAGAACGAAATCAGCGAGTACCGGAGAATTGTCAAAAAGCAATGACACTCCGATCAACTCGTCGATCCATCGTCATAGTGCGAATCGTGTTTACACGAGTGCTTCGGGTCTATTGAGTGTGCCGCAAACTCCTACTTGGGGAGGTTCCACCGAGTCGATCAATAACTCATCTTTCGTGTGTCCATTGTCACGTTGGACGAGCTGTAAAGAGCTCGTTTCTGCCAATTTCGTTCTCCAACATCTCGCGACCTCGCACGACGGGGCACAAGTTTACTTTAATGGGCGAACCGCAACTATTCCATTGCCTCTACCTTTCGGTCCAGAATCCAGTTATATTCTTCGTCATCGCGGAGAAGTTTTCTTCTTCCAGGTTCGTCCATTTATGAATTATTTCCTACCTTAAACAAACTTTTAACTCTCTGGTACATTAAAATATAAACGTTTGTTTTTAACCTTGGACATCTACAACGGGGTCGAAAGTAAAAAAGAAACTTGTTTTCATTGACGAATTTTCAATAAATTTGACTTTGTCATACACCATTGTCTTCGTTATGAAACAATTCCATGAAAAATGTCGATTTCGTGCTAATAAGATTTGGGTCGTTTTCGAACCTGTTGTAGAGTTTACGTTCGGAGATATAGATTGTGGGGGTTTAATTCTATGAACCTTGATTAAATAGCAAGTGTTTATATATTTATTTATCATTTTGATGCAGTACGAGAACGAGCAAGCCTGGGTCGCAGGATCAGGCACAGAAAACCTTGGCCAGTGGTCAATGCATGGAAAAAACAACGACGGGACGGAAGTTAAATTACGAAGGCTCGTGGCTAAGCTCGAAGACAGTTTGGCACCACTACCTTGCCATTTGGCACCTTTGCCAAAGGCCCTGGGCATTAATTTCGTTGTTATCGAATTGCTCGACGCTCGACTTGGCGAAGGACTCGAAATTTAGTTGTAAATCAATATATTTTCGAATAGAAGTTAACAAAACCTTCATTTTCCATGGCGAAAAAGATCAATTAACTTTTTAGTTAATTTGATACTCTTCTCGACGAGTACATGCCTGGACTTTTATTTTATTTTGTTGAAAATTAAGTTTTGCTAATCTCTACCGATAACTCATTATTCAATTGATCGTAATAAAGTATTTATTCAAATTTAATCACTTGAAGAACATGTTTTTTCTTCCTGTTTCTTACACGCATAGGTCAACTATTGTATTAAAATCTACATGTAACGGTGACGTATTAAAAATAAGTATAAATTCGAAGGCACTTGGACATTGAGCAAACGATAATATGGAAAACTTAATAAATGCAGTAATTAATATTTAAAAAACTGTACCAAAGTCGAATTTAACTATAAGTGAAAGCTTTCGCGAAGAATTCTTTGTGTTGATGTCACATTTAGTACATAATTATTTAAAAATGGTTAATAAATGATAAAAGAAGATTGTGTAGACACAACAAAATTAAGTGATTCATAGACAAATTGATAGACACTGATTTGCGTTATTCCAACGCAATGATTATTCTTAAATCACATAATGAACGTTAAGCAGGCAGTTTTTATAAAAGACGTGATTGTATCAAAGTATTGTTTACCGTTAAATTGCTAAGGGAAAAAGTTTGTTAAAAAAGACACTTCCAAATTTTGGAAAACGCTTAATTCTTTGATCGCTGGAACGGTAGAAAATTCGACTTTTTCAATGCAGATTAAAACATAATGATTATTGGTAAAAATGTATAGTAAAAAAAAGTAAACATACTTCAAAATTTAGCTTATAAAACTGAGTGGTCCCCCGCAGAAAAATTTACTTTTCTGAATGGCCCCTTACATCACCTTAAGGTTTTACTATCAACTGATTAATAGCTTGTATAAAACTGGTCTCAAAATAAAAGTAACGTTAACGACAATATTTAAAATGACAGTATTATTAATAATAACTGTAGATTATTGCATCTTGTGTTGCAAGTCTTCCATGTATGGCCGGAGAAATTCATGTTGGCCTGTGATATTTGCATGCCCGGACAATAAATTGTAGGCGTGTTTGATCACTGTTTGATAATTTTCTTTGCCGGGTATTTTAAATTGTACCGTGTACTCACGGTTGTCAATATTTCCGGAAGAGACAAATTTTTTGCCTGGAGGAGGGTTTAGTTTACGTTTTTTACTCGGATGAATGCGTCCCGGCTGATTTTCAGATTCTTCTTTTTCCTTGTCGCGTTTCGGGCAGCTACAAACGCGAACCGGCAATCTTCGACGTCCAAGTACATCGCCGCGCTGGGTCTCGAGGGTAAATATGAGTTCGGTTGGGCGTCGATTCATACCGGAAGTGCAGCTATTCTTGCAGAAAAATTGAAAATTCATCGGCACGTAATTAGAGCCTGCTTGAGGCATTCCCAATGGCGTCAATACCGACAAATGACTTCCTTGATCCTCGTAAATACTCGACGGATGCAAACACCGCACAACGTGCTTCAAAACCTCCGGACCAACTGCATTTGCCACTGTCGTCAATGCCATGTGATTGTGGCATCTCAATACCGGACTGCTTCTGTATTCATCCAAGCTGAACACCATGGTCGAACGAAGCCAGAGATCTTGCACAAATGGATCCCATTCGAATCTCAGCGGCAACGTCTGCTCCATGTTTATAAAAATTTTTTGCAACATCTCCGAGTACTGAAAACCAAATGATCAGGGTAAGGGGACAAGTGCTCTAATGATCTTTGAAAATGCGAAAATTTTAAGTATCTGTAAAATATTACTAAGTCATTTTGAAAACATGCTCACAAATTTTCAAAACAGATTTTCAAGTTTTTTGAATGAAGTAAAACCTTTCTTTTCTTCAAAATATCAAAAGTGTTCAAGAAATCCATGTATCCGTTTTTTAGTTATTGCTTACGGTTGCGCAACCGATAGGAGCCTACACAAGGAATATTTATGATGAAAGATTAATTTGGATCATTTTAAACCCTGGTGTCAATGTTGCGTTTTTGAAAAATTGATTGTAAAGCTTTAGGGTCAATATTCGCAATTAGAGGAGGATTTTGGTAAATCCCGAGAACTAATTTTGTACTTAAACTCTAAAAAAACAAGAGCGCAGCTTGGTCGTTTGAATGTATACAAAGAATAATTTAAAACCGTTGAAAGTTTTGATACCATACTTACCACGCAATGTTTTCCAGTTCCCTTATTATTTAATTTCATCTGAAAGTTGTATTTGCCAGGATATTCATCCAAAACAGGAATGTTTGTAAGTTGAGCATGAGCGAATAACAAATTACACTTTTGTTCGCTTTCCATGATGTTGTCATTCAGAAGAGCCGGGTAACTGGTGTATGTGTGAAAAAAAATCAAAAATCAGCCATAGTTATGTGAACAAAAAGCCGAAGTTTCATTCCCAGGAATTTATTTAACGAACATAGTGCTTTTACTGTATTCATTTATTTTTGAATATTCGTCATTATTTTAGAAAGATTGAAACCGCCTTTCGAAATGAAAAATTGATCACTTACTATTTGTACGAAACGATCGAATAATGGACGGAACAAAAGAGTAACGTATATCGTAAAAATTATTTTTCAAAAATGACGCAACTGTCATGTGACATTTTGATACACTTGTTGCGTCTCCCGCGTTTTCATTCCACAAAGACTAACCACTCAATTGTCGCGTACAGGTGGTGCGAACAGTTTTACCAGACACGAAACAACGCGTTTTATCAACAAACAATTGTAGATGGTTTTTTGTCAAGTAAAAATATGGAGAGAAAAAGGTATTCAATTCAAAATAATGGTAGAAAATAATAATTGACGGTAGCGGATGCAATGTTTGTTTTGACATGGCTTAACTTACATTGGATGGTCGTTTTGCAATTCGCTCTGCAATTGACAATACGTTGCTTCGTCGAGAAGTGCCGACTCCTGGGAATCACTATATCCATGTACAGCCGTCATCTCTGATTCACGGCTGTTTATCTTCGATTTTTTTATAAAAATTAATTGTTTATGATTGGTAGAGAATGCACTTGTTGATTATACAATTGAACCCGGCTTGAGCGAATGCTAACCGAACGCAAGGCCGACGATGGGCGACGCCATTTGTACCGCGGCAATAAAGCGAAAAAACGAACAATAAAAAACACCTCGAAAAATAGAATCGACCATCGATCCTATCGATCAGGATCGAGGTCTTTGTTCATTTTTCGAATATATATATATATAATCACAGCATTAGAATGCAGTTTGTTATTGTTGATCATTCGTTTTGTACATGTGTGCGAACAACAAATTTATTGAAAAAAATGGTTTCAGTAACAGAATCGTTTACTTTCAAAGAAGTTTCCATACAACCTGAAAATGTTTTAAAAAAAATTGGTTCGTTTAGTTCGATTTCGTGCAGAGATGTCACGTCGATGCTCATCGACTGAGTGCCAATATGAATGTTCTCATACATACCGACAGCTGATCAGCTAAAAATTACAAATTACCAGCACTCAAACAATCATCAGTAAAACAGTGATTAATCGTTAATACTTCATCAGATTTGGTTGGGTCAAGCACGTGTAATGGAATTATTATTTTTTTTCAACGATCGAAAACAAACATCACATTAGAAAGAAAAGGCATGTATGTTATGCACAAATAATATACAGCGTACAATTTCACATTCGTACGATACATTTGTCGCGTGAATAAAGTGTGTAATCCAACGTAAATAAAGAAAAGTTTACGAAAAATTCTACTTTCATAAATGTGACATATTCGAAAAATACAACCACGTGCACAATTCAACGATACGATATATTTCATATAAACATTTTAAGGACCAATAATGGAGGCTTACTGGAACAAATTGACTTTGGATAAGCCACCAACAACGTCATGGCGATGTACAGCGAATGAATTTCGTAAGTTTCGTTATTAATTAAATTCATTAACCTTTCACCCGTACACTTGTTTCTCATCAGTCTTCGATCGTTCAATATTTAATTTATTACGATCGATTTAAAAAACTCGAAATTTTTTCAAAAATTCGTTTATCATTATGGGTATGGATCAGTCATCCCGATCGACCTCGAATTTCCAAAAGCTAAATTTTTTGCCTACCCAGGAAAATGACAAAAATCAACACAAACTTTTTTATTGCGATTGTTCGAACGGCCCGTTATAAACCTGTGTAGTTGGATTGGTTGTGAGTTCTGAAAAAAAATACAATTTTTAGGTTCCAAGGATTTTGCAAAGGATATAGAAAGAATTACGAGAGACACGCAGTTGCAAACGATGCTGGCAACTGAAGCGGCGCTGCTGAGTCGTTTGATATATAGAATGAAAAGTAAATTAAGGAACGACAAGGGATTGAAAAACATGGAAAAAGTGAACAGGGCTCTGTTGAATTATCTCCAACTCTCTTTGGAAAAAGAGTACCAATATTTGAGAAATAGCATCGAGTGCGAAGAGCATATTACCATTTTGCCATCGAGACAGATGCTGCAGTATGTTCTTGTAAGGACTCAAGGATTTGGAAAACTCATGACAAGGGTAGAACAAGTTGCTAAACAGGCTGGAAAATATTTTAGATCAAGAATAATCCTGGGACAAGCCTGGAACATGTCCCTCGTCGCTTATGCGGTCATCGGTCGAATATGGTGTGCAATTTTTATTTTTTGTCAGAGAAAAAACAAAAGCCCGTTGTAATTACTATTACAACTTGAGCTTCTAATTTATTATTTGAAATACAATATTTGCTGACTCTTTCAAGAGAAGTGATCCTCGTATCAATGTATCTCATTGCTATTTGTACTTTTGTAGGCTGTTGTCACGTCACTTGACGAAGAAATGCTGCCATTGGTACAACAAAATGTACCAATATCATGACCAGCTGAAAATGGTTGGTGTTCCTTGGCTCCCTGAAAATTATGTCTATCCATACGATTTAAAAACGTGGTTGAATGTCGAATGGATGAACGAAGATTCTGAAAAGTATGTTGAAATAAGATTGATCTCGATTTTATGATTATGGTATTTACTGTATTTCACACTAGTCAAACGTGTGTTAAATTCCCGTAATTGTTTTATGTCAAAGTTAAACGGACCGCTGAAAAGCAAGATCGATGGATTTTAGGGTGGTAGCAATTTGACTTGCATGTTAATTTTTGAAGTCCCCTCGTAAGGACACATTCAAAATGTTGTGAAAATTCAGCACCCAATTTGACCATTGTAAAAAACAGCAGTTACCTGCAACAGCCCGTCAGGTTCATTGGACTCGTTTGCCAATGAACAAAAATATTTATTTTTTAATTCACGTTTGTAACGGCTGTATTTATTTTTCTAGGATTTTCGCAAATGAGGCCCTATCAGATCGAATTTTTAACTTGATAGCACAACGCACCGATACAGAAGACGACGTGGAAGTTATTGCGGAGGATGGCGTGAATGCGAACAACTTCGAATCCTTGACAGGATTTCAATCATCGCCGGATAAATCCGCTGTCCTTGAAGTTGAACCGCCGAATAAAATTAATCTACTTGCTGTTGCACCGGAAGAAATTGGTCGTACGTGAACAAATCCGCATTATAAATTCTTCTGACGAACGAAAATAGTTCAATAACATCACTTCCGATTTTTAAAAATTTATTCCGAAATTTGTGCATCAGTAACCTGAATTTTTTTTTTTAGAACGCATAAGTCGGGATAGATACACCACAAACACTGAGAAAATAATTGCAACCCCGGAGGCTGTTGTAAAGAGCAAAATTGTAGAAACGGATACCCCGAAAAAAATGCCCATAATTCGAGCAAAGGATACAACAAAACGGAAGCAGGACGAACAGAGCCGATCGAAGAGCAAATCGATGGTCGTTGACAATATCAAAACGAAAGAAGACGTGATAAAATTCATGAGCCTAGAAACTTACCCAGGTTTGGACAAATTAAGATGGAAGATCGTAAGGAAAAACGTTAAAAAATTGTTTATTAAATTAGCCAAATACGAAAATAACTCGGACACGAAGAAACATGGTGTATTATTTAAAAAAATGATTCAATGTATACGAGAATGGACGAAATGAAGTCAAATGAAAAAAAATTCTCACTTATAATTTTTCAAGCCTGACCAGGGTAAATCACCGTGGGTATAAACAATGTGTCGAGACAAACGTCCCAATCACTCCAGTTGCTACACACAGCAATTACATGACAGTATATTTATTATTAGTTTTACGTTACAAGAATTTCCATTTGATAAAAACAATGGAAAGGGGTATAAACAATGTGTCGGGACAAACGTCCCACTCAATGCAGTTGCTACACACGATAATCACATGACAGTATATTTATTATTAGTTTTACGATACAAGAATTTCCAGACAATCCTGACACGTGGGCATCTTTCATCAGAAATCGAATAGCCAACTAATCGATACTGAAAGTGTACGATTATGAAAACAATGATAAACGTTTGACAGTTATAAGCTTATAATATAATATTTTGATTTTTCATTTTTCTTAGATTCCCTTATTCGCAAATAATGGGACGACAAATTTGAATCGATTTGAACTTATGTATTTGATTCCTTTTTCACTTTCATAAAAGTGCGAATTTCTTCGGAATTTGTGGGCTGGACAAGTCGTTGAAGGGACGCAACCAATGCATTGTAAATGATTTGGACTTGACGACCGGATTTACTGGGTGTTACGGCCCACAGGTTGAATCTCCAATCGGAAGTTCTCTTAACTTGATTGTTGAAGCAGCAAAGGTGAAACTTTCGTGTACCACAGCTCGGCATGCATTCACGGCCGCACTGATCGCAAGAAAGTGCCTCTCCAAAAGTCCAAAAAACGCATACTGTTTGACAAACAATTAGGAATTCACCAAGCCCAGCACTCATTGTTGTAGCAGGGAAAGTAATTAAAAGAAAGTTAAGCAGTCCTGGCAAGGTTCGAATTTTCAAAGACACTCTTTTATATTTGAGAAATTTGATCAATTTATAAAAGGAAAACTAAGTGGCAAAAAAGCCGAAAACAAAATCGTAATAGAGAGAAAATTAATTACTTAAGCGATACTTTCAAACACAACCGTAAATATTCTTGTGTCTATTTGGCGGTAAATAAAAAGCAATATGTTGAATTTATGGATGAGATGATAAAGCAGTTGATATTGCGAATGAATCTTTAATCGAGTAATTACAACTTATGCATTGATCTTGGAGGAAAAAAGGGTAAAAAATGTTGATGCTGACGGTGATGCATAATTTTCTAAACTTTGACAATTTTCAACTAAGAGAATTCATCCATGGCGTCTCGCCTTGAATATTTGTGATGCGCAAAGAAAGGATAATTTGTAACAGAATCACTTGTTAGTATTTTTATCGCAATATTGAATCGTCTTGGAAACATAAATCGCGTAAATACAATATTCTTCGTTTAGTTTGGTTTATAATTGACTCAGAATTAGCAAATCATGGATAAAAGTCAATTTATTACAACCAATTTGTCGATTCAAGCAAATTTAATATTTTAAACATTAAAATCACCTCACGTCACTTTTCTTTTTTTATCTGTTTCTACAAATTAACGAAATTCCAACAGACGACCAACGAAGTATTATCGTTTCGGTAAAAGCGTTCCTTTACAATAAATAACATAAATAAACAATAAAAAAAGAGGTACAAAAAATGTGCTGAGATGAATGTCTCACTCTCGTCAGTTGCTCGACACAAAACAATTACATTACCGTATATTTATCGTTATTATTACGATACAAGAATTTTCAAACCGTCCTGACAACAGTTCGTTTTTTTTTCTCATCCATCGCGTAGACAATAAATCGATACCGAAAATTTACGATTATGAATATCATGAAAAACATTAGACAGTTCGATATAGTTTTTGATCTTTTTTTCTTTTTAATTCTTATAATCCCAAATTAGGAAACTAAAGATTAGAATCGACTTAAATTTATGTATTTAATATCTTTTTCACTCTCATATAAGTACGGATTTTTTTTTCGGTTTTTGCGGACTGGACAAGTCGTTGAATAGACGCAAGCTATATGTTGTAGATTAGTTGGAGTTGACCGGATTCTCTGGGTGGTGCCACCCACAGCTTGAATCCCATATCCGGAGTCCTTTTTCTTAAATTGTTGAAGCAGCAAGCACGAAATTGACGTGTACCACAGCTCGGCATGCATTCACGGCCGCACTGATCGCAAGAAAGTGTCTCTCCAAAAGTCCACAAAACGCATACTGTTCGACAAAGAATTTAGTATTGAACGAGCTCAGTACTCATTGTTGTAGCAAGAAAAATAATTCAAATTAAAGCAGTCCCGAAAAAGTTTAAATCGTCAAAGACTTTATATAACATTTAAAAAATTGGTTTTAATTATAATTAATACTTATAAGCAGAAAAATATTAATGGAAAAGCCGATAACGATGAAAATTGAAGAAAAAAGTTAATCAAGCGATTCTTTCAACCACAGCGATACGTTGAATTTATGGATGAGATGACGAAGCAGTTGGTATTGCGAATGAATGTTAATCAAGTAATTACAACTTATTCATTGATCAAGGGAGAGAAAAGGGGAGAAACGTCGATGCTGGTGGTAATGCATAATTTTATAAAACTTTGGCAATTTTCAGCTGAAGAAATTCATCGATGGCGTCTTGCCTTAAATATTTATGATACACGAAAGACTTATTTGCACATGGGGTGTCTTACATCAAATCAACCTGTTTTTGACTTCGTTATTTCAGTGATCTTCATGAATGATATACATGAAGTATTTTACGTTATTTTTCGCGGCTATAAATATAGATATATTTATATATATATATAAATATAGATAAATTAGATATATATATGAGGCATTCCGCGTTATCTAAAAATCCCTGAAACTTCAGTCTTTTGATTCTTGTCAATATTTGAGATGTTTTCCTTTGTAAGAAATAAGAGGACACGTATCGTAGGATTTTTGCATTTGGTCTCTGTCAATTTTTGGAGCAAGTTTTTTTTAATTTTTTACTTTTTTTTTCACCTTCTGTAGGTTGAGGTTGCAATCATTTTGAAACTATGAGTGCTAAAGTAATGACCAACAGCAATTTTACGCAACTGTTGATCTGCTTTTAATTAAAATACACGCCGAGTCTCAGAAACAAGTATTGCTACTTCTTTTTTGTTTATTATAAAATATGAGTGTGTTTTCTAAAAAAGGCATTATCCTTTTTTGATTTTTTTATTTGTTCAAAAAGTCGATGAATTTGTAAACTTTTCAAACGCAGGACCAGAGTGGGTGGACTTTTTTGATAGACAGAGGCTACAGGGATTTGAAGTTATAAAAATTCAAAATAATACTTGATTTCGCCCCCAAAAAACTACCGTCATTTATATTTTTTTCTTTTTGCATTATTCCTGGAGGAGAATAATTATTTTGACTATTTTTATTGATGTATTTATGGACAAGATGCCGAGTCCGAGGCCTCGATAACGAAGTCAAAAACGTGCCCAATTTTTGTGTTTTTAGTTTAAAAAAAACTATAACTTTGTTGCCACTTTTCCGAACATTTTCGTCTGTTTTATACAGTGATTTTCGTCAAATGTTTACAGAATCTGCTTTAATCATACAATATTCTCTTCATTATAAAAAAAAAACTAAATAATTTTTTAATGATAACGAATGCTAAAAAAAAATTGGAGCCATTTGGAGCTGCAGCCCTGATTCGACATGTTTATCAAACTAAAAAAATGTAGTACAATTAAGCCTTATTCTCGCGTACAACATTTTATTACGAAGAGAAGATTAGGCTCTTATTTAGTCTCGTTGTCGGGTTCACGGTCGGAAAAATAGATTGCAAGGGTCTCGGGTTAAATTGTTTGACATAAATCCGTTGTCAGCTAATTGTAAAAATGTTATGGTACAAATACTTGAGTCAACTTGAGTAATTTTATTGTTCATTTCAATATTTAAGATTGTTATAAATTAGTCGAAGATGGTGATTGAGTATTTCCATCGCTTTGAAAGTGATCCATCATCGAATTTTGCATAACGAGAAAAATGTTAAGATTTTGGTCAAGTGACGGGATTGTGGATTATCCGAAACTGACATTCAAGGCAATTAGGGGAATAACTAACCGTGTTCAAAGATCGTTTGACTTTGATGGTATTAGAGAAATTGAACCTCGCTTTCCCTACATCAATGCGATAATCCGCGTGGGCAACAGATGGATTACGTTAATACTCTTTTTATTTCTTCCTAATAATTCAAATGAAACAATTGTTTTCAGGGATCACGATACAGTTTAATCAATCAAAATCCTTTCAAATCTTTCAGAGGTCCCTTAATCATTCAGCGATAAAAATTTTGCCAATAACCATTCGAGTCAAAAATGCCAACAACATTATTTATCATTTATAACTACATAAAAAATTAATAACTCAGTTTTTTTTTTTTTTTTTACGATAATACTGTTACAATGGATTCTCAGAGGAATGAACGATATTAAAAAAAAAAAAAAACGAAAGTCAATTACCTGCTAGAATAACGAGTACACACATACGTCCCATCATTGGATCCTTTTTGGCGGGAAGATCTTCGTGAAGAACAAAAAGATCGCCGAAGAAGATTATTTTTTTCTGATGGTGTCACGTACTCACGGTATTCCGCTGTTTGGTGAGCGAACTCTTGCAACAAAGAGTTTTTATACTTTAAAAAATCTTCACTCAATGATTTCAAATTAAAATAAATAAATTGTATGTGTAAAAACGTATCACACTTTTCACTGACATTGTTTAAGTTCAATAAAATAACTCGATCGAAAAACCAGTACATTATTAAATTGACGCGTTTTGCTTATTTTGTTTGTATTTTTATTATTTTCCACGCGAAGTTTAAACTTGAAAAACGTTGACGGACTCGAAAAGTCTTGACGAATTAAATCATCGAAATTACAGTGATTTTTCCGAGCGATAGTATTTCTCATTTTTAAAATACAAAAATTTCGAGTTTGAAATATTGTACGTAGAGAAGAACTCACCTGTACCGCTGAGAGTCGATCGGCAAATGTCTCTTCTGAAGAGACACGCTTACCTCTTGTTGCTCTTTTACCGCCTCCTCTAATTCTTAGGGGAGTCTTCCCCCACCATTCAAAATTCCCACCAACCCGATTGACACTCGATATTACATAAAAAGTATATAGTACTATGATTTATGCTTAATCAAGAGGATCAGCATCCGATAATTTCTCATTTCTGAGCCCGTATACGACGCTATTCAAATTTTAACGCAAAAGCTGTTTTTATTCATCTTCTGTAAAATTTCTAAAAATATCAATTCGTTTTTTTCTTTTTATATTTAATTAAAGTTATTACAATTTAATTTTTGTTCTAAATCGATTGAAAATGAAGGCATTACATTTGCAAAAAGTGTGTATATTTGAAAACATTATTTCAAATGTTAACAAGTATAAAATATGAATGATATTTTATGTCGTAAAATAGTCTATTGTTGAGGAAACTGTGGTGTGCCCACTTGACTGTAGGATAACTCTACCGAAAATAATCCAATTAGAATATAACACAATTTTCAAAAATGGACAATTATTCACCACCTTTTGGACGTTCGTATATTTTTCAAAAGAAATTTTTATATTGCAATATTTATGAAAAATTGCTCAACCGAAATAAAAAATAAACTTTCGTTGATAATTGTCTGAGTAATCGTAGCGAAGATGTCACTGAAAACGTAGTTTCTAGGGAGCAGTTAACTTCGTAATAGAATGGAATTTTCGGTAATACCACGGGCATATAACCTCTGAAGGCCTCTAGATTTTTTTGTTATGATATCGATTTTCGTACAATTATAATGAGATTTTAGCATTAAAAAAATACGACTTTTCATGTGTTTAAGTATATATTTTTATATGTTTCTCGCGTGTACGAAAAATACGATGTTAGCATGTGTCCCAATTTTCCATCCCAAGCCTCGACACTGACATCTTTGTGCAACGTTTTGTAAATTTGTACAACAACCCGAAATCCCTTCCACTTCATATCACGATTTAGATAAACGACGAGTTTTTCGTTCAATGAGAACGACGTTTTCTTGTCCATGTCGATAATGCTCATCCACACGGTTTTACAAAAAAAAATATATCATTTTCACCGAATGCACAAAATATTTGTAATTCATTACGGTCCCTAATCTTCCTGAACGGACACGGCATTAAAAAACAATTTTCTCGATTTGCCCATTTACGAGGCAATCTCCCGGGCCATGGCACATAAACATCTTTTACAAGTTTAGAAATCGTCCCCGGAGATCGACCCGCACTGCGGCGGATCTTGACCGCCAACCCTACGAATCGATTTGTTTTCATTCGATAAACGGGCTTCCGTTCGAACATAATAATAATAACATATCGATAATTCTTTCGTATATGAATTATGTGCACGATTAGAACACGGTATATTACTGCATGTTATCGGTCAATGAAGACATCGTAACGCGAAACTGTGTAATCATTCGCCATCGTTTATCAACGGTTCATTTTTCGAGCGATTCCTGATTTTTGTGCTATTTTTTTTTTTTACGTGTATAATCATGAATTCGTTGCGTGAAAAAAAAAGCGGCGAAGAAGAAATTATAAATGCGTCCCATAATTATGTGGTCGCAACAGGGCTCGACACTCCCTGGACGTCAAATTTATAACAGAAAATTACATGCAAGTGTCTATAATTAATCTCTATAATAATAATTTACATCAAGATGTTCTTTTTACTGACTTTATTCTCTTTGAAACTCATTATTTTTATTGATAAACGAAATCGGTAACGTAGGTATTTCCTAACGTTTATCACCTGTAGATATAGAAAAGGTACCTGTACCTACCGAGCACTTGAATTTGTGCGCTACCGTCTACTTCCAAAACGATCAGTATTTCAAAAAAGTCATCCGTTTGAAAACAAACACTACAAGGAACAGTGTAGTATGTCCATTGCCATCACGCACATTATCGCGAATGTTGTTTTGGACACGAACTCTCATCCAAGCTTTACGTTATTAATCAATCAAAACAACCAATTCATAATATTTTTAATATAATTAAAAAGGTAGATAAATCTTTGGAAAAAAATCATGGCGGAAATTAAAGACGATCCCCGAGATGTTTTAGCACTCTTGAACTCTCTGGGTTTCGTTGGCATCACAGCACCACAGTTAAAAGCATTTATGAAAGGTAATAATTTGATAATTCGAAATATTGTACACTTCGAGTGATAAACCGATGACTCTGATTTTATTATTTTTTCGTAT
The DNA here is from genome assembly GCA_948107755.1 of Campoletis raptor. Taxonomy (NCBI): domain Eukaryota; kingdom Metazoa; phylum Arthropoda; class Insecta; order Hymenoptera; family Ichneumonidae; genus Campoletis; species Campoletis raptor. The sequence goes on along the minus strand of OX403628.1, from coordinate 14,339,863 downwards.
TGTCAACAATGGCTGAAGAAATTTGAACTTTGAGGTTAGAAAAGTCGAATTTTTTGAGGCAATTTATTGAATTGGTGAACAATTCATAGTGAAAACTAATAAATGAAGAAAATTAATAAATTTTAATGCAACAAAAAGGTTATTTCCTAAAAACAAAAAACGAGGTTATCATTGCCTCTGTAGGAGTTTAAAATTGAGTAGTATTTGTAGTTTTAATCGCTGAATATAATCTTTCAATGAACCTCGCAGATTTGAAAATGCATCGTAAAGTAAAGGAGCGAGAGCGTCAACAGTGGAAAGAAAATACTGCAAAAAAAATCCTCACCAAACAGGAATGCATGCTGAATGAATTGCTACGTGATACAATTGCGGGTGAGCAATCAAGTTCTATGGAAAAAAGACATGTTTCCATTGATTCTACGCAACAGGACGATCCACTGGTCAGAATAAGAGTGCACTGTGTCTCAGATATAGAAGAAAATGAAGATATAGAAAATGGGACTAGACACAATATTCAAGAAAGTGTGATGAAGCGCCATGTCGATGTGAAAACAGAAAAATTGTGCAGGCAGCAAAACAGGCAAGAAATTGACTCCTACTCGTTGGTTGGAGGTTCTTCAACGAGGAATAGGAGAGAGAGATCCAAAAGTAACGATCGATGCAAGCTTCGTCAAGTTTCTACAGATAGGTCCCAATTTGTTTCGGTCGATAAGCCAACCGGCGCGACAAAAAAAAATCTACAAAAACAGGCAACAGCGAGCAGGGCCGCCATTCCTGCTCGCCCTCTAAGCGCTCCAATATTCACCGCTGACGAGGTAACCATTCTCGAAGGACGTTCCAAAAGCGTAGCTTCGGATCCTACAGAAACTATCAACACGCGAAATGTTCCTTCAAGGTGTTCAACGCGTTCGCAACCTAAATCATGTAAGACCAATTGCATTTGATTTTTTCATCCAAAAACCACCACAATCTTCTCGTTAGCACTAAATGTTCCACTCGCACGATTATAAGGACTAATTATACGATATTCTCTTTGTTGTTACTCATGACGAAGAGACTGGTGTACGATAAAGTTTCATTTGATAAACATTTAATAATGATAACTCTTGAAAATTAAAAATAACGAAGTTCTAGTTTTCCTAATATTTTTTTTTCTTTCAAATCCTAATTGATGTTGCCATTGCACTTTGGTAGTCATAAGACCATGGCAACTGCAGCCCGAAGCTCAAAGAACTGCGAATGCAAGGAAATCAGACCCTGTGGCTCTTTATCAAAAGTACCAACAGGAATGGAAACAGATTTCATTTCCCGGTGAAGAACAACACGCCCGGATACGATGGGCGATACGAGAAAAGATGCTCGGAACAGATCCCAATCCCAGAGTAATATTTTTATTTACACTTTTATACTTTGAGAATACAAGAATTTGGTGGAGAATAAAAAACTTAATCGATGGTACTTTTTTCGTTTCAGCCGATCCTCAAGAAGTCCCAGAGTCTCATGAGTATCAAAAAAAGATGACAATAGAACTTTCATTGGTTTTTCCAATAGTTCAAATGTTTCAACGAACGTTTCGTTAAACGTAATCCTTCTGTCACACAAACGATTTAAAAATTGTTAATATTGAAGAATTGTTCAGTGTCTTAAGATATTATAAAATTTGTTTTACACCACGTTCGTAGAATATTATCGACAAAAAATCATCTTAATTTCGACTTGTACTAACTTTTGTACCAATGATATTATTTTCTCGTTATTCTTCGATAATTTTATCTTAGTGCTGGTTAAGTTTGTATTTTCGAGTAGCTTTTTTGCCGTCCATCCGATTCAGATGATACAAAATTTTGTCTTCTATCAAACGAGCAGCGCGTTCGGTGAGCACAAGTGTATCGTGCTTCAGCATACTGTACACGTTCAAACCTACGAAATGAGCATCGGTTTATATCGTTGCTGTACTTTTTACCAATCATATGAGTACTAAAATTTCACAGTTATTCAATGCCAAGTCTAATGCACTAATTGAACGTCGTAAAATTGGATTTTTATCGCAGCTCATCTTGGTTCACTTGGAAATATATTTGTCACAACAGTTTTGCAAACCAACTGATTGATGCGATTTTTTATAATGGAAAATTTTTATCGAAACTTTTTTAAGCATAATCTGTACATTTCGTTCAATGTGATGCACATTTTTTTTTTGGTTCTCAAGATTCTCAAAAATATAAAACAAATTCACTCTAGAAATAACTATATAAACAAATGGCTTTCATTCAGAAAGGAAAAAGATAAGAAAAAAATCAACACGCTGGATTTGTAGAAAATCTCTTCAGGAACAAAATAAGCGTTCGTGCGTCGGAATCGCTCGGAAAATACAGATTATTCTTTTGAAAATGTCGATAAAAATATGACTTCGAGGAATTTTGCATTCATGGTTCATGAAACGCGAATAAATTAAATAATGTCTCGAATGTTTTATACAACTGCTATAAGAATTTAACACCCACTTGACTAGTGTAGTGCTATAAAACGTTAAGAAAACAATCGTAATTCCAGAGAGAAAATTCCGACGAACAACTCAACTAAATCGATGGTATCAAACGTTTGTAGATATTGAACGAATAAATATGAAAAAATGGTAATTATTTAAAAGGAACGAACCATATACGGGCATTAGATTGACATGTCGAATTTGGTCCGCAGCAATTGTGATGTTCCGTGGCATTTCGTCTTCGGTGTCGACGAAAAGTACGGACGGCCCCCAATTTCTCTGTTCGATCAAATCCAAAAGATACGAGGGTTCGGTGCTTGGGATTTCAAGATTGTTTATAACGTGTAAATCATCTTGGGCCAGTTTAACAGAAAGTGCGGCTGTCAGACCAGCCACTCGAGTGTAAAATGGTAACATGAAAAAGTAAGTAGTCGGGGAACGAGGTCCGTGAGCTTTACCACCTTTCCGCCACAGTGGCGATCTTATACTTCCGTGACGAGCTTTTCCCAGTCCTTTCTGTGGCCAAGGCTTCCGACCTCCGCCCCGTACTTCTGCCCGCGTTTTCACGTGAGTGTAATCCTGTGAATTAACCAAATCAACTTCATTGTTTTCTTATTATTTCACTACTTTCTTAAGTGATTTTCGAGAGGTTATGTTATTTTTATAGTTTTTATCGACAATTTCACTAAATATCCGGTTCTACTATTTTTATTATTTGAAGACACTGATTGCACATTTTTCCATTCTACTGTTTTTTTTTCACAGTGCATTCGTCGACTCTGTAGCTCAAGAGGAAATGTGACAATACTCTTCGAATTTACTCAACAACGAGAAATCTTTTGATTTTTATTCATTGTGCAGATCAATATTTGGTTTTGACAATTCTAGCTATAAGATCCAATCTAATTTATGAACGATTGTAGCAGACACCCACTCATGTGTTCAAAAAGTACGACCCTTCGCGAATAGAAGAGCTCAAAACAAATTTTGGTGAATTATTTTGGAAATTTCTGAATCTAAAGTTCTAGTAGATGGATCGAAATAGTTTCGTGAATTTTTTTGATATTTTCCTGATAAGTTTTAATTACACGAAAACGCCGTTCGACACGACGACTCACGCCAGGAGTAAGGGTGCGGGAAAAACGTTGGTGCTCAAAGGGTAAAATGTACATGAATTCTTCGTGTATGGTAAATTTGCGTTCGCTGAAGATTTTATGATATCTCTATAAAACTAAAGTTTCGAAAAAATCGAACAAACAAGTGTTTCATGAAAAGAATCACAGCCGTTTTCGACGTCGTTTATAGTTGCAATTTAGAGCTAAACGAGCTTGAGCGACAATTGTCAAGTGACAGTAAACAAAATACGTACGACATGTTGATACAGTTTTTGCCATCTTATGTTGTGCCATAAAACATCAACGCGTGGTCTCGTAGCAAATATATCAGGATGTAAAGTGACTAATCCGAGCTTTTTTTCGGCGACAGTGTCCAAATTTTCGAGCCATACTTCCCGGCGTTTTTGATAAAGACGATCATCGTTAATGTAATTTCTCGTCGATATTATTGGTTTTAACGGCTCAACCGATTCGATTATTGAACTTTCAGCGGTTGTCGTACTAAATCTCGATAATATACCCGAACATTTTGGTAATCTCGACGCAAGATTTCGAATTATAAGGGACATTACGAGGTTATATTTGCAATATAATGTGATCGTCGGGCACCGAACTTCGTCTTCGTCCACTAACCATGGACACAAGTATTTGTGAAAAAATGTGGTGATGCATTATTATTGCGGCGTGTGTTCGAGGAAACTGCAGTGCGGTAATAAAGATGAAACCCGCGAGATGGCGGGACCAGCTGTTTCTTGTGTCACAAACCGAAAACAACAACTTTAAAACAACAGTGCAGGTTGAGAAAAAGCCGTCTTTTCATTTGAATCGTAATCAATCGGTTGTTTTGACATTTTTATTTTAAAAAAGCTGTCAGAACTCTTGGAGCATCAAAAATGTTTGGCAAAGACGCCATCAAATTAATTACAGAACTCGATCTCACCGAGGACATCCCCCCGTTCAATGTGAGCTTTTTTTCGTTTCTTAACCTAAAGAATTCAAACTTTGAATCACTCCGATCTCTGATTATTCATCACTTTGGGTTGTTTTTTCACAAAGAAAATATTCATTAATGCGACAATTATTCGACAACAATTCCCATGTTTTAGGACTCTCTTGTTCAACAAGTTTTGGAAGAAATGCAGACGCTTTACACAGCTAATGCAAGGGATGCGTAAGTAAGACATTGAATTTCGCGTTATTATTATGTTTTCTTTAAAAATAGCCAGACTCTTTGAATTTTCAACAAATTATTTATTTCGTCCATAGGCAAAGTATGATGGCTGGCGATACATCTTTCTATTTGTTAGTACCGTTTCGTCACATTGTACTCAACCGTAACAAGCGCTGTCTACTCGCATATTTTTACAATCGAATGAGACGACTGCGACAAATGCGATGGGAGTTTGGCAGTATTTTGCCACCTGAGGTCAATTCCAATCTCCTTCCAGAAGAAAAACAATGGTTCAATACTTACAGCGATACATTGGCCACTTACATGAGATCTATAGGTTACAGTGACGGTCTGAACCTCACGACGGACATTTATCCTCCCAGATCTCTTTACATTGAGGTAAAATTATATTTTATTTTTAAACAATGAGAAATAATCATTTCACATTGTATTTTCAATTCGACCATTAAATTTCATAGAAACATCTAACGAAATATCTCTCAACAATATAACTGAACGAAATAACATTTAATGAAAAAAGCATCAATAAGAATAATAACTGCCCGATGAAGTATTTGCTGATGAACTCAATTATTCCTATAATATTTAACAAAAGTTGAACTCTATGACGAAAAGCTCGATTATGATGAAATGTAATTTTGTAACATGATCAATATTGTTTTAGTTATTTTTGCGATATATTAATGATAATGTATGAAATTTTTTATTATTGTTTATAAATGAAATTTGTTTATTTAAAAAATGTGAAATTATTTTTATTCTCCAATGAAATATTGTTATACAACTTTTGTATTCAAGTCTCATACACTGTATACAATGATATGCTGGAGAATTTTCATAATATTCCAGCTGCAGCATTTTACCGTTGGAAATGACTTTTAAAAAATTTCAAATCTCCATAGGTCCGATGTCTCGTTGATTACGGCAAATTCGAACTGGAAAATGGACAGGTCGTTAATCTGAAAAAAGACGCTCATCATCTGTTGCCGAGATCGCAGTGCGAGTCTCTTGTACGACAAGGGATTTTGGAACATGTACGTTCGTAGCAAATTCGGATTTATTTGTACGACTTCTTATTACGAGCTACGGATTTGGCTCTGAGTGGACTTTTAGGTCCATTGAAATATTAATGGACGTTCATAATTTTTTAAATCAGATTTTACCCTCATCATGTAATGAATTGAGAGCTCCTCTTTTTTTTAAATCATATTTCAAGAAATCGAAGCACATACTCTGTAAGATGTAATTTTCAATTTTTTTTTTCTGCTGGATAGTTACGGTCGTAGTTCTAATTGCAATCGAAAAAAAAAACATAGTTCAATAATAACGAACATTTGACCAATTTTTTGAAAGATAAAATCGTTGAAAAATCTCTATCGTATTTTTCTTTTATATCTTGTTAACTGATGAGAAAAATTTCACAATTTTTCAACTATTCGATGATATTTTTTCAAATAAAGAATAGTAGGAAATATATTTTTTGTGAAATTCCGGAATTGTGCGAGATATTTGAACTGCAAGGCACTTCAAAATATGGTGATAAAATCTTAACAGGGGCGTGAAAGCCTACGAATGGAAATGACAATATTGTCAATAAATAAAATTTCCTATTTTTCTACCATTACAATTCTTTCGTTTGTCATATATAATTTTATTATTCCTCTCTGCTCCTCGTTTAGATACTCGTACGTGTGGTCATTGAAATTAACCGAAAACTTCGAAAACTTTCTCAACATTTACTGCTAATATAGAGTTTTCATCAGTATATGTCCATCGATTTATGATACATGTAGGTTTTACCCTTGTAGGTTTTACGTTCGTAAAAATGAATAGTAGGGGTAAAGAATGAAGATTTATGCGGGACCGATGGCCATTAGTTTGGAAAGCCCAGTATTTACGTGAATCTTTATCTGTTTGTGAATCACATATTTTTTCATCACATCGAAATGGTCGATTTGGAGTACGATACGAGGGCAAAGCAGTAGTCTGTTGTATGCAGGTATTACGGGGACAAACAACCCTCTACAGGAAGTAGAATCGGTGAAAATAGTGTATTAGCAGCAAGCAAAGGTTTAAATAGCTACAACAGGAGTATTAAGCATTATACAATGTGTCGGAGCGATTTCCAAGCGCAGCTGGTAGTCTCGAGGACGCGGGGTTTTCCCAAGGCTTAAAACCCCGCGGGACGCCCCACCGCTGCGCTCGATACAATCTGTGTGCACTGTGGCTTCGCAACATTCAACGTGGCTCACAAAAAACTTGGTCTCCGTGTTGCTGTGAACTTTTGAGTTCTCACAGCAACATTGGTCTTGATTGGCCGCAAATATAATTGCTTTTGCGGCTGCGCAAGACTTGGACATTTTGCGAACTTTGCGAAAGGCGCTTTACAAGATTCTTGCCTGCGTATTTTGTCTGAAAGACCGTAAATCGCAATAATAAGAAACACGTATGTTTTATGGTGCTCTATAGTCTCTTGGTGGCGCCACTTTCAAGTCGTGCATTGTCGTTGGGAAGGAGGGATACTTGGCGAGAATGCAGGGAGAGGGGGTGAATTCGGTTTCTCGAGTGGAGTCGTGGAGTGATTCGAGTCGAGCGAACGGTTTGTAGCAGCCGAAAACGTTGACGATCGTCAGTCAGTTACGAACCTACGGAGGCTCTCGAGCGAGTTTTAAAATTATTTCTTCGTATAAAAAGTAAATTCAACATTTCCATTAAAGTAATCAAAAGGACGAAAGAAGCAGACAAGGGAATTCAAATTTATCGTTTTTGGAGAAAAATCTCAAGTACAAAATTTCAAGGTCAGTTGCTCTCGTGTTCTACGTAACTTTGACTAAACGAAAGTGTTATCTGTTGGTACGTCATATTCGTACCTACTTTTATGAGTGGGCTCGATTTTTCTTTATTTATCGAAACAACTCAACGATTGATCTCTAAAGCAGAGGAAACGGGAGAAATCGACATTTCAACGGTTGAATTTTCTCGCTTGAAACTCGATCTGCTTGCATTGGTCAACGTATAGTTGGAACGAAAAAAAAAAAAAAGCATCGTTGAGAAAGTCCAACGAACGAAACGAGAAACGAAACGAGCGATAATAATAATAACAATAGTAAAATAAATAAACAAGACTTACGTTAGGCACAGTATTGCCACGAAAGTGCGTGAAAAATCATAATAATAACGTCGATCAGCACAGTGTGGAATTAATAGCAGATAGAAAAAAAAACAAAAACACAAATTCTTCGTGAGAAGAGTTGGTCAGCAATTCCACTAGCGATCTTCGGCAGCGCAAAAGTGAAATAAAGAAAATACGAGCATCGACGATTTTCCAATGCGAGGAAACTCTGTCCGCGTAACCTAAAATTTGTACAAATGTGTTCGAAAGACGCTTGTAACGCATATTTGGTATCGACGTGCGTGACATTTTGATAAAGTTTATTAGCGTCCGTGGTTGAAAAAAAAAATAGTTGACTACGTAAAAAATAAATAAAAATAAATCTTTCAGATTCGCACGTGGGCGTGTATTTATACACAAAATTTCGAGGACGATTTCCATTCAAATTTAGTAGTTTACAAGCGTTGAAACTGTCAATTGACAAAGAAAATAGATTTGAAAAATAGTACAAAAAGTAAGAGGAATAAATAAAGATGTGGCAACAGCCGAGCAACGAAGATGCGAACAAGAGGGATGTTTCGAGCACTGATAAAAATTACGGCAAAGATTCGAGCGGTCAACAAGACTCTGGAATCGTTGATTCAGGTTTTTTATCATCGGGAGGAAATTTATTGACAACCGAATTGGGGATCGAAGAGGACGAAGCTCGCTTTGGCACTTCATCTGAAAATCAACAGGAAGAAATAACAAAAAGTTTCGAGGAAGAAAATCAATCCTCGCAAGAGATCGCAAAAGAAGCCATTTCAACCGATCAGATGAGAGTCGACAGCGGATTGGATCTCGGGCTCAGCGAAAGTCTCAGTCAACTGAACCTCAAGCAAATCAATCTCAATCATCTTGAAAAGTCCAAAGTCCAGTCGGAACCGACGGTGGAATTGACGCCTGTCAAAATCGCTGATTCTTGCAACTACGGCACTGTCGAGCCACAAATCAACACGCCGGCACGCGAGGGATATACTCAGGAGCCTTGGCAACTGTATTTTGCGCAGGATGAAGACGGCGATACGTTAGTATACTTTCTTTATTTCCATTTTCGTCATATTCCTGCTTTCTTAATTTAAAATTACAATTTAGTCATGGAACAACATATTTTTCAAAACTCAGACCTTAAAACCCGAACAAAACAAAACTGGGTCAAAAAACTACATCAATTTTCTTCCCTATGCGAGACAATAAATTGATCAAATTAATAATTTCAATCACACCGTTTCCTGTAAAGAAAGAAAATGTATGATGTTGTTGCATTCGGCTAAAATGTAATAATAAAAAAGCTAAGGGACGATAATAAGTGTAAAAAAAGAGCAAAAATAAAGATTTCTAAAAAAAAAAAAAAATTCCGTTGTAGTTTTAATGATCATTACTGCAAGTTTGAGAAAAAAATCTTGAAGTATTTCTATTCAATTTTACTATTGTTATGAAATTGATCATTTATTTGGGTGGGTTAATTATTTCTCAGGTTTTTCATAATAAAAGGCTTAAGTACTCTTTGAAGCTTGATTTATTGATGAGGTTTGAAAAAAAAAATCTACCAAATTCTGTAGATATTTGTATAAAATAGAACTTTGGTTGATTTATCTTTAACGAATCACGCCATTGTTTTCAATTCTGCTACTGGCTTTGACACCGATAGAAATAATGACAATAATAATAATAATAATGGAAAATAATAGAAATCAACCGGACAGTCGAAATCCAAAAAAACTGTGCAATTTCGAATATCAACTGGCAGTAGGAAAAATTGCATCGAGAGATCTTTCTAAAATTGTTTTTTTGGGTTCGAGCCAGAAAACCGAAATATCATGGTATCTGAAAATAACTTTTGCATAACAGAGTGACCTCACATTGCTAAAATGTTACTGAAAAACTATTATTTGAGAAATTAGCTGAAAATTCATTCGAATACAACGATTTATCAAACGGAGCTGTCTCTAGAAATGAGAGCAGTTTTCGTGCGATCAAAGAAGTTTGTATCAATTTTATAGCTCTCGGCAGGAGTGAGGGGGGGGGGGATTTAATATGAAAAAAATATATACATATTCTGCCAAAAATAGTTTTTATTTGTTTTCTTTTCAAAGACATATATATGAACTCCATGTACAAGAATTTCTATTAAGAAGAAATTTGTAATTCTTTCATTCTCGAATGTTATTCATTAAAATCCACGCCAGCTCCGTTACACGAGTTCTATGACAATAAAAATCCGGTTTCATGAATGACGTTCTAAGATTTTTCTCAAGTGACGCGTTGTTGTTATATTATGATTGTGAATGAAAGACAAAATGCGCAATTTTTCTGCACGTAGCTTCTTTAGCCGCGTCATGCACTCGTGTCACGATCTTTGATGGACCGTTGTACCCTCATTCGACGAACAAACATTAATATACGTAATAATAAAATATAATGAAAGAAAAAAAATTGATCTTATTATTTTTGTATTATTTAGACAACTGCACATCGCGATCGTCCAGGGTTTTTTGGAAGCAACATTCTGTCTGATAAGAATGGCACCTCATCCGATCTTGCTAAATATTTTGAACGACGATTGTCAGGCTCCGCTCCATCTGGCAATCCTTACAAGACAACCAAGGATTGCAAGGAGACTTATTCTTGCCGGTGCGAACCCATCGACTCGTGACTTCCGAGGAAACACGGCTCTTCATTTAGCCTGTTTTTCCGGCGATCTTGCCTGTGCCAGGGCTCTTACTGATCCCTTATCAACGGTTGAGAGACATTGTCTTGGTAACAGCTCAAGAATACCGGCGCTTCCGCAAGATCTTGAGCAACGGAATTACGATGGTAAGTTTATAATTTTTCATTCAAATATTTCATTGACCTGCAGAGTAATTTGCATCGTTTATTTTCGACAATTTCGGAAGTTACACTTTTTTTTTTCTCTTTTTTTTTACGCAATGAAAGTACAAACGATTATCATGAACATTGAAACACATGAAAAAACTTTATAACTCCAAAGTTCTTGACCAAATTTGTTAATTGAATATTCATTTATTTTTTAAAGATCTCGCACGATTTTTCTATCGATCGTGCGGAATTTATACGATCACGAGAATGCGATTATTTCCGCGGAGGAAAAGAAACGTCACCTCTATTATATGAGCTCAGCAGCCTCGTTGTTCACAGACTCTTTCTCTCTCTCTCTCTCTCTCTCTCGCTCTCGCTCTCCGTCCCTCCTTCTCAGTCTCTTCTCCTCGAGGCCGGGGAATCCCCGCAATTTGGCGGCCCCTACTCTCTCTCTCTCTCTTTCTCCCTCTCTCCCTTTATCTCTCTATCCCGTTATTTTGTTTCTTAAAGTTTTTCGTTCATCCCGAGACTTCAGAATGAAACACTCAACACTTGTTTTTTTTTCTTCTCTTTTTCGGATGTACGGAATACTTTTGTCTTTTGCGATGAAAAATCGACTCAGCTCCTCGGTACTGGAATTTTTTTCATTCGAAATACGATTTTATTCGACTTCTTTCCTTTTTTTAATCGTGTTTTGATTTATACAGCTCAATTTATTCAGTTGAAGTCATAATCACTCGTATTCGCCTTGACATTTATTTCGCTACGCTCTACCTTTATGCCAACAATTAGCATGATATTTCATTCAATTCTCACAACGTCCATACATCTCCGTTGTAGTTCCAATCGCGATCAGCTGATCGTCCATAAACACGTCCGTTCAGCGATACGAAGCAATGATCTCCCTCGCCGATTGCGCGCTTCATTCAAATCTATCTGATTTTATCAAATAACATATTATCACGTAAAAATGTAGTGCGACGAAGATAGACACAGAAATGCATTCACTTCTATAGTTTTTATTACAAATTTTTCAAAAATTTCATTAAACGTACTTGGTCTAAATATTCAAAAAGATTTAAAATTTGATTACGATTCAAACGTAACAAAAAATAAGAAATTTCGTAAACGACACGGATGAAAAATGATTTTTTCACAAACCAATGATTCTTCCTCCTTTTGGTTTTTTTTTGCAAAATAAATTGGATAGCTATGAAAGTTTTTATTTCACGACAACACACACGAGCGAAGAAAACGTCGTGCCCCTTAGACATTATTTCTATATAAAAAGATGACGACTATGATTCGAAATTTTTGTGAATTCAGTCATCAAACGTATGGCCAGTAAGGTTCCAAGTTTCATTTTATTTTTCTCGTTTTATAAGTTGTGTGCACCAACTTCTTTTAAACGTTGCCAGCGAAACTGGGAATTCCCGAACTCTCGACGCAATGAAATTCATATCTCGACGTAGTTATTGCTATTTTTAAATGTTTAACTTCCCGTATCGTAAAACGAACCAAAAAACAAAAAAAAAACCAACGAATCGATTGTATTTTCGTGCCAAAACACTAAACTCCATTGTCGAATAATCCTCGCGGTTATTTCCAATTTTTCAAAGTGCACTTTTGCAACCCAACGAAATATCTGTTTGTTCTTAGTTTTGCCCACAACTCTGTCCTTCACTTTTGCAAAAAGTAAAAAACAAGGGATTTAATCACTTGAAAGTGTTCATATTGTTCGAACAAAAATGACTAAAAATTATTAAAATATTTATTAATGAGGACGAAAACGCAGGGACAGCTTTCTACTGAACAAAATTTCTACAGTGTGTCAAAAGAAAAATATTAGAACGTTGATATTTTTCCTTGTTTACGAATGGCGAGGTCGCCGATCGAAAATGGCCAACGAGGAAAAGTTTCACCTCCCGGTCTTTTTATCCTCGTACTGGATAAACTCGATTCGTTGGCTACATTCAATTTTACTCCGTTTGTGTTACGAACGAATTGATGAATTATTGCTATAATTTGAGAAAGAAAAACCGGCTATTTTGGGTCTCTCGATGCAATGACTCCAATATAAAAGTCGATGAAAAGCACTCAGGCCTCCTACATTTGTAACAAGGCCAAAGATTATTTCTTATCGTGAGTAGTAGGAGAATTCTTCCGATGTGTGAAAAAGCGAGTGACGTGGGTGGCGCACACCTTTGTTGGTCAACGCATTAATCTAATTTTATGTTCTCCAAAATTTCGAATTATTTTTCATAGTCCTAGTACGAAATAAAGCTTCAGGCAATAATAAAACGAAGGGAATTTCGTAACGTTCGAATAGTGAGAAATTCAATGTAAATTCGGCCGTCGAACATCGTCAATATTTCGAATAATTGATCTATCCGAAAAACCGCATGATTCGTTTGTCACGCTGGGTTTTTTTCTTTGCTTTGGTTCAAATTGCCGGGATTGGCACGAAGTTGGAATTTCCAGCGTTTGCCAAGTCCGATGAAGAGTTTTCGAATTGTCACACTTGTCATTCTTGTGACTGACTGTCGACTCACCTCGGCTTCGTAATTATTGCATTGTTTCCATGCAGTTTTGCTTCATTACACTCTCGTATTGTTCGGTTGTGTTATGGAATATCTTTTTAATTTTTTAAATAAAAAAACTGCAAACAATCGCTCTTTGAAAAAGCGGGAAAAACACAAGATATTTTTCACACGTTGATAAATCGAAATTAAAAGCTGAAAAATAATGGATGGTGTGTTTTTCTTTTTGGGTCAATATCCATCGGTATATACTGATAGGAAAAAAAACATTTTATCATTACTAACTCGTGATATGAATTAGTTCGCGTTAAATTTGATGCAACATCGTGATTTTTGCGGAAATGATTGAGAGCTGAAAAAATCCGGTGACGCCGCTCGGATAAACGAAATTCTCAATTCTTTGAATTTCGAGGGGAAATGTTCTTGGGAGAAACGGAAGACTTTCGCCGAAATGCGAAGCCTTGAGGCAACACAGTCGTTCTCTTCATCGGGTAAATCCCGTAATTCACTCTCACGCTTCTTCCGGGTTATATTGCGGTCCAATTGTGGGAATAGTGTAAAATTCCCCTTCCACGCACCTTCGAAAAAGAGAGAGTACGATCCTTAGGTTATTAACCGCGATAGTGATCGCTACTAACTACATAACGACCCAAAATCGACCTCGGACATTTACCCAACGTGTAAGAGTGTATTTGACTCGTTTTTTTTTCTTTCCATTCGATAATACAAGTCTAAACCATCTCAAAATTTATAAGAAATTTTTTTTTTTTTAATTATTCTTCAAAAATTCGCTTCAGCTAATTATAACTTGGATGATAAAGTATGATTCATAAATTTACCATTGATAAACAATTCCGAGATCGTTTTTTACAGATGAGTGTATTTATTTTTGTTTTTGCATGGGAAATACCTTTGGGGCGGTGAGAAAACATCCGTTTTTTTTAAATAAATAATGGTTTGTTCATTTTTTGGGAAAGTTTGAGTATTCTTATTTATTATTTTACATTTTCGACTTTAACAACTTGTTCGAACAACAAAAATACTCATTCTGCTATATAAATAAGAAATATATTAAGAAAAAAATTATGATGTGAAGATTTATGTGGTTGCCATGAACCTCAAAACATTGAAAAACACTGGAAATGGGAAAAGGCACGCTTTGAAAAAAAGTTTGACTTTTGTACAGAATTTAACACGTTATTTTGCAATAGAAATATAGTTTTTTCTTAATCATACAGGTTCGAACTCTTAAAACTATCATTTTGTATAAATATAGTTTTTTATAGTAGATTAGATGTGTTCCAAATTTTAAGGGGATCCGATAAAATGTTTTCTGGGTTTATGTTTATTACGCCGCATTTGAAAATACAGTTTTGACAAATTTGGTTAATCAAAATCTTCACATTCATTCGCTCCATATTTTCTTATACTAAAATATATGAAAAGTACTCTGAATTACGTTTCAAAACCTTGAAACCATGTTCCTAAGGAACTTTACTCACATTAGAAAAAAATGCAAAAATTTTAGACTCTCGAAGGCACTAAATGTATTTTCCCCCCTTAAGAACCTTATCGTCAAGTACAGAAAAGAAGAGCTTCACATACACACAGCAATGAGTTAAAACAAACGACAATTCCATTAGCGGATTTAAACCGAAATAATGTGAGTCAAGATTCTCCATGACGATGATTATTATCGACGAAAGAGATTGTAAGATATTGCCTTGTATCAAAGACAGAATGAGCATACCCTTGGATACTGCAATCGTATTTGATCGAGCAACAATCGTATAGACTTTATACGTCGATCGGGATTTCCCAACGTAGGATCAATAAGTTGGCTCAACGATAACGATGACGATAATTGTGACAATATTTCGAGAGATGAGATTATATTATTTTCCATCAATGCGACCGTCGTCCTACCGCATCAAATATTCCATAAGATAGCAACATTTTTTTAAGTCCTCGCAATCGTATCAATTTATAAAGTACACAAAATTATTTGCTTCCCAATTAAACATGCTCGTTTGTGATTTTTATAAATAGTGCGTATGTCTGTTGTTTCTCTACTACAATATTTAATAAATATTTTTTTTCGATAGTGAAAATTAGGATCCTTAATGTTTACTATGCTCACGAAAAAAAAAAAAAAAAAAAAAAAAAAAAAAAAAAAAAAAAAAAAAAAAAAAAAAAAAAACAGGTAGACATACACAAAGACTACACACATGTATAACCGTATGTAGGCGCGCATCCATGCTTATGAATGTGTATAGAAACCATTAAAGTCTGTAGAACATTGGGATTTCCCCAGTGAAACGAATATTCGAGTTACAAGTTTCGTAAACTAGCCGTGAACTTTCCAGCAGTTGTTGCCCGAGGAACTCGCAGAAACGTACTGTTTGTTATAAACATAATAACCTTACTTCGATTTTTGACGTCTAATGACAATTTCGAACAATTGAAAAAAAAAAAAAAATATACGAATTTTCGATCGATTCGAAAATATTTGATTTTGTTTTAAATCATTGGGTTCTTTTGTAAAATTTCGTAAAATTCCGAAATTTTATTCAATACACGGAGAAACGAAAACTGTTTCGTCAAGTAAAATTTAAAGTGTTATTTCGAAATATTTTTTCAATTTTGTACATATTATGAGAATTTAGATAAAATTTACTGTGAGGCACAGTAATTTTTGAAATTTTTCCAAAAATTATTGCTGTCTCAATTCTCATATTCCGCAGAAAGAACATTTTTAATATAATTTGACGAAACAGATCCGTTTTCTCCGTTTACTTGTAAGTACTGCGTATATTTGATCTTTATTGAATTTATTCAATCAAAGTTGATATCCCATCGATGACTTTCCATATTCTGTATTCTTCGTCACTTTCAATTACCTCATCCAGTCGTTTATGCCACAATATTGAAAAAACCTTGCGATCGTTCAAAAGCTGAAATTATTAATTAAATCAAACCTTTACCCATCGTCGTCTCTTTTCAGTATGAGAAACGATTGCGTGTCAATAAGATCCAAGTTGTTGAACTTGTTTTCGCTTTTAATTATGTCATTAAGATTAGCCCTAATTTAAAAAACAACTTCGCGAATCAGGCCTGATGTCATCGCTAAAATCTTATCAATAATCATTTAATTTGGTCGGCGAAATAATGAAAAAAAGAGTTATCGAATAATTGACTGTCAGATAATCCGAAGACTACTTGTTAAGTGACGGCGTCATTGTCTATTAATCAGTCAGTAGTAAAATCAATTATACTAATGAATTGTAGAAATGGTCATTGGATTTTAAGAAAATATATGATTTCAAACGATCATTTCAACACACACATAAAAAATCAAATATAAAAAAAAAATAATAACTAGATCCTATAAAGTTGAAATTTTTGAGGCATATATTCTTCATTTAATCTTTGGTGCGGCACCACGTGAAAAGTATTTGTTCGGAAAACCCCGGACCTTTCTGGGAAAATCCTGAAAAAAATTGGCAGAAGCCCCGATAAAGAAAGTTAAGAACATGAGTAAGTCGGAACTAGAAAGTTTTACAATAAAAATATCTTCCTCACACCTGGTGATAATTCACGAGACAGTCTATAATCGACCGTGTCGCACAATCATCAATGCCGATCTTCCTGCATGACGAAATCCACGTATGTAGTTGAAAAGATAATCTTTTGATTTTACACACTCGAGTAATGGAAGTTGAAAATATAAAGCTCTCAAGATCGTTTTCGCGTATTCTACGAGTCTGATGGGCGAGAAGAGGGCGATGGGCATCTGATTAAACATATTTTTTAAATTATAAGGGAGGTGAACGATGTTTGTAATTATAAAATTGAATTGTGCAATTCGAGAGTTGACATTCTTGGCGGCTGTCAGGTGACACAGCGCGGTGTACGTACGGGGAAATCCCAACGTAACACAGTGCATGTGTATGCTCTATATATGAATGTGTATCTCGTGTATCGATGCATTGTTCAAACGTGGAATCTTATTTACGCAAATTTTAATCAATGTTACGTATCGTATTCACTTTTGCATGTTCTATGCTGGATGTTGATGCAAGAAACCAGGATGTTCCGTGGCAGCCGTGATTGGCCTTTGTGTTATGAATCGGTTGCGTTAGAGATTTTTTAATAGAAACACTGTGAAAAATGTTTACCTCAAAAAAAAGTTTTATTTTTCTGTCAAAATCAGTTTTATAATCCATTTTAGTCAGTTTTGAATTTGATTTATCATTAGCGGATTGAATACTCACTCAAAGATATTTGAATATTGGGCTATGAATTCGTAATCATTTTAAAATTAATGTTATTGAATTTACAAACAAGGCTTTCTCGAGTTAACATCCCGAACGGTATGAGCAATACACATAAATTGAATGATATACCGCGTCTTGAATAAATAATGATGGAGTAAAAAAATGATTTAATTTTATGGGACAAAAGTATTTCGGTTGTCTTGGCAAGATGCTTAGTGTAGAGGCATTTTCTTGGATTTGCTTCCCGTCTGGAAGTAAACGGAATGCCGGCTGTGGCGAACGACGAGCCGTGCCAACCGCGACGAGTTTCATCAACGAAAACCACGACGAAAATGAGTTGCATCACTAGACGATGAGGCACATGGACTATGTATATGTCATCTGTGCACAGTCACTAAAATCCGCGTTCGTTGCACGAAGATAGGTAGCCAGGGGCAGATGTTTTAGAATTTAAAAATACTCGCTGTAGGGCTATTTTTGAGGATTGGAATCTACGGCTCGGGAAGCCCCACGAGAACACACACGTCAAGTACACCAACACGCTCCTCCTTTTCCTCCCTCGTCTACCCAAATTTCTTCTGTATCCTACTTTTAGCGGTTCTTTCTTTTTTTAACATGCACCTATTATCCGGAAAAGTACAAAATATTATAGGTTACCACTATTATCCAAGTTATTAAAATTAATTTTACTGTATTATTAAAATAATTCACTATACAATTGAATCAAGTGAATTTATCGTTTGGTAATGAATCGATTTATCGATTAAGATACCGCACAATTCAAAGAAGATATTTTTGTTCTTCAAATGTTGAGGATTCAACGGAGCAAGAATAGCACAGAATCGTTGACCTTTGTGAGGAATCCAAATATTTTTTCGACGGAATATACTTTCACGTGATTCTGTCAAATTGAATGATGGAACTATCGTGACAGCCTTTCATCCTGATGAATACGATCAATAATGAGGTATTCAAGACCACCGTTGTTACAGCTCGTGGCAAATCGGTAGTGCTAATTTTAGAGTTAACTTTAATCGTCGCGGGCCTAGTTTGGACCGCGGGAAATCAGCCAAACCTCTGACAATGATTCACTGCGTCTTCCTAGTTCTATCTATAAACCGGCATCTCGGCAAACATGTGACTCTTTCTCTTAGGAAGAAAGGGAAATATTATTAACGGGAGTGGTCGCCCGCTTGGTAATGAAGTTTACGCCATCTATGGCCTCGCCAACACGTTCGGCATACTCCAGAATCTTCCCTCATTCATACTCTGCTTCTGAAGAAATTTTGATTCGAAATAAACATGCATAGCTCTATGACGCAATAGCTAATTTTTCATGTTTATCTTTGTTGTTTCAGGAGAGATGTGCTTGCACGTGGCTGCTGCTAATGGCCAAGTCGATATAGTACAACATCTTTTGCGACTGGGGGCTGATTTGGAAGCAAGGGAAGGTTTGTCCGGGAGAACTGCGCTTCATCTCGCCCTTGAGCAGGGTCGTCGATCGGTCATTACGTTTCTTCTACAAGAATGTCGACCCTGTCTCGACGCATCTACGTACGCTGGGATCACGGCTTATCAAATCGCGGTATGTTTTGATGCTCAACTAGCCCGTGAGCTCGTCAGACTCGGTGCCAAGCCTCAACCGTTGGTCGATGTCGAAAGCGATATCGAAACTAGTGATGAATCGGATGACGAAGATATACCGTACATGCCGGCCATCACCAGGCTCAGACAAGGAGTCCCTGTACGAGCTTGAAAATGCAAACAAGTTGCAAAATCATCAGTTAGTCTCCGCGAGTACAAAAATTAATCACTCAAAGATTTTGAGGAGCAAGTTGTACATTTTACGCACTGGAAGGAAACTCCATTTTTTTTGATATTGCGTCAACAGAGAAACAACCACAGGAAATCTTGTCATCCCTTAAGTACGCCATTGATTCACAACACGATGAAATGTTTTTCACACAAAAGTCTATATGTCACGCGTAGCTCGCGCAATATCTCCAAAGAACAAAAATTTCGCCATTATTCTATATTCCAGCCAAAACGCTCGGATTTCATCTCAATTTTATTCAAGTACACTGCAATCTCGATTCTTTGAACAGCCGCGGGAAAGACTTCACATCGCACTTGTAAATATAGAACGGTGCGCACGCTTTATCATTTCGTCTCTGCGCACTAGACAAATGGCTGAATTGGACCGGGTATTTTCCCTACCAAGACCAAACCCATTGAAACCGGTCGCATGGTAGAGGACATTGCATGAAACGAACTTTCATGAATCCAGATCGCAATGTACAACGAAAAACGAACAGTTGCGTGGCAAATAGAACCGGAAGAACCGTCATTATTCTTCCTTACCAGGATGCGATCTCATTTTCGAGGTCAGATCAATGCGTTTTGTGCTTCAAGAAATTCAGTTATAACAACGAGTCTTTGAATAAAAGATCGACTATAAAACGATATTCTTTCCAAAAATCAAATCAAATCGGTTGAAAAGTGTTGGGTCGGAGTCACACAATTCATTGTACCCATGATTCTGTTTGAAGAATAGTATGTACATCATCGGAATCCAGAGAAGATGGCGTTAGTGGTACAATGAGAATCACCAATAAATCAAGTGAATTGCACGTGTGACTGAATAAAAAATTTAGCGAAATTTTTTATTCCGAAAAGTATAAAGCGTCTCTTAAGGCAGTAAGAAACATTGACTGATTCGTCATGAGCGCAAAAGAGATAGTGACCTTTTATTCTCCGCGATTCCAAGTATTTTCGGGGACAAGATATATTTTTTAAATAATAAAAGAAAATCATATGAATCTTTCGTTCGATCGAAAGAAGAACTTAGAGTGTGTCTCGTTATTTGGTCATAATGTTAATATTTTATAGAAATTGTAGGAAGAAATGTCTCACTCATGGTTCATCGGTCGGTGTGACACTGGCTTATGCGATCTATCAATTAGTTACGTCATGCGTGCGAAAGAGACAGCGGAAAAGTAGATTCACGTTTCGCCGGAGGTAATTGACATTTCGAGAAAAACAAAAGTTCAACCTCATTCTTTGATGAAAGAAGAACAACGTATAACGATTATTATTTTTGTTATCAAGAAACAAAGAGAATGATGCATAATTAAACCTCATTATCTCATACGAGGAACATTTTATGCTTTTAAGATTGGGGTTGTTTATGATCCCGTTGTAGGGTTTACGTTCGGAAAAAATGTATCATAGGGGTCCAGGTTTAAATTGCATTGCTAGCAGTTTTTTTTTAAATTATTGATCGAAGACCTGCATGTTCCTCTGATGCGAAATTGTATCCTGGCCAATCATGACGAGCATTGATAAGACTATTTTAACAAGAATCAAGTGTTTTTTTAAATACTTGACAGTTCGCGAAAAAACAAAATTACTTTTTAATTCTTTAGAAAACGGAAGATGCTTTTCCGTTGATTGCATCAACTGTGAATCATTAAGTGCGGAATCTTTACGCAACATTTATTACCGACTGAAGTCACTCGTTTGCATCAATCGCAACGCCCCAAGTAGTGACGAAACAAACTTAAAAAGTGTAAAGAGCCAACTAGAAAAAACGAAAAATATTGACTAAGATACACAAGATAGAAAATGTGAAAATGCGTGTCTGCATGTTTGAGTGTACAATTGTAGTGTGTATGTTTTGCGTTTTGATCACCGAACGATAGCCTCTATTTATAATTCCGACGAATAGTAGGAGACGTTGAGCTGGCGCGCCCAGCCTATTCGACGTATCAGAGTGTTTATATTAATAACGAAATTAATTATTTATCATCGAAGTATCAGATCATCGAATACGTTGCATTGATATACAAAAAAAAAAAAAAAAAAAAAAATGATGAATTTGCTAGTGCCAGTCGCTCTCGCAACTGCGTCTCATTTTTTTCTTTTTTAATCAATACGACTATCCTTGTACATACCCATTCCCTGAGACAGTTACGTAA
Source organism: Campoletis raptor (assembly GCA_948107755.1). Taxonomy (NCBI): domain Eukaryota; kingdom Metazoa; phylum Arthropoda; class Insecta; order Hymenoptera; family Ichneumonidae; genus Campoletis; species Campoletis raptor. The sequence goes on along the minus strand of OX403628.1, from coordinate 14,318,303 downwards.
GTCTATAAATATTGAAATAATTATTATCATTACTATATTAATTATTATATATTTTGAAAATACATCCACGTTTACAAAATTCTGCAGTCTTGTCGGAGTTTTTTTTTTTAACACCCTGTACAACAAAGGACGAAATTTAAAACTTGGCAGAATGGTTGCTTGTGTAAGTAGCCACGTTTGGAGTCTATGTGAAAAAATCGATTTTAAGGTAAGTCGAAAAAACAATAATATCCTGTATTTACCGGTGACCTCTCAAATGCGGTGGTGGAGAAATTTCAGTGCATCATCGCGACCTGCACCAATAGACCTCGCACTGTTCCTATTTATACTGAAGGAAACTCGTACTCGCCTCCCGGAAAATCATCGGATGGAGTAGACCGTGAGGATGATTTGAACAGACGGTACTTAGCCCGGCTGGAGTTGTACCGCGTCGTCTTGTTGCATGCCTCCTCTAAATATACTTTTCGCCGAAACTCGAATACTACATGGTCCAGTAGACCAAGTCGCAACTAAATTCTCTTCTCTGAGAAATGCTCTTATCCTTATTTATATCAGTTGACCGATACGCCAAGGACTTGAAACGGAATAATTTTTTGGATGTATTCTGTACATACTAGGGTATGATCTTTAGACAAGGTGGAAAATAATTCAATTTTGATGATACTTTTCTCGGTTTGTCAGACCGAGACTTTTCATCATAAAGTCTTAATGCAGTGTCCACAGCTTTACGCGACATCCGTTACGTGGCCGCAGCAGCCGCAATATGCATCGTCAACAGTCATAGTGACATATACAGCTCTTCGTATCAGCCCCACTGATGAGTCTGCTGCTGAACGCGAAACGAAAAGCAGAATTTTCATAGTTTGAAGCACGGTGTTACATACAGGTCTTGAAACTTATAGGGTGGGGAGTTCTTCTTTCTCTATTTGCCTAGTCTCTCGACTGATGCAGTGAGACTAGTTAGCCTGACCACAGGGTGAAACCCGCTTCGGCCAAGAGTCGATATGTTTTTTGTTTTTGACGAGAATTTTTATGTGTAGATATTTTATTTTTTGGAGAAGGGACCTACTTATTGAGGTGGGTTCCGAACCACCATGAGAGCAGATTAAACACCTAAGAAAAAACCCTTGGTGTCAGCAGGAATCGGACCCGAACTCACTTATTGTGAGCCGAACACGCTACCCACTGAGCCACTGCCACTTCCGGATGGCGCCCCTTAGCGGATAAATCGCAAACTGAGATTTGTGCCTCACTAACTGTGACACTCCCCACCACTGAAAAGTGGCGGAGTTTCCAGACCTGTATATAAGACCGTGGTTTGAAGATTGAGAACCGTGGAGTTCACAAGCCTGAATAACCGTACAGTGCTGCCCTCTGTAAGTAGTTCCGTCACTCTCGAACCTACAATAAACGAATATTTCGCCGCAGACATCAAACTATGGCACGCCGAGAAGCATACGGTGATCTGTCAGTCGTTCGGTCGGTAAAAATCCTACAGCATGTTTTTCTCAGAGGGGCTTGATATTTCGAGGAAAATAAAAATTACACGTTGTTCTCTTTCCGTCAAGGAGCAATGTATGACTTTTATTTTTCTCGAAATACCAACGATGTCTGAGTAAAATGTGTATCTACTTTGCAGTTATCTCTCTTGCACTCATGCAACTGATAGATCACCTTAATACTTAACGTCAAGCTTCTACCACGTCTCTTGATTTCATTCAAATTCTAATTTGACAGTTGAATCTCCATTCGTTCATCCAATTATTGATTAATTTAAAGAAGCGATTTAATTCAATGGATACAAATTAAATTATGACCGCCAGCGATGGGTGAGCTGTCGATGTGTGGGTCCAACAATTTCTACTAAGAAAAGAAATTTGTTGAATCAACAAAATTTTCACTCAATAATCAACATTTCTCTATCTATTTCCTATAAAACTTACATTACCATTTTTAATAAATTCATATACACAAAGACCGCCAAAGAAGTTTCATTTCTAACACGTGTAGTGAGATACACATGCCTCTTTTTATTCACTTTTATCTAAATTGAGTAGTTACCATTAAGTACAAATTCGGTCGTCATTGAAAGCGAATTCGTTCTTATCTTTCTTCATTCGAGATAAAAGTTTGCTCATTCGAAAATTGTCTATGTTTATTGTATGTCCCGTATTTGATGAGTATTTCAGACGTATTTCCTTTCAAGAATTTCTTTTCAGTACCTCACTATGTTTATAAGTGAATTTATCGCGCGTGAGCTTTAAAATTGATATTGAAAGTGAACAAGGGCAAAATGGATGACGATTACACAAATTGTTTATTTCCCTGAATGTCAAGTTCAGCTTGAACATTCTTCGAGCTCGCATTAACTCGTCATAACTTTGTTAATCTAAGCTATGCATGCATATGCGTACGATCTAAAAAACCAAACAGTAAAATACAGCAATTCGCATGGCGAGCCTACAATGCGCAAATCAAACTTTTCAATAGAACATAATTATTCCGTGAATTGGTTTTGGGCTTATGGAAAAAAATGTTTTTTGTTTCTAGTGACTAGTGAATAGCGAAAAATGACTCGAAATTCAGCTAGTCTGATAAGACAAATTTGTAATAGCAAAAAAATACTACAATTATATGTGAACAGGTGTTATTTATGTAAAATACGTGCGCTTATGAAGGAACGTCTTGAGTTCAAGTGTTTGGACAGTATCATTCGAAAAAGTTTTCGTCACTTAGATTTTCGACCTGTTCGATACTTTCAAGTTATTATTCTAATATTCGCGGTTCGATGAAAAGATTATAAATTTGTTTAAATGTCTTCTTGGTCAGAAATTATCGTACTTTTCGATGCGTTCATGGTTGCTGCGGCGGGTATGTCCCCTCGTATTTCTCTCCGCTATAATGGTAAACAAAACTTATCGACTACTTTTTTTTTAATACTCTCTTTATTTTCATAAAAAATATTTTCAGCACACATTTTTGTCCTGTGAAAATTGAATTATTCGACGATGCAAAAAAAAAAAAAATCATTAATAAATTCTGTCATCTATGATATTTCAATACTACGTACGTTTACAGACCGCAGTTTAACGGAAAGGGTTTTAATAGGGGCGAGTCTTTTCAAAAAGCACCATAAGTCTGGTGCTAAGAAATTATTCTTTTATTATAATAAGCTTGAAACCATACTGCAATGTTATCAAAAAACGTAATTTTTTATCACACCTCTGCCGAAAGTTCGACTTCCCGCGTAGTTGAATGATAACAGAAATCTTCAATTCTCTTGTTGAATTGAAAAATATGGATATTATGAAGGATGTTAATGTAGGTGGGTGTGATGTTTTGTGCGCGTGACTATATGTGTGTCTTAGTGTGAAATAGAGAAATGAATGTTACGAGAGATTAAGAAGTGCTACGTGTAGTCGAGATAGCGACTTTGTGCCAAAGGTTTCTAATAGGAATTGACTTACAGATGAAATAAAAAATCTCTAGTGCAACGATGTGTTTAGAACGACTGCGTGAGTGAGATTGCCGGGGTTCCTTATACGATGTGGGTGACTAGTGCGGAGAGCATTTGAGCCCCTTTGGAACAAAAGGTGCATATAACAAGCGTTGGTGTGATTGGGATGATCGAGTACATGTGAAGAATAACGTGAGAAAAGGAGAGTGTGTCTGGTTGAAAACTTCAAGAGGCGATCAGTCTAAGATGAAGTTTAAGAATGTCAATATCGATAGCAATTGCTCATTCAACATTATAATAACTTGGTATTTCGTATTTATTCAATGAAAATATATTCGTACTTTTTACATTGAGTATCTTGTTATATGATTATGATTCTACGCATGTATGATTGATTATGAAAAGGTTTTAATGGAACATCCTTAAATCGAAGTTGAAATACGATCGTTGATATTATATGTAATGTTTAATATTCGAACAACTGATCTGGTTACAACGAAATTCATTTAGAACATCTGAAATTGATGGTAGATGTGCTATTATCGGAGGAAAAACTATCAGAGCCACAAACCTTGGATGCCTTTTGTTTAACGCCAGCGTGTATTGATGCGGGTAAGTAAAAAAGTGTCCACGTCCAAAACAAACTAAGATTACATTTTCATTATGACCGACGCGGTACCGAATCTATCATCATTTAAACGTGTTAAATATTTTTTCCTTCAATTATGTATTTTGTAATCGAAAGTTTTTTAATCAATAACGTTTAAGATGAAAATAACATTACAGCATCGAAGATACTGAGGAACATGAATCCTAAGGCAGATCCGTGCGACAATTTTTATGAATTTGCTTGTGGAAATTATGCGAATTCAGTTGGGTTAGTGGATTCACATCTCTATTCTCTTCCGTTACACGAAAGTTTACTACAAGTAGATATACGTCTGCAGTCAATCATTGAGGACATTGACGAAACAAAAGTACCCAAATCTTTCGGAAACCTTAAAATTGCTTACAAAAATTGTATGAAAGAGAGTAAGTCGTGTCAATTATCATTCAGCATTAATTGTGTACAAATATATTGAAAATTTGAAAAAATTTACAACTCAATACTCATCACAAAATTCATTAATCACGTAATTTATTTGTATTTGTTTAAATAATATGACGATTGTGTATTTTAAATTTGATTAATCAGAATGGATGGACGACAGCAAATCACAACTTGAAATGCGGAAAAACCATGCTTTACTTGCTAAGACCTGGCGGTCACTGTCCGTATTTAAATGGAACGAGTCATTATTTGATAAGTTTTTTGTTATTCCGTACATATTAAAGTTTCATGAATATTCAAATGTACCAAACGCTCGATACATAGTTTTGACGGTACGTACCAGTTTGGAACAAAAAAAATTACTTTTTGTTTCACATGATCTAATGGTAGATCCGATTTTTTAGCTTATAAAGAAGAAGCAACCGATTGCCTTTAGTTATTTAAAAGAAGGCATGGATAATGAAGTAGTTAAAGATTATTTGATATTTATGAAAGACATTGTTGCTCACTTGGGTGGTGCAAAGTGGCAGGTGTCGCTGGATGTCCCGGCAATTTTGAACATGGAAATACAACTTGCTCAAGTACGTATGAGGATAGAAATGCAGTAAAATCATTGATTAAATTAATTTTTAATGTAACCTGTTATTCAACATTTTTACCTTTCAATAATGTTTTTGGAAATGTTCACTCATTGAAAGATTGTAGCTAACCTGGTACGAATTTATGCAGATTTTATTTCCAGGGATCAAGAATCATGCTAATAAGAAACGCACCAAGTGGACATCGTTTGGAGAACTTGTTAAAACCTATCCGAATTTGCACTTGAACGAACTTTTAATGGAAAACGACAGTTTTATGGTAAAAACGAAAATAGATGTGAAGATTCTTCAGAATTTGGATGAATGGATATCTAAAAAATCGAAAAGAGCTTTAGCTAATTGGTCAGCATGGCAATTGACTGTAGAAGAACTCGATCGATTAGGCCCTTACGTTGCTCGCAGAAAGAATATGCTCCTACGAACTGTTTACGGGTTCGTTAAAAGAGATCCAAAGTGGAGACAATGTATCAAACAAGTTCGATCGCAATTTCCATTCGTAATGGATGTTTTGTATTATGGACAATACTTGACTGAGAGTATCGTGCAAGAGTCGACCGAAATCGTTACCAATGTCAAGCAACAATTCATCGGATTTATAAGAAAGGTTTCAATGTCTTTTCTACTAATTAATTAAATAATATGAAAAGTCAAATCGTCAATGTCTTCAAGGGGATCTCGGTACATTTTTCGAATCCTTATGGTTCTTATCGATTATGAAAATACTTATGGCAACAGTTTTTATTTTCCAGAATTTGATAAATAACTGCAAGAACCGCGCAACGCTATAAACTTCATTTTCCGTTCAAAGAGTGACAACTCAAAAAGAAGTGATTAAAATAAGTTTTTTTTCATTTGTACTTATCACCATTTGTTCTGTTATTTTTGCAGGCTCATTGGTTGAGTTCTAGCACGAAACTAGTCGCTCTCGAAAAAGTCAGGGCGATTAAACATAACCTTGGTATTTACGAAGATTTCATGCTAAATGAAACATCTGACTCGTTTCATACTGGTTTCAAATTATCAGACGGTTTATTAGCAGAAAATAGAGCAAATATAACTAAAATCTTGAATCATCCTAATATCAAAGTATCAAGAAGAGCAAATGAAGAAAATGAGGCTAAATTTGATTTTGTAAAATGGCAAGCTCATTATGTCGGTGGCCCAAATCTTTTGAGTAAGTTTTCAAATGTTTATCCATTTCATTAGTATGTCCAAGTTTTTTTTTATCTCGAAATCACATGCAGAAATGTTTCAATTGGTGTTTTTTTTAAAAATTGTTTTTTATTATTTTTCAAATCCCTGCAGGAGTTGGCGCTGTGTCGTATACCGACAATTTTTACGATGCCCTTCGACCGGAAGCTCTAAATTATGCGGGATTCGGATATTGGGTTGGTCACGAATTGGCGCACAGTCTTGATGATCGAGAAAGACATTTTGACGCTGAGAATCGTCGTCATCAATGGTGGGACAAGGAAAGTGATAAAGTATATCGTGAACGCACCCAGTGCCTCATTCAACAGTATCAACGATATGGATTCGATGAACTTGGACTCCGTGTAAGTATTTATCAAAATGCTTTCATGTACATTAGGGTAATCGATCTTATTTCCACTGGTAAGCCAAGTGTTTATGTTAAGGCGATGGAACAGTCGCTTTCTCGCAATGTGAGTGCGAGAGAAATAGCTGCAATTTTCGAAATTGAATATTTCCGACACGGTTTCACCAATAAAAAAAGCCTCTGTCAGCCGATTTTTGCCATCGTCCTGCGTACGCTGACAGAGCCTTTTTTTGATTAGTCAAACGACATCGAAGAATTTTAATTTCGAAAATTCGAAGTGACTGATACTTGATGCAGTTTTCCATGATGTGTTGCGTACGTGAAGAAAAAAGTAGGAATTTTTTTACTAATTTCTATTTAACCAATGTGCTTAGATAAAAAGTTTTAAAAAATCCGAGACGTTGCTTTTTTAAGGAGTTCTAGACGTCAAAACAAATCTATAAAATAAAATTGTAAGTCTGTAACAGTTTTTGAGGTGGCTCCCCACACGTATATACATTGTTAAATAATTATTTATTTAAAAAATAATACAACTTTTAAATCTTGCCGAATAAAATGCCCATTGGACGGTAAAAGTATTGAAAAATTATTAAAAATAAAGAATATTCATTGTTGATTGGTGATCGAACAGCATTTTGATTTGTTGACTTGTTGTTATATATGTGATATTCAAAGGTCATTATGGCATAATTTTCGTAATTGAAAATCAATTTTCGTCAAATCGTTGGAAACTGTCTAATTAGTTTTGGATTTCCATCGAATCTACAAGCACGAAAATAATGAGTGATAAAAATTGAAAAAGGTGGGAAGATATTATGACCCTCTTTTTTTTTTTTTACTCAGTTGAAAAGTTTCGTAACTCGAAATGAGGATATTGCGGATAACGTAGGTACCAAGGCGGGGTATTTCGCATTTGACCAACTGACAAAGGACAAGGAACCAGACAAACAATTACCTGGACTTGATTATTCACCGAAGCAAATGTTCTGGATCGGTTTAGCGAGCAACTGGTGTGCAAAATACCGACCCCAAACTCAGAGAGTTTTTATTTACGAAGACAATCACTCTATGGAAAAATTTCGAATCAATGTACCCCTATCGAATATACCAGAATTCGCACATGATTTTCAATGTCGTCCTGGTTCGAAAATGAATCCCGTAGAAAAATGTACCCTTTGGTAAGCTGTTGTGAAATTTACTTTGAGACCATTCTCAAAGTAAATTTGAGAATTGTCTCGGTAAATATTGTTATAAATAAACTAAATCAGACTAACGACGGACTGGAAAGATTTTTGGTATTTTCATTTGTTTAATCTTTTGATCGTGTCAAATAAATTGATTTGTAATAAAAAATTTGCTTAATCTTAACTATTTCTTAATTGTTGGTTGAAAAAATGTAAAGAATATTTATAATATTTTGATATAATTATATGGCTTGTTTCGATATATTTGTTTTTATTCATAAAATATGTTGTCCGAATACTATCGATGAAATATTTCTATCGAAGGATTGGATATAACAATAATTAAACTATCTCTTTTGGTGATCCACCGATTTATTTGTTGACGAAAGTCATCAAAAATATTTTGTCATATGAATTATATTCAGTTGACTGCATTTAACGGAAAAATTCGACCGTGGGATGAACTAAATTTCGACATTTTCCACAAAATCAGTTTTTAAGTGAATTTACGATAAAAATTTTAAATAACGAAAAATAAGTAGTCCTGAAGAAAGAAATTAGACCTCAGGTTCGAGCCTCTGAAGGAATTTGTCACGAGCAAGGATTTAGGAAGTAATGATAAACAATAATAAAAAATGAATTAATAATTGATTCATTTTTATGGTTCTATTAGTTTTAAACATTTTTATTGTCAAGTTTAGGAAATTTTGGAGAGGATGAATAAAGTTTATTAATTTGTATACTTTTGGTGGTTTCTTATTGAAACAACGACTTGCTAATGTTCTTTGATATTTCATAAAATATTAATATTGATGTTCATGCGTCCAGAAAACATTAACGGTATGTAAAAATGTAAATGGAAATTTCCCTAAAGTTAGAGTTCTTCTTCTCTGCAACTTTGCTGTTTTTTTTTTTCGCTTTTGAATTTGTATACTCGTCTTTTCAACGAAATTAACTTTTTCTTGTCTGAGACGGCTTCCTCGTGACCGGTATCAGACGGGAAATTGCGGTCAGAAGAGGGATGAATTGGTATACCGGTGTACGGATGTTGCTGAAAAGTGGAACGTAATATGCGATTCGATTGAAATACAAATAAAAATGTGTCAACCATAACAATGGCAAATTTGTTTGTACTTACTCTTTAACTCGAACGATCATTTCTCGGAAGCAAATCATTCTGGTAAATCCTATTGTGGTCCTTTTTAGTGAAGCTTCGTCTAAATTCTTCGTCACACATTCATACAATTTAATGTCGCAGATGCACTGACGTCTTGACCATATGGGGTCTGGATTGGTCAGGTTGTATTTCGTTTCCATCGGTAGGATGATTTTGTTGCAACGGGCTCGTTCGTCGCAGCATTCCACCGGTGTGGGAGGAAAACGGTTATCAAACCGTGATTCTTCGCAGTATCTGATTATCTCTTGAAAAAAAAAGGTTATAGCACCGTTCAATAATGCTTGGACTTTATATACACTTAAATTATATTGGAACTAGGATACATTTCAAAAGAAGTGTCCAGCACCAACTCGAACCACTGCTTCTGCAAATTACAACGGAAGTAGAAAAACAGGAAGCAGTTATTGGGGTAAAATTTACTGGCGGATGGAGGGAGGCGAGTGCGGGGCACGAGTCGGTCGTCCAGAGCGACACGAACCTGAAGAAGCTTTGCCTCCACGGAAAGAGGCAGTTGTTTATGACAATATCACTGCCGCCTTAGCTACCAAATGGCTCTCCTGTCACCAGGAGGGCAAGTCTGGTACGTGGACGGGGCGAAAACACAGAGGGGAAAGGCGCCGGGGTATACGAGAACGAGAGAGCTGATTCATTAGCTAAAAGAGGATCTCTCTGGCAAGCACCGGTGGTGACAAGGCAGGTAGACGTCACCCTGGAACTTGTGAGAAAGGAGGCAAACAGATGGACTGCTGGGAGGTTCGCGGACCTATGGGTAAGGGGAGCGGAGATGAGGCACTCGAGGGAACTGCAGTTTTCAGGCTCTCCGCTGGAGTACCCAGGGAGAAACCTTGATCGAACACAATTGAGACTGATCGTAGAACTGGTAACGGCGCACTGGTTCTACCAATCTGCCAAAGATGCATGAAGGGCGTAGAGGAGACGCTCTATACGCATCAGATATGAAGCCTTCGGGTCTTGGGTTCTCTAATGAATAATAATGTCTCGGGTTCTTAATGAATGTATATTAATTATTAGTTTTCTCATGGTTCGGAACCCACGTAAAAATGTAGGTCCAGGTGGTAATATGGAAAAAAGAGTGGAAAAAAGGACAAAAAGAAAAAGAGGCATAAGAAGCAAACGAGGAACAATAGAAACATGTAAAAACCTGGGAAGGGAATGCATGTTAAACTCCCACCAATATTATTGGAACTATTATTTTAGAAAATCCAGCTACAATTAAAACTTACCGTGTTGAGAGCTGGGTGGACCGAAGCCTTGAGTCGAAACTACCGAAAAGGCGGAAACGAGTAAAGTTAAAGTGAAGATTGTCATTTTGTAGCGCAGAGAACAGAGTGCGCCATCATCCGAACCAAACGGTTATATACTTGGGCCTATAAACGATATCTCTTTTTTTTTTTTTACATTTTTAATTTAATTATCCAACACAAGTGTAAAATAGTTCAAATTTTATTGGATTTACGTCATTTCTTTAGTGCCTTAATTATATTCTACTTTGACATCTAGAGACGCATCAGTGCTCTTCAAACAAGAACAACAAAAGTGTAAAAATCAGCTCGACTGGTATGGTTATTTTGAAATACTTTGTTCGATTTTCTCGTTACCTGTAGTCATAAGAGCTGGGCAATATGTGGAATTTATTGTCGCAATTTATATTCTACGTCTATATACGTGATAAGGAGTTTTGTTACAAATGACAAAATGTAATCAATTGATTGAAATTTAAAATGTAGATTCTTGGAAATGTAAATCTTGAATATGTCTTTTCAACACAAATTTCAGTTGTGGGCATGAAATAATATAAAAAAATGTTGAAATCGTTATGAAAAACTGTCAAAACATTCAAAATATTATGCATGAGTGTCAAAAGGATCGCTAACTGTGAAAAAAAAAACAAAAAAAAAAAAATAACGCCACTATACCATGGTGCCAGATTTATCACATTTTTGTTTCAATGTCAGAACATTGCGAAATTAACATTGAAACATTATCAACAAAAACACTTTACAAGTGTGAGTAAGAATAACAGATTTTGAAATGTAACGCTCAGAATTTATTGCAATAATCGGGTCGTTTTAACACAAAATTTTGGTGTCTAGAAGTTGATGCCCTGCTTGAGAGCTTGAGAATTTCATCTGTGATCCTCTCTTACATAAGCTAGGTTCCAGACATCTTTAATGAGATGACACAAGTGTTCGTCTGGTTGAAATTTCGTTGGATGACTTACGTAATTCGTTTGTACCTCCATCCCATTCTATATCTTTGTTTATTCTTGAATCAGTAGACATGAGAACTGCTATTTATCGGGCAAAATATATGTACAATTTTTTATCGCAAATGTGTTCGATGCCCGCATATTTAGGTCCGCGGAAGCTGCTCGGCACCGAGGATTATGAAATAATGTTACGTTTGAATAACCGGCACTTTTAGGATTCAAATAGCTTCATTGTTTATTTGTTAGGAAAACGTCCTTTGGTATTTATGTCTCGTCTCAGACCGTTAATAACAACTATTGGTTGTCAATAGTCACATCTCTTGATATGAACGTCTAACGACATCGTGGTCGTCTATGAGTTTCTCTATTGGATGTCGTTTCCACTTGTACCTAACGTTATGTCCAGATCATAATTGTAACAATATACAGAACCATTCAAAATACTGATGAGCCAATTCTAATTTCTAGATGTAAATAAAAAATATTGATTTTTACTCAGCAAAAAAAACCTGAAGGGACGAGAGCTCAATAATATAATTCTACTATTTCTTTCATTCTTATAGACTTTCTAATTGTAAACAGAATATCGTTTATAGACTTTGATTTTTTTTTTTTTTGAATATTTTGAATTTTTTGAATATTTTTTGAATATTTTGAATATTTGAATTTTTTGAATATTGAAATGAATGACATTTTGAATATTAATATTTAACTTTGAATATTTTAAGAGCCTTTCGCTCGAACTGCTCATTGTCGATGGAAAACTTATTCTTTATTTCATGATTAATGATTTCGTTCTTAATCGTTCTGCAAATACAAGCTCAAGAATTAACATATGTACATAAAACCCATGTTCTTGTCGGGAAAAATGGTGTTTTGTAATTATTCGCTTGATCAAACTGTGTATAATTATACCATTTTTCAGTTCGTAAAGCAATAGAGGAATACAAAAATGGAAAAATTAGTCGGTAAACGAAATTCTGTTAACTTATTTCATTCTTGAATTATTTTATAATCACATGGATGGGAAAAAAACGATGTGTCTCAAAAATGTGAACTCGTGACAAATACTCTTTTTTTTTGCCACTACGAAAACTCAAAATTTCAGTTTTGACTATCTAGATGTCACATTCCTCCAGATAATATCATAATTGCCTCCTTCTTATTCATATTTTATAGCAAAAAATATATCTAATCTCACGAATTTTTGTAGAGAATTATCTTCGTTGATAAATTATCAAATTATGGATTACGAACAATTTTATTTTAGTTGCAATAACAACGAATTTATTAGGTACGGAACCGGTTATCTCAATATTAAATGAATTAGTATGACAATAATTGAGAACGTACTTGTAAGATAATTCGATATCTTATTTGACTCCGTAAGAAAAAGCTGTAGCGTCGACAACTGACTTCTTTCTCTATTGTTTCTAATAATTGTAAAAAGTTTTATAATTCACGCCAATTTAAAAACAGCAAGTGAAAACTGCAAATATCTAGGTGTCGTAACGTCGTCAATTGCGTCAAACAACGCGAACCATATGTTTCTGTAATTTAAACTGGGCGCCACCTAGCATTTTTTTCCCGCAACTCGCAGAACCGCATACGTGAGTGCGTCGTATCGCGTGATCGCGCTTAAAAAAAAAAACAATAATTGCAGTAAACAAGCCGGTTGATCAAATCGAATCCAAAATATTAAGCGAATTTATCTCTAATTAATGTTAAAAGTCCTTGTAAAGTCGTTTCGATATATTATTTGTTTATAATCCGTTCACGTGGTGTGTTTTATTATGGCTTCGTTGACACGATACACACTTGTTGAAGGGTCGTCGAATAAAAACAAAAGGTTAGACAAACTGTATTCTCTGTTTATTTTAAAGTGTTCGAAACATTGCTTTTCACGGTCAGTTTACATCCGCGCAGTCCTTCATATTTGACCGTTTCTGTTGAAGCTCGTTTTCGTAAATATAAACACGAAATGTGTGAGGTAAAATAACAAATATTTTGTGGTTAGAATATCAAGTGTTTTATTTACAGGCACCAATTTCATGTTTCTGCCCTGCGGCCAGAGTGCATTAACCTCAAAAAAATAAAAAAAAACACTAATAAAAAAATCATTACAAGTTCGATTATTATTCTTTGATTATTTGATTAATTATAATATGTAACGAGTAGAATGCACTTTGATCGGCAAGGCAGGCTTAGGGCACTGGACTAAAAACTATAATACATTATTAATTATAATAATCATTCATCACATTCGAACCTAATTAGCAACATCGTTTCAATGTTAATTAATTACTAAACTACGTGTACACGGTTTTTAATGACGGGCATTCAATTCTCGAAACATTGACTTACAATGGTTTTAAAACGGTTTTTTTTTCACATTTTCAATCAACCAAAGAGTACACATTTTTTGTCATTTATTTCTTCACACTGGGTCGACGAGACCCGGCGAGATCGCAAACAAAAGATCTTTTGAACTGGGTCGAATTGAATTCTTTTTTCAACTCGAAGCCATGTGAATTTTTCTCAAATAATACGATCGTGAACATTCTACTATTTACGGGTCTCTCACACCCAAGAGTGTACTCCGAGGGTTAAAAAATTCCTGGTTCAATGGACTTAAAAATATTTCCAACAGTCTCGATCATTTTTTTGTCAAAAAATAATTATCAGTAACGTCGTCAATACTGTTATTTTTTTTGCTTCTCATGCGTGTAGCAAAAAACAAAGAATCAAGGTCAAATTCCTCGAATCGGTTATGCAGGACAGAGACTTAAAAAAAAGGATAGATTTGGGTTAATCGATCATCGAGCAACCGTTACTTCACTTCCATTATCTGTCCATTAAGGGGCTTTTTTGTCTCTAGTTTTTTTTTCTTTAATGACTGGAACATGCAGTAAGAAACGTTCGATAAAAAATGATCGTTATCAATGAAACAAAAAACGTGCTCGACGGTGAACCAATACTAGACTCCCGATGACGTTCGGCTCGAATAAGAAGAAAAAAAAGTAAACTTCAAACATTTCTCTCGTTCGAGCCCACACGTGAACGTGAGAGGAATTTGACCGACAAAAATCGCGTCGTCTTTTTTTTTTTTCATTCTATTTCGAGACATATTTTATCACGAGGATACTCTGGAGAATTAAGAATGGGCGAACGTGATTCGAAGAGATATCGATTTCCGAACCAGCAAAGAACACACTGTCACATTCCATAGATCGCATATATATTTTTAGCTGCATTGTTTTTATTTCTTAATGCATCTCGTTTCAGTCTGAAGACTCTATAAAAATGTCAACTACTCTTTTTTTTTTGAATCCTTTTCTCCAAGAGAAAAATCGTCAATGGAAAATGAATCGCTGGATAATTCGTTAAGGAGTTACAACTTTGATAATTATAAAAAAAACGATAAAATTGACAATAATCGCGAAAATCTGAGGTTCCTTTTGACCTTCGAGCCATATATTTCTCCTTTCGTGCAATTGACAGAAAACTTTTGACACTCGGGGACTTCTTGACCTTGAAATCGAAAAATTCAAAAGTAAATGTTTCTTTTTTTTTTTTTAATAAACCAACGGAGGAAAAATTTCGAAAAAATTCTGTAAAACTCTTTGAAGTGTATCGAGATTGTAAAAAATTGCCATTTCGGTGTTCAGTCGAGTTTAGTAACAAATGATTTTGCTACAGTGATAAATAACCAACGAACTAACAAAATCATGTCGTGAAATCATGTCCCAAAATAATCGAGTTGACAAAATCGATAATTACTCTATTGAAGAGTGAATTACATTTGATATCAAGAATATTTATGTTTTTTTTTCTATGGATTTTAATTCTCACAGTTTTTCATAAGTCGTAACTCCTCAATGTTTACGTCGACAAAATGTGTGGGTGGAATCCGGTTACCCTGACCTACCACTTCCCACACACGATTTATCAAGGCAGTTTATTGAGTGCGATATAGTTCAAAGTTTTAGCAGAAAATCGATATTTTTTCCCATGGTCGAAAGTAGATGAAAAAAAAAAAAAAAAAAAAAATTTCAAGTAAATATTCTAGAGGAGGAGATCTGGTAAATTTACGATCGTAAACAAAACGCAATTTCTCGATGAAGCATTTTTTTAAATCCTAATTAGTTAATTAGTATTGAAAAAATGCATTTTTTTCTTTTAAAATTAAGTTTTTTTTTTGCTAGGAATTGGCACTATCGCTTTCTTCGAAAAACCAATGAATAAACGATAAATAATTCAATGACGAAAAAAGCGTTTCGAAACTATCCATCGAACTTGCACACAAATATCAGTCGTAAAATCCACACAAACACACGCACAAATACTCGTCGTCGATGAACGGACTCATGATTTAACTCATGTTTCTCGAAGTTTCAGCCGTTCAAAACTGGCTGAACAATTTTGACTTTCGCACGTTTTTTAATTTTTTTTTAAATATCTTGTTTTGTTTGCATTTGCAGACGAATTTTTTTAGATTCTTTTTTTTTTCTAAAGTTTTCACAAATTATTTATCAGGAATAAAAGATTTTGAATCAATTGGTATTTAAAAATATAAACTCAACGCTTTTTTTTGTTGCGTTTTTTTTTTTTTAGTCCAACATTTTACTTCATCAAATTTTCAAGAACGAACGAAAATAATGCGAAAGTCAAAAAAGTTCGGTAATTTTTATACAGCTCGAAATCTCTCATTTTTTCTTTAACTGTAAAACTATATCGACTGGCACGTCGAATATTTAAAAAAAAAAAGAAACAAAAATGAAAATGATTAAGTACGTAAATATTAAGCACTTTTTCAATAAGTAATCGCGTTTTATAATGAAACGGCTGGAATTTTGTATCTGACTAAAATTCATCAAACCGTTGAATGCAATTTCGGAATTGCTAGAAAAAAAAATTAACGAACTATATTTTGTTATCAAGAGCAAACTATAATGAATTGAATTATTTTTTTTAAATGGACAAAACTGCACGAAAAAGTTATAATTGTTGTCGAAATTATTCAACAAATTGACGCAAAATTAATAGTTCGTTTTGTTCATTGTCTTTCGACTCCTTATATTGGAGAGACGATTTTTTAAATCTTTAAAAACATTGGGAAAACGTTGTTGTAACATAGCAAAAAGAAAAATGAATTGAGAAATATTTTTCTGTAAGAATTCGAAAACATAAAAATGAATTTTTTTTGATCGATAATTACTGTAGAATTTTCAAACTTAATTCACGACTCAAAGTTTGTGACGAGTGATGAAAAAAAAAATATATATAAACAACAGTCCATTTAAAAGTTCACTGTAGTTTCCCCTCGATGTATGAAAAAAAAAAAAAAAATTCTCATTATATTGACATTGAGACAATGGAATCACTGAGAATTTAGTGGCAAAGGGTCATACGGAGTTCCGTTGTGTCCGACGTATCGATTGTTGTGTTTGTGAACGAATCCATTTTGTGAATCGGCTTTGTAATAAACGACCCTTCTGATGCCAAAGGGATCGACGTAACCGAACGATCCGATGCTTTTGTCGTCGTGTGGTTTCTTTTCTTCTTCATGATAGTGAGTTTTGAGATAGTATTGAAAACCATCAGCGTTCGTGTGATGTCCGTCGTAAGTTGGAAATTCGTATTCGGGAGTTTTAGCTGCAAAAATAGGCGATTGAAGAACATCGGAACGTTTATTAGCACGAGAGATCGGTAAGTTTCGTTGATTATCAGCATTCGGACGATTTCTCGTTATTTGTGGATTCGAAAGAGCCTGATTTTGTCCACGATTCGCGGTGAAATAATTCGTCGCACCTCTGAAAGGTCGACTTCCGGTTGAATTGTTAGCGATCGGTTGAACCGATTTGTCGTTTTTCGTTGCCGATCTTCTGTCGTGTTTGTAAAGACCGTAAGAAGATTCCGGTGAGATTTGCACGTCGAGAGATTGGCTCGTTCGCAAATCTCCGTTCGATTCGTAAATCGGTGCTTCAATCTCTAGCGATGGTTGCGTCACGTACGCAAACGATTTACGATAAGGCGCCTCGTACGGGGCCTGGAAATCGTATGACGGCTGCAAATAATTTGTTGCTGGTTTTGCGTAACTGTCCTCCAGTAATATCGGCCGAGGATCAATCGTACTCGAGTAATAATTCGTTCGTGGATTAGGTGTCGTCGTTCCGATTCGATATCTTCTCGTTACCGGTGAATAAAGCCTGTATGGCTTAATTGTATTCGATTCTATACTGTTACTTGATACATCCTGGATTCCTGGTCGTCTGTGAATTGAGAAACATTTTAACTTTTTAGTAAAACTCTCGGTTCGAGTGTGTTTCGATTCGGAAATTATTTACCGATTTAAAACCTTCATCCTCCAATATTCTAATTTATTTCATGGGGTCATCCAGATCCCGGAGTGTCAAAATGAAATTTTCAAAATTTGTGCAGCTTCAAAATGAAATTTTTAACTACAAACTCTTACTTTCTGTTTAATTTCGTTTTGGAAACGATTTCGTTTTTTTTCTTTTGACTTTGGCTTTATTTAGAAACACATTTTTTCCTTTATCAATTATTAACCTCTAAAATGAAGAATAAACGTCGAAATATTTTGCGTGGACTTTTTTTAAATTTATTTTTTATTTTTTATTTTGTGTTGAGTATTAGAAGGACATGGAAGGCAACTTTGCATTCCACGCACTGTAGAGGATAAAGTTAAGTTCGCGGACTACTTTTTAGCCTAAAAGACAGCCTAGAAACCTTTTTTTCGAAAATATTTCGGTTACATAAAATAAATATAAAAATACCTGAATGGATTAGGTGGTCTTCTAGGTTTGGCCAAAATTCCAGACTGTGCAGGTACGTTTTTGCTTATGGCAACCGCATCATCGATTGGTCGATCTTTTCCAACGTACACCATTTTTGATCTGCAAAATTGAGTATAAATTACAAGATACATATTCCCATTGAGTTTTTATAGGTTCCTGATCACTTTGGAAGTTTCAAACTTTATTCTGTAGCTTTTTTCGCGTTTTTCAACCTTTCATATGATTTTTTAAACTTTTCTACACCATCCATCGCTTTTCTATCGGATAAAAACTTTTTCTCGCATTGTTTAAGCTTCCGTGTGACATTTAAAGCGTCGAGTGAATTTTGAAAACCCCATAAGATCTGGATTCGAGTTTGTATGAAAGTTTTGTCGTTTGTACATTACTGTTAATCATTTAGAACTATTCGGTAGATCATGAAAATTTATTGAAACGTGATTGATCATATAAATGTCATAATGCAAATGATGTAATTACTTGAGTATCCTGAATCCTTCGCGATCAGCGATGTAATCTTTGATCCGAAGATAACCTAATGGATCGAGCCATCCTTCGGTACCAATGACCGTGCCATCTTCGAGTCTTTTTTCTTTCCGGTACTGTCCATTGAGTGTTTGAAATCGAAAGTATCTTTCAGGGCCTTCATCGGTTTGTATGTGGTATTGGGTGTTCGGTGTGGCACTCCATCCGCTTCTTTCAGCTTCGATCTCTTCTGCCGTGAGACAAAGAACCGAAACCTAAGAAAAAAAAAACAAGACAAATGTGAAGGAATAAAAGAGTGATGACGAGTTACGCGATCCGTTGAGTATTTAGGTCGAAAAGGTCGAATAAAAAAAAAATAACAACGAAAGAAGATGAGAGAGAGAGAGAGAGAGGGAGGGAGAGAAATTGTATCAATTGTATACAAATTGCATAAATTCAAGATGAAACGTAACGTGCTCTTGAATAATAAATTGACGATTAATTCATCGATAAACCAACGATCGTCGTGCCTCATTCTTCGTAACCGTTTAAGGTTTGATCAGGGACGTCGGACTCGAGATTCACCCAATTCCAAAGTTCTCGTTACAAATTCTTGGCGACTGAGGACTCGCGAGGTGCAAATAACTATAAAGTGTATTGCAGAGAGCGAATAAAAAAAAAATTGTAATTATAGGAAAGTGACGTTAGGTGGGCTCGTTCGAGGTGAGGCTCTTCTCATTCTTATTCGACATTCGATGTTTTCCTCTTTTTTTTATTGCTCTTCACAAGCTTTGTTCGCTGCTGTCACACTCTAAGAACATCGATCAATTTGTCACGTGTCAATTGATTGACGATACGATTAAATGATTCATGAATCTGTACAATGTGATCCAATCACTTTTGACTCAGTATTCGAGTTCCAATTTTTTCACATCTGTTCGAACGCCCATTATAATTTATTCATAAATTCATTAATTATCCTCCAAGCTCTCATTCTCAATTTTATTTTTCATTTTATCGTATTAAATATACAATGACCATTGAAAATATTTCAATTTTCTTGTTGAATCAGATCGAGGCACCATAATTGACGAACCAGCATAGAAACTCCCATGTGAACTCGATCGGACGTCATGACAATCGTTTTTTTTCCCTTTGCTATTACTTTTTATCGCGTTCCTTGTATTATATAACGTGGGCAGTACGGCCCTCGAAAATTATGATGTCGACCAACCTTGGGTTGTGATCTCACACGTGTGCATGAGTCTCGGAAGACAAATTGCGTGGTTGATATTAATCGTTCGTCCTTTGCCATGGTCTCAAGTAACTGACGCAATATTCAAATGTCGAACTTGATCTAATGCAACGCGTCACCATTGAATTTGTATCTAATCAAAAGAGAATCTAAGAAGGTAAATGTGCAAAGGCGTCGACCTTAAAGGCCATCCAATTGAGAGATCCTTAAATCGTCAAAATAACACTGAATTAAAAGTCATAGAAATTCAATGTTAAAACTATCATTTCCATGACTTCTGTAACCTAAAACTTTCATCTCTAATGATTTGTTCCTTTTGGAGCTGCACAACGATGATAATCTGATGATTTTATTAAAACGTCACGAGATTCGAATGATTGCAATGGATTACATGGTGGACCCAAGAATTCAAAAGGCGAAAGAGTTGCGCGAGACTTTACGAGGGCAAAGTATTTATCTCGAGAAGAGGGGATGACTTTTATTCCAAAGAGAAAAAAAACGTTACATACAAATTCAACGACACGCAGAAACATACACATAGAAATAAACGCACAAGCGTCGTAACATTATTTCGATGACGAGCGAGACGACGAACGCGATCTTACTCAACAATTTCTTTCTCCGGTGGCAGTATTTTTTCTTCTTTTTCTTCTTCTTCTTCTCTCGTAATTTTCTTTCGTCGTCAGAGTATATCCTCGACGTTGTTTTCGTCATCTTGAGCGAGTCGTTCCTCGACGAATTCGCCGTTGTCGTCGTCGTCGTGGATCGTGAACGCGTGGGATTGGGAAAGTCTCGTGTGGCCGGTCTCTCCGGTCCATATTAAGCGATCCCGTGTCAGAATACCTCGAGATATACTCGCCTATTCACTGGCTAATGTATAGCCACGGGTCTGAAGGTACCGTGGATAACCATCGGGCCAGAAATCGTTGAAAAAAAAAACCAAAAAATCAGGAGGCAAGAATCTGGTGCTAATTGTAACGGTGACTAATCGGAGGTTTTTTTAGGACGTAATTATCAGTCTAAATTCATTTTATTTACCTCCTATTTGAAAAAAATTAAAAACAATAGTTGTAACAGACTGATAGGACATTTGTCACCTATTAATCTTGGATTATCTGGAGAGAAAATGATGAGTTTGACAAGCGCTGAAATACTGATGGTACAGTCTTGTTAATTTAAACTTTAATACGCTCGCTAATGCTTGTCGTAAATCTTGAATCCGTTATGGTCGGATGAACCGATTAAAACAGATTTTATTGTCTTCGTACTACCGATCTTTGAAGCCTAGTTTATCCGTTTGCGTGGGCATTCTTGACTACTCATATCTGTCAGGAGTTAAAATTGCCAGGACCTCTTAGCAACGAAACAGCACGCGTTCACAAAGACTTTTTGTTCCTTCTCTTGTTTGTTTCTTTCTCTGAAGCTTCTTAAAGACTTCTCGTGGCTCCTCTGCCCACTCGTCAGTATGTCTCTTCGATCTCTTTGCAAAACTGTCATAGATCTTTACCGTTATATCGAGTTTACATGCCTCTGTTGCTTCCCACACGATCGTAAAACGATCGTTCAACAATCGACGTCTAGCGATTCTACGGGCTTGAGAGAATGGAGGATATCCTCTTTGAGGTCCATGGCGAAAATCTCTTTGTCTTAGAGTTCAACGAATCGATGATTTATTACGATCAGATTTATATCTTTTAAACTATGTGGAAAAGTGTGGGGTAAAATGGAACACTAGAGCAATAAAAATAAAACATATAAATACCAACAAAAATTCAAATTAAATGATTCATTATAATTATCATTGACTATAAACCAGGATTTATATTTTATATCAAAACTTGTGTCTCAGTTTCCTGATGACATGATCCTGCAAAATTCCACGATCTACAAAAGGCTCGATTGCAATAATTAAAATCTACATTTTTATAGCCAAATTTTTTTTTCAAACTCTCACTCACGTCACCTTACTGGAAAACTCGAAACTTTGCAAGGCATCGAGAAGTTGTTGGGATGAAGAGCAATGCCCTCTGGTCAAATTAATGCGATCGTGTAACGATCTCGAGTATATTTCAGTTTGTTATTTGCTTTGAAGACGACGATCGAACTGATCGAAGATAGAGAGGAAATGTGTGTGGGTGTAGAATTCGTTGGCATATGAAATCTCATAACTTTTTTTTTTTTTTACAACCGATCAAATTTCTCTTAAGTTGGCAGAGAAAGATTTATATAATTGAAAACAGAGACTTAATTGCCATTCCATTTTCATTATCTGAAGAAATAGCAAATGGTGACGTTATGAAATATTAATTAAATCGTGTTTATCGAATTTATGTTTGACACGTTGGATTTAACGCGGGAAATTAGTGAAGGGCATATCCCGGAAACAAGAATGGGAACAACAAACGTCAACGTATTGCTAAACCGTTGGAAAAAATAGTTTCCTACTGGCGTACAAGATCGTGAGAACCCTTTAGGCTTATCTGACTTTTTATTTATTGCAGTCAATGTATATATTTTCATCAAGTACCCTCAGATTAAATGCAACGTCGAGTAATAGCACGATTATATGACGATCTCGATATTACTAGCTGAGAATTCTACAGTGTTGCTCCAGTCTGCTCCAAGATCCATTATATACTTAAGTATCATATCCTGATAATCGTGAGAGGCTTTATAACCAATATAGAAATATATGTTTGTACGTTCGCATTAACATTATTCAGACTTTGCAAAGATATTACAGTTGCTCGAGCATTGCCATTGGCCGTGGGTTCGAAAGTCTCAATACGATTCTAACGAATTATGAAAAAATATATTTGAAAGAAGAGTTTTTAAATGGCTTCGAATTTTTGGAACTCTGATATTTTTCGTCTCAGAAGCAATTCACAAAGTTTCCTGTTCTTTTGTTCTTCGCTAGTTTTTTTTTTTCCACGAGTCTCATTTCTTCACTTTGAATATTCTTTTAATATTTTTCTTCGATATCGTTTTTCAATGAGATTTAAAAAATTAAGTGGTGAACGGTCTAGGTTACGCCCTCTCGTTCGTCCCAACTCGTAGTGTTTACAATGGGAGCTAAAAATTACTGTTTCTGGTCACGCTACGGTTATAGTTTACTACGTTGCACCGTTGAATAGAGTTCTCAAAGCAATTGGTTCTTCAAAAGAGACCGAGTGACGACGACGATAATTATGATGACGACAGTGACGACGACAAGGCAACTTCACTTTCACGGACTGACGGAAGACAATTTCCTCGCTCGGTCAGTGAACGCTCTTTATTGGTCACTAACACAAAATCAATCGGAATAGAGAGTCTCCGTGACTCGAGTAAATCACGAAAAATGGACCGAAATATCCTCGGTCAAGGAACATTAAAATAAACAATCAAAACGAACCCTGAAAGATCGAGAAATCAACTTGAAAGTTTAACAAAACAATTTTCTCCAGTTTTGCCATTTTTTTTTTTTGGTATCTCATAAAACGTTTGTTTTACATTCATTGCTTTTGAACTAAAACCTTTTTTTAATGAGAAATACAAATGATTTTTTGTACTGGTCGTTTTAAAATCGATATAAAAAGACTTTTGACCTCAATTATTCCCATAACTCGACTCTCCAAACTGGATCTTCACATAGTCAATTTACAACGAACAAAAATAACGATAACATCGGTCATCGTACATCATTTCCTTCTCCACATGTTTTTTCAAATTTATGTCCTTCAAGAGAAAAGTTATTGCCCTTTAAAGGTTGGTCGACTTTACGAGAAGAATCCTTTTTCGTTCAGGGCGTTCATCCTCTTTACGAAAAGTAAAAATAAACGAAATTATAAAATTTAAATAAAAGAGCATTATTTTTGAAAAGTTGGCATAAAAAAATTGTCCTTAACTAGGAGGATTCCTATCGTTGCGAAATCCACAATGTGACAGATATTTAGACCCCTCGAAAAAGGAAAGTTGTTCGGAATTGGTGGCAAGATGAGACTCCTTAATAAAAATAAAACCCAAAATCTTTCTCCACCTTTCTTCGAAGTGTGGAGCGTTGCTTTCATAAAATGCTAATTTTTTATTTTTATTTAACTCGCTGTCAAACGACGAAACTCAAACTTTTGAATGAAACCCATTTGTATCATATCGTCTGCGATTTTTTGTAGTGATTTCTTGCCTCTTACATCATTGACTTGTCAAATTTTTTCATTTTAAATCTTATTATTGAAAATATTACGAGTGTGATTATGCAACGAGGATCCCAAGAATACGAGAAGTGTTTTTCAAAGACACTTGTCAGTCTGTTTGAAAATTGTATCAAGGACCATTTGTTAGTGCTTTGTTAAGATAGCATTGGAAGAAAAAAAAATCATTATTCATAGATAACAATATGTAAATAGTGCAATATACAATATATATGTATACATGTTTTTCCAGCTGTAGCTGAAGGTCAAAAATACTAATAGTTATTCATCAGACATCTCGATGATTCTTCGTACGACATAATAAACGATTTTCCGATCGATGAGTCTGCAAACACTGTTTTCTTTCCTCTTTATTCTGCTAGTTTTGTATTCCTCTAGCACTGCTTGCCTTTTATAGATCCGCCCTCACGACCTTGGTAATGAGATCGGAATAAAATATTTTCAATGTAAAATAAACGTTTTTTGTCGTTAAAAAATACATTCAATTGTGATAAATAATAACATTTCGAGACTGAATATCATTCGATGTTTTTGTTTGACTCGTGGATTGGAAAAACGACGTTAATTTATTTATAAATTCTCATTACCCCGCACTAAAGTGCTAGTAGGATAGAAGACAATTTATTTTTCAAAATCCTCGAAATCATTAGCCATAAACTTGCAAAGAAACGCTATCGCAACCTCCATGAATTTTCTCTCGAGAACATTTCCCCCCTCGTCTATAATCCGCGACTGCTTCGCTACTCACGAGAAATAAGTAAAAAATCTTTACCGCTCATTACGTGACCGCCGTCGTTGAGCATAACTGCAGTCCTCACGGGTGAAGGTGAATGCCGAGGTAAAATACCCCACTATTATTTGCACAATTCTCGCTCTTTCGTGAGAACGATTTTTTGTTGTCATCAATGAAATAAGAAAATTAACGATCTTTCAAGCTTTTTCATTGATATACAAAGGGAAATAAAATAAAAAGATTTATTTCCAAAATAGAATTTGTTCGACAAGAAAGTGAGTATCCACCCAATATTTTGCAAGAGTTAATAATGAAAATTGAATAAACATAAGAAATATGATGAGAAATGTGTAATGTAAAGACTATTTTTCGCCGATTTTTCTATAAAATATGATTTTTCAATTGGTGACTACGATATTTCAATAACCAGTTAACGGATTAAGTTAAAATTCCGCACAAATCATCATTAGTCTTCTTTTTCGGAATGGCAACAGAATTGAGACAAAATAAATGTTTAGTTTTACGACTCGGAGAAGGGGTACAAACAGGTACAAAAAATCGATAGTCAAAATCCTGCATGCCGTCATTTTACGAATTTAGAAAACCGATTTGGTTTTTTCCTCCTGATGCATAGAACGTCCGGAACGATGGTCGTCAATCAAAGGTTTTTTTTTTTCGGTGCACAGTTTTATTAAATCATGCAAGCTATGAGATAAAACTTTTTCATTTTTATTCCCATTTATTTTCATGAGTCGTTAAACAAACAATAGACACGTGTACGAATAAAAAACGGGATTCTGGACAATAATACGATATAATGATAGTTATCACAGTTATTTTTTTAATTCATCGGACAGAACGAATGAATATTGTTTTGAATTGAATGAAAATTTGGGTGGAATATCATTAGGAAATGTACGTGCATTGTTATGAGAAAGAATATAAAATTACAGTAATTACGAAGAACGTGAATGATCAAAACCGAATCTGCCTCGTCTAGCGATCAAAGAAAATCTTTCACCGTAATCATTTTATTTCTCTCTATACAAAATCAATTCGTTTCGTCTCGTTTTCTCACGTTAACTACAAATAATTCTTCATCGAGTCACTTGTAATAAGAATAATATAAATAATAATAATCACACGAATGAATTATACCGGTACGTAATCGACCCAATAATCCAACGATAATTATTGCTGGTTGTACAGATCAGTCAGCAATGCGTGTTGGAAGTGGAACGATCGTTTGAGCTAATAATTACGATCGTATAACATAATGAAATAATAATGAGAATAATTTCGGATTTTCTGTCATTAATACAAAAATTGATTCTATCTTATTGTTCAATGAAACTTTGATTGATCGATAAATCACGAAATTGATAAAAGAATTCTTCAATTATTAATAAGTTTTTAATTTCCTTCATTTTTTTTTTTACAAATAATTCAAATGCTAAGGTAATAATCATCTTATGAAAATTATTATTTTACCTTAAGGGAGTCATTGATAAAATTATAAATAGCTGTACGAAAAATTACGTACATACACACCCTCAAGAAAACTTGCTTGCGAATACGACTTAGTGGTGTTGCAAAAATAAATACTGAGTCAGTTGTACGTAATGGCGATTCAAGTTCGTATATATGTTGTGCAAATGTAAATTTATATATACATATATATGTAGGTATGTTTCAACCCACTCTTTTGCGCGATCTAACCGTAATAGGAAGTGCGTGAGCGGCAAGTACGATTCGATTGATAATGGTGGTCGTTGCACACATCGAATTAATCGAATGATGCTATTCTTTTATTACATACAAGAATTATAAGCAGATAAAAGATCGAAGGCTACTAAAGGAAACGAATGAACAATACGATCGTGAAAATCGATGTTATTTCATTAAATACTTTAATGCCAAAGAATAGCTCTTATTTATATTCAATGTTAAGGTCACGTCTCATCGGACAAACTTACTACGAGAAGACTACCTTGACGAAATTAACATAATTAGCCTCAGAAGCTTGAATTTCTGCACAAAATTTTCGAACGTACTCGATCCAGTGCGAAATTCAGTGTTAAGGTTACTATGTGATCCTTCGAGTAGTAATATTTTTGAAACTATATATTAAGTTCGATTTGTGTGTTTTGAAACTTTTTTTTTATTCGATTTAAACATTATTTGATCATCTCGATTGAATACGAATTAAAATGAAGGTTTTGAATTAAAAAAATGCCTTTTCATTGTATTGTTTATTGAAATTAATGAGAATTCATGGAATTTTTATGGCCCAATTATCTATTGAACTAAAATATAATTCATTTGGAACAAAATTTGAATCCAGAGTGGAATGATTCTTGTACTGAGACGACTTGGAATAATTTTCATAGAGCAATAGACTTCAAGTTGTTACGCAAATATGTAGTTTTTTTTTTTTAATCTCCGATCCAGAATCATTAACAATTATAATCTAGTCTCTCGTAAGTTTTATATGCTGTTGAATAACATTGTATACAATCTCAGGAGTTTCCAGGATAAACGAGTGAATCACAAATGCACTTATATGCGAGTAATAATTTTGTGAGTTTGCCTCGATTCCTGAGAATCTCATTCCAACGATAATTACGCATGGATTGTTTTTACAATGCACTCATTGGACAATATTTCTCTGAGATTTTAACGTACTCCGAAACTTCTGGTATTAGAAAATAGTTAAAAATAAATAAAAAAAAAAAGATATTTATTATGAAAAATCGATATGACTTTGAATTCAAAAATTTATGCAAGAAATTTTCACTTTAAAGTCACTCGATTTAGTTGCCACGATAATACATTTTTACTCGCATATTTATTCGTAATAAACTTCGTGCTGTTAAAATACAAAGAAAAAAGGTTTCTTGGTGCCTGAGAAAGTCTCGAGAGCTTTGATATCATCAGAGGAAACTCTCGAGCTGGTTAACCACAGAAATCGTGGTATTAAAAAGAGGGGAAGTGGAGAAACAAACCCTCGAGATGTTGGGAGAGGAAAGAGGAGGGATGCTGAGAGAGATTAAAGCCCTTAAGATGCAGGAAGAGATCGGTTTGTAAAAACGAAAAAAAAAATTAAGTAAAATAGTAATGCAGACATAAAGTATCATATCTCGGACATACGGGGAGAAAAGTTACAACAGGTCAACGCGAGGTTAAGGGTTGTACCGAGAAGTATTATTTTTCTCGTTTTGTGGCGCGATGTCATTCCGGTAAATTCCTTGCACCGCGGAAGGCCCATATTTACTGGCACATACGAGGCACTGAATCACGCCAATGCTTTTCAAACGTACGCGCGATCTGAATTTTAAAATTGCAAAAAAGAAAAAAAAAAGCAGAAGAAGAAGACAAAAAACAAAGAGGCAGAAAAAAGGTAACGTGTCTTTGAGCGAGGTCATCGCACAGTCGAGCAGGTCATCCCGGAAGAAACGTAAATCATGTGGTTGAGGATTTGAGACGATCGCGATCTCTTAAATTCAGGTCAATTAACGGTTTCAGGAAACAACTATTTTGTATGAGGATCTTTCACGAATGAAATAATCTTTTAAATTATACTAAAGGTAACAAAAAATATTTTCTTACTATCGAATAGATTTTAGATTTTTGTAAATTTTTTTGATCAAACAATTTACAGAA
This sequence comes from Campoletis raptor, assembly GCA_948107755.1. Classification (NCBI taxonomy): domain Eukaryota; kingdom Metazoa; phylum Arthropoda; class Insecta; order Hymenoptera; family Ichneumonidae; genus Campoletis; species Campoletis raptor. The sequence continues at coordinate 14,289,926 of OX403628.1, read as the reverse complement.
AAAACAACAACAAACAACAATATATATATGCAGTGACAAAATAAAATGTATGCAAATTCATATGTTAATTAGTTATAACTTATTTATTAATTCGAAAAATCCACAGTTAATAAAACATAAAGTATTGGGAGTAAAAAAATCAATAAAATAAATAGTGAGTGAATGAAGTATCAACAATTTGTTTCCACTAATCATTACGGTGAACGTAACGATTATATCGTCTCTTTGGTTTGCGGAAAGTAAAGAAACCAGCTTCCTCCTGTTATTTCAGATGCCATAAGAGTAAAACGATTGAACGTCGAGAGGAAATGAAGATTACTTTTTACGTAACTATGTCAACGTATTTGATCATAGAAGAAAAAGAGGAAGAGAGAGAAAAAGAATAATGAGGTTCGTGTAACAGATCGCACAAGTTTTACGGTCGTAAGAGTGCGTTGTCCTTACATGGATCACGGGCGGTCTTGATCGGAATAAAACGACGACCCGGGCTCGGGCCTTGCCGATCTCGCGCCGATCCGATCATTAATCGCTAAGACTTTCGCTGCTCTTGCTGTCGAGTCGTTCCCGCGTGTTAACGTGCGGGAGTGAGATCAGCGATTATTATCTTTATATTCTCTCTATATATCAGTTTTTTTTCTTTCTCTTTTTTTTCTCTCTCTCTCTCGCTCTTATTCTCCACAAACATATATGTCTATAGTTTCGATAAAGTGATATTATAGTGCTAGGCAAATGCATAAAATATATAAAGGCTGTAACTAGAGCAAAAGCTATTCACTGTAACGCCTCATAGCCATATAACTAAACAGCTACATTTTCAAAAAATAGAAAAAACAACAACAACTTTCGAAAACATGCTCCAAGATCAATTGGAATTACAAAAATTCAGTAAGAAACGCCTAATTAAAAAAAATTCAAACTTTTACCAAATATCGCATAATTTTTTCAACGATGTATAAGTTCAGTAAAAAAAATTCGACGTTTTTGACGTCTCGAAATTTGTAAAGTTTGTTGATTTGATCGAAAATGAATATTCGTCGATTAATCAAAATTGCATCCGTCCCTGAGCTATTCTTTAATAGAAGGTCATAAAAATTCAATGAATTCCAATAAAAGTTTTGAACACTAGCAAAGGAACAATAGCATCATTTTTTTTGGCAATTCGAGTTCAACAATAAAAGCTATAAATATACGAATACGATCGAATATACGAAGATACGAAATTCTCAAATTTTATTTTTTATCAATGCAGTCCTTTTGAAATAATAATATAAAGAGAATGAACAATACAAAAAAAAAATAATCCAAAAATCGTCAAATACGATAAATTAATGGAATGAATAAGAAGATAAACGAGCACAAAGGGAATAATTAATTAAACAAATTAATGAATTACGAATAAATCACGATACCAATCAACAAATAAGTGAATAATGAAATAAATATCGTCTTGTATACGAATATACATTTATATCTAGATATATATATATATATATATATATGAATAAGTCTTTCTTTCACCCTCGACACGAACGAAGCGAATCGACCAGTTGCCGGTTGTTTTGTACTCTCACATAAAGAGAGCTGAGAGCTGATAAAGTAACTAGACGCGTGGAGATCTTTTGCCGGCTTTAGCTTTTTGGCGTGACTAATTGTTGGCGAAAGACACACTGATTTTTCTGTCGGAACGTGATGTACAAATGTGTATTCACATATAAAAGTATAAATTCACGTTCTACATTAAAATACGTATAAAAATATCACTCTCATTTAATTTCATTTTCACTAGTTAATTTCGAAAAGACATTTTTCGAGGTTATTATGTAAACTCGTCTGCTTGAATATAATTTTCCACTAGAATAAAAAATGCCGTAGAATTTTTTCCAAAAACAAAAGATCGACAAGTCTGACTTAAAAAAATCCGTACCACTGTGGCGCTCAAAACGACGATAATCCTTGCAGTTTTGAACATGTTGAGCGTTTCCTCCTATTCGCACTTTCGCTTATCGTCGAAATGTCAAATTTTTGTTGTTGTTCGCGAACACACTCTTCTTAATGAGATTATTTCCAATCATGAAAAATTTCCGAAAAAAAAAAACGGCTTTATTCGATTTCACTGAATTTCACTTCGTCATCGAACTCGCGTTTCCGGTAAAATGTTCTCGAAACATGTGGGCGAATGATAGAAAAAATGTTATCGAGATCATTAGAATCGCGTGGATCAAGAGTTCCGCCGGTTTATTCGTTTGTTTTCATAGCCTCGGCGGGCGAGAGCTCGTCGAGGATGCAATACCGAGACTGTCAGAGGATCGGACAAAACAAGCGCGAGTTTCCTCGCGGTTCCCTCTGTGCTATCACACTCGACGACGAGGAGGAGAGTCGGGTGGGTCTCCACCTCCGCTGAGTCTGCTGCTTAGTCTCTTGGCTCCTCTCGCTCTTAACAACTCTTCATATATATATATAAATATATATAAGATAGCAGGCTCTTGTTCGAGTAGCCGCCAAGACCGAGAGACTTCAATGCCTTCATCGTCTCTCGGAGAGCGTCACTCGCAAGAAGATGACCGTTCTCTGTACGGAGTGTGCAACTAGTTAAGGGAATCGCATTTGCGGAACGATTGAAGCACAAGAGAAAAAAAATATTGAAAAAAAAAAAGAATAAAAAACGAAGCCATGATACATGTGAAACATGAGTGCACTCAATCTTACATTATTTTCGCTCTCGGTGCGTGTAATCCCTTGAGAATCTCGACCTATTTCACCTCGAACGAAAGACCGCGAGCGAAATATACAAAGAGGAAAATATAAATGAGAGAAATAAAGGCGAGCTATGTGAAGCTTTTACGAGCTTTGTCTATACGGAAAGTAGAAGAGACCCTCGCGTATAAATCTTCGTATATATACAGTGGATAACCGCAGAGGTTATAAAGAGTTTTCAGCAAAAGAGCATATAAGATAGTAGTCTCGGTGAAGCTTTTTTTTTGTCTTTTCAATATTCAGGACACTTTCGGGGTACTATTATGAAACTACGTAAAAAAAATTTCAAAATTATTCATTATCCTGTATTCGAGACGTTGACAATCAAAGATTTAAGTGTTTTAGAAAAATCTACATTTCACGCAATAACTCCGAAACTTTTCTACAGAATTTTTCCTTTTTTTTCTCAATTAAGAAGGAACATATGACGAAGTTTGTCTAAAGAAATGAAGAAGTTTTATCCAAGTTTTGAAAAAGTAACCAAAGTGTTAACTTTTGAACGTGACTGTGGCGAGACTACCACGTTAAACAGAAGTACCACGTAGATCAAATGATGAGCAAGTTTACGTAGAAACCCAGGACTAATCGTGGGTGTGGTTTGAACAAATGATGAGCTGGTAATGCGACAAAGAAGGTGTAGATTTGTCGAAACAATGTAATTTGTCGTGAAGCCACATGTTTCATTTTGACCCAGATTAAAAAAAAAAAATTACAGAGCATCAAACTTAGAAAAAAAGCAAAAAGTATCTCTTTGTTGTTAATTTCGAAGTTTCCAGGTTCGTGATTTTTTTGAAAATAATAATTACGGAGCCGGAAACTTGGAAATTAATAACAAAGAGAAATAATCGACGTAAAAGAAATAATTTTCTTTGGAGAGGGAATCAGAGCTTGTGCGAAAACACCAACGTGAGGTTAAGACCGTTTCTACTGTACTCGCTTTACTTTAAGTACATTTTGTAGTACGAGGATACATTTATCGAAGGTTGGACAGGGAGTATCTCGAGAAATGCAGAAAGTCCAGCAGGAGCATGTGAACATAGTAGAAAACGTGAATACACACATACATGGAATTATAAATAGCAACAAACTTGCACGTGACGCAGTTATTATCGGTTCTTGTTCTTTCCCACCATATTCTCATGGTGCTTTAGCAACGTTTGCAAATATACGTGGCAAAGTGGAGGACAAAGGGCGGTCTCGTTTGGCCGGAAGATTTACAAACGTCTTATATTCACGTGCCATAAAAATATAATGACAATTCTACGAGATACTAACTTTGACCTTATTTTAAATGTAATAGGTAGGTCGAATCTTTATGGCACATTTTGTCGCGACAAAAGTGAGCCAACGATACACAATACTGCGAGACAAATTATTGCGATAGTTCAACTTCTTGCGTTCGTAAAAATATAAGAAGGAAACAAAAAAAAAACAATGACTAAAAGAACAACAAATGTGTGTAAGAATGAGTCGAGTACGTCACGTGCCTCAACCAACCAGTTTTGTTCTCGTATGTGTCACCACATTCGAAGTTCCGAAGCCATTCCGAAGCTTTTTTTTTATTCAACGCGTGTCTCCAGTCAAGTCGACCACGACGTGTGACATTGGAACATCGATAATCTTCTTCTTTTTTTTCGCCTTTTCTAACAATGTCAGCTGTCCATCCGTAATTTCTAATATATACTAATAGCTGCTACTACGACTTCCCAAGGCACGTTCCATGTAATGGCACACACGATTCTTGTAATCCAATCAGGAGTTCTCCAGATAAAAAAAAAAAAAAAAATTTTGTACTTGAAATAAAGTGATTTCAAAACTTATTCAGTAATTTAGACATTTTTTTTTGTATTCTTTTCATTGATTTGTCGACATGAGAATTTCTTGATGAAATTACGATCTATTTTGTTCAATTAAGTTCGCGGAATATAATACGTCCTGTTCATATATTGAAAACAGTTTCTTTACTTTCTATCGCTCTTTTAGACGATCCGCAGAGAGAGAGTGACTTTCAAGGGTTTTGCACAACATTTAAATTATTATTGCTGTCATTATTGTAGTTTAAAATTGTTTAAATTCAATGATATTGATAAAGTACTTGAAATTATTGTACAGTTTTTATTTATTTTTAATGCTCGTTTTTAACTTCAGTCAATCCATTTATTTGAACTGTCATTTCGATGATTTTTGATGATAGTACAGTTATTAATTGTCCTTATAAACGACTTTAATACGATTCTTCATTCTCACATTGATTTTTTTTGAATCCTTAACAATGTTATTGATTAAAGTATTTTATAATCCATGAAATTAGTTTTGATCGTATTCTTTATTGATCGTCGTCAATAATTCTCACGAATAATTTCTTCTATTATCGTGTTTAGTGAAGAATAGAAAAATAATGATAATTGAGAGCTGCTCCGTTGAACATTAATCGTAATTAAATACGCATCATGAACAAAGTATTTCACGCATCCCACTTGGATATTTACGGTAATGAACTTTTATTCGTATTGAGGCCGTTCTCCGTAGCTATGGAATTTCTGTGCATATAAGGACAAATCCTCGTGTCTGTGTATATAGAAATAAATATGTAAAAAAAAATGTGTGTACAAATGTTGAAGATCCAAGTACCGAGATGTTTTTATTCGAGCTATGAATCCTTCCATGTGTCGAGTTTTAAATGCGTCAGAGTTTCAAAAAATCTTATTTAAATCATTCGTAATTAATCGAAGGTGGGGATGAATGTAAAAATGAAATATAATTCAAAAAATAGCGTCACATCATTGTCTACGTGATTCCTGATGCGTTGAATACTCGGTGACTCAGAGTCATTAAATTCTATGGATTCGTGAGTTGTGTTTATAGAAAAATCAAGACGTACACGCATCGTATTTGTTTTTGCAAAAATCGTCATCGAATTCTCGGTTATTTTCAATTCTTTTTTTTTTAATGACATAATGCCCGGTGTTTCAACGTTCGTAATAAACACGAATGAATAACGCATAAACAAGTGAGCAAAAAATTCTTTTCCGGTGTTTGTTCGATCGAAGAAACAAAAACTTCCATTGGATTCACGTTATTTTGCTCGTTTTTCAACGATTATAATAACTGTTGATATAAATTCAAATTTATTTTATTGTAACACGTAAATTGCGTGAATTATTAATAACTTATCATTAAATATGTTCTATTATAAAACGTAAGAAATACAAAAATTATTATTATGTCGAATCACGCGATCTTCGAATAAAAGAACGCAAAAGACCGGAAGTTCTCAATCCATCCCTTTTCCGATTGCACACAAAATCGTGAAAAAGAATGAAAGACTTACTGAGAGAGACAGAAACAACGAGGGAGGTTATAAAATCACAGAGAAAAACCGAAAGTAAAATGGAAAAATTGTGTGAAGCCACCTCGTGAGGAAAAAGTGCTCGAAGATTGTCCCAGCGAGATTATACTCTTGATTTGCAAAGCCCCGCGTGGGAGCGTGCCCGATTCCTCCTCTTGAAGAGCTCTCTTCTATCAAACGACATATCTGTATATATGCACAAAAGTTCTTCTATGCGAACGCGACTGTTTAATTCTTGACGATTTTTCGCGGGACTTTCTACTCCAAAACAGCTTAAAATTTTTTTGGCATAATTTTCGTATTAAAAAATAAAAAAAACCGCTTATATAGTATTTTTCAAATATTAATTTATTGTCGTAATAAATAAATTGACTCAAAACTGTTATCAACTCGAAAATTGCCAATAACAAAAAAATTATATTATTTTTAAATAATCCAAAATTTTCGAACACCTCAGCCCCGTTGATAATGTTAAAAACAATTCAATCATATTTTGCTAAATTGTAAGATTATTTTTCTTTCGCAAAATAGGAGTTTGGCAAATTATAATTAATTGAATGATATTTTGAATAATTTGGGAAACTAAATAAAATTACAAATTTACAGGCTTTCGTGAAACGTCCTCTACACACACGTACTAAAACACACATCTATATATTTCTCGTCGTACAGAACAAGACTTGTTACACATTTTACTGTATACGAATGAATACTAAACTCGCGATAGAGTGAGTACTTTATTCTCTCTGCTCAAACAAAAGGAACGAGACGAGAGCTCACGATTTTTGCCACAAGTACGCCTTGTCTCTCGAGGCAGAACAACTCACGCACATGTGCACAATACAATTGTGTATATAAATACAAATATGTTTGTACAACGTAAATACAATAGCAAAAAAAAAAAAAAAACAATTGCATCATACTATGGATTTTTTGACAATAAAAAATGGTGTGAAATTTTTTATTTACAAACTTTGTTACTGAATTATTTTTTACTCCTTGAAATTTCAATAATTATTAATTAAATTTCCAAACAAACGAACAGTGTCACGTTTGAAGAAGAATTTTTCTTGATTTGCTTTTTATTTTCAAATTTTTCGTAATAATTCATTCTCTATGCCGAAAAATTCAAAACAATTATAAAATCACTTAAAAATAAACCATAAAAATTAACAAATACGAAAAGAATTCGCATTTATTTAGTTTTTTTTTCTAGAACCCGAAGTTGGGGATTATGTTATATGATTGTTTTCTATTTTCTATAATTTGTTTTTCATTTTTGAATTATTATTCTGTTTTTTTTTTTTTTTTTAAAGCCCATACACACGCACGTGCGAATAACGTTATAACACATTTTTATACGCAGTACACCACTATAAATACTTATACATAGGTATGGCATACGTTTTACACCAAATTGCTTTCACTTTTACGATCCAAGAGATGCCTCGAGATCAACAGCAGTGTAACGAGAGAGGCGCCTGTGAAAGGTGTACGGTTGTGTCTGTGTGCTCGCATTTTATGATCTCAGACTCTCATTCTTCTAACGGGAGGGAATTCATTCTCGATTTCTTTGACCCTCCACAAACATTCGATTCATTCCTTCCTTTTGCTTCAACAATTTTGAACATTTCATTATATCGGTTGCAATAGCAAATGGATCGAAGGGTAATCGAATTCAATTTTTTTATTCATCGATTGACGTCTCACTTGGGCCAAGAGAAATTATGTCAAATTTTTTAAATCATTTATCGATGACAATTGATTTTTTGCTTCCAAATTATTGCAGTATTTTTGATTATTCGGATTTCCAAAAAAATATAATGCTTGGATACGTTTTTGACATTTACAGAAGTATTCAATATTTTGTAAACAAATTTACCATAAATATTCTGAAGAAATTAAGTTTTAATTTTCGATTTCGAATGTCCACATCGTCGTCAAATATCGTCAAATATTTGAAAAACATTCCTGTTCTCGGAGTAGGGATTATTTCAAAATATGTCAAATTACATGTTTCAAAATACATTTAAAAAACAAAATAAATACCAATAATTGGAAGCGTTTATTTCAATTGGGAAAGGACGAAAACTAAAGTTACCTTTTTTCTTGTTGTATTTTTTCATCAACAAAAGGGCTAAGGGCATGAATTATATTTGGTTTTATGGTTTGGTTTTTTATGTAGAAATATTGCATTTGTATATGGTGTTTCTTACACAGGAGGCCGCACTATAATGGCAGTATATTTTCGCTCGTATGTCGTGTGCTACTTTCAGAGAGATCTCTCTCTCTCTCCTTCTCTCTTATTCTTTCACTTTGACATACCAGGTGTATATCTGTATCGTTAAAACAGCGTCCCAACTTACAATCCTTTTGGCGCTCTTAAGGGTGTGTCACTTTCCGTTTGTGCAAGGATACACAAGCACGTATTTACGTGTGGGCTTCGTTCGTACATCCACGTGTACGAATGTGTGCGAATTCAACACTCTTTCGAAACCCACACGTATTGCTTGGGTCTTTTAATTGAAAAAAAAAAAAAAAAAAAACTATAATAAATAATGATCAAAAACCAACAATAAGAAGTAAAAATTGAAAATGTTAAGAAAATTTCTGCAATTGTTTAAATTTTCAATCGTATGATTGTTTTGCAAGTTTTTGAAACGTTGCTGAATTTTTCCACTTACCACAAACAAAACTCAAAAGTCTGTATCCAATTTGTGAAAAATCTTTTCTATTATGTTTTTTAATGGGATTTAAAAAAATCATATAAGTTTGTTGAAAAAAAGAGTCCAACAAATTCTTACGTTGATTAATGTTTGAGGTAACGAGGCATAAAATAAATAATGTGAAAATTATGACTCGATAAATTTGTCTAAAATTTTTTCCATTTGCGAAAACAACAATTTCTCAAAACGAGCCTTCGAATCAGAATTTTTTTGCGCCCCATAGGAATGCAAAATTCCTGCGATCCTCTAGAGGATTATAAGCCACGATTTAAGACGAAATTGTTTCTTTATTTTTTGTCTTCTTCTCGTCAACATCCCTCCTCGTTCCACAGGAAAATATTCTCTTTCCCCACAAATGATGTTCCTTTATGCTAATTTTTTTGCTAAGCCGTAAAGCGCCGAGAGAGATCCTTGCCCTAAAACGATGTGTTCACATTTTTGCCTTTATTTTATTCTTCTCGAATAATCTTGATTTCATCACGAGAACCAAATTAAATGAGGGATTTAAACAAATGTCTGTCAAATTTATTATGGGCCCCGGAGGTGATTCTTTCTTATGGTAAAAATTGCAAGAAAAAAAGAGCAATTTATAACAACCTTAAATCTCCTTCTCTTCACTTCAAATGTATAAATGTGTAAATAAATATTTTCAAAAAGTTGCAAAAGCAATCTTTTCGTCATTACAGCACAATTTAAAGTATTTTATTTACAATTGAAGCTGTAAAACGATCGTAATAAAATTAGTCGACAAGCCATGAAATATCACGTTCCACACACCGGATATGCGCACGAACTTGATGATCTTAAATTATCCCCTCGAATTATAGTCTCAGATTAAAAAACAAGAAGGAAACCATAACATTAACGGATGATATAAATCTCCAGATTTATACACGCGAAAGAAAATAACGCATTTGTCAGTCCTTTTCTCGTTGGCATTGCTCGCGTCCGGAGCCGATTAAGTTTACGACCTTGGTTTGTTGCAGCAAACGATCATACGGTCTCCTCTTCATTCTAACACTTCTCCCACTCTCATTATTCGGTTAACAACCGTGCCAATTATTTTACCACTCGCATGACACTCAATTCATTTTTCAATGTCGCTGTATAGCACCCATCATTAAAATACTCGTAGACTGTGTAATTATCTCATCGCAGCTTCCTTCGTTACTCAATATCATTTTTTCAAATTTCCTTTTCAATTAGGTTCGAACGATTTTGTTTTTACAGTGTGTCGAAAAAAAATTTACAACCAATTAAATTTTTTACCATGTAGACATTTTTTCCAGTTAATTAATTACGTTTTACAAATTAAGAAACAAAACTAAAAAATATTCTTCAAATCTTCATTTTTATCACTGTCGCTCAATTACTTCACTTTTTTATGCTCCGTCAAATTGAAATGTTACATTTGTTATATCATTTGTAAACTCACGTAAATTAAGGCAATATTTTTATTCTGTGTCTTTAAAAACGTAAATTCTTCGATAAAGTTACGTCAAATCGTTAATGAATATTTTTCACACTGTTCAAAATAATTATAAACAGCTAATTAATTTATTCTAATTCATATCGAAATTCACTAAATAAGGTGAAATTTTTAAACTTATTTCTGTGAATAAATCTTTCAGAATAGATTTCACTCACCAAAAAAACGAGCCAGTGGTATTCCATGTCAAAATACTGATCTCCAAACTATCTTCAATCTGGTATCATCGATTTGTATTTTATTTATTTATTAATTTTTCAACAATTCACAAAAAAAAAAAAAATTACAAAATAACTTCAAATAAAACGGCTCCACACTTTTGTCACGAGAAACCCACGCACTTGCAAAGTCTTTAAAAATATTAGAAAATCACATTTAAAAAAATGTTTGTAAATACGTAGATTATGAGATTTGACAATTCGACAGTTCGATTGGAAGGCACGATTGAAACTGATCGAGAGATTCTCGGTCAATGAGAGTTGCCTGTCTCGACGTCGTTAATCGTAACCGAACCTTACAGGGATGGCGAAACCAACACACGCCTCGGGAATCGCATAAAATGTGTATGGACCAGACCACTTTAACAATAATAATAATAATAATAATAATGAAATCAACAGCTTCCACGAAAAAAAAAATCACAATAATAGAAAAAACGAACATCACTATAAATTATTATAAATAATATTCCTGACAAATGAACAAAAGTCATAACAATAAAATAGGATAGAGAGATATAAAAAAAAAAAAAAAAATTTACGGGGGCCGATTAATTGGCAGGCCATAGAGCAAGCAAAAAGGGGGCCTTACGTGAACCATTTACGTCGCGGCGTCAACGCCTTCGCAATTTTTTTTTCTATCTCTTTTTATTTCAAAGTCGAATCCAAGGTCCTAAAGTAATATTTATTCAGGGCCTCGATTTGTTGTTGATTCGTTCAATTTTTTTTTCTATTGACACATTTGAATCAATATTCTACTAATCATTTTGATTGATCGTTCTTTATTAGGAGATCAGTGAAAAATTTCCCAGCGAGAATAACAATCATTTAGCGAAATTAAAATTTGAAAAGAAAGGGAACCTCGTAATATTGGACGGAGAAAATTTCACATTTAATTTCGAGTCGATCAACAAACAATTTTGTTTGAATAATTTTTTTAATACTTTTCTTATCTTTTTTTGGACTGCTCTGAAATGATTGAACAATTATTTGATTTCGATCTCCAGAAATTCGCTCAAGTTTTGTTTCCTAATATAAAACCCACGCTTGTTCCCTTTTATGGAGCTGTGTCTATAATGTACAATTTCCCTGTAACATACTCCTTAATAAATGATGCGAGTAAAGAATCCAAGAGAGAAAAAAAAATCCAGAAACTGTAACTGTACACAAAAGTCACTTCCTCATAGTCCAAGAATCTTATTCTGCCATCCGACTGTGCTTCAAACCACCTTCGCAAATTTAAGTTCGTTGACTTCGAACTCTTTTTAAAGTTGTAGTAGGAAGAGACGATAATGAAAAAAGCGTGAATTTTTAGGACTCACATGTAACGTAACGGTGTATTAGACATTTGAAACACTTTTCTTTGTGGTGTTTGCAAATATGTACTTTTCTCGTGTACACGAGCCCATTTTACAAATCTTGAAATTCGCAAATGTTTTTGAAAAAATGTTCAACGTGAATTTCAATTTTTGTCTTTTTCGTAAAACGTTTAAAATCGTGATTTATTTATTTCTCAAATGAGACTTGTTTTGGTGGTTTCGTAAAAATATTTCGACTCGAGTTAATTTCAAATTTTTTCAAAATTTTTAGACCTAAAAAAAAATAATTTCGAACTTACGAATGAAATGTTTCAATTTTTTTTTTTTTTCAAATCTCTTTAGTTATTTCTTTTCGTAATCAGAATACAATTGAGCAATTCCAAAAATGTATTGGCAGTATCGTTCATTTTTGGTGAGAGTTTTTATCTAAAATACGTTGAAGGATAAAAAGATTTTTTTTTATTAAGCGCTATAGCATCGTCGGAAGAGAGCGTTTTCATTTTATTTTTCGAACCTACACCCTTAAATACTAAATTCGAGTGCCTTGTTGTTACCAGTGGTCAAAATCCAATAATTATATATTTGTCGGTGAAAAACGTATGAATATAAAAATGTATATTATTTGGACAGAATATCGTGTGGAAAAAAGCATTGCCCCGAGCGTTTAGTTCTCTGTTAACAAAATTCTCGACCTCTGAGACTGGCGATGATTTGAGTGTTCAATGTAGTCTGCTCGCGGAACAATTGGCGCTTGTTTTTATTGTTATGGTCTCAAATAATAGCCGTCCTTCTCTGCCATAACAATTCTCATCATTTAATAAATGCAGAAAGGGGCATAGGCAATAAACATTCAAAATATACATTTAAATGGTCTTTGGTTCTTAAAACAATTTAACCGAATAATTGATTTTACATTTATTTAAAAAATAACTATTAAATCTTAATCAACGTTATGGTGTTTATTTTTATTTTTTTCTGCGTAATTACTTTGATTTTTTAACGTTGATTTCGATAGTCCGCGAACTTTATTTATCATCGAAGGAATCGTTCGAATCGATCGAAAAATTTGCACTAAATTTCAACCTCTGCAGTGGCACCATCTACACTTTAATACACGCGAGTTTTTTAGACTGAATTTCTAAGTGATCGACGGCCATCAATACATCGACATAAGTGAAGAGAAATCGATCAAAATAATCAGAGAAAAAATATTATTTGAACAATAAATTTTTGCTTGCGTGCAATTAACTTGAATTTCGACACTCAAAAGCTTTGGTAATTCTGAATAATACTTCAGAGGCTTTAGAAAATGTTACAAATGAATGGAGAATCAAGAGACAACCAAAGAACTCGGTATTTGGTGTTAAATTAGTAATTCAATAATTAAAACATAATTTAAAAGTCCCAAAATGGCTCAGTAAAGAAATTTTGTAATTCCACTTCATCAGACCAGCGATTTTTATTGATTTATTATTTTTAAACGACATTCGAAGCGTATAAATATCGTCGGACGATACCCAAGAATGATATTTCGAACTTGGAGTTTTCGGAGTAGATTTTATGTTGTAAAATATTTAATGTTCAAGCTTTTGTACAAAATCCTAAAAATGGAGCATTCGTGCCAGAGAAGTTGCTCTACATTTTTACAAGATGATTCTGGCCCTCGAGACCTACGAATTTTGAACTTTCATTCCATAGTCTTAATGCGAGTGCGTCGTTTCTTGATTTGCGCGATGGAGTGACGACGGCACATTCCCTTGAGAAAAAATCGATCGTGACAGCAAAAAAAAAAACGAATTCAAATTTTGTAACAAATGATCATCGAGATAAGAGTGACAGAAATGTGTAAAATCTTTTGATAAACGATGATCGAAAACGAATTGAAAATTGATGAAAAAAAAAAAAAACTGAAAAACTGAAAAGCTTGGAAATAATATTTCACTGACTTGTAAAATAATCCAGTTTGCTTTGAAGCTTCTTCGTCAATGGCGCAATGTAGTATCGTCTGAGCTCCAAGCTCAGCAGTCTTCAGAAATGGTTGAGCAAATTTACAAAACAAGCATTTGAAAGTACGAAAAAAATTGGTATCCCAATGACGAGCTATGCTCGTGTTAACCACGCCTGGATTAACGCAGTACACAGATATTCCCTCGATGTGTGCTTCTGAATTCAACGCAATTGCAATTTTTACTTATCTTTCGAAATTTCACTGAATTATTAAATTTTTTTCAATGGCAAAAGAAAAGAACTGGAAAAAATTACCTTCTAGACGTTTGGCCAATTCTCTCGTGAATAAAACACTGCAAAGTTTGCTTTGACAGTAGGCTTTCGTGGGTGTAAATGATTTCTCAAAATTCATATCATCAAAGTGTACGTTTCCATCTAAATAAAAACAAGTAATTCGATATTTTTTTCAACGTCGTTATTTAGCGAATTTTCTCACGTCGTTTCGTCGTTATTAGAGAAATGTATTTTTTTTTTAAATTACTGTAATGAGCGTATGATGAAATATTGATGATTTTAACCCCAGGCGTTGAGCTCTTGAGCTTCGGCATCAAAAGCAACGTAAGGAGAAAATGGCCGAGATAATTGATCTGTAATTGCCATTCGAAGCCATCCTCAGTTTTTTCAAAAAAACGCGTTACCACACCCGCGTTGTTTATTAAAATGTTGATATTTGCTTCTTTATCAATTAAATTCTTTGCACAGTTACGAATGCTTGCGAAACTTGAAAGATCGAGCTCGTAGACTTCGAGCTCTCCAGAGGCTCCTTGGAACTGTTTTCTTTCAGGTCTGTAATTGAAAATAATGCAGAAATGTCAAACAGAATTCAAATTTTTATACGATTATAAAGTTCTGGAGATGTCTTTTAATTCTCGTTCAAAAAATTTTAGTTCAATGAGTTACTGGGATCGTACCTCGAAGGTGACGAAGCTTTTATATCCTCAACTGCTGAATTAGCTTTTTCGATGTTTCTGCAAGCTAGAATCACTCTGGCACCTGAAAAAAATTGATTGTAATTTGGGGAACCAGGACTTTTGAGATTAAAATTATCGATCGATCAGCTACTGGCGTTTTTCGAATCTTGCAGTCTTGTTGGTTCTTTTCAAACATCAAGGATTTTGGATCTTTTCCTTTTTCCTTTTGGATCCTTTTGGATCCTTTTTCCATGCGAAAGAAATTATATTCGTATTGTTATCCTGTACTTACCGCGTCTGTAAAGATCTCTAGCAGTTTCTTTGCCGATTCCTGTATTGGCGCCAGTGATAACGACTGTTTTACCAACAAGGCGAGCCTCGCTTTGGCACGTAGTACTGAACGAGAACATTTTTGTTTCCTTTACCTTTTATCAGTATAAAATCAAATGAAATATCATTGAAAGTTATTCAATACAAACCGTGAGCTTTGAAACCGAAAAATTCGTTTGAGTGAATGTGATTAACTGTTGAATTTTTGTAATTAATACGAAGCAAAATGGCATCAGGAGATTATGAGAAAGGGTCTAGACGTAAAAATCGTAAATAGAAATTCCTGAACAATTTGATATTTCTTAACCGGATTTTGCTTCTTTGGTGCACGCAATTATTGAATTTTTTTTCATAAGATCTGAATCAATCAATTTTTCCAAAAGATTTCCGATTGTCGGTGGGTTCCTCAATAATCTCTATTTTCTTTTAAAAATCATTTCAGAATTCTAGACAACGATACGACTTTATAAAAAAAATTCAGAAACCTCAGCACTGGTATTTCGAATGGTCTGGAGAAAGTAAAATATCGATTGGCAAGGACGATCACTATTTCGTTTGCATATTTTTCAGGCGAATGTTATTCCTTGAAATTCTTTCGAATATCACTTTGAAGCGTGAATTTATTATTTTTATATTTACAGTATAGTAACTTATCGAAATGATTCCAAAATAATCATTCAATTTTTTATTTAATTACACAGAGAAATAAGGAAAAGAAAAAAATATCACTTACACTGAACACTTGATTTATATTTCTTCATCAAGTTTTGATAGAAAAATTACACGTGCTATGTCGATGGTGTTTCTTTACGGAGTGAAGAGAGTTACAGGATTACCATGGACTTTAAAACTTGCCTTTCGTAATGCCTGTTTTTATTTTTATTTTTATTTTAGAGAAGAAAAAGTAGTGATCGTTGTTCTTCGATTTATCGACGGTTGGTAAAAACACAATTGAAGAAAGGGAGTTTAATTTTCAACGAATCAGTACATCGTGAAGTTGAATTATAAAATTAATTGAGCATTTTAATCAATTGGATAAATAAAAATCGCATGAATGAAACAAAACAAATGTTTTTTTTATCCGGTCGTACATTTTTATAAAAATACCTTAAGGTGATCTGTCAGTCGTTCGGTCGGTCGGGAGGCTTGATTTTTCGAGGAAAATAAGAGTTACACGTTGTAGTCTTCTCGTCAGAGAACAATGTGTCACTTTTATTTTTCTCGAAATATCAAGGATGTCCGAGAAAAGTGTGTACCTACTTCGCAGTCGTCTCTCTCGCACTCAAGCAACTGATAGATCACCTCAAGGAGTACAGTAAAACAAAAAACCAACGTGACGACTATTGGGTATTATTTTGCTTTAGAATTTAAAGAGGATTTATACTGGACGGTTCCGTATCGAGATTTTAGTCAATTATTTTGATCTCAGTATTTTCTTGTTCTCTTTAAAATTCTTCAAATTAAGCATTAGTTCCAGAGGAGGGGGTTGAAATATCTGCGAGATTTTCGTGACCTTCGAGACCCACGAACTTCACACTTTCGTTCCATAGACGTAGAGCACGTTCGTCGTTTCTTGCTTTGCCTGATGGAGTCGTGACAGCACATTCCCTTGAGGAGAAAATCAATAATTAATTTGTTAATGGTATTTTCTGTGTAAATAGTAATTAAATAATTAAAAAAAAAAACTACAAAAAAAAGGTGTGACAACGGAAGTCATTTTATGGCTCGAAGAGTTAAGAGCGGGAGAAATCATTTGCGCTGAATTGAGGATGAAAGCAAGAAAAAAGTTTACAGACTATAGGTTCATGAGGGTATTCGACATAAAAACATAAATAACAATTTTTTCAATGCGAATTCAGAGATAATGATAAAACCACTGACTTGTAAAACAATCCAGTCTGCTGAGCAGCCTCTTCGTCGAGAGCACAATAAAGTGTTGTTTGAGCTCCTAGTTCCGGAGACTTCGAGAAGGGTCTGACAAATGTGTTGAACATAAATCCTACACCAGGAAAAAGAGCCGTAGTCAAATGACGTCCTAATTCTGTAGCGATAACTCCAGGGTGTAACGAATACACAGATATCCCTTCGATCTTGGCTTCTGAGTAATGAATTCTTCATGATAACTCGACGATCATTTTGAATGGAGAAAAAAAATTCATAATTTTGTTTATTTACCTTTCAAACGCCTGGCCAGTTCCCTGGTGAACAATATGTTGGCAAGTTTGCTCTGAGCATAGGCTTTTATGGGACCGTAAGATCGCTCCAAATTGATGTCATTGAAATGGATGGTTCCAACTAAAAAAAAAAAAAACCATCATAATCGTCTTTTATTATTGTTGAATCATAACTAATATAATTATTTGAAGTATAAGTCTCGATTTTATTTACAATAATGAGCATCCGATGAGACATTAATAATTTTGACACCGGGTGCAGAACTCCTGAGCTTTGGTAACAGAAGTAACGTCAAAAGAAAATGACCGAGATGATTAGTTTGGAATTGCAATTCAAAACCATCCTCGGTTTTCTCATACGGACACATCATAACACCCGCGTTGTTTATCAAAATATGAATATTTGCTTCCGTCTCTATAAGATGTTTCGCACATTCACGAACGCTCGTGAAACTCGCAAGATTTAATTGGCAAGTTACAACTTCTCCTGGATCACCTTTGAACTGTTCTCTCTCGGGTCTGTAATAATAGTTATTTGTAAAAACGTAAGAAAAAATCGTACTTCAAGAAAGTAAAAACGTAAAAAAACAATAGAATCACGGGTATTTTTTTGTAGAAATTTTGTTTTGATTCATAGAACAAGTGAAATTATTTTTTTACTTAGATGGTGGAACATTCTTCACTTCCTCAGCTGCTGCATTTGCTTTTTCCATATTTCTGCAAGCCATGATGACTCTAGCACCTAAAACAAAAGATGAAAATTATAATCACTGCTTACGCAACACTGATTACTCAGCTGGCTACTCCTGCCATTTTTATAGCTTATCAATAGAACTTCAATGTACAGTCTATTTAATAAAATAGAGATTAATGAAATTTTGTCATAAAATTCCATCCATCGAGTCAATGTTTTAATATTATCAATTAAAACAAATTTGGATAATTATTTAGAATTGAAATTTTTCCGAAAAATCATGATAAAATTTCGTATTTCACATGGTCACCACGAATGATATTCCATCGAGGTATGCTGACATTTTTTTTATAGAACTTATTTTTTTTTTAGCAAAAAATAAATACTTTTATTCTAACATTTATTGACATACACACGGACGCTCACACACACAACAGCGCGTTGTTATGTTCGAAACAGTAAGACTTTTCAAAATATAACAATATTATGAATCTATGTTCCAAACAAACTCACAGCGTTATACTGTGTATTTTTTGTGTATGTTATGTATTATTATTATTATTATAAAATCATAAAAGTAGTTAATTCGTTCAGTTTTCAAAGTTCCTTGTGCCGGGTGCGAAATATCGTGAGTGAATGCGATTGGCATATTTCAAAGTTGCACTTTTAAATATTTAACTAAAATTAATTACCTCTTCTGTAAAGATCCCTTGCAGTTTCTTTGCCAATTCCTGTATTTGCTCCAGTAATAACGACAGTTTTACCACCAAGTCGTAAAGTGGAATTGCACGTGGAACTGAAGAGCTTCATTTTACTTTTGATTTTTGGTACAATAATTTGAAACGTATTTTAAATTGAAATAGTGTGTTTTATGTCGTGAATATTTTTGATGAAACGTTGGCAAAACAGATGAACTCAGAATTCAAGAGCATTATAAATTCTAGACTGACTGAAGCGAAACCCGTTACTGCACTGTGCTCGCGAGCCTCAGCAGCCAGAAGTCGAAGAACAGTTATAAAAGAGCGATAGAGTGGGAGTTGATACGATACGAGTGTGAGCGAGAGAGATATATTTCGTACCGACTTAACTATGGAATTTACTGAACTAAAGATTGTAGAATGAAACAAGAAATTTTGTTTTACTACGAAGGAACTTGAGACTTTCACAAATTTGCTATATATATTGCAAAAGTTTCAAAATTCCGAAGATAAATTCCATTGGAATTGAAAAATTAACACATTCGGAGAAAAAAAAAAACTTCGGCAGTTTATTGGAGAAGCAATTTATTGATAGGTTTTTAATTAACACCTAAATTTCTCGAAAAAATTCAAAATTTCACACTCGTTCTATTTTATTTTTAACCTACATGTTTACCAGTTTCTTTAATTCGTAATTATTTATAAATATCATAAAAATTACACGTATTGCGAAATAACTGGAGTAATTAAAGAGACTCGATCAGGTTATTAATTAAATATGAATTTATTAATATCAATCTCATTTCTCACTTACCTTGTTTCTATGAATAACATAGACAAAAAAAACTGTCAATGTTTGTGTATTGTAACTGTGTATCAAATTGATGCAAAATAAAAAATAAAAATAAAAATCAACATAGCATTGAATATACTATGTTTTATTTACAACGTGATGGCAAGAAAATGCTGAAGCTTGTAAATAATCGACGAAACATAGAAAGGTCGAGTTCTTTGCTGCCCTGCTCCATTAAACATTTCGAAGATTTTAATCTCTCTCTCTCTTCCTCTGTTTCGTTCTCAGCTCAACCATCAATCTATTTTTTTTATCTTTCTTTGTTTCTCCTTCATCTGTGAGATGTTTTCGTTTCTTAGTCTTGACTTCTCATCTTTTAGCTGCTTCTGCTTTTTCTCTTATTCCTCCATCTCTTCTTGCACCTCTTCCTTTCGAGCCATTTCCAGGCTTTATTCGGCGTTGAAATTTCAGTAGATTTTGTGAAGACCTAGTGACAAGAGTTCTCGCAATGTATCCTCCTTCGTATTTCAAAACTTTTCGTCAAACAACCTTGAGATTGTGCCATTCGAAGGCTTCCAATTCAGCACGTCCCTTTAAGGATATTCCTGGTCCTAAATCGCTACCGATCTTTGGAACTTTGTACAAATATCTTCCTTTCATTGGCAAGTATTTTTCATTTTATTGGAACTTGTGATACGTTTATAAAAAAAAAAGAAAATAATTATTTCCTGCGATAAAAATGCAATGAAAGCTTCATTAAAATCTATCTTTCGATCGATAAGGAGAACGATTTTTTTCTTTTTTAATTTCAATAAAAAATGCAGTCCAACCATAATTGGTAGTTGCAATGAAAAAAAAAAAACACAATGTTGCATTTTTCTTTTTATTTTCATTCGTAATGACACATCACACATGACACATCATTTTGTTAGATGTAAAAAAATAATTGGTAATTTCAAAATTTAGGGGAATACAGTTTCGATCGATTGCACGTAACAGGAATGAAAAAACTCAAAAAATATGGTCCCGTGGTCAGAGAAGAATTTGTACCTGGGGAATTTACTGTTTGGGTATTCAAGCCCGAAGACATTGCTGAGGTTTTTAGATCAGAGGTGGGTTCGCATCCTGAGAGACGAAGTCATTTGGCTCTTTTTAAGTACAGAAATGACAGGAGCCACATTTATAACACTGGAGGACTTTTGCCAACGTAATTATGAGAAAATTTCTAACAATTATGCAATTCCCTTATGTTCTCTTAGACGTTTTCGTTCATTATTAATTATTTATTGTTAAATATGATTGTTTTTTTTTTTTTTTTTTTTTTTTTAGAAATGGAGCAGAATGGTGGAGAATTCGAAAAGAATTTCAAAAAGAACTAAGCAAACCTCATTCTATTGTAAATTACATCGAGAGTACCGACGAAGTAGTCAGTGAATTCGTCGAACTCTGTGGTCGCGAAAAACACGAAGATCTTTTGCCACTGCTCTCGCGACTTTTTCTCGAACGTAAGTATTATCGCAAAACAAAAAAGGTCTTTGTTTGGTATTTTGATTTAAAAAAATCGAAATTTTATTTGCAGTCACTTGTCTCGTGGCATTCGACGTGAAATTCAATAGTTTTTCGAAAGAAGAAATGATCGATGGTTCAAGAAGTTCGAGATTGATCGAAGCTGCACTTACCAGCAACACTGCTACAATCAAATTGGATAATGGTCCAAGACTATGGCGTTATTTTAACACTCCGCTTTACAAAAAGATGTGCAAGAGCCAAGAATATATGGAAAAGTAAATAAAAACGTATTATTTATTGTATTATTCGCTGTAAAACATCGAAAGGTTATAATTTGATTTTTTCAAACCTTCAAGAAACAATTTAGTCGAAAGACATTTCGATTGACATTTTTTTAAGGTTTTTATTCTTCATATTATTAAATTCATTACTAAATAGCGTTTTTTTCTATCATTAAATAACCAGAGTTGCTGTTGAAATGGTATCACAAAAGCTCAAAAGACTAGAAAACTGTCAAAATGATGAAAAGGAATCTTTGCTGGAAACTTATCTGCAAAATCCAAATTTGGATGTGAAAGACGTAGTAGGAATGGCGTGCGACATGTTGCTCGCTGGAATCGACACGGTAAATCGATATTTTTTCATAAAAACTAAACAAACTTCATTAATTAGATAAAAAATGAATAATTATGTCAAAAGTTCTATTGAAAAATAAATAAACTCATGAAAAACAAAAATTGAAAAATAAACGACAAAGTTTAGACCTCGTACAGCACGTCCTTCGCATTGTATCATTTGGGCTGCAATCTTGAGGCTCAGGAAAAATTGTACAAAGAAGCTGTCACGTTATTACCAAATCCTGAGGATTCTTTAACTTCGACATCTTTACGAAACGCTAGCTATACGAAGGCAGCGATCAAAGAGACTTTTAGATTGAATCCTATTTCCGTGGGTGTTGGACGTCTCTTGACAAATGATGTTGTTCTCAGTGGTTATCACGTTCCTAAAGGGGTGAGTTCATTTTTTCTCGAATCATTATTTTCCGCTTCAAGTTATTTCATTAATTAATAATAATCCTCAGTGTATTGGATTTTTTCCTGAAACTGAAGCAAAAATTAGTTTTCAAATTTGTTGAAATTCTTAACGTCGCCAAGAAATCGTTGAACGAACGATTGTCGTTAAACAAAAATCGTCTGCAAAGAAAGCGAATTTCGTTTGGAGTAAAAACCTTCGATCATAACGATCAAAGAATGATTTTTTTCGTTATTTTTTCCTCTCAATCAAAAGGTCATTTTTCAAGGTTTTTTGTAAGAAAATTAACGATATAATTTGTCGTGAAAAATAATATTATGTTAAGAATTTGGAAAAATGTTATTATATTTTGTTCTCTTTCATTTTTAATTATTATTGCAGAATGTTGTTGTTACACAAAATCAAATCACTTGCCGCTTGCCAGAGTATTTTTCTGAGCCCGATTCTTACGTGCCGGAAAGATGGACGCGTGACAACGAAAATTTGAGCATGAAAAATCCGTCAAATCCATATCTCGTGTTGCCTTTTGGACACGGTACTAGATCCTGCATTGCAAGACGATTGGCCGAGCAGAATATGCAAATAATATTGTTGAAGGTGAGTTTTATTTTGGTGTCAAGTGTATTGAGAATATAAATTTCTTGAGTTCAGAAAATGATTTATTTTTTCTGTACTTTCAATTGTAAATCGATCCTGACGAAATCTCTGAATCGTAAAGAAATTTGCAAGTCATCTTGAGAACGTTTTACACGGAATAATCGTGAAAGATTTCTTTCAGTTTATCCTTAAAGTAAAAACTTTCCAACAAAAAAATAACCGTCTCCGAAAAAAATCCCAAAAGAAGAAAAAAACTCGAAGAGCAAGTTGCGAAATACTTGTTGAAAAAAAATGTAACTTTGTGCCAAAAGAATTAAATAGAATTTCAATATTTCATCGTCATTTTTTACGCCCAAGATTTTCAGTTTTCATCATTTTCAATGTTTTTTTTTTCAGGGCTTTTTTAAAATCGTTTATTTTGTTTCGTTTGGAGTTTTGTTAAAAAATGTTACACTTTCAGTTGTTTTTTGTTAAAAAATTTGGTTATAAAAATATTAGTTTTGCTATGTTTATTGAGAGAAAAAAAAATGGATTTTTCAATATATTGATTTTTTGCAGTTGTGTCGACGGTACAAGTTTATTTGGGAAGGAGGAAAACTCGATTTGCGTTCCTTACTGATAAACAAGCCAGACGGACCGATAAATCTTCGATTTTACGAAAGATGATACGAATTAAATGAAGAAAAAAGTCCTTAAAGAGTGAGTCGCTGTAAAAAAATGTATTTTATTCAATAATCAGCGAAGTGTGCCTCAGAGACGAGGAGGACAAAAGCGCAAAAAAAAAAAGAGTCTAATTAACAGTTCGACAAAGTCTGTGAACTTAGTTCGTTTTTTTTCTCTCTCGCATTGAAATGGAGAGACGATTAATTGTAAGTCATATATTTTGGAGTTGCCGAGAATTTCGCGTAAGATTTGATGACCTTGTTTACAGCCTCGAGGAAATCTTTTTCCGTTGCTACTTTGCGTCTTGCTCTTATGGCGAACATTCCAGCTTCGGTACAAACCGAACGAATTTCAGCTCCTGTACTGTTTGGACAGAGACGAGCTAACAACTCGAATCTAATGTCACGCTCGACGCTCATTGGACGAGCATGGATTTTAAATATGTGCGTTCGTCCTTCTAAATCCGGTAAACCGAACTCAACTTTACGATCGAGACGACCTGGTCGCATCAACGCCGGGTCCAGAGTATCTGGTCTGTTTGTCGCCATTAATACTTTGATGTTTCCTCGAGGATCGAATCTACAAAAAAATCACTGTATTTAGTTTCTTAAAATTCATAAAGTAAATGAGATTTAGAAAAGAAAAAATTTGACAGATTTGACGCAACATTTAATTATTTGAAACACATCCGAACGTATGTTGTCCCAGTCCCCAAATAAACTTACGACTACATGAGGCCAGAACTGGCCAAACGCTTTCAAACCGTCACCAAGGTCAAAATAATGAATATTAAAGCTTGAACAAATTTTTGTGCCATTTTCAGAACGAAAGACAAGTTTCTTTATCGAAAAGATCCCATAATATAGACATGATATGATATCGTTATGATTAAAGTCGTTATTTCTGTAACTTTAAATGATATTTAGAACTTTTGAACAAATTTTTGATAATTCGACACTTAAGTAGAGTCAAATCACCGACCTATGAATTAATGTGAACAAAATTACTTCTTTTTTTTTAAACGTCTGAGTCTGCAGGTATTAATGAATTTATTATGGACGATGAAGAATATTCTAAGCTGCAGAATGTTCATTTTGAAAAGAAAAAATTGAAGTAGAAAAGTGTTGAATATAATTATTGGAGTGACAATAAAATTACCCGTCCAATTGATTGATAAGCTCCAACATCGTACGCTGTACTTCATTATCTCCACCTGCACCATCATCGAATCTCGCTCCTCCAATGGCGTCAATCTCGTCAAAGAAAATCAAACACGCTTTTTTACTGCGAGCCATTTCGAATAATTCTCTCACCATTCTCGCGCCCTAAAATTCCACGTAGAAAATGAAAAACCAATTGATTGCAATGAGCTCAAGTTGAAGAGTTTATTTTAAAATAAAATAATACTCGCCTCTCCGACATATTTCTGCACCAATTCTGAACCAATGACGCGGATGAAACAAGCGTCAGTTCTGTTTGCAACTGCACGCGCGCATAAAGTTTTACCGGTTCCGGGAGGTCCAAAAAGCAACACACCTTTCGGTGGCTCGATTCCAAGATTCACGAACTTTTCAGGCTGTTACGAAAAATCATTTATAGAAAAACTCGATGAAGAAATAAAAATAGTGGAATACAAAGAATTTTTTAATAATTATTCGTATTTTTATGATCAAGAAAGTTTAGTTCTCATATTTCTCTTTCACATTTTAATCGTATTTCCGTTTATTTCATAATTTAGACTCACATGTAAAAGAGGAGTTTCAACGACTTCTCTAAGTTTTTCAATCTGCTCTTTGCATCCTCCGACATCGCTGTAGGTAACATCAGGTTTTTCTTCAACTTGCATCATCGTAACGGTTGAATCAATTTTGGGGGGAAGAGGAATGTGAATCTGATACTTGTTGCGATCGACGCCAACTCTCATGCCTTCTTCGATATCGGTGGGAGCAACAGAGTCCGCAAGATCCACAACAAACTTTGCGAATTGCTTGACGTTTATAATGTACTTTGCGTCGTCCGAATCGGCGTTTATTATTTTTGTGCATCTTGCTACTTGCAGAGGTTGCTCGTTCTGAAGCGTTTGCTTATCTGCCGCAAGATCCCAAAGCGCAGGTGGAGCTAATCCTGTGTCAGATTCTTTGATGCCCGTCAATTCGTTTACTCGCTTTATAAACGTTTGTATATCTTCCTCTATGGCTTTTATCGTTTTAGTATATTGTCCTTGGCCCTAATCAATTGAAATACATTTTTATTTCATTTCTAAAACAATCATGGAAATTGTGTTCAAAAATTTGGGAAACAAGATTTTTTTTTTTTTAAAGGCTTTTATCAGGAAATATAAGCAGAAGTCCAATTTACTTTCAGTTGATTTATTAAAGACGCTCTCTATTTTCTGTAACTTGTTACATTAAAACGAAAAAAAATTGATCTGACAAATGAAAATTGTTTTTATGCAAAAAGATATTCAATGTCAAATTGCTGCTTGTTTTTGTTAATGATATTAACAGAGTTGTGTAGTGAAATCTGCAATTTGCAACAAAGAAAATTTTGCCAGTTGAATATCTTTATTTTTTTTGGATTTCACACTCTGGGCCAGAAATGCAGTTCTGCAGTAAGACTCTTGCAAATGTTTGTCAGTTTTCAAACAATAGAATCACTCTTGCAAAGCAAATTGTCATAGTTGGATAAATTCCTGACGTTTTGAATAAATTTTTTTTCCAAGGATTTGGAGTTTGAAAGTTTTATATGGCATTTGTAATAAATTTGAATGAGTTCAGTGACAAACTGAATTAAAAAACTCAAATAATCGTGAGATATACAAAAGTGAGGTTATAAATAACAAAAACGTATTAGTTTGCAAATTTGTAATCTTGACTCACGTAAGTCTTCAGTAAAGCGATGTCACCTTCATCAAGAGCTGAAAAATGATGAGAATAAAGTAATGCAATGAATAAAATTTTGACAAGAAAGTGTAATGTCAACTTTGATGACAAAGCATCGATTGCAGGACTCACATTTAATTTCCTTTTCTTCCTGCTCTTCTTCCCCCTTCACTTTTCTCATATCATCTCCCAAATGATCCGGCATTGTTACTTCGCTAATTATTACTATTAATTAACAATAAAGAACTCTCTGTGAAACCGAAATTGAAATAAGTGCTATTTGGTGGTTATGTCGCGTACGGATTACAAGCGAAATTTGACGATCATAGAGGGGGCATGGAAACTAGAGCAGTAAGTATGTTTCTGACTTTTCTGTTTCTAGTAACGAACGCTGTAGCGGTGAAAAGTCGAACTAAAATTCTTGGCGCAAAAACAAGCGCATTTTCGAAATCGCTGCTACATAGATTTTGATTTAACGAGTTCGATTAGAAAAATGATAAAAGTACGGAAGCCAACTGATCGAAATTCAGCAAAAATGGGTTTTTCTTCAAGTCCACTTTAATCTGCAATTCAGGGAAAATAAACAATCATATGATGCAACAAAAAATAAAGTGTGATGTTACCATATAATAATAATATTTTATTATTAAAATTTTGATATTTTGTGTCACGTTTTGTAATGTAAACATTTAGAGATTTCTTTTATTTTTCAACATACGTAATTTTTTTTTATATATTCAAAAAAATCTCAATAGATCGTTTATTTGAGAATTCCAAAATATTCTGTTACTGGGAAAATATATACGATGGAATTTTGAAAAGTTTTTTGTCGCAATTTTTTTGACGACATTTCAAATTATTCAATTTTCTAAAACTAATATATTTATAGGTGGGTTAAAAAATGTTACACAAGTTGAAAGGCCATCAATAGTATTTGATTTCCTTTGAAGCCTCAATTTGAAATGCGCCCATAATACGACTATGCGAATAATGTGAATTGAAGGGGGGCGAAAGGGAATCCCCCTTAATGGACTGGGGTTTGCCTAACCTTTGAAAATATATAGTAACCTAACGCCTACTCTTTGAAGGCAATCGGTACATAATACAGTCTCGAGTCCTTGACCGGTATATTAAATTTTTTAAATGCAAAACATAAAGGAGGATGCGTAGAGCACTTTCACCTTCCCGCCCCGCCCTGTTCTCCTTGAGATAGGCCTCCGTTGCATCTTTAAATTTTCACTAAAATTATTGTTTTTTGTTGATTCAGGAAAAATAAAATAAAATGAAACAAAAACTCCGCAAAAAAAAATTACCAAAACCGATAGGAAATCAAATTTGTTACATTTCGTAAGTTTCATCATTTTCAATTTGTTTATTATTATTAAACTCAAAGATTTTGTAATAAATTGCATCAAAAATAAAATATTGTCGAATTGCTGAATCGCAATGAAATTTTTATAACACGACAATATTTCAATAGTTTTTATCTTTCTTTTTGAATTACGTCCGAAGTTATAAATATTGTAAATAAAATTTATTTTGTTTTCGAATTATTTTCGAGCGATAAATTTAGTAAATAAAAAGTGATTTTTTCCACTATTTCAATAATTTTTCACTTGACATTGAGATAGCATGAGAATCCACTTTTTTTGTTGTCATTTTTTTTAAAGATCGGAATGAAATAACGAGAAATATCAAATAAAAACGAAAACGAAATTTATCGATTATTTATTCCACATAAATTTGAATGACAAAAAAAGTGTCGTTTGGTAAATTCCTCCACACTTAATAATAATCCTGCCCGAACTGTTGTTTGTGGGAAAGACGAGATGAGTAATTCGATGTAAAATAATTAATTATACAGTTGAATAAGAGGGAAAGGTTGTGGAAGGAATTGCAACAATCAGTGCGAGCCAGAGGATAAAAACACCGGATATATTTCACAGCTGGATCAACACGTGCATTGTTCTTTTTCAGCCGAATCATGTCGATTGCAAAAAAACAAAAATCAGACTGAAGAATTAAAAAAAAAAAAACAAAGAAATTTGGAGTACGATTGATTTGAAAGACGATAAAAAGAGTGAAATCGAACTTTTTCAGCCTAATCATGTTCATTGTAAAAACAAAAATGGTATTGAAGAAAAAAAAAAAAAGGATAAAGAAATTTAGAGTACGATTGATTCGAAAGATGATAAAAAGAGTGAAATCGAACTTTAGTTATTGTAACATTCATCTAAGGATAATAAAAATAGTAGCAGGGATTACAGGCTTGAAAATTACGCACTGACATTTAATGTGTGGGAGAAACGAACGATCGAGAGATCACGTCAAATAATATTCTCGATTGGGATTCCTCTTTATTATGTTTCTGACCCTAATACTTCGTCTAATTCTAAATCTTATTCTCATTTTCAACTTCATTCTAATTTCAATGCTAATTCTTTTTTATGTATTCATTATAATCAGCTTATCTGTGAGATATAAATAATTATAAAAATAAAAAAGAATTGTATACACGTGTAAAAGGAGAGGCCGAAGGATTCGCCTTTATAAACATTCTGGCGAGGTATGAGGAAGATTGCAAATGCCACTAGCACATCCCCAACGTTACCAGTACGTCGATGGGTTCTGGAAACTTCACGTACAGATTTCCTCTCAGCCTCAGAAATCTTGTTTCACTGTCACTTTTCTGACGATCGCTATATTTATATCTCTCTTTTTATACTCGAAGCATAAAGACGAAGAAAGAGAAAGAGAAGAAGTGAATCAAGAAAAAGGAAGATTGATGTCCGTGACAGGGGAGACAAAGGAACTTTAATTTTCAATTATTCTGGTGTTTTATTTTGTTCAATTCGATTTCCTTATGATATACAATTTTTTTAAATATTCGTCGAATTCCTTAATTTTTTAATGGTACGTGAAGTTTCATTAATTAATTGACAACTATTTTGATGTATAATTGAAACTTAATTAATTTTTATTTACAACTAATTCTTGTTAAATAAGGTGTCATTTTTTTTTTATTATTCATTTTTATGGGATCCATGGAAATATTATATCTTGATAGATCGATTTTTTATTCGAGAATTGTTTGATGAAGCACAAATTTGTCAATTAAATTAAATTTGATCGTCGAGTTTAGTGTGACGATGAACTCGTTGGAAACTTTTTAACGATATATAAGAATTCGTATTGGGATCCGTTACAGCCAATGAATTTTTTTAACTAAACATTTTGATAGGTGACTTTTCGAACAATAAATTCATGTTTGATCTATTGATGTAACCGGTATGCAGTCCGCTTATTTCAGTTCTCGTATATGACAAATATTGCTGGCACCGAGATGCAACATTGATAAATTAGCCATAACTTCTGCAGTTATGTCATCAGATGAATCCTAAATATAAATGATTCTCTGAGACAGATAATTTGCTAGGAGAATCCTTTTGATGCTTTAATTATGTAATTTCATCTTTCCCTCGAGGGCATTGACCCGAAAGTTCAATCTTACTGCACATGGAATAAATTTTATCGAAAGTCCAAGTTTTTTTCGGATAAAATAAAATAAATAATGTATTTTTAGTGTAAACGTTCATTTAATGGTATTTATATTTTCATGATCTATCGATTGAATTATAAATATGTCAATATTTTAATTATTGGAATTTTTCTAATGCTTTCGTTAAGGTGTTTATTATTTATATTATTATTTTATGTCAAAAACAGTTGTCAATATTTTTAGATGCTTTCATTAATAGTGTGTTATTATTATTATTTGCTCTGTAAATTATATAAGTGTCCTGCCTTTTTTTCTTCAATTGATTGATTTACATTTAATACGATATGAATGACTTTCACACGAACCAAGATGAGTTAAATGGATGACCAAGTTCTTCAGACAGGTCTGACGAGGCCGAGTATCCTATACAACTTTGAAATCCACCGAACAGGTCTGCTGACTAACGATCTTACGCAGTTTTCCTTTATGCTGTCAGCTTGCAATAAAATGCATAGCAAATTATGCAACGTTTTACGAACAGATTAATTTTTATGTTTAGAGAATAGAGGACTTTTTCTACTGTCATGTGTCAACGATTTTAAAAAGTTGACTGAAGTATTGGTAAAAATCGATTTATTTAACATTAGATTCATTTTTAACGATTTCGCAATTTTTATTTCAGATTTCAAACCCACCACATTTTGTAATGATTTATTAAAAAATATTCATTTTTATGAATCATCGGATTTGTAACTGTCAACGAAATTAAAATAAAATCAGTTACAAATGACAAATGTTCGTGGGAAGAGGAATATATGATATTGAATCTTAGAAAATGAGTATGAAGGATAAATTTGTTTCCTGTTTCTTATCTTTCCATAGACTGATAAGAGTTGGACGACAAACAGCAGCTACAAAACAAATAAATTCGAGAAAACAACAAAATGAAAAAGTAATGAAATTCCATCAACGAGTTTGAAATTAATTTGTCGAATAAACTAAGAATAATACGAATTTTGCAAATGTTCCACTTTAGTTTTCTCGTAAGTTAGCTTTTTATTCCAAGAACTTATGAAAAGAGTTTTTTTTTTCAAATGGGGAGAAGGTGACAGAAATAAAAATAAATAAATGATAAATTGCAAGAGATTCGATTTATTGCGAACGATAATTCCGTTGCATTCGAATAATTACATTAATCATACAATTAATTAAGTACAAAAAAGAATACAAAGCACGTGTATAAAATCACAGGTTAATGGTTGTAAATGGTATATTAATTTATACATGTATTCGATGCGTGTCTCATGGATTTTTCGTTGATCTTATTCGATCTAAATCTGCACTTTTTGTTGGTCGAAATTGTTGGCTATTTTTCTTCCCATTTTTTCTTCATGGAATTCGAGAATTCCGCGAGACGAGGAATACTTTCAAAGTGTTGTTTAGAATTTATTTTCTGACTTTAAAATCTGCGGAAGGGAGCTCCTTGGTTGAAAGCTGGTCGGTTGAATTGTTGTTGCTGTGGCTGCTGGTACGATGACTCGTCACGAGTTTGGGGAAGTACTTCAAGAGCACGTCTAATTGCCTCTGGGATTGGGGGTGGAGTTGGGATGTGTGCACCTTCCGCGTGGAAACCAGTCTCGTCAGCGTAATACTCCACAGTTATCGGAGTTCCATCAGGGGCCGTGTAAGAATAACGTCCTCGAACGGTCTATTGATGAAAAAAAAAGAAATTAAAAAATAAATAACACCATTAATCAAGAAATAAAAGATAAGAATAATCCAACGAATTTCCAATTATCATCTAAACTGCAACTGACTGCATTTTTAAAGAAGGAAAACCTCTAGTGAAGTTTCAATTACGAGCAATTAAGCTAATTATTTTGATGCAATTAGTAGCTCCTTATATTTTTGATGGGCTGTTTTTATTTCAAATGAAATTTTCGTCAACTGACCTCTGCTGGACCTTCAGCAGTTGATTTCGGTGATCCAGTCTCGGACACAGAGATTCCATTGGCAGTCTCGTAACTGTAGTTGTAAGAACCATCTGGCGAGGCGTCTGACTGTTGGCTACGGATCTCAATTTGTGGGCCACTTGGACTGCGAATAATTGTTTGTTTTTTTAAACAGATTTTGATCAAGTGCATACAAAAAAGGTGTTTTTTTGTCTGGATTTAAAGATAACATACTGAGATTATAAAATTATTTTAAAAATCTTACGAATATTGAGGCTGGGCCGGTTGATATTGAGGTGGTTGAGGTTGGGGTTGATATTGAGGCCTCTGGGGCTGCACAAGCGGCCTCTGGTTTTGGAAGCCACGGAAATTGCCAAATTGCGCTGATGCACAGCCTACGACGGCCAATATGACGATCTATAAAACATGAGAAATTATAGACTCCAATTATATCAGTTATTGTGATGTTTATTTAAAAAAATGGAAAATGGTAGTCTGGAGAAATGTCAAAAATGAAATAAATTCATTAAACCGTAAATGTTAATGAAATAATCATTTGTAAAAATCGACAACTGATTTGATATTCAAAAATAGTTATTGATCGATCAAACGAAAGGTTTTTCAACGTTCAACAATTATCGACAAATTTGGATTAAATTTTCATAAAATAAATCCAATGACAATAAGTCCATTTTTTTCTTGATCGAGCTTCACGTAAATCCACGTTGCACAAATCCCATGACCGAGGAAGATTTGGGTGACTTGTACGAGATAAACTAAAACACTCACTGCGAACTTCATGGTCGATTTAAATAATATTAATTATTATTTTAATTTATAATTTGAATTATTTTTTTTCGTTGCTTCTCGTAAACTTAGTTTTTTACTATCGTCGAGTGTTAAGTCGAGAAGACGCTTTTGGTCAGATAGATCGTATCTGCATCTCGAAGAAGAACGGTCCCGGCATTTATACGAAAAACTCGAGATCCTCCCGATCCCTCCCTCGTCATCTCTCTCTCCCTTTCCATTCTATCGTGTAGCATCCGTGACAAGATTCCCCTATGAGTGTTAGTGGGTACTCGTTGCGATTGTGTCCCTCACTTTTCTCATCACTTCGTATTTTTCATCTCCCTTCGTCTCACTTCTCGATAGGCCCTCTCCTCTTGCATCAATGAGCTGTGAAATTATCCTGAGACTGTGTTTGTGATAAGTGTATTTGTTTGAAACGATTCTACGTCGGGAGGGCATGAGAGCCGCGCTCGTTATGTACACCCCTCTCATCTTTTACAGGTATATACAACGCGGTAGGTCAAAAGGTAGAGTAATTGGTCGACCTCACGAGAGAAATAAAAATCTATACGGTTGAAACGACTAAAAAAAAAATCGTTAATAACAAATAAATAAAAATATAAGGAATAATAAAAATCAGCGATTTAGTTTAGGGGTTGGAAAATTCAGGTGTTCTGAGAGGCCGAAAATCTAGGCAAATTATTAAATAATATTTATCTAAATAGATTGACTCGTGGAACGAAATTAGTTGATTTTTTGGACGAAAATCAAAAAGTTTAGAAACGATCAGAATCAAAGATGCAGTTAAGGGTTGATCATTTTTTGACGATTCTCTGAGATACAAATTTCTTTCGTAATATTTGTTTGGAAAATTGCTAGATCGGGGGTTTTTTTTTTTCATTCTACAAATTTTGTATCGTACTCTTAGAGAATTCGAAATGAACGGACAAAATCGTGATGTTACTAAAAACTGGTTGACCCTCGTATTTTATATTTTCACGGAATAAGTAAATTACTTTCTTGGAAAAGAAGACCTAAAATTAAGGCACAATTGCACAATCGAGACGTCCCACGCGATTTGTTTTCAAATTTTATATTTCAAGATCGAGACTCTTGCGACTCGAAGAATAATTTTATTTGAATAATTTGAATAACACAGTAAGTCAATTCAACAAATTGTCATTTTTTCCTCCATTTTCATTCCATCGTTAGTTTTGACGTTAATTTACGATATTTTTCCTGCGTAAAAAAATATTTAAAAAATTGCTTGCTCAAAAAATGTGAGATGAATTTTGGGAGGTCTTTTTAATTAGCACCATGATATGGTACCAAAAGAAGAACATGTGCGAAGTCAAAGACGAGAGAATTAAAAAAGTGGGTGGCTCTATGGTGAATGTTTCACATACACTGACATATGAATCTCCACAGTGAACGAAACGGCGGCGCGTTTGTTAAATTCTTTTGAGAGTGAGAGTCGAAGGTGTCTAACATGCATAAGTTAAATCATAAAGTATGTCAGTTATCGTGTACATAGAATTATACGAACGAGTGAATGACATGTGTTTCTGAAGATGTTTAGAAACAAATATATCTATAGCGAAGGGTCTGAAGACATATTAGTCCAGATTGTGTAGGTGGTCAATAAAGACGAAGGCTTTAGCGAAAATGTCACGAGTTTTGGCGATGAAATAATACAAACTGCACCTATCCCTATTTTTTATATTCTTCCATAATTATCATTCTTATTCAGTCATTATTTTAAGCGTATTCGATCTTCACACGAGACTGCAAATACCCAATGTTACCAATGCGGATATTGCATTGGTGCGAAGCACTCTTTTCTTTCGTCATAGTGGATTTTACATCGATTCTTGCCATCGATATAACAACTTTTTTCTTTCATTATATAGCGAGATGTAAAAATTGTGTTTTTTTTTTGACACAAATAGAGTTAATAAGGAGAGAATTTTGAGATATTGATTCCTATTTCCAAGTTGAGAATGATCGAATTATATCAAATTTATTGTATGGAAAAAAA
Source organism: Campoletis raptor (assembly GCA_948107755.1). Taxonomy (NCBI): domain Eukaryota; kingdom Metazoa; phylum Arthropoda; class Insecta; order Hymenoptera; family Ichneumonidae; genus Campoletis; species Campoletis raptor. The sequence continues at coordinate 14,255,503 of OX403628.1, read as the reverse complement.
TCGTGTATGAGAATACATTTGAATGCAGTGGCCACTCGTTTTATTCAATGAAAATAACGTTTTTGTAGAAAGAGTCGATTTTTACTCTAAAAATTATGATGTTTAGGATTTATTTTTATTTTGTAAACGTCATTTTTGTTACCGTGTGTTAAATCATTTACATTGTTAAAGATTTATTGCTTAATATTCTTATTGTCTTTGGCGATTCTCGATAGTCTTGCATTCTTCGTCCTCGAGTTGTTCGATGCAAGTGAGTGAATTTATGTTTTCTGCTCATCAATGTTCCATATATGGTACGGAAGTCCGACATATTTACGTGCATATTCATCATCGTGACCTGACGATGAATAAAATTATAACTCATCGTTAAATACTGCGGACGAACGCATGTACTTTCAAACAGCAAATTCACCAGGATTCTCGAGAAAGAAAATGAATATGTCTTTCTGATCTGCCCGACTGGAGCCCTTTAGAAAAAACGAAAAAAAAAAAAATTCGTTGTTCGGAGAGATTAACTTTCGATGTAACGAAATGATTATGCAATTAAAACATTCTCAAAATTCGGACTGCCTGAAAAAGATTCGAAAAAAAAGGAATCGAGATCATAAATTTTGAAATCAACAATAAACAAGTCGCTCCAGGCCAAGTTTCCATTTTTATTATTACTTTTTTTTATTGGTCCAAAATATCTTATCTTTTTACAATAAATCGTCTCTAGAGAGAGAGAGAAAGAGAGATATGAGAAAATATTTTTAAGATCTGAAACATCCCGAGCCATTATGTGATCGAAGAGGTGACCAGACGAGGGAGGGAGAAATCGTGAAAGATCGAGACGTAAAATAATGTAATCGAAGCTATAAATTTTCAGGGCTTGGTAATTCGTTGACATTGTCTCGTTGATCGATAATCGTTCTCAATGAATCTTCACAGTAAAATACAACATCGATAATTATTATCAACTAGCACTTGCAGTCAGAAGATGAGTCAATACTGCAGTAAAATACAGAGATTCAACCTTGAGGGCAAAAAACTCATGGACTGTGTGAACTTCTCATTGATAATTGGACAAAGTCATGTGCCACAAGGCCTTCGTGGCATTCTCTGCTAATTTAAAAGCCTGCAAATATTCGGTGTTAAATGAAAAGCTTACGAAATGACATACAATAAGAAAAAGTGAATCTTTTTACAACTTTTTTCAATGGTATTTAAAAATAAATTAAATTATTAAATAACAGCTAATTGAAATAATTGATTAAATCAAATTCTACGAGTATCGATGTTCTTGAAATAATTCTAGAATCGAAGAATAATTACTCTCGTATGAAAGTGTCTCTCATGGACGTGAGAATGAAAAATGAAAGAATGAATAAAAGTGAACGAAAAGTTAATGAGCATTAAGTATTCTTTGCCGGTATAACTCTACCATTAAACAGCAGCAGGGTCATCCATCTGTGGCTCGTTAAGAAATAATAAAGTTGATTGGCCTTTTGAATACTGATTGGAAGGTCTTGGCAACATTATAAGATCCATTGACCATTAATTTATATAAATATTGATATTTAGGTCAGTTATACTTATTCACTTATGTCTCATAACTTGATTTCCATTACTTAATCTTAAGGAAGATGTCCATAAGATCAAGATCCATTTATACTGTTCGTAGGCATTCTCTGAACCATCACAAATGAGAAAAAAGCTTGTTTTTAATATATTTCTTTCCAGCTAAAAAAAAAAGAATTTGTGGACCATTAAGAATTTTCTATCGAGAGAGAAAATCCAAATCATCATTACTTCCTACTTCTTATTTTTTATCTCTCATTTCATTAATTTGATCATTAAACGTAATGTTTTCATCTTCGCTCAGATTCAAGAGTCTGCAGAATAATTACTGATGGGCTTCAACGTTTCATCGCAATTATCCTAATCGTTTGTCAGTTTTACGATGAGTCGAGTTCGCTTGAAGCCTCTGTGGCGGAAGAAAGAAAGAGATGCTTTGCTTGATTTCTTACTTTTAAATGTTTTTCGTTTATACGATTCTAAGAAATTGAATATTCATTTGCGAATTTACAATCAAAACCATTTTGAAGGTTAACGGAAAGAATATTTACGTCATAATAACAATAATAATAATTATTGAGATCGAATTTTATTAGATCGATGGAGTTTTTTTTGTGTTTTTATTACATTTTGGTCAATTGCGCTTTCCGAACGATTTCGCGATCAAAGAAATACGCGTTGAAACATTGTCTTGTAACATGAGGTGGTATCGAATCCGCCCGTCTGACTTAAACGATGTTACTCCACGTTTTATACTAACTCTGTTATGGCTAATAAAATAGTAAAGAAAGGTTAGAGCCTCGTGGCTTTAATAAGTGACTGTACACGATGTCGATGTATTCTTCGTTGGAATTCTCGACTTTTATTAGGACTCAACGCGCACATCCTCATCTCTTGATCTGGAACTCTTTTATCTCGACCTCTGTTTCTCCACGTGCACGTGTCGTTACAACTTTAAATTTTACGATCGATTGTTAAAGCCATTGAGCGAAAAAATAATTGCACGTTCCGATGTTTCTAAATGTTAAATAATTCGTAGCAATCTTGTCATTTTATTTACGTTTTCCATGTCTTTTCCAGCAAATTTGTCGATTATCGATCAAATATTTTATGCAGTTTAAACAATTTATCAATAATATTAATATTTACACGATCTAAATACTAAATGTTGATTTCATTCTGCATTTCCGCTAGCAAAACGTCATTGGTAAGGACTTCTTCAGACTCGCGTGTTTTTCCAGACTCCATGGTCGATCGGTTATTATCGGAAACCATCAATTACCTGATCCATGATGTTTCACGCAATTTTCCAATACTTAGCAATCTGTTACTGTTTATACAGGGTGTCAGAAACTTCCAGCAAGTAGAAAAACCGATTGAAATGGTATGGAATTAATTGTATCAGATCTTGACTCCATTTGACATTTTTAATTCACTCCCCATTTTCATTTGATTAGTTAATTAGTTAATTCTTATTAACTTTCAGCACATTTTGAAATTTTTTATTTAATTCCAAGACACCTTGTATATTCGGGCAATCTTACGATACTTTTAAAGTTAACGAGAGTCATGAACGCCAGCGAAAGAATAAATAAAACAAAAATGTTGCTTTTACTGACAATAAACAGTATTTACGTTATTTTGCATGATGGCAGTTCATCCTAAAATTCTGTTTGATAAATGGTTGTAAAATGAAAAAATTTCAGCGATTATCGGGAGCACCTCCAAACGCTTATCTTTGCTTTGTAATTTTCGAAGATTCGATATTATCCAATCGAACGTTACCATCTTCGGTGTGACGGAGGTTGAGTAACAATAAAAAATAAAAATAAAAAATACGAACCAAAATACATAAAAAAAATTATTCATCTCAAAGGTGAGGGGTGACAGTGTAAATTTATCTTTCATTTTTTGTAGCCGCACTATAATACATCAAGATAAACTGAACGATATTCGATCGATACCGCGGCTGGCAGGTGATGGTCGAATTGCGAAATAAAAGCGTCGTGATTCGTGAGAAGATGCTTCTCTTTTCATTCTCTCTTCTTCAGATCTGAAATAAAAAAAAGATAAAAAATATATATATATATATATGTTTCAATGCCGTAACACTTTTACGCCCATCTTCGAGATCATTTAAAGTTGCCACATGGACTATAAAGGCGGTTGAAAATTATTGAGACGATTTGCGTACACGCTTCAGTTATTTTCTTCATCAGTGCATAATTTCTCTTTTTGGTTCGTTATTACTAGGTCAATGTTTGCAACATTTTTTCTTTCTTTTTATTTCAACAAATTTTCGTCTCTTTTCTTCGGATCTTCCAAAAATATTTCAATGTCGTAACACTTTCACGCCCATCAGTGAGATCATTTAAAGTTACAACATCAACCATAAAGACGGTCGAAGAATCTTCAGAAGATTTGCGCGTACATGCTACAGTTTTGTTTTCCTTTAGGGCAAAATATCTCTTTTTTGCATATTTCTAGGTCAACTTTCGCAGCAATTTTTGTGTAACAATTCATCAAAATAACAATTGAATTGTTTTTTATAAAAAAATTAATTACCTTTTTATAGTATTTCAACAATTTTGAGATCTCTTTTCATTATTATTTCGATCGTGACTCAAAATTTGAGGTGAATGTACGAGAAATTTGATTGGAGAAGAAAATTCTTGAGTATAAACTGCATGAACCGTATGATGGATTTGTAGAAAGAGATTTGCAGGTATCGCGAGAATTCTGAAGAACAAACGATAATTCAATGTTCCAGACTGCTCCTGCACAGGCGTGGTTGATGGATGAGGCATCTAAGCGTTCTCCAACCTGTCATATTACGACTATAATCTTATCATCGTTTTACACAGTGTTGAACAGACACAAACGTAATTTATGTACAATTGAAATATATGTATATATGTAAGTTGGAACGCGTGGCTTACGATTTCAGTCTGGAATGTTCACCATCCTTTTGTTCTTTCTCATTGTTGTAGTCATCGAGCTTTTATTTATTTTCTCCTCATGATTTTTTTCCAAACCATAATGTCAAGAATATTACGTTATTTTAAATCGAGCTTATGACAATAAGAGGAGGCGTAACTGATCAATACATTTTCAAATTTTCCATCGATTACACGGTCTGGAAAGAACAAACAAAAAATACTCTTGATCTCCTCGGTTAATTACTAAATGCAAATTCGTATCTGCAACTTATGCTAATCTTATGAGTCTGGTTTGACGCGAAAATATTTTATAGTACGTTTCGAAGAGGCTCAACTTAATTGCACCTTCCCTGTTACAAGAATTTCCCCACGTATCTCCGATAAATTGAAAGCGAAAGTGCGAGTACATTGGCAATTAAATATATTCAATGAATTAACCGATGATTCATGTAAATATTCTCAATCTAAAATTAGAAGGCAATTTAGAAATATTTCGAAATATCTGTCGACTAAAAGTGTGGCATTCAAAAAATTGTGATAATTTATCAGATATTTCACAAAAAAATATATTTTAGTGAATTTCGTTATTAAAATTCATCGCATTAGAGTTCGATGGAATTTTCTTTATTTTATTTAAAGAAATGTTCATTCATGAAAATGTGGTGTCCATAAAATTATTTATTCATTACGTTTTTTTCACGAAAAAGTCAATTCAAATGAGTTTAATTAATAAAATTCGTTGCTAAATAAGGTCAATGTCATTTTATTTATTTTATTTAATACTGGCTCAATTACACTCTCTGTTTATACATATTTGTAACAGTCGTTAACGATCTCTCACGATCTAACAGATTATACGAAGGTCATGGTCCGAATACTCTCGCCACAGGTGTTAATGCACTCTCGTCTGCACTTTATGCAATCTCTCAAACCTAATCTACTTTACACAACAACACTTTCGTGTTACGTACTCGTGATACAGAATGAACTGAATTACAAGCCACGCATACTCTTCATAATAAATATATACACAAAGATACATCATTGATCCACGTAATTTATCGTTACGAGACGGTCATGGTTGTGGTTTATAAATTCAACTTGAACGACACGAGAGTCGTTATAAATGGTAACGAACTTATTATCAACGTTATACTGATTTTTTTAAATTATGATTAAGAATAAATAATTTAATGACGTAATAAAATTCGTCATTAGTTAGAGAACTTTGTTTTTAAATGGACGTAATAACGTGATAGACGTCTTCAAAAAAAATTTATGAAATTGCTGAGAATATAAAATTGGTATGTAATGGATCCCACACTCGGGTTATTCAAGGTAAAATGAACTTTTTGTTGTTGTTTGTTTATCTCTCTATATTTATCGTTCTAATGATTATAATAAATGAATATAAACTGTTTTAACATTCTGGTGGATTGAATTTTAGATTGAATGAGTTTATAATTACTAAGATTTTTTTTTTCAACTAGTTGTCTTAGTAAATAAGGATTTTGGATTGAATCGTGGGTAATAAAAATACAGTCGTTTTTTCATAGAATATCCCATATTATTATTCATGGCTTTCACCAAGAGCTTGAATGATTCGCGGTGTAAGAAAAAGAGAAAAAAGAAGATGAGAATGATTTTTCGTAACTGTATGAAACACGACAGTGAGAAAGAACGGGGGTTTATCTTCTCATATTCAGAGGCTTTAAATACTTGAGTCCTTCGCGATCTGCATAAAACACTAAGTTGTTGCCCCATTGAACAGGAAATATCAATTTTAATCGGGAGGTCTTTCGCATCGTTGCTTTGCATACGATACACACAGAGACACACTTGTATTTTTTTTTTTTTAGTACATATATCAGTGCGTGTACGCACATATATTATAATCCATTCAGCTTTGATGTCCTGGAGCCTCTTCCTACGCACGACTTATGCTCTTTCACGCACAGAAGAATATAACTTTTCAATCAGTACAGCCTCTTTAAGAATTAAATCAAAAGTTTTATTTAATTTTCAAATAGAAAAAAGTTTATTAGCTTATTCTTTGAATTGACAATAATTTGGAATTAATTCACACGACAAATATTTTGAAGTCCTTGATATTTACGTCTATGAATAATTTTAAAAAAATTGATAAGATCCAGAAATTGGAATAAATTGGAGGAACAAATGTTGTGACATTTGTTATGTTTTTATTTCATTGTCCGAAATGTCCAGACGTTGTACTAATACGCCTTGACCAAAATATCTTTCATGCGTGACGAAGTAGCAAAAGAAAAATGTAATCCTCCTTCATGGTGGTCCAAAGTGTTGCTCGATTGTATGCAAAATTTATATTATTTCGTGAATCAAACCCTTTTTTTCTCTCTCCCTATCTCTTTCTGTCGGTTTGACTATCATGCAATTTATAAGAAAAAAAAAATGAGAATGATACACGAGTCCTTTCCGCACCTTTCTCGCAACATTGCGTACGTATCGCAACAATCAACAGAATGGAAAGTGATAAGTAGAGCTCGTGTAGAACTGGTAGAGCATGCCCATGCTGACCCTGCTTGGTGACCGGGAAATTTAACGCATGACCCACTGTCGTTGAGCCACGTGGTTTCCCTCCACTCTCCATCAAACTTCTCCTTCCCTCTTTATTTTCTTCCAAACAATCGTGTTCGTTCGTCGCAGCCAAAAGAACACAATTGGCAATAGATCGTGCGATGTTTCGTTTGTACAAACTTTCGTCAATGCAGTCAGAATGCCGACAACTTGGTTAGTTCGTAATTTGTTGTAACTTATTCTGAATCAAGTCTTAAAAAATGATTAAATTTAAAAAAATAAGAATAATTCATTTTTTTACAAAAATCGTGGAAGGAAGTGTTTGACAAATTTATTTCATTTCTTAACGGCAACAATATATTGAGAAATAAAAAAATAAACTTGAAACTCTGTTACAATTTTCATAATCGTCACAATGTTTTTGTGGATGAAAAAAATAAAATAAAAATAATTACACTTTTTGACACAATTTAGGGATTAAGTTTTCTCGAAATAATGACGAAAGTTTGATTCTTGGACAATTTTATGATCAGAAATTGTGGGAACTTTGACTACAGTACTCAAAGGATTTATGGTCGTGAGAATTGTTCTCCAATGCATCTTCTTTGCAAAGATAAGTACATCGAGTGTTAGCGAACGAAAGGGCTTAGTCCGGTATATTTATAAGGTAAAATAACGCTGTTTTTGTTGGACTAATACTTAATGTAACTTTGCAAACAAAACGTTTAATACAAATGCCAAATAGCTGTGCCAGCTATTGTGTGTGCTTTTAAACGATTACTATCTTAAGAGATTTCATCTATTTTGGTCTCTCTCGTACTCTTTGTATACTTGGCTGTGTGGAACACCCATATCGAGATCCATAGCTCGAAGATAATAATAGTCGCGAGTGTCCGTGTTGTTGTACATCCTCATTTGTCAATAAGAATAAATGGTGAGAGACACATATAGAAATTTGTGATGTTATCTATCGAGCCACCAGACGTCTGACCTTCCTAGTGAGAATTATTTAAAAGTTCTTCTAATTCTTTCCATTCAATCAATATCGATATTAATTAAGCACTTTTCTTTAAGTAGTGACCACTTCTGATGGGAATTTAAAGCGAACGATCATTTAAAAAGGACAAAAAAATCATGTAGATTGGAAGATTGGAACAAAAAATAATGCACGCCAAAGAAATCTTAATTGATTCTGAATTATACACGATTGAAATTCACCCAAATTTTATCAGCTGTGTTAGTTTTTTTTTTTTTAATATATTTTAAAATGCAAATGAGAAACATAGAAATTTTGCTGCTATTCATCATGCTAATAAAACATATGACCTTTTGGTTGCGAATTAAATTAAAAAATCACTTGTATTCTTTCGTTCTGACATTTCAATAAATCTTCAGATGAGCCGATTCTTTATTTGGATTACAATTCGACACTAATGGAAATATTTTTTAAATGTTTACCTCTAGTATCGGGTGAATTTAAAAAAATATATACACCGCCAAAGTTCACTGAATTTAATTTTGATAATTAAGAAAAAATCACATCAGAAGTTGTTTTTCCATAAAACTACGGCCAAATAACTTTATTCTTCTTCATGTGTTCCTTTGCTTTGCGCGCCTATCAGGAGCTTTTTAATCGAACAAGTTTTCTCCAATTGAATTATCGATTTTTCTGCAGTCTTATCAGTTCCTCAGTGGTTAAGAAAATCTTGATTACGTTCGTGAGAGTTCTCGCATCGAAAGCACGATAATTAGGCCCACGGTTCGATATAAAATTGACAATTAACACGCAGTGTCTCGGGCTCTCTTCATCTGAGATTTCTCGCTTGTTTCGATAAGAGAAATACACACACACATATATATAGATCGTCTTGAGTTGAAATTGTGGATGTTCGAGAAGAGCTCGTTTCGTGACGCAACCTGGTCCTATATGGACGAGCAGCTTATGATTTGCTTTCACCGACAGACTCACCTTTACCGTGATATTACGATTACCATTAACATTCATCCAGCTGGCATTTCTACCTAAAATTTCGTGCCTCAGCTCCTGGGATTATTTGCACGCGTTCATCCCATCTTCAGTATCGAGTCTGTCTCTATATATTAATGAATATATATAGATTTTATATATATATATATATATAATGCCATAATAGTATATTAGATAACGTATCGATGTAAAATCACGAAATGACTATGATAATTAGAGTTCAGTTATAGTAGTTGTAAATAAATTATAGACTTCAAGAGATAATTACAACTTGTAGATATTACAGTTACAATACAAGTTTGAATGCATGTATTTACTAATACATTTATATTGCAAATTCATTGCATATAAGCAAAAGTGTTGAAAAACTTTAATTGAAAATAAATAATTGAAGAATCTTCGTCTAATTAAAAACATTGCGGAAGATTTTTTTGTTGCAAAAACATTGTGGTTCAAGTGTATCGTCGAGAGGTTGAAAATAACAAAAAATTGACACACCCAGATTTATGGATCATTCATTAATTTATTATCGTCGCGAGTCTGATGTAGAATATGGATTTTTATTCATTTATTATATTTATGAGTAAATAAAATTGTGTTTAAATTAATGAATTAATTCAATTACAAGGTTTAATTGTATATTTAATGCAGTCATTCGCACCTTCAGATTTCTCGATGTATCAATTCTCGTGATGTTTTTAATTATTGTTCAACATTTCACGTGAATGGTAAAAAATCGTTTCGATTATTCTGCACGCACGATCAACGCCTGCATGCCAGCCAATCGTTTCTTGTACAATTTTTCGTAATTTTTTTTTCGGTTTTTATATTATTATTTTTGTTATAAATTATAATTAAACAAAAAATGCATAAATATTCGCACCTGTCTTCATCCTGTCGATGCAATTTAACGAAAGGAGAGGCGTGTACGAGCTCTTATGAAGTTTCTTTATGCGCAGGCGGATGAGAGAGGATGTATCGCGTGGGAATCTCAGAAATATGATGTAAAGTGAGTAATGCACAAAGAGAGAGGTAATTTAACATACGCGATGACATTAGAAAGAAAAATAGATAATTTTTTTATCGACCATAAAAAGAAAATCGCATTGTGTAAAAAAAAGCTATATTAAGGAGTTTTAAGGATATTTAAAGTGTACAGTCATTTTATGAAGTCAAGTCAAGTTCAGATTTTTAGAATCTTCGATGTTCCGTTGACTTTGGATGTGAAAAACAGGTCAGAAATGTATAAAAGTCAATTAAACTTAATCGAAAAATAAAAAAATCAAAATCGTCATATTTTTCTTCTAAAATCCTTTATTAATGTTATCCCATACGTCATGGTTAATTGAAAAGTTGTTACACTCAACTTACAAATGTTCATTGTGACTGTAATAATATATATCCTTAAAATGATCCTTGAAACTCTACTGAATCAACAGAGTTTTGATGGAACTGGCACTGTATATAGAGAACAAAAAAAAAGGAGAATCGTGGTCCTGCGTTACGTCTGCCCGGCCGAGACACAATGATAACAATTTTTTATTATTATTTTTTTTTATGTGTGCACAAACAAATCAATCGTTACCGAATTTTCCACTGTCAAATATATCCTCCTAATCATTTATTTCGGTCGCAACTATTATTTCTGTGTCCAAATACTTCCGTAATGGAAAAATCATAGTTAATAAATTTTTGAACGTAAAAAAAAATTCTTCAACTATTAAATAAAATTCTAACGAATAGAAAAATCATTCTTGAACCTGCATTGTTTTTTTTTTTTTTTTTTTTTTTAGAAAATTCGTTCACGAGAGTCATTTTTCTGGAAATTTCTCTGAAAGAGATTTGTATTTATTGACGAATTTTAGAATAAAAATATTATTGGCGCTTGATCATTCGACCGATCGTTTTGTCGGCTCGCACAGTAATCAGTCAGTCTGGTGTTGGTGGTGGGAGGGGTCTCAAGTCCGCGATCTTTATTCAGTACCTCCTGTAAGGCTGACCCGATTGATCCTCCTCAGGATGAGCGGCGTTGTAGGCCAAGGCTCGTTGAATTGCGGCTGGAATTGGCGGCGGTGTCGGTAGATGTGCACCAGCAGCTTGGAAGCCATTCTCGTCTGCGGTATAAGTAACATGGATTGGTGTACCGTCAGGTGCTGTATAGCTGTACTGGCCCCTCACAACTTCCGCCTGTCCAAGTCCACCGAGATTCTTTGGCGAGCCCTGCTCCGCCACGGATATCCCATTCTCCGTGTCGTAACTGCAATCATTATCTCGCATTAGTCATCAACATTAACTTCGTCGTCTTTTAATCCTGCGTCGTTTTTATCCAATAGATTTATTATTATTTATAAGTTAGCGCACGATGATTTCAATGTCGATCAACATTTTTTTCGTTTTCCAGACTTTTCATAACCAAATATTCACCAAAAGCAACTTAATGGTACACCATTCTGTTCGTTATCAAATAACGGAGAGAATGATGTAAATAAAACGTTGTTATGACGAACGGGAAACATTTTATGGCAAAAAGAAGCTCGATCTATTTATTTACCCCAGTGTTGGGTTTTCGTTGGAAAATGTTTTTAGCGATTAGTGTCTGAGTAATGAGTCCCAATTGAATTTAATTTTGTGTTTGAATCATCAGTCAGCTGAAATCTTTTTAAAAACCAATCGCCTGGAGTGCTTGTCACTCAACAAAAGTTAAGTAGAAATATCGTGACAGTAAAACACTATGATTTTTTGTACAATAAATAAAAAGATACATGTCCATAACAACGTTTCATTAAGATGTCTTCTAATTCCATATAATTATAACCCCGAGGACTTTTCCGTGTTGGAATCATCACGCGAGTAATCCACCGAAGAAAAATGACAAGTACATTATGACAGGATTATTTCTTATCGCACAAAAAACCGACATAAGAAATTAAATAAAAAAAAAAAATAATGGGTTTTTTGATCGACGAGATAACTCTTCATTCAGATATTCATGATATTTTTTCGTTTTTCTTGTTTTTTCTTTTTTGCTAATTGTAAGAAGATAAAAAAAAACGTGCGGATATGACACCTCGCATCCGCGGTTATACCGATTATTACGTTACAACTCTATAGACGGGTCAATCGTAATCACAAAATTGCGCAATATTAGCCGGCTGAGTCGAGAGAGTTGTAATAATATTATAAGAGAAGCTGTGAGTACAGACACGAGAGGTGGATATGTACACGCGCGCGCACTCGTAGATTAACATCGGAGCTAATTATCCATCGTTCGTTGTTGAACACGAGACTGTACGCAAGCTCCTCAGACGTGTAAATCCGTAGTTGGATTTTGCATGTACTCAACAAACTCCAATAATTCATGAGATTGAACGTTAAACATGTTTTGTACATGCAATCAAATAAATTAAAAGACAAACGAACAAAAAAAGCAACGATGACTATAATTCTGTCAAACTCGAGAAAATGTACACGCCATTTAATTCATTCAGTCGTGGACGTCTATAGTGATTGATTGTTCACGTGTATTAATTACCATCAGTAAACAAAGAGACTTGATCCACTCAATTGTCCATATTAAATTATCGACGTTAAGCCCTTCTGACTGATCGAACAGTAAATAATAAACCCACAACAGAATGTTTGACAATTCATTGAACATATTTTCCCTCTTAACGTTGATAAATCAATTCGTGATTTGTCGAACGACGATTTGTCAGATTGCACTTCTTTCCTCATATATCAATGTGTGAAAGTCATTTGCATTCGAGTCCAACACCAGTAGTTTGTTTCCGTTTTGTGTATAGGCTTTTTCGTGTGAAAATTTCTTATGGCAATGGTAAATGTTTTTAAAGTCATTGGTGTCAAAATGAAGGGTGCATTTTCAAAAAAATAGCGACAATTGATCAGTCAAATTCATTTTTGTTGTTCAAAATATAGATTTAGTGGTTTTTTCTTTCGTCCATTTGTGTTTGTTGATATCTTTTTCCAATCATTCAATTTAAATGTGATTTTTATCGATCAAAAACAATTAACGTGTGGTAAATTGTTAGGAATTAATATAAAAATGAATAAATACGAGGGTTTGATGTTTGTTGATAGTTTTATCAAATTATTTAATTAGAATGTGATTTTTATCGATCAAAAACCATTCAAGTGTGTTTAATTGTTAGGAATTAATATTAAAATGAATAAATACCTGTAAGCGTAAGATCCATCAGGAGTTGCATCCTGAGTTTGACGAAGAATGGCGTATCGTCTACCATAGTAGTCAGGATTATACTGAGGGTTGAATTTGTTGAATTGGGCCTGAGCTATCGTCACAAGACCGAAGACTGCAATCTGTACACGCGAGACGAATGAAATTAAGGCAACGTATCATTCAATCCTAGTTGAATTACTCAAAAATGTCAATTTTAACAAAAGGTATTTTGTCTTTACTATTTCCAACCCTTAAAAACTCCAAGGACACTAAAATAACGTTAGAGAGTTATTTATCGTCCAAAAAGTACGTGAACTCAACGAAGGTTGTGAAAAGCAAAGAAATTCAACCCCAAGCAAACAATCGTTTCTCAAACAACAGAAGAATTTTATTTTCACGAAAATCATAAAAATTCTGAAGCCCCTTTGGAACAATTAACATCCCTAATTTCTCTTAAAAAAAAAAAAAAAAAACGAATCAAAACGTCATCATTTTGCACTTCTCATTATTTTGATTCCCTTGATTTGAAAATTGAGATTTTATTGAATTTTTATAGTTTTTTCTTATCAGTTCGATAATGAAAAAACGAGTAACACAATTATTGAATCGAAAGAGATATTTGAGATCTGGTGAATCAAAGATTCAACCCCCGAGCACTTGAACCCTTTGAAACCCTTGGAAAGTAATACGACGACGCGTAGCAATACTTCTTCTTTGTTTTGTTCGTCGTATCACGAGAAACCGAAGCAAAGACACTCACGATGATCTTCATGATGGATCCTTGTCGGTTTACTCCAAAAAAAAGTAAGAACGAGAGGAGATAGAAAGAGAAATGAAAAAAACTGTGTGTGTGTTTTTTTTTCCCTCAAAGTACACAATGAGACGAGACTGAGTGACGAGTATAGGTCTGAGGATGAGCCCTGTGCGAATTTATAGTAATCCGAGAGTGCTTGGTTGCTTCCTTCTTCGAGGGACATCAGAGAGGCGTTGTCGAAAAGAGTGGGGGAAAATCCCTCCCAGGAGTGGAAAACCGGAGGACCGTTTTGTGTATGGAAAGGGTGTATTCGATATATTTCTATATACATAACAATGTACATATACATATGTATTGAATATTTACATGCTGCGATACTTATACACACACAAGTATAAAGTTTGTTGCATACTTTGAGACGTAATCAAAAGTGGGGTAAGCTGCACTGAGGCGGAGCACAAGATTTTTCGTGCTTGTAGTTCTTGGTACAAAAGGTAGGGACGAACGTTGATTGGTCGACCTGGAAATGAAAAAATAAACACACGAACACACACACACACTCGTAAACTACATACAAATATTTGTATTATTAGCATTTTTTTTTTCAAATAAATCGAACACCTGTCATTTTATTATCAACATTAGACTGCCAATCACAATTTTATTGGTACAGCTCCTTAGTGAAGAAATTAGTAAATTGGTATCGTAAGTTTATGGGCCCAGCGATCATCTCTGTTATTTACGTTTAATAACGTGTATTTATTCATAAGAAAAAGTGATTGTTTAAAAAAATTAGCAAATACTCCAGACTATTTACAAAGCTTGACAAAAAATACTATAATTATTTGTCTCGTGCTTAAAAAATGGTAAATGTCAGATAAGGAATTGTCTAATTGTTACGGTCCAGCAATATATAAACGTGGGAGATGGTTTTTTTTTTTTTTTAAATAATTCAGGATAATAATGAAGGAATTGTTATTAAAAATAATGATGAACATCGGTATTTCAAATTGCATGTTCATCTGCATACAAACTCTCTAATCCCCTCTCCCCTTAAAAATTCCTCTTGTTACGTACATATCTACGTGTGTAACATCGATCTGTATATATGTAAATGCTGTAATAGTCAAGCAGTATATTTACGTACAGAAAAATATGCCCCACAATTCTCGCTGTACGAGCAGTGCATTCTCAAAGCACATCGCAAACCGGTCATTAAAAATTGAACTAACATCGTAACCCGTAAGGATTTTAGTTCGGGTACTAGAGAGCAAGCAGAAAGGACGAGAAAGAAAGAAAGAGAAGATGATCTGATCGCACGAAAGGATCCGACACGGATGATCGCAGGGCGTATTCCTTTCACCGCTTCCATTCAGATCCATACTCCGCACCAACAGATGAACTTCTCGATACATTTTCTCCTCGAACTGCCCTGATGATCCTTGCGACATAGCCTTCCTTAGAAAATTATGATCCAATGAAAACACCCGCTTATCCAAATTAACAGCTTTTCAGATGTAACTTAACGATTGATCGATTTTCGGACAACACGATTGAAGCGAGTTCATTCGCAATTTTTGATTTTTTTTGCTATTTTTTAATATTACTTGAAATCATGGACCAAAAAAACTACAAAAAATATATTTTTACAACTATTTATTTGTGGATGCAATATCCAACACAAGGTTTGGTCGAAATCTTTTTCGAAAATATGAAAGGAAGAAAGAATTCGAAAATGTACAATTTCTTAAAGTTCTGGTTCGAAGAAATTCGAAGGATTCATTTGAAGGAGAGAAAAACACAAAAGTTTGAGCCAACAATGAACTATATGTCATAGTTTGATTTTTCTCAAATGTAAATCAATATAATTTACGAGTTTAATTTTTTTTTTAACGAAATTCCATCGAGATTGATTCAACGATCGATAATTCTTCAAAAGCAAGTACAAAGTATTTATAACACTAAAACGACAACATTTGAACAAGCAACATTTTAATTCAATAAAACATATGTTTTGAAGCTGCAGATCAAATTGATTTGATGATAAATGTATGAAAATATTGAATGGAATTTGAATTCGCAGAGGTGGTAGATGGACATGTGAAATAATATACAAAGAATAATAAATCGGAGGATTATTGTTGGCGAGTTAAAAAAACGTTGTATAATGATTTGTCGTCGAGTTATTTGCAAAACAGGATAATCAATACGTTGATTTATCGTTTAGACACGAGTTATGCAGTGTGTGGGCTAAAGTCTGTATATATTTAACTATATTTTGATAAATATAGATATGTAAAGTCACAAACAAGAGTGTACAATCGGTAGTCGTGTGTTCAAAGCCCCAGAGTAGTTACAACAAACAAGAAATCAAAGAGCGTCACAGAGAATTAAAAAAAAAATAACAAACACGAAAGATTTGTCCATCTCTCTCTGTTAATGAAGGCAAGATGTGCGCCAGAGATAAAGATCGTTAGGACCATTGTGTTTTCTATTATCTATGAGAAAAACTGCTGGACACAAGGTCTGCTCTCAGGGAAGTTTATTGCTGACGATCATTCGATATCATACTTCCCTCTCTCTACTTCGTCTCGTCTTTCTCTTTCTCTATATCTCTATGGCTTCCTGCTGCACACCCTGATGCAAATGTCTCAATAATTCCCTTTCTTCTTTCTTACTGTCGTTGGCGATAAAATAAATTTTAAATTTCGAAATTCAAACAATTCGTAGTTGCAAAAGCCCTTTTGGTTAATGGTTCCCGAGAGATTCTAAATCCCTTGCAAAATCACTTGTTGTTCGAGTTCTATTTGAATCTACGAAGTGGCATAATTATCCATAAAAGTATAGTTTTGTCAAAATCTCATCTTCATCGAACAAATATTATCTTATAACCTAAATATTCCTCACCTCACTTACAATTGCGTACTAAATGATAATGAAAACAAAAACAATAAAGCGTTTTTCTTTTTTTTAACCAAAAAGTTTCGTATCTTAATTACGATTAAACAATAGATCATACGATATTAAAATAATAATAAAAATCTCATATAAATTATGACGCAATAGAAATATTCGTATTTTTATATTTTATTGCACAATCACGAACTTTAAGGTTAAAAAGTTGGGCCCTGGTGGTTACAATGGTTTCAAAAGGCTCGTTTATTGTCGAGCATGCACAAAGAGGTGCGATATTTATAATGCGTTTATGAGACGTTAATCCTGCGTGTGATCTCTAACAAAAGTATATCGCTCTCTCTCTCTCTTTCTCCCTCTTATTTCTTTATCGTCATGATTTTTCTCTGTTTCTCCAAGTTCTCCTGACATTAAAAAGTGTTCTACAAAGACGTGACGTGTGGCGCTCGTTGCATGTGGATGATGATGATGATAATAATGGTGTGTTGTCTTGGCAGCAGTACAACGGGATGCTGCTACGGGATTAGTATCGAGGCGGGGTGATAGTTGTAAAAAAAAAGGAGAGAGATACTCCTCTAAGAGGAGGACTCTCGATAGTTGGCTCGTTCTCGCGCGCTCACAAGTCATCGAAGCAAACAGCAAAGGTGTAACCTCCCAGTTATGTGCTGTTCGAGATTTCCCAAGAGAGCTCTCCTCCTAACACTTCACGAATTGCTTTTTTTTCCTTCCAATCTCCCTCGACTCGAATATAAATCTGTACATGAGCAAAAGGGCGTAACTCGAGCAATTAAAGGCGAGAACTTATGCAAACTGAGACTTTACGTCGTGTCAGCAAATCTAACGAAACAAAACTCGAGTGCTCATTGCTATCATCTCGAGAACACTCTCCCTGGGCAAGGACGATGCCAAACGATCGATTAACTATCGATAATTGTTCTTTTTTTTTTTTTTTTTACTCATTCAGTGTTTAGCAACATCTCTCACGAGCACGTGTATCTTTGAATCCTCTTTTTCATCATTTATTTATTTATTATGTACACGTGTCTACAAATTAAAACATTATTACAAGCCCATTTGTTTATTAGCTATCAGTTTATTCAGTTGAGAGTCCTTTATTACTCGGTTTTATAATTTATTCATTTTTATCATCCACTTATGATTGTACACAAAAAAAAAAACATCTTCGAGATCACTCTTCGACATCGATGATACAGAGTTTAGTGCGTACCAACAGAAAAATCTTATTCGACCATAGAAACACGGGGGGTCCATCGAACGACCAATTATTCTTAGTTCTTCTTCATTATTTATTCCTCTCATTCCGATCATGGCCAATTATCTGCTACAGCATCGTGTGCTCCAGCAAACACTCAATCTTCGAGCAAAGTTTATTCATCGAGATCTGCAGACTAACAGAACGGCATTGTTGATACTTCTTGATGATTTTCTCATCTGGAAACATACAGCCTTTTGCATTTACAAATAAAAGTATTGAAGTCGAATGCACCTGTGCAAAGGGCAATTTTTCATCTAGTGAAGAATTGTGAGGTGAATTTTTCAATTGAAAAATTGAATTGTGAAGGAAATTTAAACTGTTTCTGAAATGAGGGTTCAAATTTTTTTGCCCAGATTCCTCTTTGTTGATATTCAGAAATAATGATAAAAATCCCACTTGATTAGTCTCGCAATATGACTCATTGACAGCAGTTTAAAATAAATATAATTCATTTACAATTTTTTTTTTTTTTTTTTTTTCGTAGGAAGACGAGCTAAATTGATTACCCACGCATTTTTTTGCACTTTGCTTCGTATATGGTGTAAACATATAAAATTAGCAAAACGATATGCATGGTACAGCGATCCTATACTATAAATGTAATAATGTCTGTCACATTGTAATTGCGAGTGTTTTAGCGATTTGTAGATTATTTGACCTATAGTGATTCTCAATAAATTCAATATATGTATAATATCGATTTGTTACACGTAATTGTACACAACGTTGAAATATCCGTGGGTGGATTATCGCAGAGATTCACAACACATATATTTATTAATATACACATATGAGTCATTCCATTTGGAAACGAAATCATGATCTTAAAAAAAAAAAAAATGTTTTCATTGATTCGAACGAGACCGACGTCTGAAAGAAAAATTGTCCAGTCATGAAAATACTTAAACTATAATATAGTTGATTTTTTTTTCAATAATTTTTGTTTCAAATTAACTTCCACTTAAGAATAAGTGAATTTTTAATTTCTGTTCATTAGTATCGCGCGTGAATTTATATTTTAATTGACATTTTGATTTAATAATTATTTCATTTTGAATGAGTGATTTGGTAAAAAAAAAACGGGCAAAATAACAGAATATTGAAATTGAAATATTGGTCAATTTGACATGAAATGTCTCACATTTATAATGTGAAGAATGATTCTCTCCGAACTCGATGCAATGTAGTTTATCCTCTGTTCGCTTTATCTTATGCTCATTTCTCTCTTTCATTCTTTCTCCCTCGTTCAAAACGTTTTACAATTGTTGTTAAGGTATATAAGCGTTAAGTGACATGCGTAAGCCGCGAGGAATTCATAAATTCATTGTTTCTCTTGTTACGAAATAATCACACACCATTGTATTACTGATGGTAATATACATACGACCACCGTGAAACATTGGAGACTAAAAGAAAAAGAGGGTTGAGATACCACGAAGATATTATATTACTATTCCTGTGGGTTGAATTCCTCGCGTGTTAAATTTTCTCGCAAGTTTCACACACATCTTTTTAGTATTCTTTCTCTTTCTCTTCTTTTCATATTCTTCGTCATATTTAAACTAATTTTTTAATAATTCAAATTTTTCTGTAAAAGTAAATGAAAATTCAACAATTTCTCGATGTCTAGAACTAAACTTTTCACCGCAAGGCAAATACTTGAAAAATGTTGGCATTTGTGAAAAAAATTTGCATTAACTTTTCGAGCCATAATTATTTCCTTACGTTGATTTGACTAGAAATCTCTGTCGCTCGAGAATTTTTAGGGTCGTTGAGAACGAGTTTAAATTTTTCATTCAGAAATTCAATATAAATGTTTTTTCTCACGATCGAAAACGATGGTACGAATGATTCTTTAAATTTATTTTGTAGCGTATTGAGTTTGTGAAAACATTGCTATTTCGATGTTCGTTGATAGTTTAGTATGAATGGAATTTTCGATAAAAAAATATTAGCGCAATTAACAAAAACTGTTTATATTTTTTTGACATTTAAAAAGGTCCCAGGGATCAATAAACGAGCAAAAAACCCGGTATTCGTTCTTGAAATAGCAATCGAATAATTGAAAAACTACAAAAAATCGATAGGGCCATCACCATGGCAGAAAAAGTTGATAAAAGTTATACGAAACTCTACGATCCACATTCTACTCTTATCACTTTGAAAATCTCGAGATTTGAAGAGTCGATAATTATTGAGAGAAGGTAATACCTCAAATTTTTGCGAAATTCGAGAGATCACAGACGCTAACCCGTAATTTGACGATTTTCCATGGTACATCCATCCTTTGAAATGATGCAGATATGTGCCAGAATATTTGAGAGAAACGTATAGACCATAACTCCTTTTACCATTGTGTTCATGGCTTGACGGGTTTGATACATCAAGACTCGAATATTCCAACACCTTTTACAAAGATATGGACATTTATATGGATATATTTTATAGAAAATTTCATTTTATCAGATTGAACTATAATTTGTCAGCAATGACTCATCATCTAGGTTCTCCAGTCAAATTTATTATTCAAATAAATATATACGAGTGTTTTGTTAGTAAATAATAAGGAAATGAAGAAAACGTGTTATTAATAACTTTTTTTTAAATGGAATTCATCCAAAAATTGTTTGTTCTTTCGACAGAAACTTCCAGAATCCCAGAGTGGAATATTTATTCAAGTTAATTATGAATCAACATTTTTTTCGTGTTTTTTTTTTTTTCATTATAAAAAATGAGTTACCACAAATGTTGGTCTCGAGAACCGAATGATTTTCGTGTCATGTAATCAAATTCAATCCAGTAAAAAGTTCGAAATCTTAACATCGTGGAAAAAAAAACTCATTTTAATGTCCTTGACGAAATCTGTTGCACACTCGAATCTCGTAAGTTTATTACACGATCACGTTTAGTAGTATTTCGAGCTGTTAAGCGAATTACGTATGTAAAGCCTCATCGAAAATTCAATTTTTATGGGAAATTTATGTTGGAAGCCATAAAATAGTAATTTATCGATCATTTTATATCCTAATAGGAAAATCATTCGCATCAGAGATGAAAAAAGTTTTCACACCCTTTTTTGGAGCTGTTTTGATAATTGGGAAATTTTTTCAAAATCATTTTATCTCCATTTCTATTTTTGGATATCGAGAGTTTTTAGGGGACTGTATTTATCGGACTGGTTCATCAATACCCTTGAAATATTCGAAGACCCAAAAAATAAAACTTCACTTTCCCTCAATTAGCATTGAATAAAACTTTGAGAAAAGAGACTGTAACAGTTATTTTGATCGAACAGCTCATTTAAATTATAAATGCAAAATTTGCGCGTGAAATGCAAATTGCTCGATGTGTCAATTCAATCGAGTCAATCGATGGAAGTTCGAAGTTGTATTTTTTTTACTTCAACACGACAATCTAATTCAAATAACTCCTGTCTGACAGATCCTTTATTCTGAATCCTTTGTTTTCGATTTTTTTGAATATTAACATGTGAATTAATGCCGGTGAGAAATCTAAAAATATATCCAGCAAAAACATTGTGTTTCATCAACCAATTTGGGAGTTTCCTGAGACAAAAATAAAGATATCAAAACGCGTTTTTATGAATCCTTCGGTTTGCCGTTTCGAAATGTCAGTTTTGTTGAGTAATCTGGTTAAAAAAATAGATAAAAAATTCAAGAACTTTCTAGTTTATTTAGAAACTTGAAAAAAAAGTGTTTTTGTACATTTCGATGGTCTTGGTTGTACGAAAAAGGGTTAAATGGAGTTAGGATTATTAGAATTGACGGAAACCTTGGGCGGGACGAGCTTGGGAACCGCTGCGAGATTCCTGCGAGGGGTGGGACGCGATGTAGTCAAGAGCGCGTTGGATCTGAGCGGGGATGGCCGGGGCGACTGGAAGATGAGCTCCTTGAGGTTGGAATCCATTTTCGTTGGCGACGTAACTGACTGCGATTGGGGTACCGTCGGGTGCGGTGTATTGGAAGTTTCCTTGAGCAACAACGGATGCTTGGTTGTCTTCGTTCACTGGTCCAAGGGATCCGGACTCTGATGCTGCGATACCATTTTCCGTTTCATACGCGTAGTTGTAAGAACCATCGGGTGAAATGTCCTGCGCCTGACGAAGGATCGCGATGGGTTGTTGAGAGTATTGCTGAGCGGAAGCTGCAGCGGCAAAAGCCAAAGCCAAGATCTGAGAAAGCGAACAAGAAAAAAAAAATAATTATCATTTTCATTTTTTTATCTAAAAATTTTCGATAGTTTTCTGTAACAATTTATTCTTCAAAATTGCACGACGATATTAATGCATGACATGAATTACTGATGCTTGGGAAAAAAAATTAATCAAACTCTTAGAACACTGCAAATTTGTAGAGAAATAAAAAATTGAGAACTGGATCTTCCACGGTCATTAATTGCACGAATGTTTCCAGAATTCAAGTTAGAGCTTAGGCCGAAATTCACTTGATTAAATGGCGATGTTTAGAAATCTGGAGATAAGTTTGATTCACAAGAAATTTGGAAATTTACTAAATTGACGAATCGTTGAACAAAAAAGTACAATTTGAGTACAATTAGAAAGAAGATATTCACAAACAAAGTAGACTACAGATTAATAAAAACACGATTGCAAATTGGTATATCCGTGAAAAAGGCGATCGAAGACGATGAAGAAAAAAAAAGCACTCACGAGGAACTTCATGTTGATGATAACGTTTGTTTTGGTTCTCTTGCCGTTTAGAGCCGAAGAATGTGATTGATTTTAGAAGATTGGATGGTCGAGTATTTATACGAAAAATCAAAGAAGATTCCCACCTCTTTTCTCAGGGCGTTTGGTCATTTTCTCGTTCATATACAAACTTTTGAATATATACATATATTCATAAATACATAGGGATAAAAGGTATGTGTGTATTTTATAAATATTACGAATAGCCACGATGTGCCTTCTCTCAAAATCAAAATCCATGAGATATCCATAATTTAGCGAGGTATAGGCCCAACCTTTTTGGGAGTGTACGTGATGCTGATAGAACTATAAATGAGAAGGAAGGGAGATTAAAGAGAAGGAGAAAGATCCAGTGAGATCTTCTCTGCCAAAATTTATTTCCTAGCTCTGACCTTTACCGAAACATCTTCTCCAAATCGTATTTATGTGTTATATAATCGCACCGGACGAAATATTCTACACATAAAAAAAATTTTCGTCTTGGTAACATTGGGCCAACAGGCTAACCGGTTACACGATTTCGATTTTTCAATTAAATTCTTCTCTGCGTATATTTTCTATCGTTATACCACGTTCACCCTTTAAATTCGCTGTTATTACTTGTGTTTCTCGAGGAGATCTTGATCACACGTATCTTCCGAATGTACAAAATGATAGAGTTTCCCCGCCGCGAAATCCTTGCGAAATGATCCTTAGAGGAGCGAAATTAGTTTTTTTTCTTTTTTATATTTCAGATCGTCATTATTTGGACCCTCAAAATTGATTGAAATATATTCGTGTGCCTGTTCGTTAGATTTATCGTTCTGTAGTTAAGCAACTGGAGATTTCCTAATATGTACTTCTTCGTAATGACTTTTGACTAATGATAATTATTAGTCATGAGGATTGATACTGTTTCAAAATGATTTGAGAACTCTTTGGTGGAAAAAAAAAAAAAAAATAATACTAATAAACTCTTTCGTTTTTTAGGTTATTGAGAAAGAACGAAAGAAGCAGAAATCACTTTCGTTACGACACAACTTTGTCATTTGCTCTATGGAAACTCACACGAGTCTTATTAAAAAAAAAAAAAATAGTTATTTTTGGATTTAAAAATATTATACAACAGTTATGGCACTAAAATCTGAGACTATTTTTGAATGAATAAAACTACAGCCGTCACTCATTAGCATTCGGCTAATTCAAATGAATTATTACAACCATGCGAAACATTTGTTTCTTTTTGTTTTTATGTTTATATGCTCGATCTATCGAATGTTGTTTTTTTTTTTTTGCGATTTTAAAAAAGATACAAAAGAAGAGCTCGTCCTATCGTAAGAATAAAACGGCAATGATGAGTCGCAGAACAGAACAAGTAGACAATCCCGCCCCCCAGCAATAATGACGTCATCTGGACTCCCAAAAAATCTCTTTCGGCGAGAAAGTTTTTCGTATAAATAGGCTTCGATGCGCTTTGACTATTAGCACAGTCAGTCGATACCTGTCCGAGCATCAACATGAAATTCCTTGTGAGTTGTCATTTTTTTAACAATATTAATATCTTCATTCTTATGTACATTTTCAATATTTTGCATGCTATTCAGTTTAATTATCGGGGTGTCAAGATCGGACAAAAATGACGTTTCTTTATCTATGAATTACTTTTTGACAAAATAATCGTTAATGTGTCAATAGATATGTTTTTTATTCGGTCAATAATTACGCAAGGACGCAATCAAACCTTCAATAAAATCTCGTCCAATAATAACTGCAAAATTATCATAAAAAATATTTGACATAATAAAATCGTGGTGAAAAATGGAAACAGAGACGATTTTTGAAATTCAAATTGTCATGAATTAGAAATGAGATCCACGTGATGTTGATTTATTGGATTAAAATTGACTGGTTCTGATCAAAATGTTTAAAATTTATTCGCTCTTTGATTTATTGGGGTTTTCACATTAAAAAAAATTTTCTTTCGTTGAATAATAAAAGTTTTATTGATGGAACTTTATTATTTTTATTAATAAAATTCAAATGGGAATCTGTTATTACGTTACCTGACGTTAATTAAGCGGTGTATGTCGTAAATATGTAGCAGCGTCTCGTCTCCTCAAATATAAGTTGATTCCGTGTTTTGTTGTTGTCATTTGGAATGAATTTTTTTTTGGCTTTTGATTTTATCGAATTTTATAAAAATGATATTTACCATAATACCATTTTTTGTTACGATCGTAGTGAAAATATATTGTATTCGAAACAGTCAAAGTTTCCGGCCACGTATGTAACAATATCGATCTTTGACGACGATGCAAACGCGTGCTTGACCTGGTATTCTATGTATCATTAAATTATTTGCACATAATCGAATGTCACGAAGAGGTGCGTAGGGTGTGACTTAACTGTTGTAAATAAATGCTTGACGTAGTAGAATTGAAATATTAAAGTTGTGCAAATAAAAAGAACACAATAATGAGAGTTCAGGGTACATTGACATCCATTTAAATAAGCAGTGGATTCTGATTAGAACGAATGATAAAAAGTTATAAAAATGTGGTGATAATAAAAAAATTTAAAAAAAAAAGGCGAGACGTAATTGACGGGAACGAATTTTTCAACAGAATCATTCTCGTCCTTGGCTCAACTGTGTAATTGATATAAAATTCAAATGAGCTTGAGTTTGGATACTCTTCTGGAATGTTATTCCGATTATAATCTCTTGAATTAGATGTGACGAGCAAATAAAAATTTCCCTGTTCATAGAATTCTCGAAAACCACGATTCTTGTCTCGTGGACATTTTTTTTTATTCATAAAGATTTCAAGGTTCAATAAATGAAGAATTTTTTTAGTATAAATGATACAGTGACACTTTGGTCTCTTGAAAATTCTTCATTCTCTCGTTCTGCTTTGACAAACATCTTTTTTTTTCTTCATATTCATTGCAAATGCTAATCAGAGTAATAATAATACGGGAAGAGTCTGGAGATAAAATTTATACAAATTGTAACGCGTTGTGGCCTCGGGCTGAGATTTCAAACGGTTGCGTCGTAACGAGACTCAGTGATTACGTCACCGATTTAATGAAACTATTCCCAGATTGTCGCCTCTCATTTAGCACCTCCGTTTCGGTTTATTGTCGTCGCAATTTTTTTTGCTCGTGTGCTAAAATTTCAATGGATGATGAAATTTGTACAGTCTGAAGGTTTGAAACCTCAGAATCCGGCAAAAAATCGCATTCATTCAACAATTCATTAATCTTATTCAACACCGTGAGATTTTAAACACAAACATCGAGAATTTCGAACAAGTGTGAAAAAAAAATAGCAGATTTCATAAAAATTGGAGAATTGAAAATGATTTTGGGTTCTGATCTTCTGCAGATTGCATCTTTGGCCTTGATTGCCGTGGTTTCGGCCCAGCAATATGCAAGTGGACAACAACAGCCACCGATTGCAATTCTTCGTCAAGCCCAAGACGTAGCTCCTGACGGTTCTTACAACTTCAATTACGAGACCGAGAATGGAATCAAAGCACAGGAAGCTGGACAACCTGGACCAGTGAACGGTGATGGCGAAGCAGCCGTTGTTGCTCAAGGAAGCTTCCAATACACCGCACCCGATGGAACCCCAATCAGTGTTTCGTACACCGCTGACGAAAATGGTTTCCAGCCTCAGGGAGATCATCTTCCAGTTGCGCCACCAGTACCCGAGGGTATCCTCCGAGCTCTTGAATACAACGCAGCCCATCCCGAACAGGACGATTCTCAGGGTCAGCAGCAATTCAACCGAAAATTCTAGAAATCTTGAAAACTTCTTCAACATCATAATTATTTCGATTAAAAAAAAAAAAACACAAAAAATCATTAAAATTGACCGTGATATTCCGTGCGGAAAGGAAGACATCTGTATGAGTTCAAAGATTTGGGCCTTAAAATGTCCAGAGAAGCTGGAGAAGCGCATGAGTACAATTGAATGACAAAATATATTTTTTTTTACCAACATTTTAATGTGATTTTTTACCTTCCACCTTCAGATCTTATGAACCGAATCATTTGAAGGAAAATTGAGGTTGAAACAAAAAAAATCAATTCGCATTGATGCAAAATCAAAATTTTCATATTTTTTACAATTTATTTCATCAAATTTTTCGGACTGTCATTTTACTTTGATGTTTTATGACTTTTGACATCAAATTATGAATGCTATGGCTACTGAAGTTCTTAGTCGTCGAGACTAATAAAATTTCTAGCCACGTCTGATGAATATCATTCATGAATACGACTAAATGAGCGCAAGGATACGATGTGCTTGGCTTATTTATTCACCTGAAAATATCTCCGATATGTTCACGTGGCATCTTGAGCTCAAAGTTTCGAAATATTTGACTCTCATTCTCGGCGGCATGTTTGCTTGATGGGAAAATATTTGTTTACCTCCAAAAAAGAAAAGAAAAGTTAAGAAATTCATGGGATTTTTATTTTTTGATATTTCCGTCTTCATCTCCCGCTCTCTCTCTCTCTCTCTCTCTCTCTCTTTGTCACTTTCGGTAAAGTTTCTCCACAGATTTAATGAATTGCTGAACGAATTTTCGGAGCACGTGTGAAGGAGATTTAAGAGAGCACTCAGCAACGCACAGGGAGAATCATTACGTGCACTTTTGCATTTATATCTATATCCATGTGCAAGAAAATAAGAAACAAAAAAATTAACAAAAAGCACCGAACGGAGCTCAGGCACGTGTCCATAAATTTTGATAACGCACAGATTCGTGACATGTTTCAATGTTGGAAATTTCGCCGAAAGACAGAGGGAGAAAGAGAGAAAAATTGGGAGATAATGTCAGCCATATGGTCAAGAAGTCTCGAAGGTTATTTTTCGGTCTCGTAAGTAATTATATGCACGAGTATTTTAAATGTCTATAAGTCATTTCATGTAAAACACGGCAATTTTTTATTAAAAAATGCCATTTCAGAAAAATGACATTTTTGTGTCACAATTTAATTGTCCAATGAACAATATTGTAAAACAAAATTCCAAGAAAAAATTGTTTTGGTATCAAAACGACGTATTTTTCTCAAATTATTAATCATTTTAAGGGAAAATAATTGTCCTAGAATAGTCAAAAAATAAATAAATAGACATAAAGGAGGAGAAATATTTTTGTCGATGATCAATTTGAATCAAGTCCGTCCAAGAGCCGAATCCTCGAACTTTATTGACGCTGTATATCTTTGTACATGGACCGTGTGTACTTTTGGATCGAGAATTCGTGTGTGATCTCACAGAAGAGCCAAAAGGCGAAAGGAGACGACACATAATTTCGTGTGGATGAGCGGAGCAGACCAGGTCAAAGACTTTCTTCACGAAAGAAGTATAAAAGAACGGGAGAGAAGAAATCGTGAGGCACCCACGTGCTACATTGCATCACATTCGCTTTTTATGTATATTTACATATATATTTATATGCGTAGTGATAGAGGCTCCTACGAGACGCTAAAAGATTTATTAATTAATTGAGATTCGTACGGAGCTTCCCACTTTTTTTGTCCTGGAGTGACCGAAATTGTACGCCTCGAAAACTGATGATTTCGATACTGAACTTAACGAAATATTCGATATAGTAATTTCATCTTTTTTATGACGTCGATTTTTTGGTTAATATGTTTCATCGATTCTAGTCAAATTTCGAAATGATTCTATGCCAAAAAATTGTCGAAATTCTCTATTTATTCATCTGCATATAAAATAATTTTCACAGTCAGACTAATTCCGAAGAATCTGATCTGCTGAATTATCTGCAGGGAAATTACTCGATGGAACTGAACAAAGTGATTGCAATATACAGACAGTAATAACAACAAATTAATTATAAATTTATTCATACTATAGACACGTCTTACTTATTAAGGAAAAAATATACTGAGAGTTGGAACCAATCAAATAATCGATGTGACATCGATGAAAATGTATGGCAAAACGTGCTTCTCACCACGAAACTCTCATTAATTCAATGCAAAAAGTTTTATAAATTTCCACAAGTGAATGATGGAATTATTTGAAGACTTTTCTCGAGATTTCTCGATGGGGAGTTAAATGAACAGAAGATCATCGATCTCGTTTACACTAATTTTTATTCTCGTTGCCCCGTACGAATTATTTACATAAGAATCGCGTGATATGGCAAATATCTGAAACTCTATAATGTGATAAAAATGTAAAATAACATAGGTGTAAATATAGGAATTTGACTATAACGGTTACCGATGCTTTAACTTGCCCTAAATTTCGTCTCTACTGAATTTAATGTAAAACTACAGAAACATAACATTTTCCGTGTTTTCAACGATTCAATTATGTAAATTTCGAATAGAAATTTAAGAAAATCCATATGACGTACCACTTTTATAATTAGAATGGATCTAAAAAAAAAAAATGAACAGCCAAAAATTGAGCTTTGGTTTGAAGAACATGAAAAAATCCTTGCTCGTGAAATTTGTATGTTAAAAAAAATTGGGTGAGAAATTTCCATGGAAAATCGTGTTCCATGATGGTTGAAGAATAAAATTACAAAATTAATTTATAGAACCTCCATCAGAAGATCGTTTTAAATTTAATGAGATAGAGGTATCGATGATTTATAAAATAAACATAGGTGTAGAAAAGCAAAGTAAAGAATCGCTGACACGTACGCTGGAGAAAACTTCGCGAGTACAATTATGATTAATGAGGATTTTAGAAAGGAACACATTGATATTTTAGTGAATAAATAGTTGGAATAAAGTCTTTCGTCGTGTTCATGACTATAA
Source organism: Campoletis raptor (assembly GCA_948107755.1). Taxonomy (NCBI): domain Eukaryota; kingdom Metazoa; phylum Arthropoda; class Insecta; order Hymenoptera; family Ichneumonidae; genus Campoletis; species Campoletis raptor. The sequence continues at coordinate 14,225,805 of OX403628.1, read as the reverse complement.
TTTTACTGCTCGAAAAAATATCCTGAAAATTATTCACTTAATTCGATTATTTAACACTCTTAAAAATCATATGGTTTTTATACTGTTTTTTTGTCATCAGTGAATTAAAAAACGTAAATGTGAGATAATCGGACTATTTATAACACAATTTTTATGATGAGATCATTCAGATTGCATATTAAAATGAGTGCATTCAAAAAAAAAACGAAATTTAAATGCAAATTAAAAGTTATTTTTCAAGAACATCAACTTGCAAATTGAATAATAAATGTATTTGTGTATAGTGTAAACGGAATCCGTTTACCTTGAATTAAATGGATTTTTTGATTATTTCAATTTTTTACCAATTCGTCTTTTTTGGTACTGTAATATATTAAGATTATGCGAAAGTGAAAAGTGACAGGGAGAGTCCTCTGTCGAAAAATATCTTCACTGGATTTGTTTTTTTTCGAGATGGTCGGTACAAGAAACATTTGATCTTTTTTATAAAAATAGACAGAAATCTTGCAACAATTTTCGTTCGATTAATAACTAAGTTTCTAAAAAATGTTTAATCATCGAATTTACAGTCGAAAATGAAACGAGTTTATTGAAAAATTGCAAGGTTTTTGAAGTTCGTAACAAAAGAGAGACTTTCGAGTGGCTGAGAATTTGTAAATTTTGTTTGTTCAACATGTATTTTCTGGTGAGTTCGATTTTCATTCATGGAGTGAAGTAATTCAGTGGCATTAACTAGATAAATTTTAAAATATTTTGTTAGATTACTGTGTTGATTAAAGGTCGAGGATAAAAATAATCGTGATGTTGCTCTTTCTCTTAAAATCCGTTAACTTACCCGAATATTTTGACATCGATGATTGCAACAGAATCAATTATAGGAGAATAATGTGCATTTTATAATTTTCAATTTAGAATAATTTACAACATTGCATGTAATGATTTTCCACTTGGTTTTAAAACCTCGAAAAAAGAAACTCCTGGAAAGTTTTTCATTCAACATTTCTCACATTAATAAAAGAGCTTCGTCAGCTTCAACATCATTTGCAATTGATTCAATAGAGTTTTGTAGATTAATATTAAAAGCGTTTATTTATCAAGGCTTTTGAATATATTAGAATAAAATATGTCTCCAGTTAAAACATGCAAAACAAATTTCCGTCGAGACACGATCTCATGGTGTTTTGTTAGGACACAGAAGTGATCAATTGTTCGATTGCCCAACAGTTCTCCGTCATCACAAGTTAAAGCTAACTAATTAAAAGGCAATAACGTAAATGACGTTTGTAAGACAAAAAAAATTAGCACACAAAATATATAATTAATTGAATGGATAAAGGATTCAGCATTAATTGGAAAAGGCATCATCGCTGGATCGCCAATTTTTGCTGTTAATGAATCCTGTACCTTCGTTTGGTTCCTGAGGATAAGAAGTAGACGATGAGGATGTGGAAGCGATGCGTGTTCTCTTGTGTTCTGGTGTGCCAAAGAGCATAACAGCGACGGACTGATTGCGGCCTTGATTGAGGGAGACACCGCGTCTCGCAAGGAAAGTGTCAAGAGCTTGGATGCTCTCGTGGAGGCTATCAATGTCGCAGCTGGAATAGTGAATGGAAGTGCGTCGATTACGGCTCCGGCGTCTTCTTCGTCGGCGACTGTTGGAGCGATTACTGGAACGTCCACCGGTTGATTGTATTGCGAAGGATTTAGGAGTGCCGATGGGTGAATTGGCGAAGGTGCTGGAATTTTCATCGCCGAGAATGCTTGCTTTTTCGGAAACGATTTCAAAGTCATCGTGAAGTCTTTCGTTGCTGTGCGTCGAGCTCATGAAGGACATGGCCGTCATTCGACTGTCTTTGGAGCAAACAGATATTTTTCGTGAGCAAGAAACGTCACGAGCGTAAGACCGTCCGTAAGTGCCATTTGGTGTTGAGCAGGCGGTCGAATGGGTGGTTGAATTGAGACTGCAAGTTTGTGAATTGCGTGAATTAGTTCGAGAGCTTCCAAGAAGTCTGATGATCGCGCTCTTTGGTATTGTCAGTTCGGTTTCGCTATTTTGTCGATGATTTGCTGATTCCTCTGTTGCTGGCCTTTCCAAATCCAAGTTTTGACCAAGATCTGCATTGTTGTTAGTGTCATTATTATTGTTATTCGCGTCGTTGGATAAATCAAGCTGTTGATCATTGAGGCGATGTTTTTTGCGACGCCGAGGCCGTTTCCGTTCATTTTCCACATCTTCACTGGCGCCATCTACACCATTTTCATTCACAGCACATCCGCAAGCTCCTGCGCAAGCGCAAATTCCACTTGCCTCTATTTCCGCCCCCTCATTGTCCTCGTGCTCATCCTGCTGCTGATTAAAGGCGACGATTGCCGACGCCACGAGTCCTACCCCTTGGCGTTGACTTTCTGCCTCGGCCTCGAGAACGTTGATAATTCGACTGACCTTGCCGTTCCCAATGACGCAGGCATTTTCTCCATAAACGCGCCTCATGAGCGTCGAAACAACTCGACAATCGTTCGGCTGTGAGGAATTATCATTTGCACTTGTTGTTCTTGATGATGATAAGTTTACTTCAGGGGACATTGAACGATTGGGCGATTGACGGTTTTCGGTTATCAAACCATGAGGAGGAATCACGGGAGGATTTATTGATGTTGCGGCCATTATGGAGGGTCTCGATGATGCGTAGTTTTGAAGATACGCACCGAGAGCCTCCGCATCCACTGATGTCGATGGACCACCACTCGGTGGAGCCTCTGTTGCATCCACAACTGGCAATGAACGTGAATGCTCTAGTCCGGTACGTAACCATGCTGTACGGAGTCTTTGACCATGTGGGCTCACTTCTCCGGTTGCGTCCACTTTTTCGAGCACCCAAGATGTGAAATATCATTAAGATACACTCAAAATTGATGACTTAGTTCAAAATAACTCATAAATATTATCAATTCATAATTCAATACATCTTATGATTATTGATTTCTATTCAAAGGTCTCCGTGTGGTCTGAATGGATGACTTTTTTGTTTCCGTTGACATCAGAATTTAATTTCATAGCATTTGATTCACCGTAACGATCTTGGTTCATGTGAAATGTGGAAATCAAGTGGATTCATTGAAATAATCATTTTTACCTGAATCCAAAAGTCTCGGGAGGCTGGAAATGTCTAGATTCCTGGGGATGGTTCCTGGTGGCGTAATATACGGTGGTGGAGGACTTTCTGGTACCCTTGATGGGACGTCTTCCGAAACCGGTGTCGTTTGGCTGCTTCTACTCGTGCTCACACCTTCGACCAATGATGTTTGCATACCGTCTGAATCGCGACTTAAAAATGAAAAGAATATCATCCATTTCTCGGAGATGAAGAGTTTAAGGGTTTTTAAGGATTGTTGACACTAATGTTAATCACAACAAATTGCCGGCAATCACGTTTGGGATTTAAAGAAACATGCACAACGTTGAATAAACGATTTATTCGTAGATTTACTGAAACGTATCATAAAACAGTCAACAAATATTCATTACTCACGAACGTTGATTAGGTGAACTACGGCTTCTGGGTTCGCGAACCACATTACGTCTTTTTCTTCGTCTGGTGACCTCAATACCATCCATACCGACCTTGACGACTTCGTCGTAACCCGGCGGTGCTTCATAAACCGGTGGGTCGTCCGAAACCGTAATCTCATCGATTCTCGCACCGTCTGCAATGTCAAAAACTACACGATGTTACGGTGAGATCGGCCAAGGTTTTTTGACGAACAAAAACATTGGAAAAATACAATTTTATCATCAACTTTTAAATGTCAATTAAAATACTCTTACCTAAAAGTTCGCTTATCGTTTGCAATCGTGATTGTAATTCTCTCTGTTGTCTGGCTCTAGCTCCCATTCTGTACAAAAGTATAATCAGTGCTGATATGAGAATAATCAGCCCGAGACTACTAGCAACAAAGACGAGAGTTGCTGTTTTCAAATCTGGATATCGATCGATTTTTGGAAAGTAATAATTCGCCTTGTTAATGTGCCATTTCCGATCCTGGGGCTCAACCTCCCAATCTGTCAATTAAGAAGATGTCAAAAAAAAATCAATTTCTACCAAAATTCAAATCAGCGATGATTTGGTTCATTTATATCGGAAAAAAATTACTTTTGTTTGTCTCTACCATCGATTTTAATAATTATTCGAATGACAGCTGAAGGTTTTGTGTTTTTTATCACGAAATTCAATTAACATTCGTGTTCTCCATTTTTTCCGCGATAAAAAAATAAAATCTTATTTTATTTTAAATAAATAAAATCAATCATTACCTCGGAAACAAGTGGATGGTTCGTCGCTGTTGTCACCACAGTGATCGAAACCGTCGCAATTTAATTGGCTTGGTATACAACGATGATTTTGGCACAAGAAATCCGAGCCAGTGAAACAGTCTGAAATGATATGTTGCTTGATGGTTGCTTGATGGAATCTCTCGAATTCTCGAGAGATTCTTATCAATTCAACCAGAAGATTAGCTCGAATAAACTTGATTTTATTTGTTATGTTACCCATGTAACTAAAAGCAGCATAAGCTATGGCTAGTCTAGAGGTCGGTCCGAAAGTTCCTCGCAGACTGACGTGGAAGCCACTCGTAACGGGTGCAACGTGTTCCCGAAGTCGAGGAGGCTGCAGTTGACTTGCTGGATGTCTCAAAACTTCAAGAGGCAAAAGAGCTGATGTCGGGCCTTGTTTTATCGTTAATTCTGTATTTCCAGCTGCGAGTGAAAACCATTTTACCAAAATTGTTTATTCCCCACGAATTTACTTCTAATTCGTGTTTAAAAAAAAATTTCAACTGATAAATTGATCACGAAAGTTCGTTAGTTCCAAAGATTCCATTAGATAATTGATGGTGGAAGTTAATTAGTTGAACAAATATATGACCATTGGTTTTTGTAATGTTTGTTCAACGAGAATAGGAAAAAACTGACCCATATCTGCAAAGGTTACGACCTTGAGGTACATGTGAGTCTTCATATGAAGAAAATTTTTAGGTGGTCTGATTAACCAGACGCAATCATATGTCTTTAGCCCTTGGCCAACCATGTCCATCATGGTAATCGCGCCACCAAGATTTTCGACGTAACCGCCGCAATCAGTTATTGGCGAAACTGTCTTATCAAACATTTGGCCAAGAACAAAAGAATAAAATGCTTTGTAGCCAAGTCCAGTGCCTCCATTTGCGTAAAAACGGATCAACAACGATGGCCCCGAACTGACTATCACCGGTGGACGGAATCTTGCACCGCTGCTCACATCCAAACGTTGGCCATTCCAATCGTAGAACTAAAGATTTATCATCGTTTTTCAAGCAATCAAAACATTGATTGTTACAATTATACAAATGAGAAAACTCTATTCATTTTTTTTATCCATTCAAACTGAAGTAGATCTTCAACTTTTCGAACCTGAACGACCAATTGGAGCCTAGAATACCCCGGGCAAAGTTTGAGGTCTGATTTTAACACCTGATCCTTTTCAAAATTGATCATTTTTTCCAATGCATGCAGTGGAATCCAAAACCAATGAAACTAAATCACTTTTTTTCTGATTTAAATTGATCGAAAGAGTACTTTGTCGCAAATGTTCTCAGCTTTTAAATGAATTCTGGTTTCCATTCAGAGTCGCTGGTTGATCAAATTTTAGAAACAATTGAAAAAACATCATCAACTTCGACTTGTTTTCTATGTGATTGGACGTTAACATGTTAATATTAGAAACTTCCTATGATATGATCTCTTTCAAGTTTCTTTTTCTTAGGAACTACATAGTTCCTTGTCGTAATAGAACAAAGCGTTAACTCGTTGAACTTGGATTTTGAACATACCTCCATAATGGATACTGTAGCAAGTTGGAAATCACTAAAAAGAACACGAACTCGACAAGACGGAGCTTCGGTTGGACACGTGACAATATACTCCATTCCTAAATCACGTGGGTATCGTGCTGGAAAAAATGGCGACGTCAAAATACCTCCACCCGTATTATTAATTGCATTAGCACCGCTTGGCATTGCACTTGCGCCCTTCAAGTGTATTCTGTTTCCTAGAAATTTGAAATTCGTCATAAAATCTGATTGCAGTTTGACATCAAAAGGTCAATCGTTGTAAGGGTAAGGTTTCATGGAATTTGATAGAAAATTATTGGAATAGAGAACAGATAATTAAATATCCATACAAAAAAATCATTCAAAAAATCAGGTTTTTCGTAACACTTGCTTTCAGCTGTGTATTCAAGGGTGAAAGCATGACGATGCGATTGACTGTAGAGTAGAGCTATCGACAGAGTCCTTGTGCTCGATCGATATGTTATTGGTGAATAGAGACCGCAATAGGGAGAACCCGAAACATCTTCATAGGGTGGTTCCGAAATCCAGACGTAATCGCACCTGTTGCATTTTATTTGGTTGTCAAACCGGAAGTAGTTCTAAGGATTCCAAATTTCTATCAACTAATACTCTAATTTCTTAACACTTTAAAATCTGCCAATTTTTTAACAGTATTGCATTGCAATAAGTCGAGGTTTTGGAACCATGTCAAAATTTAATTTTATTGCTTTTTTTTTTGTATCAGTCGAAAAAGCAACCGAATGGCAACGCGTGATATTTCGATCAAACTTCTGGTCACTTATGGTTTCTTTTTGGTGCTGAGGAAACTTTTACAACATTTTTGGATTGTTGGTTTCTGGGTTTTTATAATTTACAGAAAATGATTAAAAACTAAAAGCAATCATGTGCAGTTTTTTGTCAATTGACGTTTCATGCTTATAATACTTTTTGTTTCAAAGCAACTTTCGTGACAAATTTTGAAAGTTTTATTTTGTAGTTTCTAAGGAACTGAAAATCAACTATTGGCTCCACAAACTGGAGAGTAAATTATCCTGCAATTGATCATGAAAATGACTAAACTCTTTTTTTAAATGTCGTTTCAAAATCAAAATTTCTACAGCTATTGGACGAATGTAAAGATAAAATAAATATTGCAGGGTTCAAAGAGCTACCTGCAGGGACTATCCATCATAATCCCTCCGTCGTTGCAATGATGCGACAACGCGAGACTTTTGAAGGTCAAGGTGATGACGCATGACGGACATGTCACGAGTTCGAGACTGCATTGATCGTGCGAACTATTCGTCACGTAAATCCTCGTAGCTTGATGTTGCCTCGGGGAGGTTTTGATGAGTGATACATTCTTCGCGTACAATATGCCCTTTTCACCGAGTTCGAGATACAAACGTCGACCATTATGAGGTCCACAAATGTCCTCGTTTCTCACGACGTCACAATTCACTCGAAAATAGCAGCAGTAGAAAGTGATCAGGAGCACTTTGTTTTTCCATTTTGCAAATAAAAACATCATTTATTAACTTCCTCAACACAAATTCCTTCAAAATTTTATTTTTATAGTAAAAAAAAAAAAAAAAAAAAAAAAAACTCATTTAATGCAAACCGTGAAAAATATTCACCATTTATTAACGTAATCGTGAATTTTATCAAATCTAAATTAATAATCGACTATAATAACAAAAGAAAGAAATTTTGATGAAAATAATTTTTTTTCCGCATATTGAACATTTTTTCTCACGTGTCGCATCTTCAACATTATAAAAATCATTTTTAATTAACTCATTTTTATTTACAAGAGTGTAATTTTTCGAATTTTTATTCTCATCCATTTTTTGAGGCTATTTAGTTATTTAAATAAATTAAGAAAATATCAAATTTAAAAGAATGCATGAAATCATTACGATGTGATGACTCTATATGGCACATTGAATTTTTTCATTTAAGGCTTATAATGAAAGTTATTGATAATTCCACTTACCGAATTGAATTCGATACATATTCGAACACTGACTGAAACAAAGTTTGTCTCGTCGTTTGCAGCACCCGAAGCTCCTATGCTGTTATAATTTTGTTAGCTGCTGTAGCGAGTCTCTCGTTACGTTATATCCCTATTTAGGTTTAGAGCCACATTTGTAGGGCATCCTTACGCGAGAGACACACTTTTCTGTTTATACTCAACGTATACATATATATCAAATTTTATTAATACAAATTAAATCGATGTTTTATTTTGCATCACAAAAATGCATTGCTTCTAAAATTTTGACGATTTGAAGTTTTTTATATTTTTGTCAAATCAATTTTTCCGTATAATTAAAAAGTAAGACATTTTTGTTATTTTCCATCGTTTTTAATTTTTGTTCTCATTATTGTTTACATGATTTTCTAATCCTAGGAATGTTTTTAAAAAAATTGGAGTAATTTCGCGCTGAAATTTTTGAAAGTGACATTTCGAAGGATTAAAAACATTTAGTTATTATTTTCAGAATCGTACTATTTACGTATAATACTTTAATGGATTTGCTACGATTTTAAGTTTTTTGAATTGAGTATTCGTGTAGATCGTAAAATTACAACGTGGTTTGATGTGGAACGCCCTCTATGCTTGAGATTTAATAAAATTTCAAACTTCATTGAAAATGTATCCTCAGTTCGATTCGTGTGATAATTAATTTTTGCTGCATCTGTATTGTGCAATGTTTTTAATTTATTTTAGATGTCGCTCTATTCACACGATTTTATACCAATATTTATTAATGACATTTATAACGAAGCATCGCCTTTCGTAAATTATGGATATACATTTAATTAAACGAATGTAAATAATATATAGTACGAGGAGTACTTAATAAATAATAGAACTGGAGAAAAAAAAACAAGAGTGGATTCCTGTATGAATGTGCAATTGAGAAACAACATTTGTCACTTATTAAATTATGTCACGTCACATATACATTTAATCCATAGAATTTATTAGTTTCTGTTTTGACCTTTCCTTCGTGTGCAGAGAATCGTTTGACTCGGTCGAGTTTTCCCCCACTTGTCTTTCACGACTGGCGGTTTTAATGTTTTTGAAAATTAAATGTCAAGTGTCAAACTGACCGCGGCAACAATTATTTCAACAGCAATGGATTAAATTTAGTTCGAGTTTTATATTTACAAACTTGCAAAATTAAAGTACTTCTTCATTATTGCTTTCAAGTTGAAGAGAAAAAATGTTTCGAACTCTGATAACGAAGTTCCAGTCGCGCCAGTCGCGTTTCAGTACGAAAACGTCGATCTGTCAAAAAATACGCATCATTTCACACAAATATGAGAGACAATGATTATTTAACTCGATCATCGCGAAGTAGCATGTCAAGTTCACCGTCTATCATGGATCTTACCATAGATCCAGCCAGAAGAAAATTCCCATTCTGTATTGTTTGGACTCCTATACCTGTGCTCACGTATGTTCGATGTGCTTAACCTCAAAAAAAGATGATCCTTCAAAAACCATAATATTCATTGATCAAAAAAGGAACGAACATTTTAATAGTTATATTCAAGACTTTCTTTATTAACAATAATGATTTTATTAATAATAAATCAATAATAGATTGTCACTAGATATTTCACTTCAATTTTCGAAGTTTTACTGTCAATTAATTTCTTTACGTTCCAAAAAATATTTCGATGTTCGTGGAGTTCAATTTTCATAGAATTCTTGTTGTTTCAACCCTGAAATCATGTTGTTTTTGTATCAAAATCTCAAAAAGTTAAAACATATAACGTTGAGTTTGACGCTATACAGATATTTACTGCCATTTATTGGTCACATGGGCATAGCAACGTCAGCAGGTATTATACGAGATTTTGCTGGTCCTTATCATGTCTCTGAAGACAAAATGGCATTCGGACAACCCACAAAATATTGGCAGCTCGATTGTAGTAGAGCAAAAGGGGGCCAAGTTGGTTGGGACTCTGCGGTGGCGGAAGCTAGTGCCATTTATCAAACCAGAATGGTAAAATATTGCAATTCATGCTCCAACTACTCGATCGATACAAACCCAAAAAACCTGTAGTTAACATTATTTTATCACAAATGTCTGAACTGGCAAGTTTTAGGTTTTTTAAATGAATTTTTCTTGCGAATAAGTATTATTTGCATGTTTGTCTGCCAATGATTTATCAATTCAGAATTGATATAATAGCAATTTGCTAATAATTGTTGGAAGTGATAAAATTTTAAACAAAAATGAAATTTTTTTTCAGCACAACTTGTGTTGCGACAATTGTCACTCCCATGTTGCTACGGCTTTGAATATAATGAACTACAAAAATTCTTCTAACTGGAATATGGTTAAACTGGCATTTTTTATGCTCATCTGTGGAAAATATGTGAGGTAAAATATTTTTCTGTTATCAAATGTGCAATAATAGAAAATAATTGACTATTAAAAAAAGATTTATTTTTTCGTCACAAAGATCACGTTCTTTTGTTTAAATGTTGAATTTGGTTTCGAACTTTTCGTTTTTGTGTGGAGAACATTTGAAACGAAAAACGTTGATGTAAAATCAGAAAGAATGGATTTTTCTTTTTTTTCTTTAAATTTTGATCTTTGATTCTTTATTACTTAATTATTCAATTAATAACGAACGAAATAACGTTTTTAATACAATTTTTTGATCAATTTTGCAGTTTTTGGGGCTTCGTGAAGACTTGGTTACCGTTTTCAATCATCGTAGCCCTCATCACGTTCTACTGCGTGTTTCCCTAATTTTTTAAATAGTCTTCATAGCCTAGAAAAATAAGGGCGATTGAATAATCAAAACTTTGTATTTGACGATTATTTATTGGACAAACATCGGATGTTTTTTTTAAAGCAGAGAAATTTCATTGATGAGAGAAAAAATGTACACATGAAGCTTTAATCTGCATAGTGCAAATCGAACTCTCTAGTTTTACGCAATTTTGTAAATATATTTGAGGGCACACGAGAAAATAGAATATTTCAAGGGGTTCAACATTTTTAGGAAATTTCATAATTTCCCATAACGAAGGAACATTTATTTATATTTTGGCTACTCTCTGAAATCATTTTATTCCTTTCTAACGAGGAATTTGGAGGCTTTTCTTATCTCTACTTGAATTATGCATCAAATCGTGTCATCACGTATGACAGAAGCAGAAAATACGTCACTGAGGTATTTAAATTATTATAAAAACGAAATTCTAATTAAAATACGTGATTCGTCAAGAATTTATGTACGAATTACAAATCGAGAAAATAGTTTTAAATGTAACTTTTATTATGGCAAAATAACGGCCAGGAATTCGATCTTCGTTAAATATTTTCTTACTTTCTTTTCCTTTTTTCATTTCAGCTAAAAATTGTATTACGATTAATGGTGCGATGGCATTGAATTTTTTACAGTGTTATTTCGAAGCAATGAAAAAGTGGAAGAAAACAGAGTTGTTTTTTTTTCTTTTCGTCCACGTCAAGATGCATAATCACAGTTTTTAGCAATTTGATCGTTTTGTGACTTTTTTATGGCAAAAAATATTATTTTTCATTCGACACCGCTTTCCATTTCGTTGATAACGCTTCTCTCCAAACTAAACTCATAGTCGTAATCTTGGTTTATTATTTGATGGACGAACGACGTTATTTCGTCGATTCTTAGCCTTTCCAACTCAAAATCATTGTTCAAAGTTTTGTTCAGCTTGAAGGGAATTCCACTGATGTAACTTTGCGACTCTGACGGTTGGCTCTGATGCTGCTGCTGACCTATTGATGGCGGATAAGGAGTCGGACCCAACGACGGATAGAGACTTCCTGATGCCCCGGATGTTGTAGGGGATAATGGATTCTCCTCCTTCTCAACGATTATATAATCGTCCGATTGAGCATTCTTGTAGTTTGGCTCCTCCGGCGTCTCCGGAGGAGATTCTCGGTGATGCTTTTTTTTACCAAAAAGCCAAGACATCTTCTGGAAAATTTTCAAGCCTCATTAGATTTATCGCTGAAAATAATTTTGACATTGATAAGTTCTGCTTTCAAAACTTTTGAAAAACTCGTTGGTTGCTCGTCAATCTAAAAGAATCGAAAACTATTATTATTTGAAAATGTTCCCAAATATACTTTCATGTTGAAAAATTATGAAATATGCTCGAATAAAATGTTCTTTCTTTGAACATTATTTTTGTGGACATTTGTCAAAGATTGTGCAATTTTAGAGAAAAATTATTTAAGTTTGAATCGAGAGGAATTCCATTGTTCGTCATGTTTTAAAAATGGATTTTGGAATAATCTAGAACATTTTTTGTTATTCTCCGAAGTAATCAACAACCTTGAATTTTTCTCTGTATTCTTTTTTTTTCGAAGATTTCTGATAATGTATGGTTGCTGAACACTCATCGGAACGGATATGAAGTTGAATTCTCAAAAACGCAAAAAAAAAATGAAAATACATGATTTTTTTTGTTGCCGAGTCTTGCAAAATGCATTGAAGAAAACAAATTTTAGGTTCTTTGCATCGTTAGTACTATTTTAGTAACCGCTAAACCCAAAAATACATCAATAACAATCGATAAAGAAAAAAATTAGGCGTCAAATTCACGTTGCTTCATTATTATTACATCAAAAAAAGGTTCGAATCGTAGAAGACGTCAACATGCTTTGAGGTTAGAAAACACGAGTATCAAAAAAGATGATGGAAAAAAAAAAAAAAAATAAAGAAAATGCAAGATAGATTTTCAAGCCGTGGTAATATGAAATATAAATTCATAAAATTATCAAGTTCGAATTAAAAAGAAGTATAATATCGTAACAAACAATAGATATTTGTTAATGAATCAACAGTTTTTAATGAAACTCCAACGAAAATGATGGATTGATTTTTCTAAGCAATCAACCAAGAATCACGCAGTAATAAAGTCGAGCCAAAAAATAAAAATTGACATTTAGACCAAGCCAAAAAAATGTTTCATCACATTTCTGTCAAACGTTCAGATGAAAATCTAAAGAAATGCTGAAAAAAATGTATTGAATACATTTTTGCAACATAGTAGACCAAAGTCACACACATAAAACCATTGTTATCAAGTTAATGATAAATTCATAATCACAAAACTTACATGCAAAGGATATAACAAAGGAACTACGAGAAAACTACTGCACGATGATACTTTATTGTCACTCGAGAACTGACCATACTGTGTGAGATAGCTAAATAATCTCTCGTTTTTTTTTGTTATTACGATTATTATCCGTATATGTCAAGATTAGAAATTTTTCATTATGAAACGTTTCTCAGATCGATTTCAAAGCCGGAGCAGGTGTATATTATTCACACTTCTACTTTGACAATTCGTTCGATTTCGATTACAACTGACGATAAACTGACACAGAAATATTTTAATTTGTTGATTGGTGACAGAAAAATATCCAATGACGCGTTTCAAGGAGCGCTTTCTTGCAGCGGTTAAATTAAGAAGTTGCCAAGTTGTTGAAATTCAGTCAGTCGAGTAGTGGAACTAACTATCCAACATTATCAACGGGTTTTTTGTTAATCTCAGCCGGTACTGCAGGATTTCAGTTATATGACAGACAGTATAGTGACCGTTCTAACACAACTTTGAGATTCGCGCAAACGCTCGCGCGCCCGCGTGCATCGTAGCAAGTCTGGGTTCGCCCACCACGCAGCCGAAAGTAAGCAATGACCGAACGGTCTAATTGCGCCATCTCGAACCGCTGTACCACCGCCAATGATTTATATTTTGAAAAATCAATTAATTTTACTTGAGAGGGTTAACTCGGGGGTGGTCAGAATGCCGGATCGAACCCTTCGCCGTCGATATTGTAGAGTTGCCGTTACCACGGCAGTACAACGTATTTACTATACTACGGTACAACTATATTTTTGTCGTACCGACCGGTCCAGTAAGTTACAGTTTTGGGTGGAATCTTACGAGATGTCGCTACTGGTGGTCGCCACAAGGTGCTGCCACCTTTAGGGTAAATTTCTCAACTGTCAAATTCGCGTATAAAAAAATAGTGTTTCTTTTGTACTTGAAAAAACGTTGATTTGTTTTAAATATCTTTCATAATGCAGATATACTGATAATTGAACGTGTTTTGAAATTTTAAATAAAAATATTATTTTGAGGGCTCGTAATTGAATGCAATTGAATAAAAGTGTCCCGTACGTATTTATTTACTTTAAACTAAACTGTATATAGTACAATAAAGCACTGGCATAATTTGACTTCATAAAACAGGGCGTTCGTAACTATACCCACGAGAATTAATCAACCGGTAAAGGAGAGAGGAAGAGAGTAAGATAAAGAAAAATACTCCCGGGTGAGTTCTGCGAGGCATTTCTTGTGTTTATAGAGCCGACGACAAAAAGAGACCGCCCAAGTTTGTCCCGGAATCGACAATTATATATCGCAAAAAAATAGTGAATTCCGATTGCCGCCTCGTCGACGAAACTGTTTCATTTATCTCCCTCAAAATGATAATAATAATAATAACAATACTAAAGCGTCCAGTAAACCGAGAAACATCAATCCTCCATGAACGAATCATTTAGTATATTTGATTTTTTTGGAAGATTATAACCTCGAAATTTATCAGCGCTTAGAAACACTATTCGAAATCGATTCTCATTGATTTTCATTGAAAATCAAAATCCCTCATTGATTTACAAATCAATTGTATCAAAAATCACGAAATCTTTTGTCAACACGATAAATTTTGTTATAAAAAAACAACGTCGCAATTTATTCATTATTTTCCACACGAACAGATGACCCAGAAAATGAATAATAATTCGGAAAAAAAAAAAAAAAAAAAAATAGCAGTCTGCGTTAATTTTTGAAATCAAACTTTACTTTTTCATCATCTTGTTTGCAGCACATATTTTTTTAAATAAATAAGGATGCAATCCGAAACAAAACAACAAAAAATATCCATATGTTTACATTTTTGAATGTAAATTTAAATTCTGAAGATAATGACAAACGTGATATTCTTCGCAACGTGTATCAGATGATTTTATTCAATTTGACACTCGTGGGACTTTAAAAATCCAGTTGCATAAAGAGGGATACTCAACATTGTAACTGAACCGATCATAAAAGTTATTTCAAACGTTGATCGTCGAATAAATCTCCGGTTTATGAATGTAACTGTTAGAAAGGAGCATGACCGCTTTGAGAGAAAACGTTCGAGAACAAAGTCGTGGGCATTAAAAATAAATAAATGGTTTTACTAAGTACAAAGTAACGTTTTGTAACGTCGAGAGGACATTATATCCGAACTGAAGAAACTTCATTTCTTTAGCAGATTTGTTATAGACATTTGGGTACTTTTGATATACGTCCCACCAATAAAATGTTACAAATTCGTTGGCATACGGGGTAGTTTATGACTCGTACGAGGCCTTCATCGCACTGAATCCTCTTTCTATATGTGCTTGTAATATTAATCGTTTAAAATCATAGAGACGCATCTAGGAACGCTTGGAAGTTAAAAATCTTTGGGGATACGCCATTTTGATTTTCTAGCGAGCGTTTTATTTTTTCGAACTTCAAGGGGGATCCCTTTACATTGTAAAATGATATTTCTTTTTTTAATATCACTGCTTTACATCTTTAAATAATATCTTTTTAATATCTCTCATCCGGAGTTGATTTCTCGTGTTCAGATTCAATTTATCTTTGAAACTTCCTGTTTAATTATTTTCTACCCGTAGTCTCATCACAGTGACGTTAAAATTTAACCCTTCGGTTAGTTTTTGAAAACTTGGATGTAAATTGCGAAATAATCTAATAATGTTAGTTTTATATCTTGCGGGGATTTCAAAGTGTATATAAACTTTTGAGAAAAATGTTTAATATGAAGCTTGGAGTTCGAGAAAATCACTTTTTTCGTTTATACTTTATGTCGTTTTATCTTCGAAACTAAACGGTCAATATTCTTCATTTTTTTTTAGTACATGACAGTAATTTTTCTTTTTCTTTCATTCAATTCTTTTGAGATATTTTTTCGCAAAGAACGAAAAGAGGTGAACGATGGTGGGGTTTCGCTTTATTTACATACATAAAGGTTTCTGTGTAGGGTCGTATATTTTGACAGTTACGGCAGTCCTTAACGATGGGATTAATTTTTAACAGCGAGTGTTGCAAAATGAGACTGGCTCATAAATGAATAAGCGAAAGGAGTTTTATTTTTTACACTCTCTTTGGTTGCTTCTGCTTTATAAAAGCGTTTTACAACGTTGTCCAATTTCATCCACCAGCAGATGGTTCGATGGGCTGTGAGTTTAGTCTGAGAAACTAAAATAGAAAGAAGAATAAAAGTCTTGAAAAAAATCTATTTTATTGGAGTAGAATAGTTGATTCAAAAGAAAAAAAAAAAAAACTCGTAGAAGTGGAAAAAACAATTGCGGTCAACAGCCAAAATGAATGACAAAAGAAAAACATTTTTTTATCATCTTTCAGTTGTCTATTACGATGGGTTTCGATGTCACGCTGTCAAAATTGAAAAAAATACAATAATATACGAATAATGATGATAATTTGTTTTATAAAATCGAAAGTGAATCTCGTCCACGTCGAAATCACTTTTTGAGCGTGACCGTTACGGAGTCCCTGTCATCATCGAAAGGGCGAGTTTAGATCGAAGATTTTTCTTGACTATACGAGCGTGGGAAATTTTACGTAACACTGATCAAGATTTTTTTGTGGATTTATAAGAAAGAAAGGAGAAGTGAAAAGGAAAGAAAAAAAAATTGTGCCATAAGGATCTCAAAGAAAGGTCCGGTCAAACCCATTCACCGCGATTGAGAAACTCGGCGAAGTTTCGTTAAATAGAAGGTTAAAAAAAAGACGAGAATCTTTGCTTGATCTCGATCTTTTATAGTCTCTCGTGAATTCCGATTTTTGGAAAGACCTGCTGCAACTTCGAATATACCGTGAATGGGGATACTATTTTTTTCATTTTATTTTTTCTATTTTGTCTGAAATAACGTTCTGCAATGACACGAGGTGTATATCACTATATATAGTCCATATGTTGAAAGGATAGCTTTTGTCGAAGTAGAAAAAGGATTTTCATCCCCTTTCACATCGCCAGTCACTGCACGTAGAAAAATTGCATTGAAAGGGGAAACGAACTCTATACGTCGTTGATGGTTAACCTGTGTTTGAAAATATTGACGCATCATTCGATATCGATCTTTTCCGATGTTGAACGATGCAGGAAAAACCCTTTTTGTTTGTTTTTTCTCGTGCTGGGTAAACAGGGATTTTACGAAGCCAAAGAAAGCTGCAAACAATTTCATTGGCACGAGAGAGCAATAAGAATTCTTATTAAAATTTCCTCTCAATTTTCAGCCCAAACTTTGTTGAACAATTTAAATTCCAATGAAATTCATGTATTCGGGATCAAGTGATATAAAATCTTGATCGTTTTTATTCAACAAAAATTCAATCAAGTGTCTGTTGGAACAGTGAACCTTAGAAAAGAAAAAAAAACCGATAGAGTACAGCTGCTGAGGTTTTTCTCTTTTTTTTTTTTTCGTCGTATGTCCACCCACACGAGGAAAGAATTCAAACACGTACGCACATTTATTTATATATATATACATATATATATC
This sequence comes from Campoletis raptor, assembly GCA_948107755.1. Taxonomy (NCBI): domain Eukaryota; kingdom Metazoa; phylum Arthropoda; class Insecta; order Hymenoptera; family Ichneumonidae; genus Campoletis; species Campoletis raptor. The sequence continues at coordinate 14,208,273 of OX403628.1, read as the reverse complement.
TAGTTTTTTCACGGTCGAAAAACTTGTTTCGCTATCCTTTCCACCCCCGCGATCACGTCCCGAAGATTCTCTCTCGTCTCGCGTGCACCGAACCCCAATTTTCGCACAATGGAAGGCTCGAGAATTTCTTATAAAAATCCCTGCCACAATGAGTCCATTGTGCGTTTCTCGGGCTTTACCCCATTCGTCCGATTCAACCGGACCATTTTCTTTCCTTAAGAGAAGGAAAAAAAACTCACCGAGAATCTCTTACCGAACAAGATATTTTTTCCTCCTTTTTTTCTTTTTCCAAATCTTGGAATTCGGTCATCTCGTGAATGGGGCTACTCTTCGCGCTTCTTATATTCTTCTTCTATTCTTCTCGATGAAAAACTTTGGCCAAGCTTAACGCAATACTTTTTTTTTCTTCAACTTTGAGCTCCTGATTAACAGTAATCTTTGATACGTGCTCTGGATATTTATTCACTTTCTAAGTGAATCGTAGGTTTTTTTTACACTCAAGATTCATGGTTTCTTGATGCAGAAAATGAGAGCTACAGACCCCGAAATTTCTTAAGTTGCATTTTTTGTCATGTTTGAATCATTCAATTTCCCTGGAAATCATTTTTCTCTGCTTTCCAACAATATCTTTTATTATTATTCGCCAAAAATCATATTTTCATTTGTTTTCAATTGCAAGCATCTGTCTTTGGAATTTTTCCACATAGATAAAAAATATCCGTGTACATATTTGATTGCAATGTTTCAAAAAGACAAGCAGATCTTTTAGAGATTCTTATACGTTCGATAGAAAAGGATTGTGTTTTCATTTCTTTAGCTCCGCTCCCGATAGAAGTCGGAATGCAAGGGTCGTGTTCGGTGCTAATTGCCTGCGTGTGCTCCTGTTTTTATTGAGGAGATTGACACCGTAGCAAACCTCGGTATAAAAGGGATCGAAACGCGTGATGAGCGTCCACATGGAACTCATTCGTATTTTGTATCCCCGCGAGAGTTGGACTCATGGATAGAGCAAAGAAGTCGTTACGACCAAAATGGCTTATTGCGATCAATAGAAACGATCTGGAAGCCTGTGGCGAACAAACATTATCCACTTTGCGATATCTCGACACTCTAGTACATTTTTTTTATCCATTGATTTATTTTATTACATTGGGTTTTTTTTTTATTTTTTTTTTATTGAAGTTTAAATCGTTCTAATTACATTGTCAATGCCCCGAACAAAGTTTTGGGTTGAAATTTATAAGATATTCGGGAGAGAAGAGATTTACCGAGTTGACAAAATGAACAGAATATTATTTTCTTAGAAACTGCGTATATTTATTATCGACAATAAATAAATAAATAAATGAAAGTTTCATTTTTATATACGCTCGGATTGTTCGATTCATCATTTTCAACATCACTCGTTTTTTAGTTTCTCGTTGTCGAATGAATAAAAGATTTGGTCTCAGTAGCTGAAAGTATTCGGAACGCATTGCTCAATAGCCGCGAGTCTTAAGCTCGGAAATAGCGAGAAAAATATCACGTTAGCAGAGCATGCAGGCCAAGAGAGGAAGACAAAAAAGTTTTTAATAAACGACCGCAAGAGAGTCAGAAGTTGGGACTGTTGATGTGAAAAGAAGGGAGAGTCGTGTCGAAGCAGAGACGATTTGAAGAAGAAGAATAAAAAAGAAAAAAAAATATATATATGTTACAAAGAGCACGATTCGGTAGGAAGTGAATGTATGTAAATTTGTTTCAAGCTACGACAACGTTACCAATTTATTTCGCTCTTCAATTCCCCTTTCTTTGACTCCTGTAAGAACAGTAAAAAAAAAAAGAAAAAAACGACCGAATATATTCTGTTTTTTTTTTTATTCTTCTGCTTTGAAAAAAGAAAAAAAATGTATGATTGACTCTAGTTTTATGTTAAGTAATAGACACGGGGCGTAAATGAATGAGGAATCATTAGAATTCTCGTTGAGTATTCTCTCGTTGACGATAAATAAATTCCAGAAGTTGTGGTGTCTTTTTTTTTCGTCTTGACATTTTTTTTTTATTCTTCTCAACTTCGATACGCACTCGCTTATAGATAAATGGTCCACAGAGAGGCTACCGTTGAATGTAAAGTATGATATTCATTATGTATTTCCTGGGAGATATTTTTTTGCTTCTCCCATCCATGATTTTCTTGTGGTTAATTTGATGTTTTAACATTTTTAAGTGTCAATTTTTTCGATTTTTTCTTTTATAACTCTTTTGCTTATTTCTTTTTTTCTTTCTCTTAATTGACACACTGGTTATGGAATTTGTTGGAAAAAATAATAGTTTGAGAAAAAAAAAGTGGTGAACGAGAACACCAACGAAGGGACCAGCGTCTTTGCTCTCATTGCAAGTTGTTAAAATGGAGCTTTAGAGAAAAGAAACGGGAAGTCTGACTGAACCCTCTTTTGTCGCCTTTAATTCAAATACACAATATATACATATATTTATATAAAAGTTCAAGAGTAAGAGGGTTCAGAGAAGAAAAGTCATCTCTCTCTCTCTCTCTCTCTTTCTTTTTCTCTCCTCTCTCTTTCTAGGCTCGGTCTAGCCTTCTAGTCCAAACCGAGGCGTTCTCGTCAAAGAGTTTCATTCATATATCCAAGATCGTGTGTCTCGCGCGGCAAACATCACTGACGCACACGTGTGCCCACGAAGTCGTCTTAACTTGGCTTCTGCTCTCGCTTTTCTCTTTTGCTGCTTAACTATTGTATAAAATGGGATTTATGTTCTTTCGGCAACGACCAAAGATCTCTTGCTACGTCGTATCCTAACTTTTGCTCTTCATATGCATAGGCAATTATTCCTTTCAAGTTGTTGTTGTTGTTTTTTTTTTCTTTTTTTTTTTTAAACAAAAGGACATGCTCATTTATTTTGTTGTAAAGTTTTCGATGTGTTTCAAAGGTTGACGGAATTAAATAATGAATTCTTACGAGAATGGGAAAAGTAGTGTCGTTATGGGAAGACAGTGAAGTTGGGGAAAATAAAAAAGAGGTGAAAGAAATGCTGTAGCATACATTGTCTTGTTTGTCGTTTGAAATCTTGACGCAAAGCATCCTCCAGGATTCCAGTTCGTCTATGTCGTCCTTACGCCTCGTAAGGACCAAAGAGATACGCGTTTTCTCGATATACACGCGGTAGTTTAGTACCCGGTAAACACGAAAGAAGCGGCTATCCACAGAGACTTCTTTTCTCGTGAGATCGCCTTTCCTCTTGCCTTTTAGAGCTTTCGTTCGACAAAAGACTGTCTTCCAAGTCTTTCTCTTCTGTTTTTTTTTCTCTTTTTTCATCACTCACTTTCTCTCTCTCTCTCTCTCTCTCTCTCTGTCTTTCTCCTTCTTCTTCAATTGACGTCTCTTCCTTATCGATCGATCCGTTACAACAAATGTTACTTTACAAAACTTGAACGAATCCTTGTTTGGAACTATTATCGCCAAGTTATAATGTCCTGACGTTTCCTTTTCGACTCTTTTGAACCATTTTATTATACTTTCGGAATTGCAAGCGTGTGAAATAAAGAGAAAAATGGAATGACCGTTTTCTCATATTCAGTTCTCTATCATTTATCCATCGAACTATTGTGGAACTTACGTCGTCTTCCATTTTTGTTATTTTGCAGTTTTTTCAATCATTAATTTAGTATTTCAAGAAACTATTCGGGGTTTTAGGTTCTACATGATCCTCCGGATATTCATAGATGAAAAAAAGGAACTGTCAGTATTTGTTAACTGCACAAATACCACATATTAATATAAGTAAAGAAAACCTTCTTCAGAAAAACGATAATGCAAATGTCATTCTCTCTGCTTTTGTGTAAAAAAAAAGTGTAAAATAATAACAAAACTATTAACTTTTCTCCGATTATTGTAAAATGGAGAGGAAAAAAAATCTCAAAATCTAAAAGATAACTTCCCAAATTCATAAATTAAACATATACGTAAGAATATAGGCTGTTGGTCTTATGGGAAATTGGGAAATAATGTATATGTTAAAATAAAGGTGGCAGATTTTTCGTTGAAAGGGGAAGGTCCGGAGAGGAAAGTGACGATAGAAATTTTACCCTCGAGGAGAACGGGTAGGAAATGTGCTCTTTTTTGCGAAGAATATTTCATCACGAAGGACATATAAAAAAAAATACATATATGCAAACGCGATGTATTGTGGTATGGGTTCTTTGGCGACCCGGTGAATCGAAAAGAAAAACGTTCGTTCTTGCCCCATACATGCTTCCTTCGATATGTTGGCCTGGTTGAGCCCAAGGGGTTGGCGAACGTAAGTCTAAGAAAGAAAAAGAGGAAGAGGGAAAGAGAGAAAGAGAGAAAGAGAGTGAGTGAGAAAGAGATAGAATGACCGACGAAACGGGAACGGGGCGGTTGCCGCGGGGTAAAAGGGGAGGCATAAAGTATCCATGGAACGATCGTAAAATATGTGATATCATCTTCTGTACGTGGCCAGGAGGACACACACATACACTTATAAATTTTATATAAAAAATATTTACAAAATATATATGTACAGGTCATATGTATATTACATGGAAATATATATTTATATATATATCGCAAAGGCTTTGTCTTCTTGGACGTGAGTTGTGTAGTCGCATTGTTTCCACAGTTTTTTATGTTCCATCGAACCAAGAAGAAGAGGAATATGTTTTTGTAGGATATTCTATAACTTGGATGCGAATTTTATATCGATAGGGGCATATTATTTGATAGATAAGGCTCCACATTGTCGATACATAACTCGAAAATAACAGAAACTGTTGCTCCAGTTTCAAAGAACGTCTTCAATCATCCATATGAAAATTTCTTGCCTAAAACAATCGAGTCTTCTATAGAAATGTATCCGTCTTGACATAGAACTTTTATTATTCGATTGTTACATGAAAAATATGCTTTTGTCATACTCTTTTTTAGCCATTCAACTCAACGTATGGACAAAACATTGTTTTACAAGAATTTTATATAAACTCTGAAGTGAATCCTTGCTGGTAACTCTTTTACAATCGAGTTTCGTAGGTTTTCGTTTACAAAAACTCCATCGCTCACGTGTTTGTTTGTATGGTTTGTTTTTGCAGATTTTTTCAATCAATTCTAAGGACTATATTCAAAAATCTTGCCTCTTGTATTTATTTTCGTTTGTTTTTGTTTTTGTTTTTTTTTTTACACAAATATATGTTCGAAGTATCTTTCGGTCGATCGACGCACGACGTTCTGTTACTCTGTCTCTCTGGAAGTAACGTATACTCGATGAGACGAGAACGAAGACAATTTGAAAGTTAAATTTTCAAGGGAATGGAAATTTTCAGTGGACGTTGAAGTTGGCGCGAGCCCAAGAGCTTCAATTCAAATGTGAGTGGCTTAGAGTTCTGTTTGTATAAATGTATACATGGATCTTTAACTAGTGACGGAAAAGGCGGATATTTTTTACTTTTGGAGTGTCGATTTAGTGGAGTTACGCCCTTTTATTTGTCACTGCCCTAAATATATCGTATTCTTTATACAGATTGTTGTTAGCCTATCACTGAATCGATCGTCACGACAATGTTCTTCAGCTTCCCTTTCAAGCATTCTTTCAAGCTGCGATCAATCTGCCTTGAGATGCAAATATTTAGGATAAAAAAATACAGATGAAACATTGTTTTGGGATAAGGGGGAGGGGGGAGGAGGAAAAAGCGGCGTCGTTACAATTAATCACGAGCTGTCTCAGGCGTAACTCTGAAGTCTTGGTCGAAAGGGAAACTTTTATATATACCATCGCAATTTGTTATTGACGACAGCAAGAAAGAGAGAGAGAGAGAGAGAGAAAGGGCAGCAAAATAGGCTCTTTTCGTTCACATCGTAAGCATTGTCGATGCACGTTTATTTTTTGTTTACTTTTTAGTCTCAACTTGGTTTGGCGAAACGCTAAGAAAACACGATAAATATGTATACGTCAGAGCCCTTCTTCCTTGTCCCAGTCCCATGGACCTCCTTCTGCTTCTGTCGTCTTTCCTTCCCTACGAAACTTTCGAGTGTCCGTTCCACAAGCTTCCAACCATATGTCAACGTCCGCATCCGTAATTCTCACTTTTTATCACTTTGCAAGTATTTTCTCTTCCCCTCTGAATAACATAGAGAAATTGTAGTTTTTTTTTTTAATCTTTTGTTTTTGTCTTTTCGAGTTTGCAATATATTTAACAAAATCTGTAATTGTTTATAATTTTTGGTAGAATTTGGTTTTTTTAATTCCGAGACTGATTTTTGTGGAAAGAGTATTCTTGAAAGTTTCTCACGTGCCTCATGGAAAAAATAACAATTAATCATTGTGCTAATCAATTGCAATATTAAAATATCATCGAAAATAGTTTGAAATTTTTCTCTACAGGATTTTCTTTCATCGATTGGAAAAAAATCTGTTCTTTTTGCCACAAAAATGTCTTCCTGATGAAGGTTTCTCACGAGGCTTCACGTGCGAAAAAAACAATAAATCATCTAGTGCCAGTCAATCGCGATATTTAAATATTGACTCAGTCCCTCCTCCCTCCACTTGCTAAGACGTAAATAACCCACGGCTCAACATTCACCAGGCAACGAATACATAACGTGAATATATTTTTGTTCCCCCTTTACAGGCTTAAAATTTTTTCCCTCTCTCTCTCTCTCTCTCTTTCTCTCTTTCTCATGGCAGCTCAATGACGAGAGCAAGATTAATGCACTTATGTATCTCGATTGCTTGATCGATGCTCGTTTATTCCTATCTCAATGTGTATGTCTTTCTTTATGAATATTCACCTCAACACGCAACAAGTTTGAAATATTCCTCTGTATGTATGAACGCTAACGGGGATGAAGATAAATATTTGTACTAACGAAGTTCTACGTGGTAACCACAATCATTTGTTGCACTATGTATAATATCGTTTCTATGAATGATTTTTATTTTTATTTTTTCGCTAAGACTTATCTTTTTTACATTTTTTATTCAATGGACCCTTTTGCTGAGCTGGAGACTCCCCTTCACATATTTTCAGGTGTCTAGACGATACTTATTCATAGATGTATATAAAAAAAACGAAATAAAACGACGTCATATACCCACAGTGATATATTGTGATGCAAATATCTTGAACAGTGATCTTACCTATCAATGATCTCGTTAATTCGCTCGGTGTTCCCACATCGATATAAATAAGATTAATACAAAGATTAATCGATCTCACTTTGGTTATTTTCCTACTCAATGATATGCTTCAATGGATGACACAATAATACGATTGTTAATGATCGGAACATTAGCCAATGAGCCAATTGCAGTAGGTACTGAATTTTGAATGATATTCACTTTGAATCTCAAATGTAAAAGGACTACTTTCGAATGTAAAATTTATTGGGATTACGACTTGGATGGAATAAGCCATGTGGTTGGGCAACTATAGTCTCGGGCCTTGAAGAGTCATCTTTGTATACATTTTACCCAGGCAAATATCCGGGTAGAATCCTGACCCTCGCAACTCGATCTTATCGCTAATAATATATATCTGTATATACAACACGTGCTTGTAAAAGAGATTAAGGAAACTAAAGAAAACAACATTTTCTGTCTAATAAAATTTCACTTGGAAGAACATATACACAGGTTTTTTTCAATTACAAATACTTCGAGCAAGTTTACGACATTGCTGCGTCACGAATTCAATTAATTCTCATGCAACTTCATTTTGAGTTTGTTAGGAGAAAAAAAAAAGATTTTTTATTTTTTATTTATTTTTCTTCACAAAAGCGATTTTTTTTTTTTTTTTTTTTTTTTTTTTTTTTCATTTTCGTCGTTGAATAAATTTGCACTCGTTGACGATCCTCGCGCGGTGTTTGAATTAAATAACGTTGTATAAATAATGAAAATTCTCAACGAACGAGACAACGTCGGTTTAACTTTTCACACGGCTGAGTATAATATTGATAGATGAGATTAACGCGACTTATGGACCAACAAAGTTAAAAGGGTTCTTTGGAGCATTTTTCTATACGCTCTCTACGTCATGGTCTCATCAAAACCACTTTGGATATTCTTCACTCACAGCATGACGCAACGAGCGTACTCGCACATATACGTTCAACATCCACTGATCCGTCATTAGAGAATTTACATATTGGAACCCCGATCACTCACAGATCCGAGGATTTTGTAGATGCGCTAGAGGGGACGAATTTTCGTTTCGGTGTTTATCCTTTCGTTAGGATTTGCATAATTATTTTAAGCAGCGGGATTTTATCGTGAAAAAAAAAAAAAAAACAAAATTTACTAAACATTGACTGAGTATGGTTTGTTTAATCTTAAGACGGAGAATCGCGTAATTTTCTTTAATCTTAAATCTCAAAGATTTGTGATATTTTTTTAACAGTTTCTTTTGTCCAAAATGAAATGTAGTTTTATCGAAAAACATCGAATTCTCAAAGACTTAAAAAACTTGAAAAAAATTCTTTCATTTCGTAAAAATAATATGTCAAGAATGTCGTCGATGTTGAATGTAAAAAAAACCTTAAAAAAAAAAAAGGATTTCTTGAAATTTTTGTTTTTTTTTTTTTTTTTACAAGTTTAAGTTTATTTAAAATGACAAACTATAAATGGTATATAAATTGTACACACGAGAGACTCGCGTCGCAAAGGCTTTGAAAATGTGTGATGGGGCCACCGGGATCGTTTTGACGATGCACAACGCATTGCATGAGATTCTCGTAATCGAATCGTATGAAACGTTGCCCATGAAAAGATACGTTTTTTTTTTCATCTTTTTCTCTCCCATCAGGGTCTTCGCGACAAAACAATCATTTTACGCGGCATCCGTTCGTTTCATCTTCTTCTCTCATCGCATCTCATATTTTATCTTTCTCACTCTTTATCTCCTTTTCTCCATGATTCGTGAGCTCGGTGCTTGTACGTTTCATAAATATTTACGGGATTTCATTCATTCACGTCGTTTTCTACAGTTGATATGGCGATGTATGAGAGGCGCGTGTGAACGATCATCTGGCTCGAAACTGCAAGTTTCCTTTATACACATATGTTACGAGTGCACCGGCTGTGCGACGATATAAAACCAAGTCTCTCACATCTCACAATCCTCGAGCGCAATGTCTTATTAAGGACGTGTGCAACGTTGATCATTTTATATTTCGATCAGGCTTTAATATCATCGAATAATCAATAAATCATCAAACTTTTAACAATTTTATTATCCCATGAATCAGATTAAACGATCAAAAATTCCTTTATATATAATAACTTCTGAACCGTTTTATAATCCGTAAGACAAAGAAATTTATCAATTTGATTTTCTTCGAGAAAAGTGTTTTTTTTTTTTTTTTTTTACACAAAACATTAAATAGAGCGAAAAAGTCATGATTTCAATTTCCTCTCGCAATGAAGTTACTGATGACTGACAAGTCTCTAGGCTTCTGATACTTCAAAGAAGTGATTTTCATAAAGCGAAGTGTAACATTGAAGTTAAACGAAGTGGAGAAGCAATTTACTGAAGTTTACTTGCTGCAGGAAGTCATTAGTTGAGTACTTTTTTGATGGAAGTTGGAAGCGAGAGAGAATGTAGGAAATCTGAAATGCAATCTTTATATAGAATACATATAAACGATCTACACATGATTTTATAGTACGGTTAGTTGAAGATTGTGGTGGCGGTTTGGCGTCGTCTGAAGACGTCACGTACCCTGGGTGTTCGGTGAGATATTACGAGATAGATCATCTCCGGTTCGCGTCATTATTGCATGCTGACCTATGCACTCGAGAGCGATCCTTTCTACATGTTCGCAAAGTACGTAATTTACGGGTCTCGCGAGCGTGCGCGCGCGCTCGCGCGCAAGCGTACGTCCGTTTTCCCCCTCTGTTCGTTTGGGCCCTGGGGTAAAAAAGTAGAGGTGCCCCGCAGGAGCATCGGGAGCAGAAAATAGCAGCGAGGGAGCGATTTACTGCGGCTGGTGGCCCAAGGGGTCATCCTGACGGGGGGTTCTCGGTTCGCCTGCAAGGCACACACGAAATGGCCCCTCTGGGTGCATCGAAGAATATAAGTGCACGAAAGCAGAAAGAGAGAAATCTGCTCGGTAACCTTCTTCGAACTTGACTTTGAGATCGTGACTTTGGACCGAGTCTGGGGTGTTATTGGAGTACAATAGGATTGGAAAATCAATAAATAAATAAAATGGTATAATCCAAAAAATGATTTCTGGGGATTTTATTGACTAGAAAACTAGAGAGAAATTAAAAAAGGATCATTTCTTGTGTGTCCTCTTTCGATTGATGTCTTTTCAAGTCATATCGCAATGTCATATTATTCGCGGGGATCATGAGAAGGTCGAAAGGCATAAGGAGGGAATGTTGAGGCAACGTGTGGTAAGAGTGAAATACAGGAAGAAAGAGAAGAAAAGAGGAAAGAAATAAAGAGGAGTGAGAGAAACGAATGCGCGGCCGGTACCTTGGAGGGCAAAAAGAGTGACAGAGAGAAAGAGAAAGAGAGAGAGAGAGGTCTTGAAATAACCCCCTCCAGGAAGCTTTATATAGGTGCCTTTAACCGGCAGGTGGCCCCGTCTCGCTGGGGCCTGACTTGCTCCGCGGATGAGAATCTCGACGGACACGCGCGCGCCACGAGATGGAAACGTATAGATTGTAAGTCCCTTCTCTCTTCTCTTCCCTCTCTCTTTCTTTTTCCTCCTTCTTATATCCTCGTCATTCTCTTCCTTCGGCATCCTCCCAAGTGTTCTTTTTCCTCATTGCCATCTTTGGTCACGACTACTTTTCTTTCCTCTTTCGTCTTGAGATTCAAGCGAGCCCGCACGTTGCACATTTGCGCTTCCACAGCTTCACTTGGTTCCACATTCATTGCAACTAGAAACCCGAGCGGGCAACGAAACGCACCAAACGTACCAGCAGCGCCGCGATCACTCGATCTTTTTCTTTTTTTTTTTACTTCCGAGCCTTGTCATCCTGTCTCTTTTGTTGCCACGCTACTTTTTTTAATACATTGTTTCCTTTTTTTTTGTTTTAATATGTAATGCACTTACGTTATTGCCATATTAGCTTCGTGGGACTTGCACGTCTCTTGATCGATCGCTTCCACATATCTTCCGGCTTCTCATCCGCGTTTCATCTCTTCTGGACCATTATTGGAAAACGTGCTTTTCTTAGCATCTCTTCAAGATATATCTCTTTTTTCAATTCACTGCTCACTCACTATCTTTCCCTCTTGATTCTTTTGCCAAATCGGTCATGTCCGATCTGGGAATAAAGATCTATGCCACCGATCTATGTGATCGATAGTTGAGCAAAGTACTATTTTTTGCTATCTCGTAAATTATTTACGCGATCGTTTGAGCAAAAGAATTTTATTTTGCATTTTCTTGCGAAAAACTCCTTTTGCTTCGCAATCGCACGCTTTAATGCGTTAAATCCTCATGTGGAGCATTTATACATATATATAAAGTGAAATAAGAATACTTTAAGGTATTGTGTATCTCTCGAGCTTGTGGTCCACGAAGTGCGAATATACAACGCCCTCGGTGATTTATTCTTACTCTTCGAATAATAGTCATTTTAGATGCGCGTTGTACCGTATCATGATTCTCGTCGTTGTAGCGCGTTATACATCAACGCAAAAGTCAGACCCACGAGAAGTAATACTCTCTTTTATAGGCTTCTTCATTCCAAAGTGCCATTTCTCTGTCTTTCTTTCTCGCATCGACAAGAGACGAGTTTAACGATTGTAAATAACAGTGATAAACGTGGCTCGAGTTTACAGGGTTATAAGTTTTCGATGACGTCCTGCTTAGCTCTTTGAAATGAAAACATTGAATAAAAAATCCATACAGAATGGCTTTACCAGCTTCATGCTAATTAGCCTGTTGAATGTTTAGGAAAAAGAAAGGTAAAAAGATCGTACGTGCATGTCACAAAACCAGTTGATACTTCTGTCTCGTCTTTAAATGTTTTACGTTTGCCGACGTAATCGTAAGAAAAACTACTCTATATACACCTCGGTAACTCTTGTTCGTAAGCACTTAATATATGTATTTGATTTTTCTTGCTTAGTTGATACCCTTCGGTACTTCTATATGTATATCCGAAGTAAAACTGTACAAAGAATCAATTCCCAAGCGTAGATGACGATCGAGGCATTCGTAGTGACGGTGGCTTAATCGGAATCCCAAGAGTCACGATTGCTCGCGTCCTTTTCAGCAAAGATGATCAGGCGCTTACTCGGTCGCGTGTGGATGCCATTCTGTATCCATAAATGGCAATCTTTCTTTTTTTTTTTCTGTCTTTTCATTTAACATTAATTTCTTTTCACATGGCGATAGTACACGTCGAGGAACAAGCTTACGAACAGTAAATACTTTACACCGCTTAATAATATATACAACGAGTGGTTTTATTGCGATTTTACAAACGAGACACCATATCCGATTGTGACATTTCTATGGTGAACGGTGGGTAGAAAGGTATCGTGCTACAAACACTCTTTCTCTGGCTGTCTCTCTTACCCTCTCTCTCTCTCTCTCTCTCTCTCTCTCTCTCTCTCTCTCTCTCTCTTTCGCTTCCTCGTGGATAGTCTGAAGCATAAACTAAAAACAATTCTTATGGTGCGTTTTATAAAACCGTGCCGGACAATAACTTTGTGGCAAGAGAACTGGCGAACGATCACGAGAGAGTTTGTGGGAACGTGAGTTCCACAGACTCGATACTGAACGTGAGATCTAAAAATTTTGCATATTTTTCCTTTCACTTGACAATCGCATCCATAAATGAGATCAGAGATTGTCTGCATCTGAAGAATTGGATTGTGAAACGAAGATTTATCGATTTGAATATGATCCACATTGGTCCCGATGAACAGAAGGGTCTTTCAAAGGAACTCTGAAAAACATCGAGTCTCGTATTTGTTTCACCCGAGAGATCAGTTAGATTCTTTATTATGAAAATGCCACTTCGAAACGAATGAAAAAAAATGAATATTTTCAACGTACACACGCACAATGGATAGCAAGAATCATGACAATCTTTTTTTTATCCCTTTCATCGGTGTATCACACGCTTACAATCTCATTGGAACAAAGAATTGATTTAAAAGAAAAAAAAAAGAGAGAAAGGAAAAAAAAGAGGAAGTCTATGTTCGTAGAATGCTGAAGAGCCCATTGTCTCTACTCGTCCTTGGAGATCTGATGTTCCTTCGCGTTATCCTTGACCAAGCCTTGCACATGCGAGCGTCAATCATTGAGACGCGTTGGTTACAACGTGAATTTGGTACTGTCAAAAAAAAAGCTGCGATTCATTGACTTTTATAGTAGTAGCGGCGTGTCGAAATTAATTTCGTCTCGTTTGCACTGACGATTCGCATCGTTTAAACGTTTCGTAAATGCCGCAGGAAGTCTTTGTGTCTTTTACTCTTGTCCGCTCTCTTCATAGAATTTTCAATAGTCAGAATATCGGTTTATCTCTCTTGTCCCTTGTTCCTCGTTGACGGATAATATTCATTTCCGTTATTCTCTCGTCGTGGCAACACCCTCGTTATTGGCGATTGGTCAATTGGTTAAAGTGTGGACGTGAAAGACTCACACAGCACAGATTGACGAGACAGCGTCTAGACACGCTTAACACCCAATGGCACCTCCAATTCTCTCTTGCATCGAGATATTCTCTTCACCCCCGCCCTCACCCACCTCTTTCAACGATGTGGCGACACGATTGAATGAAATATCTCTTCGGGGGCCTCCGATCGAGAGATGAGAACAAAGACAAGAGGCGAGACAACAAAATACATCGAACAATCAATATATTCTTCGATCGATATTTTCTTGCCCACTCAACTATTTAAATAGCAAACAAACTGATGAAATAATGATTTGTCATCAAATCGAATGGTCGATCATTTTTTTTCTCCTGGATATACGTGATTAACTCGTTTCTTTCCTAAGTGCATCTCATTGAACTGCATTCTGTGATGAACGAAACGTGCAATCTTTGGTTAACTGCATTTATACTGAGGATCATCTCAATTAAACGGGTTTATCCGAGTCAGCGGGAGTCTTCGAGACAATCATCAACGCAAGCTGCTACCTTCGTTTTTTTTTTATCCACGTGACAACCACGTGATCTGAATGAGAAATCAAACGTTCCGGTGAAGGGAGAAAGAATTAAGTGTTGCAGCACACGACGAGCCAAAGGGGATGCAAAAGGCCTGCATGTCTTTTTTTTTCTTTCTTGTTAGGATCTTGTGTCGTGAGAAAGAGCACATGTGCCAAAGAAGTATTACTTGCTCTTTCATAACGTATTTCAGTATTTTAAGAACGTTCAGGGGATGAACAATCGTTGATCTGACCACCTGAGGCCACTCGAAGGGTTGATGCTCTTCTTCAGCTCATATAGTCCTAGAAACCACTTATTTTTCTACTATTCTCATTCTGTTGGAAATATATGTTACACGTAATACTTGTCTCGGACACCCCGTCGTTAGTGGTTTCTTCCAGCGTAATCTCAAACGGCAGCTGGTACGTGATTCTAACCTATGACGTTGCCTTCAACACATACTCTGACGAAGAATAGCGGTTAACTCACTTCAATATTACATTTCCCGTTCTTCTATATACCACGCCACACTCCTTTATTCATATTGCATTCAATGTTACTCAAGTGCATGGGCGGCATAAAGAATATTATACAGTATTTGAATCCGTTACTTGATATGCAAAAAAAACGTAACAGTTTGCGGTTCGACGGCGATTGCATTTTCTCGACACTTTCTCTGGAGAAAAAAAAAATCATTAATGTTGATTTTATTTTGTCCAATTGAATTTATTTTCACTTATTTTTGCTTCATTCTTCATCACCGGCTCTGATGGACTGATGGTGACGAAATGAGGGTTGATCATGGATCATCTAACTGTATTCTCCAATCTCCCTTTGACTTGTCAAGAGAATGACAAAAAAAAAACAACAAACATGTGTTACAACATGCAGCCAACAAAAATATACATGTGATGAAAAAAAAAAACTGTGGCTCAATTGGGGTTGAAATTATTTGAATACGTGGCTCATTTATCAGACACGAAATTGCTCAACGGTACGGAACCTCTTGGGCTAGTAGCTTTGAAACGCTAAAACTCGTTCTTTAAGGACAGTTCATCGGACAATTTTTTTTCCCCACCTGAATTCATTTATCTATTTATTTATTTATTGTGTCTGTTATAAGGTTAAATATCTGTTTGCAAACATCGAGATTATCGATGGATTATTTGATTAATTTGCAAATTTCTTCGGGACTTCTTTTTTTCATGTTCTTTGCTTCATTCTTTAGTTCATTGTTTACTCAAATCCGTTACACTTGCTTTACAAAGTGCTTCGCAAATGCTCCCCTCGCTATGGCACATGGGGTGAAGAGTTTGCTTCGTAGGGGAGAAAAAGTTTTCATTGCAGGGTGTAACACATATAGGGGGGGATGAATGCCACATTCTAACCTGTTTCCAAATAGCGTTGTTATTGAGTGTCACCACTCACTGGAGTATCACGGATCGTATACGAATTGCTCGTTTAAACTTTTTTTCTTCTCTTTCCCTTTTTGCTGTTGGTGACTTGAGAAACTTGGAGATTTGAAAATTGTCAGAAGGGTCGAGCACTACTATGTCATAATTTCTTTCTCGATCGTTGGAAGTTTAGTTCTCATGGTTTTCTGTTCGAGTGCACAAGAATAATTGAAAATCGTCTCTTTCAACGCACAATTTATTCTGAAAAGAAGTCTATGAATTAAAAATAAATTTTACTTGTAAATATAAATGACCACGAGGACCCATACCCATAACTTTTGAATTCGTAATGTAAATTTGAACTAAACAAACAAGTCTTGTAGTTGCGTATGCAAGCGATGCCGAGTATTTGTTTTGTAACAATGAATATTGATATTTTTTTAAGTACATTATTAATGATTTCGTTGGAAAGTAATGTTTGTGGTTTTACGTTTCGACCAACTCGTCTGCATCTTTCTCTTTCTTTTTCTCAGCTTTTTTCTTTCTCTCTCTACTACTCTCTCGTTCTGGCTGTATATTGAGTGAAAGGCTATAAAAGGTTGGGTTTGAAACAACGAGAGAACGAATGAGCGAAAGGCGGTAAAAAAAGGACTGAGATGAACAACGATTAACCCTTCACCCATCATTCAACTTCACGGCGAACGTATTCGTATATGTATAGACGCGGGGATCTTCGTTATCCGTTCTCCGGTATGTTTCCTCATTGGAGTTTGAATGTTTGGCTGTCTTTCTCGTGCTCTTGCCACCATAGGTGTCCAACAGGGCCTAAAACAATCAGGGAGCTCGATCAATCTTGTTGCAAAGATGGGGGAGAAAAAAGAGATAACGAGAGTGAGAGAGGGAGAGAGAGAGAGAGAGGGTGGATAAGTTTTTGGCCTGCAGGGTTGGCTCGCGCATTTGTAACCTCTCTCTGACGTTTGTTCTCTCGTCAGAAGAGTGAACAAGAATGAAAGAGAGGTGTTGTTTCCATGGTTTCATTTGAAGATAGTCGTGGGCGTGAGAGACTTTGACGAATCTTTTCATTTTCGTTTCGTTCTCTCGGACATTCATGAGAATGCTGCATGCATCAAACACACGTTGTTGCGTTGTTACTAAGAGTCGAAGATTGAATGGTTTGCTTTCGGTTACATGGCAGTATCATCCATGTCTGTAAATATACACAAACCAAGCAATAATGAAATAAGAAAGAAATAAACGTTGAAGAGATCTTACTCACAAGTTGCCTCGATGTCTTCTGCTTTCAAGACGAACGATCAAAGTATATTGAAGAATAAAAATAAAAAATTAAACAACGTCCTGTGTCTTAATTCATGAAGCACGTCCTGATATACGAGTTGAATCTCTCGTTGGTTTATTTTTATTCTCACAAGCAATCAAGGAGAATATATGATAAACTTAGACATCTTCATAGACTGTCGAAGAGTCAAGATACAGCTAAGTGGATTCTTCGATCTTCACAGTTCTCTGACTGGAGAATAAAAAGCATGAAGCATTTTTATTTTGTTTTGTTATATACTCTTCGTAGTATTTGTTGTTGTTTATATACGTTGATCTCGAAAAATGTGCACGATATATTTCTATACTACTTTTTATTTAATCAAACAACCTCTCACAACGACGATAATCGTTCATTGTAGCTCTCGATATATATTGAATAATTATATATATATACATACACACACCATCACGTATATAGAATTGGAAAAAGAGAGCCGCTCGAGTTCTTGCGAAAACGTGGAACAATATACGAAAAAATAAACCCACGCAACATCGCCACTCGAATCCCTCGGGTGGAGTTGGTTCGCGAAGAAAAGAACTGAGCATCACATCGCCAAGAAGATGCGATAAATAAATATATATTTCAATTGAGAAGCTTACATCAATCAGACGAGTTTTCGAATGGTGAATACGAGGGCATCGAGTGGAAGGATAAAACGTTTCAGGCAGATCCTCCACTACACGTATAAATATGTTGTTTTTTTCTTTCTTTTTTTTTTTTCTTTTCGTTTATCGTTCTTTCACATGTTTATATACATATATACATAAAAGCGAATAAGCTCTCATCGGAACTCTCTTCTGCTCGCGCAGTGGTATATAAAAGACTACGGGATTTACGGTCTCGTTTGTTCGAGTCCTGATGTCTTCCACATGGCACACACACGCGTTAGAGAAAGAAAGAGAATTAAAAAGAGTTCCTTTCGTAACAGAACTTGGTCGACCAATGGGTACACCTATCAGCAGAAACAGAAAGAATATAAAAAATGAGAAAGAATGAGAGAAAGAAGGAAGAAAGCAAACGACTCTTTTGCCTCGACCTTATCGTACTAATCGCCAAATAAATTCTTTCGTCTCTCTATCCTTCCTCTTTTTATTACTTCGTGTTCTCGTTAGGCGAAGCACATGTTTCCTTCGTGTCTTTCTATATTCTCCTGCCGCGTGCGGCACATATCCTCCGGTCTATCTCTCACTCTCTCCCCTCTCTCTCTCTCTCTCTCTCTCTTTGCCTTACTCTCTTTTCCTATATATATTCTTTTCTTTTTTCTCATCTCTTTCTCTTTCGCTCTCGTTAAATAATCAATTTTATCGGACGGCCTGCTGAGCGTTTCGCGCGTATTGTTGTTCCAAGCGTGGGCAGTTTGCTCTGATAATAGGGGCGGGTGAATAAAATCTTTAGAAATTGATGCTCCAAAGGTGCGCCTTTGAAAGAGGTACAAGTTGAGAGAAAAGATCTTGTGTGAAACCGATCGAATTTCGCGCTCGTTATAGAACTTCATTTAATGGCTTTTACATATACAAATATATATATATATTTATTATACTCAATGAATATATAAATATATATATATATATACAGTCGAACTGTTATTGTCTCGACAAATAAAGGATCGAGAGTTAGAAAACAAAAGACTCGAGTGTAGAAATTCCATGGTGTCTGTCGTTCACGTTTCCTAGATAAACTCTTCAGACTGTAAAAACTTCCATCTCTCGACACTTTTGAACTCGGTTTGCGTGCAGCCTGTTCCAACCACTTAACACTATTCTTATAAGAAAGCAAGCATGGCCTTTAGAGAATCTAGTAAAGTTTTGAGTTGGGAGAGTTGTCCGAAACTGTCGATAATGAAAATTCACTGAGACATAAATCCAACGAGCACCATACATAGTTTGGCAAGATTGCATTTCACGGCGGTTTAACGTTTCGTATCCACGATAAAAAGACGCTCTGGATAATGAGCTTGTTTTGTTTATTTATTTATTTATTTGGAAGGTCAAGATAAAGACGAGAATCGAAAGATCTCGGAATATGAAACATAATCGAAGAAGCTGCTGGTTCATTGTTCAGACGGTAGCCGAAAAACAGTGGCGTGATGAGGGCCGATTTTACCTAAAGATAGAGTTTTCAATCATCGCCCCTTTTTCCTTGGGTTTTGTTCTTTTTCTTTCTTCTGTACTCACGATCCCAAAAAATCTCGTGTCTTGCGAATAATGTTAGGAGTAAGATGACTGATTAAAGATACAGGAAATTGCTTGGACTGAGAGAAAAAAGAGAGAGAGAGAGAGAGAGAGAGAGAGAGAGAGAGAGTAAACGTGCTTCTGATCCTTCTGGGTCGCTTGAATTCGCACAAGAAATTCCTTCGCGTTTCTCTATCAAGCTTCGAACTACGTTATTATATACTTTACTTTTCTTTCCCATCCAACCCCAAGTCGACATTTTTGCCAACGAGGGAACGTGATACTTCTCTTGAGAATGTTACACGAATATATTGCTTAGAGGAATTTTAACACTCGCTCGTACGAGTGGTTGTCAGATAACGTACACGAGATCGTGTATGCATTGAATTAAAAAAAAAAAAAAAATTATACCCTATACTCTCACCACAATCACGTTCAAATGTTAACACTTTAGTTCGTTTTTGAAGACTTGGATATTTTTTGCCGAATTATTAGTTGTCATATCTCATGGGAAAGTAAAAATATAAAATTTGGTTAAAAATGAGGTAATTTATTTATATTTAATATTTAATATTTATATTTAATCTAATTTAATTGGAATTCATATGAATAATTACCATATTTCAAAAAGTTTTGAACATTTGGAATCTGGCTTTTTGAAGTCTATAATTGAAAGATTTGTTAGATGCCAATCAATTAATTTCAGAACCTTGTAAAATCATCGACAGATAATCTCTCTCGTCTCAAAGATATAATCTGTTTGTCACAATGTTTAACTGACACTTTCTTACTCCCAATGTTTTCGTACAAAGACAAGTCTTGAAGGCAAGAGACGGCGAGTTTTGCACAACGAGCCAAAAAAAAAGAAAAAAATGCATGTTTTTTATTTGAATGATGAGTTGATGGTTTTTCGTTGCAGGCCAAGCAGAAAAAGTAAATTTCCTATCGTGAGTAGTGATCTGAGAGAGTCGTGTTGAGGACGAACCGAATTTCCAATGCGACAAGAAATATTTCTAAGCGTATATAAACAAAAAGGTTAGAAGCGAAAGTGACGCGTGGTCGAGGTCCTTGTTTTATCAAGATCCACTTCTGCTTGAAAAATTCCAAGGAGATTCGTCGTTCCCTCGCGAACTCGAGGTTGCCCTTTTTTTTTTAACGCCCCTCGAGCAGTCCACGACGCGATTAGCCTCAGAGATACGAAGCCGTAACAAACAAATAAGAACAAGCGACGAGTAGTTTCATCTTGGAGCTTGAACTACCTACTGAACACACTGATTCCACCATGTTAAATAAATATCTATGTATATTCCATGCTCTCTCACCACACCCTCATTCGTTTCTCTCTTTCGGCAACCCACGAGCTCGCATCTCTTTGGTCCTTTTTACTTTTTTCTTCCTTTCGTTCACTTCAGCAAGAACGTATATATACGTAAGGGAAAGAGTCGACGGGCAGGTGCACCAGAACGATCCTGGAATTACTTCAATGTGACAAATATATGCCAAATATCTCGTGGCCGCGCGGTACGAGAATAAATAAAAATCACTAAGCTCTAGAACCGCCAAATGTTTCAAGTCTCCAACGAAGGTAGAAGCAATTTTCTCTTTTTCAGAACTCTTCGCAGACAGAGAATAAAATACATTATTATTCGTAAGTGTATGTCATACTGTTTACCAACGATTTTTATGGTAATTACAATCTCAAATGACAGTGATCCCCACGTTAGTAATGAGAATAATGAGACAACAAAGAAACCACGAAAAAAAAAAGAAACTGTGCTCGATGCATATAGCGATCACTGTTAAAGATTGCAAGTCGAGTTGTATACTTTGGTTGCATGTTTTAAGGGGAATGAAAAACGAGCAAAAAAGTATAAATGTTTTTGTCAACAGCCGTAATTGGGTGACGTTGATAATGACCGAACGACTTTTTTCACGAGAGGTCTTAATATGTATATATTTATATGTACGGAGAAAATCTCTTGCGGACATGATTATGGCAATGGTTGGATGGAATGTTCCGAAGAATTTAAAACATTGGATATCGGTACGGGAGGGCGTTCCTTTTCCAATAACGTTGTAGCTATACGAACGTTTGCCCCAACTCTCTTCTTTCTCTTTTCCTCTATCTCGTTTGTCCCAGTAACATCTTTAATAGAGATTAATGTTCGAGTTGGAGGAAGGTCTTCGAGGGTTTATCTCTCCTAAGGCGAGCAACTTTCCTGAGAATTGCGAATATTTCGCGTGATTCGAGATAATTGGCGTCGATTCGTCTTAATTGGAATCGCACACCGCGCAACCCCTCTCTCGAATCTTGGCGACAAGTTCTTCAGATCAACACGCAAAATCTGTGTTTACGTTTATAGTTGGAATTTCGTCGCTTCAACAACGAACAGTATTTTTTTTTTTTTTTTGGTTTATTTTTCTTTGATATTTATTTTTCATTTAGTATAATCAATGGTTCGGAAGATCGAAGAAAATTAAATACGATAATTCAATTGGAATTCAAAGTCCTTCAAATTGGTCTTTCGAGCGAAATCAAATATCATTTTCCAAACATTTACTCTCGGATCGATGAGCTCACGGCCTCTTCTCTAACCATTGACACAATATATGCAGGCATTATGGTTTTTGGATATACTTCGAAGTATACTTAATAAATGACGATTTCAGGAGAGTCACATTGGCTTGGCATTGTCAAAAAACTCGATGTTGAGTGCACTCGAATTTGGACGTCGTTCGTTCACTGAGCCGTTTCGTTTCATCTTTTGTCGCACTTTTAAATTGCTCCTCCGTGTCTCCGCTGACCATTATGTTCAATTTACTCGGTTTTAAATGTCGACACGAGGTGGCCAGTGATTCTCAAAAAACTCTTGAACGTATTCTACAAAAATTTTCCATTTTTAGGACACTCGGAGTTCATTTTGTTTGAGAGACTCTGCGATTACACCGTAAAGTACGAAGCTCGTGTGTATTTCAATGAAAAGTCGCACCTTGTGAAAGATCTTTCGCCTCTGGTATTTCAAGTCCATTGATGCTTTCAGTTCATTTTTGACTGATGGTCCATCTGCACTTTAAATTCGGCCACTTTGTTACACGTCTTTACAATATTCAAAGGAAAATACGCACCAATGGAAAACTATTCGTACATATATATATTTTACGAGAGTCACGACAAAACGAATGTCCAAAAGAAAGATTCGCCCTCGTCTCCCATTATACACTAAGTAATTGTTCGTTTGGACTTTTCACAGAAAAAAATAAACGTGTGGCCTTTTCCTTATGGCCTGCAGCTCTCTTTGCGGCTTTTACGCGATGTGTGTGAATGGTTATTGGTGTTTTTATTGCTTGGTTATTGAGAGTGTCCATTCGAGGATCGAGAGCTCTGGAATGCTTTTAAGAGGGAAAGAGACCGTAAGAGGCTACTGTGAAGTATCTTCGACTGGATTTTCTGGCTGTGTAGAAAAAACTTTGATCGATTTGTTCCAATTCATAAAAAAATCATTGACACTTTATGATTTCTGCTATAACCGATTTTATCTCCGCGTTTGAAAATGTAGCAAATCTTGCACATGTCGTTGCAATAATGTTAGAAGTTTTTTTTTTTTTTATTGGCACACTACCAAGGGAAACAAGAAAAAATAAGGCTGTAAATAAGAAACGTTGTGGTAAAAAAAATGCATCTGTCCGTGCCAAATTCGTATATTTTCGGTTCAATCTTCTTTTCTCTTGAAATTATTCTTGAAGATCGACCATTGCAAGTAGCATTTCCGTTTTAGAGTGTCGAACAAAAAGAAGCAAAAGATGCGGCTAACTTTGGCGACTTTTCACTAGAGTGGAGAGCCCATCGAGTTATAGTTGTTCTTTTTTTTTCCGGTGTGAAAGTATGAAGAAGATACTCATTCAAGGAATCTCATGAATGGGTTTCCTCTTCTTGTAACACACGCTGAGATTTGGTGCGCTTTGAAATAGCGAAGTTGAGAAAAGTGCATGGAGGCATGTGTATAGACGCAAGTGACTTTGTAGTGGCGATTCATTGACTATTTTTAAGGCATTTTTGTCGCGCGCCCTTACCGTTTCATTCGAAAATCTTCGAGGGTCACTTGACCGGAGAGTAAACGTTCGATTTGCGACGAATTTTCTTTCATAGATTTTTCTAGTCTCTCGATTCTTTTGTCCACCGTATACGTTTCCTGAAAAATCGAGTGATTTTGTCGAGAAATTTAAAGGCAAAGGTTATGCTGTGTGAAAAAAATAACATTCATTCAAACGATTTTGCATTCGATGAGATCCGTCAACAAAGGAGACGGGGAGACTTTATTATAAATCTCAATATTTTCTGGTTGGAAAATTTGTCTTTTTTTTTTGGGTGGGTGGAGGTTAAATGACGACGCATAAATCTACGTAAATATGCAGTTGATACTCATGAAGACTTAACGAGAGTCTTGAGGCGAAAGTGTTTAATCGCGATGCGCTTTTGCAGTATGTGAAGAATAAAAATAGTCCATGTACGAAGGAATAATCGATGCACCACCTGCATTTCATACTTTTTTGTTCATTTTCTCTCGGTTTCTTTCTCTCTTTTGATTTAGCTTGAGCGTGCGAATGAGGATGTACGAGAATCCACACACGACAGTCACGACACTCCGAGAATATTTTCTCGCTTCTCCAGGAGGCACGTGGGTGGCGGTGTGGCACTTTGCTGCTTTTATAACAGATGTAAGAACCAGCTTATTCTTTTTTTTTCTCCCTTTTATCGCTTCTTCTCTGTTTTACTTCCTCCCGAGATTCTTCGTGAGCTTTCATTCTTATTCGCTTCTTTTCCTTTTCGTTTCGGGAGACTAAGGAACAGGAAAAAGATGTGGAGAAAGAGAGAAGAAGGAAAAGTTTTTTGTAGCGTTGTGCCATTACTCGACAAAGTCTCTTGCTCTTTGGGCCCTTGATGGATGTCCATTGCGTGGGCAACGAACGACGACGTTTCAGTCTTTCCAATACGCCCTTGTCAATGCCCCCTCCTCTCTCTCTCTCTCTCTCACTCTCTCTCTTTCTCTCTCTCTCTCTTTCTGCCCAAAATCCAATGCTACGAGTCTAAACCGCATTTGCGGACCGGGAAGTACATGATTTTTCTCCTCTCTTATTTTTTCCCTTTCTCTCTCTTCGTCACAATACACCAGAAAGTCCAGAACTCTTTGTAAATTCACCTCAGGGTGCAAAGCAAATATTCTCTCCTTCTTTCTCATTTTGCTCTAACCAAAAGGGGTTTCAAGAACAAGTACTCACTTTACGATGTCTGTCGATACTTTCGTACATTACAATACAACTCTACGCATTCTATGAATAACAGAGAATATGTCCACATGTGTGCAGGTTACATTTTATATTTTCTTTTTTCAAAATCTACGAGCACGTGACTAACTTTATGCTTTTCAAACTCGATTTATTGAGTGGTCGTGACTAAAAAAATACACGCACCTCAATATCCGGTAGTCGTTGCATTGCGTCCTTGAAATTTGAAACAAAGATCGTGGTGTTACGACAATCGTCATAGTGTTGATGAATTTTTTTACTTGAAGGCAGATATTAAAAAATAATTAGATAAAGTTATTGGAACTTAGAATAACGTATAGAATTTCAACATATTTTATATTCAGATATTCAGCTGAACGAATTTTTTTACCTGGAGAAATTAATTCAAACGTTTCCAAGCATTTTTTTTCATTGAAAAAATAAAGTTCGATTCAAAATCGAAATCATAATTAAAAATTGCGAAACTATTAGCGTTTCTACGACAAAAGTGAACCATTTTGCTGCAGCAAAAGAGATGTCACGTCCAAAAAAAAAAAAAAAAAAAAAACAAATTGAACAAGCGTCTGTCTACTTTTTTTGCAATGCCAGTCCACAGCAACGTGCACACACGCGCTTGTACATTTTCGTCATCCCGAGGCTCTTGTAATTTCGTGGGCGTACGAACAGTGCAAGTGAAAAAAAAAGATTAAAAAAAAAAAAAAATCCCAAAATGCGTGAGAGGTTAACAGGCGGAAGAGAAGGGTCGTTGAAAAAAAGAAAAGAGTGAGTCGATGAAGGGAAGAGGAGACAGATTGATTTTTGATGTGTTGGTAGCATGGAAATAGGAAATAAAATAAAACTGGAAGCTCGTGTGTGTCTGCACGGAACAATTGCTACAATTTTTTTTATAAAAATCATCTTCATTATTTATCGAAATAACTAAGTGAATTGTTTGAACGAATCGAACAAAAAATGGAATATTCTCGTCACCTTACCATTACGATTTTTTTTCTAGAATCACTTTACGTTCTCTTCGATAGAAAAAAAAAATACAAGGAAAATCGAGAATCGGCAACATCGGAGAGTGTGTACTCTTGCAAATGAATGGTCGGCAATTACCTGCAATTTGGCGCTCGTACCTGTAGCCCACTTTTTTCTCCGACAATAGCTCACCCCTTCTCTGTCTTTCCTTCTTCATCCCTGGACGTAGTGCCTTGTTTTGCGCGTATAATCCTATAGCCATGGAGTTGAACGGCGCTGAGATCTCAACCCCGGGCGATCCATCGATCGCCAGGTAATTGTCAGCGCTCAGCGCCCCGCGACGCGCAGGTGTAACCCTCTGTAATGTTGACTGGAATCTCCAATATATATACACGTATATCGTCAATGTAAAAAGGAAGGAAAAGAATAAAAAGTTAGTGTGGTATGCTGTTCTCACCCAGCCGGAGGCTTCGGCGTAAATACGTTAATATATATCTCCTCGTGCGAGGGTGGAAGAGTTACTTCGATTTATATATTTATATATGTCTATTGTAAAACAACAACAACAACAACAACAAAAAGAATTTACAAGCGCGTACGCCGCGTGTTCGCTCCAGACGCCGCTGATCTTCGCTAACTCGCTAACTGCCCCAAGAAATATCAATTTGTCGATACGCCAGAGATTCTTGCAGCTTATTCGAGCCTCCATCCACTTGCACTTCTTCCAAAGAACCCAAATATCATTACATTTAATGATTGTCTTCAATGTATCGGTGAATACGTTTGTAGATTAGGATTCGTGTGGGAAAAACTTTTTTTCCAAACGATTAAACACCATTTTTTTATTTGTCAAATAAATCAAATAATTTTGAATGAAGAGCTCAAATCTTTTCATGATTAAAACTGTCATTAGTAGCTGATGAGACAACATTTGGATTGTAGGAATCGACTGGACTTGGATGTGACAGAAAAAAATAAGAAATTTATTCAATAAATGTGTGGATTTGATTTGATAATTTATTAATGAAATATTTTAATGTTATAAAAAAAAAAAAAACAAAGAGTAAGAGTGAAATTTACCCCGAACACGTGCGAGCTCACGAGAGTATCTCGTGTGACCCGAGATATTTTCATGGCTTGAAAGTGAGGGACATTCGATACCGCAAAAGTTTATATATCGCCTGACGCGTATTTGTGTATGTGCCTTGGCGGACTCTCTGCTCTTTCTCTTGGGAGAGAACGTGGCTAATGGTCCATGGATTATTGCACGTTGAACATATCGAGTTTGTGTCTCCCTCCTGTTATCCAAAGGGAAGAGAAAGAGAGAGAGAGAGAGAGAAAGAGTGATAGGCACACGCGAGAGTAATATAACAAGCGGCAGAGCTATCGAGTCTCTCGGGTGTTCTCTGAGTCGTAACCACGAGTTGTATACTCTGCTTGGAGAACGAAGAGCTGGTCAGCTGGAGAAGCCGAGCTACGTTACTGGCTTATACAGTAACGAATAAATTCATTCGCCGTTTTTCAATGATCAACAGACTCTTATAATAAATATTCCTCATTTCAAATAGACAGAGATGTTACAATAATTCTTGCTTTTTTTTTTTGCTGCATTCAACAGTCAGTGAATTTTTTTCGCAGGAGAATAAAGACATGAAGTGGTTCTTCCAATTAATTGCAAATTCAACGAGACAGCGTTGAAAGACACATTTTTTCATTTAATTTTCTGTTAATATCGGTCAAAGTTTCTGGTAAATAATTGTCGAGCAAGAAAGACAAAAATTTGACAATTAGGGAGAGATTTTTTTGTAGAAAGATTAAGAAGAACTGGACACTAGGAAAAAAACAGTTGACAAATTCGAAATTTAGAGTTTTCTTCATTTTTTTTTTGTCGTTTGCCTCATTCTCTGTTTCTGTTTTATTCTCAATTCGATAAAATACCTAGATCGTATCTTGTGGCGTCTCTATACTCGTGTATACACCTCAACAACTACTTGTCTTTTTACCTGACGATAAACGACACCGGCAGACAGAAGCGTGGCGTGACATTCGTCCTCGCACTTGCTATGGGATTCCATGGGATCACGATTCGATCACGTATTTCGACAAAATACTTAAAAACACTATAAAAGCTCCTTCACAGTACTCACGCACTGTTGGTACGTGCATATGCCTATATGGTGTGATGACCAGACCTTTTATCTCTCGCCCAACGCTAATTGATCTTGTCATTATAATTGCTTGAAATTTGTCTTTCTACTTGATCTCGTTCTACCAAGAATTTCAAGTCAATGGATAGGAGCCCTTTTTGGTAGGGAATGTTTTTTTTTTTACCACAGACGATTTTCTTTCATTTCGATGAGCCTTGGATTTCATGAGGAAGTAAATCACAGTTTATGGTGTTCTAGGATTAAATGGCACATCCTGAAATATCTTGAAAAAAATATAATAATCAGTTTCTTCGAAAGTATCGATTGTCTCAAATTAAATAAATAAATATTCAGACATTCCAAATGAATTTTAGGCACTGAGGATCCAATTTTGTTGAAAAATTTCGATCGTATTTTGTTAAATACGATCACCAAAATCGTATATTGCATAATAACGATTCTTTTTTTAAATTTGAACAGAATATTCGATTTCTTTAGAGACTGTCAGACCTAAAAATATGCTGTTGAAATGAAAATATTTTTGCTATTATCCAGAAATGTCAATAAATTATCCAAGGATGTTACATTTTTTGTTTCAGTATATTCTCCATGCGGAAATTGTGATTTCGAGCAGACGCGACATCCTTTTCTCCAATTGCTGAAAACTCCATTTCGTTGAAAAAGGTAAGTCAAACATCCTTGGAATCCGCTGAAGCCAGTCCTTGAAAGAACGAATGAGCAGTGGCTGGAAGCCGAGATCAATAAATTCCTTAGGGTGATCCAGGTGAGACGATTTTGTCGTGGTTCGGCTCATTTGAAATTTAGATTGCGTAACGACGTGAGAGCGTTAAATCCGAGCAAAGCTTTGGTCGTAATCTTGGACTCTGAAGGCTTTTCTTTCGCCATGTAATTGGAACGAGAATATATTTAGAACGGCAATCAGGCTTTAGCTCCGATTACGAAGGCAGTAACACTCAGGCTGGATTATCATCATTATTATTATCATTATTATTATTATTATTTCGAATAATTTCAATGCGTGTTTCCGAAGATAACGAAAGGGAAAACGAAGCCTTTAAATTGTGGTATTCAATTGATACGTTGAAACGCTTGTGGATATTGACAAACAAGATTATGAGCAGCGTCAAATTATTTCTACCTTGTAAATTCTTTGATTTAAGCCTCCATCATTTTTGCAGCCAGTTTAAAATTCTATGAATGTATTTTTTTTTTTTTGTATTTTTTCACATATACACACGCACACATTACATTCTTGGGATTAAATTTTTTGCTTCAATCTCTTGCTTACATTAACATATATCTGTATAAAAATAAAATACATATAAATATATACACTTACATATATTTATATATATATAGATATTTGAGTTTCCCTTTTGCATTATACTTGGGACTAAGACTGTCGGCACGTTTGGTAAAGAAAAAATTTGCCTGCGATATCACGTAACCACATGTACACGTGTAAATATACACTCACACACAAAAGAATGAGAAACGCGATACTCCATATAATGCATCAATGTGCACTCGCGAAGCACTCTTCTCTTGTCCATGATTCCGGACCGAGACTCCTTCGGGATTTACTTAATTGCAATTAATGAGAAGAGATATTACGACGCCGCGGGGTCATAAAAGTTAAGGATTACTAATGTGCCGACAGGATTAACGATGTTGAATTATTATAGAAGCGCTCTCTCTACTCGCGGATCCTTTTGCCGACACACACGAACACAAACAATATGTATTTATATATATATATATGGATATACAAATGTGTTTTTGCCACCCGCTGTACAGTGGGTGAAGTAATTGCGAGACAATCTCTCTTTTTTTACCCACTGAGAGAGTTATAGGGGAGAATATAGCAGCGGACACTGTACGGGATATTTTGTCGTGATTTTTTTATCCTTCTTGTTTGTTTTTTTTTTTTTTTTTTTTTCGAGAGAGAGAGTGCTGAGACATGAATGAACTCTCGCGGTATTACTCTCGCGGGAGGCGACGACTTTTTCACATAAAATACACACCTCTGGAGATATATAAAGCTTTGAAATATTCATGGGGATCAGAAAAAGGGGAGCTGTGAAATGAAGAAGAAAGAAAGGCTCGTAAATTGTGGCAGTAAACGTTTTTACATTAGTTTACTATAAAATTCGTTGATCTAAATAATTGTCACACACTTTTTTGTGTTAAAGACTGTTAATTTACAGGAATGGTTGAAAAAGGTTTTTTTTTTTTATATTGATTTTGTGTGAAGAAAAATGTTTGAATATTCGAGTGTCTGAAAAATTTTTTGTTTATTAAACTGAGGAAATAATTTGGTTCCGATTACAAGTTCACACGCTTTTCGGGATCGTAGGGAAATAAAGTCATATATCACTTTAGAAAACGATTCATCAATTCAGTTTTCGTGAATCTTTGAGTTTTAAAGATTGTAACTATTGAAAAATAGTTCAATCTCGAAGTTGAATTGCCAATGCATTTCTAAATCTCAAAGTTGTCAACTATTAATAGAAAAGTTGAACATTGTCTGTTTGTTAATAAAAGAGCCTAATTGCATTGTTCGATTTCGTCTTTATCGTGGGAAAAAAATCGTTCAATGTCTTACCAATACACTTAAATTTGGATAAACTTATATGCCGGTCGATTAGAATATTTCATTCTTTTTTTACAATCATTTGTTTTTCTTCTTTTTTTTCATACTGGTAGGAAAGTTTATGGGTTGGTAGAAATAATGGGCGGAAGGTGAGATTATGAAAGAAAAAAATCGACGTGTATTACTGCAGTAATAACGATGAACCTTTTCGACCCTGAAATCGCTCAATACATACAAACGATAAACACTGAGAAAGACTTTGGTTCACATAAAATCGATCGATAAATTGTGTGACTTACGACCTTGTGAAATTCAGGCTTTGGAATATTCGGTATTTCTGATGCATTTATGTGTGCAATCTATTTCGTTCTCTCTTTCTCTCTCTCTCTTTTTTTGAACCGCTTCGCGCTGGTATTAAATTCTATTTTGTTTTGTCTATCGAAAGGTGCTAAAGGCTCTCGTTCACGGGAGCCCCCTCACGATTCCTTTGCTCTCATATATATTTTACACTTAGGCTCACTTTTCTTGTCTGACCCTATCACTCTTTCTTTGTCTATCTTCCATTCCCTTTCACTCTCTAACTCTCTGACCGAAAATTACCGAAACGTGATGAACGTTATAACCACATCCGTTCTTTTCTACTGCTCGTAAGTCACTTCTCTAAATACCTCGCACAGAATAAGGAAGAGAAGTAGACAGAGAAAAAGTGGGAGAGAAAAAATGGCGTATGAAATAATTCCGTTTACCATGGGCGATGGCGACTTTAGCAAAACGAAATTTTATTTATAAAACAATAAATAAACCGTATATAATATTAAATATTGAAAAATAAGCGAATAAAAAAATTGGTATTTCCATTAGTTATTCTCGCAATTTTTTAATATTTTACTGAATTCTTACAATTAAAAAAAAAAAAGAAATAAAAGATGATTATATATTCCATTACATTACGAGACAAAACAAAAAAGTGGTGACTAAAAAAAAAAAAAAAACAAAAACAAAAACAGAAATAAAAAGTAATTTCGTATTTTGTTTGTCCTTCGAATTTTCACTATCGGTGTTTCTGTTGCTGGTATCATGGTGCGTGGGTGTTTGAAGAGAGTGTTTTCGATGTTTGTTCGATGTGTTGTGTACCTTTCGGTCCAGAGGACCATCAGACGTTCGTTCTCGGATGAAAAAATCTAAAACTCGTTGCTATTGCTCGGTTGAACGAGTAGAATTTAAAAATAGCATGAACATCAGTACGACGATGTGCTTCGATGAAAAAAAAAAAAAAAATTACAGAGCCCAGAAACGGAGAATAAGGAATTGTGCAGTGTGTTAGGCTCGGTGATTCGTTGTGAAATATTTCGTGGTTTTACAAGTACTTTATATATTTATATATACATTTAATAAATATAAATATATATAAATTTTCGGTCGGTTACAGCTTGCAAGGCGGCTCGTCTGATTGCCTAAATTTATGGGCTCTACTTATCGCGTACTTACAGCGTTGTATATCAACAATGACACCCGCACCCGCGGGCTTCTCGCTCCTCTTCCCAATCCTTTCTTCCTTCTCCCTTCCTCTTGCCATACTGTTTTTTTTTTTTGCTTTTTTGACCGTACACTCTTATTGGTCCTGTCAAGTGTTCTCCCCCAATCTTTACCCTCTTACTTAGTCATCGTTTGTAATACCAAAATGAATTACATTCGACGTGACAATTGTGGGTTATCGATTGGTCTTCAGAATCAACATTTATGTACTTAGTGTCTCTTTCGAGATACTTAATGTACATTTACCACTGAGAATCGAATAAATCAAAGGATAAACATATAGTTTAGGGATTATTCATTGTTTATTTATTCCCTCGGTTGAAAAGATGAATAAGAAATAATTGAATGATTAAAAACTGTATTGTTGTCTGAAATATTTCGACATTTCGTACATGTGTTTAGTGTTTGTTTAAAAATATAACAAAAAATTGAAAAATTTCATCTCATAGTTTTGTATGATTTAGTTAAACTGTGTGGGGAAAAAAACTTCTTATCCATGAACAGAATTCCGGACGTTTTATTCATTCTATCAATCGGACAACTGATGGTTATTAAGGTTTCGTGGTCACCAATTCATGAAATCACAATTTATAAAAAACTTCTCTTTATCGTTCTTTCATTTTCTCAAAAAATATTCAGTACCTGTTGTTAAATAAACAATAAGTTTGTGTACAAAATTTAAAAAAGAATTTCCCAATTAATTCTATCCCGAACATGTTCTTGGAAAACAGAATAATTTCAAACAAGACCATTGCCCTAATCGATATGAAGAAATGAGTCGATAAATTATTCGAAAAATAATAATCATAATCGTTATTCACTATTCGGTTGATGAGTGGATCAAGTATCACTCATTTTCTAATGAAACTCCGGGAAAAAAAATTTCGTTTGAAATACTTTGTTCAAAATTGGGTTACGCACGATGATTTTTGACTTATTATGCATTAGTTTCTGTCAAAGTGTTTTCTCATCCATGGGTGGTCACTTGTCCATTACTCGATATATTGAATTTCTCTGATGGTTCATTGACGATCATCAAAATATGGTCATCAAGTCACTATTTCGAAAAAAAGGTTGAAAAAGATTAGAAAAAAAGTCACTGTATAATAATATAAGAATTTTCTAATCATTGCGTAAGATCGTCCCTTTTTCGAAGACGTTAGTCAGGACAGAAGCTGCTCCAAAGACTCATCATTCGATATCCCATGTTTTTTCTGATATTTCGTTTCTCGAGCCTCGTTCACGACACCCTCTGCCAACCAGGATTAAGCTGTGAGACGCATACGCGTGGCGAAAACAATCGGATGACCGCGCGGTGAAACGGGACATCTCTCCAAGATCCTCGTCTCGTATTTCCCTCGTTTGATCCAGCCGGTGCACCAACCGAGTTTCTCAAACGTTAAAACGTTACTTTTTTTCTCTCTGCCCCCTTTTTTTCGTATTCCATCAGTCACTTGGTTCGTACCGCAGTTAGGGTATAAGAAAATATTAAATTACTCCCTTTGACGATCGTCCGTTTTACCGACTTTCGAAAAATATCTCAACCATTTACAACTATTCAGTTATTTTAAGCACAAACTCATTATCATTATTATAAATTAATTGATTTCAATGAATTTTTACTAAATGTTAAATTTTATGTAAAATTTTTGACAAAAAATATTTAATTTTTCTTTTTTTCATCGTCACTGACACACATACTTATTCGGGATTAAAAAAAAGTTAATGATTATTAAGAGAATTTCAACAAAAATCGTTAAAAAACAGAAAAAAAATCTGAGAATCTAAAGATAATTTTGTTTGACATCCAAAAATACAGAAGTCTTTTTGTGTTTGCTTCGTAAACAAGATTTTACTTTTTTTTTTCAACACAATAGGATACGTGATAAGTTTGTTTCTGTCCATTGAACACTTTTGTTGGCGCCACAACATATTTCGTGCGGTTTCCGGGTCCTCGTGTCGCCTTACTCGGTTTCTGGTTGATAGCGATTTCGATTGTAAGTCCACGGGGGCGATTTGAGGGTTTCCTGTTTCCGTGATTCACCGCGTCGCGACGCGTCGCGATGGTTCCGTCCTGGCGCCCACGAAATCCTCAATGCAAACGCATTTATTTTGACATGTTCATAAATTAGTACATCCACGTACATAAATTTATGGTTCAAACGCCTGTACGATTTACTAAAGTGCAATTAAATCGATTGAAATTCAAAAAGTTGAGTAATCAATTACAAGAAACCGTTTTGAGCACACAATTCTATTTAGTATTCGAATCTTTTATTGTTTGACTCGTCGTGAAGGCTTGAGAATCTTTGAAAAAGTATTTGAAAACTTTACTTGAAATTTAATACTCGGTAATCTTCGGGTTTACTGATTACGAATCTGGGCTAGAAATTTGGAAATGCAAAATCACTTATTTCTCCATTTTTTAAAACACAAACAGTCGTAAGAAAATTTTGGAAAAAATTCTGTAAAATTCTTTGCAATGTATTGAATTTGTGAAAAAATTCCTATTCCGATATTCACATCAGTTTATTATGAAATGATTTTTCAAATGAAAACGTACGAAATTCGACTATTTAGGATTTTGGTATTTTGTGGTATTTGTGTGTGGTATTTTGTAAATAATGACATCGTATTTTTTTTTTTTTCAATATTTATAACAGTCTCAGGGATTATGGAGAACCAAAAAATAAAGTAATCGTTGTTAAAAAATGGTTTACGATCCAAAAAAGTCCTACCACGGGTGAAAGGGTTGAATTTGTTGTATTCGGAAAAATGAAGGGGATGATGAAAGCAGAGAATATATTTAATAAACAAAGGAAGTCAATAATTTTCCAGCAGTAGACACTAATGAATGTCTTTTCCTGAATAAATTGACCGGAACATAAAGTCGTCGAAGTCATAAGCGTGGTTGAAGATTTATAAGAAGGACAGGATTTTTGATCAGGAAAAAAAAAACAAAAAAAGTGTAAAAGAGAAGCGTACGTTTGGAGGGAAGAGACAAATTAAAAGTCAAGCGGTGACGAGAGCTATTATCTGCACGTGGTTGCGTGAGCATTCTTTTACAAGAGGGTCCCCGAAGACCTACGACGAAACTCGTATGGGGTACAAAAAGTGTTCATTTGTCGCAGGGAACTGCAGCATCTTTGTCAGGTAGACTTTCTTTTTAAAACTTTTTTTTTCTTAATTCCTTTTTTGTTTTCTCTTCTGAGCCCACGCCTCGATTGTTGGTCGCATTGTCGCGACGCTCGTGGAGCGTGGGCGTCGTTCGAATACGAGAGTCTATTTCACGGTCGCACGAAATCCGGATGATTGGACACACGCGATGCGCGCAATGAAGAAAAAATCGTTTAACTTTAGTGAAAAGGTAGTAAAAGGCGTTAAAAAATAAAGAAAACGAGAAAATGAGGATGCAATTGAGAAAATTGTATGTTTTTTTGCAATTTCATGGAAAATGTCCATAATCCAAAAATACTTTGAGATGATTGCAGTCCCAGTAAACGGAACAGGTTTACCAACACTGTCAATTATTCCGGAAAAGCTTATTCGCCCCTCGTGACACTTTAATTTAGTGGTTCGGTCTGCAAGCTGTTGTTTGAAAAGTGGAATATGAGGTTCGATTAGGGTTTGTCCATAAAAAGGCAAAACCGAAGACAAGTCAGTGGGTTGTCCCCGGGCGAAATCAGCAATTTACGGAAATTCATGCTTTTTTTCCAAAGCGGAAATTACAGGGTGCTAAAGTAGAGTTTCATAAGGTTGACCTGACGAGCAGCGGTCAAGCGTTTTTGCCAAAAACGCAACGGTACTTTGGAGAAGCGTTAGAGACCATAGTTCCTTGGACGGAACCGAAAAACGGACCTATACGCCCCTCTTTTTCTTTCACATTAACCGACCATCATTTTCCCTCCATTTGTCATATGAAAAAACAAAGTAACGGCGGTCCAGACTGAAAGACTAAAAATCTTCTAATACAATTACGTGTATCTACGAATACCGGACGATTTACGAGCCCAATTTTAAACCCGGAAGTCCACGTACGTTTGGGACATCATAATAAAAAAAAAAAAAAGATAACTGAATAAATAGTCTGTTCGCTTGGTTAGACTCGCAAACGATTCGTTTTTATATTTATTACTCGACACTTTTATCCTTTTTTTTTCTTCTTCTTCCACTCTAGCGCAACACCCACTTCCGCCCATAATTCATTTATGAAGTAGTTTTCATATATATATATGTTTTATTCCGTGCGGTCTTGGCTTCGCGCAACCCTCCGAGATATTCCCTTGAAACAGCCGATTCAATTACGGTGGTCTACGAAAATACAAGATACATATATATATGTGTGTGTTAGGAGACCAAAAAGTCTCTGGTAACTTTACTGGTGCCCCCGGTTACTCAACCTAGAATTACCGAGTGAGAGCATCGGAAGAGGACAGAAAAAACAACAAAAAAACGTCTGAGGAATCAAAGATTTTCCGGCTTTGCACCTTGCGCGGTGTAATTGACCGAGCCACAAGAAATCGGTCGCCGCATACTGGCGAACAGGACTTTTCGAAGAGATTCTACAAGGGTCGCGCCGCTCAGGACCTTTCGACCAGAGCCTATAATCTAGGACAATTACGTGGTTTGCCGTACCTTATTGTCTCCCTCGTGCATTTAGAATCTCTTTGGAAAGGCGTCTGTCTTTCCAGTAAGAAAAACAATGCAAGGGACGAAACTTTAGTCTACTTTTTCTATACAGATGCGCGTGTCACAGAACTTGAACATTTTCTTCAAAAAATTTCAACATCTGTCGCAGGTGTTTGCAGAAGTTTGGGAAAATTTCTATTCCGAAAGGATTTCATTATGATTTTTGATTTTTATTTTACAACGTCGAACATTTCTATAAGTTCACGAAAAAGTTCTCGCTTTTCAGATCGTTTTTTAAATAAATTCAAATTTATTTATTCTTTTTGCCATTTATCGGTCCAGGACAAAACTATATGGAATTTTCAGATACTTTGAAGAGAAAAAAAAGTGTATATTATATGATGTGCAAGAATCGTGAATTAATGACGATAGAATGGCTCGATTCAAGGACGATTATTTAGAAAAGGTCAAAATTTAAAAATTTCATGGCGATTTACGAAAATTGAGGTATCCTGTGGATGATTCGATAAGTGTAACGGTCCTTGGACATCACACGTCGCATACGTTAACGCGTAGTTCCGCAGAAATATTCTAGGAAGATGAAATATATAAGGAGGCTTAGTTCGCCGTTAAAAAAAGTCTCCTCTCGCGTGGCATTACGAAAATATGGGGGACCACGCGTTCCAAAATGTTGGATACCTCATTAGCGTGCTTTAATAACGATATTTTTACATGCTGTGGCCACTTTATTTTTGGATCACAACAGCCGGGTATTACGGATCGAAAGAATCTTTGCTCACGCATGTATACAAAACGTCGAAAGTACAGACATGAGGAAGGATCTTTCCCCGGAACCGTCGAATTTGAGCCAATAATTTCGATAACTATCGTTCGTCTATCAAATCCCTTTTTCTCTTTAATTTTTAGCATCGAAGACCTATAATAAAACTATAATTTTCGATTAATTCGGGCGGGACCAAAGATTTCAAAGAGGCGGTTCAACCACATTAGCTCAACGTTCTATGACATAAATTATTTTCTTTTTTTTTTCATCATATTTCTTATTTAGGAGTCTCGTTGGCTTCTGCTCTTCAGGTTATTTGAGCATGAGTTCTATACGTGACAAATTCATGATCCCATAGTGACGAGTGTTACTCTTTGCTCCGTGGTAATCGATTCTGCGTGAAGTCACCGATCTCCTACGAGGAGCACTGAAAAAAGGAAAAAAAAAAAACGGGAACATCAGGTGCAAAAAAGTTTGGAAAAGAGTGGGTGTCTGTAAAAATGAGACGTTAATGTATATAAGGAGGTGAAGAATCTCTGACCCATTAGCTCTGTTTGATTGAAAGGTTTATCTATAAAAAAATGCAAAAAAAAAAAAACTAAGTTTGGTGACGAAAAAAAAAAAAAATTTACGCAGGTGGGCCACAGTCAAAGTTCCATCTCTGTGTAGGGAAAAAAGGGTCATGACCCTCTTGACACGTGTGGTATGACTCGGGGATTCCAACAGGGAACTTACCCTCACGACGTTGTTCGACGTTCAGTTTGTTCTTTTTTTATTATATACGTGACGAAAAGAAAAAAAAAAAAAAAAATTTCCATACACCCTAATAGCCGTACAAGTTTGAAAGCATGAAGAATTTTTTTCTCTCACTCGATCACTCTCTAATCAATATAGCAAATTTTTGTATTATTGATTTGAGATCTGAC
Source organism: Campoletis raptor (assembly GCA_948107755.1). NCBI lineage: Eukaryota > Metazoa > Arthropoda > Insecta > Hymenoptera > Ichneumonidae > Campoletis > Campoletis raptor. The sequence continues at coordinate 14,170,339 of OX403628.1, read as the reverse complement.
TTAATTTTAAACTGCCAATTAAATCGGTGATTCGGTTGATGGAGAAGGAGAAAAATAAATAAACCATACCCCGTTTTCAATGGAACACATGTGTTTTGATAATCGGATCAGTCTACGAGCCATCACAGACTCATTAATAAATGATAAATCACTCACCATTTATCGATCATTCTCCTCTGGAATATTACGAAAATAATATCGCGCGCTTATTTGAATAACAATAACTCGTGCGGAATTAGAGGTAGCGCCGTTTCAATGACGCATAAACCAACTCTTATGGAAATTAGCAGAGCTATTTCTGCGCAGTCACAATATTAGGAGAATTTAACGATCCATTTAACCGATTCGTAAGTATATCATTAATAACACAACACTTTGGGTTACACAATTTATTTTCTCTATAGCGTTTGGCAGAAATATTATAAGTTATATCCATTTCCTATGTTTTTATTATTTTTCTGTCAAATGTCACACATATTTGTAAAACTACAGGGAGAAGATTTTTTTTATTTTTTCTTCAGATTTACTACAGGACTGAGACGGCGAGGTACAATGTTACGGAGTTTTTTGAATTTTGCCCAAGCATCAGCTCTTTATGAATTACGATAAACTCGCGAACAAAAATATGTGCCATTATCATTTTTTTTTAAAACGTACCACTGCATTTTTAGTGAACGAACACAAAAAATTGAAATTTTCTCGTCACATATATGGACACTTATAAATGTAGAGTTTATGGGTCGATGGAAATAAAAAGATTTCAAATGTACTGTGTTTCATGACAATTACCATTTTTCACTGGGTACCATTGCATTTTTTAAGGAGATTTAATTTCTTTCTGTGTATATTTTTAAGTCTATTTTTATCATTTTGTGATTGACCTCTACTGGATAAAAATCTTCATTTTTTTTTTGTATTCAGGATGACCTCTTTTAGGACATAAAATTCCAATGATTTCGCCGCACGAATTTTGGTCCCGACGAAAAGAACTAGATTAATGCAAAAAGGTTGGTGTGTTTGAGGGCACGATGTTACAACAGGCCTGTTGTATTGAAAAATGTAAATTCGTAAGATGGCAGGATCACGAAAGCTAGTCCCTTTTATGTCCGAACTCTCTTCCTGGTATTTTGGGGCGACCAGAATATTTCCGCGTCCCAAAGACCCACTGGTCGGGGATGGCGTTTGCCTTTTTTTTTCCTCTTTTTTTTCGTCGTACCCAGGCATGGCGCAATAATCCAAAGAATCGCGGTTTATTAGCATCAAAGAAACGCGTTCGTGAATATAGTTCAGGAGAAATGAAAAAAAAAATGTACTATAAAATTTAGAAATGGTTGGCTACATAGAAATGGAGGAAGTCTGGCAGAGATTCAGAATCAATTCTTCCATATGGTGAAGAAGCTCCCGAAATATTATTATAGGATATTCCTGGCAATAGGGATCGCGAAATCTTTTTCATACCGTAAATAAATTAAACCTTTACCTACCTTTGTCGGTCTATAGCTGTTCCATGTTTTTCGAGGCCTTTTGTATTTTGCATTTAAAAAATCTTCGTCTACAAACTCGTCGATCGACCTAGATCGTAGGATTCCTGCTCCAGCTTTAATGGCATTTATCAAATTCCATTCGCGTACCAAACTCGATACTTTTACGTTCAAATTTTAATGTAAATTCAAGCTTTTTTGTAGGGACAGTAAATAATTGAAAATGGTTGTTGACTCGAAAATTCCCAATCGTCATTCATCGACTATCGAATGTCAATTTGTATAATATTTTTCATATGAGAGTACACAAATTCGTGATGCACTTATTTAGTCACAGTTCGAAATCGCTGACTCACAAAAAGGGTTAACAAAATATTTCCAGTCGCTTTCAAACTACTTTTCCTCTCTTCTAAACGTTTTTTTTTTTCGTCAATGTACCGTACGTGTTTCATTTTTTTTTCTTTTTTTTTTCTTTCGTACGAACTTTGTGGCAAAGGCGCGAGCATGTATTTTTTTGTTTTGTTTTTTAATGCTCATGAGAATATTGCGCAATAGAGTTTGCCTCCTATAGCCTACGATCATTCGGTGCTCATACAACTTTGATCGAACGCGTGTACAAGTAATTGAAGCAGCTTTCATGACCGCAAAAAAAGAAGGAGAAAAGTATATATAGTGGCTCGTCTATTCGTGGCTGCTGCTAAAGTGAGGCGGGTTAATCGATGCATCGACCCGTGATAAACGCTTAAGGGGCTCATTCTCTTGGTAACTTAAGCATCTCAATGGGATACAGGAAGCGAGAGAAGCCGTGCAAACGAGAAAAGAACATCTTGCATTCCTAGATGATTTCTTTGTATCTCGTGTGCGGTTTTCATTTCACTTCAGGCGATTCTCGGCCGCTCGATATATTTCCGGGGAAACAAAAAACTGCCAACTGCCGCGTGAAAAGCCATTATTCACTTTTTTTTCATATAAAACAACGTCCGTTCACTTTTGTTTATTGAGAAATTTGCGTTGGAAAACTTTACCATAAAAATAAAGGAGAGTTAACCATGAAGCGTTTTCTTAGCTGGTTCGTTGAAATAATAATTGCAATAATAAGAATTATTAACATTTGACAAATAGTACGAAGACACTATTGCAGCCTCATGAATTTTAATATATCGTAAAAAGGGACCCTTTCGGAAGGCGTCTGGCAGAAGGACAAAGCGATCGAGTGATAACAATAAAATTTGAATATCACGATATCCATACGTGAATTTTGAAGGTTCGGAGGAAGAGAATGAAATAAAAGAGATTCGCTGCACGAGTATTTTTTTTTTCTGGGTTTAATAATAACCCCGTAGATTTTGATACCGCGTGGCTGAAATTAAAGGGTGTGTCATGACTTTCGTGGGACGGAGTCATTCCCAATATTGATATTAACAATACATCGCGTATTATATTACAAATGCACGGTTTTTTTTTTTTTTTTATATATATACACATTCAATGTATCTGCATAAAAGGTAACGAAAAATATAATACAAAAAAATACATCGAATGTTCCAGTGAAGCGTGCAACCGAATAAAAAAATGACTGGGCTAAAAAAAAAAAAGGTACAAGAAGGGCGCAAAGCCAGTCTGTTGACGTTTATTGTGAATAAACGGTCGAGATACGAGCAATGTCATTAAAATTTTCTTGCTGATTTTTTCCCTGTATATATATACTCACTTTCGTTCCACCGCCCTTTCATGGCAAGGGTGAGTTTATTGTTGCAAGTCACCAAGAGAAAAATAGAGAAAGAAAGAGAGAGAGAGAGAGACAGAGGTGATAGTTAAAAAAGGTGGAGAGGGCTGAAGATTCATCAGGACATTTATTCAACGATTCAAATGGCCAAATGCAAGCCCAGAATTGATTGATGGCTTATAAAAGGGTTTCCCTAAGCATTTCGTACTGTGTTTAGTCATGCAGAATAAAATGGGATCGGTTAACGATCGAAATTGAAAATATAAATGCTCCGAGACACTTGTGAATCATGACAAGATTTTACAACGTGTCTGCCATAAAACTGAAATAGTTGTACATTATAAACAGACCCAATTTTTTTTTTTTCGTTTTACCCTCGTTTTAATCGTCTTTTGCAAACGGTGAGATTTCAGTTGCTTCATTAAATGACCGAGGGCATAAATCGCTTGTTTAATAATCAAGAGAGTACATACCGGTTTATCGAGTCTCTGGGTGTCGAGGGGAATTTTACGCGCGTACGTTGGATTGTGAAGAAAAAAAAAAAAAAAAAAACGAAAAACCGGTGCGTAACGAATACGCAATGCCTACTTTTTAACGAAACTTTTGCATAACCGTGACAAAAGGTAAAACGTATGTTAATAATAATTTAATAGACGGTGCGTTCTCGTTGTATTTATCTCGTAATAACTGGAATAAAGAATGAAAAAGTATATCGAAAAAAGTAGCGCGAAAAATGAAAATAAAAAAAATATATATAAATATATAAAAATAGAGGCTAAAGCATTGAATATAACGATTAAAAAATAAAAGATAAATGTAATATATACGAGAGAAAAGAAATTCGAGAAGAAAAACGTCGCTGCATGAGATGCCAAAGCGTAGCCATAAATAAGCGACGAAATTACAATAATCCGATCCAATTAAAGCGAAAATTTATAGTCACAAAAGACGCAGCGCGCGCTTACGTTCTCGCGACCGTATATAGGTGGCTACCGCGAGCATTCACCATTCGATTTTGCACACACCGCGTCCACCGAGCCACGATTTGCATTTAGAAAATTTGCAAGCGTAATTTCGAATTTGCTTAATGGGACCCGGGCTAAAGTTCTTAGTCAAAAGGAGAGAAAGAGCTTCGAGCATATTTCGTGCTGCTCACGGGCATCCAAAGAGTGAACGTTCGCGTTTGTAATAGATTTCATTTTCATATTCGGTATGAGGTTATCCCTCGTCCTCTCCTCCACCCTTCACGCATTTCTTCTACATATTATCTACGTCTTTCTTTCTCTCAAGGATTTATCGGCTTGAAACGAGTAGTTCGAGGCCTTGTCGAAAGACGTTCGACCGCCCCCCCCATTATGAATTTCGTACATTGTTCTCTTTTCTTTCTTTTTCTTTATTCTTTCACGTGTGTTGTAACCTTCGACCATATAATATACCAAACGTACTGTATTTTAGATTTTACGTTCATTGCTCTGGGCTCAAAAACCGCCACGTCCCTGAGTACGAATTATTGGCAAGCTCAAAATTTACACATCAATTTTCTACTGTATTTTATCACATAAATATCATCTTATCAATCGCAAATCAAAATATCAACAACACCTGTTTCCATAATCAACATTCTGCTTAAGCTGCTGATTTATACAATTTTTTAATTAGAATTTTAGCCAAAATTAACATTCGACAGATAGAATTTCAACGAATGTTTTTTTTTTTTTTTTTTTTTTTTTTTCATCTCAATAACCCAACAGTTTTTAAAATGAAATATATAAATTAAAGACGTTGATTACCACTTCGTTCCACATTTGGCAGACGAGGCTGCGAAATTCTGAGATTGGAATTTCGCATTTTATTAAATACTTGTTTTTTTTTGTTTTTTTTTTTTTTCAATCTTTCATTCCCAACATTTTATTTTGAGATCGCAGGATATTTCGACGTCTGCGTATTTAGTTCGAACCCTGTGTGTTATTACTATTCGATCGATGGTCGTATCTAGCAATAATGACGAGGTTGTATATGAGATATATATCGATATATCTATATAACGTTTGAAGAGCTGTGGCAATCACGGATATACGCGAGAAGCGAGTGTAACGATTAGCATAAATTACAGACACGCCGTAGCGCGAAAGTATTGCAAAGATATCGCCGAGAAATAGCGAATGTTATATTCAACTCGTGGTTATAGACTCCCCCTTCCACTTCTTTCCCTCTTCTCATCATTTCGCTTCTCGTACTTTTATAATGTCATAGATTCGATGCTAAAGTGTTAAAATCGGCGCGTTAAAGTGCCAATTCGAATATAACATCACCACTGCCGTGTTGAAAGAATTAAAAAAAAAAAAAAAAACTAACCAATCAAATAAAACACATTTCTAACTATGTATTTTTCTCTCAGTTCGTGTCCGTTACCTTCGAAAGGGTCACACAAAAGTGTGTCTCGCACTGTGTAATCTTTTCTTATACCTCGATTTTCGTAACGCATCTCACCTGCCATTTTACATCTTTCTTAATAATACTCACACCTTTCGATTAAATCGTAGCTTTATTCGCGTATCGACACTTCGGATTTCAGACAACAGAGATGTAATTTCCTAGGCAGGTATATATGATGAAAAGACGCAATAAAAATATTCTATTCGTAGCTTCGTTTCTATGGGATGACTGAATTATTAGGTTTATATTTTTCATTCATTTTTCTCGTTATTGTAAACATGTTATTATCGAGTTTTTTAAAAAAAATTTTATTTCATATTCATTTCGATGAAAATGATAGCGTTGGACAAAAGGAATTAATTTACAATTGCAATTGAACAGATTGTACGATAAATGCATTATTATTCCATCCTTTCATTATATACGAGAGTTTGATTTGTGAAAAGAGCTGGAAATTAATTATGGAAAGAACTTTTTGAATAAATCTTCTCATCTATGCTCAAAAATTCGTCGATTATTAAAAAACGTATCAATAAGTGACGTTTGGGTCCTGGAACACATGAGAGAGTTAAAAAAAAAAACTACATTAAAAAAAGAAAAAAAAACGAATCAAATGCCACGACAAATGAAACTAACGAGACGAAAAATCTATAAAAAATGGAATAAATTGTTAAAAACTCGATTAGAATAAAAAATTGATGTGTACTCGAGTGAAAATATTCTTGTTGAAAGTCACGTCATCGTGTGGTCTCAAATAAGTATAGACAGAGAGTAAAGAAGAGGGAATTAAAAGTAATAAGAAAAGTATAAGCCCTGTTCGGTACGAAATGATGATGGGAACGAGTGTGAACACTTGCACTCTCTGCTCAAGTGTGCAAAGGTTTGAGGGCCACCGTGCGACATGACAAATTACTTGCGTGACGACGATCATTACCGTGTACACATATTGCAACGCAAATATATATATATATATATATATATGTTCACATACATATATATGTGCACAAGAAACTACACAACGACCACGCGCGTGTGGCAGTCTCAATCTCGTGAGGATGTCGAACATTATTTTCTCTCTCTCTCTCTCTCTCTTTCTCCCTTTTCCCTTTATTTTTTTTTTGCTACACACCGAGACGAGCTAAGGAAAGAAGATGCTCGAACTCTCGTAAGATTAACAAGAGAGCAAGAAGGCAGGACCGTAATTTCTCCTGTACTGATTGAGCCGTCATCAAGGGAGCAATATTTTACCAAGATTGCACCCGACACACGTGACTCATCGACCATCGAATACTAATGAGAGAGACTTCTATTTTTTTTATATAGAGAACAAGGCTAAATATCTCAAAGATCTTACTTTTCGAATTCTGGAGTTCACACAAACTTTTAAACGCAAAAAAAGAAAGAATATGCTTCCATTTATCTGGATCGCAGACCTTGGGAGGAGGACCTTCCGTTTTTATTGCATCCTGATGTCCTTCTTGCTTTTTGCTACTATTTCAGTTTATTCCTTTTTATTAGAATCTCTGAAGAGATTTTATAACGTGTCTAGAACCAGTCATGACTTCAATTAATTCAATTTGGCTTACAGGGCAACATTTGAAGGACTTATTTATTTAAATTTCGTTCCAAATGGCGACATTTTCTCAAAAATTCTTGTTAAATTTAATTTATAATTTTTTTTTTCTTGCAAATTCTTTTTCACTGTAATCTTTGTCGAAATAATTCAACACTCCATTATGGATACAATATTTTCAAAAAATTAAGTAACAATAATAATTTTACACTACTTGGTTGTGAATGAATTGTCATTTAAAAAAATAAAAAATGAATGAAACAGTATCATTAAATCTTATAATTAAAGGGCGGCTGCATTTTCGTTTTTGCGTTTAACAGAAATGCTCGAAAAAAAGTGCTAGCGGTGGCAAAAATTGAAAGTGCGGATGGCGGAAATGCGCGAATCCGTTTCGCATAATATATGTAATTCCAGAATGCAAAATACGAGTCTTTAAAGAAAGCCATGCGAGAGGCTGGTCTGCGCATGTGAATTGCCCGCATGTTCTTAAATGCAAATCTTTGAGCTCAAAGTTTCTCGCGAGCCAAAAGAAATGACGTTTGTTTGTGGACGACGAATTTTCATTTCGTCTCACTCGTCCTCGACCTTTTTAATATTAACGTCAAACTTTTTTTCAGTTCTCTCTTTGTCATCACTCTCGTTTATCGCTGACATGAAATATTGATATTTGCGAGATTCGAAAGGATGCAAAGAAAAAGAAAGACGTCATTTAAATCTTGAATAATGCGCTCTCTGTCATATTGCATGCCACGAAAAAGTATTTTTCCAGATCGTGAGCTCGTGAGGTTTTTCCTTCATTTATTATATCGGTGGTCGAGTTCTTGTACAAAGAGTACGAATGTATTTTCTCTCCTTCTCTGTCTCTCTCTCTCTCTCTCGCTTTCTATATCTGCTTGAAGTCCATAAAACTAGCCTTAACATTAACATTAAAATGTAGAACAATAAAAATCACAATATCAGTAAAATTTTAATTTTGTAGTGGTTCAAAAATTTTATTAAAATTTTTAAAAACATCGAATACAATTTCTGACATTATAATTTATTTACTCGGTAATTGACACATTTTTTAGTATAACTGGTATTGACGTGGTGAGTCGATGGCACACTCATGGTGTCATTGTAATGGTGGCTCAACGTACAGGGTATGGGAAAAGTCATAGAAGTTCTAGGCCTAAAAAAAGTGAAAAAATGTATAATATACATTGAGATGACGAAAACATTTTACCAATAACGATTTTTTTTTGGTCTCCTCCAATTGGTTTTTAAATTAATTAATGTTTCAAGTGAAAATTTTCAAATTTTCGATATGCTCACCGATTTCATATTGGATCATTCGTATCTAGTAGTCTTGACAAGCGCTGCTTGTTCAAAGGCATTGAGGAAGATCTCAGCTACCGAGTATGCCATCTGATAAAAGAAAAAAAAAAATTCAAATATTGATAAACATTATGGGAATAAATTGGCATAATTGATGATAATAATAATATCTTGATTAATTGAAAGGACAAATCGACTCGTATGGAAATGACTTTTTTCTTGAATGCAGTGAATTACGAAATTGAAACAAAAAATATTTCGCTTACATCTTGAGTGCACTGGATAGTCATTCCCGTAATTGGTATTACTCGCAATTCGTGGTAATACATTTCCTGGGTCGGTAATTCCCTTGCTAAAGGAATAAGGTCTAATAGTTCGCTTTTCATCGTCTTCTCAATATCGTCGAATTTTTTCTGTCGGTCAAAATTGCAGAAATTCAATCAATTAATTAATTGCGATAATGTTGAATATTTGTGTTTTGACTTATTCGAAAAAATGCTTATGATTCCTTACTTTTGATTCTCTATTCGTCGACGCAATTGGAAAAGCTTTTCTTATGGAATCAAATTTATTTGATAAACGGTTGATACTTCGAACACAGTCGTCAGGCTTGACTGGAAATTTCATTTCGAACCATCCATGTGCGACCTAGAAATGGATCGTCAATAATTTTATTTACAACATCAATGACGCGTCGTTCGACATCAAGTTATATTGTGAAAATCAATTTATTATTTTTCTAAAGAGTGAACTATAAATTATAATCAGAATAATGAAATATCTCGTTCATTTTATTACTTTGAAAAATTAATAATTTAAATCGTCAATATTTCAAAATTATTATTGATTATTTTACTTAATTTTAGTTACTTCGTTCTTTGACTTATTTATTAATTTACCATTCAATAATATGTTATTCATTAAAGACATAAAGTCATGTAATTCAATACTTTGATGGGCACTTACCGAAAAGACGGTTACGATGAATACTAAGGTGATAAGTTTTGCCATTTCGTCGTACTTTTGCGTATTTCTCGAATCACTATTGATAAGAATATGAACAGTTTTGCGAAGCTTATATACCAGTGACTTGGTCTTGTTCGATGCTAATAATACCATTTTGATTAAACATTTGCCATACATCAGCCAGTTGGGTGAACAAAGAAATTTCCTGCTCGTTACATTGATTTAAAAGTCGTTAACACGAGGCTTCCGAAAAAGCGAAATAAATGGAGGGTAATTATTACAATTAACTGCTCCTTTCGCTATGACGATGACGTCGTTCGTCGTCTGTTTAAAGTCATTAACAGCTGTGTATCGCAAATAGTTTCGATATTAATCAATATCGAATATATTTTTAGCATCGCAAATAAAAAACCTTTCGACTAACAACTACGTCACGAAAATTTTGTTTTCCTACTTCATTTCCACTCCAAAAAACACAAAGCTTGTCATACTTTTGACTATTATTTGAAAACGGGACACGTTTTATGTGTCTGTAGAATTTATTGTCAACTTGTGCGAATTATTATTTTATATAAACTGCTTTAACAAAAATCGATTCTTTATCCATTTGTGGGTGTTTTTTTTGGTACGAAAAATATTTACATCCTATATTTCGTTTGGTATGTGCTCTTTATTTACTCGTTTCGCATTTTCTTAAAGTTTTATGTCTGTTTATAAGTTTATATCTGTATAAAATCGTATAAAATACCGCGGTGGTCAATTTCTTGTACGCGAGAATATACAGACGAATTAATTTCATATGATCCGGTTGGGAAGAGCATCGAATGTTTTTATTTCTTCCTCATTCTCTTTCTCTCGGTCCCTATCACTTTCTGTAAGTGTATATATCGAAAAGTGGTTGCACTTTTATTGATTCCAAGCTTCACGTTTCTCTCTTCAACTGCTCTCGATTCGCCGACGAATTTATTGCTCTTTGCAATCTCATTCGTCATTGTCAGTACGAATATACTTGCAGAGTATGTACATAAACTTCTGTATCGATTTAATACTCGTGCCCATTTGGACCGGCGAACCTCCCTGTAATCCAATTTCTCGGTGAACAAATAATTTCGATATGGTAACTCAAAGTTTGACGTATCATGACGAAAAGTAACTTTTAGCATTCACGAGATTCAGTTCATTCTGATTCGGACTCAATTTAATATTTTGCTTCAACAATTCCATGTTTCGCAATGCATTCCCGTCGTCCATGCATCATCAATGGTGATATTTTCCATGGATTTTTACAACTCATAACCACATATCGATAAACAAGTGTCGAATATAAACAAAAACGTATAAATATACATTCTGTTTGAGACTAAACTTATATTTCCTCAAACGAAACACACGACAAGAGCTCAAGAGATTTTTCTTTGGCGAGTGCCGGCCAATGTTAATCTTACTTTCTCACTTGCTCTCCTACAAACAAACATTTTATCTGAGATCTTTTAGTCCTGGCACGAGAATCACGCGCTCGGGAACAAGAGGGATTGAGATCGTTGACGATACGAACTATGGAAACCCCAGGGTGGATTATGTCTCGATGTTTTTCAACGAGCGATGGACGACAAAACTTTGATGACAAAGATGGCGCTTGCAGGTTAGGTCTTCAACATTTTGAAAAATACACTTTGTTCTGTGTATGTTTTGCGACCCAAACGTCTCGTGTATTTAGCACCTACTGAGAAGGTTCCATTCTTTAACTTGTCGACGACATCCTGCTCGTGTTTTTCACTCGGTAATAAAATATTTAGTTTTTATTTTTTCAGCATTGTTACCAGTTACTCACCACTGGCGATGACGTTCGTTTTCGAGAAACCTCAGTCTCATTCATTTAGAACCCTCATCCTCTCGACACGCACGTTCAATGATTTGCTCAGCTAGAAAGCATTTTTAATGTTTACGATAAAATAGAAAAAAACAATTTTCAGATGAATCTTGAAGAGCTGGAGCAATAAAATAATAATATTTTCTTATTTGGCTGTGATTTCATTTGGTTGCAATTAAATTCTCACGTTTTATGACTGTCACGAAAACACGTGATCGATAAGAGTTTCGAATCTGGAGACGAGTCATTCGAATCTTCTTATGACCCTCTAGGATTCGTTTACGAGAAATTCTTCCGTCCTTTAGTGTTTGCGCGATAGTTTTACGACCTTAAAATCTTCGTCTCGTAACGTCAACCAAAATATATAGATAGAACCGAAAATTTTCCTTGCAACAAGAGGAAACTGTGAGCGTCACCACCAATTCGACGTTTTAATGTCCGCATCGTAAACTCGCTCACTCTCTGAATCCTCCTGCCATCAGCTACACATATAAATCTCGCACGAGGCTCGAATCTCAGGCTCTCTTGGAACTTTAACGCTTACTCGACTTGCATCAAGTGCGACAGTCAGGGGTGGCCATTTTTTTTTTTAACGACCGTCGTTACCGATCGTTATACAAATTTTAATTATCTTTCTCACCACCAAAATGTATAGCATTCTTCAAACCCTCAGGCTCCTCATGTTGACTCACGTTTTTCGCCTCCTGTTTCTTATTTGCGGTCTAGTTTGCTTTCGTCGGGGACTTCCGGGCTCTTGATTTTTTGTATCCTCTCTATAACTCTCGAAACTTCGCGGTTCCCTGCTTTGATCGAGACCTTCTTACAAACACGTGATTTTCATAATGCCAAAACTTTGATAAAAAGCGTTACAGATATTCTCTTGATTGATTTTATAAAATAACGTCATAACTAATATTGAAAGTGTTCTAAAAATTAGAGAAAACGTTAGAAACATGTAAAAGTATAATTTTTTAAATTCTATTCGAACGAATTGATCGGTAAAGAAATACTGTAAATAATTCTGTTGGAATGATCTATTTAAGCCTGTTTTAAAATATACAAAATGGATCGACGTGATGCTGTAACGATTTTTTTCTGTCGTATCGCCGATCTTAAGGATGTTGTTACGCCAATCAGATGCAGTCCATTTCGAGACGAGAGAAGGAAAGGAAAAAAAAAAAATACATTCACAAATGCGGTGTCAGAGAAACGATCTCCGAGTTATCTGATGATCGATGATCCACGCGACCGCTCGTTTTTCACACTAGAGAAAAACTGTCGCGTTGTTATTTTTTTCGGATTGCAATCTTAGATATTTTTGCCATTGCACTTAAAGATAAGTAACGAGAGTATGGGTATCATTATAACAGTAACATTGATCTTGCACTTACCTCTGGACTGAATTGTTACTTTTACCTTGAAATGCTTTCTCGATGTTTTACAAGCTGCCTTTTTCGCCAAACAACTTGGCCTCCCTTAATCCAGCTATTCGAACGAGGATCAAATTAAAATGATCGCTCGAAAAAGGAAAAAAAGGAATTGAAATGATTACGAAAACGAAAAGAAACACCGCAACAGAATTTTTTTAACAAAAACATCATCAGCAGATCTTTTTTTTTCGTCACAAGATTTTTATTTCCTGGTATGAAGATTTATATTGCATTTGTAATTGGATCTCACGTAATTTTTTTTTTACAACTCCTAATTAGACAGACTTTTTTTTTGAGATACTTCAACATTTCACTACTGTAATGTGGTCAATCAACATGCGGAGCGAATTATATTCCCAGGGAAATTCCATTTAGTTATTATTTTGTAACATTCGTTACAATAGATTGCTCGTTAATTAGCATGTAATTTTGTATTTAGTTACAACGTATATGAAAAATATTTCAGCCAAAAATAACAACGACGATCGATGTTGAATCGGTTTAAGGAAAGTTTAAATTTCTTGAATTTTTTTAATCGCACTTAGCACACGTTTGCAAAAATTCCGTTTTTTATCGCAATCCTCACGGTTCCAACAATTGTGAAACGAATGGGAATAAACGTGTGTAGAATATTTAACACTGCTCGTCATTTCTGGTGGAAGATGAAGACCGATGGCACGGGTGGGTTGGAAAATATGGTATTGAAAGAAAATCGTTGTTCATGTAAGTGCTTTAAGGGGTGTGTGGGTCGCGTGTCTGTGGAAGAGGAGGAGGTGGAGGAGGAGGACTGTATATATGGATTACTAGTAAGGGATCATCGGTGAGGCGAGAGACTCACGCACAAGACGTAAACACAATGCTGCTGGGGGGAATCTGTTGAGGCCCCCCGGTGCGGGTCTCGCGAACACCGCAGACGTCTTATCTGCCGAAGAGATCTTACGGGGTGTATGGGTCCGGACTAGAGGCCCTTGGGCCCCTGTTAGAAATATCGCTCGTTCCGATCGCTGATCGACCTACGATAAGATTTTGTGCTCTTTCACCGCAGCGAGAAGAAGAGTACGTATACTTCCCTTCTTCTTTCCTCAGGATTATGAGCAGCTGTGGAGAAGAGGAGCATTCAAAAAGAAAGAAAGAGAAAAAAAAATTGGGAGATAGAGAAAGAGAGGGAGAGAGAAATGACAAAGAGGGCAAAATCTGGACGCACGCTTTTCGCTCACACGAATATGTAAGTTCCCACCAACGCACACCAACAAACTCAAAGCTGCTTGCAGAGCAAATTCTCTTCACCCAGAAAAAGAACGAGTGGACCATTTATTTTCTGTCTTCAGGAAACAGCGAAAGAAAGAAATAGGAAGAGAATGATGTTGACATCTTTGTACCTGCATTCAACGATCAATTCTACATCGTCTTAATTTTATGAAGATATCGTTTTAAATGATGAGATTGTTGTATACCTCTGCGAAAATATTGGATAATATCGTTATTACGACACAGAGGATTATCTACAGAGATCGGTCGTGGGATCTTCCTCGCCCTTTAATACACGTTTCGCTTTCGTTAGCCCCGATGCGCAATAATGTCGGACTCATCCTCAAAATAATTAGGAACTAATTACCAAACTATGAGGCAGGAGGGTTATATCTCGAAGGAATAATACGATGGAGCATTGAGAAAAAGATTCGAACCGAGTCATTCGGGTTAATATGGAGCTCCGGAGATTAGAGCGTACTGAGAATAATACAGACTGTATTATATAGACGTATATATTGCGTTCACAAAATGAGTCAAGTACCAGTTGAAGGAATATATCTATATATTCAGCTCACCATCTCGTCATTAGTGGCAGACTACTTTAATTACGGTGATCGTATTCTTCGCCTCTTAGCTTTTTATCTTTCTCTCTCTCGCACGCCCACACTTCGCATTAACAGCATCAAATTTCTTTAGACTCACTGGTCCGGGGTCTAATACCAGCAGAATTTTCTTTTCATCTTGCCGATATTATTAATTCGAAATGTGTGATTCTCGTGAGGCTTTGAAACGCCGTGAGAAAAGCCAGTGATTGCCTCGTTACGAGAGAGAGAAACTAACACGCTCGCGTGGTTTCAAACAAATTTAATCGTTACAACGAAGCTCCGAGGTCAATCTCTTTTACTCTTTCTCTCTCTCTCTCTTTCTCTTTTTCTTCTTCAGAAAAGTTACAATCCAAGTGACCAGAGAAATAACGATATGTAATTTTCAAGAATGATTCTCTTTTGTTCAAAAACTCTCGTCTCACTCGTCCTTGAAAAAAAAGAACGGTATTAAATCTAAGATTTAGTTCCGTTTTTTTTTTTCTTAATTTCAAGCGTAGATCTTACTCTTTTGTTGCGTGGAAAAAATCAGAGATGAATAAGCTTTTTGATGGAACTTGTCTATTATTTTATTCTTTCGGCGGATGTGAAGAGCTTAAGATCTTTTTTTATTTTTTAATCGATGCACTTATACAGTGAATTGCCCAATTTGGTTGATCGCCGTGACATCGTACCCTACACTTCCGCTTAAAATTCGATTGGTAATATCCATCACGAGCTTTAGGATCGAGTATTGAGCACATCTCATTATAACACCGTACTACGGGAGTCTGTTATTAATTATTCATCGTATAATTATCGTACGATAAAGAATTCTTCCGATTAATTATAATCTCATCATTATTATCATATTATATTCAACAAAATAATTAATACAAGCCCCAAAGTGTTGATTATCAATTATTTATTAGCTGTCGGAAGAATTTTTTTTTTCTCCTTGTTTTTCAGGGATTCCATTAAATTCTCATGAAAAATGTCGTTTTTGGGTTCAAGTCACAGGACTTTTAATGCGGCGAAAGGCTAATATCTGGAACGACAAAATCGCATTAAACCAAATTTAAAAAAATAATAGTGAATTGGTTGTCCCTCACGACCACACCGTAGCGACCATTACATGCGCACACTACGAGCATCAATGGCAGAAAACCATATTAAATATTGTCCTAAGTGGTCATTACGTAGATCTAATTGCGTTAATGTCCATGGCGTGCATTGAGCGTCGGAAAATGCGCTTCGAGATGAGCGCACGCATTCCAACACGCAACTCTCATCCACCGTGTGGCGAAAAAGTGTCTTCGATCTTTCTTCTCACTCTTTCATACACGTGAGATCTTGATTTTGTTTGTGCGATTATTATTCACGAAAAAAAACTTTGCGTTCATTAAGCTTGCGTCGTTTGTTCATTATCTAAATCTTAATTTTATGATTACCAAAAAAAAAAAAAATTAGTATGAACATAAAATTGAATTAAACGCTAGGGCATTGATTTACAATTTTTTTTTCGTAACGAATCACTGAGCTTTTACATTTTTCCAGAGTTTTTTTTTTCATCTCTAATTTCCTACTTTCGAGTAAAATATATTAAACGAATGAGTAATTTTCTTCATTATCCCAGAAACAAATTCCTGAGACGAGATATAAAAAGATAATTTGAACAATGCAGAAATTCCATAATAATCGATTATACGTCAGATTTTGTTTTCTCGTTTAATTTCTATTTAGGCAAATGAATTATCACAATTTTTCAGGAGCTGATGTAAATTTGGATTCTTTAATACGTTTTAAAAAGATTTCTTTTATATTGACTCAATATTCATTTTGTTGAGATAAAAAAATAAATAAAAAATCAGCGGTTGAGGAGAAGGAGCGATATAAGGTTTTACGAAGATAGCGTGACTTGCATATGGAAGGTGTTCTCTCTCGTACCTACTCTTGGCCACATAATCCGGATCAGGCGACCTTCGCCATAGCATCGAGTATATCCACCAGCTGCTGTCCGGGTCCATGGATAGTAGCGCGAGCCAAAGCGAGTCCTTTTACTTTTATGTTTAAACCGCATCAATATATATATATATATATACATATAGTATAAATATAGGAGCGTGTATGCGATATATTATAGTGGCGAGCAATTGCAATTTGTTGTTCCTTTATCGGGTCGGGAACGACTACCACTTTACTGACGTTATTCTTTTTATATTGTTTTTCATCCTCTTGTTAGTCACAATTGAGGAGAATAGGATCGATGGTAGTAAAGAGAAAAAAAGAGAAAAAAAATATTAAAGCTGTAGATTTTTACGATCAGTATAAAAGAGAATGAGAACTAGCGATTCGACATGATATAAAAAAAAAAAAAAAAAAAAAAAAATCAGCGATCAACAATATATATAAATACACGAGGTAAAAGTGATAAGAAGTATACTTTTTTCTTATCTTCACCTCATCGTTCATCTGACGAACGATATCTCATGAAATAATCTTGGAAATTGCACAGAATGTTGAAGTAGGATTCTACAACATTTTTTTTCTAGAGACCCATAGAGTTATATGTATTTTATAAATATGTGTACGAAAGCCATACCACACACAACGTACCGCAACCAACACACAATTGCATATCGAAATGACTGGGATTATCTTCTCGCAACTGCACTTCTCATCACTCGTATCGATAAACGATTTACTGATAGTTTATAACAAATCCATTACCAACGTGTAATTTAAACTCTTACGAAAGGAGACGTACCTTATTCGCCAGCACCTGCCCATTTTTTTACCCTTTTTTTTCTTACTCTCTCGGTCTCGTTTGTCTCGAATGATTTCGATCGCTCAACTTTCTTTCCTCCGGCGACGTCTATAGAAGAAAATGCATAATATCCACTTCATATAATACACTTTGTAACAACTACTCACGCGTAAACATTAGTCTCAAGGTGATAAGTTTAAGACGACGGACGTAAACAACGTTCAAATATTTCATTAGCTTATTAATTATTAAGTATTAATTAGAGTAATTTTGTTTGCGAAGACATCGTTCCTCGTGCGCTAATGTTTTACACCGAATGAGATTTATTCGAATTTATTATCGAAAAAGGATGAACAAATTTTATTGAAACATTGAGAGTGATTGTCGTTTTCTAATTATATTGGTGTTGAAGGGTGTTTGAGAAAAAGGTTAATAATTGCAACGAAATGACTCTACTTTAATGAAGTTAATTATTATTCGATTAAGCAGAGCATGACGAGGCAATTATCGGTCGAAAATAAGCCGATTCATGGCTCGAAATGTTCATTTACTTGGACCAATTACTTTTTTACTTGCCATTGTAAATTTAGCAAAAGGTTTGGGTGAGAAAAAAAACGTGCAAATCCAAAGTATTGTTCGCGTTGAAACGTAGGGAAAAGACTTGGGGAAATGGACAATGAGGACAATGCGGCACCTTGCGTTACTCCCTTAAGGCTTTTCACTCCATCTATTGTCCTGAGTGTACAAAAGGATATTCTGAAAGACATCAGTAAAGAAAAAGAGCTGAAAGTTTTAAGGTAGGAAGAATTTGTCTTCTGCTTCATTTACTTTTACGAATTTTTCATTGTGTCGATTGATCGGTGCATTAGATTTGCGTAGATGAATTTAGTTAAAAAAAAAAAAGGAAAAAAAAGGAGGAAAGAATCGAAAGTGGCATGCGGACTAACAGGTGAAAAAGATCTGAGAAATTTTCGTTCGAAGTCACGCCCTAAAAATGACCCTTTATGAGTCAAGGAACCCCGAGAGACTGAGGAAGATCTTTATCGAAAAGGTAGTGAAATATCGACGATAATATTGTCGTCGTGTCACGTGAGACTGTATCATCGTTTCGGTCATCGCTCACTGAATGTCTCCCTTTTAAGATCGCTTAAGAAAATCGTTTTCGACTTTGGAAAGGGATCGTCGCGCACACCCCTCGACCATTTTGACTGACGATTCAGAGCATGTGCGACAGGTACAAGAACGAAACGAAGAAATCCTCGAGATCGAATGCTACTTCGTCATTTTTCATCGTAACCGATAGACACGTTTTATATACCGTGACAAAATACGACTGGCGTTTTTTTCTCTTGTCATTATTAATGTTTGGAAATGACTTGGACTATTTATTTGGTCTGTCTTTGATGACCTCTTGATAGTTTTAGCTTCTTATTATACTTCTGACTGAACATTTACAGAGGAATAAGAAAAAAAAAAGTATTTCGGTTGGGAATAAATACAAGAGCTCAGAGCTTAATGGGGGCTCGCAAAAAATTCGTACACTCAATCAACTAAGTGTTTTATATTCCTTAATGACGAAAAAAGTTGATGAAAGCTTTTGACAAAATTAATGAACACTAGGTGCGTCGTTGACTAAATTGAAAATCAATTGCTCATTATCTCAGTTTCATTTCACGAGGTCTAATCAATGTCCAGCCAATGGTTAAATGTTTACAGCAACGTTGATCAAAAGAGACAAATAAGAGGAAAGGAGATGCAATGTGTCGAAGGACCCTTAAGGCCCTTTTATCCTGTTTTTTTTTGTTGTTCGAGGTTTGTGTATTCCAGACACGGATAGCTCGCTCACCACTGCGTGTTTAGCCCTAAATACGCGAGTAATATCGGGTAATCGTTTATGATGAGGCCCGGTGGTTTGGGCCTGTTTCAAGCCCAAAACCTCAACGCCTTGAATCCTTCCAAAATCAAGCGAATCGAGCAGAGAAATTGTTTTATTTTTTGTTATTTCGATACTTTGTAATTTTCGATTTTTGTTCGTTTAGGCACGACGATACTTCGTTGTATTTTATCCAACAGAAGGTGATTTTGTGAAGGGCCACTTTGCCTTTTTCGACAATATTTGTCCCCCTTGAAGATTCCGGTCTCTTGCAGGCAGGTGTTGAAATACCAATCGAGTAACTATAACGCTCAGAGCTTGCTTTTCTAAAGGTATACAATTTTTATATGCAACTTTTTGCATCTCATAGCATAAAAAAATAAAATGTTTTCACGCTTTTTTCAACACGTCTCGAAAGTGGTAGACCAGATGTTGCCAAAACTAGACACGTAACTGTATGTTATCACGTTCTAATTCCCTGTTACCTGTTTCTCGTGAAAATTACAAATTTACCTTGTAAATTACAAACCTGATGCTCCAAACGTTTTCTCGTCTCGATTCATCGGTGGTTTATTTCTCCTCAAAAGCAGCATAAATAAAACTTCCATATTGAATGTAAAAAAAAAATGCCAAATTTTTATTTTAACTGATAAAGGATGAGCTCTGTGTACTCGTTATGGGAAAAGTGGTTATTTCTCAAATTCTAAATGTCACATTCGACATTTTTCACAAAAGTTAAGAAATTTTCAAGTTCCTTAAAGATATAGCAACCAAAATAATTTATAATTCAGTAAATTAGATCCGAATTGTCAAAACTCAACCAGAGCGTTAACATTCCAACGTGACTATGTTGAGATAAAAAAAATCGAAAATTCAAATATTCTTGAAACCTAAAAAAAGCACAAACTTTTTTTTCCCCTCAAATCGGTGTTTTTCCACGGTCAGAATTCGGCTAATTTCTATAATCACCCACTTGTCGATATGTTTTATCGCGTGTACAAGCCTCGACTTCGGGAAACCAAGAGAAAAAGTAACCGAAAAAACCCTTAAAGCGTGCATTCCATTTGAACAGGTTTTGTTGAAAATAAAGGGCGTGTAGTTTGTACGAGAACTTCATCGATTTGCCGAAGGTGCTCAAATTAATGAGATATCGAAGCGCGTGGTTGGTAAACTTGAGATAAAAGAGTAGAGGGGGAAATACATTTTTAACTGAAACTTTGAGTTTTGTTGAAGGTTGAAGCACGCATGAACGGCGGGGGGCGTGAAAAAAAGTACAGGGAGTTAAAGAAGAAGCGTCTGGTATATAAAAAAGGCTTTAATATACATTTAGGGCAAGAAGAATCTCGCGGTGGGTGAGGCCATACAATTAGACCTCGTTTAGGGGCGTTTAGTCCACCGCTTATCGCTACCATTACTGTTATTATCGACTTATTACGTGCCTGAAACACCGGTCGCCAAAAGTTCGGCCGTTCTTACAAACTCTTGTTGAGTGTGTGTGCCTCTGTATATAAATCCATACATGTATGAGTTTGATCCTTCGTTGAATATTTCGTAACATATAAGAGAGTATGCAACGTGTTGGTGAAGATGGTGAGAGTGTAAAATGCATCGTGGATGTGTGTATGCGTTTCCAATCATTACGAATGCAAGCGAGATGGCCGTTTATCACGAATTGAGGGACACACCGAGAGAATACGGGCCGATCAGTGAACTAAATGCTTTTCTCGTACAAGGGGGTCGTCTCCGTTGGAGAAGCGGATTTGCATCTCAAAAATCGATATGTATATACAATATGTATACAAGTTTATATGTGGTTGCTATACTGACACCCTATTACGAGAACGAAATCGTTTTTTTTTGCATCAACCTCGTATCGGAAGGTCCTTTTGAACTTTAAACATCGTCATACACCGTTTTACACAAGATTAATGGAATAATAATTTGAAATTTGGCAAAGCCCCTTAGCGCGTGAGAAAATACGTATTCCTCTCTCGTCACGTCGTCTTTTTTCGTCGGAGACAAACTCGGAGAGAGGTGCAAAAAACTGGAGAAATATAATTATGTATGAATTTTTATTAATTGCGACGCCAATTTTTTGCACTCCATTTACATTTTTATTACTTCTCATTCGCACCTGTCTTCGGTTGGTATTGAAAGTGAGAAAAATTCGATAATCTTCTGTTATTTTGTTTCTCTCCCTAAGGGACTGCGAGAGAGAGAGAGAGAGAGAGAGAGGAAATAGAGATTAGAATCAGCATCGAATAATTGATCGTTCTCACGCACTTATTCTTCGTATTATACATCGGATAAGCAGAAATCCCATGTTGGTCGACTCCCCCGCAAAAAAAGAAGGAATTCATTCGTATAAACATACATTTATATATGAATTAAAAAAAAGGATTGAAGAAAAAAAACAATCATTAATGCTCGCTAAATTGATGCAGATACCAGGTTCGAGAGCAGCTGTGTGAAATTTATTCTTTAGCGCGTAGTAAATGAGCCGACAGTCACGTTCGAATCTCTGGAGGTGTGACGCCTTTTCGACTTGGTCCATCGTTTTGTTGTCTTCGTCATCAACGAGCCAAGAGAAAGGGGCAACAGCAACGTTGCTCGAGCATCTTAATCGGCGCTAATGAATGCCTCATTTACTCGCGCGAGCAACTCCACGCCCGCCTTCTTCCAACTGCCGGGCTAAGGCGACGCGAGATTTTTCGAATATAGTATTACGTATATATATGTATCTACATACTTATATATATAAATATATGCAATCTACTGTCTCTTACAAGGCGTCTCTCACGTTCATTCATTTACCGCCTTAAAAGCCACATTTTATTCTCATAATCTTCACCTCTCGCGAGAATCCGCGACTCCTTCCGTTTAGAATGCCTACCGAAACGAGAGTTAATAACGAGGGACGACACCCAACGTTGACACACGCACCCATACCCACGTTTTCGTATATTCATGTATTTTCGTATTTAAATATTTATATATATGGATATACTGCAAGAAGAGAGTAAATTTTTCAATGGTCACTTAAAAATCCAGCTGTATATATAAAAAATGGTAAGAATTCACCTGCTACTTAGTGCTAACGAACTTGTTAAACTGAGAGATTGATTGATAAGTCTATTTAAAGAATTCAGTGATTTTCATCGGTTTTTCGTAGTTATACAACTTTGTCAAAATCGTAAAACTCGTGCTTCTGTCGTTTTCATTTTTCCCTCAATGAAATACCAAAAGATATTTTTTATCGTAGTTTTCACGTCAATGACCGTGTCCAAAAAAGTCATTGTTATAAAAAAAACACTATTTTTATGCCGCGTTTTGCGTTTTACCGGCTTGGAAATTTTTTTTGTAGCTTTGTATGTAAAAACTTTTGTAAAAACTTTGTAGCTGGTATGAAGAATTTTTTGAAAATACATTTTAAGGTAAGACAGCGGGGAGAAAAGTGAGAAGGAATTTAACGTCAACGAGTTTTCAATGCTGTTAGGAATTCCCTTAGAAACTTATGTAATGGACATATATATAAACATGAATATATAAGTTGCAGCTAATAATGAGCGCCTTTCCAAACGGCTCCATTGTCGAGTCGTGCGCGAGAAATGCCTTCACCGAAGCTTATTAAAATTTCTTTGTAACGGGACGGGCGATCCCTTCTCTATTTCAATAGGTTGTAAGTCTCGAACTATTCTTACGCCGTGTGTATGAGTTTTTTTTTTTTTTTTTTACTGCGATCTTTTGCCTTCCCGACTATGTGAGATGGGCACTAAAAGGTGCGGATGTGACGCGGACAGGGCGCAGAGAACATTTCCCGACCTCTGATGAGTCTCTCGTGTCGTAAAAGCAAAGCAATGTAGGACTTGCCTTTTGTCACTCGAGTACTGCACCCCTTAAACTTGAACTGTTAAGACTGTGCATGCAAACGGTTGAAATGCTAAAAACTATGCAAATCCCAGGTGAATTGCGGGCTCTCTTTGAACTGCATGCGGCGTTGCCGCACCCCTCATTTTTCCGCATTGTTTGGTCCACAAAGGAGTATGCAAAAGTGCAAAAAATGGGGGAGGGGAGAGTTTGGACAATGGTGTACCTGCCAGATCTTCCTAAAACTCAACATATATATGTATAAAAAAGGTGCGAGGGTAGAAATAATACGTGAAAGAAAAGCTCTGAATAGGACCTGCTAGTTTTTTTATTTTCCTTATTCTTCATGGCTGTAAAAGTCCTTTGGGAATGAATGGGTTCATTAGCTAGCAAAGCGAGGATTTTTGCTTCTTTTTTCCTTTAACGTCGATCATTCTCTTGCCAACGCTCAAACATATTACACTTTGCAGACGTTTGCTGATCGAGAGAGTCTCATCTTTCAACTTGTTGCTGATGGTTTTTAGATGTTGAAGAGTATTTTTGTAGGACACACAAGAGTATCGCTACAGAATGAATTTGTGATGTATATAAAGAGCGAAAGAGATGAGAGAAGCCTTCATCTCCACTCTCTTTCGAGTGGAATCGTTTCTCTTCGCTGTAGGGCAGTATAACGGACGAAGGGTCGTTCGTCGTTTCGTTTTCTCCTTGACAAATTGTCCAAACTCCGTCATCGCAACCTCCGACGTTGTACGATCTTGCACATTTTTTTTTCTTCCATCTCTCAACTTTTCTCAAACGTTTTCGTTCCGGAACATTTTATCTCGGATCCTGATACTTCGCAAAATGTCGTTACGATCCAATCAGCCAACTCTTCCCTGACACGTCACATGTACTCTTGGATTTTTGTGTGGAAGCCTCTGGCAATATCCGAACGATCTCGTTTTGGTCAAGAGAGAAAAAGAGAAATAATAAACAAATAAAAAAAAAAAATAGTACATGGTCGGACACGAGGAATGAAAAATCGTTCAGGATATAAAAGATTTTTTTTTCGTCGTTTCTTTACATATCTAGACTTATTCATTTGTAAGTACATTATATACTGCTCTCGTAAGATGACCTTTCTTCTAATGGTCCAGCATATTATGAAGCAACATTGTCCGACTCTCGGCCACGTTATTGCGAACACGTTCTCTCAGATATTCTGAGTACATATCAAGTTGGCGCTGTGAGCGATTCTCGATCTCTTCGAAGTACAGCAAACAAACGTACATATTCATATACACAGGTAGGATATTCCTTAGTATGGATTGCCAATCGACTACACGAACGGGCTATATTGTTGGACAGACCATATTTCATCCTTCTAACTCGGGCTTTAAAACGTGTATACTGTGCACATAGTATTTATTCATATATTATTATACACGTATGTACAAATGCTCGAGCATCGAAGCTCACTGAAAGTAAAAAGAGTTAAAGAGCCTCTCGTGTTTCTACACTGACGTGTGCTGCTTAGTCTTATTTAGTGTCACGTCTTTTGCTCCGACTGACGGACTCAGTCATGAGTTTTCGATCATATATTTCGTTTTAATGGATCTAAGAAAACATGGAGGCATAAGTTCATAAAAATCTTTCCGCCGTTGAAGAGATTTACGTACATTTGTTTTATTCCCGGACGATTAAATGTTTTCGAGTATATAACGTCAAAAGTTCTTAAAGTTTATGAATACGTATGATGGTTTTGTTATTGATGAAATATAAGATTTTTTTTTTTTCATTACTTTTACTATTATAAGTTAAACTTGCGTGAGGTTAGAAACGAGGAAATTTTTTTTCACACACACTTACGACGTTAAATAGCACCAGCTGATTTATACCGTCCATTGGAACCTGAAATCGCCAACTTTTTAGCATCACGCGATATAATCAAAGAGATAGAATGGGAGATCCTTTAAACACCTACTTGGCGAAGAAAGAAACCACAAAGATGCCGGAGACCTATTTGCCTCTTGACTGTGGAGAGAATTCGCGAGAACAATCCACTGCTCTAAGTGGATACATCGCTAATAGAGGCTAATCGGACGAATCAACCACACTTCAGGAGCTTTACCGAGGAGAAAAATATAGAAGGAGCAAAAAAAAAAATAAGAAAAATAATGAAGCAAGAGGAAGAGAAGGAATAGAAAATAAAAAAAGTTCGTTTCATTGGTTCCTGAGCCGCCTGATATTTTTATCCTTAGGATGATTGTGGTGCATGCAATCTTGTTCTCTAAAAGTTATATCGTGCAGGTCATGTTTTTTGTTTTGCATTTCATCTCGTTCACTGGGCATCAAATTCGGACTCCCTTGTAATTCTCACACCGTGCTGAATATTTGAGCTTACAAATGTGCGAATGATACAGAGGGAGGGCGGAATGATTCAGTTTTAATATTTTTTTGTTCTTCAGCCTCTCGTTCATCTCTATCTCTCGTTATGTCTTTTTTTCTCTCCCAAAAGGGCGGAGACGCGCGTGTGTCTTCTCCCTCCCCTCCTCCGTCAAAGGGACTCGCATCTTTAGGCAGGGATGCCGCAAAGAGGGCTCGCCGGACAAGTACGTAGGCGCACTAATATACCGCTGATCGGTTGAAGCTTCGGGGAACACAAGACCCAAAGATCGTCCTCTTTGCATAAAAGCCCTTCGGCGACGTCGGATACTTAGCAATAATTTGACACGTTCACGATTCCGATTCCTTGTCGGCGTGGACCTCGTCTTTTCGCGACTATCTTCATCTCTTTTTTTCTTCTCTTGTATATAGTTTGTGCCTTCGTGGAGAAGAGACTGATGCAGTCGCGAGACGCCGCGTCTCTTCAACGAATCGAAGGACCTCTCACGAACGAGATCGCCTAACCATGAATACCATCTGCATACCAAGTGGCCGTATCGTTTGGCCGTAAAAACCTCGAAATATTGGAAGATTTATAGGCGGCTAGGTGGACACTCACACGCCCATTTGTGCTTAACCAAGAGAGCGAGAAAAAGAAAAATGAAGAAATAAGGGGGAAGGAAGGCAAGAGCGTGTTAAGACAGCTGCCAATCCACCTTCTCAATTGCATTATAATCATCATTAAGAAAAATATTCGCGGCATATAGCGCCTCCAGGGACCAATCTCTGCGATTTACCCCAGGGTAAATTTTCCACATTCCCTTTTGTAAGTTTGCCAAGCATCTGTTTCAAATCCAGCGGCAATTTGTACACCACAACTTTGGTTGCAAACTTGGTACGCGTACTGTTTTGAAGTTCATGCGGCAAGGTGTACTTTGAGTATCTCACGTTGCAATGTTGCACTGAGAAATAATGTTTTACACGGGTAATATAACTTTCCAACGATTGTTGAGGTGTCTAGCCGTGATTTAGGGCTTTCTTGTACATCTCTTGCAAATAATTCACAACAGAACCAGAACTCCGTCTCTCTGTCTCTTTCTCTCTCTCTCTCTACTTCTCTCTTCGCGAAGAACATAAACGCGAACTAACACTTTCGAAGGGAAAAACGTTGTTGAAGTAGCGAACATGAAACTTATAGCAGAAAAGAGGACGTACAGGAGAAATCACGAGCTTATATTCGCGATGGAAAAGCACGTTGCAATCATTCATGTACCGCTTTCGTACACATCTGTTACTAAGATTGCCACTACTAATGTTGGTCCAAACTTCACAAATGGGAAGAAAACCTTCCGGGAAGAAAGGGAAATCTTTGTTTTATGTTGACAGGAAAAGTACAGATTCAATCTTAAGTATGGGGCATCAGTGGGGAATGTGTGAAGGCATAAATCGAATACGACCTCGCGTTATGACTCTCCAAGAAAATGTTGTTTTCTTGGAAATTTTATTGAGAGACGTAGTATCGTTTTTTCGATTTTTTTTTTTTTTTAAATTATGCTTCAAACAAATATTTACATTCTTAGGGACGATGTTTGGGAGAATAATTAATGAAGGAATTGGTTTTTCCAATCAGATGAATATTCCGTTTATTTACAGTGACGAGAAAGATTTTTTCCCTCCAGACGAATAAAATGATCATGATTCTCCCGAGTTAGTCGCCTCTGCCTCATAAACGCACACGGTAGCACAACAGGGAAGATTTCTTCTCGAAAAGTGGGCCTGGAGAGTTTCGAGCAACTACGATGAACGAGAGTCTTAACAATGACAGATTTAGTGATACGTTCATAATGGAACACGCGGCGCCGAAAAGTCAGTAGCCAAAGGCACGAAAGGGTCCACAAGCTTTTGTCTTATCTGTTTCGCCGTCGAAACCTCGTCCAGGTTTCTCATCGGGGGGGCTGTAATTTTCAAGAACCTGAAGAAGATCTTTCTGTAAACTCAGATAGAACAGCATCTTCCTTAAGTTCTCTGAGAAAGGAAGAGTGTTTCGTTTATAATGGTAGTCAAGAGAAAGGAGAAGAAAAAGAAGAGGAAAAGAGAAGAAAAAATAATAAAAATCCTTGAAAAACGTCGACGAGAAAAGTCTCGCTTTTTAATCGTGTTTCCACGAGAGAGATGTTAGTGCTCGAAAAAGCCGCCAAGATAAGAATTCAGTAGAAAATGGATATTTAGTTTGGAAACACTTGGATACGCAAATGTCTTCATTTAGATTTGGAATCCAAACAATTATTGAATAGATCGTAACTATCATCGTGATTCATGATGATAAGAAAACACTTTCAATCGGGACGGGACGATAAACGACAAAAAGGGTTTTGCCTTCATGAAGATGGACAGATTTAACGCTTCGGAAATGCCAGCAAGAATAATGAGCAATTGAATGTTGAATTGATAGAAACATCTTCATCTCTTGACATTATACTATACCGACCACACCGAGATCTTACTGTTTATTTCAAGGATTTTCTTGGACGTGTCTCGGTGATCGAAAGCAAGAAAAATACTAACAAGATTTATATATTTATATTGTTTGGTATATATGCTCAGACTGGGTAGGAAAGAAGAGGTTTTCATGATCTCTTCGCACGCTCGAAGAAGACTGCGTCTGCACAATATCGCGTGGCGTGAGGATTTAACCGCGAATTTGCATTTACGACACGTGCGTAGGTGGCACGAGCGTAACGTCTTTCTGTTTGGCAATAAAAAAAAAATACTGCCCCAACGAAATTTCTTCTCTGCAAGCAGAGGACAAGATGCATACACGTTTCTGTCACGATTTGTATATTTGAAAGGCGAAGGGAGAAGAAAATATAAAGACTTCTGGGATGTGGATTGACTGGAGAAGTTCGACGTAATACGGCGAGCGAATATATAATATGAAGACACAAAACAGCGAACCAAGTGGCAAGTGGTAAACGGGAAGTGAATTTTATCACAGGCTCTTATAGTGTCCTGGCTATTCTTGAAGATATGGAAGTTACCATATGAACGTTTTACCACACTTGAAAATAAATGATCTCTTGATTTTATACGCACGTCTTGTAATACAGGGGCGTTATTTACCTACCGTAAAAATGCTCTTTTCATTTGCAATGAAATCAGACAACAAGAAAAAATAAGAAGATTTCTTTGATCCATAAGAATTTTATATGGCTCAATGAAATTTGCATCGCGTTGGATGTATCGTCATTGGAATAATGTTTCTCCCTCAATCTTATCGTCGTATTTTATTCTCGACGTTTTCTAAAATTATGATCCTCCTCGTTGTATAGCGTAAAAGGACTTTACGGGGTGGAGTTTTATTGGTCAGCGTGCAAAGTATTCCTTGTGAGAAAGAGGGTGTACGTTCTGCCCTCGAAATTATACTCTGCATATACAGTAATTTGGCTCGCACACTTGGATCTCGTTCGGAAACTCGAGAAATCCACGTCTCGTGCTCTCTTTTTTCGCGCCTCGTTACTTCAATTATCCTCCGGACTGGAGGCCAGAGAGTATGCAGCCTTTACTGCCTTGTATACTTAAACACTCTCTGCGTAATACATTGAAACTCGACTCTTCGGCACAAATATCGAAAAAGATATTTTGTTTTATTTTTTCTTTTCTCCACGTTTAGCGAGAGACCGTTCATCTTTTTTCTTTGTACTAAGCTTGTTTCTTCGAAATATTCGGTAAACCTGTTTGTAGCCCATGGAGCATTAGTCAGAACGAAGGAGAAAAAAAAATGACTATTAAGGAGAAGAAAAAAAGAGGAAAGATAGAGCAAACGTGAGGAGAAGCGACGAGCGAAGCTCCATTAGGCTGCTTAGCACGTAAACACGTGCGATGATCTCGTTTAGGATGAATAAAGAGAAGAAGCGAGATGCAGAGTATGAGAGCCTCAGTTTGGGAAGAAGGGGAGAGGAAAAACACTGTTAAAAGAACATGAGATGAGCCTAAAGAGTAAGAAACTTATATCTTCTCGTCTCGAGGCGGCAAAGGCGAGAAAATAAAAAAAGGACATAGACGAACTCTTGTGATTTCGAACGGTCGACAAAACTTACTGTGTGTGTATGCGAGTCCACAACTCTTGATGAGATTCGAGAGCTTCGTCGTATTTAGTCGGAGCCTCGAGTCTTCTGCAGCATCCATTGTCGGCAATTAGAACCGACTGCATCCCGGCGAGAAACATAATTAACACTGCGAGTGTTAATTAGACCGAGTAAAGGTGTTGAACCAGAGCTCTCCGGCTCGTTCTGCTTTGTTACATCATTAGTTTCTTGTTGGACCAGATCAATCATGGATATATTTAGAAAAAAAAAACAGTTTAGATCCTCTTGAGCTTGCACCGATGTTTTTCATAAATATTCTGATTCTTGGCTAAAAATATGAAATATTATCAGATGTAACGCCATTGGGTGGCGCCACTTGGATAATTCATTTACAGCGACACGAGGAAAATGTTTTTATTCGTGATGAAAGAAAAGAAACATTTATTGCCGGGAGTGTTTCAAGTTCCTAGAAAAGGAGATATCGTAACGGAAGTTGAAAAAAACGGAAAAAGAAAAAAAAAAAAAGAAAGCACATACGAATGGAGGCTGAAACTTGTCCACTGGTCTCGATTTCTCGCGAGATGTTCACGACTCCCTTGAGACTTAGAGCGCGATCTTCACGTACACACCTTGCTCCCGGGAAGCCGAGATGGAGTTCGCTGAGAGAGACAAATTTTCGCGTAAGAAATCGTTACAAGGAGAGGCGAAAGAGTATGAAGCAGAAGAGAAATGAAGGGAGAAACGATCGCGCACCGTAACTTTTGTTTCCCCCGGAACACTAAGAGCTCCCGGACGTCCCAGAGACGCGATCTCGAGAAACGCAAACGTATTGGAAGGTGGAGTCGTACGACCGATCTGGATTGTGATGGAAAAACGCGCATATAGAGCCGTACACGTACGAGCGGAGTAACAGCGAGATCTTGTGGTGAAAAATAAAAGAACACACGAAAGAAACGGATGGAAGATATAGAGAGAAAGAGAGAAAGAACGAAAGAGGCGCGCGGCCATTCGTTTTATGGGCACGGCGGGCGTGCGACCGCGAAAGAAACTCGCAGACTCATGCATATACGAGAAACGACAGAAAGCGAAGACGAGAAGGACACATTGAGAAATCCCTTATTTTTCTTTCTCTCTCCTGATGTACGGTATCAAAACGGCCGAATGAAAAACTGGTACAATCTTCAGCAACGCGGGTTCGTTCTTTCGATGCCAACTTCGTACCATCAATAGCCCTTCTCACTCCCTTTATGCCCTTCGTCACTATATCCGCCAGGCTTCTTCGCTCTTCGTTTCACGTATCGCCGTTTAGCCCCGAGAACGGGACGCTTGCCCGAAACCCTCACCTGTGCCTTTTTGCAACAAGCCATTGTATATTTGCGATCGTGCGTGCTCGAATTATTAATCGGATCGCAACAGAGTCCAACAACGAATAATGGAATCTTAAAATTCACCACTTTTATCATGGCCACCTGTGCATTTTACACAGTGTACTGCGAATTCAAAGTTGACGTGAATAAAATTTTATTTACAATGAGCCAGAGTATGTCATTCTTAATTTATTAAGACTTTTTCTTAGTAAAATAGTACGTGACGTCAATTTCTGAAAAAGACGAACTTCCACGTCCCTTTCTGTGATGGTTTACATGTTTTTTTTTTTTTAAATTAATTAAAACAGTATTCCATGCTGTATTGAAGTTACAAGAATAGCTGAACTATTAAAAAACAATGAATGAGGCTTTCTTCCCTTTCTTCCATCGTGAAACACCCTGAGGAACGAAGCAAAATAGTCTCTGAAGTACACGAAGCAGGCCTGAGAAATGCTGCAAGAAGAATCGATGCCAGCCGAGATAAGAAGAGGCAACTACCGTTTGCGGGGAGAAACGGTTGGGGGCTGCTAGAGCGTAGATAGGAGAGGCAAAAGCGAGGGTGCTCATTACCCTTTAATAGTTCTTCGTATTTCTCAAGCTTCTCTCCTATACACATGACTACAGCAGGTTGAATCAACGGGAACCATACTTGGCTGGATCATCCCGTGAAATTCAATTTCGTGAAGCGAAGAGAATCCTACTTTGCATACTCAGCACACAAGAGAAACCAGAGATCCGGTCTTTCAATCTTCCGCTTGTAGTAGTTCGTGGAATATAAGTGTTTGTGTGTGCGTGGTATCTCTTGATTTAAATTGTTGGTTCATTTTGGCTTTTGGTAAGTAGTATCGGTGCCAGGGGCAAACTGGAAGTTCCTACTAAAATTGCTACTCGAGACTTTCGCGTGGTGAGACGATGGAAAAAGTGCCCAAGGTAAAAAATCTAAACCGGAGGAAGTCTGTTAGTTAAACGTGAACGATTGGAATCAGGTCACCGAAATCTTCCCACGAACCTGTTGGATCAGACGAGTTATCGTTATTTAAGAGAGAAAGAGAATGAAATACGTAACGTTTCGAAGAATTTCAAACATCGTATCGTAATGATTCGAAGGTGGGATCTTAACGATCCTCGTTTACAGTGAGAAAAGACACATTCGTCCACATGACATTTTGAGACTGGCGAGTAACGAAATACATACATTGGAGCGGTGGTCATTTCATACAGATAGATAGGGTACAACGTTGCTTCGTTGCTGAGACCCTTAATTGGACTTCTTGTTGGTCGACGTATCGCATCGCTACAGTAGCCAGTTATACGGTAGTCCACAGTCCAGGTATCTCTATCCATCTCGCCAACCTCTTAGTCGTAGCTCTCTTACTCTTACGTTCTTTCTCTTCGTTCCACAAGCTCTTTCTCTCTTCTTTGCCGAAATACGGTACACCTTTCTTCACCTTTCTCCGCACACTTGTTACCAGCTACTCCCTCGCTCCCTTTCTTTACCAGAGATTTTAAACCGCTCTCCCACTCTTTCTCTCTCCGATTCTCTGGTGGACACCCGCAGACTTTATCTCACCGCGAGGCGAGCTGTGCGCGGGTGCGCCCGATTTTTCGCTGGATAACGAAGTAGCCAAGACGTTGTGGAATGGCGCGGTAAGGGAATGAGGGACATAACAACGTGAAAGAACACGAGGCAAGATAAAACAAGAGAAGATGGATATAAACATACAAGGCCTCCGGCTGTTATGACGTTGCTATGGCAAGTGCGGGGGAGGCAACCTGTAGACTTTGTAAACTCTCGCAGCTGGTCCACTCCGCTGTCCTGGGGGTGAACGAGGGATTGGATGACTCAGAGGATGTGGCTGAGTCCTTCAAGACATTACCCAAAAACTGGTAACCACGCGGGGGTCTGGTGTTTTCAGAAAAAGCGTCGAGTTCTGACTAACCAAGTGGAAGTCATAACTTATCGCCTCAAATTGATTCTCTGCTTCAGGGAGAAAAATTCTACAATCTCTCAACACTAGCGCTTGATGTCTCTATCAATTTTGTTACAACATCATTCACCAGGGAACGATGTTCAGCCGCAGACCATGATTTTGTCACGCCCAATCCGAATTTAACATCGCAGCATTCCATTGAACGGTTTACTTTCAACATCTATGAAGACTCACCACAAAGTGTGCTGTGACAGGTTGCTATGCACGCTGGGGGGCTTGACGAAATATTTTTTTCTGAGATATCGAATAGCCGTAGTGTATACCGGTAGCAACCCATGAAACGTGATATGTTTCTTCGTTAGATTTTACCTTCCATCAACCGAGGAATTCTATACAGAACATAGGGAATATACACTCTGGTTTGCATCCACTAGCTTGAAGTTTCAGCGAGTACCAGCTGACACATGGTTACCTCCACGTGCTCTTCTCCTCGAGTAACAAAAAACATACTATCCCTTTCGCCACCTTAAATTTCAGTGGTAAGCCTTAAGAATAGATATCACGGAAACTCCTTAGCGAAGACTTATTTTTCAGCTACCGTAACTCGGCCACAAAAGACATTGGAATGTCTTCCAATGTCCATGTGGTATTTATTTACTTATTTGTAAAGGCATTCTTTTCACGAAAAGAAATGGAAATTATTGCATGGGCAATAAATATT
The DNA here is from genome assembly GCA_948107755.1 of Campoletis raptor. Classification (NCBI taxonomy): domain Eukaryota; kingdom Metazoa; phylum Arthropoda; class Insecta; order Hymenoptera; family Ichneumonidae; genus Campoletis; species Campoletis raptor. Next base: position 14,136,733 of record OX403628.1, on the reverse strand, counting down.
GCATAAGGGAGAGTTTCATATGAGTTTAAGTGGGCAAATGCACTTGCGGTATAAACGCATATATAACAACCTCTTTATTACATACCCAGCAACTTCGTGGATAAAATATAGACCTTGCAAAGTCAGCGAAACCTTCTCAATATGGGTGTCGGCCTTCTCAAGCCAGTTGGAGTTTTTTTAAAACCTTTTTATTTTTCTCTTTTCACCGAGAAAGCCTCATCCACGTTTTTCTCTCTTTCTCCTCTTCCGCTTCGTCCACTTTGTGACTGTCTCTCGCTGACGTTGGTTCTCTTCGTCCGCGATTCCCAAGTGCACGGCCAGTCGAGTTGGAAACGAAACGCGTCTCTCCTTACGAGACACGGAATGGTAAACTCTCTGTGCGCTTCCCCTTGTCACTGTGGCCTATACCTTTATATGGAAATAGCCCGAGAGTATTCTCCGACAACTCTTATACAGTAATATGATAATTAAGACATTTTGAGCGATGGGCCACAGGAGATGGAAGTACAAACCGACTGTATCAAAATTATTTTGCACAACTCTGATCACGTATCCAACGAACATTCTGTCGTCATTGATTCTCCTAATTGCGAAGATCATTGGTAATTAAGATACGCGGAGTGGATACGACATGAAACGTTGAACCATTGCTCCCTTGGGTAGAGTAACAACGGAACTTATATAAATACGTAACAATCTTTCATTCGTTCAGGTTTGTGAATGAAGTACAAAAAGTAGTCGAAAGCCATTAACCGCGACTAAACGTCAAATTAGCTTTCCATTCAAACGAATGGTAGAAATTGTTCTAATTTTGCCCCATTTTACAATTTAACTCACGGCCGTAAAGCGTATTTGTGTGTATTTTTTAATTCGGAACATTATAACTATGTACAGTTTTTGCCAACAGGACAATTGGTCCGAGCATTTTGTTAAGTAATGACGAGCACGAATGCAGGACGCCGAGTGTTATTGTTGATGAAAAAACTGCGGCATTTCTCGTCGCGAGAGGTTGTGTTCTACGTGTTGGAAAAGCCGACGTGAAAGAGCCGAAGAGTGTTGAGGCGATCGGAGCCAATTAGGCAGCGTAGTAGCAAGAGCAGAAAAGAAGAGGTCGAGAGAAAGAGATGCGAGAGCAACAACTCGCCTCGTTTTATCGGGAGTCAACGCTTTTTCTCTGTATCGACTCTCTCTCGTATAACCAAGTCTTTCTTGGTGTCGGCGTTTTCCTTTGTTCCCTCAGGGCTATTAGCAGTATTCGGAGTGTCAAAGAGGGAGAAGGTGCACCAAGAAAAAGGAACGGCAGGGAAGAAAAACACTGACGTATAGGTACCGCTAATTAGGTGTTACTTGGATATTCGTATGGAAGCGTCTGTCAATGAGGTGGTATAATGACACATGATGTTCATAGGTTCCGCTTGCTTTCTACATTCCACAATAAAAAAAGGATAGTGGCTTTGGTAGAAATTTGTACGCACTTACACGAAAATGTCAGTTTTTCCGTAAACTAGAATTCTGGGTTTATTTTTGTTTAGTCGACACCTGCTGGAAATAGAACAATAAGAATTGGGATTTTATTCCCAATGTTTGTTTTTCTTTTTCATCATCTCATTTCGCAATCAAGTCCAGTTCGTTACAAGCCTATGGGTCGAGGCCTTTTTTTCATCCTTGGAGAAGTCGCAATTCCCCAAAGACCAATTTGTCTGGATCATATACAACCTCTCGTAAAATAGAACACTCCTTCGGTTGGACTCGAGCGGAATACCAATGAGACTTTGTGAGTTGGCTCTCTCCCGTCAGCAGGAGCAGCAGACCAGCATCAACAATATAGTCCATAAGACTCATGGGAACTTCCTCTCTCAGTAGTCGGAGCTCACCACAATCGCTTGTTCACGCGACTGTCTCTCGGGAGGGTTGTTCATGAAGCAATTCACAATGTTGCGATGAAGAGTCTACTTGGCCATGTGCAGCATCCCTATGCATCCCTGGACTTCTTTTCCCGCTTTAACTTTGTACATATCGCATGAATCTCTCGTACAATTCGATAAGATTGAATCCAGATGTCTGCTAGATTGTAGCATCGTTGGATAGGATCTGAAATGAGTTGGTGCATCTCAGCATGGGTTGAAATCCATACACGTTTACATAGCTCTGTTGGATGATGGTCAGGTGGATCTATTCCCACGCAACAAAGTCCCCAGACCTAAGAACCCAGTTCTCACGAAGTCCTTGGACAAGTTCCATTATATATCATCACGGGAAGTCTGGACAGTGATTGGTATCCTTACAATTATTCGATCCAAGCTTGTCGTATGGACAAAGTAATAACAGAATAATTACATGTTGTAGTGTTTGTACATTCATCCTGCAAAGAAATTATGTACGTGCGTCATGAGACACCAAAGATATGGAAGAAAGTTCTTTGACGAATTGTATTTTCTGGATGATTGAGATAGCTTCGATTATCCGCAGAGTTTCAATCATCCAAATTGGCTTTAAGTGGTGGATGATTGGGGGTGTTGGATACAATTAGGCCAGGCATATATACCTATGACAAATCATGCTGTGGCCACTTTCTGTCTTCCTTGGGTCCTCCTGCTCCTTCATACGCAGAACAGGTTCCCATGAACCCGATCTGCTCCTGTCTCGCTACTTATATTCTTGCCATTCCATCTACATCACAGTGATTTATCGCGATGCTCCGGAATCCTTTTTTCTCTCTCTCTCTCTCTTCCGATGCTCTTCCTTTTCTCTCGTGAAATTATCAAGATATGCGCAAAATGTTTGTGACCGCGACGACGAGATCACGCGCGACACAGTGAGCGGAATCTTCTCACAGTCCTGCACACGAGTCTATCCCTCGACGTGTCTCACCAAAGCATTCATCACTACGTGAGGGGGAGCGAGAAAATTAGTTGGCCAAGCGTCGTGACTCCACCGCTATCATTCGGATAATTCATTCGATAATAACCGAACCACCTGACGGATTTATATTTACCGCTTATCGTCTGGGCCGTGAGATCGAGGTTTCTTGCATTTTTATTTTTTATTTTTCCATATTTGAGGTCATTATATTCATACGCGGACTAAAATCCATAATAATATCACGAATTTAATCCTAAAAATAAATTATATTATGAAATTCTTATGTAGTTAGAATTATTCATTGGTAGTAGATGAATAATAATGCAAACTTTGTAAAAATATATTCCCCATCAATATCGGATGCTTGGTGAATGGGAATTGCTTGTATTTTCTCTCTCTGTAAGTGAGTGACGACGTTTAGAGTCCGTAACGTACTCTTTCGAGTCTCGTCACAGTACCCTCGTAATACCAAAGAGTTATCCTGAGGTGCCTGCCGCACGCTTATCCCCCGGCTACGTGACTGGCAATCGCAATTCGAAATCGTGCATCTAAGACTCCTTCGATCGTACAACCATCAAAGAATATATATTTTTTTATTTTATATCGAAGCAAACTGCCTCACATAGGACTCTGGTGAAATTTGAGGCGCTGGAAAGGTGCGCCTGAATCCTGTTAACCCTGCGTGCATCGTCTCACGGACGTTTGATCGGTCGAACCGAGCGAGGGTTCTTGAAGTTTGAGAATCGAGATTCTGGTGAAAGATGACTTTATATTTTTATAAAACTATAGGAAATTCACCAGAAATTTTTCAATCAAAAATCATCCTCGTAATAATAATTATTCCTTCGTTTGTAATTTAAAAAAAGAAATATAAAAAATTGTAATTTATTTCACTAGTAAAAATGAAAATTCAACCAAGCCTCTTTATTATATTTGCAGAAAGAAATTTTCTTCATAACTCATCTTGGAAGACGGAGGATGCAATTTTGCAGGATATCTTCTCACGGCCATTGCCACTTACGGTGTGGCAAAGGTAAGACTCAAGATTCGTGCAATTAAAGCTTGGACGTTGGGGCGAATTGTGCTCTGCTACGTTTAAGGTATAAATCTGAGCCTGGGGCAATGTGTGGTATGTTATGCGCGACGTTAATCACGACGTTTCGTCGCTAATGTATTCAATGTCGTGGAGGGCAAATCGGGTACACATATGCTGCTGCGTTACACGTCCGACAATGGCCCGAAGGCTCTGAGCTATGCCAAGACATTTTCGCATCGTTCATCGAGTGTAAACGAGTAAAAAATAAAAATTGGTGTTCCTTGTGATCAAACGACCCAATTTATCCGCTCGATTTCGCGAATATCATTATGTCGTCTTGGCCTGGTTTGATTGGGGTCATTGTCCTCAAAGAGTCGTGTTTCCCAAGGATCAAATAGAATAGACTTCAAATTTATTTAATCATATACATACAATTATATTTATATGTATATATAGAAACGATCTTGGCATTCATGGCATATCCATGACTTTCGCCCTTTGGCGCGAGGCTCGAAAGGCGAGAAATTATTTCAGCCTTCGTTTCGTCGAGTACAAAGGAAGGTGGCGTCATTACAACGCCTTGTTGGCATACTAGTGGATTTATTGTTGTCCCACAAAGCAAAACGTGTGCATATCGTCATTCGTACACGCGACTCTCTCCTGTATATCTCATATTACTATACATACTTATCTCTTTATATTGACTGTTAGGATTCACAGAGGGCACAAATTGCATTATTTCACGTATTAAATTCTATACGAACTGCGTCCTTCTACTTGTTACTTGCTCGATTTATATACACGAGCGAGTGTACAAAAGCGTTGTTGGAGCATTCCGTGGCCCACGCACATGAGTCAACGCGTGCCGTTCTCTTGATGTTGCTTACAGAATCATATACACAGAGCCACAACGAGGAAAGAACTTCTCTACGGGGAGATGATGACGCCAGGGAACTCGAACCGATCACATTGCAGCGGGGGTGCTGACTCATTCAAGATTCGACTTACACGTTCCATTACTCTCAATTGAGAAGTTGCATCAGGATTGTTTATTTATCTTTTTACACTATTTTTCTTATAAATCAATGAATCCATATACTTCGGCAATTAACTTGATATCGTATACTTAGACGTGTAATTTAACGACTCGAACATCCACCTCACGTTTTATCACTAGAATAAAAGACGAGCGTAACTATTTCTACGTTCAGGAGGCAGCTGTTCGATCAACCAACTTGACAGATCCCTCAGGCTATTCCTCGCCTTGATTAATTGAGAGAAACTCATTAAAAGTAATTGATTGAACGATCGGCGCGCGGAACTCGCAGATCCCGACTCGCCTCTACGAATTCCAGGTATCGCACGTGAATCCTTCTGATGCTCTGTCGTAGATTTCTTCATAGATTCATATTGACGTCGATGTATTGGTGCTAATTTTACTAAAAGAACTTTTAAATCAGTTTCGGAATAATATTTAAACGAAAGAATGCAAAGAAAAAGTTCAGCAATGAAGTAAGAAATGTCATGATTGAACAACACCCTCAAATAAAAAGTGCATACAGGAAAAATAACATCGATGTTTCGAAGGGATATTTGAAAGATCAGTCCATTCCAAGAGTCTTCATCAACGTCAAGAGAGAAGTTGAAACGAGTGTCCTCAATGTACTCTCGAGAGCCTACAAACGTCATGATCGATCGAGTTGTACATCAAGTATAAATTTCATTGGCAATTTGGTGAGGATACAGATCGAAGATTCGTCGATGCGATGCAATAAATCGATAAATGTTTTTACGTTCGTAAGATCGAGACTACTTGCCATGTCACGGTTCAATGGCAACTGACAGTTAAACGTATATAACGCATTCTTGGAGTGATGTAGAAAATATAAATTTTGGTTGGAGGCAATGATCTACGTTTATACAGTGAGGAAATTTCACATAATCGTCGCTTTCACTCGAGGATAAGCCCAGGGGCAAGACATCGTTGTCGAAGAATATCGCAGAGTGCACCGGTTGTGATGGGGAATAAAAATAAATAAAAATAAAAATCAACAACAGTTTATTCGAGATCTCCGAACATCCAGGTGGATAAAATCGATCGTGACGAGGAGACTGGCTTGTCCAAGCAAAGCAGTCCAGGCAAAGATACGCGTGCGACACACGTGCGCAATCACGATTCACAAAATTGTCGCAAACTTTGCCTTCCGTATGTACGAGCTGTCGTCGAGAACCGCAGAGGGCTTTCTCTGCCTCGGGCTTTACGAATTTAATGCTCAATACTCCAGTATACACCACAAGAGACAAGGACGTGGCAACCACTTAAGTAATTAAAGAGAGTCAAACATGAAATTACGATTCGTACGTGTATACGAAGCTCTCTCGATGGCGTGACGGTGGCCTGCTGTTTGATTCGATAAACATATAATCTTTATCTCTCCTACCTGTATATTTTCGTATCCACCATATATCTTGAGTTTTTTTCAATTAGTTCAGTTTATGGGATTTCGTTTAAGCATCGAATCCAGATGTCATCTGTCACATTGGAAAAAAATAACTCAAACAAAACAAATCTGACGAGGCGCCAATTGTGTTTTTGACACGACCGTGATTTCGATTAGAAATATTTATTCTCTCAGCCATTCCATCACGTTCGTGTGACATCATCCTATCCGCATAGTTTTTTTCTCATCTTCATGCAGTATTGCAACAAATTTATTACGAAAGTAAAACAACTTGACACCCCGATCGCGTGTGTGACCCCTTAAACTTTTTGTTCCGCGTTTGAGTCATCGTCTCAACCCCGAAGCTAAGAGTGTGATGATTCCTGGATGAATTTTACAGTCGAACGAGCATACTTGGACCTTGACGAGTCTGGGTGTTGAAGATATATATCGCGAGCACACGCGCTCGCTTCTATCGCGCGAATATCATTTAAAGTTTCTCTTCTCTTCCTCCTCTGGTTGTTGTTGCACTCAGGAAAAGGTGCAGCACACCAAGCTCAGCAGTAGGATAAAATCTAATAATTCCTACATGCGCGTTCAGCGCGTCGTTCTCATCGCTGACCTTTCGCCGGAGGAACAAGGTCGAGGGCTTCGAAGTTTTTACTCCCTCTTCTTTTCTCCGTCTCGTAAAGCATCTTCAACATCCACGAAAGGATTTCAACTCCCACGGGACTCGAGAATACCCCGTACAGTTTATATACGCACATACTTTGCTTTTTTTTTTATTTTTTTTACCATCTACAGTTATACACACCAACCACTACCTTGGAATCCTCTGGTCATCCATGAAACTCCCACAGCATCCTTGTATCTGCCTCTATTGTCATTGGCTCTCTACATCAGACTGCAATCTCTATGACATATGTATATAAACTACTATCCATAAAACATAATAATTATGTCAGTTTCATCAACAGTTATTTATGAGCCTCTTTGAAAAAGAACTTTCTACATTTTTTCCTATTTAATTACTCTTACATACCGCAAAGTTTTATCATCAAATTTTTACATTCATGGCAGCCTTCCACTATAAATATTGGCTTGCGATCGCAGGATATTCTGTTATTTATATGGAAAAATCATAATGTAACATGTAACTTTTCCAGGAACAGTTGGAAGATGGATCTTTCGAAAGAATCTTATATTTATTTATATGAAAGTCATTCAGGGGTCGTAGCAGTCAACAGTGTGTTTGAGTCTCCTTGAAGATTCTTAAATAACTAGACACATCCACTTGCTTCATGATTTTGATTTCTGTCCGTTAAATGGGTCAACTTTTTATCGAAGACTGCACGTTTTTTTTTTTTATTATTTATTTTTGACCAAGTTTAAGGTGCTTGAGTAGCAGTTTTACGTGTAATAATGGACCCGAGAACATTAAAAGACCAAGAGCATAAACAACAAACAAGCAATCCTCCAAATGTTAAAAGGATGAGACCGAGAAAGAAGAGAAGAATCTTAACACACTGTGCAACCCACGCGAAACGGACCAGCGACCACATACGTCCGGGAACCCACGTGGTTGGTAAAATGTGTTAGAAAGAGAGGAAATAAAAAGAGATGCAGAATGAGAGAGAAAAGCCGCGAGGATCTCACCGTTCCGTGGCCTCTACCCGCTTCGTAATCGTGAGACCGCATTTCGTGTTCCGCTTTGAGAGATTGCAAACATATTTTTTTTCCCAGGAAACGGCCCATCCTCTCTTCGCTTCTCCGATTTTACTTCTACCCACGACATGTTAAACTAGCCTGGATAATATCTGTGGAAACCTGCCATACACGAGGATCGCTAGGATTTTAGTTTAATCGTACTGTCAAAAAAAAAAAAAAAAATCAAATGTTTATTACGCACTAGCTCTTCGAATATTAATTGATCCTTTGGAAACTGGAATGTGAGATTCAAGTCTAATTCCACATCAATAAAGAAACGACCATTTTGAGGCAATAATACAATTAGTCAAGTCAAACTTGTCATTTGGCTCTAAATTCAAGAAAAATGTATCAACCTCAATAAGAAACATGAAGAGGTTCAATAGATTTGTTACATCATTTTTTTTTTGAATACTCCACAAGGAAATGTGTCGAGTTTCTTAAAAATTTGGTGATAAGACCACCTGCGTGGGAAGGTGAGATCCGGAGATAAAAATTTCGCACTGGGCACCACACCATGAACTTTAATGCACACAGTACCACATAAGATTCTGTATATTATACTTACAAAGTATGAACGTGTATATAGGACGTGTATGGTATCTGTATACGATAGAATTGAACAGCAGCATAGCCTTTTTTTCTATATATTTTTCTCGAAGGGAGTGCTCTCGCAGCGTGCTTACAAGAACCTTATTTATAAACAGTACGAGCCACCACAATGGTTATTGTTTCAGCACGTGGTATGCCGACGTATATGTACTAAGATTTGTGTGTGTATGTATGTATGTTTGTGCATTTGTGATCAGCAGAAGCGAAACGTGCGCGCGAGCTCGAGCGGGCCGCCTATTTATGACACATTATGCGAAAGCGCACCCGCGATAAGCAGCCAGTACGGCGTGTCGTTTCTTTTCTCTTTCTTTTTCTCTCTCCCTCGCTTTTTCTCTCGTGAAGAGTAAACTTATGCTCGCAGTATAATATTGCATTTCGTTGACGCACTAGCCCATTGTGAGATGCCAACAATGATAATATAACCGCGTGTATAAACAATTCTGTATACACCCTGCGTCCTACGCCACCACTGCATAAATCATGATTCGCGCTTTCCACCTACCCTTCTCTCGATCGCACCATTTTTTTTATTATCTTGTTGCATTTTTTTCAAATACGATTCTCTTTATGCATCATCGCTTCTTTGCGGTTCCTCGAAGGAGAGAGAAAGGGAGTAATTTTGATTTTGTGTCATGAAATTAGTCTAAAAAATGTTCAAATGGAAGTGTTGAAGTCGTTGAAAAATAATTATGACAAAATTGGGACACAAATATGAACGAGGTTGAAAAGTTTTGCAGACGTTTCCAAGGAACCGAGAAAAGATTCGTATCTGAAGATTCTCGTTCCTGGAGAGCACGTGGTCCAGAGTCGTTGCAATCACGGGTGTGAGAAACATTACGAACCGCAAAAGTTCTCTCGGCCATTGCAATTCTGAGTTTTCTCGGTGTTGCTGCTGCTGAGAAAGAAAGATCGCGGCAGAAGTTTGCGAGAAGAAGACGACCATCCGATGAGAACTTTGCGAGGGCGAGATTGTCTTGGCGAACGTGGTAGCTCTTTGTGTTTTTTTTCCTCTGAGAAGGAGGAGAAAAGGACAGAAGATCTTCTTGAGGTTTCCAGGACGGAAAAGAAGAGGAAGAGAGACAAAGAGAGAAAAAAGAGATAGAGAAATGGAGCTCCGGATATGCAAATCGAGAAGATCTGCCTGGGTTACAATTCGCACAGTAGGACGGAGAAGGGACTTGGTTAGAAGATGTACATGTAGGAGGATATTGGTCCAGCGAGAGAGATCGAAAGATTCTCTCGAACGTCCTGCTGCCTCGTATATTCTCGTAATTAAGTCGGTCCCTATTTTTGTTTCTTTCTCTTCAACAACTCGATCTCTCAGAGTCTTTCTACGTGCTCCACAGCACAGCATCGAATCTTTTTCTTATGGACGTGTATACGATTGTCTGGTGATTGAGCACGCTGTACTTCACATTAGAGGGTGGCGACGGTACTGTTGTACAGCTAATCAACGAATCTTTTATTTATAATCACCAAGCGCCATTTCCATGCAGTACCAACCAACAAATCTAACCAAGAAGATCAAGTCTTCTCTTCTGGGATGTTGGAGATCGTTTAATCATTAAAAGAACAACAAAATAGACTGCACGGTCTCAATCGTAATTAATTGTTAAGTCTAATCAAGTGTGACACATGGCGTTCAAGATATAGATGTGGTTCAAGGACTTAATGAAGGTCTTACATAATTGCGATATCGGTACATGCGCACCGGTCGCGGATATCGGATTGTAAAAGTAAGATCGTTGAAATGAACGAATTATCTAATGCACACGGTTCGATATCAAATTAACCAAACATTCATGACATCGATGTACGTGCAATCTTAGTTTGTGTGAAACAGGATGTGGGTCCAGCTTACGAGTAGAAATAAGAGGAAAGCGAAAACGATATAGAAGGAAACGGAAAAAAAGGACAGACAGAGAGAGAGAGAGAAAGAAAGAGAAGAAGACAGACAGATGGAGGGAAAAGGAATGGAAGAGAAAAGAAAAAAAGAGAGATAGGTGATCTCAAGAGTGGATGCGACATGGCAATGATCGCGCTGTGAAATCCCTTCTCTTGATCTTTTCTCGTGAGCATCCTCCGGACCCAGGAGCTCAGCGGAGACGGTGGGAAGCACACGGATCCCTGGTGTGCTCTCAAGCTACTATACCAGTGAGTACGTATAACTCGCTTCTCAACTCTTTCTTTATCTTTTTTTCTTCATCTCGTTTTCCCTGCCTCTCTCTTTCACTCGTTTCTTTACCTCTCACTCCCTCTCTCTCTTTCTCTCTTTGTCGTAGTGCTTCCACGTTCTTCTTGAGGCTCACGCGAGTGCGGAGCGTGGAGAACCGTGCGCTCTTTCCACCTCCACCGCCCGCCTATATGGTCAAACAGCCACTACACCGCGAAGAACTCTTTCTCTCTCTTTCTTTGTCTTTTACTCCTGTTCTCCTTCTTCTTTCGGTTCTCCCATTGGCGTTTCGTTCTGGTACGCGCGTTCGTGTTCCACTCGCGCGACCGAACGAACCAAAGACTCGCGCTGCATTCCAGCCACGCGCCTAGTCTCCCCCTAGAGGAACACTCGCGTAACTATATACGTATATATACAACTTGTTACCAACGCAATGATTCTCGTATCAGACTGTACGTCAACTATGAACGAAATAACAGTATTTAAATCGATCATTTTAATAAAAATATCAAAATTATTATTCATTTTAAATATTCATTATAAATATTTGATTTCAACTAATATTGCGCATTTTTAATGAATTATATTTCAATATTGAGCTCGAATCGGCGCATCTCCCCTACGCAACGACCGTCAGTCGTTTGTCTTGGTATTTTTGCCATTTTTGATCAATTCCCATTAAGTTTAAGAAATAGCAATTGCAAAACTTTTCAAAAGAAGTAGGGGGCAGGGTTTTTAAAAATTTGTAAACTTCTGATGCATTATGCGTTGAAATAAAAATATTAAAAATGATTATTAATGCCGTTGTAATGTAAACTTCAGTTTGATATTTCATTGACGATTATCATCATACCGTAATTATCAATCTCTACGCCAATGAGAAGTTGCTAGAAACAATAAAAGCTTCGTAAGAGCTCAGTTTGCGAAAAGTCGTGGTCGAGCGGAGGCGGGTGGAAGAGCTTCTCCGTTTCATCTCTCTTGCTCTACCCGTTTCTCATGCAGACGTAAGATGCAGAGAGCGCGGAACTGCATTACCGAGGCAAAGAGTCCAACACGGTGGAAAGAGTGGACCGCGGGCTGAACGTCGAGTATGAAAGAGGGGATGAGTGGTGGTGAGTGGCGTCGAGTATAGAACGATTCAAGAGAGATGCTGCGATCATGTCGACCACGGAAGAAAAGGATGGACGTACAATCACGGCCTGCACGCGCCGAGCCCCGAGCCACTTTCAGCCACTGTTACACGAGGTTCACCGAAAATATTATTCTGCGAATTAAAACACAAACACAAATAGTCTTTCAACCTTTGCAGAGAAAATATTCTTATGTGCTTTACATTGATCGTTACATTAGTGAACAAAAATATTGTTGATTAACTTAAATCCATAGCATTTGAACTTCTGCATATCACATCAGTCTCCGTATGCATTGAAATCTTTGAAACGTTCATTTTTATTTCTGACCAAATATTATAAATATTTGGTCAGGAATCAGTATTATAAACATGACGTTAGAATTTTTCATTGAGTAATAAAAAAACTCCATTAGTCACAACCAGAAATCGAAACGTTCAGCTGGAATAAAAAAAATGGTACAGAGAAAACAAAACAGTGACACCAAATGGTTGAAAAAATCGTACCCGAAGAAAAGGTGCAGCAGAGGATTTGGAAAGATCAGTAGCGAATATAAGTTCCATTAGTCACAATATAAGTTACGTATAAGTCACAATTAGCAACCAAAATTGTTTAGGTGGAACAGGAAAATTTTTACTAATTAACCGAATCATCGACTCCAAATGGTAAAAAAAATCATAACCGAAGAAAAATTGCAGTACAGGATTTGGAAAATCGGATAGCACACGTGCAAAAGTTTGAATACGTAAATATATTTAGCTGGCGAATAAAAATGATAAAAATTGTAATAAAAATAAACAAAACCAACAAGAACTGGCAACAATAATCATCCTCAAAATAGTGAAGAGTTGAAATGACTGTATTGCATATTCGTTTGTTACTATCTTTTAATCATTAAAAAAATATATATATTATATATTTGACAAAAATCGCCGATAAAATCATAAATAAATCAAAACTTTTCGTTTCGTTATAAAATTTCATATAACTTGCACGAGTCCGAGTCGAGTAACATTGCCTGCAAGTTGGAGGATACACGGGCGCTGGAGGCGCACGGCAATCTGACCCGCCGGTCCAGCGCTTCAGGCTCTCGGAGCTCGAAGTGTGGGAACCCTGCACCTCCGAGCCTCCCGACGACCTTTGCCGCAACCTGCAACCGTAGCTCTCCTACTGAAACACGTACATGAGCCTTTCGTGGGCTATATTGCCAGAGGCGTGTAAGTAAATTTATACATACATGTAGTAAAATACTTGAGATAGTAGTAGTAGAAGGAACACTTATCAGTCTATTTGTACTTGAGTCCAGCCAAAGAAAAGCCTCGGGCACTTTCATGTACACATAGCCACACCAACGTTTATATACACTCTTGTGTATTCAATATGGAAATTATAATTCCAACAAATATCCGCGTGTATCAATTTTATTATTATTATTATTAACAATCATTTTATTCACTTTGTCGAACATCAGTTGCTTACGTTCTGATAAAATAGCTGCTCCGCACCAGTCAAATAAGTGTTTAATTTTCACAATCGTTGCATGCAAAATTTGCTACAAAAATGATATTAATTGACATCGTGAAATGTTGAATTTCACGAAATTTCACATTTTTACAAATTAAATCCCTAATTTTTGAGCGGGTTTTATGTACCACGTCGCATTTTATTTCTCAAGAGATTCTCAACAAATTGTGACCACTTCATTTTTTTACATGTTTATTTTTAAATTACTGAAATAAGAAGCTCGAAAAGAAAAATGTGGAATTTTTTATTAATTTAGCAAACCTATCGATGTTGATATTTTTCAAGGATAAGAATAAAACATTTCAGCATAAATTTATTGTCTATTTATCTAATTCTTAGATTGAACTTTACAAACGACTATTTTGAAACTTCAACACTCTTTTGACAAGTGTGTGGAAACTCTTTTGACTTAAATTATTTTAGCTCATTATAATGAAATTTAAATTATTTTTCAAACGATGCATTGTTAATACAATGTAAATACCGAAGTGAAATATGATCGCAGGATAAGATTTAGAAATTTTTTATTAGTTCGAGCGTCATTATTCGAATAAATACCAGATGAGTGTGTAATTTTGTGGGAAATTTATTGGTGAATAAAGAGTGGAATTAATGGACTGAAAATTACAAAAAAATTGCTACATATATGGATGTTAAAAATCGTAATTTGAATTCACCGTATAATTGCACCTCTGTAATGAAAAAAAAAAAAGAAATAATCTTATAGCAGGCGGTATACTTTCGCGTGGTACAGATTCGAGGTAACGGGTTCAAGGTTGAAACTCACGCTATTGAGACTGATATAGAAATTGTTCACGGGGAATATATTTATGTATATCTCGTGCATCGATGCACTTACTATTATCCGGGAGAAAAGATAGCGCCATGTATCGCAAGAATACCAACATTTTCCTCACGTGATCGTCTATCTTTCTCGCCTTCGCTCCCTTCAAAACTGCCAAGCCATTCTGGGCACATAACGCGAATGAACGAAGGCAAAGTTCAAGGCGGGTCGGTTCGATGAAGTTTCTCTTGCTCACGCCAGAATAATCTGCATGCTTGTTTCTCTCTCTCTCTCTCTCTCTCTATCTCTATGTCTATCTCTTTCTTTTCGTAGCCTCATGTACTTATTTCGTTTTCTTATAACCTCGGCTGTCGATTCGCGTGTCAGCAAAAGATACCTCTCGAACTTGTCTCAATTTTTATTTCTTCCTTTCGGTACCTAGCATCGATGATTTTCGATTTTCTCGATAATCTCCATATCTCCCATTTAATCGTTTCAGGATCCGTGTTTAAATAACTTCGGTTCAAGGAAATCTACTCAGAATGATCTTTCCCAGTGCCTTTTGCAGATCTATGGAATCTGACATGTTGTTTTAAAGGGGGAATCAAAGGATTTGGTTATAATAATTTTTTTCTCAAGCACTTTAAATATGGTCTTTGAAAACTTCACTACAGAACCTCACCGATGACCATACTTGGTTATCCTCTCCTCCCAAACTTCTTCCTCTCTGCGTGACCTCCGCTCTCCCCAGACTCACTGTCCAGTTTCGTGTTTATATTCCTCTCGAGTTTCTTGAGAGGGGTCGCTTATCTTTGATCCCGATGCCTACTAATGTCGTTTCTCTGATCCGGTTCTTCTGTCCGTCGAAATTTATAAAAACCCTGTTGCTTTTCTCATATTCGAAACAACATTAAATTTCGGATAATCGAACTGGGCTGATCATTCAAGAGTCAGTGAATCCAAGATGTCTGTGAATTGATTTCATTGGCTTCGACATTTATTTCAATCTTGGAATATGCATTTGAAAATATTTAAAAAATGTCGGTTTGAGAAATTTTTCATATTTAGAAACATATAAGTAAAACGTCGGAATTACTGATCATTTGTATCCAGTTCCAAATTCCATGAATAAACAGCACATAATTGTGTGTTCCATTTAATTCCAGAATTGTTTTAGTAGTAGAGCTTAGACGATGTCGAGGTTAACCGTACCAAAATAATAAAGTTTATGTCTTGGTGGTCGATTTATTTGATGTCGCGATCATCATTTCTGTCCTAACAGATTGTCATTCCATTGGTGAGCGATCCATCGTCGCGCTTGCCAGAAATCGGTGGAGCATCAAGGTGAGAGACATCCCGTTTTTTTTAATTAGCAAAGAATTAATCGAACACCTGCGGTGTCTCGAGACAGAAGAAAGCAGAAGAATCTTTACTCAATGATTACCGTGTCTACATGGTTGCCAGCTGCTGGTATCAATTGCCTCGAGGCGTCAGAAGACACAACGACGATGTACGTCGAGAGACAGGTATGATTTTTTTAAAAACAATCTTGAAGCGAACCGGGTCTATAACCATCATCATTATTACGGTTGACATCGAACGAAAAAATTCTTGGACGCTGTCATTTCTCGGGAGTTTTCACCGGGGATGGTCTTGGTCAATCTTCACCGGGAAGTAATCAAGAGGAATCCGAAAGTGCCGATGGGGCGAGGTTACCGATGGGAATCCCGGTATAGAGATGGCAATCTACCGAGGAACGATCATTGTCGCTCTTGTAAAATGGCTTCAGCTCAATTCTACGACCTTTCCATCATGAAGAAAAACGGCACTTGGTTGGCACATGAAATGCGAAACGTTGGGGAGAGCATCGCGTTGCTTTCGCGGCTTCTGCCGCAAAACTTTGTTGGCCAACATCGTTCACGCTGAAATCTCTTCGAGGTTTCATCATTGCACCATCAGCAGCCGGGAGCAACACTTTTCAAGAGTTTTAAACGGGGGCTTGTATTCTCCGGGCGATAAAGAAAGACGGGAACGCGAGAACAAAAAATTTTTTATCGTTCTTGAGGATGAAAACATTGTCGTGGAATTCGAATGGACGCTGCGATCTCATGATCTCGATTGGCCACTTGGCGCGTATTCACCAATCGGCACTTTTCTCCTTCATACAACGCTGGAGGAAACTCTTCTTCGTCGGGGATTCCGCCTTGAGGTATATATAGAGAATGTATTATGTTTGTATATACACACATCTATACCGATGAACAAAATTGTCGCAGTCTCGTCGGCCTCGGTACGAAAGTAGCAAACCGCTTAACTGCCCTTTTGCTCGCGTAAACGCCTTTAATTGGCGACTACTTGGACGTAAGCGCGCGCGCGCGCGAGCGAGTCAGAGATCCGAAGAGGTTTACTTATATTTCACGAAGAGAAAGAGAGTCAGGACGACCATGACGTCGAGCATCATAGGGAAAGACGCTGAATAGCCTCGAGTGTCCCCTGTCCATCTAACTGGACCGTTTTCTCTCTCAACGTCATTTTTTTATTCTCCGGCAATTTTACAGGAAAAAGTTGCACACACGTGCGTCAAGTTGGTTGATTTTTTCTTAAATGCTCTCCCGCATTTACGCCACTGAGTTGTCAGACTCTGAAGCCGGACGTGGAATTTTTCCAAGTCCAGTATCTCTCGACAACTCGTCGCAGAAAAAGGCTGAAGGAGGGAGGCCGATCGGTCACTAGAAATCTCACGGGTACTCAAAGTCTCCGGGCAAATGGAAACGGCGATTTCTACTTGCCCCCTCACTCGTGTGAGTAATAAAAATAAGAGAAAGAGAGTTACAGAAAGATTCTCTTGTTTTTTGTCGTAGCGGTTTATGTGGCTCGAGGCGTGGTTTTCTTTTTTCCTTCCGATCTTTTCAAACTTTTATAGCCGTCCATCGTATGATTCGCAAAAACATTCGAACCATCTGTCCTCAGCGAAGACGCTTTGGAAATGAATCTTCGAAGGGCCTAAGATTCGTTAGATTTGTTACGAGGGCGGTTTACGTTTCTCTAGTTCTGTCTGGGTTCCCAATTAATTTCGTTGCAAGCTACAATCGCGTGCTGGATTATTCTCTCTCAGCCTCTTCTTCTTTTTGTCTTTAAGTCGCGCCCTTAACCCAACGAGAACAAAGTAATCGCGATCACGTATCTTTGAAGCTCGTGTGCGAGCTGTTGAACCGCGAATGCGTTCACCGTCGTTTAATTAGCGGTCATTGTGCAAGAGTATATAAGAGAGACTACCCCCGTCTCCTTTTCCTTGTCCTTTTCGTTCACTCTTTTCTCCCTCGTCGCGTTGTCCTGGCTGCAGAAGAAGCGCGATTCGAGAATTAAATTCTGGCCAAGTACGAGACTAAAAAAGAGAAACTCTAATCGAGTATGAGAGAGAAAAAGAGAGAGAGTGAGAGAGAGAGTAAAAGAGACAGAAACCGAGAGAGGTTGACTTCGTGTTATCGCGTAACAAGATCTTATTCAGAGGTTCGCGGTGAACAGGCGTGCGCGTAGGGTTAATGATGCTATCGTCCATACAGTGCCAAAGCGATTGCATTGCAGATAGTAAATGGTACAAGCATGCTCTTCCAGTATATTTTATTCAACACTCCCCTCTTCCTCCTCCATGTCCTTTCCCTGTGATGGTTAATCCTTTTAATCACGTTTTCTGACCCCATATTCTATTTCGAACCTACACATTAAATCAATTCATATTTCATTCGAAATTCTTCATGCTCTTTCTCATCAGAACTATTTAAAAAAAAGTTTGCTAATGTTTCCAATAAGAAAACAGGCATCAGTGGCTGTTCCAGAGGTGAAAAAGTTTCGATGGAACTAACGAGCTTCAAGGGATCGAC
This sequence comes from Campoletis raptor, assembly GCA_948107755.1. Taxonomy (NCBI): domain Eukaryota; kingdom Metazoa; phylum Arthropoda; class Insecta; order Hymenoptera; family Ichneumonidae; genus Campoletis; species Campoletis raptor. The sequence goes on along the minus strand of OX403628.1, from coordinate 14,118,583 downwards.
ATACATGATCACTGCTTGCATCATTACACACCTCGTACTCTATTCATCATAAAGATATCACGCAATAATCATAACCAACGGATCATTGACATAATGAGTGGCCTCGACTATGTGAGGAGACCTAGCTTGTCGAGGATTTTATATCCGTAGCATGATGCATCAACGACGAAGGTCGTGCTGAGAAACGTATTACGCGTGTCTACTTTTGCCTCTCGTGTGCTCTATACCTGACGACACCTGTGGGAACTTGGATCTTCTCACGTCCACCGCGTGTTACACACATGCTTATCATTCTATACACATATATCTTTATATGTATGTATATGTATGCAGTCTCATCTTGGAAGTTCCTGCTCACCATACGCCCTTCGTATTTTCAATCTTTCTTCCTCTTCGACTTCTTCCTTTCTCCAACATTTCCATCCCTCTCTCTCTCTCTCGTTTATAACTGTTACACTCTCCTTCTCTCTATGTATACATTGAGCCCATATCTTGCGCTATCTCATAATATGCCCACGTATTTTTCTTCTGTACAAAATGCTCTCACACTTTGAGTTTTGTAATATCAACCGTCTATTTTATTCTACCAACGTCACTTCGTGACTGTAAAGACTCTTTATGATCACGAATGAAATTCTAGTGATTTGTTTCATGAGATTTTTTTCTTCTCAAAGTCGTTTTGTTCTCTTTTCAATGAATATTTTTGGGATTGGATCAATTTGGAAATGTTGAAGATTGTTTTTCTGAAATTTTTCACACATACTTATCGATTTTTCAAACTAGAAGATAAAACGGTTTCATTTGTTTTGTTCTGCTTTTTTTCGACTTTGATGCGTGTTTACGTGAACGAAAAAAAAAAATCACTTCAGAAAACCGCATTTTTGACAACAATATCGTCTTAAGGATAAGTTTGCATATTAATGAGGAATTAATGAATCCGCTGTTTCGGATAATTTTTTAATTAATCTTTCAACTTTTGTTATGTATCGAGTGTTATTGAACTTGGAGACTAACGAGTTATGAAAAATAAGACGATGAAATAATTATTGACAGTTGACGTAATTGCAGTCATCAAGCAGACTAATTATTCAATTGATGATTATAAATTTTTTCTTTATATTTTTGAATTTTTGCAGATTGATTAGTTTCTTATTACATTTTGATGATCGATATAATTTAATCTAATAGAGCAATTATTGCCAATTAAATAAATTTATATATGTGGCTATTTAATAGCTGGTTACAAATAATTTTCAAACGATTGGCTCATAATTTTTATTGATATCGCAACAAACAAATAAAAGTCATGTAACTTGAACGTCCTTGCAAATTTAACGTAGCGAACGCCTCTTTTGGAATGAAAAGTTGTCGATTCGCGACGCGAAAATGAAGAGGGGCAAAATGGGAGGATCATGTACAGGAGATTGCAAGGCATGTATGTATAATCGAGCGTGCATTCTCGCCACCCTCTCTAATTACTATATTAATTGCTTCCCTGCACAACCGTAATTTTCTTATTGATTAAACGCCCAGGTGAAAGGGCTCCAGGTGGGGCATCATGTTCTCCAACGTCCAGTTGGTCAAAGAGGCGGGGATAGAAAGAAATTTAATCGTTATATACACAGCGTGTACGTAATATACTCGCCTGTTTCATATCATCCTCGTTTCTTCTCTTTTCTTCTCTCTTTCTCTCTCTCGCTCTCTCTCTTGCTTTCTCTCTATCTTCCTCCCTCTTGCTTTCTCTTTCTCTCTCTTTCATTCTTCGGAACATCGATATATTTTTTGCTCTCACCGTATGTGCAGTGAGAAGGCTGTACTGATTCGATTTATCGGGAGTACGACCTCCTCTTTCAGGTACCGCCACCCATTATATTCCAAACGTGCATAGGTCGTGTACGAGGGCTTCAGTCTCGTAAACATTAGCGAACACGTTTTATTAATTAAGGGCAAGAGAATTATCGAGCATACACGTTCTACGACCAAATCCTATCATTGAATATATGAAAGACGTTTTTGTACAATAAAATAATGATCTTCTGATGAAAACTATAAGATGGAAAAATCATTTTAACCATTAATTCATCTTTTAAAACATTCATTCGATCAATCAGCTTATCATTTATATGTGCGAGCATCAATCGAGCTAGTTTTATTAATTAGTTCGATGAGAATTTTTAAGTACTTATTTTTTTATTTCAACAATAAACTAAGTTCACTTGTTCAAATAAATAACATCCTTTTGAATCTTGTCATGGCTCGCTTTATTTTGAAAAAAATTGCATTCGAGTCCAATGCTTATCTTTTTAAAAGTCAAAATTATTGATTATTTTTTTTATATAATCCAATTTTTATATTTTTCAAGTTTTCATGATACACATCATGTTAAGAAATATTTAAAATATACTCCTGATTTATTTCAATAAAAACCGAACGGAGGGCTGCTGATAACAGGCGGATGGAACACGCTGTGGGTCAAATTGACCCAGTGAGTCTATGCAGGAACCAAAATCACATGTGCAGTCAACGAAGGATTAATGCGAGAAAAATTAGTCGAGGATCAACATTGCAATAACATATAATTTATCCTTCAGATTCAGCACAAGACATTTGGTTTAACAGATCAAAGAATTCTTCGGGTGAAAATGAAATCCCGAATAGGATTTCATCGCCGTCAAATTTCGCGAATCGTCGTTCCACGCCAAAAGTTTGTGAGCTCGAGTCTTGAATAGGCACTAAAATTCTTGGGGCGTGGGTAATAATTTACGATGCTGTGGTAACTATCGGTAAGTACTGGCGCGCAGGCTAAACTAATGTTCAACTCGACTGCAAGAGAGAAAGAGGAATGAGGAACAGATCTCCAAAACTTCAAGATCGTATTAAGAGACCGTGAGAGACGAAAATAGGAAAAGAGAGAAAGTAAAAAGGAGATAGAAGTTTAGGTTTACTACGCATAAATCTGTGGCCATACGGCAAAAAGGACTTTACAGCCCTTCCTCGAAATCCCACACTCGTTCTTCGTTTCCCTTTCGCCTGGTGAGAATATTCCTCGCATGGCGTTGCGAGATCTATAAAAGTGAGTACGATTTTTTATTTTTTATTTTTTATTTTTTATTTCCACCGACCCAACGGGTACCACAAAACTTTTGCGGTCGAGACTCAATGTAGGTCTCTGTGTCTTTTGGTCCCGCTGTTCGCGGTCAAGAACGAGAGAAGAAGAGAAACCTTGAGTACGATTTGTGCTCGTATTTGGATGTTTCGAATATATATATATAAAAAAAAAAAAAAACATCATAAAATCTGGATGAGAAAGGAAAAAGAGAATGAAAGAGTTACCTGGCACGTGAGCATGGCTGTGAAATAAAATTTTTTAGTACTTTTTTACATTGACGGAGAGTACAATCGAATTTGGAACTTTTAGGGAATGTAAGATTCGCTCAAATTCAATATATTCTTACTACTAATTTGTTGTTTTTTACATTTTGTTGTAAAATTATTTTTTAATCAGTAATCTTGCGATAATCATATCAACCACGTCGTAGTATAGTCACGACAGTGACACGAATAATATCTCAATTCTTCGAGCATTGCTAATGACGGATGCAATGAGGAGAAGAAAAAAATTCTTGAGCTGCTGCAACGAACGTTTATATCGTAAAGAGACGATTCTCGACCAGTCGTGGACTCGGGTGACGACGTTCGTCGATCTTTAAAGACAGCAGCGGCATCATATCGTTCTCGAATCTTTCGCTTCTTTGCCATTACGGCCATACGGTACGCATCGTCGGTGCAAGAGGTCCCCATAGGGACGGGAAATCGCGAGAGATGTTCTCGATGTTCTCTTTCCATCTCGCTCTCTCCCTTTTTATTTTTCTCTTTTTGCTGATGCACTTGGCGAATTGCGACCAGTTGTCTTTACGGTCCCTCGTAAATAAGAGAACATAAAACCAATACATCCGTTTCTTTTTATGATTCAGAAAGGGGGTTAGACAGAGAGAAAGAAAAGAGAAGAAGGAGAGAGTGAAATATGAGCGGTCCAGTGAGAAAACTTCAAATACAACATGATTTTTGTTTTTTATCACGAAATCAACTTAATCCGGTACGTGATTAATTTAGAATCGATGGACGATGATAAATCTGGAAACCATGAATTTATGGGACACAAATTCCAGCAGACGATGGTGACATTTTTCTCTTCCAATCTCAGCTCGTCAGCTGGTCCAATTTTATATTCCTGCCATAAATAAACTTGAACCGGTGCATGATAGATACGAAATTTTTAAGAGGTCACGAACTTACCTTTAAGGATTTTTAACGACAGATTGAGTAGCCAAATATTTATTTAAAAAAAAACGTCATTTTCAGGTATCGGCCGAATTTTTTTCGTTAGAAAATCAAGAGAAACTTCTGCGCTCTTACGCGTAGACGCAAACGAGAATGATTCGCGATAATGTTGTTTAATTCATTGCTCCTTTTTACGGGTCGTCAGAGAACGCGCAAATGCCTTGAGTCCTGTATTTTTCTATCTCCGTCTGTTTCCACTCGTTCTCTTATTTTCGTGGAGGTAAATTTGTCGCGAAGACATAAAAAATGTTGTTCGAACATGGTTTTAAAAATAATCCAAAAGTATTTGGGTCGAGGTGACAGTCAATAAAAATCTCTGGCAATTAACGAAGTTTGATTCGAACGACAGATTGTAAAAGCAACTTAAAATAAATTGCATCATAAATTTATCAAAGTTGCACGTATGGTCGGCGTGTCGAACTATCGAGAAGTACGCCAGAGAGTTCGACGATAGTATACATTGAATAATGAAGTAACTCCGTATCTTTTTTGTGATAGCCTGTGGGGCACCCCGGTGACTTAAAGATTAATCAGTGATTTTCCGCGTCACTATACGCGAGAGCAAGAGCAACCAACTCGATCGTTGTCGATCATTTTATTTCGAAATTTTGTTCTGTTTTTTATTTTATTTCTTATTATTATTATGATTATTTTTTCGAATGCATATGTTTATAGATAGGAAGAGAGGAGTCGTGATCGAAGAGCAGCCTGGTTTTTCGATCGAGCGATCAATACGCACGTGTATAATTATACTTGGTGGATTTTATCATATTTTTTACGAGTCCAACGAGACAGCAACGAAAGTTTGAGAGAAAAAATGAATAAATAAAAAAACAAAATAACGAAAATAAGAGTGAGGGAGAGAGAGGGGGAGCAAAGAGGGTCGCTTTTGTTTTTGCGCCACACGTTTGATCTGATAACACCAAGAGAATATACTTATCGCTGCGTCGTATCAAGAGAGAAAGAAATAACGAAAGAAAACCCCACAGGGCAAGATGTACAGCACATACAACAACATATATATATATTTATATATCTATATATGTTAAAATACATACACATACTGTTTAATACAGTAAGGAGTGCACCGAGAGAGGTCCTCTGATCTCTGTGGTGTGCGCACAGTGCATAGCACGCCGGTGTCTCGAAGATAAGATATCTCTCCGCGAGCAAAGAGTCAGAGACCGATGCCTCTGTCCACCGTGGCCCTCTCTCGTCCGAAAGGTGTAATAAATCGCTCCCGATCACTTTTTACCGATCGAACGTTCTTTCGCGTTGCGTCGCGCGCGTCTTCACCTTACATGTATATATTTTTGTACAAATATACAGGGTGACCATAAAGAAAAGACCACAAACGCTCAAGCAATTTAGCCCGTAACCTTACTACCATTGGGTCATTTTGACTTGAGATCAAACCTTCATTTTCGACGATATAGAAACACACTTTTTTGCTCAGAAGTTAATTGTTTTATCTTTTAGAAGAAAAAAAAATGTCGAAAAATTCGGATCTCTTCAAGAATTCTGAGCCCAAAAATTTACTTGGGTCTACAAGACCCATACTAGAGACTTTACTATTGAAAAAAACAATGGTGACAGCCTATGGATTTGTTAAAAAGGTTTCTAACTGTGGTTTTTGATCTAAGACCGCTCTGAAGTGTCATTCAATCATCACAATTCGTTTAAACACTACAGTTTATCGCTTTTTCACTTCAAAGACATCTTGAAGTTATATTTACGGTTATAAGTCTTTTGCCAGGACACCCTGTATAAGTGTATACAGATATAATGACAGACGTACACACAGTGGTCCACCCAATGTTATACTGTATGCACCATACAAAAAAGGATGCTTTCGCATACCGCCTGCTCAATGCGATGCTCTGTTGCAGCATCAAGCGTTCCAGCATCCAGTATCTCTGTTCGATTGGACCGAAAAAGAATTTGGACACGGTTTGAAAGATCGTACATCGGATTGTACTTTATTAACCTTTTGTTCGAATCCACCAACAGATCGTAGTCTCTTTGAAGCTCAATGGAGAAGAGATTCGTAAAATGTACGATCGGTACATCGGTGAAGTAATATAATAATGAAATTCTCTCTGGACCGGACAATTTCACTTTCTTTACTGGAAGATCAAGTGCAGATAAAAACTATTGGAAAATTTCTAGTGATTTATTATCTTTTTTGAGATAAAATTTGTGTTAAAGAAATCATTTTTATTTTCTAAGAACGAAGATACAAATTTCTTACGTAAGAATGAGGAAACGATTATTTATGGTGTTTAGATGTAATGGCTGAAATATTCAGATGCTGCTCCCATTCTACTCGCCTTTGCACGTGACCCTTCAAGACCTTAAAACAACGTCGGATCTCTGTTCCGTTTTTTTTTTGTTGTTTTTTTTTCCTCAGTGCTATAACAGCAGATACCAAGACTCGTAGATCGTAGTACGTACTACACGAGAACTCTGGCAAGATTAATATTATCGGCTAGGAGAAAGAGAGCACGCTGACCGGAAGATTACTTGCGTGTTTGTTCTCCTTGTATTTCCATGGCCCTCGAATATATATCGTTACTAATGTTCCGTGTCTATCTTCCACAGCAATATCTCACACGAACATATTTTTTTACATTTTTTTTACATTTTTTAAATACATTATTTTACCTCTCGTAATAATAATTCGTTGAATATTATAATAAACGGAAACTGCAGTAAAGTTAAAATAAATATAAAATCAATATTTTAAGGTGAAAATTACTGAATGCGTTTGTAAATGTGCAGAAACCGTTTTACTCGTCTTATTTGTTGAAAAACAATTATTAATGAAAACGACAGCCTTTCAATAATGGAACATGTTCAACAAATCGAACAGATACTGACAGAAGACGTCAACATTTCGGAGAAAGAAAAAAAAACGAATTGGAGAATTTTTACACATATTTTTATCAACATTTAAATATTTCATGCATTTATTTCTATAAGAAAAAATATAAAATAAATTTTTCTCATATATTCTCATTCGATATCGTATGAAACTTAAATGTGATTCGTATGTACGTTGAGCATCGAGTAGCTTCCGATCGTTAATACTTTGACGAAGTATCCGATGTGCTCGCGAGCCCGAGATATAAATGTATATTTTGAAATATACATAAACACACATTTATAAATACACATATATTCATATATATATGTAAATCTACCTTGTACGCGCATCCATATATATAAAAGCTCCGTCATGTGCCTCATGTAACACGAGAATCGTCGTCTCTCGGTTGTGCACACCGTGCACAGAAAAAAACATTATATTCCCGCAGCGAACTCACGGTTCTTTCTCTCTTTCTTTCTCTCTCTCTCTCTCTCTCACTTTTTCTTGTATAGATATACGTTTCTCTTCATCATCTCTACCTTTTGCCAGGGGGGGTGAGCGGGCGCGTGTGCGCCTCATCTCTCGTCGTGTACCGCGCACGCTCTCTCGTCGCTTCTGAATTTCATTAACATAAACGCGTATATGCTCGAATATGCATATCGTGTGCTACCGGTAAAACCCTCGTGTGCGCCATGCTGATGTTTTTTCGGTCTCCCGCTCGCCCATACAAGTTACACATGCATGTATGTACCTAACTAACGTATATCTCGTTTGCCCTGTGTCCTGAACGAAAAGAAGAAGAGAGGCCAAGGTACGGTCAACATCCTCGAGATATTAGCAGAGAATTGTGTATTCAAAAAATAAAAACGAAACAAAATAATGGGGGGCACGTTATTCCTGTCAAGGAATCTAAATGTGATCGAAACCCTTAAAATCATGTTTCATTTTACAGAATCTTTGAGTCTTTTAAGTTTATTTCAAGTTCTATAGATTTTTTCGTATTTTGATCAGTTGAATAATTTATTTTTATCATGTATCACTCAATCGTCGATAACTTTTAATTACATATTTACTTTTTAATCTGTGTGGAAAATTTGAATTGATTTTCAACGTTTAATTTTGTTATCCAAGTCGAATTATTTGATTGAAAGAATTTTTGGACACATATGAAACACGTTTTCAGGACCATGGTGTTTTGTTGCGTCGTAGATAGAAAAGGAAGAATTAATCGATTTTTCTTGAAATATGGAGACAAAGTACCCCCGAATCCTGACGGTTGATCCTTTCGTTTGACAGTCCTGCGTCAAACGTATCGTGAGTGTTGTGTATAGTTTTAGCAGAGTCACATCGAAGCCGATGAAACGTTGGAGCACCCGCGCGTTCTCGAGGCATTTCGCAGCTATCTTTTTATTCTTAATATGTATTTTTTGTTTCTTTTCTTCGGCGTTGCTGATTATGGCAAGCGCGAGAGAGTCGGCATCACGTAGACACAGCACACACTTCGCGAGCATTAAATTTCTCGCGAAGATGCCAAAGTCGTGGCAAAAGGAGGGAGAGAGCGATTCTCAGCTGCGTTCTCTCATCGTTGGACCAAAAAGAGAGAAAGAGAAATATACAAAGAAAAAAAGATAAAAAGATGCTCTTGCATGTCTCACACATACAGTCTCAGCGTGTGCGGGAGAAAAGTAAATTACTCGCCTCGGGGGATTCGCGCAACTGTACACACGGATCCTTCCTCCCTCGTCCTCTTCACTCCTTTTTTTTTGTCTTCCCTTTTTTCTCTTTATTCCTCTTAACATTTTAATGTTTTTTTTTCTTCTTTTCTTTTCTTAATACCGCGGCGTTACTGTACGTGTATTTGTAAGTCTGTGACATAGCGCTGCTTGCAAAGAGAGGGCACGCAAATTAAGTGGACGCTGGATTACCACGTCGTTAGGAAACACACTGTTGGAACGCTAAATCCATTTGTCAATGCTACACACTCGAGACATTGATACACTGTGGGTAAAACGAGACCGTAATGTTCCATATATGTACATATGTATATGAAGAAATATATATATTTTATATATATATATATATATATATACATATGTATTAACGAATATAAGTGAGTCAAGAAAAACATAAAAGGGAGCCCCGCGAGTGTGTCGAGGGAATGCTAAGTGAACGGATTCTCTAGTCACAGGAGACTACTAATAATGTAACCAAGCTTGTGTAAAACCTTCTTTTACAAATCTTTCTCAATGAAGTCAATGACACGAAAGTAGAATTTAAGCTTGTTCTATTAGCTTGAACGATATACATATCGTCGAGTTACAATATGTACGAAGGATATTAGTGTTTCTGTGTTACTTCACCAGTCCAATGTAGATCCTTCGATGATTATTCGCTTCGTCTATAAGCAAACACGTGTATATATTATATATATATATATATATAGAGGACTTTCCAAGCTAAATTCATAGCTGGGTGGACCTATCAATCACTCTGACTTTCGTTAAAAACTCTTTTCCAATTTTGCTCGCTACTTTTTTCTTTTCTGGTACGTTTTATTGGAACGATCGTTGGTCAAAACAGAGTATTTCTTGGACATTTTTAAATCCATTTTGCAGGGATGAAAATATTGGATTTTTCGTCACATGCAAAGTTAAGAGGCAGGATTCCATACTTTTTTTTTTTTTTGACAATTCTTAAAAGGCTTATGTTACAAGAACGATATACAAAAGATACAAAAGTAAAAAAGAAATAACAAAAATCGACAAGTAAATTGCATGTCATCTCCGATTGTATCGTTCCACTAAATTACAATCCGTCAATTTGGCCTCGAAAGAGCCATGTACGACACATGTATGTTTCACGAGGTTGAGATCAGGTACAGAATCTCTCGTTTCTATTTTTTTCTTCTTTTTTTCCTTTTTTTTTTTATCTCGTAACAACATTGATGCGTTGAGGCGATAGGGATTCGGTTGGAATGTAATAAAAGAAGGAGCAATGCGAAATTGAGTAGAAAAAAACGTGATTCCGCTGTCATTCTTACGTTGAACATTCACCACGCACAGCATCACAATAACTATCGAGATTGTGGCGTGGAGGTCGCGTATAAAAGAGCAGAGCTTGTTCGTTGAGAGAAAGATCCTGGTCGAGCATTTAACAGCACGTATTCATCCCGTGCTTCGTTATCCTTATATGTTATATACCTTTATATATATCGTTACGATATATAGTTAGATTCAGGAGAACGTCGGAGCAATATCGCACGCACGAACTCCTGGGCGCCCTGTACCGCGATGCCGGTTTATCTTTTCTCTCTTTCTCCTTCTATCAGTCAGATTTTCTTTCTCTATTCCACAAGCTTACAGAAAATAAGTTACCGATAAATAATATATATTGTGTTTTATAGGAAAACGGTACGTGTACACGCGGTGCATTTATTCTACTACGCTTAGCTCGACGACGTCGTCGACGTCGCGTTGAACGCGCACGGTTTTCGCTTCCGCGGACGTGCTGTCTCGGGAATATAGCACGTCCGTACAACCTGCTCCATTGCACAAGAGCAAACTCACATATCGTGAAACATAGTTCAATTCCTTTCGAGGAAACGAATACCGTCTCAATGTTATATATCTTGTGTGTTATTTATTTATTTATTTATTTATATTTTTTATTTATTTATTTGTATTACTGTATAGACGATCCTGCATGCTCGCGGGACATCAAAATCCTGGAAACTTGTGGCGCTCCCGTGATCGTGTTCCTTGTGAATACAAACCTTTCGTTCTGTATCCAGGGTTCGAGAGTTCCTTCACGCGCGTCCGGCTTTCCAACTTTGCTAAACTGGAATCTCAACACCAATGCAACACCCGCCATTGAAATACACAACAAATCTCCACGAACGTAAGGAATTACAACTTTTTTTATGATCCCATGAAAAATAAAATAGCCCTGAATGAACTCATAGCTCAGTTTTTATTTTCTCTTATTTCTGAATCACTCCATCAAGGAATGCTTAACATTAATCTCCACATTTCAGAATAAATTTGAAAAATTGCGAAGAATTATTTGTAACAGAAACAAGTATAAAAACGATAAAAACTAAAGTCCCTTTCAGAATAAAATAATCAGTAATTATAAGAATAACAAATGATGACACTGTAACCTTAAAAAAAAAAAAAAAAAAAAAAACAGGAACTCCTGTTTACCTGATGTTCATTATGTGACTAATTTATTTGTGTATATCGATCGCTTATACTTTTGAAATTCAAGCTTGTAGATAAATAAGTTTGCATATTAAATCTGAGCTCTAGGAACTTGGACCTACCAGCGTGCTAGAGAGACCTGTTGCTTCCACTTACAACTCATATTTACAGCTTTGGTACCGTGAACGCATGTAGTAAAGTATGTAAACTCAAGTCCCGTGCTGGTCTCCGTAATAATGAGTCCGGTAAACGAAAAGAAAAAAAAATTACAGAAAAAAATGATATCGAAGAGCACGCGCGAACGCACATGTGGCTATATGCGTCAGTATCGCCTTCATACATACACTTTGTATGTATATATTTATACGTGTGAGCTATTTTGTGTGACTCGCAATCGAGAAGCGTGACCAGACTAGGCAAATTTGCTTTAGACACGAGTGTTCGGCTCGAAAATGACGATGAGAGTGGTCCGCCTCTCGTAAATTAACAAGATACTCTACACGTCACTCTACACACAACCGATTTCAATATATGTTTATACATATATTTAGCAAACGACTAAAGAATTCGTTAGAAAGTACTCAATTCAATATTACACCTTAACGATCGATACTCTCGATTTTAGCACTTAAATTATTTATAAACACGTGGCCAAAAATAAACAGAAATTAATATCAATGAAGCTGGACGTATTGATAATTAACAATTTAAATAAAAATCGAATTTTGTATTATTCAGATAAGAATAATATTGATCGAATTGGATGAGATTGAAAAAAAAAAATCGTCATATGATAAATAAGATTTTTTTTTGTGGAGAATAAAGTATTAAAAAGAAAAAAAAGTGGCTGAATAAAAATACAAATATGTTTGCATGAAAAATCGATAAAAATAATAAAGATCTGCGTCAAAGTTGACTCACGCTAAATTAATATTGAACAACTTTTTCATCGTGTGATAACTAACGGTTTTGTCGTAATCAATAGATTTATAACGAAGTTAAAGAGAAAAAAAAACGTTGCGATAGCATGTGATCGGTTAGAGAACAATATGTTCGAATTAGCAAATAATCAGTGACCGTCTATCGCGATCTTAATACCGATAAAACTGTCTGGTGGCGTTACCTTCGCGCGTACACGCGTGACTTTCGTTGCTCTAGGTGCGAAAGAGCACTTTGAGCTGAAAAAAAAGAGAAAAATATTTGAAAAAGAAAAAAAAAAACGAAGTAAAGAGAAAAAAGAATTGCGTGTGAGGAACGCGATAAATGATAAAACGAGTTCTCCACTGCTATCGAATCTCTCGACGCCGTCGACGATGCTGACTTTATTAACGCGTGTGTCTCGATAACCCGAAGGCGTGTCTCGACCGAGAGACCATTTATGATATACATACGGGCGGTAGCCGCGTTATAATTTCCGATAACTCTCGATCACGTACGGTTGATCGACGAAATCGAGACTCGTCGATATCGCGAATAGGAACATTAAGAAAATTCGTTTTCAACATTATTTTTCCCAAGTCTATTAATAAAACGATTTCGAAATACACTCCCGCAATTACATTTTATTCCATTACCATATTATTTCATTTATATTTTTTGTATTTTTATAAATTTTTTTATTATTTATTTCTCGTCGTTGAGGCTCGCGGATATAATCGCGGGCAAGGCCACCACCAGCGTTGTTATATGTTATAATAATATGTCGTTCAATACGAGACTCTACATATTTGTATCGATATGAAGTCTGAAACGAGTCCATCCACTCGATAATTCTCCTTATCCAACAATTTATTTTCTCTGCTGTTGGCTCGAGGGAGACGCGATTGCGGGTGGAAAATTATGCGGACGATATGGCGAGTGCTCCCCTGCATCAGCGATTAACTTGTTATGAACAATTTATGTTTTTACATTACGATTTTTAAAATACACAAACATATAAATTTATCAATAACTATCGTGCAGTGAAGACTGTGGATTCGAATATTTTCAAGCCTTTTCTACATTACGAATGATACTAAAAATTCTATAAATAATGACGTATCTATACGCTTCTTATCCGGACGAAAAATAACATTTTTCAACCATTTCTAATCTCGGTTATTTTTAAGTTTTATAATCGACATACGCCAATTATTGTGGGATTCAATCGTCATGGACGCAACTTACTTGCACTCTCTAGATGCATCTCCCTATTATTTATCCATCCCCGTCCTCTTTTCTCTTCTTCATTCTCGGACCCACGCAGGCCAGGGGTCTCGTGATCTCCGATCAAGTTCCACGGTCTCGCGCTCTCGTTCTCTTTTAATCGCTTCTTCGTCTCTCTCTCTCTCTCTCTCTCTCTCTCTCTCGATCTCATTTGGACCTCTTGCAAATGGCGCCACAGGGGGGAATAGCAATTATGAACGATAACAGTGCATACAAAGAGAACTCCATGCCAAATAATCATCCACGAATCTATATATGTATATAAAAATATGAAAAATGGTCTGCGTTTTTGAAGTGTCTCTGAAGATCCAACACTATATCGATAACTCTTGATTTTAGCTCATCTGCCAGACAAGATTTACAACGCTCTCATAAACTCGTCTCAAACAAGATCTCCACGGACTTTGTATTCTTCTTTCTGATACAGTCATACGTTCTCTCGTTTAAAATCTGCAGAAACTGCACGCGCGTGGCCAGCTCTGATTATATGCTCGGATCTACTACGTAAATTGTTAATTTTCCATTCCTCACTCTTATTTTTATCGTTGAGGAATAACGACGAGACGAGACGATAGGAAAATTTTTTTTTTTTAGTTGTTTTTTGTATTCTTTGTGTTTTTCCAATGGTTATTGGTAATCAAGACGATGGAAAAATGACGAATGTATCGGGTCGAAAGGTCAGGGAAGCTTCATCCTGTTGGGATTTTTTTCTTTTTTCAATTTTATTTTTATTTTTTTGCTTTTTTGTGGACGAAAAAAATTTACTCGTTGTGAAGATTTACTTTTATTTTTATTAGTGTACTACCTGGTGTTTGATATTTTTATCAGAAACCAGAATGATTTTTTTTTTTTATCGCAAGCTGTGTCAGCACATTGCCCTCACACTTTAAACGATCGTGGGAATGTCAATAAATACTGCGCAATTGTCGAATTACGAACACTGAATTTTAGTATCCACGAGCAAGCGGGTTTCTCGTTACACAAATGGTCGAATTCGATAACGCGAGTTCGCTGAACGAAGCAAATTTATTGTCTATAGACTCGATGGAAAACAGTTGTGATAACCACGTTTTTTGTTCACGTTTTGTCGACTATTTCATTTTCATTCAGTCAACTCCCAGGTGTGCTAATAAATTTGGATATCGTCCAATGTAATCAACGAACATCCTGATCATAATTAACGGAAAATTTCGAATTTGCACATCAGCTATGCACGCTCATTAGAGCCGCCATCATCATAAACAAGAAAAAATTTAACATCGTATAAAAATGCGCATAATAAACCAAAAATAAATTGCTAAAATATAAGATTGAAATAAATCCAAAAAAAGTAATCAAAATATTAAAACACAATAAATTGAAAATTGAATCAATGAAATATTTGAATCAAACTTGAAAAAATATTTCCTGTTTTCCTTGAATTCGTTACAGTTGCATGTGTAGGTTCTGATACGTTTCGTGTGTCGAGCAAAACTATCCGCCGGAAGTATCGTAACGACACGTATCCCATTCACGAACACGTATAATGTTTCATGAGAACTGTGACGCGTTTTGAGCGCCGCGGAAAAGGGTCATGTGAACGTGTCATGGGCAGCCACCGTATACTTTCATTATGAATCCGAGCTCGTGGGACGTTGACCGACGACCAAGTCAGAAACGATATAGCTCGTCTTCGTCGACACCGTCGTCGACGTCGTCGCGTCGTATTTCTGCTACTGACTTTTGTACATGAGCGTGACGATTGCGATTCATGAATCGATAAAACTGCATTTCAAGAGCGTATGAGTGTATATTTTTATAAATACACATCGATAACTTACATCGAATACTTGTAAAGAATTTAATTGCAAAGTGAATTGAATTATAAAAGTATCGATCGTAATGATCATTTATTTTTTCGATCGATTATTTTCTTATTATATCGCGACAGAATTTATCAATAAAGTATACGGTATTTACTATTTATATATATTTTTATGTATGGAAGTAAGATTATGTACTTGCTCAACGGGATCTTAGACGCGAGACCCATCCCATCCAGTCGATAAATAAAAATAATTGCTCTCTCGATATGTGCTGCTGCACCCTCCCAAGGGGTTCTCCACTCCAGCTCAATTAAATCCTATTTTATGATAGAAATCGATTTTGACGTCAGTAACGGCCAGTTCTCTTTCTCTTTCTCTCTCTCTCTCGTGATTAAAGAAGTAACGAGGAATGCGAGCAAACCGAAGGATCTCTTAAGCACGTTGAAAATGTTCGAGTTCAATCAACATCACGTTTATTTATATACAAGTTTTTTTACGTGCGTATGAAACGTTCCAAGTTAAATCGATGTGTTATTGTATAAAGATTTATTTAATAAGACACGAATCATCAAAAATGACATCCCTTTAGCAAAAATTTGAAGGTTGTACCTTTTTTAAGAAAAGAAATTCGAAAAAAAATATATTTTTAATCAAATTGATACATTATAAGAGGAGTTAATGAAAAATGATAAATAAAAATGCGAATAATTTTGGACATGGAATGTCCTATACATGGATAAGCGATGGTGGAGCGAGACCGTCGTGCGCCAGTCCCCTCCACATAAAAAGGAGGGGATTCGTACGTTCGTTTCGACTCGTGGCTCCTTCGTTTCTCTTTCTTTCTTTTTTCCTGCTTTACGGTTCGTTTCCCTTCGTTGCTTTAATTGTTGAGAGGATGAAAAAAGGCTTCCAAAAAATCTCTGAACTCCAGTTCATCAGTTCCTTCATTCAATCACATCAGTTAAATCGAGATAAATACGTTTTTCTGCTGGAAGATCTTGTAATCTCGTCTAACTTCAATCTTACTCAGTACTGAACAAAAAAATCCAGGCGACAAAACTAGACGAGCAACTACCAGTCACAGGACGTGCTTTAACCAGAATTCCGCACGAGAACGAAATCGTGACGTGTTTTCATCATCTACAGGTCATATCGGTTGCAACACAAATATACAGGCTGTCTGCAAATTCGCACTTAACTTATGACAGACCGCAAGATTACGAGATGTGAAGAAAAAAAGTTCTTGGCCATTTTTTAAATCCTATACTGCGTTGATTAGAAATTAATTTTTTGGCTCCAGCCCATTCGGGCCACCGATGAAAAGGAGGAGGCGTGGCAACAATTGTGGGTCCCTGTCAAGCCTTTTTGCTGAGTCGTGATGGGTCTGGATGTCTAATTGTGATTATCACTCAATAATTATCATTCCTTGACCAGAGAATTCGCGGAAAAAAATAGAAAATTACTTTTTCCTTCAGAATTTCTTCATCTACGTACCCGGAAAATTTCAAGTAAGAATTCGAACACACTCTGTATAAAAACACAATAAAAATCATAATCCCATGACTCCGAGACTCGCTGATCTCTTTTCAATCATATAAAACTTGAGACAACAGCGGAGATTGTCTCCTTTGCCACAAGCAATAATTCTGAAACGAGATTTTCATGTTTTTGTTTTGCTCCGAACGTTTTATTTGTTTCTGTACTGATGCTTGAGCAAAACGCGACTCTAATATATAAATTTACTCGATCTGGAAAAAAAAATCCTGTATTTACATAACGAAATTTTTCTCCAGTTATTAGAAATCGAAGCTGAACCTTTAACAAATATATTCTCTTCAAATATTTGTCAATTCTGAAAAATTCATCCATTGTTTCTTCGACTCCTCTTTTTTCAGCAATAAATAACCGCTCGAACATTTTTCCATCCGATACAATCGTCTTCACGAAAAAACAACCAAAGAAATTTCATTGAATACAATCGGAAGAAGACAGTAGAGAATTGATCAGTTCTGTTCCTGTTCCGAAGGAAATGTCGGAAAGTTATATCTCGGAATCGGAAATGGCACCAATGATAAAAATACGAAAATAAAATAAATATAAAAAAGCAAGGAAAACATGATTAAACTTTTCCGGTGAACGAAACGTTGGTTCGGGTCCAGGATGATCATTGAAAGGGGAACAGAGATTACAAGCATTTATAGTTCAATGCTGGGCCACAGAGAAAACGCCGGAAATACTGCAAACCTCGGTTGTAGTGGAGGTCGAAGGTTTGGTTGGATTTTGAAAGGGGGTTGACGAAGAGCAAGGGACAGAAACAGCGACAGAGAGAGAGAGGGAGAGAGAGAGAGAGAAATGTTTTGTTATCGTTGCTCTCAGAGCCATATAATCCAGAAATCAGATTAAATATCGGATATCCTGCATAGGGTCGTGCGTTCACATGTAAAAGCATCGCATTGGAGTTCTGGGTTGCAAGTGTATGGGGAACGTTCTAATATACAAGAGAAATATATTAAGTATAACTATATAGATGAGCACATGGGTTGGTGAACACAGGAAGCTCCAGTCATTACCTCGGTTGGGAGACCCCTCGGCGCATCCACCGCGACACACTCCGCGATACAACGTCATTCACAAACGATATGCATATATTCCATGTCTGTCGGTGGCTATGTGTCTCTCTCACTTCTCACGCATCGTAGAGTCTCTCCGGTGTAAATTACAACACGTTATATTTTCGGAAATTTAGTGTACACAGTGGAAAATTCGAAAGAATATTTTTTCTTGCTATAAATAACAAGATTATATTTTCTTCAATACAATTAAGTTACATCTCGACTGATAAAAAATGCAAATTTTATAAATAATCGTATAAAGGTCTATGTGTTTAAAAAATAAACTTTTTGCACCTGATAAAATTGGGATTTCCCATTAACATCATAATCAGGTACAACTTAATGAAATTTCGAAAGGGAAATAATGTTGATCGATAATTTATATCCCGATCAAGATATATACCAGGACGTAGAATTATTTTTATCAGTTGCCACAATGTCAAACTTATAAACCAATCGAAAGAGTGGAAACCGTTCACATGAGTATTGTGAGACCGTCCTACATGTGAAGTCATAAACGACACGACATAATTCTGCGTCTTATACACGATAAAATAAGCGATATATGAATATCAATAAATATACAAATATATGTGTTAATTTTGAAATGTAGGTCGCTGCCAAGCGGGTGGATATCGATTTTTCAATTTCATCTCTTGAGCTCAATGCCCATTAAGTGAGATATTATGATATTCGTACTTAGGCCATTTCTTACTCACGTATGTGTGTGTTTTGTATCTGTGTGGCAACTTGTGTGGGTGTATGTCGTTGGCGACAACGACAACGATCGTTTAACGGTTGCACGCTATCGCTTTCAGCCCTCGGGACTTATCTTAACAGTGGCGCTGCCGTTTATGGGTCTCTCGTGACGTGCAAATTACTATAAGCTCACGAATGCCATATACACATGAATATAAAGGCATGTAAATATACATATACACAAATATATATATATATAAATGCGGGTGTAATAATGACTCCCCACTACGTGTCATTTGTATGGATTTCTGTCACACGAAACCGTCTGGAGAGTCCAGACTTGGAGCAATCTCTTGGATGCTGTGTTCAATATGTTTTGCTTCATACACGCGCGCATTATCACACGACTTTCGCGATTCGAGATCACGCATTAATGCACGATCTCGTTTTACGAGATATCGTGTCAGGCTAAGATTATCTTTGCAGCCATATTTATATTTATATATTTATTATTAATGTGTATATGTGACTTTTCGTGTGTACAAGCGAAGCCGCTTGTATGTGAAACGTGTGAGCGTGTACAGCACTCCAGTAATTCAAGATAATGCTTTCAAACTGCTGTGGTACACAATCTCCCCTTCTACGTAAACGATACTTCGCTCCCTACGATTTTCATGTGGACGTTCCGATGAAACACTCATTTTTGTAACTTTTGCTTGTTTTTTATTTCTTAATATCCATGCAAACAGTAGCTGTTTGAAAATGTTTCATTTTAATTCGATAGCGGATTGAGTAAGTTATTGCTTCGGAGTCAAAAATGGAACTTTGTTTCCTTTGGCTAATCTTTCGATGTTTTTGGTGCAAGAAAACTTCGAATAAATCCAAAAAAAATTAAAGGTCTGTATATAATTTTAGGGTTTCAGAGTTTGACGAAAAATTCAAGTGAAAGTTGATTTGACAATTTTTTTTTTTTTTTTAATTTTACGAAATAATTGTGCAATAGTTTTGATTTGTGTAAATTTTTTAAATGTGTATTACGAAAGGTGTAATAATTTTTGATGATACGTTGTACGGGTGTTCTAGAACGTAAAGAACCGACAAGTTTTATCGCTCGTAATTCCTGGCCCGATAGAATAAAACTCGTACAATATGGACTCGAAAAAGCGATATTTTACACCACCACAGAAAGAACCAAGGAAAGAGAGAGAGAGAGGGAGAGGGAGAAGCTTCGAATTAATTACCAAACGTTAAAACCTCTGCAACTTCGTATATATATATATATGTGCAAAGCCATGCGGTAGACGTCACGCCACGCGCTCTCATTAACAATACCACTACTTCTGTCCTCGACCCTCTTCCACACTTCGTGGTCTATCCTTGTGAATCGTGGCGTTAACATTTTTGCCCCTCTCTTTCTCTTAAGCAATCATCAGTCAAATATCGCGGTTTTCCTGTTTTAAGCTATTTCTTGGTTCCTCACTTCCTTCCCTCACAGGAAAAAGGACGTGTCGTTTGAACGGCGTTGCACTTCCATTCATTCGTCAACCTCGTACGGTTTTCGACTTATAGTCTCACTGGAATACTCGTGTATTGACTTTTTCTGCGTTTTCAACAGGCTTGCACTATTTTTCAGGCTTTCAAAAACACGTCCCGCACGATTAAATACTAATTTTTTTAGTCCTACACTCCTGACTCCGTTTCCCGGACATTTGGAAACCGCTCTAATCGCTTTTTCACAACCGGAATTGGGAGAGTCGTCATTGACAGGTTACAAAGTACAGAAATTCCTATTTTATTGAAAATTTTCCCTGTACGACACTGTTCGTTCCATCTATTTTTATTTTTCTGCATTTTGCAGGTATGGATACGGAATATGAGTTTAAAATGATTCAACTGCTCGAATTCTACAAAATTTGTATTAAAATTTGCGCAGTCATTATTGAGACAATGTTAGGAATTTGTTAATTCAATTAAACGCTCAATTATACGCAAAATAATTGAATTCCTCAGGCAGATTTATATGCACTTTGACGATTTGATAAAAATTGAGATGTCAATTTGCATTTATTATATTTCAAAAAAAAAAAAAAAGAAAAATGCAGATTTGAACCATGGTGGTCTTTACAGAATTGACGATTTTTCGTCTCAATAAAGCAATGAGATTCGGTCGTTATACAAGAATCAAGAGTGGCCACAAAAAATCGATGTTTGTCGGTGATGCCTATGGCGAATTGAGATACTGAAGATAGTTGACGACGATTAGAGCCTGGAGGAAGACCCTAATGTACATCATATCGAATGGTCCCATGTATATATATGACGGTGTGGCTAATCTTAAATTGTGCGAAATTGTAATGCCCCAAGAGGATATGATGTGGGCATCGAAAGATTACGAAGAGAGAATTGGTGAGTATGGTGAAATCATGACGATGTTCCATTCACGACTATATACGTATTTATATACGCTTTGAAAACTGAAACACGTATACAGACAAATAAGGATGAAGCGAAAATCAGAAAGGGTAGAAAAGTATCGAACCTTAAATGCTTGTATACCGCACACAGCGTTATTCTCATCGAACAACAAAACGCTTCGATCGATCCTCTAATAATATCGATCGTGATCGTTGGTTGAAAAGAGTAATCGTTGCTTATATGCGATTTCGGCCATGTCACGATCATAGCAATTACATTGAGCCAAAAAATGTTCAATGTAGAGCTCGCCTCACACGACGTTTACGAGTCTATCGTAACGAAACTAAAAATTCATTTTGCCAAAGGCTTTCCTCCTAGAACTTTAATGAGTTATCAGAACGCAAAAAAAAAAAAAAAACAACATTAATTAATAATATTTTAAAGAGACGATTGCTTTGCAGCTTGAAAAAGCCGATGCTATGGCAAAAAACGATCAAATAATTTTCTGTTATCCTTTTATCGATTCGCAGCATCACTTGTTGCCTCGAGGCGCTTTATAACTACTCAGAAAACGTACGGAATGTCGATTCCTCTTGTCCCTACTCCAAGTATTCAAAAAGTGTACCACACATAAATGCCTGTCACGTATCCCGAGGGGAAGGATCTGTCTTTGATCAAAAGCAAACGAACGTGAGATCTCGTATTTTTGGGTAAATTGACCACAAAGAAGAGAATAAAAAAAATAAAAGAAGAAGTGATGTTGAGAGGATGAAATTCCTTGTAAATGCTCGATTTTATCGCTGCGATTAGCTTAGCCTGGGAATCTTTTTCATTTATACTATGCGACACTTTACGATTACGTGGTAGAGCTCTAAATTCACTGGGATATCTGCGAAGAAGTTGAGCAAAATGTCGAGGAGAATTGGCCGAGACGGGAACGAGACGATATGGCAAAAAAGTTTATCTAAACGTTTCTCTTTTCGTGTGTATACGCAGCAGCCACGAGCCGAGGACAGAAAAGTCATAAACCTTTCCAATTACACGTGAAAATGTTCTGAGATCTTGCCAGAAGCGATCTTTACAGACATAAGAAGAAATTCACAGATAGCTCGAAAAGCTTTGCTGCTGTTCTTCGAAGCACTTCGCCACAGGACTTCAGCAGCCACGTTAAAATCGCAGCTTTGCGTGCAAATAAAAATAAAAAAGACGAGCTTAGATATGAGTTCTTTAACATCAAGGCAGATGACCGCTTCATCGTAGTGTTTTTTTTTCTCAATGGGCAATGCGATTAAGACAGGGGCGAGGTCAAGATAAAAAAAAACCATTTTTTACTCTGAAATGATTGGGAAAAATGTTGGGCAACTCACAAACGTATTTTTCTCGATGTGTTTTTTTTTCTTTTTTTTTTTTTTACGATGCTACACATTGGACTTTAGTTCGTCCACTTTTCGAAATATCTCTAATACTCACTACTTTGGATGTCGTTGACGAATCAAATGAGATAACAATTTGATTACTTTTTGATATCCAAAGAGTTCATAAGGAATGATTGATGATCAAAAGATTAATGAATGATAAAATTTCATCATTTTTTAAGATTTATATGTACACGTCAATTAACAAATGAAAGTTTATATTGACAATTAAATATGTTATAAACTGTGTTAATCTTTTCTTAAAGCAATTACTACTTCATTATATTCAAGACAAGGAAGTAACAAGTGCCATTGGAAAGTTAAATAAAAGTTAATGATTTTGGTGGTCCTGAAATTTATCAGTGCAGCTGCCCGACGCTCGAAATCGGTATCTGATTTCTGCAACCGATTTTTTTTTCTCTTCGTGTATCACAGATTGGAAGAATAAGACTCTTCTCGAACCTCGTGTCATCTTATTCCAATCTGGGAGTACATAAGATTCTCTCGTTAACGAATCGAAGGGGGATCGGTTTGGCTCGCGGCAAAGATCGGTTCATCGATTCTTCATCGTCATACAAGAGAGTCCAAGACTTTCCTTGACGACGTTACAGTCCAATAGTTATGCGTATACACACATCGACATTTAAACGAGGAAAGGCCACCGAGTGTGCCAAGTGAAAACGTGTATCGCAGCAATGTAACTTCTCTTAAGTTAAAGCAGGTGCAATGTGGACAGAGAGTGCAGGCGGACAAAGCGAAATCACGTTCGTCGATGAAAGCTGCCCTCGAGTAAGCCTCGATCTCACGAGAGAGTACAGTCAAGAGGCGGAGTTGCGAGTTTTCGTGAGTTCAATGATTCAAAAGTGGCACTCCTTGGATCAGCTCTTGCTGACCAACGAATCTTTAATCGTGAGAGTTCAGTTTCATCGAGATCGCATTTATTTCAAAATCATATCCCTCAAGCGTTTCACACGCTCTTATGATATTTACTTGCAACAAAGTTCTTTACTTACATACATTTTCAATTCGTTCCCATGCAACTGAATGAACCCTCGACTTTGAACTCCAATATCTCGGAAATCGCACTGAATGTTTTCCATGTTTTTACGTCTAGCTAAATTTGGAATAAATTTCGTATCGATGAGAGAAAAACAAAATTGAGAAAATGTTGTTTAAATGTTTTAGAAATAAGAGTTTTGAAAAAAGCAAAAGGTTAAAATGACAAATTTCTTATTCACATATGAATAACCCTAAAATAATGCTCCACCCGCAACTATAAATGTTTGTCACTCGATAAAAAGGAAGAAAATGAGGGAACAAAGTGCTTTGAGTAAACGAGAAACTCGTTTTCTCGCTTTTCGATTGATCCTCCAAACTGAAAGCTTCACGTTACAAGAATACCCTGTCGATCTTTTCCTTTCCACATAATGTGTGCGTTTCTTTATTAAATACAAAACGAGGAGAGGTTTGCCTTACGTGGATAGGGAGGGCTGCTGGATCCGAGCATTCATGGAAACACGTCAGAAGCACGCCTGACGAGGGGGCGAATATACTCAAAGTATATTAGACACGAACGTCACGTAAAGCAAATATGAAAATAAAGGACTGATCAAACAACCCGCGAAACTCTCATCGTCGCACCTGTTATAATGAGACCAAGACCTCACGTACCACCACACCTTTTATTAACTACTTCAAGTCGTTTTAATATTTATATACGACTCCTCTGTCCCTTTAGTGAATTTGTTTAGTTATCTCGCAATCCTTTTGAACAAATTTGGTTTTATATTTTACTTTTTAATTCAAAAGACATTTTATTTTAATGTTGCAGTAAAATTCAATAAATAAGAATAACGACATTGTTTTGTAATTTTTTATAAATTGTCCATAAAACGTCAAAAAACTCACTGCATCGAATTTTTGAATGAATTTTTCAAAAACGCGTTACATTGTACGTTAATTCCCCACGACTCACGAATATACACCTTCCATACGATTTTTATTCCTGTATAAAACTCTTTCCAAAGATATTCCTTGGATGGAGTTGGAAAAGGCTGGGGTTCGTTCCAAAGTGGCTAACGTAGTGCGGCTAAGATAAGGCTTTTGACCGAAGTAAATGCCGCGGACAGGTCGCCTTTGAGTTTCTCGTACGTTGGTATGGAATTTCGCGGGAACGTAGAATGCTCTTATCGGGACTGGATGCTGTACGCTCGGCATTGTTTGAGAGTACATGCGTGTGCTTGGACGATGGCGTAAGAGTTCGAAAGCTGTGCAGAGCATCCCAAGGCTTTAAAAAGAACCATTAAAAAAAAAAAAAAAAAAAAAAAAAAAAAACACTGTATAAGAAAGAAAAAACTAAGAGATACGGCAGGCAGACGGTGAGCGTGGAGTGTCGCCGAAGCCTGAATATCCTTTGGAATAAAAGGGACGACATTACACTTAAATGGGGAGAAAACATAAAAATAAACAAAGGACGTACCATGCAAGGATTCTTTTTATTTTTCTCTTTCGTTTTTTTTTTTTTTTCATGTATTATGTCTCCTCGTCCTAGCTGCTGTTTGGTATTCGAGAAAGAAAAGAAGGAGAAGAACACTTTACTCTAATCTCAAGGGAGGGTCCCGTTATCTAGGGTTGAACTTTATACACTCGTATCTAACCCGCCTGAGACAACATTTGAGGAATCTTAGAACGTTCACGTCTCATCGTAAGGCATTACTAGTCAGGTAGATATATAGATATATATATATAAAGATATATGTATACATATTACTATGCCATACAGCACTAAGAGCGCGGTGTTCTTCGAGCACGTACGTCTGGGAAAGTCAAACATTCACGAAGAACCATGCGCTCACCACGTGTTGACTCGTGGCACACATTTAGCTCACAAGTTATATATCCAACCTTTGCCCATTTCTTCTTCTTCTTTTTCTCCTTTCCCCCGTACACACCACAAGTCTCCGAACGAACGATAAACAACCTGTCGTGATAATAATACCTGGGATAACACACGTGCGTACAGAGCAAAAGAACGATTCAAACAAAAAAAAACTGAAGGATAAGGAGCCAGAGAATAGATTATAAAAATGATGGAAATACGTATCAAGCTGTTGGAAGATCGAAACATTTTTCATCACTCTTTTTTCGTAACTTTTATTATTTTTTTTGGTGACTTTTTTTTGCTGGAAATTTTGTTTCACCACGAATTTTGAAAATCACGATGATAAAGTATACACAATATGAAATTATGTTTGATTTTTTGCTGATCGATAATTTTGAATATCTTTCATTCCTACGGTACGATATGTATGGATATAAACAGATGAGTATATTCTTTGGAACAAATTTATCTTGGCGTTTCCCATGAGAGGCACGCGATCGCGCAATTTTTTTGTTCTCTCTATCTTACCAGGATCGTGGATTCTCTCGGGCTGGGTCTCTCACGAAGGGCCATCGATGTAAATAGGATAAATACGAGTCTGTGGGTGCGAGTGAAGGAAACTTTGCTCCCTTGTAGCAAAACGAGGAATCTCTTCCTCTTTGGTTTCTCTCATGGTGAACCCAACACAGAAAAACCCACACACACACACACACACACACACACACACACACACACATACATACGTTACATGTTTATAAAAAGCTACAGAGCAAAAGGGGCCCACGTAGGGGGCCTCGGGCCTGGCACGATGCACGTCTACCATTCAGAGCGGCGTGGGTGCACACGCAACCACACAAGAGCTTATTTTCCTCTTTCGCAAAGCACACCGAGAGAAACCATGAATAAAAAAAAGTGAAAATAAAACGTCCACACGAGGATTTGTACTTCGATATTCCCACAATTACGCAACCAGCAGCCACACCAACCTCACCCTGTGTTCCTCGAACTCATATTCGGTGAACGATAATCATCCTTCAACGTTATTTGCTCGCGGCATATCGCGTGGTTTTAACCAGAAATCGGTACATATCCAAAAGAGAAATGTTAAGAAATAAGGAAATCGAAAAATTGGCCGATCGATGAGAAAAATCGTTCAGGAATTCCTGCTTTCAAATCTGCATTTCATTTATTCTTTTTTTTAAATAACTATTAATTTTTTTGCACTTCACGAAAGTCCTCTCACAACTCAGTGAATAACCAGAAGAATGAAAAGAACGAAAATATCTTCTGAAATTTAACGTGAAAGAATTTTTTTCCAAATCAATGCGACAAAAGATTGAAAGTTTCGCATAAAATGCGAGTGCGTCTTTTTACCAGAATTCAGGATTCACAAGAAGAAAATTTGTGACGTGGAATATTGGATTTTGCAAACGCGAGGCTCATGGAAAACGAAGTTGGCTTTTTTAATGCGAGTCAGATGTTCGTTATGTACAGGTGTAAATGTATTGTATACGTGTATCGTATTATGGTCAACAGAGGCAATGTTGAAGCCACCAGCATCAGCAGCAAACACGGAGGAGGATTACAAGCGCTTCTCGTCCGAGCGTAATGGCGACAAATATTAATTAGCCACAAGGCCTCGTATAAATTTGCCGTTGGGAGCCACTCGGTCCATCGGTTAAAGTGTTCATAAATAAGAGGGAAAGGTACGATTTCGCGATAACCACCACGGATAATTAAATTGCGGGGTAGTTAAGTGCCCGTGTGAATGCAACTTGAAGAATATTTATATATATATATATATATATATACATATTAATTTATGGATACAAATATAAATATACTTACATATAAATTTATGAATAAAAGTACATGGTCATAATACTCGACTAAACTGTTTTGTGTAGGTTGTTGTCCACTGATCTGCCTCTTGGTTCATTGTTTATTTTTATTCATACATTATACCATTTCTCCTCCTTCGTCAATTTTCCCTTCTTTTATATTTATTGCTTTTCTCATTTCTTTATAATTTGGTTATCTTCGTTGCATCTGTGGCGAATTACAATTTGAAATCAACGAGAAATCCTGTTGTGAGAGAATCGCTCTTGGGCGGTTCTTTTGATTATTATTATTTTTTTTTATCCTCTCGGGATTCCAGAATCTTGAGAACTTGTTTTTATGTTTATTTTTCATGTCGCACGTGCACCCTGTTCAATAATTGTACAAACGACATGTTAATCAGTCGACTTTGATTAATAAAAAATGAAGGAACGTTCGATTTCATTAAGTTTTTGGTATGAACGATTGGACTAGTCGATCGTTATGGAAATCGAATTATTTTACGATATAAATTTTTCTGGTCAAATTGTAGTATTTATTATTTATGTTTTTCGTGATTTTAATGTATAAATTTTGACAAGTGTCCGGGATATCCTGAAATGCAAATCTCGTGTGGGAAGCCGTCGACAAGCTTCGAAAGATACGAGCAAAATGGTATATATGGACGAGCTAGCGGAAATAGCTGGTGTCCAGTACCGACAAGGGAACTTTTAACGGCCACCTGTTTACTGATACGGAAATCAAAAGCGGATGTCTGTCGCGACCTAGAATGCATCGAGTTGGAACGCAACGACAGTTTTGAGATCGTGTAAAGAATAAAAAATTGAAGCTTTCCCATTGCTCCTTAATCCTGTAATTGAGGATAACCTTTGATCAGAAAATTTGGAGAACAATAACATTTGCTCAAATCTTTTTCACAAATAAAACCTGACCGTAAAGTCGAAGCTAATGCTGTGCCGGAAGTTGCGATGGTTTTTCGAACTTACAGTCACCATCAGAGTGAGGGGTTCATCCCTCACGCCCTTTCGTTGTCGTCACGCATTGTTTGCGACAACTTCCGAGAGCCAGAGCGCCGCACCCGTTAAAAACAGTACAGGTTGAAGAATCAACGGATAAACACTTCCTCAACGAGAAAACAGGAACTTTATACTCCTAATATTACGTATTCAATCCCTAATAGGGAAACATCTCTTCCGGTGGATCTTCCGGTGAGTGAGAAAGCCTAAAAGGGTCAACTGGTTTTTACCCTCATGTTCACTTCATTCAAAGACTTAAAACCTGGTTCGAAGTCATATTTTTCGGGGAGTTATTGAAGAAATCGTTAAAAAATCGTTATCCAAGGTTTAGGAGTTAACGATCTCGTCCTTAAAATCAATAAAAAAATAAAATTCCGAAAAACCATGCCTGAATAAAATCTGCTAATTGCAGAACTTACAGTTCACTGGGAAACGCAGATTATCGGTGACAAACGACGGGAAAATCTATCAAATAGAATTCCAGGAAGTGTGAACATTGATGACAGATATAAACAATCATTTTACCAGTTAATTCGGACTTAATCATCAGTTAGTCATCGGGTAGTTAATCGTAAATAATATGAAAAGTGCATCAAACTCGTGCAAGGTTAAAATACGATCGTTGTATGTATAAAAGCGATATATTGACAAAACGATAACGATCTCGTGCAATTTTTTGTTTCCAAGAAACGTAAACCTAATGTAGTTTAAAAAAGGATTAAAAAAAATGGTTTATCGTAAGATATCGATGTATCTTGGATCGACACGAAATTCGATGAGACATCCTTTGGATGTGATGACTGGTACACACGTTTATTAGTATTACGAGTGATCGATTGCGAATCGTAAGTCATGTCAGTCTCTTTATCCTGAACTTACCAGGCACACACTCGTGATAATCTACTTCGCGGTCTGGTGAATCGAACGAATGTCCGGTAAGAGGTAACCGAGAGAGAGAGAGAGAGAGAGAGAGAGAGGGAGAAAGAAGGGAAAGAGAAAGAAATATATTTGCGGCCGGTTCTTCGATACTCGAGTATTTGCGAGCACGCGCGCTCGCAAATGCGCCGATACGACGATCGAGCGTGCAAG
This sequence comes from Campoletis raptor, assembly GCA_948107755.1. Lineage (NCBI taxonomy): Eukaryota > Metazoa > Arthropoda > Insecta > Hymenoptera > Ichneumonidae > Campoletis > Campoletis raptor. The sequence continues at coordinate 14,089,198 of OX403628.1, read as the reverse complement.
CTCAATAAGTGTTTACGTGTCCTGAAGATAAATCGCTTACTTCGCGACGTGTGGGGCAAACCGATAATTCCGGACGATTGGGAGTGCCCTCTCAACGAATCAGAAGCACACCTGCGTCTCTTTGAATTTCTTTAACTCGCGATATATTTAAACGACTGTATATTTCGAGAACGAGTTAAATAATGATCTTGAATTTAGTAAGAATTAGAGATGCGCGATCCTGGCTGTAATTTTAAATATGAAAATTGATTGAAAGATCAAGATTTTACGAACGTCATTAATTATCGGTTGGAATAACATTTATTTTTATTTTTTTTCCTCTACGAGACATCGATTTTTAAAACTTTACAAAATTTATCAATAACAGGCTTTATCGAACGGACCTGATATACTTTGATCGAAATGATCTCTTGGCTCGATCACCACAGTCGCGACTGACCAGACATTCCTAGGGGATTTATTGATGCGACAGATAAACCAGCTCGACTTAAGTCAAGATTTAATGCCAGCAAAGAGCTTCGAGGTTATCTCGGTAAAGAACATACTCCAAAAGATATATTCGTATAGAGCGTACGTATAGGAAAGACATATCGAAAGGAGCGATTAGATTAAAGCGTGTGGTGTAAAAGTCAGCACAGAAAAACGATCTTTCGAAGCTTCTCTCGGGGACATTGAGATCGAGTGATATCGAGCGAACATTTGCCACGTACTTTTCGTTAGTCCAGAAGAAACCCACTCAAAAAAATCATCAAAAAGTCTTCTCAATTGAAAAAGTTTCCATAAACTATAGTTTTAGATTATTTATTGCTTAAAATGAATGTCCTAAAAATGTATATTTTAAAAAGTAAGCCTCGATATTTTGTTGATCCGTTGGTTAAAGAGACGGAAAAAGATCACGTGAGAAAGGAGTTTAAAAAAGTTAAAGATGTGGTGAGGGTCGGCGATGGAAATACTCGGTAAAAAAATGCTACTTGCGTGGGTGCCACGCGGTCGTGATATCTCTCGAAACCTTTCGACCTCACTCCCCCTCGGAGAGGCGCGCTTCTCATTCGTTTCTTTGAGCCACGAGAAGAAAAAGTAAAAGAAGTAAATAAAAAAAAAAAAAAAAGAAAGAAAACAAGCGTTTAAACAGGGGCTTTCGAGCTCTTCTGCGTTGTCTGTTATCGGTTGCGTGCAGGGGGCATCAAAGCTATCCTTTCGTCGGGGTCAGTATGTGACCCAAGCAACGATCCTCGTATATATGTACTAAATTTATCCGTACGCGTGTATCGGAGCAGCAACAAAGCGGTTTCAGTGATTGGCAACGAAAGTTTAAGCCAGAGGCGATACACTTTGTTCGCGGATGCTTTTAAATGTATCGCGTTTGCGGACAATCACTGCAATCATTTAAAATGCAATTTTTCTCTATATATGTATCGATATTAATATAAATATGTATCGTGAATTCTGCAGAACTTTGCCAGACATAATATCGGCTGAAATTCATATGCGTTTTCCTCGCGATCACCGTTGCGGCAACGACATCGACCTCGAGAATGAAACACAGCGCACGTGCGCCCCCCAGATGATCTGCATTGAACGAAAATCTCTCTGAGACAGAATTGATCGCGAATATTTTTACTTTCTTTCACGCATCCGATGCATTCGAGACAACAGAAATTTATTGTAATGCAAATACGGAGGCAGTCAATATGTTTATCGTTTGTGCTACTGACCTCAATAAATTAGTGAAATTTCAGAGATTCGCGATAAAAAGTATAGTCGATTTTATTTTTAGGTTTTGAATTGGATTAATTTTTAAATATGCGTTTTTTTTGTATTGTTTATCATTTTTACAGTATTCTTGGTTTTGCGAGTTGAAAACAATGTTTCAATGAATTTTATTCTGTCTATTGGGCGCTCAATTTTTTTTTTCGAAATTTTCCTCATTGCCAAAACTTAGTGAAAAGGGGTTTTTAATTTTTGGTTTTCCATGGCCGAACACGCTTGCGACTGAAGCGAGTCGATCCGGCAAGCGGGCAATCTCAATGGTCTCGAGGAGAGTCTCGGTCTCTGGCCGGGATCGGCGTGGACGCCGGTCGAGAGATGGTCTCGGGGCTGGTCGCTTGGTTTGGCCCACTGGAGCGGACACCCGGAGGAAGCACGCCCGCCGGAACGTGGCACGCTTTGTGCCCTGTTACTATACGTATTTACTAACGATATATATGTGTATAAATATATATCGTACTTGACCGTACACGTGCAACACTCCTGCTCATGAGGCCCAACAGCGACCATAGTATTATCCGATACAATGGTGTACAGGATGTCCTTAAAGTGGAGCTCGAGGTGTACACGGTTTGGTTATGAAATTCTGAAAAGAAAAGTCCTTAGCGAAAATTCTCTCCGATTCGTCGTTGATGAGTTATTTATTGATTAGTGACAGCCCAATCGGAAGCACGACTGAGAAAGGTGTGGGCCCTTCTCCCACTCCGCGTTCTTCCTCTTCGCGCTTGATCGGCTGTCTCCTTAAATCGATGATATCTCAACAACGGTGGGTCAGGGAGAAAAACTCACAAGAACTTTTCTCTTCAGAATTTCACGATCTACGTTCTCGTCAGACTGGATTCGAAATTTGGGACACTCTGTATATTTAAGTAGCTCGTACAGTCGCAAGCTCGAGAAAATAATCGAGGAGAAGCGAAAGAGATGGACAGAGAGAGAGAAGGAGAGGCCGGTGAGAAGTAAAAAAAAAAAAGAAAATAGACGAGACCGAAAGGGAACTGCGCACCACTAGCCGGAACCGTCCATGACGCAGTCATCGCGACCATCTCTTGCGTCTATCGTATTTGCATACGTATATATACATTCATGTATAACGCGAACGTCAGTACACGCCGCGAAAAACTCTTGCCTTTATACGCGACTTGTATGTTATTCGCGTGATAAATATGTATGTGTGCGAAACTGTTGAGCACGTGGATACAGAGAACCTTCATTTTGACGGACGGAAGTACGTCGTCGCGGACCGTTTCTGCGTTGGTATCTATCAGCGGAGTCGAGCGGTGTGAATCCTCTGCCACGCGTGAGTTCCGAAACGTGTTGGTGACTGAAGGACACTGGCGAGGTTTATAGATATAAATATAAATAAAAGTTTTTTTTTTCTTTTTATCAAGACGTTATCAAGACTCGAGTGGTTAAGGTTCCTGCATTCAAGATAGTCCCAAAAATCAGCAAAAAGTTTTTTCAAGCTTTACTGTTTACGTTTCAAGCCTGCGCCAAGGCGAACTGCTGTTATGTAAAAAATATTTGTCCAATAAAGTAAAACGTTTCTCTTTTTTTTTTTTTTTGAAAGTTTGATCTCGACGTTGTTTACTGTCCAACACATTCCAATTATTCTCCATACAATTTACTGCCAATATATTTTGTTTGTTTGTATCACGCCCCACCTCGTTCCGTATTCGGACAATTTTTTTCGTCATTCACCCGCTCACTTTGTCGACTATTAGGCCAACTGGCCGAGCGTATCCGGTCGTCGCCCGGAAGGCGAACTTCCCTCGGGCAACGAGATATCTTTGGTGTATCGGCTTGACGAGAGGAAAAGGTCGTGGATGAGATTGTTTGGTACATAAAAAGTCGTATCAGCAATGCCTTTTTCATTCTTAGCGATCGATGCTGTTCGTTAACGTTCCATAGTTTATCTGAGGGCACACCTCGTGCACGATCTGTCGAACCGAATCATCGATCATTATTACGCGTATTTTACTCATGGGCACGTCGACGGTCAAGCTTCATGGTGACGAGAAAAAAGACAAGGATAGAAACGAATCTCTAGAGGAGAATACTAAATAGACGACCCTCTTCTTTCTCTTTCTCTCTTTCTCTTTCTTCCTACAATACATTTTTCAAACTCCAAAATATATATTTATAGCTCACATATCTGTTAATTGACTCAAGCTTTTGTGTCCAGCTCTGAGGTCGTCCACCCACTTGCAATCATGAAAAATGGACAAACGACCACAGCATTTATACTGAAGAAATTGAATTAAAAAAATTCCCACATATACGTAATTGCTGGCATGTATTTTTAAGAAAAATAAAAAGGAGTGCAGAAAATTCTACGTAGAAACAATAGCGCGCATTAACTTTTTGCAGTTCTCTGTAATTTCGCTACTTTCGCGGTTGCACTTGGGATGAAATTTTACGAGTACAGTGTTCAACGTGTTAAATCGGTTTGCAAAATCTTTAAAAATTTTCAAATTCTTCTAGACTTTGATTGCAAGATTTCTTAAGTACATACGTGATTACATTTTGTTATATAAATTGTTGTGTTGTAACAATAATTGTAAAAAGAAATTGTGACAATGTTGGAGCAAATAAATAGCTTATTTGTGAGTTTTTAATGATTCTAAAGCATATGGAAAAATTGGGAGCAAAGTGTTGCAGCCATATGCACTGACCGAGGGTTAATGAGCGAACCGAACGCGCATCGGACGTTTGGAGGGCACATTCGAAGCGTCACCGTGACACTAACCGGAACGCGATCTGCGTCCTGTAATTGCCAGAGCTCCCAACTCCTCTGGTTCACTTTGCTTTAGCTACCAGCACGCCTCAAGATATCCAAGTGTGTGCAACACCCTGAAGAATTGCAGCGAGCTGTGATATGATGGAACGCGTGTATACATGTGGGCGCAGCAAGAACGCCAGCGAGCCGATTACTGAGCCACGCCGTCAATTAACCCGAATGTTAACGGTCCGAGTCGACGACGTTCGCTACACGAAATAAAATTTCACCATAAATTATATTCATCCGATGGTTTTCCATTGATTTGAATCAAATTCATGAAATAATATTAACAAAAAGTACGTCACGATTCATGAAATCTTTATAGTTCAAACTTTTCCCGTCAAATCCATTTTCTTTCCGAAGATTATCAAAAAAAAAAAAAAAAATCGTTAAAAATGTGAGACTTTATGACGTGTGTGTTATTAAAAAATCTGGTCAAAATTACACAATTATTGTTAATCCACATAATTTAAATCGTTGTCAACTGTTGTACAGCTGAGAAAAAAAAACATTAAATAAATAAATATCGAATGTCAAACTTGTTAATAATTGTCTAAAGCTCATCTTCAGTTAAAAAACTTGCTGAAAAATTCTCTCTGAACTTTCATGAAGTTAAAATTTTCAAACGATTCATATATCGATAAAGCAAGCAGTTACAGGATGAGGGGCTATAGAAAAAGTAGCTTGACACGAAGATCGGAGCAAAGATCAAGAGAGAATCTCGCCTACGCGTTGATTGCCTACCCAGGGAAAGAGAAAGAAAGAGACGCCCCCGTATAGTAGACTATCTTCAGTATTTGTATTTTTATCGACAACCGAGACCTGCCCACCAAATAGACACATAAATATATACACTGTGTACACCTCGTCTGCCTCTTCACGTCAATAAGGAAGCTATTGATTTAAGATAAGAGTTACGAGACTGTGGGCTTTTTACTAGTCTCCAAGAATTTAAGTTTCACAAGATTCATAATTCTATAAGTAGCACCATGTACATAAATCTATGTATGAGGATATAAAAAATTCGTTATGTGAAACCATCTCGTAATCACACAGATATTTATAAACGCCCAATTCTCATTTTACACGAAGCCACATCTTGTAAGATTCATATTTATCGTTCTGCTCAATTATTTAACGTCATAATGCAGATCTTAACACCTCATGGTCAGCGATATCTAAGGTTCTGACACAATCTTCAACCCTCCCCTTTCAGCTCAATCCTGGTTGTCTCGTGGAATTGAAAGGTACGGGGAACATTAATTGCCATCCTGCATTAATCATGTGATCGTATGTATATGTGCAAATATAAATGTAACTTTGATCAAGAGTGGTGTTCGTTAAGGTCCAGGTATTAAGCGAGATCGATCACAAACCCGCTCGAATCAGACGGGAGTAATCAAGACGAGAGATCCTCTGGACCAACCGTATCTGAGATGAATTTGTAACGAACTCCATGCATCCAGCCTCATCCGGATAATAACCTTTGCAAACCTTTGTTCCTGTCCACTTGGAAATTATATCACATACTTGATTGGAGTTAAGAGTATCAAAGAGTTTTATTTATTTATATTTTATGGTAGTAAAGAAAATGAATCTAAGAATGGGATGGAAGAAGAAATGATATAAATTTGAATGAATTATTTTCTCTATTCAAATACCGATCATTATCTGGTGTATTTCTATTTCGTTTTCGCTTTGTATATCGTAATTAACGTTTTAGTGATAAATTTTTATGAAATAACACTCTGAAATTAAATAAAAATACCGTTTTTACTTGTTTAATGGAGAAAAAAAAATGAAATTGTGTTTTTTATACCATGAATATAGAACGGAAGAATTAATGAGTAGTTTCTTCATGTCATTTACCAAAATCTCAGCAGTTATTCACTTCGACGTTGATTATTGTCATTAGAGAGTATCTCCGGAATCTTCGATCTCGAGTCTAGAAGATCGACAAGAAACTTTTTATGCATCACGTGTCGTTCTCCATTCGTTGGTCTTTGCCTCTTTTTCGTATTGCGATAGAAGCTGCTATTACGATCTTTGGTAATTTCTTGAACCATATTCTCAACCTTGCTCTGGCTCCCGAATAATAGTTTTTTTTTGGTTCCATAGTCAGGGAATTCTCATAGTAATTATGAGGATCGTGTATGCTCTCAACGAAGCTTGATTTTGATACAATTTCCAACGACTTGGACCACTTGGTTCGTTCCCTTGAATAGGGATTGAACCAAAGAAGAAATCCAACGGTAGCTCGCGTATTAAAGTATGTGCGGGCGCTCTAAACAGATATATATATATGTTGCTCTCTCTCTCTCTCTCTCTCTCTCTGTATGTATTTATATATATATATTTAGTGGATGCTGTGCTCTCGCTGCTTATTATATCTCTCCCTACCGCCCAATCGCCCTGAGGCGACTCCCAGGGATTCCTCGCCAAGATATTCTACAACTCTTTCTTTTACTCCGGTCATCACTGGGGTTCTTGGGCTTCCGAAGAGATCGTGCGAACTGGACGACTGCACTTTTTATTCCTCGTATACAAACGTCGAGGAATAATAAAGGATCCGAATAATTATGGGTTTATGAAGAAAAAATAAATCATATATTAAAACGAATTCTCCAGTGGTTTTTACGTCGAAATATGTCTTCGTAATCAAACGCATTTGCCACAAGGTCATTATTTTAGTTTTTGCAGTGGCCTTGTGTGCACGTGAAACAGAATTCTTTACATTTTTTTTGCATTTACAGCAATATTTGAATGTGTTTTTTAATCTGGAACAAAATTAGGACTAGTTTTTGTCGAGACAGTGCGTGAGAAAGAGAATTTTCAAATGCCACATTTTTCTCGTCCATTAAAAAGGAACCATCTCTGATAATATTTGCATTGATTTTTTAAGGAATTAAGGAATCATTTTATAGACTAAGTTCGATAAAACGACGATCAAGTTATTTTTTATGGAACAATTCGAAACTGGACCAACCAGACATCTTACGCGACTTTAAACGCCCTCGTAGGGATTACAGACAGAATTGCCTCTCAATCTTCGGGTACAATCACTCCCTTGAGATTCACGGTGCACCGGGTTAAGCGGTCAGAGAACTCTTGCAAAACTCTCAACCGCAACCACCGTTTCCCACACCGACCAACCTAACGTATTAATTATGAAATGCTTAGGGTTCAATTTTGTGGAACGATCGGCGAGCAAGCGTATTCTTTGTTCTATATACAGAAATATCTATAGTCTATGTATTTAGAACAGATATTTCGTGTAGTATAACGTTAACACCGAACTACGAACAGCTATTTTCGACCAACGGCACATATACGTGCTTTTGACGTATGGATATTTATTCCCACAATTATTATTCGATCGTTCCAGACTAATATTACAATTTGTGGTCTTCCCACTGGGAAATTACTGAGTAATCAAGATGCTGAAATCGACGTTTTTCTAGCTCGTGAGATAAAAACGTGATTTACGTCCATTTTTTTGCTCCAGTTTCTAAAAAAATTAGTATTTTTAATAAATTCAAACATACGGAGTATTTTTTCTTCTTGTACAGAATATGATTTGTTGAATCCTTGAGAAATAAATCGCTTCACAAATCTGAATGGGATTCAATTTTGTTGTCACCACGATCCCCAGGTTATTTTGCGGTTCGAGAGGAAATTCAGAATCCTTAGAACGAACGGGGTTGATATTGAAAAGAGACCAGGAAGTCGAGAATCCCGCGAAAGTGGATTCTGCATGCCGATCACAGTTCTCACCGTCGTCGTTGTAAAACGAAAAGAGAGAGACAGAAATAGAGAGAGAAGGAGGAAGAGCGAGAAAGAAAAAAAAGTGAAAAAGATGCAAATCTGCTTTTGGTGAGCGCGCGGTTGGAGAAACCGTTTTCTCGGTTGGAATCGTCATGGCTTGGGCGCTCGATACGCGCGCTCGTGCGTAAAAAGTCAGTGATGCGGTCACCGGCGTGGAATCTTTTGCTGCTCTCTCGAGCATTGGCGTTGACTGCAGTCGAAAAAGAGCACGTAACAAGACGCTATAGAAAGGGGAGAAAGGGAGAAAAAAGAGAAGGATAAGGAAAAGGAGGATGCAAAGAAAGGCGTGTGCGCCGGAAAGGGTGGGAGTGTGTCAGTGTGAATAATAAAAATAAATTGACAAAAAAGGGGGGCAACAAGCCAGCAACAAGAGAGACACACTTAACAGCTCGCTGGTTTCTCGTTGGCAAAACAAAAAAAAATAATAAAAAAAGTAACGATTGAAAAAAACGTTGGTAAAAATTGGGAGCCTGGGGGTCGCGCGGTATCTCTTTGTCGCAAAACTCCGGACAAAGGAACATTTTGTCGCGCCTTCGACAGTTCGGAAGATCCGATTAAAATAAAATCTATCGACGTTCCCGCGTGCGTATTTCCGAGTCAAACTTTGCCGGCTCGCCGCGATAGAACTTCGACCACAAAGACGAAGCCGATACCGCTGGACCTTTCGGTCCAACAGTATCCAACGACGTTATATATTTATATAGATATATCCATATGTTGGTGAACATAAGGTAGAGGAATAAAACCACTTGTCTCTAATCGGCGACAATGGAAAGCTGTTAAGATCCTGACCAGCCGAAAGCTCTTCGATTTTCAAGAAAAGACACAGAATTCTTTGACTCTCGTCTTTTTCTCACGATTCATAGCACGAGCAAAAAAAAAAAACATTTTTTTCGTCCTCTTATTTTCCTTGCATTCTTCACGCTAGCTCCTCTTCTCCTTTACCCAGTTTTCGAAGAGAATAGAAACTCGTTCATGGGGAATCGAGTAAAAATCATTAAAAAAAGACACACTTTTGCTCGGTGAATCGTAACTTTATACTTGGAACATTAATTCACATATTCACTATTGTATACGTTCCTGGATTTCGTTCCACTGTCTACGTGACTCAGCCGAATTGAATTCGGAACTGCTGGAATTTACTTTTTTGCTCATCCAATCCCTCGATTCCTCCTTCCAATCTCTCGTCGAAATAATTACGTGGTTTCATTAAAATTCACTTCCATTCTAAAAAGACTTTTCGATTTTCACTTAATCTCTCAAATTTGATGCAGTTACGGTTCTTTTGAAGCAAAAATATACAAAGTTAAGCTATAAATCTTAACTCTAATTTCCTTAATTGAGAAAATTCCAGAGTAGTTTTTATAATTATAATTTTTAATAATTTGGAATATTGTTCTATTTTATAAATAAATTAATAAAAAAGAAATAAAAAACAAAAGTATGAATCTATGTAGACACTTTTTTGCAACACCATTTATTTCAGCGCAGTATCGATTGTCGAATTAGTTCCAGTCGAAAGTTCCGAGAAGTTGAAGGAGAGATGAGACTTTTGAACAAAAAGAAAACAGCGTTGTTTCTCAGCCACCTGCACATTGTCTTAGATCGAGAAAACTTTTGTACTTGGTCAAAGCCTACGATCTCTATTGTGTGTTTGCCGTTGTTTTTATCTCTTGGTCAAGCCATAAATGTGAAGGCGGCTTTCGATCGTTTTGTAAAACACGAGGCAAACTACCCGCGTCTACGAGGCAATTCGTTTCACAACTCATCGCCTTGATTTTGCGATCACAGCCACGCGGCAAACGCATAAGAAGACTAAGAAGAATGAAAAACGTGAAAGAAACCTGGGAGAATGATCTGAACCTCTGGTCCGTGTCAGAATTCGTGCTAAGATTTTTTCCGCTTATTGTCTTACTTTTACGCTTCGATTTGATGAACTAACCGTGCCTGGGAAAAACTTTGTTTGACAGGAAAAACGCTCGACCAGCTGCTGTTAACTATTGTCTTACGCGTGCAATCGAACAATGCGATTAAATGAGAATTTTTAGAATCGCATTTCTCTTTCACAACTTTTCACAGGTCTTTTGGTCTATTGTGCAATGAGAACTTCACCAAAAAGCAGAAACAATAGTTTTTCTGTGATGAATCGTCAAGGTTCCGGTCAAAGTATAATTTCGATGTATTCGAAAATGAAACTGTTTAACTTTACGAAAATTAAATGTAACCAGAAATCGAAGGTATGAAACGATAAAATATTTCAATTAGAAAATACGAAGTAAGAAGCAAAATGAGATCAAAAACCGATTTCTAGAATATTAATAAACACTGAGCAAACGTTAAAAGTAAAAAATGTGCAAAGTTACGTTTAAAAAATCGATAAATAAATCAAAACAAAAGATACTTTCTATTTTTAAAATTTATATTCCTTATTCCATGTGATCACTTTAAATGGAACGAAAGAAAAGGAAAGAAAATAATACTATCACTGCGAAATGTGAATGCATCACGATAAAAAATGCAATGTAAAATAGCCTTTTAACTCGAATCCAAGTGATATTTATTTTGTAGAATACGGTTCATGGGTAGATGAATAAAAAGCCATAATCAATGAATGATTACACGGAGTTTCGTTCAAACGAGTTTAAGTCGAGTCTGGCAGACACTTGGTATAAATCGTTCTTGTTCGAGCTCAATTCATAACCGTTGCATCGCCGGAGCGAGCATTGGCTCATTAACGATATTAATCCGACTGGTCCGCATTGATAATTCGCCCATTCATCAGGCCCATCTCGCGATCTTGAGGCTCTCAGTAGGCATTTTGCTCATTTCTTGCCACTTTGTAAAATGCCTTCATAAAATCGATTAAAGTGATGAACTGCCAAGTTCAGTAAGATCCAGACATAGTGAAAAAGAACTAGAGAGAGTGATGGAGAAAAAGTACTGATGGAATATGAAATTTCAAATGTTAGCAGTTATGCATGAGAATAAACGAGTTCTGATTAGACTATTTCAGTAAAAAAATCTAAAACGCCTGAGTCAAACTTGCTTTGTCTTGAAATACTTAAAAAATACTAGGTTAGGGAAGAAAAATAAGACACCATGGTGCTCATTGTATTACATCTTGTACACGAATCTGTAAGAAAGATCAAACATGATAAAAAGAATCAATGAAATGATAAAACCGTCAATGTTCTGCAAAGTTGTAGCTCATTCTGCTCCCTTGGTTCCATTTTGCCTCAGATTCTCTTGTCGAAGTACGATTTACGATTATAAATAAAATGACGGGGGCGTTTAGTGACGCAGGTTGGTAGGAATGAAATGTCCCCTCATAATGTCAGAAGTGAGGATGAGACTGAACCCAACCGGGATAGACCCAAACGACACTAATTCCCATGGACAATGCATCAAACCAAGAATGAGACACGGTCGAGGTTGCGCGGGCCGAATGCCTCATCAAGGGACTATGCGATAATGAGGTAGGCCCCCATCAGACTGATGGAGCTCCCACAATCTCGCCATGAAAGATTCGTGGCTTTATTCTTTGTCTTCTTCTCACTCTGGATCTTCGTATATATGGACTCTTTCCATCTTTCTCGTCTAGTTTATCTCTCATATAAACCAACTCCATCAAGGGGCACATGAATAAAAGAACACTGGCGTTAATTCATTCGAGATATTCGACTCTGGGGCTCATCGCTTATGGAATATGTGTTGCAGCGATTCCCAACACAGACTATCATCCGTTTAGAAACTTGTTCAAAGATTTTTTGGTCCATGTGTGCGTCGTTGTGCTTTCTGGTTCCTTATAATTGTGTTTTTCCATGGAGAATCAATAGGGAATCGGATGTTGGTAGCTAAGAAAGAAAAAGAAGATGATTTCCAGGCTCATTGGAGAATCTTAGCTTGATCGTCGTGAAATTTTAGGTTTTTTTGATATACTTCGATAAACGTGTCTAGATCTATAGAAATCCACACGTCACAAACTCATTCGCTCCGGTTTCCAAGGATTCTGCGGTATTACCAACCCACCATGTCCATCGGCAGGTGAGTCACAGGTGACCATCGAAGATATCCGACATCTTTGGAATCACGCTTTTGCGGATGGCTCGAAAGAGCAAGAGAGAAAGAGAGCTTTCTTATTCGATTCTACCGCGGACAACCGCGTGCGCACTGACCGGGGCTGGCACCACGGGGGGTTCAACGCGGGCACCCCATCGAGAGGACTCCACGCTAAATCATTTCGATTATATCCAGAAAGGAAGGTAGAGAGGGAGAAAGAGCCACGGGGCGATTAAAACCTTCGGGTAATTATGGCAAAAGGGCCAAGGAGAATGTATATATTTTTCGACATAACCGCGACATAACGCGTGAAGATTTTTTCAGCGCAAATTTTTCATGCCAGGATATTCGATCTATAAATTTATCTAACGTCGTTCCCGGTGGTCCGGAGGATCCAAAATTCAGAAAATGCTTCACATCGTTGCTGTGAACTTCACGTTTTTACATAAACGTCAACACTTCGTTTTTTGCTTGGTCGACAAAAAGTCTCAGTTCTTAAGATCATCGTTGTTTTTATGGGTTAAACTGTCACTTAAAAAAAACTTGTTCAGCGGTAAATGGACCCTAAAAGAGGTCCATTTTGAAGGAGGGGAGCAACTCGACTCTTTTTATTTTCTCTACAGGTATGTTTATACATATATATATATATATCACGTCACCCTTATTTTCAAAGGATTATTTTTCTCGCTCGATGTGGTTAACTCGTTCTCTTCTCGATGCTGTTTGGTGTGGTCCCCGGGGGCGCAGTAAGACTTTGGTTCCTGCTCACAGTGTGGCTTTTTCGCTGCCAGAAAGGCGTGCCTAAACAATGAAGTTTATGGCTAGGGCCCCGCGGGAGCGACTCGGCCATTAAAACAATCGACAGTCGTGCTCTTCTCTCTTTCTCTCTTTGCATTTTTGAGACAGAGCTTATACGTGCGTACATATAAATACACAAAATCACATTTACATAGATGGTGTATGTGTGGCGTGAACTACGGTATGAGGGATGCAAATGGAGGCGCGAGAGCACAATGGCGTTCCACAAACCGTCCAAGCCAGTAAATACCAGTATAATTGCCAGGCTCAAAATTTAAGGCGCTTTTAGTCCCTCTGGTTTGCTTTTCAAGATGAAAAAAGGGTCCACTGTTTTATCCCGGATGTCTGTGAATGCAAATTTTCGAGTCAGCCCAAGCGTGTGTCCTTTTACTGAATCAGAAATGTCTTTGCACTTAAATCTTTTCGACTGCTCGAGTTCTAGAATTAACGAGATGCAAATGACGTACTCGATTCTAACCTTCATTTCTCTTTCCTTCCCTTATCCTATTCACGATTCTCTGAAAATCAAATTAGTAGCCATTTGCGTAACTTTGCTTGTAGGATTTTTTCAGATCCTTATCCTGGCACCCTAGGAAACATCTTCCTGAGCATCTTCCCAAGCATAGTCCATTTTCAGACCCTGCGTACAAAACACCCTAATAGTGATTCATTGCAAGCAACACGGCTTCGATCGACGGGGAGGTGTCTAAATCCTTTGGAGTTGAGTGAGAGAAGAAACAGGTTGCGATTTCTTATTCAATACAATGGCAGAAAGAACCCTCATGGGAAAAGAAAGGTGCTATAACGAGGAAAAATATGTGCCAGTCGGAGGTGCAATAAAATCTTGAAACCTATGCCAATTATTGCATTAAAATTTTATCCCTTATTCTATAAAATGTCTCACCCTCCTGAATAAAATATTTTACCACCTCTGTTCCAAATCATTAAACGAACCTTTGAATATACTTTTCACGAGTTCTATAACTGCAGCAATCGGATCAAAAGTTTTATAATGCTTCTCACTAACAACAAAATGTTTCACGCTCTCACTTCGTGGCATCAGAAACGGTTAATCTAAATAATTTTCCAAATAGAATTTTTATTTGGAATCGCAAACGAGATATGGATCATTGGACACTTTTTTCATTGCTATCTCAACGCTCAGCGCCGGCGTCTCGATCATCATGACAATCACGTGTTATACCTATTACAGTTGAGTAAAACTTTTGCTTACTCAAGATTTAATTTTAGATTAAGATGCGGTGACTTGTTCACTTTCGTGCTTCGTATTATGCGCCCAGGCGGTTCCGTCATCGTGGAGTTTAGTGCTTCTCCTCGTTCCTCTTTGATTATTATTTTTTTCTCTTTCCTAATATGTAAAAGACGATCTCTTTTGGATGCTGCTAAAAAAAATATTTCAAATCCTGGTCGAATAAGCACAGTAATTCTTTTGCTATTGGAAAGTTTGTTTAAACAATTTTTTTCTTAATTCAGACAATTCACCACTTGACCAATCAGTCAAGCCTCAGGTATACCTCGACCAAAAACCAAAAGCGAGAATGGTAACAAGACCCCACCACTTACTTTATCTCCCTCTTCCTCTTCCTTTTTTCCCAAAGTGCATGGAACTTCCAAATGGGCAATTCGTGTTTGCAGATTGTCTCTATCTTCCAGACACCCTGTAGCGTACGAGTGCAACCCATTGTCATAGATTATCGTTTCCTGTTTCCGTACATAGAAACGAATTTTCTACTGCTGAGCAGAAAAAGAGAAAAGAAAAATACGAATAGAAAGTGGTCTATCGTGTGACAGCCAGTAACAATCAATGATATTTGATTAATTTTATGTCAACGGATTTTGTATTTGTGAAGATGTAATTCATCCGGAGATTTTTCGTAACCTCACTTTTGAAAAATCTGTACTTTCCGGCTGATCTTGATTTTCTAACTGACAGGACTTTTAAGCAGACTCTAAATCTGGCGCCTCTTGTATTTCCGGTCTTTTAGTTACTCTACGCTTTCTCGCCGACCGACGACATCAGTAAATCCCTAAGGGTCAGTGCAGGTCCGAGGTGTCTAGCTGATTAGGCTCCTTTTCTCCCTATCAGTCGGATGGTCCATTTCCTTAACATTTAGCTATTACGAAAGAACTTGAGGACATCATTTACTGGCTGGAACTGTTAGAAAATCCGGAGAATCACCGGAGAATGTTGGCTGATAGCAGCGGAGGAACCAGAAAGAGAAGCCAGAAGAGAAATTTGATGACTTCCAAATCGGATCATAGACGGAGTCGCCGATGATGTGGCTCGTGGCGTCACCGGGTCGTTAAAGCAGTAAAGACGGCGTCGTTCATATTATTGAAATCAAACTGGAGACTCCACAAAATTTTGCTGGCCTATATGAATTCAAACAAAATGAACGTCTTTCATAAAACATTTGATTTTCCCTCGAATAGTTTAGTTTTATGAATACTGTTACGACACAATAATCGCCTTAGAAAAAAAAACCTCTTTCTTCGGTTACCCGCGAATGAGTTTAAAGCGCGACAAAATCCGAATGACTCACGCAGTTCTGAAAAATCACAAAGAACATAAAGCACGAACAGGAATCGTGGCAATTTCTCGTTAGCGACTATGACGAAGCAAGTTAAACAGACATATTTTTCTATACAACAAAAGCAGACTAAAAATTCTTGTGCGTGTTTGTCCTCTTGACCGTTGTGTTTCTTAGAGTATGCATAAATAACATAAAAAAAGCTAAAAACGATAATAAAAATGGCTGAAAAGTTCGAAGAAGGACGGTTGAGGAAACGCGATTCTTGTGCGGAGCCCCGAAAAATTTAGTCCTTGAGTTCTCGAGTTCCCTTTTTTGTTTAGGCTAAATCCCTTGGGGATTAATGAACTTGAAAGAAGTCGCACATAAGTGTAGCTCTCATAACTACACATATATTTTAAGAAAGATTACTAAGCCCCCGAAATATGGCCCGTGAAATATTTCTAAACACGGCACGGGGCAAAGCTGGTCGTCCGGTAAATCGCTATTTCTCTCTTTCTCTCTCTTGCAAAATTCTCTCTACGAGGCTTTACGAAACATCAGAGTTAAAGCCAAAGCACGCGTATAATAATAGCTAATAAAGTGGACGCGCGAGCCCAGGCTTTTGTATATGCCTGTGGCAGAGAGCAGGTGGCTTCTCTCTGTTACTTTGCGCTTTATATATACCGAGCACACACTGCGTTTATCGCACCGGTGGACCACGAAAAATCACCTCAGGCATTGATACACGCATGTACGAAAGTGTACGACATTATGGGATTTAATACCAAAATGTACATCGCGAATCATTGATCTGTGCAAATCGATTGAACATACAAAAAAAAATCAATTCAATTTTCAATAAATATTAATTATTTAATGTATTCAAACATTTGATGCTAGAAAACGAAAGTGTCAAAAAAAAATACAATTTTCTTGAATCATGGCGCATTTGTCGATGAATGGCAAAGCAGCACATGTTGAATAAAAAATGATAATAAATGTCTGGAACGCCGAAGTAAAATAAAAAGTGGACATGGATAGATCCGAGTAATCGAAAATTGGAAGCTGCAGACAAAGTTGGCCGAATGTCTGGAGAGACTCGATTTTTCGTTCCGCACAACCGGTGATTCGTGACAGACCAAGAGTTGCTCGGGATCGAACTAGATGTTACTTGCCGCGACAAAAATGATTGTTCAGATAGTGGGAAGGGGATATTATCGGGATAAAAAAGTATGACAGTTGAGGGTAGTAATCGGCAGTAAAAGGCGAGAGTATTGAAAGGGAAGAAAAAGGGATTGAGAGGATGTAAAAAAGTGTCGGCGAGTGGACCGATGGGTCGTGCAGAAAGCGAAAAGCAAGCTGGTGTGTGCATCGTTCGCCCACGCGTCCAGACAGAATAAAACTACGCGGGGACGATCGTAAGTACTGAGGAAGTACTGGAGAGCGAGGGTGGAGGCAAGAGGAGGATGAAGCGTGCCCAGTGGTACAGTCACTCTTTCTCATTCTCCACATCTTTTTCTTCTTCTTCTTCTCCTTAACCCTGTCCACCGCCTACTTTTCTCGAAGAGGAGCAGTTCGTCGCGTTGAGAATCCTGATAGCCCTGGAGCGCCACAACACACAGATGAAAAGAGAAAGACGAGGTAAAAGGAGAGAGAAGTTAGAGGCTTACGATGAGTATAACCAGAGCACTACGTAACGCCGATTTTATACACATACACAAGCGTATATACACATCACATATATATACACTTTAGTCCAGTTGTAACGCTAATGCCCTCGTGCATTCTGTGTGGGCGTGTCCCGATGTAAGGAACCGAGAGAGAAAGAGAGGGTTGGATAAATATATGTATAAAAATATATATATATATGTATATGTATGTAGAGAAGAAGCGCGTGCACGGTCATTACTTTGCGGGATTTGCAATTGGTCGTAAATGCCCCGAGGTCCTGGCCTCGCGTGCGACGATGGTACGTGTCTCTGGTTCTTTTTTCTTTCTCCTCTTCGTCTTCTTACTTTTTTTTTATATCATTTTTTTTCCAGTTTCTGTTCTTTGATTCCCTCACACACTCCAGATCCATAGTTTAGTATTATGTGTATGTGTACTTTTGAGCAGGCGAGCAAGCTTTTTCCATCGATATATATATTTATGGACACTGATGTATTTATCTATTACTATATATTGTTGTGCGACCCAAACCCTCGAAGGAACGAGACGTGTACCTGTGGATCATTCGAACCAGGAGGGATCGCGTCGCGTGACTCAACGTTTCGTTTCACACGTCCCTTTTGTTCCATGGATTATTTCATGTTCCTTTTATTTTCACTTTCTTTTTTTTTTTATGCAGGCAATACTTATCAACGATCCTCACTCAGAAGGCCCTCGACCCATGAGCGGGGGTCAGAAATAATCTCGCGAGAGAGACTTCTCCCTTCATAAGTCACGATGTTATTTATTCGTTGCTTAGCTAAGAAATAAATGACAAAGCTGGTCTTATTGGTGACGGATGTTCGGGCCATTCAGAATCAATCAATCAACTCTTGTGTTTTTCGACTGAGGATATCATTCAAGTCTTCAATGACACAGCCTCCAAAGCTGAATGAACTCATTGCTTCGAAAACTGGAACTCACTCCATCCACTTGTCATTCTTTGCTCTAATCTCGCGAGAGAAACATTCCTTAATGGCCTGCAGTGGGTTAACTCCGTCAAATTATGTTGAGACAACGTGACACCTGGCGTTTTAAGGCGCCACCAGCATTCCTGATGCGACAGATTCATTGCGGTCCAAAACTTAGTTTTGTAGAGCTTACGATCATCTTGAAATCATCTTGAAAACTTTATTGCATGATGATGATAGGGGAAACAAGCAAAACCGGGCTATAATATTTTGAACAAGATTCTCCCTCACACTCTCTCACTCTTTTTCTCTCTCTTTCTTCCTATTTATTCCTTTCGACACGATTAATTTTCCTCGGAGCCTTTACAAAGGGCTCGTAAATGTATTCTCGTTGGTCAAGAAAATACATCCAAGTATACGATGCAGTTTTTTATAAATACATATATACACCATGTTTAGTACATACACATTTATATACGTGTTTGGCCTTGTCCTCGAGAAGTATATGGACACCAGGCATCGCTTTCGCTGATGTATCCTCCATCCAAGTCGAAACAACATCCCAGCTATCGCGCCTTGTAACCCTTTATCCCTCCGGTCACGTGTACTGCGTTCCTTTCAAGGCACTGGGTTTATATGCCGCGGTATATACAACTGAACAGAAAATATACGCGCTGATTTTTAATCGTTAAACCTCCGTAACGTAATAACCGTTAATAACCACCAGCAAGTGCCGCTAAGTATCTTGATTCGCGTGGGCGCCCGAGCCCTGCTCTCAGGAAACTTAAGACCACTGCCTTCACGACAGGTTGTTGTATTTCTAACTCAAGAGAATGACGCTACTTATGAGTCTGCCATTTTGAAGCCACGGTCCTTTGAACTCGAATTTCAGGAAAAACAACAGGAATAATCAATTTTTTCATAATGTCGCATGACATTTGGTTAAAATGGAGAAGCTTCTAAACCAAATTTCTTTCTGTTTGTCTACTTTTTTTTTTTCCAGTATCGACGTAAAACACTACGTGAAAAGAACTCCTGTCGTAAGCTGTCAAAAAAATATGAGAGACTACGATGTTAAGCTCGTACCCTTGGTTTTCCCAGGATCAAGAAGAGAGTCTCGATCGCAGTTTCTCATCGTTGCTGCTTTTTATGACTTCTCTAAAGCACGACAGTATCCTTCAGACTATAAATATTACCCTATTAATACTTCAATATCCGGTAGAATCGAGTCCATAGCTTGATAGGACCGCAAATGGCCCATTGAAAGAGTGCTGTGTAAAAAAATTTCATGGATGCACTTTATGTG
Source organism: Campoletis raptor (assembly GCA_948107755.1). Classification (NCBI taxonomy): domain Eukaryota; kingdom Metazoa; phylum Arthropoda; class Insecta; order Hymenoptera; family Ichneumonidae; genus Campoletis; species Campoletis raptor. The sequence continues at coordinate 14,069,512 of OX403628.1, read as the reverse complement.
TATAAATATATTTTCAAAGTATACGGTTGCGTTATTACGACGAATATTCTGACATACATTGACACTTCGTCTAAGACTTTACTGCGTATTCCTTTGGGTACATAAATATTTATATATAGATATCGAAAAGGGTACTTTTATAAGTGTCGAAGCTGGTTCATTCCATCCCGAGGTGTTGACACTCTATATTGTAATAAGAGGACCATAAAGTTGCTGTGAAAAGCCTTCAATACCTCGAGAGCTTTATTGCGATTATGAGGCGGTTTTTTCTTTTTCTCTCGCCCTCTCTCTCTCTCTTTCTCTCCTTCTTTCTTTCATTTTGTAAGCCTTCGATACGTAAAGAGCTTTACTGCGATTACGATGGCAATCTTTTTCTTCTTCTTCGTCTTTCCCTTCCATTTGAAAATAAATGAGAAAGAGGTTTGTCTTTTTATCACATTATTTCTTCGTCTGCTTTTATGACTGCATGCTGTGCACCATACGCTCTTTCTTTATTCAATCTTGGTGCAAATATACATATAAAGGATATCTGAACTCACTCGCGAAACAGAACGTAAGAAAACTTGAATTTAACGTCTGTATTCAATCGACAATGTCGCCTGACACTGCATTCGACTTGTATCTCGTATGGCTTCATAATACCATGTGTTTAATATGTCGAGAAGAAATTTCACGAAAAATTACTGATTTTATTGCGGTTAAACCAGCACGTTTGATAATTTCATATCAAAATGATATTTTTTACTTCTACCGGACCTTAAGTGCTCGAATCTTGAATTGCAGCCTTCCACGAATGTTTTCGTGTATTGGTAGCTTTTTTTATCGTAATTCGTTTTATTATATCTGTTTGTTATTCAATTTTGTTTTTCTCGAGATCTCAATTTTTATCGAACCTCAAAACAGGAAATATGCAGCCCAATTTACAGATTTGGTTGAAAACAATTATTTGATGTCAATTTGAATAAAACTCTCGAGAAATTACGAAAAAGAACATTTTCGAAGTGGCTCCAGACGAGAAACATGCTCCAGGAAACGAATCAACAACCTTTTTGAAAAACGATCATGGGAATTATTGAAGTAACCGTTCGTTTCTGTCTCCAAAAAGCTTTCTCTTCATTTTTAATCTTTGCTTCCCCGTAAATCACAATCTTGTGAAGTACAGACTTGAAGTCTTGAGGCAAAGACGAAGACGAAGCTCTCTCCAGGAATGGGCAGGTGCTCGCGACTCGCACCCACTGTCACGCTCGGTGCACCCGTGCCCGCAAAACTCTTCTTCCTGTTCTCTTTCTTGTCCGTATCTTTCGTTCTCCCTTATACTCTCTTTCTCTTCCCTTTTTCTCTTTTACCGTACATGCTTCATTCTCTTCTTTCCCTTTCCATCGCGTCAGTCGTGTACAACCATCTTTCGTTTCTCTTTCGCCCCAACGTCTTCCTTTTTCTCCCCTTCGTTTAAGTGCTTTTTTATGCGGTTTCACCGTTTCGCTTTCGACCTACCCGTCACTTTTTCTTGTCTCTTTCTCTCTTGTTCTTCGTCCCTTTTCAACGTACTCACCTCTTGAAGTCCTCGTGGTCCGGCTCACGCGAATTTTAGGCTCTCTCGCAATACGGCGTAATTACCGCGTCCTGTGGTTTGCTGGTGGTTTGCCGAAGTGGTAGCTCGCCCTCATCCGACTACAGGTGGTCTTTCTCGCGTCCACGACTTGAGAGTCCTTCACATATTCTCCAACACATATCTATAGATATATCTTTATAACAGATCCAAGGAGTCTTCCCTATTTTATCTCAGAGAATGAGAGAAAGAAGCATCCGCAACATGATACATGTGCAAGACTGGTGGAGTTCATTTTTTTATGAAATAACATGACGGCGCGACTTCCTGGGGGATATGGACGCTTTACAACAACAAAAATGCATAACTTTTGTATTAGTTTTTGGCTGCATTCTGGGAATCATCAGAATCATCACATCCTCAAAACACTTTGACCAAATTAACACCAATTTCTGGTCTTCGTACTTCGCAAGTCGAGTAGCAATAAAGCTCCGACTCGAAGGTCTCTCGACTCGAGTCTATGCAGAGATTGCAGACCAGTTGTCATTATCTGCGAGCCAATAGCTATACGTAAACCAGACATACTGATCGAAATGAAAGGGAAAACAAAAGAGAGAAAAACAGGACCATAAGCACAAGTCTCCATTACAAGCAGAAGCAACTAGAAGTTTAAGGCAGTAGAATAAAAAGAGAAGAAATGTGTTCTGAGGGTAGAAAAGGAATTTTGTTCATTGCGAATGAGCGCGTAACCGGAGACTCGGCCGCGAGGAAACTCGGCAACTTGGCTTGATGTTTTATCAGCCCACGGAAGGGGAAATATGGACGTGAGACGATATAACGCAGCCGAAGTTACCAACACAACGAGTCAAGAATCTAAAGAGCAAGTTTGCATGTAATCGGAGATTCCGCCATTTGTGCTTACATACCTTTGAAAAAATAAAAATGAATATAAAAATATAAACAATTATACATATAAATACAAATATAAGTAGAACTGGTTTTGAGCAAGAAAAAATAAAAGAGAGAACATTCTACAAGGTTTCGTGAGCAATTCAACAAGACGGAGATCGACGATCGATTAACGAAAATTTGACAGGTTGTAATCATCCTGAAAGAACCTCTCGAGAGCCTCCATTCGCGTGTTTCAAATAATATCGCATCTTCTTTTCGTCCCATTCTTCAAAACACGCAGGAGTTACGATATTATGTAGGTCAGTAGTTTCCGACGAGACAATTGATTCGCTCGAATTAAACCGCACCACACACACACACTGCTAATTATTTAATTAATGACAACACAGTTTTATTTTAATTATGAGGACACATTCAGGGCATTATTATTATGAAACTTTGTGCAGAACTTTCAAAAAAGAATTCATTGTCCCGTACTCGAGATATTGACAATTTAGCGATTTATTCGCAGGTGGTGAAGTTCGAGGGCGCGAGAAAATGTGTTTTAAAATGGCGGCCGCCCAGTTTTGCTCCATTAGTACTTTAACGACCGCATGTTTTTTATTCTTTTTTTTTATTTAATTCTCATCTTAAGGGCATGGAGAGAACGATTTCACTGCGGTCAGGAATAGTGGGGCTCTTTGCACAGGGTGGTGCGCGTGGCTGGTGTGAGCAAAAAAATCGAAAGGTAAAATGGACGAAAAGACCTTCAATTTCATCTCACCGAAGAAATATCTGATCCACCCTCTCTCGACAACCACACACACAAGTTTTATGACGATCGATGAGAGGCAAAGCTGAGCGATACATAAATTTATATACATCTGTATACATAAATGTGTGCATATTCACACATCGCGAACTAAATCGCATCTCCAAGCCCTAGAAGGGTTTTTATTCAAACTCGCACGTATTCATACACCATACACCACGTAATATGACCGCTTCTTCCTGTATAAATCTGACAAGAGTGAACCAAAACGATAAAAGACTGAAAACATCGTAAAAAAAGCAAAAAAAAAATGGTACAAAACAAAAAAAAACATATGGGAGCATCTCGCGGGGCACAAATATCGCGTAATACCATAGAAACTTGTATATATTTACACATCAAAAGTATACGAAAGAATGCAAGTTGTATCTACACACGTGTATGTATAGGACGACCATAAATTATTTTTCTCATGTGCACATAATATCCACACACTTTTGCCAGATATATATTTACATATATGCACGTATTTATATAAATATACTTATACATATGTACATATATATTTATAAGTGTGGAACAGAACAACATGTGCTTTATATTGCTTCAGACGACTTTCACGTTCACGCGCGTGGTTCTATAAACGTGAGCTCCGGATCGCCTCGCCCGCGAGCGTTTTCGCCGCGTTCACTCGCGATGTATAAAATTCCCGACATGATAATTTCGAGATTTATGCTCCACGCGGAGGGCCTCACCGTGAGAGAGATCGCAAGTACACACGCAGGCAAGAGAGAGAGAGAGAGAGAGAGAGAGAGAGAGAGAGAGAGAGAGAGAGAACGAAAAAGAGAGAGAAAGGAAGAACTTCTCTACGCGAAACGTAAAGACGGTTATTTTTCACCCTCGACGAGATTTTTCATCTAATTCCGTGTCTCAAATACACAGGAAAAACATCACGTAATTTTTCAACAACAATTTTTTATCTCGATAAAAAAATGATTCCCATTGACTGGTTAAGAATTTTCTGGATCAATTTTATCCTCAAGTTTTATATGGACTTGTAATTTTGTTAAAAAAACATTTTTTTATTTGTGTTAGTCGAAGCATTCGGTATTCATTTTTTTTTCAATTTTTTATCGTCGAAAATAATGTCATTTTATATAGAAATATTTGACGGGGAAGAAAATAATGTAGAAATTCGTGTGTTTTGTGCATTTTTTTGTTGTTTTTTTTTTTTTTCAATGTTTCTCTTCTTATCGTATTTTTTTATTTCACTGTCAACGAACTCAACTTCTCACAATGAAAAATTTCTAACCAATTGCTCTTTCCCTCGTTCGTTTACTTACAATTCGCCACTGCTATAGAATCCGGGAATTTATCGTTGCTGATAATATTTACGGTCTGTACGATATTAATATTCGGCCAGGGTTTTATTTAACATCCTCACCGCTTCCTTATGCTCACGCCGCAATGTCCATTATACTCTCTCCAAGCTATGCAGATACATCAATATGTATATATATATATTTATATAGTGGCTCGATGGTAGGTCAGAGGTTAATGAAACCTCGCGAAAAAAATGCAAATAAGCGGTGTCTGTATCTCTGTGCCGAAAACGGCGCATTACGCGGTTCGTGTCCTACTCGTCCTGTTCGTTTTCGTCCTTTTTTTTTAAACACAGACTCAGAGACGGAGAGAAATTGAGAAACCGCAAGATCCGCTACTTTCGGCAGGGTTTAAATATTCGTGCGAACGCGGTAAGAATCTCTTGATTCTTCATGTTTCGCGCTTTGGGCATTTTTCAATGTAAGTTCGTTATAGAGTACGAATATATTTCGTTCCTTTACTGTTGATAATGAACGTGAATAAACATTTCATTAGTTTTGTATTATTATTTTTTATTCTGTAATAATCTGTCCTTTTATTGACACTCTGGGTCATTTTGACCCAGACTTATTTGAAATGATGGTAGAACGATAATTTGAAAAGAAAAATGTGCAGATTTAAATCCAATTAGGAATAAAATATAACTTCAAAAAATAACAAATAAGGTCTTAAATCAAACGCTTCTGTTTAGTTTACTCCATAAATAAATATTCGTTTTTTTATACCTTTTTTTTTTTAGCAACGAGCCTTGTTGATCAAATATAAATCCTCAATAAATCAGAATCATCGGCCCACAATAATTTCACTATAGTGTTAGCTCCAACACGTCTTTTTTTCTCGACATACAGGTCGATAGAAAACACGTGAACGAGACTGAAAGCGACAGGTGTGCACGTAAGACGGGTAGTCTCGTGCGATAAACTCGAGTGCCATATGGTCGATGTAACGTATATTACTTTGGTCAAAAGACGAAGAGAAACTTACGATCTTGATGAATCGTAAGACGATATCTGAAACACAAACTGGAAAAAACACAAGTGACGAGTTTGCTAAAACTTCAAAAGGACCCCCCATCGATAATTAGTTATTGATTTAATGAACTGACAAAATTTGACTGATAATATTTTATTATTTTTGATTTACAAGGATTTTAGTAATTTTTTCAAATATTTTTGTAATAAAATTTCATACGATACTTCATTTTTTGGTGACGCCTTCTGGTTGCCAAGATTCTGGCAATGAATTCAAAACTTTTTTTGTCATTTTTCGTCACTATAAAATATGTCATGCCATTTTTTATTATTATTTTTTATCGACGTTTCGTAATCACGTAATAATTCAGTATGTACTGAAACAAATGGTTTGCCCTATGTGTGCATATTTGCGAACATATAAGTCTCATAATGGCGATGATTTACGGTACTAATAAACTTTGTTAAAATTAACATAATGCTTGAGTCGACCAGGCCTTCAAACTCTTACTACCAACGTTTTTTTTTTTTTTTACTTTATATGCGTACAAAAGCGCAGCGCGTGTTCCATACCTGTGTATAAAAAAGCTCTTTCTCTCTTCTCTCTTTCGCTCTCTTTTTTGTGTTACTTTACTTCATAATATTGTTGCATGATTTACAGCGTTCGTACAACGATGCACCCGTTCCCTCGAAACCAATACAACACTGCACACCGTTCCCAACGATTATCGTTCGTGCACACTTTTGGCCCAAGATTTTTTTTGTACCAATGACTTAAGCAAGCATCTTAAACCACCAAAGTTTAAAAAAAAAATGGCCATTATTCTCGTCAAAAAATCGTTTAAACTCGTAAATCAATAATTTAGAAATTATGTTCAAATTTCATTCCTTTGAAGATTTATTTAACTCGGTCGGTTCGTGTGTTTTTTTTTTTTTTTTTCAATTTTCTGTTGTTAAAACAAAAAAGAAATTATTCCATTAAAAATTCGCTTCATTTTGTAAATTTTTGTACGTCTTGAAAATGAAAATCTGGAAATAAACTTCGGTAGAGTTCGATGTCAGAAACACTTGACAAATATTTCAACTTTTTTTTCGATCGAGAGTGAGAAAAAGTGATAAAAAGGAAGGACAAGAATGATACCGAAAAAATGAGTTTTCTTTCAGTAATTCTTTTCTTTTTGAGGTGCTGAAGATCGTACGTATAATCGGCAAAGCAAAAGGGAACCAGCGAAACTTTCGACTCGCTGACGAGAGAGCGAGCGACTAATTAGGTGCAATTAAATCCGTCGAAGCGGAGGGCCGTAAGGAGCGAGCAGACAGTTTGGAAGATCTGGATTGTGGGCTCGCGTTCATCGCATCTGCGCTTCGGGTCTCGTGTCACGCTGTAATGAAAATCCTCGAGTGCTTATGGTATCTCGATGAATTTATATTGCTGCGGCCTTGATTCTCGTCCGGCGCCGTCATGAGATCGCTCAGTTCCATGGAGAACCTCATACACATATGTTTACAAATATATATGTACAACATATATATTTTTATAGATGTATTTTTCAGTCCAATATTCGATCCATCGTCGTGGAACGATTTTTTTTTGTTTCTCAATCTCAAAAACTCTCAACGATCTTTGCTCGCGTACGACTACATATTACGGGGCCAATCAGACCCGCTTTCGCGAGTATGGGGACTGTAAAAATGCATGAATTATTGATCGGTACTCGGCCTTAAACTGCAAAACCATTATTATCTTATTTTATAGGTCGTACAAACGTAATACGAATAATTTTGGCACAAATGCGATATCGTCTTCGGCGCACGCGCTATCTTTACGAAAGCGGGACATTCGTAATTGTCAAAAGTTTTTCTTCGTATTAAATTTTTGTTTGTACGGGTTGCGCTGCAAAGAGCGTTCACGTATTGGATCGTAAAGAACGCTGGGAACCACGGATGCAATATGGTTTCGGCCACTCCATTTTTTTCGGAACAATCCCCAGCCGGATAATTAATTTTCGTATCGTTTTTATCCTCTTTAAGACTTTGGCTTCGTTTTATATTTGGTCACCTCATGTGGAGAAAGAAACTGGATTGCGTCCACGGAAATAAACTTTTCTGTGTCACTATGAATTTTTATTTATTCGCATAAATTATTTTTTATCTAAACGAAATACAAAGTTTTTTATTTATGCTAATAAATTTTGCATCTTTGCCAATTTTGGTCGCGTTAACAAAAATATACTTTTACATAAGTCAAAATTTTCACGAATTTTTTGAAACTGTTGAATGTGACATTTTATAAATTATTATTTAGCATCTCAATGCTAAATAATTTCAACGTATTTTTTTTTACACGTTTGAATTATTATTAAATATTTATTTTTATTTATTTAAATTCTAGAGTTCAGCCAGTATCTTGTTTGTAAATCGCTCGCTACACCGACAATATATTTTGGCTCGTGTACGAACATGGCGGTAAATTCCCACGAGATTCCCCACAGCACGCAGTTACACTCTCTCTTTCGCTCTCCCTCTCTCGTTCTCTCTTTCCCAATAGCTCTCGGGATCAAATATATTTTCGCGTGTGCATAACTTCGGTGCCCAATTAATAATCCCGAAGGTACCTAATTGCCGGGTTGATTATGACGGTATATTACACAGGACACGAAGAACTTATAGCCTCTTTAAAGGGAAATCCATGAAGTAAGAGAACCGAAGGTTTAACGTTAGTGCTTTTTTATCACATCTCAATATATTCGCAGCTGCGAGAATGTCATGTAGTAACGCACGATCGGTCTTTTTTCGAGCGATCAAACAGCGAAGATAAAGAATCCGTGCATGTGTAAAATCAATTTTTCATTTCAATTTTGCCGACACGCTTTTTACAACCGTATCCAAAACTTCACTACCGAATAACAACTTCACCAGAATTTCGGCACCTTCGATCACTCTTTTTTGTTTTTTCCCCAATTATACAAGTGCCCCAGAATTTTTGGCACCCTGAGCATCAATATTTTAACGACTTCGTATCGAAAATTTACGTCACCGGAAGGATTTTATATTTTTTATGCAAATCAAATCAAATGAGAAGAATTTTTTATCGTTCTTCGTGAATATTTTCGAGCATTCAATCGACTATAGAAAGAAGGGTTGCTGTCAAGAGATATGGAGAAAGATCAAAGAGAAATGTAATTATGGTTTTTGTAATTTAGTCTCTTTTGGAATGATCCTAAGGTCATTCATGTTTTTTTATTTATTTTTATATATATATCGATATATCCATACGTATGTCCCTATACTCGTAAACGCAAAAGATCGAAAACGTTCGAAGTAAGAAAAGCTAAAAGTTGGACAGGAGAGTCCGCGAGGGCTCTTAAAAAAAGCCTCAACTTGGTCGGTAATACGCCTTTTTTAGGAAGCATAATTTTCTTCGGCATTGGTTATTTCTCAATGTTTTTTTTTCCACTTCCTTTATGTTCGTTTTGTGTTGAGTTTTTTTTTGTTTCGCGTCGATGGGCGAACCGCCATAAATAAATGTTGTTTTTACGGCTGCCAAATTGGCCGTTTAAAGTACATTGGACTTTTACTGTCTGAGCTCGCAGCGAGAGATACTTCTATGCCAAAAAAAAAAAACGATGAAAAAAGAGAAGCAGATAAAGAGAAAGAGCGAGTTACTCTCTTGTGAAAAGAGCAAAACTTGACCGAATGCGCGCGAGAGAAAAGATCTCCCCGTTCGTCGGCGTCGAAACGCAAAATTTACAAATACGTTTTCGACGAACGATTTTCTCCAAAGACTCTTCTTGCTCACCACTCAGAAACGAATCCGCCCTTATCCAATATGTGCCTCGCGTACATCAGCCCGAGACAGCAAGCGGAGCGTGTACGCATCGCTCAAAAAAATCTCCTGAACTGCGCCACGGTGCATGCATCACGCCTCAGGTTAAACGAAATACCGTTTTTTTCGCTCCGATAATATGTGCCCAAAACACGGCAACCGTAGTGCACCGGAAGCATGAAAATTTTACGTTAATGAGGGTGCAAATTAACGGAAGAAATTTACTTCCAGATCTCTATTATTTATTTTGTAATAAAAATTGATAAATTATATAATTAAATGATTTAAACTTAAAATCAGTTATTGTTGAAGAATCTTTGACTTTTTAGGCGATGGACGGGAGAATTATGCGTCGCAGTAATTTACTATTTTTTCAAATTTTATTCAACTCGATTCAGAAATGTTCATTTGGTTATGAAAAATCCCAAAAAAAAAGTAGAACATAAATTTTGAGGGATTAACATTAATTCCACAAGTTTGACACTTGGACGATTTTGGAAAACATTATTCGAAATTGTACACATGTGCAAAAAAAAAAAGATTTATGACACATTTATGAAAAATGATGAAATTAATCATTATAAATAACGATACATTGAAAATATTTTTATTGCCGATAAAAAAAGGGGCAAAATTACAAAACCGTGGACCGACAAAAAGAATCATAGCCTCGTTTAAATTCTCACCGCTAAAAACTTTTTATACCTCAAAGACTATGACCCCAATCCATTTGGCTCTAATGTCAAATGTATTTTTGTGCGAAATATAGTTTACGAGTTGTCACGAAGATAAATATGAAATAGTGTTTTACCGAATGATGAGACACCTCACAAACTTGATGGTGTGACGTTACGTGCTTCTTTTTTCGTTTTCACCAATCGTTCACAATTTTTATGTTTCCAGATAAAAGAAAAAAAAGTTGAAACATAAAAATCTATTCGATATGCGGACTATCGTTCGAGAGTCGTAAAAAAAAAAAAAAAAAAATCAAATGGCCACTAAATTTCGAACCATTTCTAAGTATTTCAATCACGAAATATATCCGGAAATTAAAGATTGCAAAAAAATTTGAATTGCCAAGGGAAAGATCCAACTGTTACGAGGATTTGAAAGATCGCTAAGCGCTTTTTTGAGATTCATTCGAAAAATTCATTTTCAACGTGGTGTCAAAAGAATGGTCTCTGTCCTTAAAAAAAAGGTCACCATCCGATTAAGGGGAAAGTTCTTATGCACAGAACGACAGTTTCTTATTTTCTTGCGAATGTTGCTCGATCGTATTCGTTCGTCTGGATGGCCTCGGGGCGACCATTACGTTTGCTCTAATGTTCCTTCACTTGATTTTAATGTCCCTCTTCTCGTTCGGACTTTTATGATTCTTCATTTTCATCAGGCTTTATGTGTACCAGCCGGTGCCAGAGGAAGTGAGACGAAGCGACGAAAGCGCGCGGGTATCTTTCTCCAGTAACATACGACGGGAACGCTCAGCTCGTTATTTTGTAGGTTCATTAGTGACAATTTCAGTTCTGACGTTTGTCAGAATGTGCTTCTCCTCCTCTGCTCGTTGCTTTCCTGGTGGAAGCAATTTATTTCCTTTTTCGCGGATCCACCTGACGTCTTGACTTTCATGTGAACGTAAATACAAATACAAATTGAACAAAAATGGCGGAGATGTAAGAAGCAAAGAGATTAACACGTGGTTGAATATACAGCGGGAGTCAGAAGAAGATTTTCATGTGATGTGCTTTTCTCTCGAATCTATTGCGATAACAATAATCCGCGATGAATCAACGACAGAGATAAAATAAAATAATAGAATGAAAAGAGAAAGATAGAGATAGAAATTTTGCAAGGATTTCTCGTCGATCGAAATACCAATGGAGGCTTCAGGCGATCTCGATCTTTGGTCGTTATACGCCTTCACGCTGTCTTTTGCACGCACAAAACGACCGCACCGGCCTTTTTTCCACGTTCGCCAAGAGCGTTCGTGCAAATGAAACACGTGCGAGCTTACACACATGTTTTTGTACACACACTTTTATATATAACATTCATGTATATATGTATATGTAACAGACATAATTATGCGAGGGCGAGCGGAAGTATTGCCTCTACATACGATGAGAGAAAAAGAGATAAAACGATTATTGCCTGAAGCTCATCGGCTTGTGGTGAACGTTGACTCGAAACGAGAGTGTATACAGTGCTCAAATATTAGCATAACTATTGGGAGCACGAAATACACTGATGAATAGTTTAGCATGTATTGTTATGGACATCGTTTCTATCAGCACTGACTGACCTGGGTATGAAACACATTTGAATATCTCTTTCATTTATACTAACACGATTATACACCCGTCAGCTCGCGTATTCCGCAAACCATGTTCCACAGAGAGTATGTCTCGTAAAGGATTCCTTCAACAATTTCTGATCCTACTGTAGAATACATTTGAAGTATCGCTAATCTCGAGAGTCATCGTCCCGAGCGACACAACATTGGGTTTTATTTTGTGACGAAAACAATGTTTAAGCTCTTTATTTTGAGTTCTTCTACAGGATTTTTTTGAACTTTGAAGACACATTCGGGGAACTATTACGAAACTACGTGCTAAATTCCAAAAGGATTTATTGTCTCGGATTTGAGATATTGGCATTGGATCCAGTTTTGGACTCATTCTTATGGGGAGCTGTAGAAAAATTCACATTTCAGGAAAGAACGACGAAACTTTGCTACAGATTTTTGTATTTTTTTTCTCTATTACAGAGAAACGTGTGACAAAATTTGGCTAAAAAGCTCTGTTGTTTCCCGAAAGTTTGAATATTTTTTTATTCCTTGAGATTTAATAAATACAATTAATAATTTGTCAAGTTAAATGAAATTAATAATATTTTTGTGCAGAGATTATCTTTGAAAAAGGAAATTTGTTGAATTTGTTTTTCGTAAACCACATGACTCCGAGTCAGGAATAAAAATAATGAAGCACAATAAATTATGGAGTTTTCGCGCGTGAAAAAGGCCACCCAGAGAAAATGTGAGACTCGCATATAATGAATAATAATTTTGACGCCTGTATAGAATGAATAATGAACGGGTGTCTCCGTTGTGTGTTTTGGAAAAATTCTGTAACGAGGGTGGCATCCGTTGGTCAGAAGTGAGGGCGGAAGTCACCGAGAAAATTCTCCAGGGATTTTTCACCCTAGGAGGTCCGAGAGAGAAGAAAAACTGTGGAGACCGAAGAGCGCGAGTAATTTTCGCTTCTGTTTTGGGTTTGACCGCGAGGACAAACTTGGCGTCCGATTTTTGAGAAAGGTCATTTGCGCCGACGCCCACGACTCATCGGGAAGCCACAGAGGCAGAATTTCATTTTATCTATTGTCGTATCTCGGGGTAAAAGTGGTTGGGGATTTTGGGGATTATGAACCAGCAATGGAAATTTCAAAGTTAACGTTGGGCACGCGCCTCACGCTGAGAGAATTAAGGGGAAGGGAGACGAACACCGAGAAACGATTTGTGTGGTTCGTGAGTAAGTCAATGACGAAAGAGAAAATGAAACTAAGACAGAAAGCGATTCTGCACATTGTTTTGCCATTTTTCTTTTATTTTCATCTTTTTTCCTCTAAGGGGACTTTCCAAAAGAGAAAATCGAACAAATGAATCTTTAAATGGGAGTGAGAAAAAAAGAGAAAAGTTAAAAACATGCAGGAGGTTTTAAAAAACACTCGGTGAAGCCCGAGGGCGTATTCCTTCCATTATCCGCTTGGACCGCGTCAAGCTCCGTCGTCATCGTCATCCTGACGCACGCAGTACAACCGCCGGGCAAAATTCATCGGGAATAACTCGCAACGAGATTGGAAGCCCCGTAATAACGGTAAAAAGAAGCAGAAACTTGATCTCTCTCTCTCTCTTTTTCTCTCTTTTTCTCGAGATGCCCTTCCGAGGATCGAGCAAAACAGCGAAATATGCGAGAGGGAAGATTATCGGAGTAACGAGAGGGTGGCGTGAATCTGCAAAGATATACACGCGAGCTTGCGATCTACAGTAATACGGTAGTGCAAAACCCGTGAGAGAATTTACACATTATATACGAATACATTCAAAAGTTTGTACACCTCGAAGGCGTGCAATTTCACAAGGATCGATTCATAGCTCAAAGCGACTTCAGAATTACCCATTTCCCGATCTTTCGCTCTGTATTTCCGTACTGATTGCTTACAACTTTAATAACAGTAAAAAGAAAAATGACTAATCATCGAAGATAATCAATGCAGGCTGAAAGAAACAGAACCAACCCTTTCGGTTTCGAACTTAAATTCTGGATATCGACAAAGTCATTGACTCTCGAGTCAACAATTTCTTGTTCGAATTTTATAAATGGTCAAAATATAATGACGATGATCACGAAACTAAAAATTTTCACGATGGCTATTAGGAATTTCGCGGGGGCTGCGATTAAATATGACGAACGAACTTTGATGCGCTCGAGGCAACGAACAGACGTTTTTACACCTGTGAACATAGTCGAAAAAAACGAAAAGTGTATAACTGCAGAGTTGAGGGATGAGTTCAGTATTTTTCTTCCCTTAATTGCAGATAATCGATCATAAAGTTGAAACGTATACACATGATGAACTATAAGATCGAAGGTTTTCGTGAATGTGTACGAAAGTCAAGCTCGACGCCTTTGGCTCCGAGAGCCGGTGAATTCTCGAAACAGTAAATGAGAAAAAAAGAGTGTTTCGTGCTAGAGAAAAGATCGGTTGTTATATTGGTTCTAGGATGCTGCCACGTGTGCTATTCTCCTTTTTTGGATGCTGGTCTCAAACTAGTCATCCCCGAAACCGACGCAATTATCCAAGGACGAGGGCGGTGTTGCGAGCTCTTGGCAGGTGATCCTATCATCTTCTCTGTTGTTCCGAGACTCTGGATCTAGAAACGTATTAGTGGATATATATTTATTATATATATATTTTTTTTTCTACCCCCTCCTACTTTCCAAATTCTCTCACTCTTTCGCTGTAGACCCTAGACTGGCAAAAAGTGTAGTAGACGAAATGCCTAGGATGAATACTCTCCTCAACAGTTTTATCCTAGTCTGTGTCTGATGCTTGACCGCGCGTCTTCCGACGAGACTCTCGTAGCCGCCTTCTCGACAGGTGAATCGAAAAATTCGCGTAGACGAAAAGGATAAGAAGAGAGAGAAAGGAAGACACAAGAAAAAGAAACATACCGACGATTCTCTAGTTTCTTCGAGAGCTAATCATTGTAACAAAGAAACCGAAAACCCGAAGCTCTATTAGGAAAAGAATAATGATGACCATGATGATGATAATGATAAAAAAGAAAGATATTCTGTATCATGGATCCCTAGGAATCCAAATATTTACACGTAAATTTAAATTCCTTTTCTTACCCAGTGTGATATATTAATCGTGAAATTAGATTCAGTGATAAATTTCAATTGGAAACGTTTGATAAATAATATTTGACTTATTCAAATTATTCGAATTATAATATTTCGATATTTTAGTGTCTATTTCGTAGCGAATTAACTAAATAGCATATCGAGAATGACGAATAGTTTTTTTTAAGTGCTAGCAAAATTATTGCACGATCTCTCTCATGATCTCTGGAATTTAATCGTTCGCCTCTTGACTCTCAAATTTTAACATCGAATCATCAACTCTCGCCAGACTCTCGGCAATAAAATGCAAACAACAAAGTCTGGATGTTCGTGCCAGTGGTGCGAAACCGGCAATCGAAATTTAACTCCGACCAATCTACAACGGCCACAACATCGAATCACACTCTTTCACGCGTGTCTATCCACGCTTATGCATTTTTTTTCGCGCATTCAGAGTGTCTTTTAGAGCGAGAGACGAGGCATCAGCAGGTGTGCCAGTAGATCGTATTTATCGCGGCTTTTGTGAAACATTGAGAATTCACGAAACTAGCTGGCATTCGAATTCGTTGCGTGTGTGCCATTTTTAACCCGAAATATATTCCAGGTATAGAACTCCTCAATTGAAACTTTTTCCTTTCGTGACTTTTGCCAGATACCGCTACAAAATCAACTTATGTTTCGGTCAATCAAATCGAATTAAAACTACAATAAATTCTATTTCAAATCAACAACCGAACGAAAATCTTCGTTTTCTTCTATTCAATTTTCATCAATTAATCTATAATCATTATTTGAATGCAATTTATTGCATTGTTTGTCTATTTAATCAGCCTTGAATCGGAAAAAAGACACTTACCAATTAATTTGAACAAATTTACAAAAAAATCTTTGGAATAAGTGAATAAAAAGAACTGATTGTTTTGATTAAATGTTTGCAAGTCATGTTCTCGTTATTTAATGAGATTGCTTTTTAAAAAATATCGAATTAGATGAATTTTCGTGAAGATTGTCTATGATCGATGATTGATCCAGAAAATTAGGTTAAAAAGAAAATCAGATAAAAAATACAGGATAAAATATTTAAAAAGTTTGGAGAGTCTGGTGAGAGAGAACGACAATTCGCATCGAAAGCCTCATGCATATGAACGTAACTCGTTTATCTTTGGTGGCTAGGCGAGTATAGTGTGGCGTATAATGAATGAGAGTTCCCCGGGGGCAGTAGGATCACGAAGTTTCTCATATATCCAGTAAAGACCTATTGGCGTATATTATCGGTTCTTTCGTTGAATAACTTTGGTGTATAGGTAAAAATTTTCGTATTTTAGGCAAGCACCTGCCACCCGCCAGATATATACATAAACGAGTCGACACCGGACGATACACACGCGACGAAAAAGAAATGCACAGCGATTCGCAAGTATGAGATGTTGGGAGAAAAAAAAAGAGGAAGAGTTTCTCGAAGAACTAGAAATAGGCGCAGACCCGACGAGAGAAAACGACGTGTGGTGTTTAGTTTTTTAATGTTATTTCTACCACGATCGAAGACTCTGCGGCTAATTCGTTTCGCGGGTCTCTCAAAAAATATCTCTCTGTGTCACCTGCGGTTTGACAACATTCAACGATTTTTATCCATATAGATATATGTTTAAATTCACATATGCTCAGCAAAGAGTAAACGAGAATCGCAAGAGAATCGAAGAATCGTCGGGAGGGTGGCGCGGCGACAGAGTGCCGATCGCGTCTTCGACGAATACCACTTTTTGTCCGGATTGGAGCCTCTTGTGACATTTTCTGTCCACTGGCATTTCATCGTAATACATCGATGTATATATATATATATATATATATTTATATATGTGATGCGACGAGTACGCTTCGATTCACTTACTTCCCCCCCAAGGATCTTGTCATCGTCATTCAATCGATGAACCCGAAGTGTACGATCTGTCTCGACAGTGTGCGGTCGGCAGAATTCGTTTCTCGTTTCTTTATCACGTCCAAGAATCCTCACAAATATCCCGTCCAGTTTGTGGAATTGTTCACAATGACTTGCGATCCCTTTTTCATACAGGATTTCTCATATAGAAACTTATGTAATGGATAATCGTCGCCACATGCCAGGGAAGCAAAGTGTAATTAATTAGAAAAGTTTCATTTACTGAACAAAGTCCAAAAAGATTACAAATCTCGTTGGAATTGTATTTCTGAAGATTTTATTAAAAGTTTACTTCCACAAGGAGTGGACATTTCCAATCAAATGAGAACTCGACGTTTATTTTAATTATATTCCAAGGAATTATTTCTACGTTTGATTAAAGATTTTTTTATCGTTTAGAGATGGAATGATTTTAGGAAACAGGGTGTAGAATGTTTATTTTTTATTTTTTTTCTATATGTGGAGGAAAGATCACGAATTCTGTGCTCCCGCTGCGAGGAAACGACAATGACAACCAACTCGCATCTCCCGCAGTGCAAACTCTGTTTTCAAGCTCTTTCTCTATCCTTTTTTTTTTCTTTCCTCCTATACCGCACCGAGTATATGAGCAGAAACAATTTCCCGTATAGCGTTTCTTCTTGGCAAGAGGGGGCGTCACGCGGAAATAGTTTTCTACGACCCCATGCTCGTTCGCTACGGGAGACTCCTCTCTTTCTCTCTCTTTTTCCTTATTCTCTTGTTCTTGTGAACATAAGAGTCAAAAAACCGACACCACGAGAGAAGAATACTCGGCACGTGCCGAAGATCTCTCTTTTCCCTCTCTTCCCATCTTTTTCTTCACGTGCTGGTTTCCCATCGCAAACTAACGTTTCGAGCAGCACTTCAATACCATTTTGACTCTCGTCTCAAGATCTCATCTTTCTTCTTGCATTTTCGACCAATCCACACAACTACCCTATGAATAGCTCTGAAAACCAACCCCGAACAGTCACTAACTTGAAATTTCTCGTTTTTGGTCACCATATGGCGAAAAAAACTGTCATTTCCTTTTCTATTGTTTTCAGAAATCTTTTAAGTCTGGCCTCTTCTTCGAAAAAGCCACGATTTCCTGAAAAAAGAAAGACTAAAAACTATCGACAGTTATTTAATCGAATGATCTCTAATTTGCAATGAGTAAAAATAAAAATTACAAAAATGTGGATAATCGTTCAAAAAAAGTCTTGCAAATAGTCTGTTACTTTTTGGCTGAACGTTTTTCTACACCTCAAAATTATCGAACACGTTTTTTTCAAAGAGCAGCATGAAAAAAAAAAAAAAAAAAAACCCCTAACATCAATAAACCATGTTTTATTGACGTCTCAAGTTTCATTACTCTCGCGTCACGTTAACACCGAAATATAATACGAGTACACTTTGATTTTAAGATGAATTTTTTATTTTAAAAGTACGTCAACGAGATGGTAAAACATATTTTTGTGTACGATAACCACGTGGGTTCGAAGTGTGTGAGTTTTGCGAAGAAGTTGATCGTACGAGAATTTGAGACATCTATTAATCTTGGCTCGTGGTCAGCTCTCGCGAGAGGTATATCCATTAATATTATCGAGGTTGGGTCACCTGCGGAAGTGTAGAAACGATATTTTTTGTTATTTTTTTTTCTTCAAATGATTTTTATAAATGATATCCTTCGGCTGGTGTCACTCGAGGCGACTATATTTTATTGTGGCTTAAATCAACTTGGACGTAGTTCTTGTTGTATCGTATCCCTTAAGAATCGAGAGACCACTAATCATCGTGTGGGTTTTAAACGCGATCGGGACTATATTCTCATCTATGATGACTATTCCAACTACAAATAATATACTAAACGTATATTTCAAATATATATTTGTGTGTTTATGATCCATGTTTGAATATATGTTAACGATACAAACCATTCATTCTAATAAATAATGAGAAGAATCTTCGTGATAGTTCGACACGCACTTGGACTCGAATCTTTATCAATAATAATATTAAGTTCTTGGCTACTGGGATCCTTTTGCTAACAAAGTTATCAATTTGATAAATTGATCATTAAATTAATGGTTAATTGATAAATGGTAATAACATTATTATCTGATCTCGTGGTTATGTGGCATTTTATACACGAGTATATAACAGATTTTTAGAGCATGTATAATGTATATAAAACATACATATTTAAAAGTCATGTGTTATTTAATGGGTGGTAACACGAAACGTATCGACGTGTCGTGTTCTCGTGTACGTAACAGCAAAAACGCATAAATCCTCTCGTTAAAGTGCTCTGGTCTCAACGGGGGTGATCACAAGGGAATTTCTTGTTACCACGACTTTGTATCCTCCTCTGCGCTTCATATTCCGAGACTCGATCGAATAAAAAGAAAAAATAATAAAAAAATAACAAAAAAAATACATTTGCTCCATGATCCTATCCTTTCTGCTGTGTATGACGAGTTTACACCGTGGTAACGATTCATCTTCGACGAGGCGTATCGAATGCAATTGAAGCTCTTCCGATATGCGTTGTATGTACATACATTTACATCCATTCATATAAGACCCGGTGGAAGTGTTATTGAGAATATTTATCGCGTACAGTTCGAACGAAAAATTCAATTTAACCAAAACACGTTGAGATGAAAGATTTTTTTACATTTGTTTTGCAATGTTCAGTTCTAAATAAAGAGCATTTGAAACTAATTTTGATCGACATGCATGGCTCATAGGTAACGTGACAATAAATGAAGGAACAACACTATTTTATTTTTTTTGGATTTATTCTCATTTGCATGATTTTTCTACAATTATAATGGACTTGAAAACTTGTGATATTTTTTCTGTCAAGTTTTTTTATGTGAATAAAAAATAAAAATAAGTTTGACACGTCTGAGAAAAACAAAAAGCAACGATGCAGGATAAGAAAGACACTCGGCAAATTCTCGAATGCAAATATAGAGATTCTTTGGTTGTGAGAAAGAGAGATTAATGTGAAAGAAGGTATGATTAATAGGGAAGGAAGAAATTCAGGTTCGTGTCTGGCAATCTCATCGAGACGCAGGAAGAAGAGGTTGAGGAGGAGGGGGAGGGAGAGGAGATGAGAGAACCACGAATTTCACTTCGTTCAAACACATGCACACAGACGCACACACACATCTTCATAAGTATAGAAAGAACGATTCGTTTTTCATCGGTTGCCTACTCTCGGAGAGCGAGGAAGACAGAGTGAGAAATAAAGAAACGAGAAGAAAGAGAGAAATGAGTGAGCGTGAGCATCTCGTATCTTTTTCAATTTTATTTCTCTCGGGTGGTCGCACGCGCTGGAGCGTTTTCAGCCCGAGTTCGCGGACAGACACGAGAGTCCGCTAAGGATTGATAGTGAGCAAGGCGACGACACGTGGTAACCGAGAGCGTGGCAGACTTGTAAAACTCTTTCTCATGCAGAGAAATGAAGAAGAAAAAAAAAGAAAATCGTACAAGATGAAAAAAAAACGAAACATTCACACGCGACAAGTTAATTCCGTCGAAATATTTCGCCTACCTCCTGGTCGACGTCGTTTTCAACGTCAACCAAAACTATATTCGCGTCTAAGAGAACTCTTGCACGTGCCATGTGCTCGAACGAACAGCGCGAGTGCACGCAAGCATTAGAATTTTGCGGTGCAAAACTTCCAACGTTGGAGATTAATTTTCCAATTAACGACCCAGCGGGACTCGTTCAAATACACTCCGGGAACCACGCTAATAAATTATCACTGAAATTGGACCACATCGAAATGATCCTTAACACCAATTTATCCATATAAATGTTTATATTTATATATATAAACATAGTCGTAGGTTAATACGTTAGAGAATTGAACGCTTGGCTCAATAAATCTAATCGCAATTACTTATGTTGAATTACCCCCTGGGCTCGTACTATAGAACCCCATTATATCCATAATAACAAGATTCATGAGAAGCCCATTTCTCACGAATACACATTTTCTTCATAACATTTTGTCATGCTGCGAATTACTTCATTTTCTTATGATGCATGTATTCGACCAAACCCACACGCGTGATGATATTATAGTCTTTAAATGGACATTTAATTTCATGAAATTTACGACAAACAAAATGAATTTTTTCGAAAAAATTGTTACCACACAATCGATCGAAAGTTCATGAATTTTCATGTCTTGCTCCAAGGAAAATAAATGGTCTATTGATTGTCCTGAGCCAAATTGAGAAATCGTAAATATTATCAAAAGACACTGAAATCCAAAAACGAATGAATGAGGTTTGATTCAAAATTCATTGTCCACGTTTATTTCCAAGGGAGGAAAAAATGTATATATTTTTCTTTTTCAGAAGTGGTTGTTTTTTATTTTGTCTCGGTATCTCATTTTCTTTCGCACTCTTCTGTACATGAAAATACAATTGCGTTACATCGTAAATACCGGAGTTATATATCAAGGTTAGCAGAGCTCCGAGTTTTTTTTTTTTATTGTTTTAGAATTTCCAGTACGTACGTCAGATGTAAAAGAAAAATTCTCGTTAGTTTGTGCAGCGGAGAAGGTGAATCGGCGCCGTAACGAGAGACGGGGGGCACGCGCGATCGTCACAGTGCGCATTATTTAAGCGCCAGAGTGTAAAATCGACGAGTATTTGCTTCATACGCGATTCCAAACGTGAATGGAAGAAGAAATACCCGGGAGGATGGATCAGAAAATTCTTGGTGGACCAATGCGAGAGTGCAATCCAGTTATGGATCGTGTAAGTTAAAAAGAGATAAACGATATGTCGGGCGTACGCCTGTTCGACTGACTAGACAACGATGATTGTGAAAGAAAAAAAATCATAGAATCCGCGTCGCTTCGTAATTAGGAGTATCGACGTTTCATCGAGAGCTACGCACACAAATATATATGGTGACCCATTTCGTACCACACAACATATAATCTGGGGAAAAATTTTTTTTTTCTTTTTTTTCAATGATTATTTCGTAATTTTTCATAACAGAACATATTCGAAAGATCTTTAAATAAATTCCGAATTTCATCCAAAGAAATGAAATTCTAAATTATCAGAAAAAGCGCCGATTTAGAGCAAACGAATCAAACGAAAAAATGGAGTAATTCAAAATTACAAAATAGCGGAATAGCATTTTCTAGATTTTATTAATGTTTTGGATTTACTTTTTGGAAAGGACACCCGGTATATCGTGCGTATATATATGTCGTGGACTAATGGTCGTTTTCATTAGTAGTTTCATGCGCATATAACAGCCGTCATCGATTGATGTACAAGATCTAAACGATATGAGATATCACGATGCGGATCGTCGAGGACGATCACGGCGAGTATTCAATGAACAAATACAGACACGCAGCGATTAATAGTGTAAATAAAGTGCATTCGATGAATGGGCATAAGTTTACGCACACCGATGTTCCAGATTACGAGAATAAAATGCGAGAAAAGAGAGACCGCGAAGAATAATAGTCGAAGCTAAATTAAGATCGATACTAGTTTGACCGGCTTTTCTTTCACCCTGTGGCGCGTCGTCAATGATCGTTCATTGACAGTCAATACTGCTCGCTCGTTGGAGTCGACGAAGAGAACCGATTAAATTCTTTCTCTCCATATATTTGTTTTATGTACCACGGAATTTGCGGATTCATATTTATTCGTTAGTCGCGTCTTGTCGTTCCTCAGGGTATATTCAATGATTTCTTGGAAATTGCAGCGGATGTGTCGAGGTAAGAAAAAAAAAAAAAAAATTGTCATTAAATAAAAGGAGTAAATGTTCTCGGCGCGAATTGCCAACTGTTAAGTCTGCAACGAACGTATTTTCGTTCCTCGATTATTTATTTATATTTATTCTCGTTTTCTAACAACTTACTTTGTACGTTAATTTGATGCATGCGTTTATTCTCAATTTCCCTTTTTCCTAGTTCAATACTTCGATATAGATTGTGGCTACAAAATCTAGATATCAAAATGTTTATAGCCTGCAGAGTTGAGGCGTTTCTTCTCCGAGTATATAAATGATTTAATGCTCCTATACAGTACTTTTATCCTTCTTCCTTTCATATATACACCATCGACAACGAAACGATCGTTTTTCTTCGTGTGTTCTATGATTTATGTGAGCAACGATTATATTCGGGCCTGGTGGCTTTCGATAATATGTTTATATAGACCATCATCCTATACGATGTAATATTCCAGTCCATGCAATACATAATCGTTAATACCGGTATAAATATCCTGTAAATCCGATCGAATAATCATCGATTTATATGATCGAGACTACACCCTGGACCATATTTCATACGAGAAAAGTGTAAAAAGAACAAAATCGTACATATAAATTATTCTGTTTGTACATTTATTATAACGTACACATTGAATGCAAAAAATTCGACTTTTGATTCAATTATTGGAATATATTTCTACTAATTGTTAAATATAAGAGGAAAACTAATGAAAAGTCATAAATTTTTGTTGATTTTTATAATATTAAAGTATTTAAATAATTCACGATAAAATCGAGTTTATATTCAAGAGTAAATTTATATATGGAAATACATATATGTATCGTGACCACCCTCGCGACAGGTCGTATCTCTGAATCGACGATCATTATTCAGAGCTTCAATTAAAGGCCTCGCGAGTTCTCTAATTCGGCCGCCGACGAGAAGTTATCCCGATATCTCTGAGAGCGATTGCATCCCAGGTGGCTTTACCCCCGTGCTCGGGTAGGAAGCAACAACAGCGAAACTCTTCTTCGCCATCGAAATAAAAAGAGAGGAGAATGTGAGAGAGACAACTGCACAGAATAAAGCTATACACAGATCTACACGTTCGAAACTTTTTCTGTCTCTTTTTATTGTGTTGCTTGATCGAAAGAGTGTGGAGCAAAAGACGAGGAGAGAAATAAGAGCGAAAGAAAGAGATCGTGCGTTGGAGAAACGGAGCAGCGTGGGCGCCCACATGAGGCCCACCGTATCGATCTCAGAACAGAGCACTTCTTGGCCAAGAAAATATATACATGTATGTATATATGAAGAATGGGAGTGAGAGGAAAGCAAGAGATTTTCTGCTGGGTGGTCTCAGTGAAACTGGCTCAACAATGAATCACACTTTCAGTGGTCAAAAAAGGTTCATCTCGTGAGATCTGTGACAACCCGAACGTTTGTCACTATCAGCGAATTCGCTGGACATCGTCAGGCCAGTGGAATTAAAAATCATCGAGAAATCGTCTTGAATGGACCATTTGTAAAAAGAAAAAGTTACAATTTCTAGCCATCGATGATAAAACTGTCAAAACATCAGTTTCATTGAAAAGGTTATGTTTTTTTTTCCTCACGGATCAACTTCCGCCTAAAAGTCAGTGACTCACGATCAGCAAATACATTTTTGACTGGATGCCATTGCGCGAGAATTTTCTACCTGTGTCTTTGTCCATCGTAAAAGGGCTTCGCGAGCTCAGCTGCTCCGCGGGAACCTGACGGAATCCGGGGGTCCAGAAAATGCACACACATCGCAGTCGCATCTTTCGCGCGTGGCAGATGTTTCCATCGTGAGTCCGCGAAATCGATAGCAATCACGAGCAATTATCGACTCTCTGAGTTTTGGAGCATTGCCCGCGCAATGAGTACGTGCCAATAAAACGTTGCAAACATGAGAACATTTCTTTCGACGAAAACAAACACAGAAAATAAGTGCGCGAGTTGCGTTCAAATGTTTCAGGTTAAATTTCGTGTTTGAAATGATTTTCGTACGTCTCTACTTTATCTGCGTATTTAGGATGGCAATTAACACTCTTCTGTGACAAACTACTTTGTTTGACGTGAATTTATTAATTTAATTTGACAGTCTCTGATATTTTTTAAATCTTATTTCCACATGTGATGACTTTCTAAAAAAAAAAAAAGAATCAACGTTTTTCCATCGGTGTGAAACTAGAGCAAAGCCAAAGAAACAGTTGGACATCAGTTGATAAATTGCGAATGAAAATAAAAGAAAAACAGATTGAATTGAGGGAGGTGTCCGTCCATGTACAAGCCTTGAAGTCAGATCGACACGTCTCTAAAATTTAATGAGCAGACGATACAAATATATTCTCAACTACTATTTACACACATCTGTGTAGATACAAATACAACGAACGATAGGTCACCCTTCCTCGTGTCGCTTTTCTCGTCGTCGTATTCTCGATCTCTTCCTCCTCTCCCTTCATCTTTTTCATCCCAGGGTCTCATTCATTTTGCTATTAATTAAGCGTGTCCCTTTGGTTGAAACCCTTCAAGTCTTGCTGCACGATTTCCCCTCCGACTGCACGTGAGTAACAGCCTCCAATTGAATCGTTGATTCAGAGAATGGAGGAAGACACGAAATGAAATAGAGCGTCGAATCCGAAGAAAAGAGACAAAATTAAATCGAAATAATTCAATTTTTTTATTATTATTGTTTGGTATAATGTTTCAAGAAATTTGTTTTAACTGAAGCCATTTTTTGGCTTTTACTAAAGAATTCATCATTTTTGTGACATTCCTTTTAAAGTGAAGCCCCAGGTTTACATCTTCTTTGTCATGTTTTTTAGTTCGCGTGACTATATTGTCTTACGGTATGAAGTGGCAAAGGGTCAAAAATGTTATAACGTGTGTTTGCCACGAAGAACAAAAGTTTAATGTCCTCTTTCTCTCTCCCCCTCTTTCTCTCTCTCTCTCTCTTTCTCTATCCTCTGTCTTTCTGACTGTGCTTTGTACTCTTTTGGATTGGGTTACCCCGAGGCCGAAATTTGACGACCGGATGCTAATTTCGTATAACTACGGCGATGCGTGCTCCACGCGTGCGCGGGCAGACGACTGGAATTAATTGAGAGTGTGTCTCCCGGTGAGTAAAGCTCGTGCGCACGCGGCCAGGTGACCAATTTGTCAAGATTTTTTTGCTGTCTTGATACGTTCACTCTTGGTCCACACTAATTCGCAGATTTGCCCAAAGGAACCCGCGCACACACGCCTAATAATGGGGTCTTCCTATATACACACATTTTTTTTTTCCCTTGAGTTTCGTACAACCAAATCATTTGTGAACCTTCATCAAGACGTATGTAATCTCATTGTGGCTCGGGGAGATTAAATTATTTTGGGCGAACAGTGAAATTAGTTCGTTCTTAGGGTGAAATCAAATTTTCATGAATTGCCAAATAAATTAACAACCCATCGTGAATTTCTGAAGCAACATCTGGTGATTCCTAAGTCACATTCTTCGCAGGATTGTCTTAATGTTACTGGAAAAATTTGTTGATTCGTAAGAGTTGGACCAGCGATTTAATATGCAGTTGCAATCGACTAGCTTTTTAAGCATTATAATTACACATTTTTATGACTTCTCCATTTTCATGCATTTTTTAAATTGTTATTATCCTTTAATCTCTCGCAGCGCCTTCGCTCGAGGAAATTAAAAAAAATCGTGACCGTACAGTGTCCAAATGGAGCTTAGTTCGTCGAGCTCGACCCCAGAAAATATACAAAGTAAGTATAAGCCATAATACAGATAAATGTGAAGTCCAAATCCGACGTAAAGAGAAAATAACGAGCGAAGGAGATAAACTTCAAGCGAAAAAGGGTCAGATGGCTAAAATGCAGATGGAAATTTGAAGTTGTTTGTATAATTATAACTCATCAGAGAAAGGACATGAGACATTTCTGCAGCGCATGTTTTCTTGCTGGAAATATATTTTCATACTTTGTGTAACAAGTAAAAGAAAGCTCCAATTCTATTAGATCAGAATTTTTTCTTCCTGAACAAATGTACTTTCAAATATGTTCAGACGATAAAAGACAGCGTACGACGCAACTGGCACAAAGACGTTTATTGCTCCTTCGTGCCATTTTGCGAGATCATGATTCTCGTTTTTACTGTGGTAAACTGAACCTTCGTGGATCACAAGAATTCCAAAATTTTGTGCAAGTCCTACCTCCGCGCGTACGAACCTTTAAACCAGAATAAAAGGATGAACACGAGAAAAAAAAGTCTCTTCGTTTTGCGGATGAAGCTTTAGTCCATGATGCACAATGTGAGGAGTGAGAGAGAGAGAGAGAGAGAGAAGTGAAGTCTCTTTGACGGTGCTGGCGTGCCTTCTTGCGTCACTGGATTCGGAAGGACGCACGAGCAAAAAACTGTGCCGCGGTATAGAAGAAAAAGCAGGAAGTGAATGGAAGAGGTATATAGAGGCCTTTTCGAAGTACCAATAAATTCCAATATCGAGATACAGAAAGGGAGAAAAAGAGAAAGAGAGAGAGAGAGAGAGAGGTGAAGACATGGAAAGAAAAACTGACGTTTGCAGGATCACAAAGAATCTTCCGATGATTGCTCGTTTCGCTTATTTTCGATGTTTCAAACGAATGGAAGGCACGAAGCAAAGAAAAAAAAAGTAACAAAAGGATGTAACGGAAAATTGCCCGAAAGACCGAATATTTAACACAACACCGAAGAATTTTTTTAACTCGTCACTAAAACGTTCATAAAATTCTTGAAATTGTGGAGTTTTGTTTAATGAATTTTAGTCGTGTTATCGATGATGAACCTTGAGGAAAAATTGGCGCGTCTGGGTGGCGAGAATCGAAAGTGTAGCCCTGACACCCAATTACGCTCATCATTATTGATACTTATCCGTCACTTTATCACTGCCCGTGGCTACCTGATGCGTGAGCGAATCCTAAGTTTGTATCGACGAGATGATGTTACCTTCGTGTATATAAAAATCTATATAAATATTTGTATATATCTATATACTTGAAAAAAAATTATGTATATCTATAGATACATGTATATTCTTACAAGGTCGATTCAACCGGTCGCAGTTAACGACAAAATTATACGAAGACGAGGGGGTAAAGACGCGCTGTTAAGAGGACAGAGTGAGTGAAGAGAGTTCTCCTTTCGTCGAATATTCTTTAATGACACTACAGCTTCTGCAAAACTGTCTGTTCTCTTGATTCTTGTCATCATTCACAAAGCTTTGTTTCGTCATGTCGTATTAATTTATAATAATAAGAATTGTTATTATTATTATTATTATTATTATTATTATTTTTAATTCATGTTTACTTCGAAACTTTTTGATACTTGAAAACAGACAAGTCCCTGAATGATTTTCTTTAAAGTAACTATTTTTTGTCACGTGGTTTCAAGATCTATGGTGGCTCTTGATTTGCTATAGATTTTTTTGAAGCTTTAAGGGCCTTTTACAGAACCCATCCGTGGGATGGACCAGAGCGGTAAAATCGTTTCTGTCGATGGTTGACGCGCACGTGATGACGCGCGCAGGCGAATTAAAATGAACGCGGCTACATCGAACTGAAGGTGATTTAGGAAGAAAAAAAAATGAGGGAAAAATCGACGTGATGGACGACACGTTTAAGTATGCGGTGAAATGATCGCTTGAATGATTTTTGTTTCAACGTTTCGTTCGTTTTTTAAATATTGAATGTCTTTTACTCCTTCTCATAATATTTTTTATTTCTGCATGCTCAAATATAAGCACAGATCGTCGATTAAAAAACTCGTTCATAAAAACGGTACGTTTCTCTTTTTTCGTCAAATCATACAAAGTTTCTTTTCTCATATGTATTTTTTTATTTTACTGTATCGCTCAATAAATGGGCCAACTTAAAAAATAAAAAATAAATAAACCCGAGAAATCTGTCGAATTGCAACTACGAAAGATCGGGATATTGATAAAGTGCAAGATTAATTGCAAATATCACCATTGCTAATTCAGTCGAAAATATTGTCCACGAGGCAAAGAAGAAAATAAAGAAAAAAGATGAACCCTTACGCGGTTGTACGTATGTATGTGGACAGGCGAATATATAAGAAAGCGACGATACGAAGAATCGATAATAAATCATCAAAGTGGATTCGGTGTGTCTGGACGAGTTCGATGCACCGTCAGACCGAATGAAAAATTAATCGGCGATATTTGTCCCAAGGAGGTCTACCAACCTGCTTGGATCGTCGCAGTGTCCCTTGACTTAATTACTTCGCCTTTCATTAATAGAAGGTACAGTGAAAGATATATATATATATATATATATATATATAGAGAAAGAAAAAGAAAGAAAGGGAGAGGGCAAATTCGTCAGAAAGAGTGTAGATGTTTCTCAATGACGACGATTCTCCGTTTAATGTCTTTTGGCAGGTGGATTTCTCGTCGAGGATCTTGTTGCAATGGTTCAGGTTCAGTTTTTCCTTAAGACGATCCAGCGTAAGAGAGAATTCGATATTGTCCAGTCTTTTTGCTCGATTAGCAAAAACTTCTTTGTCCATCGTTTCTGTAGATTTGTTTTTGTGACAATTAATATCCAGAGAGGAAGAGAATAGAAAAAATAAAATAAAAACTGCAGCTATCTCTCTTGAAACTGAGATCATTTTGTCAGGTTCGTGGGACGAATTCTCCAGGAACATTGCAATGATGAACCATTGTAGGAAACAACACACTAAGGCTAAGAGCTCCAATGATGCACAGGAATTCTCATAGCCAGCACATAAAACAAAAATGATCTACTAATTGACAAACTTGTTTAAACAGAAACGTCTAATTAAGTTGATGAACGTGGATGGTGGTCGCGAAAGATCGAGAGAAAAGGAAAGATACTCGGTTGGCTCGAATGTCAAACGGACGAACAAAACTGTCGTTACTACAGAGAGGAAAGGATTACGCGTTGCGAATTTTTTCGCGTGCCAACGTTCATTATCCTTGCGCGATTCTGTCGTGAAGCTTTTGCCGAAAGGATTTCTACGCAGCATCCCGATGTGCCCTTCTCGCCCTCTTTCGTTACGGATCCTCCATTCTTTAAAGAAGATTCTTAAAAGAAAGATGGACCGAGGAGACGAGAGAAAGAGAGCAAACGTCCAATTTGTCTGGGATACGTCCATGGTGGGTTCTCCAGCCGCGAAAAGAGGCAACGGGAGAGGCTCGCGACCGCAGCATCTCGCTCATTATTGCCAATTATTTGTCCCTCAACGCGAAATTGCTCTCTGACCAAAGGAACGACAGCCAGCACACTCTTACTTTTCTCTCCATCTCTCTCTCTCTCTCTCTCTGCTGATGCTTTGGAAAAATAAAGAGAGTGCTACCAAACTCCGCACTCATTCATTCTCTCCTCGCCTTTCATTTGCTCAACCCTCTCGTGTTGCTGAGACCCGACGCAGGAAGCTTAATTACTTTTACTCGTCGAGGAAGTGCTTGACAACGAAACATTTTAGTCTTTGCACTGTGCTCTATATATGATACAAGCCATTAAAAAAATTCAGTAATATTTTATTGTATTATAAAGTCCAACAAACAACGATTCCCTGACGATTACTTAATGAGAGTCATTAAAATGTTGGTATTTGCATTGATTTGTAATAAAAATGTAATTGAAGCTATGAAAATCTCGTTATTCGGAGCGGGGTTTACAAGCAGGTGGGTCAAAGGTGAAGAATCATAAAATAATGAACGTACAATCCTTCCTTCATTTCGAACCATTGATTTTTCTTCCCTTAGTCAACTAGTACCATTCGGAGAGTATGTTATTAACGATAGAAAAAAATAAACGAATAAAATATAAAGAGAGGGGGTAAAGTTTAGTGGTATCTCTAGGTTAGGATCGGTGGCCTTTACGACTGATAAATTGTACAAGCGCGAGCATACGAGTATAATAATAATCTAGAAGCTTTTTTGTGCGGCTACTCATCGGTATTCACGACTCTCGATGGACACGATCGTAAATCGAGAGCCGCCAATTATCGTGGAAAAACTGTCTGCTAAGAAATGAAGCAGGATTTTTCTCTCGAGCGTCTTTGTGATCTTTTACCGCTGGTCGTTCGAGCGTTGGAACGAGAGAGTGGACAAGAAAGAGAGAGAGAGAGAGATCTAAAGAAAGAACATGTTCTGGTCGCCAAAGAGAGAGTAAGTATCTCGAGAATAAAGTACACATAATAATTATGATGCGGAGATAAATATATTATTTCTCTGAAGAGATTTCCATACGAGTCTCGAACGATACTTTGTGCAATCGTGCGAATTGCAAAGAAAAAAGTATATATATATATATATATATATATTAAGAAAGAAGAAAAGAAGATTTTTTTTGGAATGCATTTCGCGCAATGCAATGTACAATGTTTGTTCCTTAAGTTCGAAGACACCTACGGCAATGTTCGCCACCCACGCATCGGATGAAACGAAAGACACAGGGTGAAAAAAAAGCAGTTACATATATAAATATATATTAAACATATATTTTGTAGATATATATGTTTTTGCCTGTTGGGACTCATTAATACACTAGGTTATTAATAGAGGACAAGCTTCGGAATAAAAGGCCAATAAATACGCAAAAACGTGCATGAGAGGGAGAAATAAAGAAAGAGAAAGAGAGAAAGAGAGGGAAAGAGAGAGAGAGAGAGAGAGCAAATGTGTGGGTGTTCAGTGGCCGCCCATGTCGATTGGCGTGCGGTCCCTGCCCGAAGTAACAATTTAATTACAACCGGGCCATACGTATATCCAGCCACCCACGATAAATTGATTTTGCCACGGTATTAAGATTCTGACGGGTCCAACAATTTATCGGATTGCAAGAACGAGATACGGCCATATTTATACCCGGAAGCGCTAAACAGTAGTCATCCCTTTCGAAATAGAGCTCTCCCGCGTATTGCAATTAAGAAGTTACAGTTCCACTCATTTCACCCTTGCCCAGAAACCCTCCTGTAACTCTTTCGCACCCTTTAAACCATCTCGACCCGTACACCTGTCCCCCTCCTTATATTTATAGCGCCATGGCTATTCGAAAACATTTTGCTCTCATGATTTACACTCAAAGGATCGAGAATATGAATATAAATATTTATGTTTCGTTGAAATATATCAAAATACCTTTTAATTGGAAATTAATTATTCAATAATTTGCAACTCTGTATCAAATATTTGGTCAATTTTTTATTAAATTGCTTCTGACGAACTAAAAAAAAAAAAAAAAAAAAAAAAAAACATTCGAATTCATTTAAATCGGGAAATAATCAGTAATCATTATGCAATTTATGATTAAATGCAATTTTATTCGATCTGACAAATTTCCTTTGAACGATCGAAAATAAACAATTTGTTCGTTCTTTCGGTATTGGTTGTAAAAATTTTCGTCTATTCTCTGAAAAGCCTGACATAATCCCGACGATTTTTTCCGAAATTTCAATGACCTCGAGAGTTTATTGTCCTTCGTGGCGATGGTATATACGAATGAAAATTCGTTGGTGATAATCCGCATTAGGTATTAGGCAAAAGCGGTTCGGCGCGTTTTCCAAACGTTTCGTACAAAAATCCAAATAGACGTAACAACGAGAATATACACAGGGACACATAAGAATTGTCAAAGGGATCCTAATTCTGGTGGGATTTTCACATAAACTTGAAAAACCTTTAGTTCACGCTTAACCCTTCGAGAGTAAATATTTAGCCTCGTTACGTTCAGGCAATAACGATTACGTGTGCTCCAGGTATTACGTTTTTCATGCAAAGGCGGTACAAATCCTTTTGGAAGGGCGAGAAGGGCGATAGGAAGGGAGAACCATCCTCGTAAAATGTCTTTTTGCTCCTTAACCCAATCTTTTGTGGCGGATAGCTTAATGCTCCAAATATTCTTGAAATAGCTGAGAAAAAAAAATACAGAGCAGCTGCGACGAGGAGTAATAAACGCTCGTATTATAATTGTTCTGCATCGTTGCGGGAGCGAATAGTCTCTTTAATATTGAACGTTCTCTGCTACAGCCGCAGAAAAACATCTCATCACTTAAGAAGACTCTTTTCTAGCCACGTCGAATGCTCCGAGAACCGAGAAATTGTGGCTAGGCATATAATCTGTGGTTTTGCGTCGACGACCGCAAACAGAGAAATAATAAGCAATCCGTATGCTGGCGACAGAGAAAACTACCACAGACAAAGACAAAGAAACAAATCTCCTCGGTATTTAAAAGCCCTTCCGGCTTCGTAGAGGTTAACTAATTTGGGAAAGAAAAAGACAACGAGACTGTCTTTAAGATTTTTAATAAGCAGTCCCTCGAGCTTGGAACTTTTGCCCACAAACGCTCTCTTTCTTCACTCCCGTGTCCTATTTCACAGCGTACGCACACAAAACATAAACACACACACACACACACTCACGCATGTACGTAAAAAGAAAGAAAAACGCACGAGAGACTAAACAGAAATTAAGCAATTACGAGAACCATTATGAGGCTGTCATGGACGAGACGAGAGTCTGAGCGAGTTTTCTTTTGTATCCTACTCACTTAATGATTATGCCTCGTCAACGTTCTTTTTCTTGAGAAATTAGATTGAACAAATAAAACATTTTTCTAATCTCAGAATGTGGATTAAAATGAACCAAATGTCATTCGTTAAATAAATCATTTATTTACAGCCAATAAAATGAACTTTTCACAAATTATTTTACAACATTCAAATATTTTGTTTGAAGTTAAGTTTTTTTTTTTTTTTAAGGAAATAACAATAACAAATGAGAGTTAAAAACCATTAAATTAAGTCAGTAACTCGCGGTCAAGAATTTTGTGCATGACGAGCGTGTCGGACGATGACAGTAAATATGAAACGTGGTTTTCTCTGCGTGGATGTTTCACATCATGACAGGTACGACCATTTCCTTTCTCGTCTCACTGCTTCGTTCGTTGTTGCTTCAAAGTTTGAGAATCGACGACACAGCCGGATGCCAATAGGAATAGACGTTATTAATGACGCGACACAAACAGATTTTCATTAATTTTCAGAGATCCCGGAAAGACTCGTCCGAAAAGTTCGATGATTTCAGAAGATTAATATTGATGATTTCTTGGGTCAATGATTTTTCTAAACTGGCCTTGAACGAGAAGAGATAAAATTTGACATAAATTACGAAATAATCTTTCAAAAGCAGGAAAATATGTTAAATAATCATTGACATAATCCATGGATTATTTTTTATTTCATTTTTGTTTTTCGTATTCATTGTAAAAATTCAACAATCTTAGAAACACATTTTTTCATGGGATTTTGTTTCGTTTGGAAAAAAAAATATATAAGTGATTTTCCTGTAGAAATATTAATATTCATGGGACATGAATTATTGCATTGAACATAAGGATCGGAAGACCAAATTAGGAAGGAATTTGATACAGTGTAAAAACACATAATTATTTTATCTTGAAATCGTTTCTAATTATCTTTTTTGAGTGGTCCTGCGTGGGAGCTGTTCATCTCCCAATCAATAGAGATTGCGAAGGAAAGTGTGAGGCTAACGATCTCTCTTAGAGCAGGTACACCGCGAAATGGTAGACTTTCGTATTTGGCCAATTGAATATATTGACTTTTAATTATCTTATTTTCTTTCTTTTTTTTTTCAAATTTCGAATAAAATAAAAATCTAAGACAAACGTAGGGGACTGTCTCGATGTGTACGTCTTTTCGGCTTCGTTAATTGGATCTTAATTTATATGAAAGTGACAAAACCGTCGTACTCCTCGAGCATAGTAGCTTCTCGAACGATCGCGGCTGTTTTTTTTCGCACGAAAATTAATTCGGTATTTTTACGATCTCTTTTTTTTGGGCTCATGCGTTTTTGGTCCCACGATTTTTTATCAAGAGAAAGAGGTTATTTATATGCTCGCGTATACCATAGCTTATCCCATTAAACGAAAGTTGCACGTTAAATAATAATCTCGTTTATAGTGGGAATTACTTGGTGTAAATACCGAACAAAATCTTCACGATAAAAAATACCTCGATGTATATCCGTGTATAAGATTCGCTTTAATTAGCATATCGGTATCGACTTGACCACCATTAAAATCAGTATTTTACGTTCCCCATAGTACAAGCTCCATATTTAGAAAAAAAAAAGAATGATCAGCTGTCGAATGAGAAAAAAAATCAGAAAAACGTCATTTTTTATTAAATCAAATCTCTCGTCAAAGAGAGAATCAACTCGGAGTATAAAATTTGATCACTGTCAATTTTTCTTCAATTACAATTGAATTTCTACGAAAATTAGGAGGAAAAGTCAGAGAAAAATTGCCCTAAATGCATGAATTAATAATCATTTGAAAAAATAGTGACCTCTGTAATGCAAACAAAAAATATAATAAAAAGTCATGATTTTTTGATCGACGATGATTAATCATTTTCATCATTTTAGTTAATAATTTTTAACTGTCAAAAAATCACTATTTTTCAATGACTCGAGCCTCAAATATCGAACTTCTTTCTTCCGAACCTATGATATATAAAATTCTGTCCGAAAGGATGAGAGTTGCATTTTTTTCCAAATTGCTACTCATTCTTGACCAGACATATGAGTGAGGGGTATCGAGACGATCCTGCTGGCTGGACATGGGTCGACCTACAGCAGAGCAGAAAAAAAAACTTACCCTTCGAGTCACCACTTCTCCAGCTACTTCAGTATATTTACGCGTTTCGGAATGTTATTATAAGTGGAAACATGTTTAAAAGACTATACGAGAATGAGAAAGGCTAGGGATCTGTGGTTTGCTGGACGACGAAAACAAGCCCAGAAAACGCGTACTCAAGAATTTCCGAATAAATGACCAGCCTTCGAACAAATAATCATTTAAACATTTGTATACTCGATAACAGAAATGAATATCAGAAAAAAATAATTTTTAAATTACATATAAATTTATTAAATGCAAGTATTAGTCACATTTCAATGACTCATAGAGCTTTTGTCAAAATGTCAAAATTTCATATTTTTTTGATCGAAAAACTGTTAAAAAAGAGTCCAATTAATACTATTTAATTTTTTAATGGTTACCATTTCGCTAATTCTAGGGGATCGTCTACTGTCAAGTACTGTTTTTTTAAGCACCATTTTGGAGTGGCCAAAATTGCCCAAAAATTGACTATACAAAAAATCACGAAAATTAGGAACTTCCATGTACCCGTTACGCTGAGAAGATCTTGTCATTTTGATTGTGCAAATGATTATTTAGGAAATTCGTGGTTTTATTGGCGTTTGATCGAAATTAAACAGGTGCAGGAAATTTGTTGGGAAGAATTTGCCTATTTAACGTGGGACTGGAAGTCCTTCAGACGCCTTTACGTGCGTGCAAAAATTTTGGTCGTTTTTGGTCGAAAATGCGGGCACTAAAAGTGTATAAAAATGTACATATATATCTATATAAATATAAAGTCAATGGTTAAGATCAAAAGATTCCACAATTAGCGTTTTAGTACTGGTCGATTGGCACTCGAGAGCCGGTCAAAGCGGCGGATTAAACTTTGGTATGATACGCAAAAGATTCGAGTTTCGTATAGTACGAGGTTCAACTCTTGTTCTCATCCTGGGCGGTCTCTGCGATCCTTGCGTTCCTTTCGAGATCGCCCTTGTCCAGTTTACAAGTATTTTTATTTTTAATATTATTTTTTTGCCGCGTTAAATACTTTACACGATTCATTAGGCTGGAAATTAACGAGAATCGATTAGTTAGATAAGAGAATGAAAAAAGTTCGATAACATGTTTTCCAGGTGCGTCCGTCTGTGAGATTTTAAAGGCGAAATATAAATATACACACGTGAAATGAATTCACACAATTAATTACGATGCACTTCTTTCCTTTCGTTTTTTCATCTGATTTGAGAAAGATCAAATTAGAGTTTTTCGACTCCAAGAACATTTGAAACTCCGTCATAAAAGCCTGGTTGATTTTAATCGATATTTTTATCATTCAAGCTCATATAATAATGATAATAACAA
This sequence comes from Campoletis raptor, assembly GCA_948107755.1. Taxonomy (NCBI): domain Eukaryota; kingdom Metazoa; phylum Arthropoda; class Insecta; order Hymenoptera; family Ichneumonidae; genus Campoletis; species Campoletis raptor. The sequence goes on along the minus strand of OX403628.1, from coordinate 14,032,949 downwards.
CTCGTGAGAGTTATAAACTTGGCGATTCAAGACACAAACCTCAGATCCATTGAATCCCGGAATTTCACGGATCTGTGGACTCACTGCAAAGAAGAAACGTCCTGAAAGCGAATCCGCCGAAAAATCAAAGGAAAAGAAAAAGAGGGAGAAACATGTGTGTGCTCCTGAGATGCACACGCGATGCGCAATTACGTGATACGAAATTCAATTCGATTCCATAAAAGTCATGGCTTTCGGATCTCTCTGGCCGAATGTGTGTGGTCTTCGGCGCACTTTTCAACATGACTCTTCTCCCTTCGATTCGCACAGCCCCAAGAATATACACCACGAGGATTGAAAAATTGATGTATGATTTTGGGGAAAGATGAATCTTCGTCGATTGCTCGATTATTTCCCAAAATCTTTCTCGATATCGAATATAATAGCTGGGAACACCCTGATTTAATGGAATATTCTATAAAATGAACTCGAACTCACGTCCATAAATATTTTTACAATACATTTAGGTCGTGTGTACCGTCCAACAAAAATTCGAAGACCTTTTACGTCTGCGTTTTACCCGCACTTTTAAAGCAGTTACATCTTTCTTGCTCTTCATTAAAACGTACAATCATGCAAATGAAAAAGGTACTAAGCTCCTTAAACAAAACTTTATTGCGCAGATAGCCGTTAATTTACCAGAATGTTTATATGTTTCTTTTCCTGTGACCTCGCCATTCCTTCAGAGAGTACAAAGATGTGAATTAATAGCCATGCAGTGAAGAAGGAGGTACTGACATTAAAGAGCCGGTGCGCGAGTCTCCTATAATCAATGTGACGTAAAGTTTCAAAAGGTATTGAAAACCTTGATCTTTCGAGATCAAGAACAATATATACGCACATACATATTGTATAGTGGAGTTTTACGATTGGACTCGATGTTCGACCGAAGTACGAACGTAGTTTTTATTCGGTCGAACCTCCCTCGAGAACTGCGTCAGAGAGTGGATGCACAAAGCAAAAAAATCTTATGTATACTGTATACTTTTAAAAAGAAGGGTCCAAAAAGGCCATTTGAAAATACGATTAAATGAGAGCGTAGCAAATTGGGCCGATTCTCATGCTTGCCGAAATGGCTTGCTTCTCCCTTGGTCTCAAGTTTTTGTCATACGTTATGTATGAAAACATGTATAAAATATACCATCAAAAAGGGGGAAATGGCGATGACGTGCCGATAATTCAATTCACGTAAATCCATCAAATTTCCATTTACACGATGTTCCAAAGAGTGAAAGAGAGAAGAAGATATAAATAAATGAAGAGGGTGAGGTTTGTGTGCAGTTTACATGACCAGCAGCAAGGGCTTTTTCGAGCTGGAGGGCTACCAAATTAAGACGTTCCAGGGCCCCGAAGCAACGCCCTTCCACCTTCCCACAGTCCCGTTGATGGTTCCTGATGGCAGGACTTTCGATGTCCTCCGTGCTTCCTGTGAGAGAGATGCTCCGCTACAATCGCTATCCACATAGCGATTTATCTAAATTACAGGGGGGTAGGAAGGGCGAGACATTGATTAGGGGGGGACGATTAAACAATCTAGGCCTCCCTGGTAGAACTTCTGGGAGGCCCCTGCTCCACTGCTCTTACGGTGTTTCTATGCCTTGCAAAACTTTCGGCTTTCGCGAGAAGAGAGATGAAAGATGCTGCGAGGAGAACACCGAGAGCTACATCGCATGTAGCTTGTGAACAGCAGCAGAAACCTCCCAAAAGTAAGAGAGACAGGGAAAAAACAAAGAGGGAGGAAGGGAACCAGGCAGATGATCCCCTTCGGGCCATCCACTCAAAATGAAGCAGTTATACGACCGAACTAATAACATATTTAGGATGGTGGAGGCATCCCCCACTGTGGGAGACTCGCGACCTCCCAAGTTGGCACGCTTCAAGCTAGCGAACACAATTTTTCTGCTACAGCATCATCTTCTTTACTTTCTTATGTATATCTATAGATTTACATTCTTATATATTTATATATACACATGAAGACACGTTGTATATGTACTACATACAAGATACTCAGCTGATGTTGCAAGAACAGAGCACCTCCTCGAAGTAGCTTGGGCTTAAATGCGCACGAGACCCTGGCAAGTCAAATAAGAACATTCTGCGCTTTTATTATGATTGCTTTATTGTGTTGAGCAAGAAGAGCGGACAGTCTTAATTATATAGTATCCTCGCCCCATGCCCTCGTTGTTCTGTATCTAAAGCTTCGTAAGAAAAGAGAGAAAGAAAAGAAATCTCTTGAACATATATATGTATATGTCAACATGTACACTTATATGTTCATGAAAAAGAAGAGATTGCTCGCGTTCCAGCAAATGGTACATAAGAGCTTCAGAGATTTGTTCAAGTTCTTTTCCTCTCTCGGGAGACGGGAAAGAAAAAAATCTGGAAAATATATGAAACTTTTTCAAGAATTCTATCTTGTTTTTTTTTTTTTTTTTCAAGAGAATCCGTGCAAATTCGTGTGCGTGTCAAATGAATACTGGTCATGACAATGCCCAGCATCTCTATGGACCAGAAGCTTTCAACAATAGTAGGGCAAGACCAGAGTTTCACTCTCTTTCTCTCTCTCTCTCTCTCGATGGCCTGTAAACCACTTTGTCGGCATCCAACGACGAAGACGATGAGTTCCTCCCCAGTGGATGGCCAAAATTGCCAGCAACCCGGTTTTTGGGGACCACCAACACGTGGCGCCCCGGCAAAGAAACCCCCACTTGAACACATGGTGCAAGCCAACTTTCGCGAGTGTATTTACTCCCCCTGACTTTTTGGAGCGTTGAAAACGGAGCTTCGAGGTAGGGCGAAACGGGATATGCGAACGATCCGCCCTGGAGACGAAATTTCGTCGCCACAACCCTGCCGGGACGGATTGAAAAAAAGGCAGCAAAAAAGATGGAAAAATAAAGGATAAGATCGTTAAAAAATTCTGTATAGCTGTTTCTTTTTAATTTTTTTGTTTAAATTTGAGTTCAAATAATCCGAACTCGATAAATATGGCAGCGAAAGAGTTTCGAAATACTTTGCATTCTTTCATTCTCCTAGGGTAAAAATATTTTTAAAAACTCTCATTCCTTACATAATCTTGAATCATCAGCGAATCAGCGTAAAAGAAAAAAATATATATGAAGTTAAACGGTATACACTTTGGTGGGATGAGAATAGTTGACAGTGGTAAACGACTGGGATGAAAGAAATTCCACGATTCAGAAGATCTTGAATTCCAATCTGCCTCGAGACACAGTCTCCGGATGCTCTACAACGCCGCATATATATCTGTGGTAAATACAAACAAACCATGGAGTTCTCCATTTCTACGAACGAGTGTGTTAATTTAACTGGAGGTTATGGTATTCACAGGAATGAATTTAGGGTTAAACGAGAAGAATATTTAATATCCCGGAGCGCCGTGAAATGAAACTCTGTGACGGTGATAAAAAAACGACACAGAAACCTTCGAGTCATCCAGCCGTGACAATCCAGACGAAGAGTAAAAGGGAGGAAGAGAAAAAAAAATTAAAACAAAATAACGGAATGAAAAAAAGAAGAGGATTCTTTGCCTGGCAGGTGCACTTGTATAGCAGGTAGATAATTAAGGATTTTCCATCAAATCGGGCTGGAGTTACCACTTGATTTCCTTGGAAGGTCTTGATACCACCAAGAGCACCCTTCACCCTTCAAGTTTCGATTGAGCAACAACGTGACTTTGGAAGACCACCGAATGGGTAATTAGGGATGGTCTCGCCATTAGCATAATAACTCTTTTACCTCCTCGAAAAGCAACCTCCGTGCATTTCGCCCTCTACTCTTTAAAGTATCAACATTCATGTACATGTAGATGTATGTGTAGATATCAAATATATTTTTACATATTTGCCTTGAATGTCTTTCGTTGGCAGTAGTTACCCTGTCCAACATGCAACAGAAACAGCAACCAGAGCATTTTTTTCTCCTTAAAACGCTAAGGGCAAGGGGAGGTGTCGAATAAATTGAGGTCGCGTGGGGCGGACGTATGCCAGTGAACATCGAGACTCTGTTATATGGACCACACTGATAATGTAGTTGAGTAGTTATTCTTCTCTTTGAACTGGTGAATCGTTGATGCTTTCCGCTTCACATGCCTCTTGCTTTTGCTTCTCATCTTCTCTCTTTCTCTCTCTCTCTCTCTCTCTCTCTCTCTCTTTTTCTCTTGGATCAAGACTTGGTGAGGAACTGTAAGATGTACTATCCAAAACAGGAACTACGAGATTTTCAAGGGTGGGCGGAAGAGTTGAGGGTGCGGCTTTTTGTTCTTTGATCGAATTGCACCACACACGCCCTTTGACGGAAAAAAAAAACGAAATAAGAAAAACGTACAAACCGTTTAGCTTTTCCCAGCGCCACTAGGCAATAAAACGGAAAAAAACAGATCCAGAATTTCGGAACCTCCACGAAGAGCCCGGATGTGACATGTGTTAGCGAGGAAATTGTTAAACATTCAGACAGCTCAACGAGAGACGTTTTTTCCACAACTGCCACCATTGCCAGAGGCCTTTCGAATGAAAAGCCATTAACGATGTTTCTATTTTAAAGACAGTAGTTTTGATTTATTACTTTAATTTACGGATATGCCCAACTTTCGTATTGAAAATTATTATTTAATGAACTTTTGAACAATTTTAATTATGCACCGTTTTTTCGAAAATAATAGTAATCATTGCCAAGCAACAATAATTTATCAAAATTAAGCTTAATTGTTACTAAAGGAGTTATTATTCTTTTTTCGAATTCATAATCACAGATAATTACTTTGTAAAACATCATTTTTCATGTTTTTTATATTCACAGACATGTCAGGATCCTAATGCTCAGCATCGCAATAACAAAAGTCATTTTCCACATATCTGTCTCTACATCAATGAGAATTTCGTATGAACAACAGAAATTATGAATTTTTTCTACAAAAAATGGTCGTTGAATTATGAGAAAAAACAAAATTTGCACGGTCTCAGGTTTTCCTTTGATCCACTGTTTCGAAAATCCATGGGAAACCCTACAAAATGTTGGAATTTTTAGTCTACTTTCTCTGGGAAGAATAGCAAAGTAGGAAGGACTTTTAGAATGGGCTTTTAATATATTATAAAAGATGTGTTACGGTCCCAGAAAATTGTAATATTGCGGTTAAAATTGGGACGTTTTTTATAACCGTATTCCATTATAACTGACAAAGTTATATTCTTCCCCAATGAAGGGACGATGGACTGCTGGTCTTTTGGAGTAAAGAATTGAAAAAAGGGAGGAAAAAAACAATCGTTTGGCCAGGGCGATAGTCCATAGCAAATTGGCAGTATTGAAGGAGTTATTAGACGACGGTTTAAGTTCTTGTGTGCCACACACGCGCACAGATTTAGCGGTAAGAGATAGAGATCTTGTGGGCGCGGCGTCGTCCCGTGGGGCCCAGGGAGTAGTACGTATAAGGTCCAGAAGCATAAGGAAAAAGGGCATCAAGGAAGAGGGCGTTTTACAGCAAAGATTCTCCGAGAGAGAAAAAAATGTGTTATTAAGCCGACATGTCAATCAATTTCGACCAAATCAGATACATTGGACTTTTCGAAAAGCTATTCTAGAATAAGTGCTCTCGTTTTCTATTTGAGGGTATGTGATTGCGTGTGGTCGCCATGCTAATGGCATTTTAAAATATATTATTACTCGAATACGTAGTTCCGTTGAATTTTCTCGTAATTCGAACTACAAATATATGTTTTTTAATGTCAATAGCTCTATCAAAAATACGATCTGAATGTCTCGCTAGATGAAGACAAAATCAACCCCTGAAATGTATTTATTTGTGTCAGTGAAATTATTTTTGCTCATGAGTACATTTTATCTCCTGATTTCTCAACTTCTCTTTTTACATCGTTCAACAACATCCCTTGCTCTTGATATATTTATACACATGTTAAAACGTCACTTTACATCGGATTCAACATAAATTTTGTATGCTCCGAAGCGAGAAATAAAAAAATCCGATTCGATACGTCGATGTTTGAATCACTCGATTCGAATAATGGACAACGACATTGCGACAGGATAACGATGATGACAGAAACACGCTTGTGAACAAATTCCATTTTACCAGGTCGCACAAGATGTACGTACAAGAGGACACGCGTCTTTTTCAAGGATCATCATCATGTCCATACCCATATGTACGACAAGGGAGTAGTATATGATGCACCTGCCATCCGTTCTTTCGAAACAGCATCGAACAGGATCGTCAAGATTGCTACGACCTTGGTACGTAACCCAGAATTGAAAAAAAAAAAAAAACGGGGGTGAAACTATTCCGTGGCATCTCACGGAAATATAATAAAAAGAGGAGATGATCGAGTGACATAAAGGGAGGGAGAAATATATCGAGAAAGTGAGTGGGAGAATGCGACCAAGGTCTTTCGATTTTAATCTTTCTCGATCATCATGAAAAGAATTACTCGACATAGAATTTTCCTCATAAAGACTTTTTTCGTTCAATTAAACTCAAAAAATATCTTGATTTTTCTTGTTATTGTAACAAACCAAATCTTAAGAACACAACTGTAACAGTAGAATTTAAAATTATTTTTATATCCATCAGTAAATTTGTTTCCACAATTTTTATAAAACTGAACTTTTTACAATTTTTATCAACAGTTTTGTATCAAAGGCTTCTATTCTCCATAGTCGTCCCCTGTAAGCAACCTCATTAAGTAAAAGTGTTGAAGACTTAAGTTTTCGTCGAAATTCCTCCTCCACGTGGATCAGCCCATGAGAATTTACGTTTCGACGCGGGTGTACAAAATAAGACACTGCGTCTGCGAACGAAGCAGGTATAGACTGCAAGCAAAACCTGGAATTAGAGCAAAGTATGATGCATCCCTGTTTTTATTATTATTATTAGTATTAGTATTATTGTTATTGTAGTTGTTGTTATGATTTAATTCTCTATCGAATGTCTGGGGCAAAGAAAAGCGACGATGTGGGGGAGTATGGGATGAAAACACGAGAGAGCATTGAGTGTCAATCAGGGAAAGTGATTTGTAAGAGAATCCCGGTCGCGGTTAGATGAATGCTTTTTATTGACAAAAACGTAATAGGCCCAAACGAGAACAATATTGAGATGTTCTTTTTTCGAAAAGTGCCTCTTTCTCTTTTTTTTTTTGTCGTACTTCTTCTCGTAACGATTACGAGGCTCATGTACAGTTTGGATTATAAAACCAATTTCCGCTTCGACGTACGAGGGAGAGTGTCAAGAAGGGACAGGGCCATCATTGGAAGAGTGAAAATCTACTGGGTCTGCGTTCAAAATGAATGAAAATAAATAAGAATGCATGATAATACACGGGAGCGGATGCTGCGTCCTGGTTTTCTTCAGCCCACCGTCGAGAAGGAAAAAGGATAAGACCCGGATCTGGTGCTTATAAAAGAGAAAGTACCCGTCATGCAAATGTAAAGGGTTTCATCCCTAGGAGGTGAAAGTTTTTTTTTATTCTCCTCCTCGATCATCGTGCGTCGATTCTTCAAAACCCCGGAGTACGTTTGAGGTGTTCAGGATGCTTTAAAAGGGCAGGTAAAAGCACCTGCTTCCACTTAATTCGTCCTTGAACCTGAAGATGTTAAAAAAAATTGCGGAAACTGCAAATGGACCATCGATAGCAAAAAGGATTTTATTTAACGTTCGGAAAACGATATCGACACGAAAGAAAAAATAATGGCCAGAGGCTTAGAAACATCGGAATGTAAATATCGATCTTTCCTACCATGTTTTTTTTTTTTTTTTTTTTTTTTTTTTTTTTTTTTTTTTTTTTTTTTTTTTTAATTCTCATCACCAGTTTATGATCAGTTTTAAATACGAGCGAGAGCTGCTGATTGTGAGGCTGTTGAAACGAGTGAAAAACCTCGCGGCGATAACCCACACTCGTTTAACATTCGTTGCAACTCCCCGAAGAATGCAACGTCGTTGATGCAACATACAGAAGCCATTAAATGGTAAGGACTCATAAATATAAATCATAGAATTGTCTTTTTTTTTTTCTTGTCGCTTGTATTCTTCTCTCTTCCCGTCCCTCTTTGGTTTGGTGAGTAGAGCGGCATGATTTTTCAGTGCACCATGAACATCTGTCCTCGATCTTACCCCATCGTGCATCAAGAATAACGAAAATTTACACCGTTGAAATTTAAACTCGGCGCATAAGCTGTTTATCGTGATCCTCAAATCGCGATGAATTCGCGTGAAATTCTGATCATAGTCCGTATCGAAATTAATAATAAATATCAGACGGTCCATTCGATAAATTCCAACATACCCGATAAATATTCACAACGTGGCCTATCGATTTTTATCGAAAGTTGTCGATTTTTAAAAAATTTTAATTTTTTTTATATACCTGCTTTCATTTTTTTTTTTTTATACTCGCGAGATTAGTCTTAAAATATATCTTCGCGATCTTCGATGCAACCGATTGTAATAGGCAACTGTTTCAAATCCCACTCAAATGTATATATGTATATACATTATGTTCAACAGTCTTTTTATACTGTTTTATAGACGAGATGCACTATAGGACTATAGGAGTATCCAATATGGGAATTAGCCACGCCAGAGGCTGTGTAATCATTAATATGCCAGCAGATTCGAAACGATCTTCCGCCCTCAGGCTCTCACCCCGCGGTATAATCGCGTACCAATTAATTTTTTCATCGATTCCCTCCATCCACGATCCGTCATCGTACACTATATGTATATACATAGATATATATCTATACACCGTATATATAAACCTTCATTCTTTGTATTTTAAGGTCTCGAACTAATATACATTTTGGTGCTAATTTGGACCGGAATTTCAACTCTGGTGTATTATAAATCTCGTCGTAATCAATCGACCAACTAATTATCGCGAGTTATAAATGATTTATTATTATTATTACCAAGTAAATTCATCAACGATCAGAATTTTTTTAGATGTGTATGTTACGTTCGATCTTTTAAATGCAAAGTTTTGAATCGTTGCGAAGAATAGACAGCACGAAGTCATCATCGATTTTTTATCGGAGGAAAAGATTTTATTGACATGTTTTCGTATATTTTCAAATAAAAATATCGAAATGAGGAGTGGTGAAGATTTCTAAAGGATAAAAGCATCGGACGAAAAAGTGAAATACAAGAAAGAAGAGGGATGAGATCGGAAGCCATTCCAGAGTTGAATTTTCGAGCGTGAAAACGTGAGATGATGAAAAAAGTGGTTTCGCGGAGGTAGTTTAGTGGATGGGTAGAAAACAGTTTAAGGGAGCGAAGAACACACACTCATGGGCTTGTCGCGCGTGTTTTGGGTTATGGGGAGTATTTTTGTGCAACATCCCTGGCGGCCCAGGATGACGAGAACGACGAGGACGAGGATGAACGTCAGTCAGCGCGGAACCAAAACGTTCTTTTAGCTGCTCTTCTTCTTGTCCTGTCTCTTGAAGCCTCACCGCGCCTTTCCCAACCACTATCTCTTCGTATTAATAAAAAAAAAAAAAAGGAAAGAAAGAAAGAAAGAGTGAATTTTTCGATGTGTGCGTTGGCTACATCGTCCATGCAGGACATTCTAAATATTTCGTGGCAATTACATTTGCTACCGGCGCTCCAATCAAAGGCCATAAAAATCCTCGTGGTATTTCGCTGGCAATTTTTCGGTGGCTCACCACGTCGCCCTTTTTTCTTTACTCTCCTTTTTTTTCAACCTCCCTTTCTCAACTTAGATAATAATCCCCTTCTGCTCCCTTTTCATCCTTTGACTCTTCCTTATACGAATTTGCTACCTCGCATGTAGCAGAATGTCTTTTTCGCTTCTTATTAGTTTTATTTTTTCTTCCTTCGATGTATAACTAATTTTGGATTAGGAAGACACTCCAGTCTCACAGATTCTATATAATATATACCTTAGATTTTTTGAACCTACGTGTTGGGAGATAAAACTAAGGGACGAAGCTTAATCTAGGCCAATTTAAATTTTCAGACGCTATTTCGTCTAGTTCGTGGCTCTCCAAACCCCTTTTGACTCTCTCAGTCCTTCGTGATGCTGCCACCAATAGAAAGATCTTCTTCCATCTCGCTCTTGCTTTTACTCACTAACACACACACATACATCAACTCTCACTATTTCTCGCTCTGCATGCATTTTGCTTGGGATATGATTATACACTTCCTTGATTGGCCTTTTGCCACGAAACACTCGCCGAATTTTTATCAACCCTTGACCATAATCATAACAACAACACCTCCGACTCGTACATTATGAGAATGAACCTGTTGCGCAGGAGCTGTGCTCAAAAAAACTTGAAAATGTTCGCCCCTTAGCGATTTATTTAATCGTCGAGTTCTCCCTCGCATTAAAAAAATCACACGAAATGACGAATCAAGTTTGTTTTTTATTTTATCTGTATTTTATATGATCATATCTTTTTTTTTTTTTTTTTAGAATTGTGGAAAATTTTCAAATTTCTTATCTTTGATTTAAAATTGAAACGAACCTTATTCAGGAATTGGACGATGAACCGGTGAGTGAAAATCCCACTCACAGCCTACGTAGATTTTCATCTGTCTCTCTGCCTCCTTCTTACTGGTCCACTCGATCTTCCGCACGAAAAATATGAAGAATCGAAAGGAGTTTCGTTTTGGTATTCGATCGAAAAGTCGATCCTACAATCTGACAAAAATAAAATACAACCGGATGCACCTCCGAACTGATATTTTTCTGCTGCCCACTTTTGAAAAAGGTAGAAAATTAAGAGGATCGAGCACAAAAAAAACGAAAAGAAAAAAAAAAGTTAGGTTTTCGTTAGTCAAGTGCTTTCTGGTACTTAATTTTTTTGTTAATTACTGTTGACTCTTGGGGTCCAAGAAATTTTGAAATTTCGACTAAATTATTTTACAGAGTGGAGATTTCCAAGCATCAGAAATGATGTGGAAAAAATGAATGAAAAACTGAATAACCAAAAAATTGCACGACAAGTAATTATAAGAATGGATTTTTTCATGAAAAATTTATAGAATTTATCGACATTTTCGTGTGTATTTTCATAAAATTAAACGATTCTATGAAACATGAAATTATCTGTGATGCATTAATAAAAAAAATAAAAATGAGAAAATAAAAAATCGAAATACCAACTCCTCCCGTACGAAAAGAGTAATTTCACGTGCGCGTGTACAAAAAGTGCATAATTCAACATTTCAAGACCACACCCGAAAAAAAAAGGGAAAAATTCAAACGTCGTGCTTCGAGGGCGCATAATGACGTATTATTCGGCATATTATGATTACGGAATGACTGCGGTTGGGATGCAGGGAGTGCATCGAGAGGGGACGAGAATAAAAAAAAAGGGAGAGTAAAACAGAAAAAAAAAATAGCTATGAAAAGAAGAGACGAGTGCATGAGGAAGAGCGTGGGTACGAGAGTGTGGTAAGACCGTGTGGCGCGAGCGACGACGGTTATTATGTCTTCACTGTCACTCTTCTCGGTCGACTTCTAGACGCGGAACGAACGAGAGTGAGGATGACGAGGATGACTTTGCTCGTTGACAGACCTTCCCTTCATTCCTTATCTCTGGAGCTCCATCTCTCGTATAAATACGAGCAAAAATTTTCGAATAATTCTGCAGATCTTACAAATTTAATTTCCTGCTATCTTTTGCTCCTGCCCCAGAAATAAATCAGCAGCAATCGAATCGCATCATTGTTTTTGCCTCGTAAAATAACGAATTCAATGTAACAATTTCTAAAAAAAAGCTGACGAACTAAATTCATGAATTAAAACATTATTAAAAAAAAAAAAAAAAACAGTGAATTCAAGCAATTGGAATAAAAAATATTTACTCAAGCAATAAAAATTAATTAGAGGATAAACAGCGGAGCTGTGAACCACAAAAACTCCCAAGACTAATTAAACTAATGTTTTTTTTTCTCTCTTCATTCCTAAATGACTTCCATCAAGTTCCATTTACGTAGGAGATGCACTTTGAGATGTATCTCTGTTGGTCCAGACGATTTGAAAGATCTATTATCCCTAATCTGTGTGTATAAACGCGTTTATTTTTTTTTCTTTTTTAATTTTCCGTTTCTAAAAGTACGTAAGTACTTTGGCGACAGGGATGAAGTAGATAGTCTAGCCGGAAAGGTTGAGGCGCCAGTCCTGCGTCGGGGTTATGCCTCGCAGGATTTTCTTGACTGTTGAATAGAGCAGCAGGTTTCTCCCACGCGAGGGGACTCTGGAGCAGTAGATTTGCCAGAAACTCGAAATCAAGTTCAATTTTTTCTTTTTTTTTTTTCGTGGTTAAGGGAACGTGAGATTGTCGGTTTTGTATTTTACACATTCATAAAGACTCACGCATTTATACAGACAAACATAGCGAATGGTGAGGTAGAAGAAGAATGAGAAGTGGAGGAGGGCAGAGAAGAAAGACACCCTCGCGAGTCTGGCACATCTACCCACACTTCTTCGACTCTTTCGAGTTCGGTTGCGTGGGGTTTTTCATGTGTATGTGTTCGACCAGACGGCGAGACGAGAACTAGAGAACCTGAAGGCGAGTACGACTGATCCATAGAAAAAGAGAGAGAGAGAGAGAGAGAGAAGTTGAAAAAAGAATATATTAAAACGAAGAGAGAAAAAACGATGAATAGAAGGAAACGGACGAATCTATAGGAGAAAGAAAAACAGGTTGACAAAGAGCAAGTAAGGAAGAGTATAAAAGAAATTGGTAGAAAGAAAAAGAAGGAAAGAAAATTAAAAAAAAAAACGATAAAGAAAAGAGAGAGAGAGAGAGAGAGAGAGAAAGTTAAAGAGTCGAAGGAAAAAGGATGAAGAATCCTGGAGACAAGAGTGGGGACCAGAATGGTAAGTGCGTCTCGTCGAGCCGCCTAGAGTCCCACGTGTCGGGGCTCGTGCCTCCTCGTGGCCGACGCGCGTCGCTCGAGCACACTCTGGCGTCGCGTCGCGTCGAACGCCCGAGCGCACTCCTCACGCACGCCAGAACTTATTCGAGTGGGAATGCATCGCGTTCACGATGCACTCTACACTCTTCCCACCTCCTCCTCCTCCTCCTCCATCTTTTCTTTTCCATACTGATCGAGACTGACGATTCTTTGATCTGTATATGGTCCTCCTCTGTTATTCCGGTTCAAAAAGTCTCGTAATCTTTACTACAGCAGGACAAAATCTCTTGCGTTCGAAATTTTGCTTACAGACATCTAATTTTTGAAGATTTTATTGATTCTGTTAAGTTTTCTATGATTTCGTTGTCGTTGTGTCCATTTTTCCATAAATTTGTCGAATATTGCAGTTTTCGATTGTTATTTTGAATTTCCTAGCAATTGATGACTCACTTGATTAGACACGGCGGGATGATTTTAGACGTTGGGAAATTTAGACTGTGCAGAATGAAATTTTTTTCGAAAATAACATAGAATAATTGTATATACGAGAATTTTCTTTTGAGCGTTTCAGGAAAATTAGCCTTTAGGACAGTGAAAATTTACCAACATTCAAAATCATCCCCCGCTCACATCCTTTAAAGGACATTTTTTTTATTCCGTGTAAATAAAATGCAATAAATGATAAAAAGGGTTTATGCTGGTTGAGAACGATCGACGGAGCTGCACAATGGCTAAACTAATATTGAAATATAGCTCGACGATTGGACTTCGCATGCATCTTTCAATGTCAGTGGTGTAAGGCGTGTCTCATTTCTTTCTGACTGTATATTCGTGCGTTAACAAATGCTCTTGATTTATGTCGATGGAGGAAGAAAGTTATCGCAGCATTAAATGACGATTGTTAGAACTAAAACATAATTTATCATCGATCACATGGTTCTGGTTGTTGATGCATTTTATTTGTTTCCAACAACGATTTAATATTTTTAAATACTACAAAAAGTGCTTCAGAATAAAAATGAAAATGATTCATTGTTTACATTTGATTTAAACCGAAATTTTCGTTAATTGTGCTACTGATTATTCAAAATTTTTAGAAACTACTACACGAAGGAGATGAAATAAAAAATAATCGGGCGATTCGGTTAAGATAACGAGTAAGTGCATCGACCGTCAATGATGCCCAACGTAAAAACTTAAGTTCATGCCAAGCGCATGTAATACCGATGTTACATTCAAGTATATCTGTGTATTTATGAATGTGCATTGCATGCCTTTTCCCTTTCGGATTTGCAATTATCTCTTTGGTTGAGTGCGATCATCGGACACGCAGCCACACATACAAACGCAGAGAGAAAGAAAGAGATAGAAAGAGAGAAAGAAAAAGAGGGAGAAAGAGAGAGAGATACAAAGATGTACAGAAAAGTTGGTACAGGGAGAGAATTGAAGGAAGGAACGGGAATTATAACGAACTTCTGGTGGTCGATTCATCAGTTACGAAAAGCTAAAGCGTTGAGCACACCTGTCGGATAAAAAGATCCGATGGCAGGAATAACTATCGGTAAGATACACCATATTTGCAGCATGTAATTGGTCATATTTTTATATTCCAGTGGCGCGAGAGAAAAAGAACAAAAAAAATGAAATAAAGAAAGAGCGAGAGAGAGAGAGAGAGAGAGAGAAAGAGAAGAGAAGATGCAGTGACAAAAGAGGGAAAAGAGTGCACACGCCAGTTTGGACCAACGAGAGTTGTTCGCGCCCGTATCGGATTCTCCTTAAATCGTTCAGTCGAGTTTTTCTCTTCTCTTCGGTTCTTTCTTGTTCTTCCTCCTCTCTACATCCTCTATACTCGTCCAAGCCAAAATTCCATTTAAATCGATTAATATCTCTGTCTTTTTCTCTCTATATCGTTCTTTCTTTCTCATTCCCACTTTTCCACCATTTTTACTACGTTCCACGATATTCTCGAGTCTCTCACGAGTGTCCAATCCACTTTGGCAACGTGCAAGTTAAACGGAACGAAAAATAGCTTGATAAGTGTACTAACTTCATGGTACAAAGTTTAACGACAGCGGCAACAGAGACTCAGAGTGCAATGTCAGGACCACCGCTGGGCAACAGACGCACAAACGCCTGTGGCTTAAAACCTGTCGTATTTTCTATCTCTCTCTCTCTCTTTCCTCTCCCTCTCTCTCTCATTCACTAGTCTTTCACCTGTAACTCGCGACATTTTTTAATCATCACGACCAAACGATCGCGACACTTTTCTCTTGTTAGCCACGCCAAAAACTTTCAATTAAAATTAACAAGACGATAAATTGGATATTAAATTTGTTGTAATAAACAAAAATGTACAGGTTCTCCTGAATCCTGCGTAAATGTTCTGGCTCTTCGAACAAGAAACAGGAATTTATGAAAAAAAAAAACACAAAACCAAACCGAATATAAAACGCAACATTGTTCGAAATATTTACATAAAAAAAATAACGAAATCAACATCAAAATTAAGAAATATTTTTCCCATAAAATGAAAATTAAAATCGCATAAAACTATGATAATGATTAACGAAAAGGAGTTTCAATTAAAACTGCAAGAATTAAATCAGAATCCAATAAAAACTTCTGTCATTAAATATCTCCAAGAATGTCAGGCAAATGTCAAAAATTAAATTTTTAATTTCGAATGTTTATCAATATCGCTATTAAAAATAAAAAAGAACGATTTTTCGCAACGATCTTGAGCTCATAAAAAATCATTCCGACAATTCGCATGTGCGTTGCGAATAAAATTAAACTTGTTTTGTTTTATCTGTTTTTTTTTTTAATTTTTCTTCGTCTTCTTTACGAGACAATGGTCCATCATCGTGACGCTTCGCGATAGGGATTCTCTTCGTTGCTTTTTTTCTCTCTCATCTTCGGTAGCCATTTGTGGAAAACTCAAGCAATTATCCACCGGCAAATCTGAGCGGCAGCTGTGAACTCCAAGTTTGGTGGTTTCACCGGGAGAGGGCGCGTTACGAGAAATGTAGCTTTTGCTCAGTCTCTTCAGTACTTCCGCGATTTCTCTCACATCGGGACCTTTATAAGTACAATCATGGTGTTTACTACATTTATATATATCTTTTGTGGATCTTGGTCACTGCAGCTTCTTTCGTTCTGCTTGGCGTATGCGCGTTTAAGGAATTTGATGTCTTAATTGGTCGGCTCGTTTGGTTCAATGGCGGGGAAGAAATCGCAGCAGGAACACTTCTCTGAAGCTCTACGTTTCTACACACATATAAATATACATTTACTTTTATAAATACGTTTCCAACTGGCTTGTAAAACGCGTAATTAATAACCGAACGCGATCGCGCGTAAACATTACAGTTTCAGCTTCGATCGTGCTCGTAATGTGCCACAGCCACGATTTAGGATCCTTGAATGTAAAACACGCACATCCCTGAATGTTTGTAGCCGCGCGAAATCCTCGTGAATTGTTGCATTACACTGACAGAAAATATGTTTTTTTTTTGAACGAGAAAAATAGCGAAGGAGAAATATTCACGAGGTTGTAAAATCAGGCAATTAAAAAAATGGTTTTTTTTTTTGGGACATTTGTCCTGGAGCATGTTTATGTTTTTATTTAATTGATGATCGTAAATTTAGAACGTCTCGTATAGGAAAAATATGTAGGTCACTATTGATCGTGACGTTTTACAGTGGAGTGTGTTTAATTTGAACATAAAATAATTGAATTTTTTGGTTAGTATTAAAATTAAAAACGATGCTTAGATCGACAGTCGATTCTGATTTTTTTTTTCGATGCTGCTGCACGAGTTTGTAACCAAGCAAAAAGCACGACGGCAACGGTTAGGAATACACAACTAAATAGCACAAAATCAGCATCAGGCAGTGTTTCGTTGCTCGTAAAAAAAACTATTTTTGACCGGGTAACTATACGGCTAAATCGAAAAGTTGACAAGTTGCCAAGAAAAATCAACAATCCATAAAATCTTTGAGGTTATGGGCTCATTAAACCGCGTGCAAAATAGTCTTACGAAAAGTTAAACGAATGGTGACTTGAACATTTGGTTTAAACGAGGAAATGTGTTGCTCACTGCATGTTAAATAAATTACTGTTAAATGAGAGTCTACAATTCTCAGTCTGGCAGGAGTCTTTTTCGAGAAGTTACGTATGAAGTTTGACGCTGTTGCCTCATCTAGGGCGAGAGAAAATATCTGGTTTGCTCTAGATCGAGAAAAACACATGAATAAAATTATGAATTAGACAAAATGATTGTTGAGATTTTTATCAATCCAAGAAACTCACGAATTATTGAAACGTATATCAAACCATTGACTAATCTTTTAAAAAACAAAAAACCAGATGAAAAAAAAAGAAAAAAAAGAAGAATCGATGAAGATCGAAAAGCAAAATGATAGAATTTAAGAAAATTAATGAACAAAATGTATGAATAAAAATGGGTGAAAGTGCGAGATTACAAAAATGGTAATACACTCAACAGACGAATTGTCAATGGTTGACACCTCCGTACCACGTTTATGAACCCCTCAAACACGAGTGTTACGTCCTACTCCAAATATTAGCATATAACGCGGGCGATTTGACCAAATCTAGCGAAGAGATTGGTCACAGCGTTGGCTGCTACTGCCTATTACAAATTATTGCTATATCGTTCTCCCTGTGGACACTCGTGCAATATACACGAACGTCATTATAGAGCCATTGACCATTTTTCTTTCTCTATCTCTCTCTCTCTCTTTCTCTTTCCTTTTCTTTTTCCATTTTTTATTTTTTTGCAACGATGAAAGAAAAGTGTGGGCTCGTAAAGTGTGGGTTCGCCCTCTTGAAAAGTTTCGTATTTGGTGATCGTTCGAGCATATTTTCTGGTACGCTCACACGCGATTTTACATTGAATTTGTAATGGAGAAACCGTATTTTGTCATTTAGAAGATCATTTTTTTCATTGACAATTTTCTTTACAAATTTAAAGTTTTTTTTCCATGCTCTGATCTTGTTTTATTTATTTGTTTGTTTTTTTTTTTTTTTTTAATAAAAATATAAATAAAAATGATAAAATATCGATTGCCTGATTACACGAACAGAGACCATTTGAATTGCTTCCCAAGCACAATGTACTTGATAGGCCACTCAAAGATGAATGGCACTCATAAATAACTGGGTCGAAAAATGTATTCCATGAAGAAGGAAAGTTTATGAACGATCGCACGTTTTCAAAGTGAAGTTTATTGAACCCGGTAATCGAGCGCAAGTGTAACACTTGATAAATAAAACAATTCTCGTTGAATTTGGCACAAAAGTACAATAAATTATGAGCTCGGGCTCATATCTAGCGATTTTGAAAAATTCATCGATTACATTTGGGGTGTTTGCGAAGAAATAAACGGAACGTGTGCGAGGGTCGATGACTGTATAGACGCTGAGACTGTGAAAAAAAAAAAATGAATTTCAAGCTTGACGGGACGGAAAATTGAAGATACGCATTTTCAACGGTGAATTGGCAAAAAAAAAAAAAATATTGAAAAAAGGTCTCGGCACGTGTTTTATGAATGAGATTCATCTCGTAAATTGCCAGAGTATAATAATCAAGAATTACGTCATTATGAGGCAAAATTACGAATCGCAAATATTACATGTGTTTGCCTATATAATTCGTGATCGTCTTTCTTTTTATTGCCATCAAGGATTATTTACGTGACGATAAATACACCTGTTCAAATTCACGAGGAGTAAAGTGAGTTTCTTGCTTGTAGAGAGATCGCGAGCTTAATAAATATTCGTTAGTATGTGAGAGTGTTTTAAAGAGCGAAAAACGAATAGACAGGCATCGCGAATATTACACTGTTGGCAAAAAAAAATGATGTTTGCACAGAGACCCACATCAAACTCCGTACAAGGCTTCGCGTCCGCTTTATTGTCACCCACACGTGTCGATCCTTCTCTTTTTCTCACTCATTTTCTTCATCTTTTGATTCCCTCGCTCCCACTCTTTCTCTCATTTTTTTAACGCATTAAGAAAAAAAAAAAAGCTTTTTTTGTCGCCATAGCACTCATTTCAAGCATTTGTGTCTGTAAACCGTACCATATTGTTGAAACGCCATCCTATTATGTATCGACGATCGCGGGGGATTCTCGATCATCCTGAACCTACGCTCAGTCGTTCGCGACCTACTTTTTCGAACTTTATTCTCACTGAGTTCGCACGGAAAATATATCGAGTCTCTGAGCTCATACTTATTTTTCTTCCATCGTTTTTTTTTTGCTTATTTTTTCACTAACTTTCGTCCAAGTGAATGAACTTTTTTTATTTATCGACCGGGAAGCAAATATAAAAAGTTATAGGGCGATGCTTCGTGAACTTTTTTTTCAAGAAAGACAACTTTTGATAAAACTTTCAAAAGCATTGAAATTTATTAGGACATAAAAAAAGAATTCTCGAAAATCATAATTTCTCTAAAATCGTGCATGCAATTCAATTATGAGATCGATTTCGGTCCCATCGAACGATCGAATGAAAACTGGTATCGAATAAAGTGCCAATGTCGAAATGAACTGTCATCCCTTTCCCCCTTTTCGGGGGCAGACGAAAGGGGTGAAGAATACAAAGAAATGGCAGCTGCTCACTCTGGAGCCAATATTTGATACAGAAGCAGACTCTCGAGACTGTGATCGTGTGTTTGCGAGGACGAGAGATCACGCGCCAGCTTCTCTCTTGCCCTGGACCGATTTCCAATCGCTCTCAACCCCAAAGACTCCCATCCCTCCGCTTCAGAGTTTCTCGTCAACTCTCGCGAACTTGTCTTCGCCACCGCGCACATTCCTTCAACTTTTTATCGATCCTCTTTCTCTCTTGACTACTTCGTCGATCGAAGTCACAAGCCCCAACAAATATCGACGATCGAAACCGACGCGAATCTCTCTCACACACACGAACGTTTTAATTCATTTTTGTAACAACTCTCTATGTCGCTATAATTTTTCTCTAAATTCACATCAATTTTTGAATTAATTAAAATTTATATCAAATAAAATAATGTATAAACCATTGACCATTCAATTTTTTTATTGAATGCAAATGCGAAAAGATCTTTAAAAAATGTTTTTGGCCGGTGGTGAATTTTTCCTGTGATTGAATAATAAAATAAATAAAAAAACGGTAAAAATGAAAAATGGAGTAAAGAGTGTGTAAGCTTTTTTTTTTTATGTTCGAACATAAACGATGAGGATTATGAAGTTTTGATAAGGAATAGATTCATAAATTCTAGGGCGTGTTTTTTCAAGCGTCGTGTTTATGGGGATAAAAAAAATCATTTTCGACCTTTTCGTTTCATGAGAACATTTTTTTTGTCAAGCAGTAGTCACGGTGTAAATGTCGTTAGAAATCTTGAAGCTGCGGCCTAAAAAGTAGTCCTTCCCACTTCTCATCGAATATTTATTCATTTTTTTTACGTCGAGCCAACACTAAACCGTGGGACGTTCTACACAGCAGTGTCGAAGCAAAAGAGAGAGAAATAGAGGTTCGAGCACAGACTGCCATCAGGCAATCACCAAATATGTCCCTTTGTCGTTTGTGCTCGTCTTCCGGCGTATATTTCACATCCGTTTTCTTCAACTGCTTGACTGAGTATTTTTTATTCACCAGTTTAAGAATAAAAAATGAAGCTCCAACTCTTTCTTTTCCCATGCAACGACGCAACAAAAACAAAAACTTAATTGAAAATATTTGAATCGTTGAATTTACAAAAAAAATTCAAACCCCAAGTTCTTACGGAAAAAAAACTTTAAATTTGATGTTTTTTTTTTCTAATAATGTATTTTTACGTAGCAATTAATTGGTGAATGAATCAGAATTTTATTGAGAAACAAGTAGAAATTGAAATAAAAACAAAAATGAACTGATTTGATTGAATTATTTTATTTAAAAAAATATAAATAAATACAAAATACATAAAAATATATTCGAAGATATTTAGACAATTTCCGTTCGCGATTTTGTTCTTTTTATTTCTTTGACACAAAACGTCGAGACGATCGACCGTGTTCGGTTTGCGTGCCTGCGCTACCGGTCTACCGGGCGTTCCTCGCGTCCTCGACGAGGCCAAAAAAACAAAAAATATCTCTACTTTGGCTGCTGTTGAGATCCTCGAAGCTCGCTCCTTATGGAGTTGGAGCGTCGCGCGCGGCTCTCAGATCCGGAGGATCCCACGACCTGTTGGCCACGCGCTTGCAAGCCACCGCATTGGCTTTTTGACGAACAACCATCGAGGCGAGCCTCGCGATCACGATCGCGGAATTTCTTATTCGTTTGTCTTGTTCCCAGTCACGTATAATTTTGAACCTGAAAGTTTCTCATGCATAAAAGTATGTGTTGCCTTTTAAAATATGCACATTTCAGCGATCGGTTTTTTCTTTCATATTTTTGCAACAAAAAAAAATGATTATAGACAATAAAAAATAAGCTGATGATCATAATTATGATAAAAATTAAGGAATTATCTTTACGAGTCTTGAATTTGGATTTGACGTAATAATTACATTGTTAAATTAACAACAACAACAACAACGAACGTTGGTACAAAAACAAATAAAAAAAGCATTATAAATCATGAAACAATGAAGAATTAATACGTCATCAATTTGTCATCGATAAAATGCTCGTTCCTCAGAGACCTTTTTGTACGACGTGCCGATTTTTAATTTTTTTTTTTTTGCGTACAAATTTCTCCAGAGTAACAAATCGTTCGATAATTATGACTCGATAATTATACACACGCGTCATGCAATGGCGGGGTTGGCGCGATATTTTGAGATGCAGGCGAATGAAAATAAAAAATTGAAAGCAAAAAGAAAAAAAATATGAAGGAAAGAGCAAAAACATAAGGGGATGAAAAAAAGATGGCGGTAAGTAAATGCTCCTACGCGGTGGCATTTAAGCCGCGGGAGTCTCTCAACGTGTCCTCACAGCCGGGACAATATATGATGATTACAGTCATGATAGCCGGGGCTTAAATCACGCCGTGTCACCTCCTGTAATTTAAAGTCGCCAGCAGCACAAGCAGAAGCAACAGGCGCTGTGACGTTGAAATCGGGACATAGGACCCTCTTGTGAACGACAAGTTGTGCGTTAATGACGTGGAGAATGGCGTCTCATCTTTGCCGAAATGCAATTTTTCATGAGACAAATTTTTTTTAATTTTTTCTATCCATCCAAAACGAGAAGAATACGAAACGAAGAGAACGAGAGGGTGAGAGAATGAGATCTACAGTAAATTCTCAGTCAAATGATCGAACCAAATCTGTCAAAATATTTAAAAAATTAATTAAAAAAATGAAAAATAAACATTGCGTTAATTCTTGTTCGCTATTTACAATCATTTGGTATCAATTTATCAAATTTACGTCGATTGAAACATTTACGAAGCATTTTTGTTATTTGAACGTTATTTACTATTTTTTTGGAGTCATTTATCTGCCCCAATAATTTTAACCACGATTAGGAAAAAAAAATTATTCCCTTATTTATTTAAATTGGAATTGAATTTTGTTTATACGATCAGTTCGAAAATAATTATGCCACGCAGTCTTGTATATTTATATCTACATTTGTTATTTAAAATATTAAAAGTAATAATTTTTGTTTTTTTTTTTTTAATAAGTTGTCGAAACCGAAAAGTGACTTAAAAAATGTATATCTTGCACTATTAGCGTATGCAAATTCCATTACGTATAGTTATATATATGTATAGACATATATATCGTACAGATGAAAATAATTATGGCTTGGAGTCGTCCGCTCCTGAGCAGAGAGAATGCGTATCGCTCTATGCATAACAATGAGATTTTAGCTGCTGCGATGAACGGGCGCTGTGATTAAGTCTTAATTATACATCTTAAATATATACGAAGTCCTACTAGGCGGTGATTGAACGAAAAGTCGAGAAGAATTATGTCTGCATAGGTATAAGGAGCCACTTTCGTTAAACACATCGAATAATGTGCCCAAAACTTTATACTTTTGTGTAGACGGACGATCAGACTAATTTTTTCAATATTATATTTTTAATCATTTTTTTATCGGTAGTGAACGGACCACAGAAGTTAAATGTGAGAAAAAAAATCATTTTTATGGTATTCACGATAGAATGGATAAAAATTCAAAGAAACTGAGTAAAAATTTGGAATATTTTTTCAAAATGTCTCTTTCAAAACGTCGTCAAATGTCTGATGACATTTAAAAAAAAATTTTTTTTTTTTGAAAAAGTCTTCTTTGTCCTCGTATTTTCTACCTTTATGTCACGAAGCAATAAATTAATAATTCGATTTTGTTTATTTTGAAATTAGTTCGAAAAATATCGATGTGGGGGAAAATGAACAGAAATTTGAGAGATTCAAGCTAAATGACAATGTGGATATTTTTTCAAAGACGTATGTGTTGAAAGTCCCTTCTGTTGTTTATGATATCGAAGTATATAAAGATTTAAAGATATATCTATATATTGAGTTGTCAAAAAAGCTCGTTCGTGTCGTAACTGCCAAAGGTCTTAATTAGTTGGGATGTTTTTACGAGAATCGAACGAGATGATCGAATTGGCGTGTTAGTGATGATGGGAACCTTCAGAGCACGATTCGATGCAGGAGAGAAATCTCAACTAACTCGCACGCTGTTCGAGATGCCTCCTTCTGCTGTTATTCTCTCTATAGCCTTCGCCGTTTCTCTCTTGCTTTCGTAGCAGGTTGTGAAGACTTGCAGATCTCTCGAAAATTATGCACTTCGTATTTACGAGCCGTTAACTAGCTCCGAAATATTTATTCGGGTACTTAACCCTCGAAACTATTGGCGTGTGGTCACGTCATCAAAAAGTCGAGCAAAGTACGTATGCGAGAGAGAAATAGAGAGAAAGAGAGAGAGAGAGAGAAACATTGAAATGTATGTAAAATTTGATTTTATCTTATTTTCAAACAATTTTTGAAAGAAGAAATAAAGTCTTTTGATGTTTATTTGCTTTTTCTACGACAAAAAAGTAAAACACAATTTAAAGGTCTCCATATTGTTTATTCATTAGCACAATGACGAAATAGGCCAAACACAATATTCAACGTATGAAATATTTGCTGACACAATCTCGTGTGTATAATAAGCCTAGTGACGTTCTTCATAAATAAGTCTCAGTTTCGCAGTCATTCTCGAGAGATACCCACGCAAGAGAACTGCATGTTTAAAATCATCTCTCTATATAGTTAAGTCGTCGACAGTAATTCTATTCGTATTAATCGTACGGTGGTTCAATATAACTGCGATTTACAAACACACGTTAACAAACACACCAATGCGATTGAAAATGGAAAGACTGAAAATAAATTGCTCTTCGTGATTGCTTTTTTTGTTGCAATTATAGTTTTGTGGGGCGATTAACCTGAATTACGTGGCAGTCGTCCGCCTTCATGAATGAATAGCTGGCTATCCTCGTTTTTTATTACTCTTACATACAAGCTGTGACAAAAGTCGTGCTTAAGTTCCCGGGAATCGATAGGTCGTTCGATTTCGAAGAGAAAAGTCCTTTTGCACTTTTCGATCCGATTCACCGTTCTCGAGATATTCATGCTTTAATGATCGGCCTGTCGCGTGAGCTGGAATGGGCGGGGCGTCCTCCTCCCACTCCGCGCTTTACTCAGCCGCGCTCCGGATTGGCTGTGCACTTGTTAATCAATATTTCAACAACGGTTCGACGGAGAGGAACGTGCAAAGGAACTTTTCTCTTCAGAATTTCACGATCTATCTGCTTCGGGAGTTTTAAGGAGAAGTTCGAAGGTTTTAGATTTACGAATTTTTTCATTCAACTTTCTGTACCAGATTTTCTAGTTTATACTTGTATTTTATTTTTTTATTTCCATCGTTTCAACGCCACGAGCTTTTCAAATTCACCTCACGCTAAAACGACTCGTCTTCGCGCTCGATAAACTCGCAATATACAAGCCAATGCTCACACATGTACGGCGACGACAAAGTGCCGACGCGCAATGACGCGTGTCCATAAATTTGCAGCCGTGTCGTGTATTATCTTCATACTCGTTCTTGGAGAAACTTCCTGGTCGTTTGCGATTTCCTATCGCTCTGGTAATGAGTTTTTTTTCACCCCAAGGTTATACCTGCGACTGGGTCGTGTTAACTCCCATGAGAAATGGCTGGTTTCAAATTTTATAACCTCTATACCTATTGTTTATACGATCAATTTTCTAATTGTTAATTAATAATTGAAAATTGAATTAATAATTAACAAATTTGATAAAATTATTTTTTAAATCATTGTTTGTTATAAATTTTGATAAATTCGCTTTCCCGTTTATAAAATGATGTCTTAATTATCTTTTAATTCTTTATTTGACAACCTTGACTGTTGTGCACCAAAGTCTTAGTATTTTTACACAATTGTCGTTTCCGAGCTCGGAATTGATGTTGTATCTTTCAAGATATACAAACATCACTGTATTTCTTAATATACATATATAGGGGGATTATGAAACTCACATACGGATATTTAGAGGCAAAGTCGGTGTATTTAATCGGGAATAACGCACGAGGCATGAGAAAATATACAACCGTGCTTTGCTGAACGACGCACGCGTGAATTTTCTTTTTTGCTTTCTCATTGTCAGCACATCAGTGCAATATAATCTGAGTTTATTTGCCTCGTTTGCTCGATGTTGAAGTGTCTCCTTATTTATATATTCTATTTATACCATTCTAATTTAGTACATTAAGTTTATTAGCGCACACGCATGTATATATCTTGACATTTGCAATCCACCAGACATTAATTACGGAT
The DNA here is from genome assembly GCA_948107755.1 of Campoletis raptor. NCBI lineage: Eukaryota > Metazoa > Arthropoda > Insecta > Hymenoptera > Ichneumonidae > Campoletis > Campoletis raptor. The sequence goes on along the minus strand of OX403628.1, from coordinate 14,007,136 downwards.
TTATACCAATTTTGGAGTAATTGAGGCATAATTTTGTTAATTTTTGTCAACATTTTACAAGTTTCTTAAAAAAAAATCATAAACAGAAATAATTCGTCAATTGGATAAATACTACATATAAATTAATATTCGCTTTTCTCGAATTCCCATAATTCTAATAATCATCCTTATAATAATAAAATTATAAGATAAATATTTTTAAAAAATTATTATTGTTTCTAATTTTCATTTTTTTTTTCGTTCAAATCGATTATTCGTGTAAAGAGTGTACAATACGATAATGAGCAATAACATATCGTACAAAAGAACGTCGAAAAGTGACGCAGAAGTGGAACACGTGTTGAATCGGTTAAAGATCGCCAGACCCCGGACGAAGAACAACTAGACGAAGCGCGACGACGTAACGTTTCGTTACAGCATACACGCGACAATATACCCATGCACTCGTATGGCTGCCTTACTCGCATACACTACACAGCACGAACGAGACCGAGACAGTCCAGAGTCGAGTGGACCCCCCACTTCTATGTGCCCGAACGGTCGAGAGAGTCTCGTAGAGCTCGGCGCGTGTCAACCTTGCCTTGTCCTTGAAACCACGCGACCGCGACCGCTTATGTGCCAAGAACAACGCGCTTATTAAAGTTCTGCTCCAAGCGTACGTTTCCCTTGTGTGCTTTCTTGTCAAACCTTATTTTTTAAGCTCCACTATTTTTTTCTCACCTTATTCTAATCGTTGGATTGATCTTCTTTATATCCAACTTTGGAAACATTTTTTTTTTTTAAAGGAAATTTGCGTAAAACAATAATTATGGTTGTAGTTTTGACAAAAAAAAAAAAAAAACACGAAACGCAATAAAATTTTGATTTTGTTGAAGCCACAGAGGATTTTTTGAAATCAGTGATTAAGCAGTTCTTCGAAGAAAATTATTTTTGTTTTCCGGTGTCTTTTTGAGATCCTCGAAAAAAATGGATTCCTTTAAATTTCGAGTTCGATGGAACGAGTTTATTTCACATTTTTTTATAACCATTTTAGACATATTTCGTTTGTTTTTTTTTTTTTTTTTTTTTGAAACTTCATAAAAAATATTCAGCCCAGATTTATATCCTCAGCTTGATGCAGCAAACTGACAAAAATTCGATTGAAATAAAAACTTATATTTCATCAGAATTTCCATCGAAAAACATGCGTTGATAGGAAAAATGTGTTCGCCTGATAAACACGTTCTTCCAATCTTAAATTCGAGATAGAATGTTTTTTTTTTCTTTCCAATTTCGTTGCTACTTCAATCTCGCTAATTAATAATTGTCCGGACCAGTGCGATCGATGGAGTCAAAGGTCAACTAGATGCTAGTTGGAAATAAGCTTTTATCACAACACGTATTACAAAGTCCCCATTTTGATTTTCCAATTCCTCATAAAATCGTAATTATTTATACAAGTTGGCAAAAAAAAAAAAAAATTAATTTAAACGATTATAGAATAAAATTAATAGACAAAATACCAATTAAAATTTAAAAAAATCACAACGTTATCTAAAGTTTGGAACTTTCAAATGAATTCTTTGAATTTTCATAATTTATTAATATTATTTTATTCGATTTAGACGACACTGGGCCTGCGTACGTGGGACAGATAATCTTTGGAGGGTTGCGGACCACGATAAATAGTAAAGTGATCGTTGCTAGGCCATCAGGAATCCCAATCTTGAATCATCTCGTACTTATCATGTTTATTTTCATTTCTTTATTCTTTTTTTTTTTTTTTTTTTTTTTTGGATTCATCCCTCGAATGTTTTCGAGGACCGAGATATCACGCTGGGTTCTTTGACGTCTCGGGTACTCCTCGATGGGTTTATCGCTCTGTTATATACGTACAAAAACGAAATAAATAAAATAAAATGAAAAGAGAAATGAAAAAAAAAAAAAAAAAAAAAAAAAAACCTTATTACTCGCTTCGAAACGATCCTCTCGACACACTCACACCCAGAGAAACTTTTCTGATATCCCGGAGTGCTTTTGTAATACAACGTAATGAACGCGATACGTAACGAAATACGATTGTTAAAAAAAAATACTAAAAAACAAAAAAAAAAAGAAAAAGATTATTCTTCGGTGGCACGCCCTCACGAGTTCATACAGTTCGATGAATCGACTCGTGATTCAAATCGAAACACTGCCTTATAAGTTTCTCAAGTATTTACCCAGACTACGTTTACTTACGCATACAAACTCGTACATTCTTTTCCGTATAACATTACGAGAAGCACGTGTGCGCTGACCGCAACGACGTACACGAGCTCAACTCATATCACACCCGTGTCGCCCACTCGTCCTTTCCGCAACAGATTCGAATTCGATACTCGTTCTAGATTGCATCGCATTTATTTATTTATTTAATATCTCTTCAATTTTTATGTTACTTTTGTTCTATTTTAACTTTATAACATTTATATTTTTATAGCAGTTTATATTTTTCACTCATTTTTCAACTTTTTTAAAGTACTTTTTCAATTTTTTTCAATATTGTTCCCATGGCGATCGAAATTCTTGAGAATAATTCGAAATTTGACGAATAAGTGAAACGTTGTTTTTTTTTTCTTTATCACAAAATTTATCACACGAATATTGAAATAGAGAAATATTCATGAAAATCTGTGAAAAATTGACAGTTTTGTTATTTCAACAACTTTTTCTCTCCCATTTATTTTCTGGGGTTACATATTTCTTTATCCTGATGAAAATAATTCGTACGAATTGGTTAATGTTTGTCAGCAATGAATGAGAGACTCTTGGACCTCGTCGCTATCTTGTCGAGAAGTTTATCCTCAGTTTTACGTAACCGTACGAGACACGAATGCCCGAGGAACTCGATAAATCGTACGATAACATAGACCACGAGAAAGAGGCGAGTAACAATTGAGACGATCAACAGCTCGACTCGTCACAATTGTTAAGATTCATTGCGTGCTATTTTTTGCGTTCACTATCTTTGACATTGAAGAACAAATGTTGAAAAAATAACTTGAATTTAAATAATTTGTTATATTTTACAATTAATATCGTAAATATTTTATTCCTAAGGAGAAAAAAAACAATCAGTTTTTTTTTACAATCAATAAAAATGAATCATTTGACAAGTTAGTCGAGATTTTGGGCTGAGGAAAAATTCCAACTCGTTCAAATCTCCGTCAAATTTATTGAAATATTAACATTGTTTTTATTCAAAAACTAAAAATAAAAATAATATCGAAAAGCCCTGTGAATTTTTGGACGACACGAAACATTGAGCAGTTTTAATTAAAAACCGTTACATTGATACGCGAAACCAATCGTTTCGATGCGTAATTTATATGTTCAGTGTAGGAAGGTCAAGAAAGTGGCAGAAGTGTCACATGCTCGATAGACAGAACGGATATTGTGTAATGAAACAAAAATAAAACAAAAAAACAAATTAAAAAAACCGAAGGGTCATCGGACATTCGAAAGAAATGATCTCATGTTCAGTTGACATTTCTAGATTTGAGGGAGACATAACATTACTAATCACAAGTTTTTGATATGACGTTAAAGCAGTGAAAACAAATGAGAAATCATGAAAAAAATAACAACTAATTTTGAATACTCTAATTTCGAATTCACACTCGTGACGTCAAAAAACACCGAGAACCAAATTCTACGTCAATTGAATTTGAATAAAAATATGTACGGATCAAAGGGTTGAAGCCATTTTCATATTTTCCTCGAATATATTCAACTAAATCACTGATGTGTTGTTAAAAAGTCCCAGTTTACGAACATTTATGTTATTTCAATAGAAAACAATAAATAATTTATAATAACAGTTTTCCTGCGACGATACCGACCCTACGGCACTACCGATTCATGGGACGAAGGGCTCTGCTCGCCCTCATCAGTGTTCAACCGATTCCCGCCAGGTGGCGGTATTGCCTCGTCAACGCAGGGTCCTTCTCGGACCCAATACTGAGTCTTCGTGAAGAGTTTCGAGGCTAGGTATCATCAAGGGACTTTCGTGAGGTTAAGGACCGTTCTAAGGGCCAGAATACTTATCGTAACGTCCGTCCGATGGCACCACATCACGAAAGGGTCTCTTTTTGAATTGCTCTTAGAAAATCTTCGAAAAAGGTGTCTCTTTGAATGCGAAAATGGAAAATCATACTATGGACCACATTTCTTTAAAATTCATCGTTCGATTCGAAATATTTCGAAAATTAAATTAAATTTTCTTTTCAATGAATGACTAAATAAGTAGACGCTCTTTTTTAACAATAAAAAATCTATGCCAGAGGTCAAAAATAGTGTCAATTATGATTGTTGTTAAAAAAAAAAAAATTAACGTTGAGCTAATTCGAAAAAATGAAGAATAGATTTAAAAAAATCGTGAACAAATCGATTCTGATGTTTTGTCGCAATGAAGGATTGGGGATAAGGTGTAAAATAAATAAATAAATCATTGTTTAAGTTTCAATAAAGAGATCAATGTTTATTTTGATGCTCCTATAGTAGTAAGCGTGGTTGTTTTTTTTTGTTTCTATTTTTCACAATAGAGAGGAATTATAAACTCAATCTTTGCATTCATAAATATAAATAGGACACTCTTTTAAATCATCTCTCTCATTCTCTCTGTCTCTCTCCATTTCTTGGTAGGCTCTGGGTTTTATCACACTCTCGCCATCATTCGTATCACTTATTAACTATAAATTACAAGCTAATACCGTATCGATGAAAATCCAACGAAAGCTCATTTATTTTTTGCCACTCTCTCTCTCTCTCTCTCTCTCTCTCTCTCTCTCTTTCTCCCCAACATTCCACGTAAATCGAGCATCGTTGAAGTTATCGTTTTTTGTTACGTTACAAGAAAAAAATGGAAGACCTCGGTGATTCTTGTTGCGTAAGGCACTTAAAATAAAAATATATATATCTATATATATATATATATATATGTTTTTTTTTCTATATGTACAGGTCCATATATATATTTATATCCTTAAAGTTTTGTAGTCTATTTACAAAGGAACGATTCGGAGGAGGGAAGAAGTCGAGAAAAAAAATCGCGTGGAAAATGGCGAAATTGACTTATGAATAATCCTCTGTTTCTCTGCCTCTTTGAATGTAAGATTTGTGTTTTTTAGTCTCTCTCGATACCAGAGAAAGAAAAAAACTTCATCACGCCGAAATTATTTACAAAGGCACTGTATCGAAGGCACAGCCCTGGGGACTTTACTGGCCAGGCTGCTTGGAAAACAGGAAGTTTCAGGGGGTTTGGCGTCATTTATAAAATGATTTTCCATCAAGACTCGTTGACGCATCTTGACGGCGGTATTTAAATGTCTAATTAGGTTTTTCATGAGTTGCCAAGTTTAACGAAAACTTCGAAGTTCGTCTTTGCATTTCCTCAAACCCTGAGGATATCACCAGCACATATTTAATACGCTTTTTAGCTCAAGTTCTCGTTCCATTGAGAATAAGAGATAAAAAACTTTTCTACCACGGTCTCCAAGGTTTACTTTCGATTTCGGGCATCACACTTTTCCTCATGACAAGAGCAAGAGGTTTTTGCAAAGGTGGACTATAAATTCTGGGATCAAATTCTGGATCGCTCGTGTAACCGTTTGCTGGTGATGTTGCGACGTCCCGATGACTCGTTGTCGTCGTATAAACGTTTGTTTGCTCCCGGAATGCTGCTGGTGGTGCTTCGAAGGCAATTGGACTTGCTGCCGAGGTGGAAGTCGAACTGGCGCTTGAACTCGCCGACGAAGAGGCCGATGCCGTTGACGCTGTTCTCTGAGGTATTGGGATCAATGTTGGCAGCGGAGAAGTCGGCGCCGGTGAGGAAGACGGCGATGCAACCGGCGTCGCTTTTGCACCCGCTGGTAAAACGAGTGCGATGTCACCGTTTGGCAGTCTCGTTGGAACTAATTGGAGTCCTGTGCCATTTGCATTCGTGAAAAATATGCCGTTCGATTGTTGCACTTGAATCCTTGGCGTTGTGTCTACTTGTGGCAAAATATGAACCTGCAGCTGCGTCGTCGTTGATTGCGCTGGTTGTTGCACGATCTGTTGACTCGTCGTCGTTGTTGTCGTTGTTGTTGTCGTCTGACCATTTTGACTACTTCCACTCTCAACCGGACCCAAACACGATGCCAAATGTGCCATCAAACGGCGTTTCACTGATGCATCCAGACCCGGAAATCTGCCAACTTCACTCGCGCATTCCGTAAAACCCGCTCGAAACTTGTTCAACACATTCGGATCTGTCGCCGCTGCCAGTGCTACTTGTTGACGTTGCAACGTCTCCAAATGCTTCACTGTCATCTCCAGAATGTCTGCCTTCTCTAATTTTGAATGACGGGCTGGCTGTTAACACAAACAAAAATACCAGACGGTCAGAGCTTGCATTCGATTTTTCAAGCGCAAAAATAAAATACAAAATGTTCTGATGATAATTTAAAAATCGCGGGAAAATTATATTTTTTTTCGTTAAATCAAGAGAATACGTTCCCTTTTCGATCGATCGGAGAATATAATTTTTTTAGAATTTCCTCAATTCATCACTGAACACAAACGAGAATTGATGGAATTTCACAAAATTTTGTAAATTTTCATCCAAATTAAAGTGGCGACATATTTCAACACCGATTTTTTTTTTTTTTTTTTTTTTTTTACTAAAATAACCAACAATTAAATTCTCAGTAAAATTGTTGAAATGCACAAAATTTAGTGTAAATGATTGTGTTGCTTCGAGTAAAAATATCGCTCGATGAAAAGATTCGATTTTTAAGAAAAGTTTGAATTTGAAAGAAAAAAAAATTTTAATTTCGAAAAATGTGTAAAATTTTCAAATGCTGATTCAGGATAGAAAAATAAAGGGAAGAAACTTACGTCTTTTTTCATCGCATCAAGGATGAGTGTCTTCAAGTCATTGAGACAATTGTTGATTCGGGCTCGACGTCTTTTTTCCATGATTGGTTTATTGCTCTGTAACAAAAAAATAAAAATAACGTTAGGTAAAAGTAGTAAGTGATCGAGGAATTTAAGAATCGTTGATGTCTCATAGAACTTGAAAGACTCTGTTGAATTTTGTTTTCGACTTGAGTTGAATGGCTCGTGTTCAAAGATCATCGGGTTCGATCGATTCGATATTATCGTTTGCCCGGACGAAAAACAATTTCAATACAAATACACGAGCCTTGAGTTACAAATACATACATTATAGAAATTGTACTCGTAAATTTCGAAGAGCAGAAAATAGGAGAAGAATATCTGACGATATTGAAAATTTCAAATTTGAATATAAAATTAAAAAAAAAAAAGTATTCGATCCCAACGGATTGAGTGACTTCACTTTTCACTCAGGAATTTACTTCTTTTTTTTTTTTTTATAATTTTCCATTCTCCAATTATGAGCTTTACAATGAATAAAAAAAATCAACACTAACCCGTCGATTTTCTCCCGATCGTCTGGTGGTGGTAGAAGAAGTGTTGTTAGAATTATTGTTGGTATTAGTTTGTGCAGGTGGTTGTCCAGCCTCTTGAGGCACGTGGGCAGCCGGTGGGGTAGCACCAACAGTAACACCACCGGTAGGCATCGTAGCACCAACTCCGGTCACCATTGTTCAAAATTTCTTATCACAAAAGGATGGTACGAAAGAAAAACGATTTTTCCTCGTACGTAACAACCGAGAGCACACTCGGTCACTCAAAAAAAAAGTACACTTCACAGGTATAATCCAGTTGGAGGGTACCGGGTTCGCACTGTGTACCCAAAAGTGTAATATTTCGAAAAAAAAACCAAAAAAACCAAAAAAAACAAAACCACACTGAAGTCAATGTAATCCAAGAGGTTGTAGTTGATCGACGTAGAGATCGATCGAAACGACAATATGAAGGAAGTCAGTACTTTAAATCGTACGTAACTCCTCTATTGGTTTTAAGAATATTAGTAAATCAAAAAAAAATTGAATTTTTTTGAAAACTCAAGCTCTGATCCACGGCTAAAGATCGTATAGAGGTTTCGACCTCTCGCAAAGCGCGCCAGAGCTCGACTGACTGGCGGTGTGAGAGCGCTACGATTTCTGTCCCTTGGCTGTCGGGCGTGCGAGGAGCGTGGTGGTTTGCTCGAGAGCACGAGAGCCTTGGAATTTCACTCGAGTGGTGGTGGTGGTTGAAACGTTGAAGGCGCGCTTATCGGACGATGGAAAGGGAAAATACGGAGTAGGACAAGTGGGGATAGCGCGTGACGCTTTGAGCCTATACACATATAAAAATATCACTATATATCTATATGTTTAAGTATAAACGGAGTGAACCAACCCCCCACCAAAATTCCGACACTCGACGCCGGCACTCGGCTGCACCAAGAAAAAGGACCCTATCCCCACTTTTGGGGACTCAGACGCTACGCTTTAGACTCCCCACCATCGCTACCGTCCATCTCCCCCACCACTGGCATCTCTAACGTGCCTCATGAATCGGCAGGGCCCAAACGGCGCGCGGTCGTGCAGCAGCTACGCGGCAAGGAACCCCCGTAGGGCCTTGGAGCATGCGTGTCGGCGATTAATCCAAAGGATTTTCGGTCCTGCAGCATCGGAAACCTTTGGGTCGTATCGAATAGCCCATTCCACTCGATTAAACAACTTGCTTTTTTATTCTTTTTCATCCAATTATCTCAGTGTAGATCTAGATTTTTGATAGAATCTCGAAAACATTGTGGATCATGAAAGATCGTCACATAATGGAATGTCATCCCAATCGGATTCTTGATGTCATTCATTCTTAAAACAATTTATTGTTGATGTTTATTTATTTATTTTTTTTGACACAGACAAAAAGATAATACTTTTTGGATTGTTTTTCTTACTCAGAATTAAAATTCTGGATTTTTCAAGTGCCTTTATGATGAGACTTTTGAATGCTTGTGCAATTCGATTTGTACAGCAAAAATAATGAAAGTTGGTTGCATCGACTAGGTAGCAATTGTTTCTTGTCGCGTGCTCTATCTTCGTAGTACCGATAAATGATTATGAGGCGATGTTGATGGCTGTCTTTCTCGGGTTCGTGCTATTTTTAAATAATTTTCTCTCTCGGGCGCTTAGCACGAACGCCCAACGCACTTAGTCTTGGCTTCGAGCGAACGAGCGAGCAAAGCGAGTTGTTTATGTGTTTCTCTGTGTGTTACTGACGGTAGGACGATAATTCTGCGGTATCGGGGACATGCGAACTCGCGAATATCTCGTAGAAATTCACGACTAAACTTGCGTATGTATAACTCATGTATATGTATGAGCTAATAAACGTCATTGGTTTGTGTGCGTCTTGTCACACGACTTCATCGAAAATAGCGCGAGTTTAAGCGAACGACAAGGAACGAATGACGCACGCGCTACTCGTTATTCTGGCACGCGTCTACCAACATATATAATAACATAAATAGGAATTGCCTCGTTTTTTTCGCAGTCTTTCTACGAAAGATTTTGCGAAAACGAGCAATTGTCCAATCGCAGCTTTTTTCTCGCTCGTATATAGACGCCGTTCAATTGACGTCTGCACAATAATCGTTGCGTGTTGACAGATTTGACGTCATATTCGAAAATAAAAGTACAATCAACTTTGTAAAAAATAAAACTCCATTATCCCAACCTGTTACTTTCTTTTTTGAATAAATAACTGCCAATAAAAGCCCGTCGATCGTGAATAAACGAGACTTTGACAAATGTCCGAATTAAAGTGTCCAAGGCGATTAAAATTTTATCTTGAGCTCATTCGTATGATAATGAATCTTAGTGGCTGAGGATTTCCGTTCGAAAAGTCAGATTAGATCGTAGAAAGGCGCTTACACGCGTTACTTATTTTCAACGTGGCGCCACTCGTGTTTGCATAGTTGAAGAACCATTCGATTCCCGAGGCGTTTTATGCGCGTACGTGAAAGTTCTGGATGAAAAAGATCCGCTAGCGTTTGTGCAAATCGATCAACCGTTTGATCGACGAGAAAGCTTCCGTCTCTTTTCCACTTGGATCATCGAGATCAACTAGCGTTCGTCAAATAAAGAGAGAGAGAGAGAAGGAAATAAGCTCCAGGACTCTAATGCAAGAAAGACACCCCTTCTCCAACCCTTCAAGCATTCCATCGACAAAACTCGTGATCCTCATGCCTGCGAAGGATGTGTATAAAGAACAGAAGAAAAAGGACGATACATACGAAGTACGTGTGTGTGTGTGTGTGTGTGTGTGTTCTAGGAGGAGGGATAAGCTGAGACTTCGTGGAAGAGAGGTCGCGGGGTGGCGAGAGAGATGGATAGACGAAGTAGAAGTAGATGAAGAAGAAGAAAAGAAAATGAAAAAGAAAGAGTAAAAAGTAAAAGAAAAAAATTGCCCACATCGTACGAGGCGGCAGGTCGCAGAAGAGTTGGCGTGAGTCTCTTCTTTTCGCCCCCTTACTCTTCCTCTCTCTCTTTCTCCAGTAAATGCTAGAGTGAGTGCGAGGATCGTGCGAGGGAGCTGTAAAAGAAGGTATAAAAGGAAAAAAAAGAGAGAGAGAAAGAGTGGCGGGAGAAGGAATAAGCGCGTTGGCATTCTGCCGCACAGCGGCAGCACTAGCTCGTGAGACACTGAGCAAGAGAGTAAGAAAGATTCTTCACTTCCATACGTATATATCTATATATATATATATATACATAGGGATATAGAAAAAGAGAAAGAAAGAGTGAGAGCAAACGTTTTGCGAGTCTTTGGAGCGAGCGAGAAGTAAAGAATCTTCACCGCCAATCGAGCTGGTGGGATTCGATCCGGCGTGCGACCGACGCTCACTCATTGGTCAAGATCCCAGTCCTCTTTCTCCCACCACCTACTACTCGATGCACGACCTTCGGTCGTGCGTGGTCGAGACTGAGCGTGCCGCTCGCCCGAGAGAGACGGCTCTATGAGACTCGTGGGTGGTGGGGGAGCAACTCTTTCACTCTTTCACTCTCTCTCTCTCTCTCGTTCTCTTCCCTTCTCCCGCCCTGCATTCAAAATAGCTCTCTCTCTCTCTCTCTTTCTCTCTGTGAGAAGATCCGTTCAAAGCAACGTACAAAGATCCGTTCGCGTGTGTATTCGTGTAAATCGTCGTAGACACATATGTGAAGAGTGGGGAGGACGAACGACGGTCGCGTGGGACGGCGTGATTCGAACGGCTTAGGAGAGACGCGCCACCGTCGTCGACCTCGCTCTTTCCTCCTCTCTCTCTCTCTCTCTCTCTCTCTCTCTCTCTCTCTCTCTCTTTCGTTCTCTTTACGACAGCACGTGATACCACGTATGGGGGAAGGAGACGAGAAGAAGTGGAAGTACAGAACTACCTGTTTCGCTCACTCGCACGAATTTATTTAGAGCGAGCGGCAAACGGCGTGAATCACGCGAGTCCCGCGCGTCTCTCGTACACGCGACCTCTCTCTTTCTCTCTTTTTCATTTCCTTTTATTCTTCAATCCTAACAGCCCCACAATCCCGAAGGAGACAAACGAGAATGCAACTCCAAACGGGGGGAGGGAAGATCCATTTATCTCAATTTAATTATCGACTCCAACGTAAATGTACTCACGACTGTACTATCATTACTTCAAGTTATTATTGACGCTTTCACGATATAACCGTGAATCAGCAAATTATTGTCTCATTTATATGCTCACCTGCAAAAATACAAAAATTTTTTTTTTCAATAACTTCTCATTGCCAGACAAAAACAGAACAAGAAATTTTACAAATGTATTTTGGTCCTGAGACTCGTAACAAGAATCACGCGAATAATTATAAAAAGAATTATGTTCAAAATATACTAAAAAAAAAAAAAACCATGTTGACAAATATGACATAATTTTCCCTCATCAAATTTATCATTTCTGTTCAATTCATTCTAATTATGTACATGGAAATCATCCTTTATCTTTAAAACAAAATAAAACGTTCGATTAAACAAAGTTATCGAATATTTAGAATGATTTACTCATTTATTTACATTATTATAATGAGCTATTCGACAAATTGAAAATTAGACTTTCATCGTTCTGCACCTTTAATAAAAACTGTACGTGCAATCCATCGCCTTTTATGGTTGCCACGTGTACTCGACATTTCGATCCATATAAGTAATCGACTAGACTCGAAGACGTCTTGATGATGGTCGTTCAATAAGGATTAAGTTTACGAACGGATAGCACGTAATTGACATTCGGCATATACATCATAATATCGCATTACGCACAACATATTATGTACATAATATAATAATTCATCCATTCTTTTAAGTTCAACGTGCCATTTTTAGGTCCAGAGCAGGCCCTTTGGGGTATAAATTTTTCCTCGTGTGCCATTGAGTTAAAATTTGGTCCTCAAGGATTTCCGGAATCACTGATTACGGATCTGAACTAAAAATTTGAAATTAATTGCTTTTTTGTTTTTTTAAACGAAAACTACCGTACAAAAAATTTGGAAAAAATTCTGTACAATTTTTTGGAGTGTATTAAATTCGTGAAAAAAAAATTATTCCAATTTTATCAGTAATTTGGTAGAAAACATGTCATTTCTTTTCATGACAAAGTACGAAGTTCGACTATCAAAAATCTGCTAAAAGTGGTTCAAGAGCTTTTCATTGCAAATTTCGAAATATATTTCGAGAAATGAAAGAATTTTTCAAAACAAAGGATAATGAGAAAAAGAAACAGGGCAGGATCAATGAATGTCAAAATCTTTGAAACTCGACTTTATTCAAATAATTCATGACTAGATGGGCCAACCAACCATGACCCTTTATCGACAAACAATAAAACTTTCTCAAATTTGTTTCGTTTGATGTTTTTTTTTCTTGTTATAGGAGTCTAGACCATCGATTACCTATTTCACAGATTCCAACTGTGTTTAAATCAGATTAGAATGTGCTTTGCCAAAGGAAAATAAATTAATGAGAAGAGAGAGAGAGAGAGGTATAAAGGAGAGACAGGGGTAGAAAAAACAATGAAAAAAACTTGATTCCTTTCGTGGCTAATGCGTCCCTATCGTAAATAAGGTAAAGAAAAAATAATGAAATTTGAAACGTGTTGATTAGCATAAATTTGATACTTTGAGAAACGCCATGGGGTTCCATCGTCATTAATAACACATACACGTGTTTAAATCTATATATACAAATATATATACATCGGTGATCACGAATTTCTGATATACGACAAAACTTCCGCGTCAAGCGAGACTATGTATATGTGTATAGTTGCGTATGGATAAAAATGTATCCGCGGGCTAGTGTCATACGAATGAGAAAAAATAATGATAAAACGCTTCACACAAACACGGAGTCGTGAAACGTGCGAGGACGTGGATTTTGATAGCGCTTTTGCTCCACGGGAGGCTGACGAGATCTTCCCAAGATAAGACGGGTGTCTGTCGCGAGGAATTACTGCAATATAATGTTCTGACTATTTGTTATATTTATGGCGTATAGATATATATAAATACAGAGATGTCTATATAGATATATATTTATGTGTTTATTTATTTATATTTATGTAAGTAAAGTGCTTTTTCCATTTGATGGAAACCACGTAGTGTAAATGACAGAATTTTTGATAATTTCTATCTTACTCATTGAAAGCCGAAACGCTCTCAAAAAAATAATGTCACTTCAGCCAATAACACGATGGATTTCATGAATTAAATGCAAAAATCTTTCGACGTTTCTCTTCTCTTTCAGGTTTTATCGATTGTTTTTTTTTTTTTTTTTTTTTTTTATTCACCACTCAGCGTCCAAAAGAAATACGAGAGAGAATGCGTCGCCAGGAGAATAAATTGGAAGGAATCGCGCGCGCGCGAGAATTTTATTACTCGCCGCAGGCGTCCAAATCGAAATATTCCTATTACGACCTGATTCACACATGTTTACGTCCTTCCTGCAATTAATTTCGTACGAGCAACGCTTTTATCCCATTTGCCATATTTTTCTTCGACGAAAATAATTTCCTGAATGCTGCAGACACGTCAAATTTTTTTTTTTTTTTGTTTTAGAACTTTGGTCCTAAGGAAAATATAAAATGAATAAAAAAAAAAACGTTGCAATAGCGTGCAATTTTTAATGCGCATCCAATGTGATTTATTATACGAAATTTTCTTCGCTTTCGTATATTTCTTTTCGCTTGATTTTAGTTTTTCTCAAGAACGAGTTAAAAAAAAGGAAAAAAAGCAATCGTACTCGTCTTTTTTGACAAATCCCTGACACAGTTATGCTTTTTACGATTCTCAACTCGCTCACTGACATCCTCTGTTTACCCTAAACAGGAGATTTGTTGTTTGAAAAAAAAAAAAAACATACACTTTTTTTCACTTTTAACTGCAAAGCCAAAAAAAATGTGTTCCGGAGCCTTGACGGCGTATTATTGTGTTTACTCTTCAAAGATCATACGATGCCGTATTTTTCCGAGTCTTTTCCGTTCTTTTTAGTCGTTTTAAGAAAATAAACTCTACGCTTTTTTTTATCTAGTACGACAACTGCGAAAAAAAAAAACATTACAAAGCTCAATCGTAAACGTTTGAGAATTTTTTTCTTCGCGTTTCTCGAGCTAAAGGAGAAAAACGTCTGCTCAACGTCGTAAAAATGTGTTTCGGGAGCGCGACTCAGAAAAAAAATCGTACCCTTTCGCGATCCTCAGACGAGAGCAAAAAATTTCGGTTTTCTTTGTTTTTTTTTTTATTTTCGAGGGATTCGAACGCACGTTTTGTAACTCTCGGAAAAAAATCGAAGGCACTATTCGATTTGTACTCTTACAGCGTAAAAAAATTGACCCATCTGATTGGCTGTCGTTAGCGTCGAGGAAAAGGGTTACTGACCAATCGACTACCTCGGAACTTAAACGAAAAATGTACTTTTTACCCGCAGGACTCTTCACCTCTGTAAGGGAATTTCTGCAACCCTTTACCTGCACCGACAACCCTTACAAAATCTTCTTTATCAAAATATTCTAATTTATTTAATTCCTCAGTGTTATTCAGCAAATATTAGTGAATATTATATAAATTGAAATTTTTCGGTATTCAATTATAAAAATCTTTGTTAAAATAATTTTAAATCGTAATAGTTTTAAGCGAATCATCATCGTCATTTCAATGATTTTTCACAATATAATATTTCATTAGCCAAAATATTTTGTATTAAATAAATGAAAAATTAAAACGTTTTGAGAAACTTAAGAAACTCGAAAAGATCGATCTTTACAAATCCATAATTGGATTTCACAGATACACCGATAAATATACATCGAAACACCTTGCGTTTGATGTATTCATCCCTGCAGAGGGAAAAATCCTACTTCTCACTTTCCATCTTCATTGAAAAAGGAATTTCTTGTTTGTCCTGAAAAGGGTTAATCCTGGGTTGCACTGTGATCATTATCCTCACCAGTGGGATCTTTGAGTGAAAGGGTAAAGCCAGTGGAGAAATAGTTATACCCATGGTACGGATTACGAGAAAAGGGTTGAGAGATGCGTGGCCACAGTCCTTGGTTGGAATAATAATGTGCAATAATCGAGGCAATAGATTAAAAGTACATATTTCATTTTTGGATTTTCGACATAACTTAATCTTTAAGCGATAGCCTTAACGAGTCTCTGAAAAATTCAGACACTTCAGTTCTTAAAGTTGTGACATAATGACGTCACGCTTAAACTTACCGAGTTGAGAAAATATAACAGAATTATGCTTTTTCGATACGTCTCTTAACTTTCCAAAAGATTTTCACTTTGACATTGAAATGTATCGTAAATATGGACGAATGCCAAAGAAATTCGTGTACTCGCGAATTTTTCAAGGGAAAAGTAAACGACTTTGTATATTCATATAAATGTATATCTATATTTAGACCTTCTAAGAGAGAGAGAAGGAGAGAGAATTTATACGACGTACACGTGGTAGAGTTGACTCTCAACAATAGTTGAAATCTGCAGAGTATATTTCGCTAGGCAAATGTTGCACAGTGTATTACAACTCTTGCTGAATAACAGCATTTCTGCGAGGGTTGAGGTCCTGCAAAGCTGCCAAAACTTACCTCTTCAATCAGGGTTAAATCATAAAACTCGGTGGTGGTTCGGCCTTGGTAAATACTTAAGCCTTTGCAAAAGAGTAAGGGAGACGTTTTGTATATAGATATGTTTAAGTTTAAGAAAAGTATGCAAATGGTGGGGTTGTAAATTTGATGGATTAGGGTGTGGGTATATTTCCAATGTCCTTTCTCCTTTTGGCCCTGTGGTGTTTTCCTGCACTCAACCAGACCGAATTACCCAACTCGATATCCGTGCAAACTCAACATTTCCAACGTCTTTTCATTATTTTCTACATTTTGTGCAACGAAAGTTAACAAACTCTGTCGTTGCAGTCATGATCGAATGTTAGCTCTCCGGTTAATATTAATTTTAATATTTTATAAGGACGTGAGAACATTTAAACTTTCGAGAACAAATGTCTAATGTGAAGTTTAGAGTTTGAGAAATATACGATAATCGTTCGAAAATCCTTTTCCAAATCTATAATACACGGCGCTTATACTTTAATTTGTCGTATCTCTAAAACTAAATGGTCAAAATTCTTAATTCTTTTCGAAAAATTCTGTCACATGCCCCAGAATAATTGAGAAAAAAATTAGAAAAATCTGTATCAAATTTTTGGCGTTATTCATCAGTGAAACGTGAATTTTTTTACTGCTTCCCGTGCTGTCAAAATTTTGAAAAAATTCGTAGAAAAACGCTTTGACGAGACTCCTACCTTAAGAAAACTTTATGAAAAATGTTGAAATATCACTAGGAAGCAATTTGAGAAGTTATATGTTCAATATTACGAAAGAAATTTTTTTCACGGTGGTATTTTTCATGTCTCAAGCATTTAAACATTAGCACAACATTGAGTTGGCCTTAAGCAGCTGAAATAATGACGATAAAGGGTCAGAAAAATGATGCTTGGGTGAAAAGTCATCTTCAAAAAGAAAACATACACAGTCGTTACGAGAAAAGACCTTCAACGAGAGTCTCATAAAAAGGCTTGGCCACCATAAAAACCGCTATTTTGTCTCGTGAGTAAAAAACGGTATGTTCGTTAAGGGGTACAAGCGTAAAAAGTCGTAGGTGAGCTGAGGAAGTTCGGTGTGAGTTGGCATTGAATCGCAGTATTGGAGAAACCGCAACATTTTTGCGAGTGGCAGCGGTATTTTTTTTTTTTTTTTACCTGATCGAAAAGAGGAGAATCTTTCAAGGGGTTGGTAAGCAGAGGACTTTTTTTCGCAGGGACTTTTGGCCGAATGCAATTAAGTTGTAAAAAAGTAAAGGAGAAGAGAAAAAAAGATGCAACTAGAAGGGTCAAGTTCGCAAGGGTTGTAAAAGGGTGGAAATCGCGTTTGGGCTACTCGGTTAAAGCAGTCGCGCAAACACGCCTTTAAAAAAGCCTCCATAAAGCTCCCACAAAAATTTTCCAAGGAAACCCATAAACCCTTGCTTAGCAAGAGTTTTTTCTTCTTTTCCCCGTTTTTTTTTTTTTTTACGAACATTTCATTTCTGTTTTTTCAACCCTCGCCATCTCACACTCACGTCCACTATTTTTCAGCGACTGTAAAAAGAGTTGTAAAGATGGTGATGGGGACGGCTTAAACTTTCGCCAAAAAATCCTCTCCCTCGAACTTTCACTTTTAACTTTTTTTCTTTCCTCCTTTTTCCAACTAACGTGATGCCGCTTCCAACGAAACCCGTTGAGAAGAATGACATTGCAAGGATTGTTAAGGGGTTGTAAGTACTTTCAACCCCTTGGCGACGAAAACTTCACTTACTCGTGGCCAACTTTTCAAAAGGATTGAAGGTTTTCACTGATCCTTCGACCACTTTAACCAGTCGAAGAGTAAACCCTTTTATTGGTGATCAGTGAGAAAGCTTTCAACTCAACCCGCTCACTGATTCACCCTTTTTATGCCATGCCGTATTTTTTTAAAGGGTTCTCCGTTACGCATTGTCAACTTTTTAAAAAGAATGGAGCATCATGAGACGCGGCACGCGAACGAAAGTGACCGCGAGAGCCACGCGAATTTTTTATTTTCATTTTTTCACTCTTTCAAAAAAAAAGGGTACTCTTTTTTGACATCGTAAATTTTCACGACCAAAAAAATGAAGGGTTCGTTAGTTGGATTAATTGAGACGATGATTTATAATCTTGGAAATATGTGACGAAATCTATTGACATTAAATCGAAGAGACTTGAATGCAACTACTTTTTCAAAAAATCATACAAATTGTTATTGGAGTAGAGAAGAAAATATTTAATGACCGAAACCAATGGAAAAACTAGTTTTTCATTAAAAATATGAAAATCGCGAAATCAAAGAAAATAGCCGGTGACCACAAATTGACAAACTTTCATATTGTTACGTGTCCTTAACACGTTCAGTTATTCTACTTTTTTGACACAATTCTCCACTTCGCGATACGTGACAAGCGTATATCGAGCCGAAACCTGTGGGATGACTTTTTTCTCCATCATTCTTTCTCGTTCGTTATACACGAATTTTTATATCGTCGGCAGGACGGATTGCGAAGAAGTATCGCGTTGCTTCTCACGTCCGAACGAGTTACTTATACATCCGTACATTTGGTGTTCGATGAAGCAAATTTTCGTTCCCGTTCACGGCCTCATGAATTTGCACTTCGTTTGTTTCATATCAGGTTGCTCTTTCGATCAATGACAAAAAGTAAAGCTGAGCTTTCTCTCTTTGACGAAGAAACCTTTTTTCCCGATTATTACGAAGCCTGCGGATCTGTAATGGAGACTCGTCCGTAATTTTTTTAGCGATCGCATATTCAAGAAAAAAAAAACTCACTAAATCTCAATAATAAGTTTCTGTGATGAGTTTTCTAATGAAAATAATCAAAATTACATTTTTTTTCATTGACTGTGCAGCTATAAAGTTGTATTTAAAAGAGAAAAAAGTGTAAATTCTTTGGAGACGAAAAAAAATCTCATTCATTTGATTGAATTTGTGAATTGAAAATTAAAAAAGGGAAAAAAACAATTTTGAAGGCTCCACTTGAGCGGTAAATAGTAAATAAAATTTCTCCAATTCATTCCTTTACCAAGAAACTCCCTTAAGTTGTACTTTCAATTGAGCACACGTACTAAATTAATCACCGAGGCTAATAACATGAATTTTTCACCTCACCATATTCCCAGCGTCTTTAATAGTCTCCGAAGACCTTTGGTTAAAAGCCCATTAAAAACAAGAAGAAAGAAGCAACAAAAAGAATAAGAAGAAAGATGAAAAAAAAAGCGAAACATTGACGCTAACGTTTCGCTAAATGGCGACGAACACACGCCGGGAGAATTTCTCGCAGAATGTGGATGTACGACTGTCAGTAATTCACGCCCACGCGTATAATAGTCGGTAAGATGCGCGGCATTGAAGTTCTCTCGCGGGTTCGTAATCACCTCGGGTTTTTACACCTTGCCCATAAGGCAATATGTTCGCCATCCTTCTCTCTTTTTCTTTTTTTTTCTCAGTGAGATACGGGATGGCCCCCCCGCTGACAGAAGATTCTCGTGCCTAATCGCGTCGATAGCGCCTTCTCTTGGGACACACTATGGGAATCCTTGGGAACACGCGCATCCACGAGTTACACGATACGTTCTGTTCACCCTGCGCGTGGCTACATTCACATTTATACACATACATAAAAATATCCATGTACAAATATATTTATACAGACGTATAGATTATCTGTAAGTATTCAAAAGAACGTACTCGATCCCATGTAAACTTTAAGACGCCCACGCGCTTTTGGAAAGGCCGCGTTCGTAGCGATCCGCTGCTAATCGGTGTGTACCTCGTAAGAAGAAATCAAGCACCAAAAGATCCTCTCGATCTCATATAGCGATGCAGTCGATTAAACCCAAACCGTTTCCCGCTGCGAATTCCTCTTTTTCGCATAATTAAACGTTTTAGTAAAAATGAATTATTGTAAAGATTCCTCGACGCGACAAAGCTTATGCTATAAATTGTAACATGAGTATTTGACAGGTTTGCGTAATTTTGTTTTTTTTTTTCTTTTTCACTAATCGAATCAATGATACTAAATATAAAAGCATTCATTCATTTCAGGGATCAACTTTTTGATTTGTTTCTTTTTGTTGATTTTTTTGTTCAACTTTAATTACAAGGGCTGTTATTTTCGTTATTATTATTGTTGTTTGCGTATTCATATTGGTTTATCGTCCCCCAGGGGGTTTTGGTGATCGTGTAATGTTAATGTGCAGGAAATCATGAAACTGAATACACACATCGGACCTTATCGCTCTCATAATTACCCAAACTATGCCCTGGGCGTTTCGTTTTCGATATAACAGAGTTATAACGAGGCTGATAAAGTTGCACAGTTGCATTGACCGCTAAATGGCTCCAGGCATTTTCACTTTTCCCAATGGACCAACTTTCTGCTCGAATGCAATGAGATTTTGTTGGTTATAAATTTGTTTCAAAACAAGATTATATATTAAGCGGAGATTTTATGGAAATTTGTTTAATCAAATATACGTACGAAAAGTTTCAATGAAAATATTACATTTTAATGGATTTGTGCTGATTTTTAATTTCATTTTAATTTCAGGGTACTCGAGTGTAATAAAGTATATGTGCAAAAAAAAGAGTGTTTTTCTGTCACGTAAAATGTGGGGAAAATAAGATATTCGTGGCTGGCGACGACGCGACAGAATAACGGAAGATTAAAATTTTCATAGTCTCTCGTGTCGCATACACGTCGCGTCTTTCTCTTTCTTTTTCTCTCTCTCCCTCTCTCTGTCTCCTCCCTTTCGCTCGACTATCATAAAAGTAATTCGCACGACCTGCTATAAAACGAAACGGCGAACAATAAAGTGTTTACAAAATTAATTTTACTACTCGGTACAAAAACAGGCGACACTCGTGGCACGAGGGAGAGGGTGACACTCGACTCAACGAGTGAGACGACAAATGTCCGAGGGGTGGTTCTAACCTGGGGACGTGGTATACTTTATGCAGGTAGAAAAAGAAAGTTTTTCTTTTATTTTTAAAATCGTTGCTAATTTTGTAGGTTTACAGATCGTGGTGAATACTCACGTGTAGGTTTAGTTTCATTTTATTTAATGCGTTAACATCGTCAACACGATCATTTTGTGTAAAATTTTATGTAGAAGTCTTCATGAAGAAAAGCCCGGTGTTCAGAATCTTTTTTTTTATGTCAAAAAGAACAGCCACCAAAAAAATCTTGAGCAAAATTGTTAAATGATTTAGAAAAATAGAAAAACAGATTTGACAATTGAAACGAATTGATGACGATTGTTTCTATATCGGAGACAACGCTTTCGTGTTCTTTCAAAAATTTCATCGACCAATCCTTCGTTTCGAGTAACCCACAACAGTATTTGAAAAATATTTGAAAAAATGCAATGACATTCACGTCACTCGTGACAAAACTTCAACTCGAGTTTTAAAATGATAGAAAAGTCGTTATAAGTATAAATAATGAACTCTAATCAGGTTCCTTGTCGATATATTCAAACTCTACGATTTATCATCATATCCAACTCTCGGTTTAAAACAGTTTTACTTGAACTTTTTCATCCTTCATAGACTCTGTCTCTCTCTCTCTCTCTCTTTTTGATATTTCTTCTCAGACGATTTATCGACGCTGTTCAATAAGATTGAGCCAGGGTAGTTTTTAACCAAAGAATCTATGGCATCTTGTCCAAAGATGTTGGATCATGTGTTCACGTACCCGGAACTGATGAGATCTTATTCTCGATTAAGAAATGCGACGCTGTCTCGAAGATGATGACACTGACATTCCAAAATGATTCATGCAGCTTCTTTGGTCGAGAGGTCGTTTATCCTATGACTGCAAGTGCATATCAAACGTGAAATAGGATTGGGTGATTTTGTTTAGGTCTCTCAGGGTGGGATTAATGCTTCTGTCCATTTAATCCGACGTTATTAATGATCTTCTCTGATTTCGTCGACGACGTTATGATTTTTTAGTCTTTTTTCACTCGTACGACATGAGAGACATCCTCTTTCGTGAAAATATATCCTTTTCATGCATAGTAACGTCTAATTCTATATTTATATATATATATAATGATATATATATGTTGGAATATACTGCAACACACGAATATATAAATGTATTTCATCTCATAAGCCTTATTCAAACGAGGCTTAGGGAGGATCGACGCTTCGCTACTACCGGAGTTCCCTCGAGCTCGAAATTAATCGGGGTTTTGTCATAATAATTTTATTCAGCCCTTTAAGGCCCTTCCCTCATAAGCATAGAAAAAAAGAGGATATAAAGATCCTGTGAGGGATGAAGAAAGTGTCATTGTATTATGTACTTATCTATGACCGAGGAGCTTTTGATATTAATGGAATTTCAGGTCCTTTTCAAGGAAGACTCGTTGAACAAATGACTATTTCAGATTCAAGCATTTTTTGAAAATGTTGCAAAATCTGATGAAAAACACAAGTTTTGTGGACAATTACAAACGACGATTTCTAGGTTCGAAATAATTTGGATTATTGATCATTATTTGAATTACTTTTTCAAAGTGTTTTTGAAAAAATTGTATCTTTTATTGGAATAAAGTGATGAGTTTTGTTTTGTGAAAAATACTTTCACTAATAATAACAATTTTTTGTGAATTAAGTTAAACGTCGTTTGGACCTAAAGTTGATAAATGTTTTAAAAAGTAATTTGAAGCCACGCGTATAAAAGGCTTGGCAAGGGTCAAAGAAATAACCGCTCGTGATGTAACACGAGTTCTCATTTACATGATCGTGTTTTGCAGGATTTTTTTACTTCCACGAAAAGGAAAAAAAAAAACGAGTAATAAAACAACGTGTCGCGACAGCTTGATATGTAAATTTCAAGCAATTTTTCACGATATCGTGGATCATCAAAATTTAGTTCCACTCTTAGAGTTGTACTCGCGGTCCACTGGAAAATCTACGATTATCAGCGAACGAGGGAGAAGGAGAGCGATAAGACGAAAAGAAAAAGCGAGAAGCGTGTGCAAACTTTTGGTACAGGTGCGGTTCAGCTTGATCGAAGTGTCCCTCCGTTCTTGTCTCTCTTTGAATATTGAATGGGAATGGATCGATTATGCTAACCGTCGGCATGTTAAAAACCATGGGAAAAACGCGCGTGGCTGACAGAGTGCGAACGTGCTCCTGGGAAACAAAAAAAATGTCCCAACACAAGTCTATTTTTTCGGTCCTCTTGTATGACTTTTTTTTAATTTTATTTTTTATTTCTAGTCATTTTTACATAAATGTGTCCGATATTATGCCCACGCCAAACCCGTAATCACAAATTCTCTTGAACACAGACAATCACATACAAAAATCTATGTGTATTGTATATACGTGTCCAAATCCATTAATCAAAGAGGTTACAATTTATCGCTCGTTCGACAAACTATATGTGTGTAATTTCTATTCGTAAACTCGTAATAAATTGGAAACGTGTGTCGGACGGTTTGACAATCGGTGATACGATCGCTGGAGGCTTTTCGATCGAAACGTTTACATAAAAAAAAAATTCTTGCAATTCCACAGAAGTCGATGGGTGAGTGAAAAATAATGAGACTTACGTCAATAAAACGTTAAATAATTCTCGTAGTATTTTCCAAATATCTTTAACATCGATATTCGAATCGTCAGTTAAAAGTTGGTACTCAAGCTCGTGGAATCGTAAATTAAATAAAAACGTTGTCGAAAACCGCGACGTGACGTCATTTATATCCGTTACGCCTCGACGAAAGGGCAAAAAAAAACCAAAAAGAATGTTTTTTTCTCACGTTTCGGCTCCTTTTTTGAGGGTCTTTTGCAAGTGGCTCCTATAGCATAATTCCAATTATCTTCACCGTCCTTTCTCGCTGAACGTTAATTAACGGAAGTTAACGAGAGCGAGTGAGACAGGAAGAGCGAAGAGCGGAGAAGAGAGGAAATAAAATATATTTTCGTATTAAAAGACATCCCCGACACTTTGTTGAGTTTTTAGGGTTCACGCGTTCTACCGCCACGTCCGTTTTTCTCTCTTAACCTCGCACGTATTATCTCGCGTTCATATATACACGATGTGCATTTTTTTTCGTCTAGTCTACGAGGAACAAACGTCCAGATGAGAACAGGTTTTTCTCTGGTGGGAAAAAAAATTACGTAAAAAAATTAAGGGGACTGTGACAACCGTGCCGCTCGAGGAGAAGCGTCTCGGTTCGTTAATTTCGTGAGTCGACCGCGTTAATTGTGGGTAGCGAACTGTCTAATAGAAATAATATGATAATTTGGCAAGAGAAAAAGAATGAGAAACGAAAACCACCCGGAGAGGGTTTATTTGGGGAAGAGTCAAAGTTCCGACCACCCTGAAACACCCTTTCTTTATTTTCTATTTTTTTTTTTCTTTTTTTTTCATTCCCCAATGCCGAAACAGTCAATATTTGTTCAAGCACCTTTCACTCGAAGGGATTTTTCACCCCCTTCCCTCGTTCGAGATGCTAATTGTCAAGGATCTTTGCGTACAAACGTGAAACCATCAGGATTACAGGTTCGAGCTTAAATCTTTCTGTTTCTATGTATCAACGATGGAAGGAGATAGAAAAAGGTTTAAAATCGTTAAATATTGCAGCCCTTTCTTTCTCAGTCAAATTCGAAAACAATGGAACAACAGAGAGTCTAGAAAAAAAATATCTCTCTCGAAAACGACTCTGTCTGAAAGTTTCAACGACAAGACTAATCGTTTCTCAACGTCAACGTGTACGTCACAAAGTTTAATCCTCTCGGTATATGGAGATAACGGTGGAACGAAACAGGGAGACAAATATCAAGTGAGAGTTTAATGAACGGAGAGTTTTGAGAGTTTCGATGAAAAATTTCCCCAGAGGCTAACGGTTATCACTCTCTTCGAATTCTCCCGTCCGTACACACGACCAAATAAAATGCAAAAGAGAGCCATTGAAAAAAAAAAAATACACTCGAAGTATGGAAATTGCAAACTCGTTTTCTGCTCAATCCTCCATGTTGACGAATTGATTTTTTTTTTTACTCTTTTTTTATTTATTAATTCTCGCTTCTTTTGATTTACCTCTTTTTATTGCATCGTCGAATACGCTTGAGCAAATATTTTGATTGATCAAACAAAAGGCATTGCCCCAATGGAAGCGGTGCAATGTACTCGATTCAACAATATTTTCCAATTTATCTGTTCACAAAACGTTGATGTTTTTCAGGCCATTTTCAAGTGAGAGCTTTATTTCGAAAGTTTTATCTTTTTTTGACTATTTTGTATCAATTTTTTTTGCTTACAGCACGTTCGTTCTTTTTGGAACATAAATAAAGTTTTTTTTTTCATACCCTGAGGTAAAATGAATGTTTACACTCGTTAATTACTTTATTCTGAAAAGAATCATTTTGAAAAATGATACAAACGTTGGTTCGATTTTTGTTCCGCTTAAAAAGTATTCAATTTTTTACAATGAATAACAAATTTGAAAAAAAAAAAAAAATAAAAACAATTACGAAGAGTATGAGGTGATGATTTGCACCCTCCACTTCTCTTTTTTCTCGCGCATTGGATTCGCAATCGAAATTATTTTTATAAACTCAATCAGTGTGTTTATCCTCTTCGTTCAAGTTCCTACGGTCGTCAGAGCGAAAGAGTATAATGGAATTTGTGGAAGATTGGATGTCTGGCTGCGGAGTATAAGGAAAGAGTCGTTCAGGGTGGATATATAAACATATATAAAAATCCATAGGGATTTCAACATGAATTGCAACTCCATGAGTTTAATTTTCAAAAACCACGACCTTTTTACACTCTCTAATATTTTGATACTAAAAAAATGATAATATCGTAATTTCCCAGCTTCTAAAAACGGAATAAAAATCCATTACAAATCGATGATAGAAAAAAAAAAAACAATTCAAAACCAGCCATAAATTTTCCGAATTATTCCACCCCTTGAAAAAACTCGATCTTCTAGCAAATTTTTGGGAAAAAAATGGTCGGATTGACGGTTTTCAAGCTTGATAACATAAATTTTTACTTTCTTTCAGAAAATACAAGTCAGCAGCCGAGAATTTAGCATGGAACGTCCAATATATCGATATTAGCGATTTCGATTGGGCGCGCGAATAATCGGGGTTCTTGGGGGCTCATCTCAATATAGAATAATCAGCTACTGTGCGTATATTCCATCTCTCTTTCTCTGGTTTCATCTCGGGTATGGAGTTTCGATCCAACCGGTCGAAGTTGTTATTCCTTTTATATGACTATGTATAATATCGGTGAGTCCCGAAGATTCCTTCTCACTTTCATCTCCCACATTCACCGTCTTGCCTCAATTACCGCGGCCGCTCGCGCACGCCGTGAGGAATAAAGATTACGTTGGGAGGGGACCTCTATCGACCAAATTAGAATCTATTCGGCCTAATTGGATATTATGACTCGCGTATTGAATTACGAGGACAATCATCTTCTTGGGCCACGAGAGAAAATCCATATACAATAAACAAGCGATACATATGTACAAATAAATCCATTTATATACCAACACACAAACGTATCATCATCATGAATAAATACGAAAGTATTGCATTCTCGTGAGTGCCTCTAGTCTAGAGCTGAAACCAACGAGTTTAGAAATACAAGAAATATTGCCAAGGAGATGGTTTTACATTGGCCAGTGACCATTAATCTGTTCAGAGAGCTTCCTGCGTTCAGCAGTCATCTGTATATATTGTTCAAACACATATCTACAGGGTGTAAAATAATCGAGAGCCTCCAATGGAGAATAGAATCCAAGAAAACTAATCATTAGGATAGTTTTTTCATTAGAATTCCTCTGGTGAATAGTCTGCACCTTTTTTTAGTCAAATAAACGTATTCCTGTAACAAGGACGTAGGAAAGAATCTCCGATGAATCCTGAAATACAAATGCTCCGTAGTCTGAACAGTAATCGATCTTCTTGCCACCTGTTCTCCCCTTGGCACGTAGTTTAACGCACCTATACAATCAGTGTAACGCGCTTGAATAAAACGCTAACGAATGATTATGCAGATTACGTGTCTCAACCGAGAAAAGACATATTATATACAGATATGCATGAATATAAGACGTAAATGAAAATAAAGTGGTGGCATAGACGCGCTATCGTAATACATCGCGTGCACGTGGTGACACACCACAAATTTCCATTCCCAATTCATATAATCTTCGTGTTTTAAGACTTTTTTAACGATCGAAACGCCCATAAGATGCTTCCGACTGTAATTATATTTGCTACAGGACACACTCAACATTTTCGTCGCAGAATTCCTTCAGGCAGTATGCCCTACCGAACTTTAAGTTTTCTGTCTCTTTTCGCTTTGACTTCGTTTCAACTCTTTCCTTCGCTCCATTTTATTCTCTCTCACTCTCTCGCTTGTTCTTATTTTAACTGTTTTTTTTTCTTTTTCTTGATTTTGCAGAGTAGAACCTTTCTCTACTGGGTGGTCGACATAAATTTTTGTTCCCTTCGTGAATTATGCTAATACACGGAATTACGAAGTGTATAATTGATATTTATAACCGCGAGTGCTACGATGCCGCGGCTTGTATACGTTTGATGGTCGCCCAGAATTTCTTTCTAACCCAAAGCCCACTGCCAAACGATCCCAAAACTATTCACCTGATTCGTGAATTTGGAATCAACCGCGCGCGCCCATCTCGTCCGTATCGAATCCCCCAACCCCTCCGGAATGGATCTCCAATTACGAACTACGATTCACTCGCGAGTGTGTGTCTTTGTGTGTGTCGCGAAATCTTAATGGATTCCCGAAGGATTATACTTCGTTATAAAACGTCCCTTCATTTTTTTTCGTCACTTTTGGAAAAAAAAAAAAAAAACTCGATGGCTTGGTCTCAGGATTGGCGAATGGTATTCTCATTGCTAATTAATTTGTTTTAATTCATTACCTTGTTCTAATTATCACTCTGCATTTTCAAGTTTTATTTTTTATTGAATTTTTCGATCCTTTGAATTTTTTTTTTCCCAATAAATGAAATTGCAGCAAATTGTCAAGTATTTATGCGGATCATTTTTATTTTTATTTTTATTAATTATTCCAGCTGTTCGAATCTTTTTTTTTCTTTTTTTTTTTAACTACAGAAATGGAATGATTTTTTTTCTGGTCCCTTGGCGAATATAATTCTGCGGAATTTGTGAGTTTTACGACGACGATGGAGAAAAGTAAAGTTGTTGAGACTTCCTGATAAATTCCTATAAAGGGGTTAGTAGGGTCATGGAGTGTGGGAAACGCAGAGCCCGCAGTACTTTCAAACACCGATGACGCCACCCCGTGACGTCAACGACGTTGCGAGCTGAGAAAAGATGACGATCTCAAGGGTCCGAAGTACAACGTAAAGTACATTATAAACATACACATGTGTGTAAATGTATATATTTATTTATATAAATGTATGCGTATACGATGAGATTAAAGAGAACTGACTCATCTCGTTCCGGCATAGCAATGAGTCGTTCCGCATATATACGCGTTCCGCCCGCGTCTTTTAATTGAACGAAGCTGAAAATAACTTTTCGAGACTGCGTTGATCCGTCGGTCTTTTAATTACTCCCGTAGACGACGAGATCACTCTCCTCTTCTTATTCCATTTCACACACATTTTCCTTGTCCTTTTTATTGTACACGAGATATTTCTCGTCATACACGAATTTCGATTAAACGTGCCGCTGTCTTTCTCCCCATCCTTTATCTCTTTCGCTTAAGAATTCAAAGAATAAAACATTCGCCATATTCGCCCTGGGTTCACGAGGATTAAGACGCCATTCTTGGCTCTTCGCAGTTTTTTTTTCAAACCTTTTTTATTCCATGGATTACTTGGATCGGTGTACACGTCCACGTTTGGCATTCGAAATAAATGGATACTTTTGTAGTTATGTATGTACGGTACGTTATTTCGATTTTTTTTTTTTTCATGTTGTATTTTAATCGTTTTTTCTTCTTTTTACTCTTTCTCTGGAACCTTTGACAAGGGGCCATCGATCGGAGAAAGATCGAACGGTGTTGATACCGATCGGCACTCGTGGCACGCGGCCGCTGTACCGCCTCGATAAATGCCCCGCGAGTGCAACTCATATGTACACTTTTCCATGTGGTTTTGTATGTATGTCTACGAGAGAGTTCGTTTGTCCATAGAGATGCGTGTGTATGTGTGTGTGTGTGTCGTCTGCTATATACTAATTCAATATTCCTTCAGCAACGACGACGACGACGCTCGACAACGTAGTTGCGTCGAGTCATGACACCGAAACAATTCCTTCGCTGTGAGAGATGAAAAGATCCCGCGAGATCCAATCCACCGTGTGTGAGATATGAGAGGGGAGAGAAAGAAAAAACATATACGAGTGATAGAGATTCTTGTCTCTTTTGCCGCGCGTGAAAGACGAGAAAATATAAGTGAGGAAATAAAATTTCTTTTAGGATATTTTTGTCTACCGGTTTATCAAATTTTCAACAAAATAGGATGAAATAATTGTTAATAATTACCAAATATTAATGAAAATATCTGGCAGGATATGTTTTTATTTACGATATAAGTTTGTTTATAGAAAACAAAAAGTCGTTGTGACATGAATAAGAAAATCGAAAAATAAAACAGTTTGAAATCTTTATTTCGATTGCAATTTTTTTCGCATCACACACTCTCTTGTCTTTCTCTCTTTTTCGTTCTTCATCGCGGTTCTTTTATTGTATGCCGCGGTGTGTCTCTCAATCGCAAAGATATCTCTGGTCCCGATGACTCGTGACTCGCGCCAGAGTCGCGGTAGTGCGTCGTGCGAGGCTCACATTAACTTAACGAGCCCACAGCCCACGCGACGCTTCCACGCATGGGTCACAGGGTTAACCAGACGTGAGAATCTTCTTGGAGCTCGGAACACTTAACCGAAGCTTGCTCTTGAATTACGTTGCTCTGACCTTACGACCAGCATCATCGCCTATGTTAGAAATCAACTTTTTAGCCCTCCAACCACTAACAAAACGGCAGGATTTATTTTTTCTAATCTAGTCTTTTCGGACGAAAAAATTCTATGTTCATTAACATAAAAACTGTTTTTTCTACAGTACAATGAAGAAAGGAAACGATATTCGCTGATTAAATATTTATAAAAAAAATGACACTGAAAAAAAATCGATATAGAAATAAAATAAAAATAATAATAGAATGTTAAAAAAGTTATTGTTTTTTTTTTTTTTTTTTTTCTTTTAACTGAAATTTCAAATTTGTATTTTTCTACGTGGCTTGTGATGTGTGTTCAAGGGTGAAAAAGACAGTTATTTCACCGAAATACGAAAGAGACCGAGTTTTTGAAGGCAAAAAACCGGTGCAGTGTAAAAGTTGAAGCAAACGGTAAAGTTGATAAAAAAAAATTGTACAGTTATTTTTAGTTAGAAGTGGTCAGTTGGATGAATAACTGTCACGTTTTTCACACGTTTTGCAGTCCCGAAAAATCTGTACTTTTGGGCTAAACTACGGTAGTTGTTTTTTTCTTGCTCTTTTTTTCATACATTAAACGAAGGAATATTTCGTTGTAAGGATAGCCACTAAAAACGAGAATAATGATTTATTTCTCTCCAGTAAACAGGAGTGGAAAAATATTTTTGAGCTATGAAAAATTGGCGAGTTTTTACACGCGGTGCTTCACGTTTTTTTCTTATACTTTGCTCCTTTTAATCCTTTCTCGAAAAGGGTAAAAATATAAAGTCAGTGGCGGTTTTATGAGGGTGCGAGTAAACTATGGATATATTTTTAACCCTTACACAAAAAATCTGCAGGCTGCGTAGCGGTGAAAAAGGGTTGGAAAATGCCAGAAGAAATTTCGAGACGTATACGGAAGTCAAAATATTGCTTTATTGACGGTGTACCCTTAATTCAATGTTTCACGAGAGCGAAAAAGGGTTTCGTTCGAGAAGGGGTTGACTCCGGTACATGTAGTGAGAGTGAAAGGAAAAAAAGGCTTATCCCATCGAAACTCTACGGGCGATGGCTGTTCCGTTTTGTGTACAGTTGACTTTAGTGTTTTACTGTGGAAATCCCGTAAACTCGAAGAAAACATAAGTTTCCGGAAGGGTTATAGGACGCGGGGAGAAAGAGTTGACAGTCTCGAAAATTCGCGGCACCGTCCCATGGTTGTAAACTTTTTTTTTTCTCCAAAACTTTCTCCAACGTTCGTTTTTTTTTTTCTTTTACTCGCGCTTTTCCAAAGTACCGTCGTTGACTTTATTATTTTTCACTGCAAGACAGTCACCATTTTTTTTTTCCGATGTCCAACATGTATTATTGCTGGGTGTACCGCTACACAGGGTTGTTCTGTTCCACTACTTCCTTGACTCGGATTTCTTCACCAAACCGGGAGCGCAAAATGCAAGAAAAAAAAATAGCAAAAAAAAATTGACCTCTTAACCGTAGAGTTAACGAAGACGCTGTTCTTTGACACATTTTTTCACTACATTTCCGTTTTTCTCTCAGTGCCCGTTAACCCAACCTTTCTTCAACCCTTTCACCAAAAGTTAACTGTAAACGAGTTTGGGTTTCAAGTGTAAAAGAAAAAAAAAATTCCAAAGACAGTGTTCGCTACTGTTTTTTCCAGAAATTACAACTTATTGGTCAGTAGTGAAAAAAACGGTTCCAGATTCAACGAGATTTTGTCCAATTTCTATACTATTTCTTCAGACAAATCCATTTTTTAAATAATAAATTCAATTACACCACGAAATTCGATTACTGAATTCTTATTAATTCTTCAGACTCACTGCCCTGAACATTAACCGAGACTAAACGAATAAAAATGGAGCCTGATGAACGAGCGAGAAATAAAAATAAAACGAAGTTTTTTTTTCTCATTCAGGGTGCACATTAACTTTCAGTTAGTCGAGAACATAAAAGTATCGTAATTTTAATCGTACCTCGGACGTATTTTGTACATCGTCCTACGTCGTTTCCTTTCCCTTCTCTCTCTCTCTCTCTCTCTTACACATCGTCTTCTTTAGCATCGTGATGTGATGGGGAAGAAGGGCAGATATATTCGTGGATGGACCACCAAAGACGAAAGCACGAGGCGCGGGAGAAACGCTCAGAGGTGTATAAAGAGTGCGGGCCAAAGTCTGGACATCGTACACGTGAGGGGAGATAACACGCTTAGTTCTGATGTTACAACCGCGCGAGTATTCTCACTGTGGTTTTATTCATTTTTCTACACACATATAAAAGTATAAACATGTAGAAAAATTCTTATATACGAGTATATATAGCTACGTAGTTAAGTGAAAAACAGGTACACAAGAATCACAGGTCCGCGTGAACCACTCAAAAACGCATTTGCTTGACATTCCTCTAACCATTCATCAACGCAACGCTTGCGGAATTAATAATAAATTAAGCGGCGACAGACGTTAGCGTTTAAATGAGAAACAAGTGGTTGGAGCCAAGACTCCGTGGATTTACAACGATGAGTTAACTTTAAGAATAAAATTGCACTATAAATTGTCGACTTAAAAGGTGACGTGACTTTTCAAAAATATTGCAATTTTTCTAAAGAGCTTATTTTTCACAAAAAAAAAATGAATATTTGATGGAATTATTTACAAAAAGGATAAAAATTCACACCAATGTGCTCGATAATTTTTATTTCTTCAAAATCGTTCCTGGTAAATTAGATAAAATTTTAATGGTCCAATAAAAAGAGAAACTCAAAGATAACGGATAAAATTTTCGAAAGTTCGAAGGACGAGGGAGGAGCTCCAGTTGCATATATAGTCGTAGTTTTCTGAGCCTGTAAAATAATAAAAATGCGACTGCTTAAAGTTGCTCTACATTGGTCTCAAAAACCGGATTTTCTTTAGAAAAAAATAATAAACGCTGAAAGCGTATGGTAGAGGAAAGTTTGGAAGAATGAAACTTTAAAATGCTTATGGTCGACGTGATTTTGGGTCAAAAATGTCTATTACAAGAGCATGCTATTTAAACAAGGAAGGGAAAAAGGAGAAAAAAGAAATTCACTCTAGTTACGACCGGCAGTGGTCACGAGGACACGCAAAATATAAACGTCATTCTTTTTTGACCCCCGGAGGGTCGAATTTTCGTAAAATATACAAAAATTGCGAGCAACTTGGGCACTTTGTCAAATATTTTCCGTCGAAAGTAGAGGACTCAATACAATTACCACGGACAGACCTCGTTTTACAAAACATCTCGTCTAAAGTGTAGCAACGTTTTAAGGCGTCAGGGGAGAAAAGGAAAAAAAAAGTATAAAACGATATTGATGGTGGGGATTTCGGGAAGAAAATAACGTAAAATGCAAAAAAGGCGCATGGACAATCGTAAATTTTTCCTTCTGACTCGACACTCGCGCACTTGGTGACAATGAGATTTCGATTTGAACTGTAACAGTTAGTAAAATAGACTCGCTCGTGCGCTCTCGTTACGGTTCAATACCATAAATTATTTTTCGTCCCAGCAGCACGTAAACTAAAACCGTAAAAATCCTTACGACTATTTTCGTAACTGTAACATCTTTCAGCGAAAGGGTTAAAGGATCGTAAACTAATTGCGGACGAAAATTTATAACCAGAGCACGAAAAATGGGCTGGCCCAAGGTAGAAAAGTATACGGCGTTTGCTCTGTTTACGTAACAGTGGTAAAAATGGTTCAGATTCACGTCCAAACAAACCGCACTTTTCTCGACCATTCTTATTTACTCGAGACTTCGGGACGAATAGCTTTTTTGGCAAATTTCATTGACAGGATATCGAACAGATGTGACAATAAAATTTGATCGAAAAATTTTTTTTTTAACAACAGTAATTATTGATTGATTTATAATTTCGTGCGTTGGATTAGCAAAAAGTCCAATTATTTCAAACACCAACGCCAGTCAAGGCTAAAAAATAAAAAAATAAACAATCAACGCTTTAATGCATAATAAAGAATCCCAAGGGTTGATGAATAACGAGTAAAGATTTTTCGATTTTAAATCGAGTGATTTTACTCCCCAATTGAATATGCAAAAAAAAATCATTCACGGTTCATGATCTTCAAAAATGAGCATAAAAAAAACAGAGACTGGAAATGTTTCCTCATTTCTGGGATACGAAGTCTCAAACGGTTCATATTCAAGAAAGAGTTTTCCAAGGAAAAGTGCCTAATTTTGGTGAGGTCTGCTCTAACAGTAGCTCGTTTTTCTCCCCGTTAGGTTATTGAACGTAGAAACCTGACGTTTAACTGGAGCAGGTATAAAATATATTTAGAGTCAGAAAAGCTGAGAACGCACCCTTCATCGGTTCCGCAACCCGAAAATATGCAATTTTCAAAGGTTCAATACATAAACATGAGATATATATTTGTATAATAGTGATTTTCATTCTTGTGCAAGAGCATTTAAGAGTTCGACTGTTGTCCTGTGGCCGGTCAAGAAGACGTCCTGCTGTGGGACGAAATGGATTTTTGAAAAAGGGTTTTAACCTTGGGGGCAGAATTTCTATGGCCGGGTTTCGTTGATTTTATTATTTTATGCAACTGGAGCACGCTTCGTTGCATTGTCGCACGAATATCGTCTTTACGACGTAATTGTAGGCTAGGGTTAAAAATGTTCACCCTTTTGGAGAAATATATGATTGATGGGGACGACTACGGTGACGACGAAGGGTTCTTGGCCTTTGGTACTTATTTTCCCTTTTCCTCTCTCCCTCTCTGTTTCTCTCTTGCTGTTGCCTGCTTGTTCTTTCTTTAATAAATATGTCGCTTTTGCTCAACGCTTCAGTTTTATGGAGACCAATTGGCGCAATTGGAAGAAAACGAGAGCAAAATACGCGTGAGCTACGCAAATTTTGTCCACGCTCTCTTGCCCTTTGTTCAATTCGTTACTTTCGTGCTCCAGTTGTAAATAAGAGTTTGGATGGATGCTTGCCTTGAATAATAAGGGTTGATTTTTGCCTGTTTCTCTAAAAGGGTGGACAAAAGCCTAAACCCGAATTTTCACTCTTCAATTTATTTTCTCCTTCCTCTCTTTCTTATACAAATGTATAATACCGTGTCAGAGGTTCAGGTCGTGCACTCGAATTGCAACGAAATAGACAACAATGTCACTTGTATAATACGAACTGGAGAGTCAACAGCACGCTCCATCTACTATCTCGCATTTCGCCAATTCTTTCTCTTTTCCCCTTTCTTTTTCGTTTATTCTCTTTCTTACTCCAATTCGTCGTAAATTATGCCTGCAGTGTCGTATCCGGAACTCGTGACTTTCCGCCTCGATTGATTCTCGAGTTTGTCTTTTAACCGAAAGGGGGAGTTTTCGCTTAACTTCTAGTCCCATTCGGACTTCGACAATTCAGTTTCTCTCCGTCTCTTCCTTTTTCTCTTCCCTTATCTCACTATCTCCTCTTCGCTTGCCATCGAAAAGTGTCGTAAACTTGGGTAATGTATCGAAGAAAGAGAGAAAGACAGAGTTCTTGGTGCAAGCAAAGGTCTTTGGCACTCTGCCAACCAGTTCAACTTTCTACCCTACCTCGTTCAGCTTTCCCTGCTACATTTTCTTTGAAAGAGATAACAAGCTGCAGTTTGTTCAACCTATTCAGCCATGTAAGCTTGAACTCCGGTGCAAAGTCTCGAATCACCCTCATTTTATATACTCCATTTATTCCGTTAGTACGAGCATATTTTTTTCTTTATTTTCATTTTACTTTCTTCCAATCCTTCTTTAATGATGAAAAAAGTATTTGAAGTTGAAGCTGATTGAATGTAAAGAATCAATTATTCCCTTTTGTCACACTTTCCTCCCTACAGGCCGATGATTATTTCCCATGTTCGAATTATTTTTATATTTAAAATGAATACAAAAGCCAGGAGTTTTGTCCAATAAATCGAAAAACTATTCACTTGGAAATATAATCATAAGATTCATCCAAAATTGACAAGTTATCGAAATATCTTTAGAATTTATTATTATTCCTTTCATTTGTGTATTGGATTTTTTTTCACCATTTTATTTTCATGATGCTAATACCTGAATGGTATGTTTTTGTTGGAGGGATGGTGAGGCACCGGATTCGAGACATGAACGTGCCAGGGAAGTACCGAAGGTAAAATCCTGACCGCGCTGACATGACCATCGGACTACAACGCCGACCTTCGACATCAATTTGGCTGGAGTCCCGGTGGCAATAAAGCAATAATTACGCAGAGCTCTGATACAAATACGGGCAAATGTAATTCAGACTGAAGACTGGCGAGATATCTGGGTACAAAGTTGGGCAGAGGGATGATGAGCTACGCATATATATCTGTATTTTTATGTGCCAAAATATAGATATACACATTAATAATATTTCTTCGGCGTCACACTCAAGCGGTCCGTGAGCATTTTATGGTAAAAACAAGTTTCCGGAACATATTTTTATGATTTTTGTCGGTCCGAAAAACGCTCGCGTTTACAGTGAAAAGCATTGCTCACCATAAACCTTTTTGTGGAGCGAATTCGAGAACAGACCAGATTTTTCTTCAAATTTGTGCTCGCAAAAGACCTCGTAGAAAACGGAAAACTCGGGCTCTCTCCCTCTATTTGTTTTTTTTTCTTCTCTTTTTCTCTGTTTCGTTG
This sequence comes from Campoletis raptor, assembly GCA_948107755.1. Classification (NCBI taxonomy): domain Eukaryota; kingdom Metazoa; phylum Arthropoda; class Insecta; order Hymenoptera; family Ichneumonidae; genus Campoletis; species Campoletis raptor. The sequence goes on along the minus strand of OX403628.1, from coordinate 13,970,394 downwards.
CCTTGTGAATATTTTGCGTGACCTTTTTCGGTACAGTTTCCGCGTTATTACGGTCACCCAAATAAAACACGAGAACGAAACGTCTGCGCTGTACTCCCGGACTATTTTTCAACGAAACGCGCTCGTAATGTTATATTGAGGTGCAAAAATGGAATAAAGAATCTAGTGTAAAAGCGATGTAGAGTGTGGGTGTTCGTAAAACTATATTTTTAAAAGTAGAGGTCGAAGTAATGCGGAAATGCAGTTTTGCACGTCCATTTCGGTCTCTTTACGAACATTTTTTTTGTATGTCCAAAAGCATAACGAGAGAGTCTTCTTTATGATCATAAAAATTCTATAGATTGACGATCGTTTGGGAAGAACATTTTTAAGGAAAGCAAGAAAAAAAATGGGGGGTTGGTGGTGGTCTCATGGCTCACCAGTAAAAATGACCAGGCTCTCTTTTTCTTCATTTTTCTTTTTTTTGTCATCGTTTTCTTCTTTACCACCGTCGTTGAGCGTTGGTCTAAACACACTCGTGTCTAACGTTCAACGACCGCGATTCTTTTTCTTCTACAAATTTCGGGCTACTCCAGTTTTTACTATTATTAGACCAATTTTTTCGTCGCCTGGCAGAAGCGTGCTCTCGTTTTACCGTTGCCACGCGTCGTCTTTTCTTTTTTTTTCCTTTTTTTTCAGGCCTAGTTTTTTTTCTTCGTCTTTTTGGTGCATACCCGAGAGAAGTGACAGACCCACGCGTTCCTGCGAGACGACGATCCAATTTATCGGGTCGGTACGTGTGTCACCGAGCTTCTTTTTTTTCTCCCTCTTTCTCTTTTATTTCGCTCTGTTTAGACATCGTTAAGTCTCTCTTGAAACTGATAATATACCGATGAAACACAAGACATTGGAGAAAATGAGAAAAACAGATGAAAAATAAAATGAAAGGGGTCTTGAGTCACGAACCAGTTGAGATCATCGTCTCACGGTGGCTCACGCGATAACTACGCGTTGTGGCCAACTCGACGCGTGTGCATCTTTTCCTTTCTTCGTCTTTATTTCTCTCTTTCTCTTTCTCCATCTTTCTTCATGATCATTCAACCCTTCGAAACACGTTCTTTCGTACCCCACACGCTTTGTACCGGCGTGATGTGAGATTCACGATTAAGATTAGAGTCTAGATTCACGCGAGGTGATTCATTTTCGGATTCGTGGTCCATACTTTTTTCAATTTTATTTTCTTTTCCCCTCTTTTTTTACTTACTTTTTCTTCACAATTTCTTTCTTTCTCCCTTTCCACGAATTCGCGTGCTCGTCTTTTGGAAAAAAAAAAAGTATTTAAAAATACACTTTTACTGCATGTGCACACCCTACGTAACGTGTATCTACAACTCGTGTACACACATATACTTAATTCTCGTTACAACGAACAACCGTGTTTCTCACATTAGTCCCAACCCGTAATCGGAAGCATATCTTCCTGACCCTTCCCTCTCGGTTAAACTTATACATAAATATATATACAGATATGTGTAAACGGTATATAAACAGCCTCCACATATCGACTCATCCCTTCGATATCTTCTTATAAAAACTTTTTGCACATTCGTAATTAGCGAAACATCGCGATTCTCTGTACGTGGATTTCTGCGTGACGGCATCACATCCTTGAGCGTGCGGCTGATTTATACGCACAAGAGATTCACTCGGCAAGATTTATACGGTAATAAAAATCTGTTAGTTAATTATATATTTCAATTTCGTAGCATTTTTCTCATCTATTTTGTCTTGTCGTCAATATTCTGTATCATTTAAAATCTGTTGATTTATTTTGAACTTTTTTTTTTCATACCGTTCATTGAAAATCAATTTTATTTTCAGTTCAGATAGAATTTGCAAAATATTCATCAAAGCTGGAAATATCTTTGTTATGACAGACCTCAATTTTGCCACTGTATTGACACTCTGGGTCGATTTGACCCAGAACGTACTTCATCCACCCGTTCTCACCCTCCATTCGGTCGGTCTTTTATTTTAAAAAATCGTAAGTACCTTTCAAACCTTCCTTCGTATGTCTCGATCATAAAAGTTGGAAAACGTGCATTTTGATTGAGAAAAAGAGCATTGAAATTTGAAAATCATGATTTTTTTCAATTTTTGAAAAAAAAAAAAAAAAAGTAACTAGATTCCCTAAAGAATGTTATTTCACGGTCATCTAATTCGAGTATCAACAGAAGTTAAAATTTACAAGTTAGTTTGTATTCATTCGTACTTTTTCGAATATTTAACGAACATCATATTATCTTCAGTCGGTTTTTTAAACCCGCCTCTTTCTCACATTCACACGCGAGTCAATCATCTTCCCCAGCAATAAAAGATGCGGACCATAGGCAATTATACGATCGGACTCGTACCGTCGATTCACTCGAATTATTTCCATTTTTTATCTTTCTCTCTCTCAATCCTCCTCATTTTCTTTTCTTACGAAGCGAAGAGTAAAAGAAACAGTTTTAATTCATCTTACTGCAACAGTCTCAGCGTGATTCTCTCGACTCTATCATCATTGACCCGCAATTCGCGGTTTTACCCACTCGCAATCATACCTCAGGGAGAGTGAAACGCATAACTGGCCTTGGTCTCGCTCGATACGTGCCAGGTCCTTTATTCGCGACCTGCGAGACCCTCCCACTCATTATTATCCATAGGATCGAACATATTTTCTTATTCTTTTCACTGTCGATCTCTCAATAAATATCGTTTTTCATTTGCAATCATTTACCATACAAAAATGTTCAATTTTTTTATTTCAATTTTTTATTCTTTCTCTTTTTATCAAACATCCATTTCCACGTCGATTGTAACTTCAATCATTGTTTTTATCGTGATTCATATTATTTTGATAATTTAATAAATATCAAGAGACTTTTTTATTATCGTTGTATGAAAAAAAAAAAAGAAAAACAGTTCTCTCAAAAAAAAGTGTTGCACCCAAAGTCATTTGAGTCTGTAATACGCCAATTAAAAAAAAATCATTACAGTTTCATCGTTCACAGCTTTTTCGTTGAGCAGAAAAAGCCATATGAATTTTTTTTTTTTTTTTTCCATTTATGTGAACCACATGCATGGCTAGATATCTGTTGACAATTTTCAAAAACGTTATGGATGCAGTCGCGTGTTGCTGTGTATAACAGATCGTAATATTTTTCGGCGCCCACACTTTTTCTCTTTTGCTCTGGTTTCTTCCGTTTTTTTTTCTCGGGACATAAGAGAGCGTGTTTGCGTTTACAGATGTCGTTTGTGCCGGTGAATATCCACCGGGGGTGTTCACAGCTTCTGCTCTTGTCCAATGACCATAACTTTTTGATCTCTTCTTCTCTCTTATTTTTTCTTTTTTCTTTTTTTTCCTTATGCATCCAATAGAGATTCGGGTTGTTATTTATCGTAAACAGAAAATGGCGTGCGAGAAACTCAACCCAAAAGTTTCTTGTGCACGCGCGTGGGACCAATTACATAAATATATTCAAAGTCTAACGTACATACGATTTTATTATTTTTATTTTTCCACAAAAATGGGGTGTAGAGTTTCTCGTTATCATTTTCACGAGGTCGTAACGTTAAGTCGTTAAAGGGATCGAGTGTTGAGTTTCCGGTTTTACGCCGCAGCGCCATTTAATTTAGATCAAACACATGTACATTCCCCATAATATCCGATAAATGCTTTCGATAAGATGCATCCAACAGAGACTTTCAACCACCCAAACGTTTCACACTTCTTCGTACTTCAGATATCGTTTTACAGGCTCCGATATTTCCAGGAGGCTCCAAAAGTCACTAAACATCTTCCGGCGCCGATAAATTGAAAGAAAAAAAAACACCGAACGAGAAAAGAAACTCTTGTAATTCGTTGCAGTCGTTTCGAAAAGAAAAATATTTTCGATTGTTTCCGGTTGCTTTTCTTGTTTCTGGTTATGTATACCTGCGTCGGGTCCTTTCAAATCTTCACTTATTTCCCCACTCTCTTCCACAAAACTTGAAGATTGAACGCAGGTGGTAAATTCTACGGTCATCGATACCACGAGAAACATCGTTTTTCCTTTAATTTCTTAGCGTTGCTAAAACAGGGAACCACGTTTTTTTCATTGTTTCTCAACGAGCCTAATATTTGGTGAGAAACTAAACGAAAATTTTCACGCGATACGCTCATGTTCGACCATCAGCCTCGCATTAATTCTTCAACCTGAGGGATTTGGTATATTAACAGAAACAAAAAAAAAACGAAACAAAACAAAAAAAAATAAACGTAAATTGCAAAGAACTTTTCATTAAGGAGCCGACGAAATTGTTGCCCAGAAATGATGGTGTGGATCAGGCTGGACCAGGATAGAGAGGGCGCGAGCATCGTCATTGCAGTAGCACTAAAGGGCGGTGACTTGAAAGAGATTTTCCTTCTCAAAGGAGTGTTCCCTGGTGCGTTCTTAGTTACAGCATCCAGCTCCTTAATGTATATATGTATATATTATTTCTTGGAGCAAAATCGTTGTCGGCGTGTGAATGAATCACATTGAACCTTCCACCGAACACTCGTTCCAGTCATATATTTTTTCGGCTACTGCTTTGAAACAATTTTTAATATGTCTCTGCTCACGAGCAAAGCAGAAAAGTGTGATTTTTCACAAAGTTTAAATTTATTAAATTTATTCATGGAAAGTAAGGGACGTCCCTTAACAAAATGTTTTTTTAAGGCATGAACTCATTTCCTATAATTTGCGATACTCGTCATTGGCATTATTTGCATCGTTATGACAGTGTTAAACGATGTTTACGATCCCAGGCCATTATCACGTATGCGTGCTTCTGGATTCTAACAGCTGGTGCTACTGGGCGCCAATGACCTCTGTAATCCTTGTGCAAAGCACACGTGTTTACATGCGCGATAGAATTAAATTTATATCAGGTAAATAAAAGCTATATTTGGATGGCTGCAAATTTGTCGATTATTCAAAGTTCTATGGTGGAAATATTAAATATAATTATTCATGAATTAATTGTTAAGTTTAAAGATCCAGGAGAATTAGAAGTGAGAAATAGATCAAATGGTAAAATGAACCGTTATTTTTCTTGACTCGTTTTTAACTACTTGCGATGCCCGCCTTCTTTTCCTCACCTGATTTTTCTTAAAATTTTGAGTTTTTACGAACTTGCCTAGTTACAATAATGTAGGCGGCGTTTCCACGTCAAAGTGTCTTTCACAATATCGTTTGAAAGTTCTCGTTGGAGCGTTGGGCCTGGTATGCATACAAACGGAGTTTTTCATCAGCTTCACTCCCACGACTTGAAAGCAAGTCGTGCAACAATCGACGTCGAAGTGAGCTTCGTAGATGGGCGGAGTACCTCTTTTGGTAAAGAGAGAAGAGCGCGAGAAGCTTTGCTCATATTTCCTTTTAGCATGTAGTCCTTTTTAGCGCTGACGTGTATTTTATACTTTCTTCAACGGAGCATAAGGCAAAAGCGTGTGCAGAAATTTAATTGAAGTCAGTTTTCCATGGAATAACGGACAATGGTCAATTGTAAGACGATGTGCGCCTCGGCCCATGGGGTGTTTTATTATTACGAGGTTGGGGGCTGTCGCAGAGGCAGGAAAGTCATCGCGTTTCTTACTCACACACATATACACGTCATCACACGTCAATGACACTTATACGTTATTTCGGAAGACGGAGAAAGAAGTAAAGAGAATAATAAAGAAAAAAAAATAAAGCAAAGTGGTGGGAGAATATAAACGGAAAATGTGAGTGAATAACAGACGGAAAACACGCCAGAAATAATATTCAAAAATTCAGCCTGAAAAGATGCCATGAAATCAAGTGGGCGTAGTGCATGAAAAATGTTTGTCTCTGCACCGGAAAATATTCGTGAAATTTGTGTAACCCGTACATAAAAATCGGTTTTCCGCTTTATAAATTTGTCACGAATATTTTGTGACATAGTACAAACGCAATGCGATCTTAAAATCCATTAGAATTTGAGAGTTTTTTCAGTTTTATTTGATATCTCAATTTTTGAACGAAAATCGTACTATTTTAATCGATTTCATCGATTCGTGAAAAGCCTGGTTTGTTATTTCAATGAATTTTCGTCATGTTATAATGTTATTTGAAAAGTTTTCATCGTAAATATTTGCGAAAGACTATTTAATCGTACGTTTATTGAACAGAATTTTCAAGTTAAATCGAAGAGAGGTACAATTTCTGTAAAACACGGGTTACAGCTGTAGAAGATAAAAATTTGACTAGTGCCCTTGTCGCATATGATATGAACGAAAAAGTTATTCCTTTACAAGAAAATGGACAAAAACCTCAGATGGTATATTCATAAGCATGGCATTGCAACATTTGCCGGAAGACTAAACATGGGCTCTGTCGTATTTTGGTATTCAAGAAGCCGACTGAAAGTTCTCAACAAAGGAGAGCATCGGAGAGAGATAAAAAAGCGTATACATTGGAAAGAAGAAGAAGAAGAAAAAGAATAAAAAAAACGGTGTACACGACTTTTGCGGCTGCAGAGATCGGATACGCACGTAATACGTGTGCCAGCACGTACAAAACTTTAAGAGAGTTTGCATTTGACTTTTCGTGGACTGGCTGCCTTCTGGTTCGCTACCGTATGCGAAGATTTTCAACGCGATTTGAGAGAAATACGAAAAACGACAATGCTACGAACACAGGAAAGAGAGAGAAAGAGCGAGAGATGAAAAAAAAATCGTATGACAAGTAAAGTGTGTGCGAGAGGGTCGAGCGAGTCAAATCGTGAACGCGCGTCCGTCCAGGGTCCAGAATTTATCCAAACTGAAGAATTATTGTCCACGTTACAAACGTTCCAACGTTTGTCACCAACTTTGGGTCACGAACCCGAGAGACTCTGGTTTTTCTTCTTTTCTACTTGGTTTTCTCTTGGTACATGCGAGAATCTTGAGTTAAGGACGATACTTTTAAAGCTACTTAAGAAGTACCCCTTATGTCGAGACAGTCGCGCGCGACCAGAGGCCTCGACGCATAGAACATCGTTCGCCGCGTCGAATCAACGATTTCACGGAGACCGATGCGGCTTTTGCGTCCTTCTCCGCCCACAAGACACTTTCAGCAGGACTTATGCCTCTCTTTTCCTCTCTCTCTCTCTCTCTCTTTCTCTCTTTCTGCTGCACGAACTTGTTCTTTCTCTGTGTTTCTTTCCTACGCCGATGAAAAACGGGATTGTACAGCACGTCCTCGATTTTACAATGTTCCTTCGTTAAAAGTTCTTTACGTTCGCTTCTTCATCTCGGCAGCTGCTATGGAAAAACTTATTTCAACGCAAGCGCACCAAAGACAAGCTATACTGATGTTTAATGCCATGTTCTTAGTCATTTTATCGTTGATAAGCGATCTCAATTACCGATTATTTAAAATCAGGTGATTCGATAAACTACAAGGATCCAAAAAGCCTCCATTCCAATCTAGAGAATCGCTCAAAATTGTTCCAAAAGATTTAATCCCATCCGCATTGAAAAGTGCAACGGATGGCTATGCTCTGCGAGAATTAGATTCGGTAGAGATTTTCAAAAGACGCGAAAGATTCCCGGGACCGTCACGCATTTTGAATCAACATTCATACGATTTCCGCGCACCTTTCGAGACACCTCGATTTTACCGCGAAGTAAACACAACCGAATCCTCAAACATCTCTACGGTAGCTTACGATTGCGAGAAATTCGTTGTTCCGATGTGACGCTCTCTCACAAATTCATTCTGCTTGTTAGCAGATGCGATCCGCTCATGATCCGCCCGGGTTTTCCACATTTTTCACGGAATTCACCCACAATGGTTTACCACGTGTTGCTCACCGTTGATGAAGACAAGGACTTTGAATATGATCGTTGCTTATACGCTTTTGATCATTTATCAAAGCGAAAAAGATTTAAAAAATTCACTAATATTTTCTGATTAAATTTTTTTTTTAAATGTAATACGATAAAAACTGATGAAAATGTTTTTATATTCTTAACAAATCTGTCTACAGGTGTTTAATTGTGACATTGTATGCAGCAGGTGTTTTCAAAATAGAAACAGCATCAAAATCCTACAGTAATTTGAAAAGTTTATAACGATGTGAAAAAGAGCTTAACGTACTTGGGTATAATAGTGGGTTTTAAAATAGAAGGATGTATGAAAAGATGTAGAACCCTTCGATTCTTATCCCTTGCGTAATAAAACCAAAAGAGGAAGTCGTTATATTTATATCCGTTCAGACTAGCTGAAGAAGATTTTGCTGGTCCTTGAGGATAGATTACGAGAAGGAGCGCAATACTTTTCGAAAACGTTCCAAGATAGAGAAAAATGATGAAATAAGTAGTAGAATCCTTCAACGTTAAGTATTTTTGTAAAACGTAAGTGTGTTCGTGCAAAAGTGTGTGGAATAACGTTTAATGTTACCATTGGTCCGATCATTGGACACATAAATATCTCAGGGTTTCGGTGCGAGAATGGCTGTTTTACGACTACTGAAAAATTACTTTACAGTTGTACTCGCGGGCAATAGTAAAATCTTCGAGGTATTTCATATATACATATATAACAGAAACACACAAAAACAAGTATAAGTTTTTATTTGTAGCATGGCTGGTTACTAAGAGCAGTACTAGGACTGTGTGTACAGTGCAATTTGAAAATATGACCACATTATTACGGATTGTCATCGGGCATTGGTGGGACAATCGAAACTCGTCCGAGGCTGTATATCATCGTAACGTTGAGGGCTTATGCAATTTTATTGCGGTCTCTGGCCTCTCTGCGATGTGGAAGCAGGAGATGAATCGCGGCTTCGTAGAGGAAAGAAGTAGAAGAAGAAGAAGAAGAAGAAGAAGAAGAGGAAGAGGAAGAAAAAACGTAATATGTTTACGAGACTACCTTCTTTTTCGAGGGCGAGGGGGTTGTTTTTCTGGAGAGAACCTCGCGAAGGTTCTTCGCTCTTTTTTGTTCCTATAGATTTTCACGCAACTTCTAGTTTACGTACCCTGGAGGATCACGTCATAATTCAACAAGAAACACTTCTGATGTTTTTCATCGTAAGATAGAAAAAGAGACGTGTTCAAAGTAAAAGGAAGCATCGAGATGAAGATCGTGAAAAACGTTTTGCTGGTAGTCCAGTCCTAGCTCTTCCCATTTCGTCTTCTCATCTACGCATCCCCTGCAGAAAAATGAATCCTTAGAAAGACGCAACACACACCTTCGTGTTTACCGACCTCCTAACGTTTTCTGGCCATATTTTTGCGGCCCATAAATACACCGATGTCGTGGCCAAAATATGACAAGTTTTACTCACAGTCCGTTATACCTTCCGGACATATCCGCACAGCGGTCTTTCCACACTCTGTGGCTCCAATCAACCGAAGAAACCTTAACAAGAGGTAAACTTTTGTCGCTTCACGGTTTTCCACATATTTCGGTAGCTCCATCGCTCTTTTTTTTCTCTAACAGTTAACTTCGACCTTGGGAATACATCATTGTGTTCCTCAACCGGAAGCCCCTGTCTCTTCGTCATACTAATTTTCTCTGCAGAAATTTACCAATTTACCAAAAGAAGAAATACGGTCCAGAGTCTTCTCTGGCTTGCCACCAATTCGTTCCGTTATTCAAATACGTAACTTCATCTGACAAAACAGTATAAACAGGAGAATTCAATTGCATTCGAATAAATGCCAACAGAATAAATAAACATGCCAAGATTTCTGAAATAATGGCATCAAAATTAGTTCCTTCTCATGATTCGCTGAATAAAAAATAAACGATCGAATAGATTCGACAAAAAACTTAACTATATGTTTTTCCCATCCAAATGACGTCCGTTTCTGACTCATTATCACATAAGCTCCTACTGATTATCTGGATTTATGGTAGACAAGGACTTAATTGGAACATTCCACGATTCGAAGAGTCTATGCTAGAACTCGTTAAGCTCATTTGCAGCTAACAGTACGAGGAGTTAATGCGAGAGTAGAGAGTAGAGAAAATAATAAAAATAAAATCGATCTATAAATCCATAGTGGCACTTACGGAGCCTAGAATATTACTGTATTTAGATGAAGATGCGAGGATACCGGTGGATATCTTCCGTATACGTCTTTATACACATGCAGTAAGTTTGCTTCATGCCTCTCCATCACTGCATAAGCAGCACGATCGAGATATTCGATGAGTGCGTTTTCTCTACCGTGATCAGAGTGAGTGTACGAAGAGCTTATCCCGAGGCGTTCGGATGAAATACGAGCGTCGCGCCTCTCGCTCTCTCTCCCTCGAGTCCAGCAAAATATAATACACACGCACGCTTCGCATAAAAGAGCTTGTGCCTCGGTTCTCTTGGGTTTCGCGCGAGACCACAAGAATAATTCAACGATTTCTTACAGGGAGTCCCAAGAGTCAGGCTGAGCTATGAGCTGTAGATAAAACTTGAAATTCAGGAGCGAAAAGTCTTTATGCATTTTTTTTCTTCGATCCACCGTTGGCGAGGTTTTTTGTAAATTACTCGACAACGAATCGAGGTGCGTCGATAAGAAGTAGGAGGAGCAGTATGCAGCGATAACGTATGAGCGTATTAGTGGAGGGGAAATAATTTGGGCGTATTTCACTCACATCAAGCTTCACTCAGCAACATACCTTGATTGGCTGGCCCTCCTTAATCGATATCTCATGAATGGTGCATTAGGGAAAAAAAATGTTTAAATACTTTGCCTCTAAAAATGGTGCTATCAATTCGTTTAGGCGTAACTTTTGGTACCCTTTGTATAAACGCGCGTGATCGAACATACACTTTGTTATAGGATTTTATAGATATATACGAGAATGGGAGAGACACTGTGCGAGAATATCTCGGCGATACGAGCGAAATTACTTTGAATCACTATTCCCACCGCGATGCACTTGCCGCGAGATTAAACGGTGCGTAAGTACGTGGGTAAGCCGATAAAATGTCGGCAATACACTTTTTTTATCTCCGGAGCCGTTTTTTTCTTCTTCTCTTTCTTTTACTCTCGTTAGTTTATCGCTTTCTCCCCCTTTAAATTTTCACTTGATCTTCATGCGCAACGAGTCCACGCAGTGAACACCTTATTTTATTAGCCGGCAACGACGTAACCGAGAGCTCGTGCGCCACCACATTCAATTCTGGTAAATATTAATGCCACCGACCACCTTTTCACCGTCTATGCACGCACACACTTTCATATTGTTCCAAGCAATCACTAATAGTCACTAACTCCAACGATGTACACACAGGCGAGAAACTATTCAAAGATCTCGCGGTAGATCGGCTTTTATTACGATTAAAAATGAGAAGAAAAAAATATATATCTTTTTTTTCAATGGTTTTACTACTCGCCTAGCAGACTCTTGCTATTTAGTTATTTCTCTCGTACCCATAAAAAACGAGCGAGGAATTTCTTTGATCACCGAAAAACTCATCTACTCCATCTTTTATGTTTTTTTTTCTTTGAAGATACGCTTGTGGAAAAAAGAAGTAATAAATTCTCCAACGATGAAGAACCGATTGTACGAAGAAGTGCGAAAATTCGGGCTTGATGGAGGCTGGATATTTATTGCACGATATTTATTTTATTTCATAATTATAAATGTTTCGAGACGTGTAAAATCGTTTTATGTTGATAGGCACACTTCTCTCGATTTATATTTCTGCCATTAGAAGCCCAGCAATTTGATTACAATAATTTGAAGAATTCTCAAGATTGAGGATGTGTCGGGTACATGACGATCATAAAATGTTTAGCTATAAATTGATTTGTTTCTCGCAGATAAAGTGCCTGTGATTCAAAATCATTGGAATAAAGATTTCATCTGTTGGAATTTGGCTGTATGGAAAAATTGTATAAAATCAGTTGGTTCGAGTGAAAAGTGAGGTTTTCCACTGTAATAATACAGGACTTTGGCTGGATGACTAGCAGGACATTTTAACGCCGATCACAAGGAAAGGGTTAAGTCAAAACGCTCCACTGACACTACAAAAGGCAATAAATCACGCCCTTCTTGTATTTCATATCAAAAGGCAAGAAGCTATGAAGAAAAACCGCATCCTCGACGACTACACGATTGTTGGAGTTTCTTATACTTTTTCCTTTCTCCAGCTCATACCTTGTTGAGAAACCAAAAGAATGTGTTTCTTCCGGGTACGATTTTCGGAGCGAGCCGAATCACACAACCCGTTCCTTCTCACAGGTCACCGTAAATCTATTGACCTTTGATCAACCACACTGGTGACACACCTCTGACTTCTTGAATTTTATGATACCGCACTGGAGAAGAAAAAGTCATCCGTGTCAATCTTTAAATTCCATTTCTACCAAAGTAGGATTAACGAAATTTCAGAAGTTGGCATAATCCAATCTTGTCTCATTTATCCAAACATTTGTATAAAAATACAGACACATACACTTGGATTTTTGTACATTTTTATTCCTGTAAATGTTGTTTATTTCGTTGAGAAGAAAACATGCTCGTAAAATGATGGCTTAGGAAGAAGGATTATCCAAAGGTAATCCAGGAATGATGTCTTCATCACAAAGCACTAAAGGGATTATGACAAGATTTCTGGACCAAAGTCATAAAGTCATACTCGTTTCATGGTTATGTGGCCGCTTCCCTCCACTTGAAAATCTTCATTCCAAAGAGAGGGATTGCAATGTAACTCGGCAGGGAAGCACTTTTTCTGTCTTCTCACTCTCCATCTTTTCCTCTTTCACATCTGGTCCTCTTTGTCATTAACAAACAATGAATCACAGAATTTCCATGTTTACTGAAAGATGAGGCCAGACGTTGCCGTAAATATTGTGGGATTAGCTGAGGCTTAATCCGGCAATGTGGCATGCTCCAGAGTCAACCCTTTCGTTTTGTTTTCTAGGGAATTTGGTGACCCGTGGAGATGGCAATTTTGTGGCAAGCTTAGACGGTAGCGAAAACGGGTTAGAGGTCTCAATACTTTCTTTGATTTTGGACATTGTCCTCTTTGATTCTTGTATACACGCGCGCAACTGCTATCCCTACCGGTTAACCAACTAATTCCCTCTGGTCATATAGTTTTCACTGTTTCTTAATTCGACTCAGCACAAAATCTATTGGGTTTTCTTGAATATTTCTACAGTAAGAATACAGCCAAAGGAAGAGGTTAGCACGCGTTCGCGCTTCGTCATTTTCCATAAGTAGCCACCCATCGGATGGTTGTAAATTCGAAACGTACCGCCCACTTGTTATTCGGCAGGTCACAAGGGCACGGGGCTACTTGGAATATTCATACCCTTTACCTTTTAGTCTTCTATGTATTTGTCGATCTACGTATATACATATAAATATATGTGCATGGATATCACAAATGCCGAATATTTTTAGGCTACCGGACGCGACAATGTTCCAAGCTTGAAATAAAAAGCTCAGAGGTGAAAAAAGAGCATCGAAAATCCACGGATTCTCTTCCAACAAGGCAAAGGCTACTTTTTCGTAATGGTCTGACAAAAAATGCCAGGATGGTGGCTTACGCGACGATAGGGATCGGTACGGCTGCCTATAAACTCTCGAGTCTGACACCCTTTGGAATTGGGATAATTTGAAATTGAAATTGCGACACGAAACAGCGACATTCGTTGGTGCATTGCCTTTTCGCGGTTGTTGCACGCGAATAATACGAAAATACACAACGGTTGCGAATCTCCTCTCGCCCTAAGAATTCGCAACGTGGTTTCTCCTCGTTCGCGAAACCATTTCTTACTCCTCTTTTTTATCTCCTCTCTCGCTTTCTTCGCTCTTGTCCCTTATTCGCTTTTTCTCTATACATGAATATGTGTTTGTATGTTTTCATGCCAGATTCGCTGGTATAAGGGTTTCGTTTTCTCGAATATCCCTTCGCCATTGTTTCACATAACAGCGAACTTCTCCCTTCTTTCTTCTTCGAGCTACGGAAAACAAATGACCAGACGCATAAATACGGTTAGCAAAAAAATAGCTCGCGTGTCCGGACTTTCGCGTTCGTTTCCTTCGTTAAAACTAATGTATGTCACCATTATTTTTAATATCGCAAAAAAATTCGCCTCTCTTTTCGGTCCAGGGGATGCTGAAGAAATCAGGGTAAAAATGGGTAAGAACTGCCGGCTGAATCGCCTGCTGTTTTTTTTTTTTTTTTTATTGTTTATTCTCCTCTCTCCTGCCACCCCAATTTTTCGTTACTTTCTCATTGCATTACACGTAAATCCTGTCAAGAAGACCAGACGTTGAGAAATCTCTTGTTTCTCGGTCTCTTAACGAGTAACTCTCCTCAAAATCACTACACGCTTTTTTCTTCTTCTTCTTAACAATTGTACTCGACTTCTCGCCTGATTTCCCCCTTTGTAACTACTCTGTACTCGTTACAAAACAAATGCCACACAGATGTTATAAATTTTATACGAGATGAAACATCTTGATGGAAGAAAGAGAACCAGCCATCGAGGCTGCTCTGGAGATGATAAAATATGATTCAGTACCTTGTGATCATGTTGCTCGCAGAGCTTGCCAGTTGAAAAATTATAATTGCAAATTGACAGATGAGAACACAGCACGTGTGAGACGTGACACTAATTGCTGTTCGCAAGGCCATTGAAAAAATTGTGAATGATGCTGTGGATATTATCTGCACCATATTCAATTTCTATTAAAAATAAATGAGATGTAGGTCTCCGGAAAAATATAATTAATTACCACTCCAAAGAAACATTATGGAGCAATGTGTATGAAAAAATTGAACTCTGCTGTTACGCTCGTTAATGAAGGGTAACATTATTTTTAAAAGCATTCTACATTCGCGCAGCTTTTACTCTCCCATCAGAAATCACTGAAATTTGTGACGTCTGATAAATCGTAAAAATTCAAGTCCTAACTTTGGCCTTGTCGACGAACCGCGAAACGAATTGGAAGCATAAAAGTGAGTTTATAACATTTTGGCTTCGTGAAAACGGGCGCAATCTCTGCGGCCGATACTTCGCGGACAACCGCAGTATATTCAATTAATTCACGGTTATTGCATCTCGGGACACGGCCGCGCCGGTTTATTCATCACGAGACACATGCACCAGAAGTATATGTTCCTCGCCGAAAATCTCGCGCGAATAAAACTTTGGTACGTGCGATACACGAACGTGAATACGATATATGTACGCAATTGAGAATGGTGTTGAAAATATATATACGGACGTAGGCAGTGAATCGCTGCAAGCCACACGAGTCTCTTTCGCACCGATCCTCCGGCACACGTAATTATACGGCGTATTACCGCTAATTGACACGCTAATTATCGATTCGACGAGCTTTCCATAATAAAGTTCCTCTCTTCTCTACATATATATTTATGCGATCTTTCGAAC
This sequence comes from Campoletis raptor, assembly GCA_948107755.1. Classification (NCBI taxonomy): domain Eukaryota; kingdom Metazoa; phylum Arthropoda; class Insecta; order Hymenoptera; family Ichneumonidae; genus Campoletis; species Campoletis raptor. The sequence continues at coordinate 13,954,985 of OX403628.1, read as the reverse complement.
CTTCAAGCCACACACAGTGCAATCAATTTTCACGCGTTCTACATGAGATTTGAACTCGTGATTATTGTTTTTTTCCTCTTTTTTCCTTCAACTCTTTTCCGCTCTTCGTGTTATACATTATTGACTCGAGTGACATACAACTCCACCCAACTGTGCTTATATTTTTAAAGTTGATTGCAATTTAACTGCTGACAAATTTTATATCTCCATCTTGCCAGCTCATCCTTCAAACCGCGACTTCAGATATTAGCGTGTCATAATGCTGAAAATTGGTTTGGATGATAAAAATATAAAAATTACAATTTTTTGTGGATTTTTACTACTTTTCAGGATCACTTTATCATGAAGGTTGTTGGTGCTCTGTAAATATCGAAATATGTGAATGAAACAAAAAAATGCATGCGTGCAATGAAAAAAATATGATATTCTTAAGTGAATTCATCTAAATGATGAACACTGTTAAGAAGATCACATGACAACAATACAAAAATAAAATATCCTTGCGCAGTCTGAGAGATGTCTTGGAGACTATTTTCTCACGCTCGTAAATGTATATATCGATAAGATTACGTGTATAAAAGTTGGACGAAGCGAAGTTGGTGTGCTTCGTCAAGTGTGCTATTGTCAAAAATGTATATGTCGACGTGCTTGCGACTGAGCGGAAACGATTCGGTTCAACAGCCGACGTCCGGTTCGATCAGAGTCTCAGAGGCAAGTACAGAAAGTCGACACGCTGAGAATCATCACGTCGTTGATGTTTATACATCGTTGATGATGCAGGTCTGGATTCGGTTGAGTGTAAAAAAGAAAAGGAAAGAAAAGAAAATGGAAAGGCAAGAAATGATGGTCGAGGGTTTGTAACTATTCACGTTGGTCAAGGGCGTTTATATATTGGTACCTACTGTAAGGAGGACCTAGTACGTACATGTATTACCGATCGTCCAAGTTGCGTATAACAGCGATGAGGTGGCATTCGTTCAACCTTAACGAACCTTGTACAGTCCTCGAGTATCGGGCTCATATATCTTATTTTCTTGTCGACTTCATGTAATCATAGTATGTGCTGTGAACACATTTCTCTTGTATGTATATATATATATATATATATATTTAAATATGTTTATATATGTATATGGACAGTGAATACGCGTACGTGGTAGACATCATATAAAAAGAGCAAAGAAACAATTAGGACTTCGGTTTTTTGCTTAACATAAGCTCGATTGCAACTCACCCTCACATTTTTCACTGTCAATGCTCAGGACCACCAATCGATAGACCCTGAAAGGTCCAAAAGGGAAAAAAGAAGACAGTATGGAAAAAAGACAACGGCAACTGGACGAAAAACTGTGTGTCCTGTTCCGTTGCCTCGAAGTAGCACACATGCAATCGCTTAAACGATCCTATACCCTTAAAGAGGTTCTACAATCGAGATACGCTCGTTCGTGTCCTTCGCTACAACCGAGAAAGGATGTTCCAACAGAATTCAAACATAGTACGAAAGAGTTAATTAGATGTCCCGGATCTTGCAACTTCTTAGGTGACTCAACCTTTCTCAGGATGGGAAACATTTAGGAAGATGCTGCAAAGATTCCAGTCTTTTCGGATGGCTACACGATTCAGGCTTTTAATTTATTTATCAATTCGGATTACGGGCAAGTATTTTATTTCATAATGCATCAGAGTCCAGGTGGACCTCCATTGAGATCAGTCTAAATTGAGCCAACGAACCGGGGAACATGCCACGCGACGAGATCCTATGTGGGCCCACACTCTATCATTCATCAACCCAGTTTCTTCAATGTACGTCTTTTCTTCGTAAAAAGCCTCCCCCCCCCCCCTCGCCCTTGTCGTTCCATCTCACAATCATATACGCGACAATCATGCGGGTCCATTCATCTCAAAATTGGTCAACCATTGTACCCATCCAAATATGATGGTTACCCGGGTCCACAACATCTGAATTGACGAAGACGAAATTCCGCGGGTATCAGATTCGGTATTGCGCCCCCTTACATCAATTTCACTTGCGGTTTATTATTACAGATCGCTTGTATATATATAGCCCAGTAAATTTTTCATGCGAACATACACATTTGGCCTTGGATGTTCTTCTTTGAGGCGGTTCCACCTTATTTTAGCAATTGCGTTCCCTCGCTGAACATCATCAGAGCCAGCAAGAGCTAACGCGAGAATCAACCGGCAAGAACTCCCTTCGGGGGTTCACGCAAAACCGCAAGATCCAATGATAGCGCGCCCGTAAAGTACGTGTATCCTCAGCTCGCATGGCAGCTGTTGCCGTGATAGCGCACCATGGAAGGGTTTAATGCTCGCTTTTGCTTTTCCCATGCGCACATATTTATATATTCTTCTATGGGTGATTCCGCCGATGACTGACCTTAACCGGTATTTTGATCTCTCAAATTTTAATTAATTTGCCATTTTTTTAATTGAGCTTAATTATAGACTGTTCAATTGTTATATCAAATCGTTCCCTCTCAGATGCTAGCGACGAATTCTGACGAATGTCACGTTTCGAATCGTACGAATAATTTGACAAATTGTCGTACGGAATTAAATCTTTAGATTTGCACCAAAATTTACCTGAAGATCTTTCAAAAAATGCGCTAAAAAATCTGCAACTCTGCGTACAAATTTTATAGTGATTTTTTCTCTTTTTAATGGAAAATTAAGTTTTATCTTGAGGAACTTCGAAGCCCCCTACGTGCTTCGGTAATTGATAGAATCACCCATGTATGTAATACTCATCTTCAAGTACATTCACCGCGCGTATAATACACGCACTTTCTCTCTACTCTCTGTGTACACATACCCTTTGAAGGAAGGCGCGCGCGGCATATGGCGTTCAATGATTTTTCTCGTTGGTTAATTATACGAAACATCCATCCGTGGCAAAAGGACACCGGTCTCTCTTTCTCTCTCAATCTTGCAGTATTCCTTAGATGCTGTACAGGTTGCGTTGCATGCAACGGGATAGTTATGCATCTCGGTGAACTTCCATTCCTTCGAGACAGAATCCTATTTCATAAGATCCTCAGGCAAGCGCGCGATATCTTTAGCACACTGGGGAAAATGGCTTCATGTCATGTAAAATGCACGCCAACGGGAATTTTTCAAGGTTTTACGTTATAACGACCTGTACTTATAATTACGAACAGGTCGTCGATTGAGGGTCGTTAGAATTGTTAAAAAAGTCTTTTATACAAAATGAACGTTCGTATCTTAGTTGAAAAGAAATAATAAATAGTCAACCTATGGAATAACGTATTAAAAAGAATGGTGAGTGTTGCCAAGCGATTTTCTCAGCTGAAGCCATACGTTATAAGCCACCTAAATCAAATTGAAAGTCCAAGACGGTTAACAATGGACGTCACGCGCATCCATCTTATTAACGGATGTTAATCATGTCTTCAGCGGCGCGTCGTTCTGACATTACCTTCGCGACCACCTTGGTGAGCATTGTTCGTTGAATCTTCGAGGTCCGGCGGTTCTCTCGGTCTTGTTGGCTGGTCCAGAGGACGAACTGAAGCGATACAGCGAGCGAAGCCACCCCTGCGAGAAAGCGCACGGTTTCGAGCGAGCGCTTCTCTTGTAATAAGATACTCGCCATCTTGGTATGTAAATGCCAGCCATTCATTACGTTCCGGGTTGAATGATTGGAGGCTTTGCGGGAATTCTCTCACGACAAAGGCCATATCATCGCTGCGGACACACCGTGGACACACGTGGATTTTCAAATATAAAAAAAAGTCATATAAAAAGAGATGAAAGAATGAGAATATAAAGTAAACGGTGAAGATAGTGTGCAGTGGAGGACGAGGTAAACAAAAACAATATTTGCATAAACCGTCAGGATTTGACAGTTAAAATAATCGCTTTAGAATGCGCTTTTAAATGCAATGTAACTGGGTGGCACATGTATTATACTCGTTTTGGACAATGCGGGAGGGCTTTATTATTTCCCACGCAAATTCCCCCCTCATGCATATAAGCGTAACTCGTACTTTTATAGCTTTGCCGCATATCATTACACCCATGAGGACAATATATATGCATCGCTTGTAAATATTCGTTCAATATTAATGAACCGATGGAAGTCTATAAATAACAAACGATAAGTAGTTGGTATTAAGGTAGAATAGTAAGTTATCGGTATGTGGCTTAAGCGTGTATACCACGGAGGAAACCGCTAAAATTAGCTGGTAAGCCAATCCTTAGTGTGTCTCTTATAATACTAGAAGCAGGTGCACGTGTGCCAAGAGTGTATAGACGTAGGTGCAGGTTTTGCCTGTTGAGAGAGGATGAACTTTGACCCGGGGCGATGTAGAAAGAACCTTAGACCTGCGTATCGACTGGTCGGGACTATGAAGTATGTATAGTACACCGTATGATGCATATATCTATGCATATTATATAGATACACGAACTGGTAATATTCGAACAGGTTTGATGGGAAATATTAACACCGCTAGGCTCCGGGGCATCGATTAGATACACCTCATAAAAACATCCACCGATTCCACTAATCGATAGTTTTGCCGTTCTTATGGCTGTGGATGTTGCAGAAGAACGTGATGTATTCTAGCCATTTCCTCGTTAGGAAACTTCTCAGGTATAGATGAAAAATTTCATCTCACTCAACCAATCCTTATTTCCATATACTCTTTTTTCCATTCGAATGAATCCTGGGTTTGGCTGGTTTATCAATACAACCAAAGAAGATCTCGACCCTCCCTCGAACTATCGTTATTTTCCTTTTTTTTCATTCTCAGTTCTTCTCCTTTGGTATTCGGCTGTACCGAATGAGTCGCACCCACGTTCAACCGTCCGGAACACTTCGAAGTATCTACATACACGCGCCAGAGCTCTCCAGAGACGTTTTATGGTTTATGAGAGTTGTGCAGCTGCCCGGTTACCAACACCCCCGCAAACTCAATATTCAAATTAGCAGACGGTCCACGCGCGCCCTCAACCTCTCGCCCACCCTCTGGTCTTCCAACTCCCTCTTATATTTCTTCGTGTGTATATCGACGATAATGAGAAAAAACCTTTTGCCAACGAAGTATTATCATAATGACGCGGTACGTGGTTCTGGAATTATATCTTGGGTACGCTCGTCACGTTGCTGCTTTAACGCCTCAAAAGTTGTTTTTTTGTTGTAATCTCCTTCTCTTGAATCACATGCTGGTTTGATGAAAAAAGTACCAGTTACGTAATATTCTTCGTTTAAAAAATGATAAATGACTAATTCGTTATCTGGGCCTAGTGATTTAGGGTTTTATGAAAATTGCCTGAAAAAAGAAACCCGACGACACAGCATCCAATATTATCGAGGCATTTGAAGAGGCTCGAAAAGAGCAAAAAAAAAACGTCGTGAAGGAAAGAAGTTCGAGCGGCAGCTGCCTTTCGGATCCGCGTTCTAAAAACCCAAACTCTGAAACGACTCGCGCTGTCTACTGCTGATGATGTTTAGAGCTCTGACCACGCAAGATCACGGTTGTATCCTCCCTTTGGATATGGCGTATATAAGCATTTTTATTAGTGGGATAGAAGGAGAGGCACGAGCGAGAGACTTTTACGATGCGCGCGACCAGTGTCAGGGTGAGAGGAACGAAAGGGTGTTAGTTTCACTTGGGTGGTCTTGCGACTCTGTCGTAAGGATTAATCGGCGATGTCCCGTAAAAGGCAATATAAATTGGGTTGCTCTGAGAGGCGGAGAAGCTGGGTCCACCGCTTTTGCGCAGGATTACAAATGCCCCGTTCACCCTTAAAGTTCTTGCTGGGTTTGTAGATCTATATCTTGAGGTTCACTGGTCGAAGGAATTGCCTCTGTGCATGGTCTTTCGTGTTAGGTTCCTCTGGTGACTTTGATCGAACTGCTATAGACGTTAGAAAGATAAATGGACAAATATAACAGTACTATATCGATGGATGGTTACAAAAGTCCTGATAAACTTCCAGATACGACCACCGATAACCCGACGTATATTTCCTGTCAGACATTTTTCGGAATGAAACAAGAAATGTTTGCTCCATCTGATCGTTGATTTCCGAATGATTTGTCACGAGTACGCCTTGGGCAAGAGGCCAGATTAGAATACACGTCCTGTAGCACACAGCAGGAATAATGTATTTCTGGGCTATTCGTCCTCGGTTATCTGCTTTAACCTCTGGTAGAGGCATGAATCTACGAGTGACTTATTCCAACACTCATGCGGGACATTGTAAAAGTTTCATGGCAAAAAACAGTATATACGTGAGAGATGCAGAATACGTATCTTAATCTTTGGCGAAAGAGATTCGTGCCGTCTGCAAACCGGACGTTTCTTCCCTTTGGATTCTGGATTGCCCTTCCTCCGTCCAGCATAACCGAGAGGCGTTTGCTCATGTGCCATTTGAGTCGCACGCAATAGGTCGCAACCATAAAGTCACGAGGTCCATGGTGGTACGACACGCTGGAAGACATCACGGTGCGAATACGCGAGTCAGAAAGAGAAAGAGGTGTACAATGCTATGTTTACCCCGGCGGTAATCCTCTGCTTTTGCATCTCTCGTACTGTACAACACAACATGACCATGCGGTGTCCAACAAATGACGCGAGACCATCGTGTGTGGTCTTTCTTTAGTTCCCCTCACCTGCGTGGGTGTAGTTCCTTGCTGTACCGATATAGATACACTGTAACAACGCGAAGCACACCGTATCTCTCGTCATGGAGCCGTCTTCCAAAGCCTTAGGGAACGATGAGCCTCCCTCGATCTTTTGCTTGGTCAACATCGGGCATAGTCCGCCCACAGACCAGGAACCATTTCGGAATTCGATATCAAACACGTCTGCAGGTGGAAATAGATTTCTCAATGAAATTATTATCACGAAACTTTTGTCGGCAGTCGACATATTACAGCTGTCTCACTCTCGTGTCAGAAGATCTCTACGAAGAAGACGTAAAGTCTCAGAAATCTGATGGCACGTCACGAAAGAGTGAGAGGGAGTGACAGAGAAAGAGAGAAAAGATTTTAGAAAAGAGAAACGGAAAGGGATGTGGAGGATGACCTCGTACGGTTATGTCTCCTGATTTAATGAATGGAACTCGCATATACTCGAAACTTGGAACGGAACTGCCGGTTATATATACCGAAGGGTACGATCTGTTTTGGATCTGGTGGTGGGTACTAGATTCGAGCCAAAGATACGTTTCCCCAAGGACAGCCCTTTTTCTTCAGTGCGAGGTGTTGGTTTAGGCAAGGGTTCATTTTTTCTCTATCCTCCTCGTTCGTTTCCCGGACTGTTTTCACGTCACAGGGAAAACAGATAAATATATACTGCGAGAGAAACGCAGGAAGTGTGTTCCAGAAGACGGGACTGGTGTGCTTTCCAGACAGTACAAACGATCAATGAGACATTTTTTCTCCTTTTCCTGCATACGCTGCTTTTAGTGCACGACAAAACTTTCAGCATCCAATCCTCTGACTATTCCCAAGATATTTGAAACTTTCACATTCAAGTGGAAGGAAACGTTAGATCTTAGAATGAGATCATTGGTGCGAGGAGAAAAAAAAAACTAGCCAAATCTGGTAAACTCAAGTGTCCAAGTCAGAAGAGAATCTGTTCGATTGGGAATTGCCAAAGTTATGAACTGGCCGTGCCAAGAGTTTTTCGATATGCTACGGATTTCCGGATTCTCGAGTGGTTCCATATTTTTTTTTGTTTCAAGTGTCCCCCTGGTCGTCTGCCATCTATTGGCAAGGCATAGACAGAACTGTTTGCTGTCCATCGACACCTTTCAAGACGCCGGTTTACAGGCTCTCAAGAAGTACAGATCCGTCGCGAGAATATGTGTTTCTCGTCGAGTTCTTTAACGCTCTTATTGACGCTACTCAGCGGGAAGTTGACGCGGTTTTTCAAGCTCTAGTCTGGTGCCGTTTTCAAGTTACTTTTAAAAGAATCATCAACTATTGAAACGTCCAGAGCCACAAATTCAGATAAAAATAAGTCCATACTTCGTGTCTTTTCTACCAGCCACTCTGCGAACGTTGAGAAACTTCTTGTTGCATGAAATTTTAATAAAAAAATCAAGCCATATGTCAGTGGTCCTTACGGGAATTCACGACCACAGGGTGTTGGTTCACCAACATTGTGTCGGAGTTCTCACGACGATATTTCGCACGTCTTGTCTCTCTTTCTGCCGTTTTTTTTTCTCTTCACGACGTCACAAGACACGCGCTTGTAACGCCTACACGCAATCTGATAATGGAACAGTATCAAACTTGGTCGCGATCCAAGTTGTTTTCCGTTTGTCCTTCTCACGTTCGTGCATAATAAGTGAATACAGCGTGAGCGTAAGGAACGTGTTTATTTTTTTCTTCATTTTTTTTTCACTGCACGAGTACGGTAATACGATGAAAGTCGAATTCGTCTCGTTGAACCATAAAGACTTCCACATCCTATCAGCGCAATGGTGTATATTGTACATGCACATATGAACGTGTGTGTATACACATATGGAAAGTACGGGGCTATTGAAAAGCCGTAACAATAAAATATTCAAATGAGGATACACAGCGGCACGTTATGTGCCAGCAGGGCACTGCGGTAATACACTCAGCTTGAATCTCTTCTTGCTCGATTCTATACGCCACCGCTGTCTTAATGTCTTGTACGCCGAGGTTAAAACGGTGTAGCGTCGTGTTTTACGCTGTGGTGTCTACAGACCTCTAGCGCGTATCCCACTCTGAAAGGCCTCTATGGCCTGATGAATCGGCTATTTATGTATTTAATCGATCGTAAAACGATGTGCCTACTAGACGATGAGTCCAACACCGCGGCAGCTCTTTTACATCGTCTCTACTTTAGTAGACTCATTTTCTTTCTCTCCCCCGGTTCTTTTTTTTCAATTTATTTCTCTTGGTCAGTTTAAAGAACACCATAACGAAGAACACGCCGGTAATTCCGAGCTTGGTGCCTCGTCACCCACTTTCATTACCTTCGATGTCTCGTATGGTCCGTAAGCACTCGCTGTTCGCGCTACAGGTACCTTTGTACGTATGTGCGATCTCAAGTTTCAATACCTGCTAGTTTCTCGGGCTCAGAGATCATGCTCTATGCACCGAGTGTTTTGTTCTCTTCTAACGAGTATTCGCACCTGCCGCGCGAATCAACAACACCCGATTGTCCTTCATGTTTGAAACACGATGCGGCAGACCGGGTTGTCAATTGAAATTTTCGATTCATTCGTCGTAAATGAAGATTCATAATGTTACGTTTCCATACAGCAATGCTCATCATCATAATTCTTAATCAGACATTCTTGCTTTATAAAAATCTCTTTTACGAATTATTTTGAATGTTTTTCCACTTTTCTCTTGATTCTCATCTCTGATACGTGAGCAGGTTTTATGTAAAAGATGTACCCCAAGAGGAAATAGAGTGCGAGGATTCACATTGGTGTTCGAAACATGTAGGAAAATATCGGATGCATAAATTTTCCGGTGAAAAGCTCGCTCTCCTTCCTTATTTTTCGTCTCGTCGTATCTGTTACACGCGTCTATCGCACTGGTTGGGATACACCGACGATGAAATCCTTCTAAAAGTAGCAGAGAAGAAAAAAAAGATGAATACGTGAGACGTGCTTGCATTGAGTGTGAAGGAACCACGAGGACACTCTTCGAGGGCGACTTGGACCGCCGGCAACGAGTCGGTTTCTCCCACTTGATTCTTCTCCTCCTCTCGTTCGTTCTGTCTTTCTCACAGCAACAGCAGAGATCTGTGCATCTCAGAGCACAAGATCTCCTTTTTTTGCCATCCGTCGTTCTCTGTGCTATCTGTCCGTCGTACAGACACGGTCACACGACAGCGTTAGGTTACAGGACATTTACTGGCGAACCTTTTCCTTCTCGCACTTCCTTTCAACCATCCTCACGAACGAGATAAACAGCCACTCAGGACAAATGCTCGGCCAGAAAAGTCGCGATAAGCGGCGAATCTTTATGGTTTCAACTTTTAGCTTTTGAATTTCGGTCCTTTTACTGACGTTCACACATATACATGTGTACATGTTCAACAGTCTCCACCTGCCTTTCTCCCACGCGTCCTCATCATTTTTTTATTTTATGCATCCACCTTGACGACTACTTCACTCTCATGGCTCATCAGGAAATATTATACAGCATAGATAAGCGATGAATTTTGTATACGTGAGGAACAAAATATGCACTTTTATAACATGATACTTTAATCCAATCGCTCAGGCTACTTCCCGAATGATTTTACATAATCACATTGACATTTTGTTCGTTAAAACTTTGTCGTATTACGTTCTAAAAGTTCCATCGTCATTGGCTATCAGTTGTTGATGGAAGGTTAAGAAATAATGTGTAAATATATGTTTCTGAAGACCGAAAGGCTCGTTGGTTGAACATTCGATACATCAGACTCATCTGAAACAAAAGAAAAAGAGAGTTTTCTATTCCAAAGTTTCAGACGGGACGCCACAAGCACATAATAGACAACATATTTTGTGTCACATGTGCATTATGTACTTCTCCAACTCTCGTTGCTACTCGCGAGCTATGTATGCAACGTGTGCTGCACATTCGACGTCCATCTGTTGCTGATGACAATAGCACCGTCTCAGTCTCTCAGTCCCAGTAGAATGTCCGAGAAGCTGTAGCGACAGCCAGACGACGAAGATTCTTTTGATGGTCTCTTCGTGGTGTTAACTTTGGCTATTTCGGACGAAAGGTTTGCATGCAAATGCAACGAGAGGTTATAACCATGGAGAGCTCATCTTCTCAACGAAAAGGTACACGATGGAGTACTCTTTGAAATAACAATTTCCTCCGGGTCACGTCGTGAGATCTCAAGGCAATTTTTAACGTATCCATTAAATGTTTTCGTATCCCACGAGGCTGAAATCTTCTTATAGAGCATCGTAACATAAGAGGCAATGTCCTGCGGTAGATTTTTTTACCCGGAAAGATTAGGCTGCTCGAGGGGGAACCCAAAAAACTCCGGCCCGTGAATCTTGGTAATCCGTGCCGCGGTTAACCGTAAAAAACCATCTCGAATATGGTCTCATCGGACAATGAAATGATGGAGAAGTTGGTGAAGTCTTAGGAATCTCACGCGAGTGTGTAGTTCGATCAATCTGGAATAGAACTCTTCTCGGCTGGTCCATGGAAATCCATCGAATCCCGATACAGCTTTGTCCTCTTCATCCGTGTAATGATCCCTGACATTCGATGATATAACGATGACCTATTCCTCCTTGAGAAAAGTTGCTACTGGAACGAAATAGATTTAGTTCCATTTGGACCCTTATGGACCTGTTTCAACGTCTTACCTAATCCCCGGTTACACATTTTCCCGAGGCACTCCGCGTCGTATTAAATATCACAATATATCATAATACACCGTTGCCATTCTACTCGGCTTTGGTGGATGTCTTACGAATATTATAGCCCACGTAGGTCGAATTACTCGTTGCTCCTATAGGTATACCTGGCATCACCAACTTTTGAGCATCCCTCTGTGGAATGGAACAACATTATGGGAGTGAAAAAGGTCCACAAGATCATTGCCCACGTAGGAATCCTCTCAAAATAATCATTATCATCATCATCACCTCCACCAGGTCATCAAAAGTTGAATCGCACTCTTGGAACATCCTATCTTTCGGAATGAGGATTATTCCCAAAGCAGTGCTTGGTTGATGGTCGGCACAAGATGGAGATTCCCATGAACGTTTACGAAAAGCAGAAGACCATCTACTGCGGAGGTTAAGAGCTCGTGTCGGAGATTACAGAGTGTAAAAAATACTTCTGATGAAGTTGACCACTACAGTGAATTTCTAGAAGTCTTCAAAGCCATGATTTCACAGTAGTTTGGTCAACTTCACTCTATGGATTTTTCAATATATCTGTAGAGATGGCACGAATTGGCAACGAACAAGGATGCAGATTGCGATGGCCAACCAAAACAAAAGCGTTTGCTCGAACAATTTGTGGTCTCGGTTCCTCCTCAGGGAAAGCCGAGCAAACATATATAGCCGGGTAACCAAAGAAGTAGAAAGAGAGTGAGGAAATCACGAAACAGAGAAAGTGAATGCCAGCGAATTTCAATTACGAGGCTTCACAGGCTTCTGACAGACTCTCTTGCTCTTTTTTATTTTGCCATTTCTCTTCTTCTCTCTCTTTGAATTCTAGACGGCCGAATGAGTTCGACGTCGGTGCAGAAGCTCATTCGAAATTCGGTAGCTCCCCGCGGACTTGCCTCGGTAATGAAACATTCACAGCACACCGCAAATTGCCCTTTGCTCTCTCTCTTCCTCTTTCGTTCTTCTTCATATACCAGAACTTGGTATATGGTCAGCAACGCGCAAGAAACCAACTGTTTTCGACCGCCTACTTATTTTTTTTATCATGCTACACACACATGTATATATATATATATATATATATATATATATATACATATTGTTCTGAGTTCGCGCGCCCAAACGCTTGATGCTTCGGGCCAATCTCGTACGCAATTATTGGTTTTGGCGTCGGCCAATCTCCTGCTCTTGGAACGAGACGAGAGCCGGTAGTTCACTCTTCCATCCAGGTCGGGTCTCATCTTTGCACACAGAATTTACGTTTGTACGATACAGACAGGCTTTTTTTCTTTCATTTTCCACTGCAGTCGTATTCGAGCCAAATCGATCTTTCATGGCGAACCAACGAAATTCGAATTACACTTATGTTTCATCAGGATTAAGAATACTTAATTAACAACTTGTGATTAAGAAAATGAGATATACTTACTTTCTTACTCACTTACCTACTTACTAACTAATACTTCCAATCACGAGTTACGCCTTTTTGTTATGCACATTGAATTTACCCATAGATATATGTTCACATGCTTTTATACACTAAAGTGCTCGAGGCAAAGCTCTTTAGACCAGGTGCTACAGTACCTGGGATACACATACATTTATGGATATGTATAGAATCCCTGTAAATGGACGAGCACATATACCGGTACGTTTCGTACATAAACGTTGGTGCTGCATTCCTTGGGGCAAGCGATGCGCGGCGCCGTGAAGATAGTCGAGACTGTGACTTGAGACCCCCATAAGACCGAGGAACGTGATAGCACGTTCCCGGGCTGCGCCTCTCTCACCAATCCCAGCAGAAAAGTCACTAAAAGCAGAAGCAGCTCAGAAGCTACGGCAAAAGCTTGTAACGGCTAGAAAGAGAAAGATGATATGTCATGCACACGGAAAACGATTCTCAGGACCTCCAGGATCCTTACGTCACGTATTTTCCCGGGTAGACAATTTTTGCCGGTTCAGCGATTTTCCTCGTTTCCCGGTAGAACGCTTTCGAGACTTACGAAAAAAAATGTGATCGTGGAAGTTTCTTTTAGCAATTTTCCGATTGCTTTTTGCAATATTCTTTCACATAGGAATGTGATATCTCACTTTTTCATAGTTCACCATTTTTCTTTTTTGATGAATCAAACGAACAAATAGAAATCTACCATTTAATTTGTTTTCAAAACGATAATAATGTTTATTAGAATGATAATGTTTAGTATTTTCGCCTTCCGACTGATTTTAATGGCGGAAAAACTCACATTCATATATTTCTCGAGTTGAACTACTAAAAAATATTAAACTCATTCAATCACATTTTTTTATAACAGTAATAATGAATTTTGTGGCGTTTTCTATACGAGAAAAAGTCGTATCATTGATACTGATCGTTTTCAACTCCGAGACCATCAAGTTGAAACAAGAAAATCTTAGTGCCTTTGTGCTCGGCTCGTAAACTCGATGTCACGTACGTGACGGACTCGCGACAGCGTTCTTCACATAAACTAGATCTCTATGGCGGGCGTGTCGATTCATAGAGTATTCTCCATTCTCTCTCTCTCTCCTTCTCTATGTTTTGTTAGCTATACTGGCGACATGCCATCAGGGGGAAGATAACTACAGAACGAAAAGGTGTTTCTTATCGAGCGTCAGGGACTTGAAGGACTCGACTGCAAATCCCTATTTCATGTGAGAGTGTAATATTTAAAGGGGGGAAAAATTACTTCTACGTTACAAAAATGTAAAAATAATTTAAAAAAGGGTTCATAAATAATTCTTAAAAAAAATCATGTCAAAACTACGATTAAATATGAATCAATTTGAATTTGGAATGCAAAGTAAGAATATTTAATATACAATTTTACAGAAAAGATGGAAAGAATACAATTTAATCTTGAACGCGGAATTTTCTTTTCTGCTAAGAGAATACAAAGGGATAGAGAGGACTCGCGACAATTAACTGACTCGTGGACCTCGACAGAAAAGTATTCAAGCTTAATTGTAAATTTAATCTCGTGGAATGAATCGGTGGAGCGAAAGAAAACGATAGGATGACGCGTATAGCAGTGTACATTCATTAAATAATTGACAAATGAATTTAATTGCTCCGTGTCCTCTTTTCTTATCTGTACCGGACTCTTCGTGGAGTATCTCACGGCTGATCGCTCGGTTTAAAGTTACTCCACCTTGGGGAGAGGCGAGTGAACCTTTAAATGTGAAATAACCGACGAGCCCTAATTACCAAATTATTAAAGCAAGTTTTATCGGAGAGCGTTTAACGCCATTGTACACTAGATCATTCTTTTAAATATTTACAAAAGAATTAAAAAATCGTTGAATCAACATCATAAAAATATTACAGATATCAAGTAATGAAATTAACATTAGAAAAGAAAATTTCAGTATATGAGCATATTCATTTTCACAATTAAATTATTTTATCTATATGTTGCTAATGAAATTCCATCGCTGCGAAATTTCTGAAAAAAGAGTTGAATGTGTATTTGTTTTTTGTTTTGGATCATCTACTTGGATAATGGAATATTCACGTGACGTACAAAGAATAAAAGTACGAAGGAGAGGACGAGGATAAAAGAATTCTAAAGTGCATCTGCTGCTGTCTACTTCATAAATGTACAAGACATACCTGTTAAGTACATATTCTATATAGATATGTCTATATGAATGAATATATATGTATACATAAATATAGGTACTTGTAAATCAAGACATTCGTGCTCCACAAGAATAAGGTTGGATATTCTCTGGGCGTTCGAAGAGGAAGATGAGAATGGGAGAGATGCATATAGGGGCTTTGAATTATTAATATAGAAGCTTGGTTACTGGTTCAATCAAGTCCTCCCACCCGAGGACACCTGGTCGATATATCCATTAATGAGACTCCATCAAAAACTGTCGTTTATATGCCTGAACAAGCTTCTATGTAAATAGTCTCATGTGTTATGACCCACACCGGAGAAAGCTGTCCTCTGCGTCAGAATTTACAGTATAGTAACAAATATTCATGAAAATTGAGCCCGTGATCCGAAGCCATCAAATTATTCAAAACAATTTAACTGGATCTTACGTTAACGGGATGAAAATTCAAATTTTATTTTCCTAATTGTATTTCGTTAGTGTGACGCAATTAAAACTGAAAACTATGGAGATAAAAATTGATACGTTATAATTGTGCAATATGCAAAAATGTTGACTGAATTTTAATTTCGAAAGTGAATGAATAAAAATAAAAAATCTGTCATCAAAATAAATGATGACTTCGTTATATTTACTGTCGATTAAATTTTATTTGATAGTATTAAAATAATCACAAAAAATAACGATATAAAATGGAAAGTAAGAGTCTGAAAATTTGAAAAAAAAAAAAAAAAACATACAAATTTATTGTTATTAAAAATACTAAACAAATTCAAAAGCATCCAACAACTGAAACACACTGTATTCGTTACAAAACGAGAGTGCAGCTCCAGTGAGAAAACAAAAGAGAAAAAGCGCAGCGGGGGTGGAGGGAGGAAGAGTCTGGTGAGACTGGCGCACTCGCGAGTCTGGTCACACAGGGAAAAGGAATCAGGAGAGGGAGAGGAGAGTCTTATGAGATGAGTATGGGGGAAAGCGTCGGGTCGGCGCGTGGGCGGCCGCAGGCAGGACGCACGTCCCGAGAAAGAGATATGAGTATACGAGATTCACGTGGTACGAGCGAGACAGATTGATGAGAGAGAACTCGCGGACGCGATGGAATGGGAAGAAACGAAGGACTGAGAGAGGATCGCGAGGGCTCGCCTTTCGTTGAGTAAAAGAGACAAATATATATATACGTACATGTTGAATGTACGAAGGAGACTAAGAAAGAGAACGAGAAACGTGTATACATAAAGAGCCCAAGGATTGCGAGAATATATATTTATATCTATATACATAAACAAATGTGTATATACATACCAAACTTGTATCGTGGCTTTAATATCTACAGGCTGATACAAAATGACTAACCTTTAGAAGATGACCCTTAAAAATTACGACCATTTCTAGCCATTTTTGGAAATTAGTTCCTAAACCTTAAAGCTAAAAATTCCTATCGTTTAATTTAGTATATTATGATCATTTTGCATTTGCACGAGGGCCGAGGGAAACTGTAGGAAACTCGGCCACGAGAGGTGTTTATATTCTACTGAGGTTTAGTCAGTTAGCATCATTAGAAACTAAGAAAAACTGGATTCTGCTTAGCGATTAATACGCGAGCCGAATCAAGGCAAAGCGGTCACCCAACCAAGTATTGGTCTTGCTCAAGACTGCTTAACTCTGGTGAGCAGAGTTGGTATTCGAATAAATTTTCAATTTAATTCATTTGCATCATTTTCCTTATACAATAGAAATTCCTTCTAGTATTATTGTACTAGAATAGTTAAAATTATCGAATAGAAACGATAACGAAGAATTGATTTGAAATTGAATGGGAAAACAAATATTTTTCTTTCTGAATGATCCAGTACACGGTTGTGCGAATGGATGTTCTCCGATGAGACACCGAACGAACCGCCAGAACCTGCCCGGACCTTTCTGGATGGAAACAAAACAAGTTTTATATGACGCGGTGGTTTATGGTCGTGGGTTTTATCTGATCGAATTGCCACCGCGGTGCAGATTTCGCAATAAATTAGAGCGAGGTGTAATTAAAAGGGCACCGCTTACCGTCCACGAGAGTAATATAGCACAGCGATACAGTCGCTTTTTCTCCTTTTCTTTTTATTCTTTTTTGGACGACTATTTGGTTACTACCGTTGATATGGGACGAGAATTTGATCGGAGAAAATAAACTCTATTCTATTTGACTAAAACTAGTTCGTTGTTTTTTTATCTTCAAAGTTATGGGATGTTGAATTCAGACTCGATTTTTTAAATGTAGCCAATAACTTGATGTTACTTTCAAAATTTATTTAATTCGTTACAAAAATAAAAACGTGCTTTTGATTCATATTCACCCAAATTCTGGCAACATTTTTCAAAATGAACATTCAACCTCTTTTATGATAAAAGGAAAATGATTTATCGATCCTCGATGCATATACCGGGAGATAAAATGCTTTAATAAATTGTATTCAATTCGAATAAATTTTTCATGACTCGCATAAAGTTAACTTGAATGAAAGACGTTCATTTTTCGCGGTCCAGATCCCGCGGAGTTCTTTCACACGTGTATTCGTGGGCGCGCGATCTCCGCATGTTATATTCTCTACTACGTTGGTTAAATGTTCCGCTACATCCAGCATCTCCCTTCCCTCGTGTGGAGGATTGCGACTGAAGATAACCCTTATAAACTGGAGCATTAGTACAGCGTGGAGCAGAGAACTCTTTAGACCGAGAGGAGTATCTTGGAATGATCTACACGTTACGATGTGGGAGAGCAAAAATGAGAGAGGGGATTCAAGCGAGCTGAAGAAATCCGTGAGGTACGGGAGAGCAGAAGGCGTTCCACAATGAGGTCCGGTACATAAACCATATCTGCATCGACCGGCAGCTTTTCTTGTTCTTTTTCTCTCTCTCTAACTCAAATACTCGTGCTATGTCTCGTGCGTCAGTACAGAGTGTTTTCAAAGTCATGTTGAAATCTTACAGGCAAATAGATGGCAAAATTCTGAAGAAAAAAGTTATTAGAAGTTTTTCTTTTTGACCCACCGTTGCCGAGTTATTCGCAAAATAGTCAAAGCCAATCGCTTCAGAGCGGCCACTCCCATTTATTTGTTTCCAGGCCTCAGATTGGTCGCGCGTTATTAGTTGATAGCTTATCAACGGTACATCGTAGAGAGAAATGACTGAAGACTTTTCTTCTGAAAATCGTATTGCCTAGCTCTTTCGTACATTAGCTTCACTATTTTTTAATTTTTTTTGTTGGATCTTCTTGTGGAACAGCCTCTACAGATGCATGTATGAAAGAAAAATATCTTGAAGCCATACATCGCGATGCATTGCCACACACCCGCGTATCGTGAATGAGAGAATGGTCACGTGTGTGAGATTCGAGTCCACATACCTATAGCTCGAAGCAATAATATGTCCTGGCCACATATCTGAAAGCTCGCATCTCACTCATCGTGTTTAAATCCTCTTTATATTTTACACGTCCATATAGAAGATATCTTCTTATACTCTATATAAAAATATGAAAAAAAAAATGTAATGAAAAACTTTAAGTTATTTACGGGCGATTGTCGTCGTCTTTTGAAAATGCTGTTTGAATGATTACACGACTACTGCAACTTTTTCAGGCGAGGAGAAAGGTCAGTATAATCTTACAAATTTACGATACGATCGTAACCGAAAAAGTCATGAATTCAAAAACTCTTCTTACAACTTTAATCCAAGACTGTAATGTTTTTCAATTTTTGCAAATTATTATAATTCTTTATTGCTGGATTAAACAGTCATAAGTTTCATATATGTCTGTTTGTCTCCACTTTTTTTTCAATGAACAACATTGTTGCAATTTTTTCAATTCGAAATATAAGATTCATTTTTTAATTTGAAAGTTATCTCACGATAATTCCCAGTATAATTCAAATAATCTTAATCAAAAGTAATGAAATACAAATTTTTCTTGAAAGGCTTAACTGCAGCATCGTAAATTGTGGATCGGTGTTCAATCACTTTCGTCTCACTTTTATATCTCGGAATGTTTTGCTACCCCTTGAAGCGTAAATCCGCTAAAATGCTTTACTGTTCGTTTCTCCACATTGTTTATTACGTTTTGTACAGCACGAAGATGCGGTTAATAAAGGGAAGGAAAAATGTATATCCTCGAGAAGAATTGAGAAAGAGACGATAGGGATGGAGTTGAGGATGAAGACCGCAAGAAAGAAAATACGAATAGAGTGGGAAGAAGAGACAAAGAAAAAATAGAAAGAAGGAAAGAAAGAGAGAGAGAGAGAGAGAGGGATGTGGCGTGAGAGTGTAGTAGTGAAAAGGATGAAAAGGATCGCGCGGATATTCTCAATCCCTGGTGTCCTTCACGCGATGGTATTGAGAAAAAGAAAGAGAGAGAAAGAACATCAGGCAAGCACGATTAAGTTGTATCAAATCCGCGATTGAGTGCCTCTCTCGGATCGCGAGTTCCACAGCCATAAACGTCCAGAGTATGGTGTTTCCCATAATCTATACAGGGTCCAAGCTGGCAAATTCTCCAGAGGAGTCCTCTCGTTCGAGGAGAATTCTGTATACCAGCAAAGCTGAAGCACCAGAAGCTTCTCTCTCTTTGGTCATCTCGTCCCGAGTATATTTTCCATGGCGCAGCATCCACTTTGCCTTTCGAGTTAATGTACAGTGAAAAAGGAGTTTACAGTTATTGGCAATTTTGCCATTTAACGACCCTGCAATATCTCATTGTATAGAAAAACCACCGTAAACTTGCCAATCATTGTACCAAAGTTTTTTTTTTTTAACTCCTTTGCCAATCACTCCACCATTTTTGTCCCTCTACGTGCGGTTATTCCGGTGGAGCTTCTCTCTACGAATAATAACTCGACGAGCTTTATGTCGTGGGTGGTTTATACTTTATACCTACATAATACCTACTAACACGCGAGAAGAACCCATTCGCTGAACAATCGCACGCTACACACACCCTTGCTTATTGCTCTCTTATTTCGCGCCGATGTGTGTATCCGAGAGGGAGAAAACGACAGAGAGAAACTTCGAGTTATTTACGATCGGTGGGCGCGTTTCTTGTCGACCTCCCTTCGTGATAGTCCCTGGATACTCCTACCTTTATAAAGCTTCTTCGTGATAGATTATTTAATGTACATTTATGGAATAATCGACGAGGATACAGAGATTCATATATCAGAAAATATATTAAATCTCTGAAATTACACTTTGTGACACTGAATCAAAGAAAGAAGATTTGATCTCGTTCTTCTTCCCTTGAAATACTGGAAAATGCATATTGGACATTTTATACAATACATTGACGAGAGAGCCAGATTTTTTTCAAAATTTTTGGAAACCAAAAAAACATGAAAGTCTGAAAAACATTGCAGCTGACGAAGGGTTTAATAAATCAATTCGATTTCAAAAGCGTCGGTTTGATAGACGGAAACAAAACGGAGTATTCGTTGTGGAAAGATTTCGATAATTAATAAATAGTGGAATAAATATACTTATAGTGATCTGCGGGCGACGCTCGTATTTCAATGGTTTTCAAAACTAACAACAATCTGTAACAGATGCTGAAAAAAAAATCCCAACGAAACTTTCTTGCAAAAAGACTGTTGCAGGAAAAAAAAAAAAAGAATTAACCCAAGATGACCCGGATGAAATTTCCTCGTATTCCCCACGTATTATTATAAACGCCGTTAATTTTAATGCACCAACTGCGCGGCTCGAATCTTTCTCGCTCTTTTTCCTCGTCCGCTCTCGTGATTTAACGATTTCGAAACTATCTGCCGATCACAGAGTCCGTATAAAATATAAACGACTTTACGATATAAGTGAATCTGTGTTGGTGCACTTTACAAGGCGTTTCTTATGGTGTTTTCTCGTAACGTATGTGTGTTTGAGGCTTTGGTTATAGAGGCAGAATTTTTATCCTCCGGTGATGATGTGGTTCGGAATAAAAGAGAACGAGAAAGAGAGGAGAGAAGTATATCGCTAAGACGTTTCGTTGTTCGTGCTCGAAGAGCTTCTGCGATTTGCACCCGCGATGTGAAAGCAAGGAACAGGCATATCCGCGATTTTTTTTCACGGGCTTTGGGGCGGCTCCCTTGGCGGCCGTACACGCTGTATAGAGGTGTTATAAATGCAATTATTTACGGCCGATTAAGAACACTTGAGCAGAAAGAAAGCCGCTGGCAGCTCGCGCGAGTGCATCAATGCTGCTGCTTCTGCAACCTACCGCGGTATTTCAACTACATATATATACGTTTATATATATATATTTTATACATATGTACTCGAAATATACTCTCCTTACCGATCGAAGCTCCAGATTGAATGAGAGAAGAACGCTCACTGTGTTCTTCGTTCTCCGGCCTGACCCAACGCGAGGCTGCTCGAATTTTAAGCAGATTATCGGCGCCAGCTTCTCTGTGAATATATATATTTATTTATGTATATACATAAGTTCATGTAGTTCAGACCACAACGATTGGCACACCCCCTTTCTCATTGCGAAATCGGTGCACGCCTTTTCGGACCTTCCTTACATTATCCTCTGTTTCTTCCTCCCGGTCAACCTCTCTCTCTTTCGATATATACTCAGCACGCTGGTACAAATTTGGACCATTTTGTTCATTTTCGTGTATTTTTAATAAAAATTACAACGTTTTTATCAAATTGGAATTGAAAGTTGTAATTAAAATGATGTAATAGCATTGAGAGGAGTTTATATATATTTAACGCAGAGTGGGCTCGTCACAGACGCGTTCAAAAGTTAACTCTTCGCCTTATTTTTGTATTCTTGAGACAACTCGTGGTATAAATGCCAAAATCTGGAATACGGGATGGTGAAACCTGTTAAAATACGGCACGTCGTTTTGCAACTGAATGTGTCTTCAATATCTAGGAAAATCTGTAAAAAAAAAACGCTGCAGTGAGACCACTACCTTAATTATCATCCCAAATCTCCACTGGATAATTCATATTTGTGTAAAAATAGTGATGCATCTCTTCGCAATGTTTGAATGTAATCGTATTTTTCATATTCGACATCTTTTGGCCGGATTTGCGGAATGTTTAAACAATTCATACATTGTTTAAGTATTCTCGTTGAAATATGTACGAGAATTTCGTGAACGAGTAGAAATTCGTACATATATTACATGTTTTTACATACGTGAGAGTGGAATATATATTTTGTACAGAATTTAAATTCACTTTTGGTCCCCCTCGATCGGGACAATTTATTCGGCGGTATTTCGCTTGCCCGAATATTATTGAGGATGGATTTTATTAATGTATTCGGTAAACGTGAGTTCGTGAGGTTTTACACGGAGATATGTATAAATGTACGCCAGACATTATAAAGTTTGTCGTTATAATATGTATTTATACATAAAAATATAAATAAAACTGTCCAATTGTCCAAAATGGTCATATCTGTAGGTAAAAATCATAGAGTAATTTTTATTTTTCGACAATAAATCTCTCAGCTCCATCTTCACAAATGATCCAACAGGTGTAACTTTCTTGCAAGACTGAAAAAATTCACTCTCACGATTCCATAAATAATCGACTCAAAGCTCGTAAATGTTACGTGAGTCGATTTGTTTGCTAATCGAAAAACTTTAATTCTCATCATTTCTCGATTTTTATACTCAGACTGGCTGTCCCTAACACGACGACTCGTATCGTTATTCTCTGATTAATTTTACAGTGTAAAGAAGATGAAAAATTACAAATAATAAATTAAGTACGAGTGACAGAAATGATATTGTAGAAAAACGTATGCAACAGTGAATATAAATCGTCTGTATATGCAGTCCCAGAGTCATTTTCATCACGATATCCTGAAGTATTTTCGTATTAAAATTCGTCGGATGTTGAAAATGTATTGTCCAGTGGACGATTCAATTTTTCGGTTCTTCAACCATTTTTCACACCCTCCACTAACTCAATTAATCTCAAAATCAATATAAAATAAAGAAAAAAATTGTTAAATTAAGGATAAAAGTTAACAAATAAACGACTACTTTATACCATTTACCTTTCAGTTATTTAAATTATTTTTATAATAATTTTATACGTAAAAAATATCAAGATTGTATTGAAAAATGCAATTGAAATTTGTGATTTTTCATTTTTATTTTCAACGGAATTACAGACAGTTGAATTTATCGAGTATGGTCAATATTTTTGCAGCCCTCGTCAGGTTTTAACACATGTTTGAATACATAAAATATACAAAAAGCCGGATCCACTCCGGCAGTGAATACATAAACACATACACCAGAGGATAAAGTCTTCATCCGATTTTGCTTGGATGAAAGATATGTATATTGATATAGAGAAATATAGAGATCGTAGCCCGGAGTACAACTCACCCCAAGTCATGTCATATTCGATGGTACGAGAGCCACAAGCAGAAGCATCAGTTTTGTATATATATTAACAGAAAGAGATGGAATGAGAGGAAAAGGGAGGAGAGTGGGGGGTGGAGGAGGAGGGATAAAAAGAAAAATCGTACAACATCAAACAGCGGCTCAGTCAGGAAACATGCAAAGCGCAGAGCCGAGAAGGTATTTCAAAGCCAGTGTGGCGTGTTGAGGCTTTACTGAGGATGAGAAACTTTGTGCGGGAACGCAGCTTCGAAGCTCAAAGTTCTATAGTTATATGTACAAAAATATATGTATATAACTATATGCACATTATATATATATATATATATATATGTTGGTAAGTTTGGTTGGTATAAAATGAAATTAATCTGACGAGTTTCGCGGCGGGATACACCACCGAGGCTTCATTTCCATCTTTCTCCCTCCTCCTGACTTCGTAATAAATTTTTTTAAGTCCCCCTCGTGCCTTCAGATCGCCACAAATTAATTCCATTTTTATTGTTATTCGTTAAGACTAAATACCCAGTGAATCTGTTTTTTTTTTTTTCTATTTATTTTGAGGCGTGATCTTGTAGTCGTTTGAATGGGCTACAAATAAATTATATTAATATAATTGTTGCTTAGGCATTCCATCATATTTTTAACATAAATTTCAAAGATTTTCTAAACTGCCACAGTCCTTCCTGAATTTGACGCTGGAATATATATTTTTTTGATTCAATGGAACAAATACACGTAGATGTGTTCTTTTTTCAAATAGAAAATTTCGATTTTTAAAAAATACTTTTTTTACGGATAGTTCGACATCAAATGGCCTGTATGTGAACTACCAACCGTCTCTGTTGATCCAGTCCTATTCGGACGTTGGATCGAATCGCGTCAAGACATATGAAAGATCTTGAGATAAATCATCGAAGCGATGAAAGAGCGTTTATAACGATCGTCGACCGAGGAGAACATCCATCCATGTTTGAGATCTGGATCTTCCACTAACCTCAATCAGCTCTATATATCACACACACAAACGTATTTTTTTTTAATTTTTTTTTTATAATACACATATATGTTTCCTATTATTTCGCATGGACCTTCCCCAGCACTCCCACGCCTGGAGAAACTTGATCGGGGTTAATCTGACCCTGACCCCGTGTGTTCCAGGCTAGTTTGCCCACAGAGCACCTGCAACGCTTCTTCACTATATATTACAACCATATATCCTATTCTTAGATCCGCACTTTCCCACAAGATGCTATTTTTTTTCGCGAGATTAGCTCAAAGTTGAGAATTTAGAAGCAAACATTTTTAACCCCTTTTAAGCCATAATGAGAGTTTCATCGTCCTAACTATTTTTATGCTGATTTTTTTTTTTTTTTTTTTTTTTAATTATTGAACTGCTTTTTGAACGACAAACATTCACGAATAATTCGATTTTTTTTCAATTAATGCTGAATATTCTGTTGCGACTCAAAATAATTTGAAAAGATCAGTATCCAATGATAACAAATATGAAATAATTGTTGACATAAAAAAATTATATAAATCATTGAGTTCAAGAATATTTTTCGATTGTCATTTTTCATTGAAATTGTAGAAAATGTTGCAATTGGTCCGAGTCAGGTTTGTAGCGAATTGAGCATTGATTCGTGGGTTGATGCGCGATTTTCGATAGCGAAGGGGATAAAAAAAAGGAAAAAGATGTCCCACCTCGCATGGGGCGGCAGGTGCAGCTGCCTTATAAGGTTAAAAGGCCATCCAACTTGGACCTTTCTCTGTCTCTCTTACTCCGCCGAACGATAAACGCAGACTGAGAGATTCGTCTCGATTTTGTGGTTGTGTTTACTCCTATGTATACATATATATTTGCTGCGTTAAAGTCCGAGGCACACGCTGCTCGGAGAACCACATGAGGAGTTATTACGTACGCCTACGCCTCGTTGGAAACCCGAACCGAGAATCTCTCGGACTCTCATTCACTCTCTCTCTCCCTCTCTTTCTCTCTTTTTCTTCTGCATATATGTATATGCACACCGCGGAGAGTTTGTTTTTCGTTATCCACGGAAATTAAATGGGTATCCAGGGACTGGGCGAGAGGCTATAAATTGTCAAAGAAGGAGGAACCCGAACGTTGGTTCTGCTGCTGTTGCTTCTGCCTTTGGCCACATCTTTGCATAAATCTACGTGGCACGCGAGAGATCTTGTTAATCACAATCGGCTAGGGCATTATATATAATAATAATTCAATTGCTGAATGAATATTATTTTTATAACACATTTTTCGTGATCATAACTAGCGATCACTAGCCTTTTTCCATCAGTGTGTTCTACTCGAATCTCATGTTAATTATTTTACGTCGTAAAAATGTATTTAACGAATTGTTTATTTAGTTTTGGAGCTTTATCATAGTGAAAAATGATTGTGGCAAGATCTTGATTGATTTTTGGTGCATTTGAAAGTTTTTTGCACTTCGAAACACTTTTATACGATTCTTCAATGCATAAATGACTAATAATGCAACGATCGAAAGGAAAGTATAGCGATCGCCCTGCGGGATGTATTCTTTGGGAGGATCTGGTGGCCTATCAAAAGAGAAGAGGAAATCGAAAGGGTACAAAGATGAAGGAAGATTCGTTGGGTCCATCCGGCTGACCCTCTGCATATATACCTGTATTTTTTTAATTGGAATCAGAATCGTTGATCCGTTTTCTCCTTCTCGCTCATACGGTTTGATACTTACTGGGATGGCGGTGTGCTTTCTTGCTGGTGAATTACGTCGATTTGTATCGGCTGGCAGATCATTATTCATCGGTTCACTGCAACGAGAACATTAAAGAAATCGGCGCTCTGGGATATACATATTCAAAAAGAAATAATGATCGACCTTGCTCGTGTATACGATCGAACACTGTGGCTTTAAGATCTCTTCGTTCTGAACGACAAACAAAAAAATCTTCTTGATTGCTCCGTCGTGAGTCGCTTCTTCGACAATGCTAATCTACAATGCGTTATTTTATTGCTATTTTTTCGACATAGCTCCACGATCCAACCAATTAATTCATATCCTACGCACTTTAATATCTATATACGACGGTTATAAGTTATAAATTCATTCTGCAAGAGAGATGCAAATTCATTCATTTCCACTCCTCCGTAATGTATTATTAATTATACATAAAACCTTTCACATATTTGATTTCAGTAGCTCAGACAAATGCTAATTCGTAAGTAAATTCTGTTTCATCTTCGACGTATTAATAATATACGTATTCGTTTTGAATTTTTGTTTATTTCAAAAACACGGTGAACAAATAACGAGAGTTCGAATATCAAATTCTCTTTGAGTTCTGAAATATTCTCTCATCTGGTATTTTTTAATCCACGTTGTATGGGCTCCGAGGAATAACAAATGTTTCAACACCCAAGTGTTTGAAATTAAATTCAAAAGAGGGGGGTGAGAGGAAAAACAGAGCTCAGGTGTTCATGGTTGATTGGCTGACGTTGTCTCCGATGATGCACGTGTGTTATAGCCGGAAGCGGAAATGCTATGTGGGAACATCTCGTGTGAAAAAAAAATAAAAATAAAAAGACAACAATATATGTGCATAAGTGTGACTCGAACACTGGAGACTTCGAAACCTTCAGCTTACTTTAATGACGAGAATTTAAATGCGGGATGTGTTTATACGCGTAATACGAGGTGATAAAAAAAAGGGAGAGTGAAAAAGATGAATGAGGCAAGATCGGATGACACTTGTGGATAACACGTGTTCTGTAATTTAAGTACTTAATATAAACATGAAAGACTGAAAACAATTGGAAGTAAACATTTCGGATATAATTCTTATTTATTTAATGAAGAGATCATTGAGTTATCGTAAACGATAAATTACAATTATTATTAATTACTAATTACCTGGAAATTTCAACTTTGAATTGAGAAGTGATCGAGTAACGAATTTTAATCAAATTTATAATTTAATCAGTCCGATAAAAATCGATAATGTTACAATTAATTAAAAATTAAGAGATAATGGAGTTGAATTTTCAAAATATCGAAAATATCATATTTGTATACAATAATATGTGTTATTGACTAATTGTTTATGATTAATATTGATAGTTGTTGAAAAAAGTGGAAGTTACGTTATTCAAACAATTTGAACAATAGTTAAAAGATAACAATCGTTCATTATTATAATAACTTAGTTGAGCTAGCATTTAATGTAAAACTATAGCTTATTATTTTAATGACATAAATGCAGTCAAACAAATGACTCTCTTGGTTGTTTCTGCAATTGGGCTAATTTTCTCCATAATTCATGCAACTCTCTTTCAAACGAAAGCGTTAACGATTTTCTTATGTTTTTTTATTTTTCTTATTTATTCCATATACTTTACAAACCGATATTCACTCAGTTAAAATACATACGTGTACTTATCCACGTATGAAGGTACGATATGATTGCTGTACATATCGGTTTTATGCTTCGAAGCACAAACGATCGGATAATAACTGATATCCAGAGAATTGGCCCACAGATTCCAACGAACAAAATTAAACTCCTGCTGTATATGTCTCCCGGTCATGTGCATAAAAGTTAAGGGGAACAAATGAACTTCCCTCGGGTGTAGGGTGTGTTGAGTAAATCGTATATTGTCCTGTGATTACACCGAGTATAATCGTCTGTGAATGTGGAACACTTTTTACGTTAGAGTCTTGTCTCGATTTGAACGAAACATTCGAGAGTCTTTCACTTAAGTTACTTAACGGTAAAATCTTTCGCTTGGCAAAAAATAATAATAATGAACTTGTTTGCGTATTGTACGTATGTGAACTTGGCGAAGTCACTTACAGGCTAATATTATATCCTTCCGGGCAACACGCACTGTTATTTGTGTCAATCCACTTTGCTTTTTGTTCGCAGGTATTCTTTAAAGCTTTTCACATATGCTATGGTTATATTTATATGCTTTGCGCTGGGGGAAAAGAAAAATTATTATAAATATGAAACAGAGGAATTGATCCAGTGAAATTTTTGATTGCAGGGCAGTGAGAACAAATTGTAGTGAATTTATTAGTGCGAGTGACCGTTGTCAAGGATTATTAATGGGAAATTGATATGTAATTGCACTATTTCATTTTTGTAGTTTGTGTTGATTGTATTGATCAAGAGAAGCTGCTCCAAAAAACTTTGATTTATTGATTAAAAGTCAAGAATGTAATCTTAAGCATGTATTCGAATTTTTGAAACGCAATTGTAAAGAAAAGCAGGTTATCAAATTGTTGAATAAAAATATCAAAACATATCATATGGGTCTGTGGATTTTTTTCAACCAAAAGATTGAATTCATCAAACGAAAGAAACAAACAAACGAGCAATCAACGAGAAACGATTTACCGTAAAGCAGTAGAAAAATTTCAATAACTTTTTATTTCACGACAACGCGAATCGAATAATTGATTTCAAATGTAAAAATTGATGTTCGTTCATGAAACATTGTTTCGTTCAAAATAGCAGATCGGAATAAATCGAAGAGTAATTCAACAGTAGAATTAAACGTGGAGTATCCGCGAGCAAGTGTTTCAAATGATTGAGGGTATCGATGCCGATCGGTTTCACACGAACCACTTGGTCTCCAGCATGGATTTAGATCAGGTGGAACTTGGAGTGGCAAAAAAAAAACGAATAAACCATGGGATGGATCTCGTATCAGGATTTTTTGTCCCCTTTTCGTTTCACTGATCGAAAAAACGCAACGTTCGTAAAGGTTCTGGATGAGTATCCAAGGGCGTAGCACTTTAATCGATACAGGTGCCCGTACTTTTTCATCCTCGTTCATCACGATGTCGAATCAGGATTTTTCGATGAAACTGACTTTGAAACTGTAATCGTCGATGAGAACTTTTACTTTAGGACGGACAGTATCATCGAAAACGCACTGTCAGAACTTTGCAGGCTTTTTTTTTCTTTTTTTTTTTACAGAAGCGAAAAGGTTGCATGATCCAGAGCTGTTAACTTTCTCGTATTCATAAATATTTGATGATCGTTCCTTCGTTTCTCGATAAGTTTCATCGCCTTTGCCACTCGTATGTGTTATAAACTCAATATATGTTTCTCTTTCGGTTATCGAGAAGAGTGCACTTTACGAGCTTTACGATGCGTGCGCCATAGTAATTTTGTCACTATATGGGATCACTCTGTATACAGACAATCTTTTCCCTTCTCTTCCCTTGCTACAAATAATTACTTTGATTTTCAGTGAAGCGAACAGCGGTTTCCAAAATCTACGATTCTGATTCTTCGCCTTCAAGAAATCATTTTTATCGCGGTTTTTTTAATTCACAGTTGGACACACTTTTGTGAAAATATCACTGCAGAATTATTACGTAGAACCTGAAATAATATAAAAATAAATACGACACTTTATTTCCCGAGGGATTCACAAAGGACTTTCAAATAAGAATTCCAACATGTCTTTTCAACTGGAGACATCGTTATTATCGATACAGAGGATACCGCTGTCACGTTATCTCAAGAAAACAGAAAAATTCCATTCACCTGAGACGATTGGGTTTTGTTTCAAAGCCTGTCAGATCGGAACATGGGAGACCACTTTTTTCCACGCTCAGAATGTTCTCAATTTTAGAAATATCACAATGTCAGAATAAATCATGGGATATTCGTTTCGTCATATAAAACTTTTGAGAAAGATTATCGAGAATTGGGGTTTTCTATATTTTATTATTTCGAAAATTGGCCTCGTTACCCCCGAATGAAAAAAAAACAGCTGAAACTTAATAATATATTTATAATTATAAATTTTGGCGTAAAAGGAAAATGCTGAGCAAGTTCAGTGCGTATCCACAGATGAAGGCAAAGGAAAGGGTCGTTAAGGTGGAGGAGGCTTTCGCACCACAGACCAAAGCCTAAGACACGCAAACCCTCGAGAGTAGATAATCAGCCGTCGCTTATAATATGTTGGGGGCGTGCGAGACAGAGTATAACGCATTGCCTGAAATATTTAACGAGAAGGTAATTTGGCAGAGATTCTCTTTTTCTCCATAAGGAAAGAAGAAAAAAAAATCTCTCGGGAGAGAATAGCTCGTTCGTTGGTACAAATCATAAAAAGTTCTCACAGATGAAATATTATCATTTTGAGAATAAGTGAGAGTTACTTAGGAATAAAGCAAAATTATTTTTTGTTCGTTATAAAAGTTATTGATAAAAATTAATAAAATGGTAACTTTTTTATGACAAAAATTTGATGTTTTATTAAACGATGTAACATTATTAAAAAATAATTATAAATGTCTATCGCAACAACGATAGGATCGTACAAATATTTATTTGCAAATAATAATAAAAATTATGAATTCACAAGTGTTGACCAAATGTCCGGTAAGTCGTCACCGAATTCCTTATACGAAAGTGCGATATTTCGATGACACAATACGAATAAGAATATTCCTTATCATGCATCAAACATCTTTAACGTGACACGCGCGTTCATCCACGCCTGAGACGTCACATCCGTGCACGAACAAGCCGCAGAGCGCATATATAGGAAGTAATGCTGAATGGTTAATTAACGTGTGGACAATGATGCGGAACTTTAAACCGGAAATACTGAACTCGGCGTGATCCGGTCTATCCGATTGGTAGAGGTGGGAAAAAAAACGAAACAAAATAAAAAGATAAATTCATCGTGACAGTGAACGTGTGTTAGTTGACACGTCGCGTCGTTTTCCTCTATTGTTATTCCTCGAGCTTATATTCAAGTAAGGTGTGTATAGTAATGCAAAGCTGGGACGTATATGTGATAAACAGAAATCATTCGTGGATCGAATTTTTAGTGTTTAATTAACTGTGTGAACTAAAGTTAAAAAACAAAATCAAAAGTTTTCAATTAATATATTTAATGCAATGCATTAATTCCTTAATTAAAGATACTAATTAAAAGTATTTATCAATTGCAGAAATATTTTAAATTATACGATGCAATCAAAATGTTTCTTTTTCATGAAGGAATGTCAAACACTAAAATATTAATCTCGAAACATCGTCAAGTTCGCAAAATTCATTAATCGCGAATTCTGGAGCTGTCACACGCGTGCCATCACGTACGTTAATTGCGGACGCACATTAAAAAAGGGATGAACAAAAATGGAGAATAAAAACAAAGCTTCATTTTCGCAGAGTGAGAGCGCATCGAAACGGTTGACGATGTGGCACTCTCTTCTTTGCTCAGCTCGTGTGACGGCTTAATTGCATTGAGCACAAACGTTTTATCCACACATACATATATATGTATATATATATTGTGTATATATTTCGTAGCGTGTGTGAATCC
The DNA here is from genome assembly GCA_948107755.1 of Campoletis raptor. NCBI lineage: Eukaryota > Metazoa > Arthropoda > Insecta > Hymenoptera > Ichneumonidae > Campoletis > Campoletis raptor. Next base: position 13,923,191 of record OX403628.1, on the reverse strand, counting down.
GCTTTTGCACGCCGCCTCATAATTACTATGATCTTGAGACTTCACGGTGCTCCAGTTTTGCGAGAGACACGCGGGAGAGTGTTCTTTGAGAGAGTCTGGCGTCCAAGCCACGGCGACGAAATATATCGTGACCCAGTGTACACACTTGACACGAGAGGGCGCACGAACGTTGACGGTCAAGAAAACCGGCAATCTTCACGTCAAAAGCTGTGGGGACTTTCACCGTGTTTGCTGAGCACGTGCTCTTCTTTTGTTAACTCTTCCGGACGCTGGAACGTCGACCATTTTCGTTTTTTTTTTTTTTTTTTTTTTTTTTTTATCAGCCTGGCGACGAAATTCCAAAAGTTGTGAAAAGCGAGAGGAAGATTATTACGATTTATTCCTAAAGTCCGATGTCTGCCGTGTAAATTGCTCTTATAGAAATTCATGAGACTTTAGGTGGTGAATTTTGAATCCTCTCGGAAGACAACCAATTGAAAAGGTAGAAAAGGTCTAACGTTACTTTTTATGTTTATATTCCACTCCCGAATGCCGAGTCAAAATGCAGCACGCTCCTTGCCACTGCACGTCGGAATTACGAGGCTCTTTGTGGAGCGCGCAATCCGTAATCCTTTCCGGACACCCATAATGGATGATAACGTGAATTCAATTGCCGTCTGAATTGCCAGAGAGGACCAAAGAACGCTGTAAATTCTCACGTTGGGGTATGAACCGAATGGCTTTTTTTCTTGTGTCTGTATGAGTTCGGTATAAAATGTATACGTAGTTGGATAAACTCCCAAGTGATAGAGTCTTGGTGCACTTGAATAGGAAGCTCTTGATGCATTTGTACAATAAAGGACTTCTATCGCGCAAAGAAACTGGTGGACAAAGAGTAACGGTGTTGAGAATCCAAGTGAGGAAACGAAAAAGAAAAAGAGAACAGGAAACACTTTGGTCCTCGCTATTGGTGGATGCACCAAACGAGAAAATAGAGAAACAGCGAGTTCGTGTGGCAGAAGAAAAAGTCCGTATTCGCTTAGTCGTGATAACACTTTTAAGGTGCAAACTCTTAGTGTAACTTGCTTTCGTCAGTGGAGTATAAAGTAGACACCTTAAAGAATGAAGAAAATGAATAGAAGCCGGAGATGAGAAGAACTCAGCTACAAAAAACACTTCAACTTGTCGAGAAGACAAGTCCTGGCAAGAAAACTCGAAAAGACCTTGCCAGATATACACAACCGTGGAATTCACATCGTACAAACTTTCATAGGGCTTTTCTCTCCGGAGTGAAGCTTCTCTCTGAGAGCAGGAAAGGACTAGGATCGAAGCACACGGGCGCAACGCAAAACTTACTCGTCGATGCGTTCTCCATGAAGCCCAAGCTTTGCACTCAGAACTACTTAATGCGAAATTGTACGAACTCCCATTTCTTCGTTTAATGTACATAATACTATATGCGATACGATGCTCTACTTTTGGATATATTGTTGGAGAGACTTTACCTCTTTCAAGCATGTTAAAACAGTTTCATAAACTGTAATCATTATATTTCTGTAGATTCTTCATTTAGTATGCAAATGTAAATTTAACATTTGCAAAGTATATCAATTAAATGTTTTCTGAAGAGCTTTGTATTTGTAAGATATTAAATTCCATGATGATTCATGATGGCGGCACAAGTTCAAAAACCACTACCACCATCTTATAGCGATACAGAGACAGAGAACAGTTGTCCTAATCCACCAGCTGGCCGTCGCTCGCGCCAAGTATGAATAACGAAGATTTTAAACTGATTGGACGAAGGACGACATGCTCAGCTCCTACACCTCAAAGTCTGGACATCACTTTAATTCCGCAGTGTCATTGGGACTGGGAAGAATAATTTGACTTGTGGCTGTATATTTCGCACGGTTTCCCGCGTCATGTCATAGGCCTGGATACAGATATGAGGAGAAGAGAGAGGCAGAAAGAGATGGAAAATGATGGCTTAGGGAGTCGTCAATAATGGTCCAGTAACGAGGCGTTCTATTCGTTCGTAAATCATTTTCGAAAAGAAAATAATGTATACAGTACTCGGGTGAAAAGATGTTTATCTGTACACACCAAGACGCATAACGAAGGCACATCGTGATATTTGGTGAATGAACACGGAGAGTGGTTAGGAAGTCAGGCACGTGACGTTCCACCCACCTTGAGATAAAAAAGACATCTACGTCTGTTATCGGATCTGTATGAAGCGTTTCTCATTTTTTTAACATCCACAGGTAATTCAAAGTCACGATTGTACTTGATGTAGAATTTTTTTTTATTATTTCATGAGGACAAAGGACGGGCACATTTGGCAAAATAAAAAATAAATCTTCTCGAAGTGATGTATTTTGCGAATCATGTCAAAGGGTGTCAAGTTGAAAATTTTTCAAGAACCAGTTTGAGAACCACTCACGTGTCTCCTTAGTATCGCAACATTCGCGGCTGAGAGGCGCCGAAGAGATGTCGCCGAGCCAGAGAGCCCTGTCTTCTTGTCTTTCAGCCACTCCCATTTTTGGCTACCGAGTTACTACCGCCCTGCTGTCAGAGACCGCCAGTGAAAACGACTTCTCCTGCTGTTGCCATTGCTGCTACTGCTGCTGCTGCTGCTGCTACTGCTGCTACGGCGGATTTCACGATACTCGTCCTGCTCTGAAACTGCATCCGCATCCGACATTGATTTATCTCAAGGGTGAAAAGAGAAGCGACTATACAAGTTTAACTAGCGCGAAAAATAAAAGCTAAAGAACACGAAAGAGTGCACACGCTCTCGCGATTCCTGGAGTATTCATTTAATTTGAAGAAGGTCGAGTCAAGTAGTTGACGAGTAGAAAAGGGGCAAAATAATGGTTCATGGGAGGTCGATTTTCATATCGTTTGGGGGGAAGCATCGAGCTCGGATCGAACGAAGAACAAAGGACATTGGTGGGACCCCAGGAAAAATAAAAACGAAATACCAATGACGGAGAATAAGAGGGACGAGAGAAAGAGAAAGAGCTTTCTTTGCATCTCTCAGCTTGAAGTCAAGCGAGCGATGTGGAATTCGAAGGCCTCTTCAAGGTGCCTCATTTGAATAAGACAAATGAAGACATCGAGCAGACAACACTCGAGCGTCGTCGAGAGCTGCTGTGGCTGCAGAGCCGATAGGATTGAACGAGAGGATAAAAAGAAAAGGTGCGTGTGCTGTGTATTCCTTGCAGTCCGCCTTTCTCGCCTACGCTTATCCACCCGGTGTTGTTGAACCGTGAACCAATTGATTACAATCGTTAAGGAGACAATAGCCAAGACAAGAGCTTACCTTAACGACGAAGCCGTTTCAACGTAAATATAATAATCAAGGCTTATCCTCCAAGTTGAAAAGCTAACAGTACTCCCAATCGAACTTAATAACAAAACGAAGGGATTGAAGGTTTGAACTTTTTGCATAAATTCTCCTATAGCGTCGTCGTGAAAAGCGATCCTTTCCCAAAGAACAACAAGACCCCACGCACAGCAGCACAATTGACGATGCTTCTCTGGTGGCCCTGCATCAAATATACATATCATGCACTTTATTCACAACCGGTAGGCAAATTGGTACTTTATTATGCAAATGGTCGTTATGCAAATGTTAAATTGAAAAAACACCACGGAGATCGGAGGGAGGTATCGCAAAAGCGGATGAACCGAGATGCATCGCTATGGGAATAGGATCTCTCGCCTTTACCTTGAGGGGTTTTTTTTCGAGTCATATCGCTTTCACCGTGTATAATATTCCATACGAGTCCCCCGAGAAATGTATATTCCAGTTAGCGGGAAAGTGGGATAAGCGCAAAAAATGTTATTGATCGATAAAAAAATATTTAAAGAGATCGTAAAAATGATTACACCGCTCCGGCAAAAATTGTGAGTTTGGATAGACTTCAGGTGCAATGTTTGAATACTCTGTTACTAACTTCCTCCAACCTTCCCATGCACGTATTCACTCCAAAGCACGTTTTCTCTTCCTCCCCATTTGTTTGTCGAGAATGACGAGGTGAATGCCACCCTCAAAGTGGCTGCCTGACTCTACTGTCGCTTCGAACCCTTCAGGTTTGCCTTCAGCCCGAGCGATTGTGTCTGGATTGTATGGCGGGACGTGTAGTAGAAAAACGACTAAAAAAAGATTTTTCAACTGAAAGCATTTTTCAATTTTCTATGAGCATATAAACAGTGCTTCTATGGTGTAAAGGAGTGGATATCGCAGAGTCTGAAATTCTTTCCTGGTAACAATCAATAAATTTACATTTAAAAGCATTGAACCATTCACACAAATTTTCTGAATGATCAACTTCTCCTGTTTCTCCTACCACAAGCATTGCACTTTTCTTTAAACAACCCTATAAACATATATTTTTCGCCATCTACTGGAAGCTGCGCGAACTCTGAGATGTATTGAACAGCCCCGATGCGCAGAGAGGGTTGCGCTTGCCAACCCCTAGAGTTCCAGACCTCGCAAGCTCTCGGAGAACCGCAGTCTGGACAAAAACGTTAGTCCGCCCAGAAAGCAATAACGGAGTGGAATTAATCGTCGTCGTGTCTTGACGCGAACGGGATTATTGCTCGGTCTATATAAAATTTTGCAAAACGATGAACCTTTGAAAATAAACACTTTGGCGAATTGATTCGTTCGTACCATTATTTCAAATGGCATTTTGTAGTTTAAGTATCATACTTCAAACAGAAGTATTTACAAGAAAGTTGAAAGATTCCGCGGTTTGAAGCGAACGCGCGCATTGGCCATGTGAGCTGTGTGTCGATTCGTGCAAAGTAACAATAATTCATAACAATAAATATACATAAGTCAATTTAAATCAAATAGAGACACGCTTGCGGAGTTTCAATCATTTTTCAACATGAGACCGAGCGCAGTAGTATCATTGTTAGTGGTGTATTCGTTTAGTCTGATTATTTCATCTGAGGCAAAGCTTCAGCAACAGGCAGCGATTGCCGATGAGAATGAAGACGACGACGACGATGATTGGGATGAGGACGACGACGACGAAAATGCTTATGGCAAACCAGAAGTTGACGATGACGGAAGAATCTACAAAAATCCGCGTAACTCTCCCTCGGCCATGTGTCCAAGAGACGAGGAAAAAGCTGGACTTCTTGGGCAAAAATGTCTGAGAAAGTGTTCAACCGACGAGGATTGCAAGAGCAAGAAAAAAAAGTGTCGATGCGACGGTGCATGCGGAATGTCATGCATAAAGCCAGAACGCGAATGTCCTGAACTGAACGATATTCACAACGGAAAAATGACTGTTACTGGCAAATTGTTTGGTGATCGTGCTCATTATACCTGCGATCCAGGTTATTTCACAGTCGGACTTACTGAAAGAAATTGTCGAGCCGATGGACAATGGACCGGGACCACACCATCTTGCAAAAAAGAACAAACATCATTTTGCTCAACTCCGCTCAAAATTCAGAATGCAAAACATAACGCATCCTTGGAACAAACTTCTTTTGATCTCGACACCAACGTCCAATACTTCTGTGACCACGGTTACCAAACCACCGGTACACCAACAGCCAAGTGTTTAATGATGGACAAAACCGCCAGTTGGTGGGGACCAGACATCAAATGTGAGCCTAGAAGTTGCGGAGCTCCGACGGATATTCCAAATGGATGGCATGCCGGTGAATGTTACACCTACAATTGCCGGGTGGCTTATCATTGCGTTGATGCTTACGAGCTGGTCGGCAGAACTGAAAAAATTTGTCTCGCTGATGGAACTTGGTCACCGAAAGAACTTCCTCAGTGTGTTCAGGTATGAATTCATACATCAAATAAAGTTCAATAAAATGCGATCAATCGTGCGGTACATTATCTCACTAGGCATATTTTTTTTTTTGTTATTCTAAACTTCCATCATCAAGGTCACATCAGTTCAATGTCCCCAACCGGAGAATCCACGTCATGGAAAAGCAGTTTATACTTCGACTGCTTACAATTCGATAGTATCATACGAATGTAACTACGGTTATAGCTTATCGGGTCAGGCGACGCGTAGATGCAGTGCGGATCGTAAATGGTCTGATCAAGCTCCTACGTGCCAAGAAATTAATTGTGGCTCACCGGGAATTTTATACAACGGCTGGGTCGAGGAAAACGAGCCAGGTGAACAAAGGCAGATGGCTCATATTTCATTTTTCCATTCTCCCTGGCCAGTTAATTTTTTTATCACCTATCACTTGCTTTTACACCTACCGAATGGAAAGCGGTTAATGGAATCACCCTGTCCCATAATAGAGTATTTTATTTATTATCTCTACCGTAATTTCCATCTTTTGTTCTTGACGAAATCATACCATTCAAACATCTGTAGTTATTTTTGAAAATCAATTTGGGGTTCTTGAGCTAAAAGGATTCTTGTCTTTTTTTTGTCAAAGGAACTGGGCTAGGGGTAAGTGTGATCTTTCGATGCAAAGAGCGCATGAAGATGGAGGGTAACACATCATCGGTGTGTCAGGCTGACGGCAAGTGGCGTTATCCTCTTCCTCATTGTTGGGCACCTTGCGTCGTTCCACAAATCGAGAGAGGTCGTATAACTGTGGCAAGTCATTCGCGCGATCACATCAATAACGTGACGGTTGTAGAACACGGTGAAAAGCTTCTAGTTTCCTGCATTAAAAATTACGAGTTCGCAGCGAATAGTACACCCGTGGTTTGTAGAAACGGCACCTGGTCCATAGTGCCGTCGTGTTCACCAGCAAGGTGTAAGCAGATGCCAAAATCTCCGAGGAACGGTATGGTCATAGCACCAAAGACTGATCACGGTATGAAGGCAGTTTTTAAGTGCAAGGACGGATATACGTTGGTAGGAGGTGGTCCTAACAATTCTTCCAAACAAGTTGAGTGTCGGTACGGTAATTGGACGGGTGATATTCCTCATTGTATTGAAGTTTATTGTGCATTTCCGGGATATATTCAAAACGGTAAAGTTCTTCTCGTGGGAAATATGGGTGTCTATGACTATCGTCCTTACGTCAAAAAAGTTCCAAACAACAAACAAATAATGTACGACTGTGACAAGGGTTACGTGTTAAGCGAAGGTCCACCCGGAGCAACTTGTATCGGCGGTAACTGGAGCCCCAAAGAACTTCCAGCCTGTCTTCCAGGTCAACACCCCAGACTCCGATGGAGTCGTCGACGCAGATCTATCGATAATGAATCTTCAAGTAACTCAACAGTGGGTTACAGAAAGTTTATTGAATTCTTTCGAAGAATTGGTAAAAAATTATTGCATCTTGAGTTCAGTAAAGCTCACGGGGGTGGAAAACGAAATTCCAAGCTGTCCAGTGAATCGAGCACCTCATCCACAAATTCAACTGATAATTCCGTAGATTTAAAATCCACCACGCATCACAATGCTGTAGATGGAAAAATTGACGAAGGAGAATTGAAAATAGCAGCGAGCAACAACTCCATCGATTCAAACATTCGTAAAAAGGCAAATGGGCACAAAAACAAATCACGCTCGAAGGATGAACGAATGATCGACTTTTTGCGAATTGTTTATCGCAAGCTACGGCGGATAGATTCGAAACGCGACAACAACGGTACGAACACAACCATGCACGAGCTTTTAAATTTGATGAGTCAAAATTTCTTTAACGTTAATCTTGCGGAAAATAAAAAGAGCAATTCGAGTCATGGTCATCAAAGTTTCGAGGTGAAGAATCAGCGAGAATTCACAAGGCTTAAGAGAGAATTTGAGAGAATAATGAAGTTTTACAACAAATCATTGCGCTGGAGCGAAAAGCACAACCGAAGAGAATCAAAGAGGCGAAAGAATGATGGTCACGGTGACAAAAAAATGAGGACAACGAAAGACAAGAAGAAAAAACGCAATAGAACGAAGAGCTATTACAAGGGTTTCTACGAGTTTATCAATGGCTACGTGAACGAAAAATTGTCAATACTTGAAACGCAAAATGGCACAGACGAACTCATGCGAAGAATGAACGTCGACCAGTTCACCGTAAGGAACGGCACGACATTCACGATCGGTGAGATATATGCGTTTTTCAAACATATCATAGAAAATAAATTGAATATTGTGGATGAGGCTATAGAAGGTGCCACAACAACGGGTAGCACGATCGAATCAAAAGATATCATTGAACCGATTGATAATCAAACGTCGAGTACAACTCGTGCAACTGTCACGTTAATATCAGCAAGCGGTGAATCTGGTTTAGGAAATGAGATACCGACGATCGAAACGAATGACAACCAACAGCACGAAGTAAAGAAACATCGCACAAAACGAATACGAAATGTAGCAGAGGAAACAACCGTCGCTTATCAGAATAGGAAATTGCTTTCGGTTCATTCACCGCTGAGCAACGTACGGCCCAAATCCACAGTGGCACAGATCTATCAAGGTAACAGCCTCGAGGCTAAATCAAAGCAATTCACTTTAAATGGACTGGATGCTCAGCAACAGAGTCGCTCAAAGAGATTTCTTGCCGCGTCTGAGCTAGATAATCAAATAATACTTAAAAATCTGTATCTCAATGCGTATGAGGATGAGTACAGGGCAAACGTCAGACGTTCAATATCGCAAAACAATCGTGCCAATTGGACCGCACTCAGGCGGCGCAAGGGCAATCTTGATCATTACGAAATTAAATAATGTATTAATTATTAATAATGTATTTGTGATATTATGAGAATGATGATTATGATGATGATGATGATGATGACGATGAAAAAAAAAACACACGCACACGTATTTACACAAACACATAAATAAACTTACGAAACAAACTACAACTACTGAAAAAAAAAAAAAAAAAAAAACATTAACAGATTTATTAAGCCATTTACTAATTACCGAACGATTTTAGGTGAGTATACACAACATTATATTATACAATAGTTAATGGTGTTAATCCTTCCACCTTGAATCTCCATACATTATTGTAATGTGTATTACGCTTTTTGAAAAAATAAAAATTAAAAAAAAGTCTTTTTCATGCCAACATCCGTTGCGTATAATATCTGTGGACATCCTGCGATAAATTTGCTGTTCGTCAGTAATAATATTCAAAACTAAATCTGTATTCAAAAAAAACAATAATAATAAAAAAAAAACCCACTTTTTCCTAAATGGTTGTAAATTATAGGGTGCGACTGGCATTGAGAATATTTTAATTCGCTACTTGCTAACTCATAAACGACTCTGTTATTGTTGCATTTATACGACGATCAATCTCTGATTGGATCAGTGGCATTTTAATATCAGGTTCTTTCGCATACATGGCCAACCGCGCGGGACACTTATCGCGCATGACGTGTATCGATCGTATCGACACGCCATACATTTACCTCTCTGCGGGTCCGCAAAGTTTCACGTTTCATTAAACGGAGACACGCGACGAGTATATGAGCCCCCTCGTTTATCTCTCCCTCTCTTTCTCGTCAGCGTGTTATCCCCAAACGACATTACATTATCCCTCGTACTGCGCCCATTTAATAACACCTTTGGTAATTGAGTTCCAAAAATAGCTATAGAGACTACCACCCGATCAACGTGTGCAAGTTGCTAAGGACGAACAGAGACGAGGCGAGAGAGATGAAGCGAGTAGAGCCATGCAGAAAAGATACTCTTAACGTCAATGCGTAACCGCGCGTACCACAAATCCGCCATGACCGTCGAATGCCTGTCAAATAACCGAAGGTATCATTAATTACGTACCAATTATAATTCGCGAGTGGGCACAGTAGTTCCGCTCGCCTTCTGATTTCATCTCGCTGCCTGCATGTTACTCGCGCAACTCCGCCTCGTTAACAAACTCAGAAAAAAAAGGGACAACACGTCACAGTTGGTAAAACCGCGCGTGTGAGAATCAACCCACGAAACCTCAGTTGGCCAACATAAGCTTTTGCGTGCAGATAAGTCATCCTGTCATTTGCATTTAGGGACCAACGATCCAGCCAGATATGTTGGAAAACACGACTTAACGACTTCCACCAGACTTCTAACTCTTTCATTACAATTTCCATTGATTCTGTTTTCTTGAAAACTGCTGTCAGAGAATATTACGAACTTTTTTTCAACTTAAATTTAGAGCCTGAGGACTTACATAGATATTGTTGGAAGTGATCACTTTTAGCGGCGAAGCTTATGTTCATTAGAAAATGAAACTTGCGAACCTGCGTCTGTGATTAGTCATTCCGTTAATTAACAATGTTCAGAGAAAGAATATAATGTCGAATAAAAAAGGATGAACATTTGGAGGGTTGCGAATTCTTGAGAACCCACAAAAATCATTCTTCCAACCTACGCACGCCATTATTGGCCACTTTGCAAAAGATCTGACCACTGGAGCAAACTCGAACGTTAGGCAGTTCTCGTGTCGTTGTGATAAAGCTTAATAGATTCTGAGTTCCGTCACTATCCCTCCCTCTATCTCTCTTTCTCTTTCTCTTACGGGGATCAGGCATATTCAGGCAAGCTGACGTCGACCATAGAAATTAATCGATGCACGGTGCTAACTACTATATATCTATACACATATAGCTATGCAGGTCTGTAGTAAAACACAGATAGCCTGGCGTTCGAGATAAAATGGAACGTAGAGATACACACCAAGTCGCGAATCCATTAGCGCGTTTGCGTTCACGTGAAAAAAAAAATAAAAAATAAAACGCGAGCACGCAGCTCACGCACACAACACCCCGCCACTAATTTATTTAGCCAGGCGAGTTACCCAAGCGATGTCTCTTGAAAGAGAGAGAAAGTATGAAAGAATACGTGAAACAAAATGAAACCGATTGAGAGCGAGGAAGAGAGAGCCACGAATTCGTAGCAGCGGTGTGCTAATCGCGCTAAGCACAAGGAACGTTCGCGATAAGTGGCCGGGTGTTCGAGGCTAAAAGTTGTTCTTTGCAGCTTGGTCCGGTCAGCATTTCACCTTTGGCAACCTGATAAATGAAGAGAATTCCTTGCAACCGTCCGATGCACGCATTTGTAAACTCTCTTTCTCTTATGTCATATACTAATCATCCTTTACTTACCGTGAATCGAAGGTGAAAATAACCTGTGAAAGAAAAACTCACCGGGTAGCATAGCTACAGGTATTTCCAGCGAATTGAAGAATGAAAAAGAAAAAAAAATACCTTGGCTTGGTTGTTGTTAACGAAGGAATCGATGGTGCAGCCTTATAGCGAGGTGTCGAAGCGAGATTCATGGATGAGATTAGTTAGCAACATCCTAGGCACGAGCGAGACAGGTGGTCCCCGTAGTTGGCATGGAGACATCGCATCGCATCACCTTCCGCTGCGTTGTTTAGCCTCGACGAACTCGACGTGACGAGATGAACGAAGATGCAGCCATAAATCGACGAAGTGAGAAACGCGACAAGGCTATAGATATATATGAGCATAAATGCCAAATCCACATATATCACTTGGTGCTTTGGGCACGAGCAACTCTCACGAGCTGTGAAGAATTGATGAATGAATATTGTCGTAGTAGAATCGAGACTCCAGAGTGGAGTTTGGTCGTGAGATGGAGAGAACGCTCGAAGGCCTCTCAGATCATAATCTCATTGACCCAAGAGAGAAAAAGAGGTGGAGGAATAAGATGGGAAAGAGCCTAGGAGTTAAGCGGTGCGGGCTTCCTGCCAATTCACGAGAGCCAAGCGTCGTTGTGCCAATGCCCTCCAACGACGACGACAACGAAACGATTCAATGCGGGAGACTCGACAGAAAATTGCTCGTGAGCATTGGTGCACACACTAAGGTATAAAGCTTCTCAATGAACGGGGTATTTCACTCGGGATTTGCTTAGATAGTATACGGACCCGATAGGCGTGCCGGAGTGAACGTCGTAGCTTGCTCCATTGTGTCCTACCTCCTTCCTTCCTTTTCTCGTCAATGGACTTTTCGTCGTCGCTGTACCGTTGTATACACTACTTTATGCCAAAGGCTTGAAAGGCTCCTGGTCTTCTCGAATAGATTGGAAGTGTAAGCAAAGTTCGTATAACATTGTATGAATGTCCAGTGACAACTGTCTTTCTATCGAGTGGTCGCTACTGGATCACAATGAACTACGGACGTGTTGGTCAATTGTCCAGGTACCATCTCAATAACCCTAGTGCTATTTTTTTTAGTAAGCCATGGATACTATATAAATTTTCCGGAAGCTCTTGTAAAACCTCTCAACTAACAGAATAATAGGGAAGGTTTCTTGTAAGAAACTTTTGGATTTCCTCCTACATCGCACCATGAAGATGGACAGTGTTACCAGTTGCACTAGGTGACCACTGGACAGTGCGTCATTGTTAAACTTTTTCCAATGGTGCATTAGGAACCAATCTATCAAGGTCAAGAGATTAAAAACTCGATTAAGATCTATTGCATGAGCCACTATTGATGGCTCATCACAGAGGCTAGAAAATAAAGAAACTTTTATTTTTTTTATTGCATTAACACACCAATCTATTATTTCCGAGATTTTAGAAGATTCCAATTCACAAACTAACAAGAATTAACGACTTTACTACTGAATTTAACGATGAACAAAATCCAAGGATAAACTTTTGACCCAACGTGTTTTTAGTATCCCGCCCAACAATTACGTTGGGCGGGATACTTCTTTACGAGGTCCAATATAACCGTGAAAGGCATTGAGTTACCGTACGGTGTGTTTAATGAAAATCATTATACCATGCGGCTTTCCGCGTACCAGCAGTGAATTTTCCACTAGGCTAGTCACTTTATTGGGCGAGCTGGTTAATTTGGCAGCTGCGGGTGACCTAAACCAGAGATTATGACACTTTCGTGGTAAGCTCGCAGACCCGCTGTGGGGGATTCAAGTTGTATTATACATTGGTTCCGGGATAGTGTGGAGCAAAGGGCGTCGAAGCAAGATAGGAAAGAGTACAGCTTATATAAAAATAGCTATGCTGCACATCATATCCCGCTGGCTTGGTTCAAACTTCTCTTCGCCTTGGGGGATCCTCCCGTCATTGGTTGGAAAGAGCGGGAGAGAGGATTTAACGTCGGGTGCCTCTAGGTGGTCCATATTGCCGTGTGGTCGTTTCTTTTCACTCTATCATTCTTTGCCCTGGCCTTGTGCCTTGAATATTGGGCTGAACGCCTTAACTCGGGCAGTTTCGCGCTTCGAAGCATCCCTTTTCCGCCGCTCTGTAATCAGCAGAGTGTTGTTCCCATTAACACCGAACGCTGGCGCGTTTTTAACGCCACGAATTTCAATAAACCTGCGGGTTGGGTGCCACACGGCTGCTGCTGTTGTTGGCACAACCGGTGCACGGTGCTACTTTTTTTCCGAGCACACTGGCGAAGGCAGCAAAATTTAACGGGCGAAGACTGTAATGGCTGTCTAAACATCTATAGATATACTGACAACTGAGATCAGAACCAAGGTATCTTAAGAACGGAGTTTGCTCCTGCTCCGGTGCTGCAAAGACGTTTCATCTATTGGAATTCCGTTTCGGAATTCAAGCAACGAAACAATTCTTCGCTACATTGCTTTCCACCCTGTATTCTCTCGGCTAGGATTCTGCCCCAAAATAGCTGACGGCTCGTATATTTTTGATAGAATCCTGCAGCTATATCGATTTACTGTTGCCCGTTACGAGAAGCATGGTTCCCAAAAAATCCAATCTTTCTTCATTGATCTCGATCGTTTATCTTTGGATCATTCATGTCTGATTCAATGTTTTATAGTCGGTTGGCTACTTACTTCAGTGCAATTTAGACGGTTCCATATTTTGCTCACATGCTCATGGACCGTACAAACACTGAGATCGAGGTTAATGCGGCTACAAGCAAAAGAAAAATGGGAAATTGAAGTGCATAAAAAAATATTTCATGCAGCATAATATTCGTGACTCGAACCCAAATATTGACGTGCCTGTTTCTTATTACATTTTTTATTGACAGAAACCGGAAGAACTTGTCCATTCATGAAAATAAAGTTATAAGTGCACCGGTTTGAGGACCAGTTTAAATTGCTCTCACGTTGGTTACCAGCACTTTTGGGACCGGCTAATTATTTCATCGAAACGTTACTTATGCGTCGCGAGCGAAATCTTTCATGTTTCTCGTCTCCATTCCCAGTGGCACGTGGTCTTTCGTGTGCACACGCGCTCGATGCTGCACGACGATGCGAAGTTTTGCGAATGACGGGGACACATTCGATCACGCATGTATATACGTTATGTATACCGCGAGCCCATGCTCTCACGAGTTAATCAAAACAGAGCGTGCGGAGGAACCACGAGATGAGAGGAAAAATATTATTACGGTCTGAGATCTTCATGGACCACTGACGAGAGACTCTAATTGCCACATTTATTTTCAACCATTTCTCCGACTCTCAAGCTGAGCTCTCGTAAAATCTCGTATGTGTAAATAATTTCTCGGTCACGAATTTGATACGGGTGTATACACATGTAAGATTGCACCAAAATACCCATCCGTTCATTAAACCGTAGCCATCTTTCCTCAATTATTCGTGTAAAAAAAAAAAATCTTATGAAAGACCATGATGTTCCAATTTCGCTGAGCTCTCCGAAGCTCCGACCAGCAAAAATGTAAGATATAGGTTAATATCTGATGTATATAGCTTTATAATTTCCCGTTAAGGTCCGAGGTGCGACAATCCTTCCAATTAATCACGATTTCATATCTTCATCGGATCGAAATCTCCTGTGAGGGTGCGATGGCGTTGCGCTATACATGGATGTCTGAATTGCGTATCATCTCGCAATGAATTACAGGATTTGAGGATGAATTGAACTTATTCGGGTTTAACGCGACTGTACAAGCCGGTTCGAGATTCGAAACACTTCCGTGCATTTATTCTTAAGGGAATGGGTTATCCCCTTTCTCTGCCGGTGGTCTTTTGCTCTTGGTCTATATGGACCCACTATCGAATATATTGGTTGGGCCCAACAATTTATATGGATATTGCCACCTATATAAATTGTTGTTGCTATGTAAGACATATGTATTCGTTAGTATATTTCAAACTGCGGTTTCCAATTTAGAAGACCGAGACACACACTCGCGCACAATATTAGTTTCCTTGGTTCTAATATAGCGAACAATCCTTCATTGGCCTTCCCATATATTTTGTGTTTCTTCACACACGTATAAACCTTCACGAATATATTTGTCCCACTCTTTATATTCGGTCGCGCGCGCCCTCAAGTCCTCTCCATCTATTTCGAAAAAAAATCCAGTGGATCTCTCTTTATAACCGGCTTTGAAGAGCGGCACACAGGTGGTACAAACGAAAGTAGTTCCACGAGATCTTGTCGGATATCTGTGCAGGGAAGAAGAGTGAAAGAGAGAGAGGGAGAAGCAAAGGCCACGGCTCTTTGCTGCATTGTCCAACCACGAGAAGAAATCTCTCGTGCGGTGGCTATAACGCGCTATAGTATTGTCCCGGAATTGCGCCCTTTGAATTGCCTCTTTGACGTGTCGGTGGACCGGCCGTGTGATGTGCTTCGTCCGAGTAGATTGCGTAATCAAGCTTCTCCGGGTGAAATAAAATCCTACGGTTTTTTTTTTTTACTACCGTCGTTCACTTTGTAGCTGAGTAGAAAGGGTTTACAAACGACGGTTGACATGTGAGCTGGCGTGACATTGCATTATATTCCTACGCAGACAGTCTGTATTCCATTTCTTAACAAATTGTCAGAACGACTCACTTGTGGAGATCATTTCGTTTATTCCAAAATATTGCAGAACTACACAAATCCAGCTTTACCCTCCATACCAAAGAACCTGCCAACTGGATCAATCTATGAACCGAGACGAGAATACATCTAACGTGTCCATACTTAATCGTCAAATTCCATTCATGTGCACTTCCACTTATTCCTTGTACAAATTGAAGCGAGATTCCATCGCAAAATCGTTTGTCACGGATTGTATACGTTGGCCAATTATCAATCGATAAGTAGTTACGTGAGCGGAATGAGTTTTCATTCGGAATTTTAGCCAAGGATGAGAAAAAGAAGTAAAGGTCCAATAATACTGTACCTCGCTATTCAAAGACTTCATTTCGTTTCCTGGCTCGAACGAAAATCCAATTACAGTTTTGAGACCATGAAGAAGAACTTGAAGTGCACCTGTACTTGTACAGTTTATCATGGGCAGGGTGTGGATTATGTGAGTACTAGAGACCTCCCTTTAAATTAAAGGGCTTAATGATGTGCACGCGCGCGTTGAAATTGGAAGAGCGACTGTGTCGTGTTTCTGACGAACCCTGAACGTGACCCAATCCAGTTGGCACAGTGCCGACGCTTGTCTGCTTCTGTATTCCCTTCACGAAATCTTCTTGTGCTCAGATCGTATGACGTTTCGTTTGGTGCTCTCCGGAGATATCAATGAACAGCGTTGTTTCAATAGTAGGCATGGACAACATAGATGGTTCAACAGAGCATCATCATACTTGATGCTTCAGATGAGCTACACGAAGGATCCGCCATAATGATGAGGCTTGTATTATAGACCACGGACGTTGCACTGTCCGCGAATGAATAAAGGGCTTGTGTTATTCCAGACCCGGGAGTGCGAGATTCCACCAGGCGGCTCGAACTCTCAATAAATGCTTCCACCAGTGACCGCCTGTTATAAATATGATCGGCATTTTCAGCTAATTTCTAAACAATACTTTTCAATATATATTCCCAGAATTTCAACGCAAAAATATTATATTCCACGGAATATTATTATTAAAAAATTTGACAACTCATCGTCGAGAATAAGTTTATCAAATGTGGGTAAAAACACATGAACCCGTCTATCTTATGACCCAGTGGAAACAGGCTAGACATTTTTTTTCTCGACAGATATAGCCAAGAGCCACCAACGAAAGCCTCATCATTATTCACTTTCGATATCAAGGAAGCTTATATAAGGATCCAATGGGAAATGGAATATATAAAATGGTAAACGATGTTACGAAAAAAATAACTGTAATTTCATCGAAGACAAGTATCACGCGTTTATATTTCAATGAACTTTTCTCATGAGAGTAGATTGTGAATAACTCGTCATCCCAAGTGATTTCTGTTTACCAGTATCGTTGGTGTTTTTTTTTTCTTTCTTATCAACTCTCATCGGGAAATGTAAGAAAGAGTAAAAATGTCAAGCATCAGGATGTTTCACGATTTCTCGTGCACACAGTTCCGTGTGAAATTAAAAATGATCATTCTACCAGCATCAGCGGGGGAGGAAAAATAATCGCTACTTGATGGCGACTTAACGTGATACTGAATGGTGCCTAACGACTTGGTGGCTCCGTCACTGCGTGGTCCATTGCTGGGACGGCTTTTCGACCTGGTCGCACCAAATAATACGAAGTCATGCTGCGCCGAGAGTCATCTTCGTCGCAGTCTCAACCATGCAGGTATTATATACACGCCATGGGCACCGATACGATGCAACGACTGTGTATACTGTAGTCTCAACGTAGACTACAGATATTGTCCTCCCACACAGTCGTCACGTCGTTATATCGCTATGCTCCTTAACCTTTTGTCCATCGTTCACCTAAGATTCCATGTTATAACGAGATGCACTTTGGCTCGGTGAGTATGGACAACGCATTAAAATCTTTTTTAACAGCCCAAAAGTATACGTGGCTCAAAAGTTGTTCATAATTTTGATCGAAGTTGCCATGAAAAACGAAAAATATCTCATCTTTGTAAATGTGTAAATTCTTTTCACATACCTGATACTTAACCTTTAGCGCTTAACCAATTCATTTGAGGCTTGAAACATTGTATGCGAAGCTTGAAAATATCGCAGAACTGCCAGCATCCTCTTCCATCCAGACCGAAGTTGGATATTCCAACGTGCAAAAGTACGAGAAATTTCATTTGTTTTCGTTGATCTGATAGACCTACCAATCAGCTTTCACCATTTTTTTCTCAGTGAATCTAGTTGTTGGAAGAATTATTTGTACGATCGCCGAAGTAGTTATGTGGAGATATTTTTTCGACAATTGATCGATTTACGAACAAATGTCTAAAAATTGTGAATTCAGCAACAATGATACCTTCTTGGTCGTATTTATCAGAGTTAGTATGGCATCAATGTTTCATTGGGATTCACGTACTGGCAAGTTTATATACGAGGAGTATACGAAGACATCGACGAAAAGACCTCACGCGGTGAAAGAGTAACGGGTGACAGGATGGCGCGCGCGTGACGCTGCACATCGGGTACCTATATCGACTTCGTGGTCATTGTGCAGCAGCATTGTGGACAAGGAGTACGACGATTCTTGGTCAGAGTAGGAGCAGCAGCAGCAGCAGCAGCCATGGCAACACACAAGACAGAGAAATCCTCCAGGATATCAGACTGGACACGGGGACCTCACGCCGTGATCGAGAGCTTGTCAGGCCAGCTTGCGAAGGCCAGAGCGTGACCGCACTCTCCAATGTCTTCTCTCGCTCTCGTACTCTTTCGAGTCCTCTCTTGAGACTCAGACTTCTGTACGATGGTCACAGTGCACTGTGGGAGATGTACTTGGACATCGTCCGGGTGGCCAAATCGAGCAGAAGTTCAGGATGTCGCTTGGTTTTGGTTATTTTAGGATCCAGGAACGTGACGTTCCTTTCATGTTCCATTGCAGTCCTACACGTCCAAGGACTTGGACCTTCCAACGTTTATATACTACCAGGGAAAAAAATAACTGTAGTATCGAAGTTCTTCGTTGTGTTTGTTTTTATTGTCCTTGAGCGACGGATCCTCAGCGTTGAAGGAAAGCAAAGAATTTTGCTCTAAGAATAACTACGTTATTGATCGGAAAATAATTAAAAAACCAAAGATGCACCAAGGTGGTTCCGTCGAATACCCTTTGACTCGTCTATGTATACAGGAGGATAGTACTTTTTCTCATGATTGGTTTTCTTTCTAGTGTTCAGGAAGGTTTCCTTCACATTGTTAATGCCCTATGAGGCTCATAGATCCCGTTGAATACAAGCTTCAACGAAGTCATGTAAACATCAACTATAACCCTGTGGCTATTTGCTTTGGTCAAAAAGTCAAGAATCCTTTCTCCAGCAACATCATTCACTACTTTCCTCTTCACCCACATGTGGTTGGTCGATCGTTTGAAACGTCCTACGACTCTGTCGAAGCCTTTCCCTATTAATCCTTTCAACATGCGGAAGATTCTCATGCTGTAAGCGAAAATACATGTTGAAGTATTTATAAATATACTCGTCCCATGCTAGAAATTTCGAACCTCTCCATGTTTATCTGCGAGTGGTCACGATTTCTTTTTCAGCAAACAAGTTTGATGTCTACTTTGCGCCTAGTTTAAGCAACGTGTAGCATACATAGTCGTACTTCTCTCCACGTAATTTAGTTTCATTGGTGGTCCACAACTAGAACGAGAATGGACGCTTTGACTGCAGTTCGTGGATAGAAAATGACGAGAGAAACACACTGAGAGTTGGTCCCACAATTCGTGTTTGTTGAATCGAGTTATTCCACATGGCCAACATAACAACGACGGTAAAGAGAATAACAGAGGGAGAGAAGAAGAGAGAGATGAAAGAGCATAGTGAGAAATATGGGAAACACGATTTGGCGTTATGCCCGTGACTGGCACCAGATCCAGAAGTCCCTGTGGTTTATGCCACAATGCGAACTAGTCGTATTCTCTTCGTGTTCTACACTGTAGTAGCACACTTTATAGCTAGATATATATTTGCTAGTACCAGTAGTCAAGTCGATTGTCACCATGTAGGAGAAGCATAGAAACGAAGCTTGGTTTAGCGAAACTCTGTCCACTCCGCTAGTCGAACAATGAATACATGACCCGTCTAAATGTTGGAACAACTTTTGGACAACTGCGTGAATCTAATTGTCTCGTGGGAGGTCAGGCATTCGAATCAAGCCACGAGCGTGTCGCTTTGGAAACATCTCTTTATACTTGGTGGCCACGTGATGTCTCTCTTTCTTGAACTTTACGTTCGCACGACAATGTTCAAAGTTTGATGAGAAAGATTCTTCATGCTGGCAGCCCAAAAAACGACGACTGTATTTCTTTTTCTTTTTTTTTTTTTTTTTGACGGATAGTATAGATGCCACAATGTGGGCAAAATATTCCACGTTTGCAAGTCTTCAAAGCTGGCACAACAGTACCTAACACACTGGGTACGACCACCCGGTAAGATATTACTATAGGTATCCCTCTGAGGTTCACCTTCTCCTCTTGGCATCAGGGGCTAACCGTGAAGAAGAATATATATAAAGTCTTGCGGAACAAGCGTCTAGCAGGCGCCCCACGGACCAACTCATTGCTTTCTCTCTTATTCTCGTCTCCGGACTTTTCAAGTCCTCGGGCTCGAATGAAAGACCCGTAACGAGGCTGACATAATCGAGTCACTCAACTTTTCCTACCAGAAACTCAGACGCGACTCTTTGCTCATCTCATTTTTCATTTTATTTTTTTCTCCCAATGTTTCTGTACAATGTCAATAAGTGTATACATCAACAAAGTCGAGTCTCTTCGTCAAAGTCCGAGTCGCTATTGAAATCGCATAAATGGAAATTAATCATCTGAATACCGAATTACTTATCTTGAAGCAAACGTGCGTATTAAATTGAAATCACAAGAAAATGCGCTTTCACTTTTATCCTCTGATTGACTTTGATTCACATTGAATGAAATTTTCCTCATCGACGATGAAAAAACTCACTTAACCTTTACAGACATAGCATAATAACTCAAACAAATGTATAATTAAAAGACATTTGGATGATTAGTCCAGTTACAGACTGCTTAATGAAAATTCGATAAAGAATAAATGTTGATAGGTGTATTGAAGGAGCAGATTATTAATGAACAGTGAGACTGAAGCAGGGAGCATGAAAAGAGCGCTTATTTCTTACTGATGCACGCAAATGCTGGTGCATTTGGTATTGCAAAGTGCAGTACATCGTCCATGCAACCACCAACCACCTGTTCTATCCTAGGGCTAAGAATAGAGTAAAAGGCAAGATGGAACGTTCGCGCCAGCAAGATGCTGCTGTTGCTTCGTTTTGCCTGATTGCATATATACACGTTTATACATATATACATTCATCTATACATATCCAGGGGTCATGCATGTGCCTCATCTTCTCGTCTTTCTCAGATGCCTTGAGATTCTTCTGTCTCGTGATGTTTCAAAGGTAGCTTTGCACGTCGTTCTCTCACTTCATCTTGAAGCGCTGTGTGTACCTCTTGGACGCGGGTAATGAGAGAAAAAATGGTCGAATAATTGCCGCGACCTCGCTTCTGCACTCTTGCCGTGAGTCTCACGTTTGCGACGAGCCTTTAACGGACTGTCGGCTGTAGCCATATTGCAGATAGTATTGCGGCCGTTGCAGCTCGTTGTCGTTGACTGCGGCTGATTGAAACCCGTGCTGTTTCGGAGTCTTCTTCTCGTCTGCATATTCTTCGTATATCTATATGTATATTGCATCTTTCCTTACGTGTACGTATGCTATACATTGCCCTATACAGTAATGGTAATATATAGTGAGCTTCGCACGCGAGGACGAGAAGCAGAAACGAGAGAAAGAGAAAGCGTACGTTCCCCTTTGATTTTACGCCAAGCGCCGGGTGAGTCCGTCGTATAACTACTCTCATGCATGTATGTGGTTGCGTTGCGGTCGATCTTGTTATTGAAAAAGAAATAAATACCAAACTGCACCTTCGATTGTCCGTATTTTTTTATTTTTTATTTTTTCTCAAGACGTTAACAACGTTATGCACTCCATACACGGTGGCAAGAAATATCGCATTTCTTCGAATCAACAGATAGCTCCATGAGCCCAAAGGATTTCTGGATTGAAGCTTTTACGAAATAAACGTAGTTTAGAAAATTTCGCCTTATATGCAATTCCGGTTCTGAATTCTTAACTCCAAATTATGTCTTGTTTACAACCTAACATCATCTTACAACTTTATCTGTATTATTCCTGATTTTTGCAGCTGCGCTTGCACCGGATAATTGTTTCCTTCATTTTTTGTCCGAACCTTATATTCTCGTTCTTGTTCACGTACGAAAAAGGATTCGATTCGTACGTACGAGAATTCGTATCAATTGGCAAAACACAGAACGACAACTTGACGAAGTCGACGCCGCTCGTCTCGCGTTTCTTCATGCCAAAGACCATCAGGTGTATGTACATTTATATATATTTATGTATAAATATAAAAAGTACATCTTTAAGAGTCAGCCACCGTATAGCATAGTGTGTGCACCGGTGAAGAGGGATGAGGAAAGACCGGACGTTAAACGCCACCGACCTACTTTTCTCGGTCCTTGGAATTATTGGCTTTGCTCGCTCACTCGAAGAATTATCATCTCGGTGAAGAATAAGGAACTAATAAATGGTAAACGGACGGGGCGGTGGCTCTCGACCGCGAGGTATAACGGGCAAAAACGATGACACTCGAGACCGCGCGATCCATGAGCCGAAGGGTGGAGTTATTGTTTTTTACCTTCTTTTTTTTTTTAGAGATTTCACCGTCCTGCACGAGAGCAGAGGGCCCATTCGTCGTGATCGTCCGATCGTTCGAGCGTGCGCGCGTTCTTGGCTTTGAAGAGAACTCCGTCGCCGAATCTTCTCTCCTCTTCCTCTTCCTCCTCCTCCTCCTCAGGTTTCGGACGCTCTTATGTGTACCGTTTTTTTTCGCCTCTCGGTTTTTTATTTCTCTTCTTTTTCGCGAAGAGTCTCGGTCTTCGATCGCGCCGAGTGCACCACCTGCCATGACTCACCGCGTTGGCTCCCCCGCAAAACTTCACCAGATTACAAAGACTTAAATACCGGTCGTTCGGCGAATGTATAGCTGGCTCGTGCTCCTCTCTTTAACCGCAAAGAGGCTCGCACGAGGCTTGTCCTCCCTCTCTCTCGCTCTCTTTCTCTTTCTCCATCTTTATTTCTCAGGCTCTCTGTCTCGTTGCCGTTCGAAGAGGTGCAAGAGGAACGGCCGTGTGCACCAGCTTTATCGTCTTTATACGTGTACACCACAAAAGGATTGAATCGGTGAGTGGGTAAGTGAGCGCGGGCTTCGAGCCAAGGAAATAAAAGAGCGAGATATATCGATGACGTAAAGAAAGCCAGAGAAGGATTGAGCGAAGAGAAGTAGAT
Organism: Campoletis raptor; assembly: GCA_948107755.1. Classification (NCBI taxonomy): domain Eukaryota; kingdom Metazoa; phylum Arthropoda; class Insecta; order Hymenoptera; family Ichneumonidae; genus Campoletis; species Campoletis raptor. The sequence continues at coordinate 13,900,009 of OX403628.1, read as the reverse complement.
GGAAGAATGAAAGCGTGGAGCCCTCGAGGGTCCTCATGGCAGAATAATATCGTGCACCATGTGGAAGAAAACATAATAAAAATAGTGACCATAGTGTAGGATTAGCGATTTGTTAAAGTTATAGCCCGTAAAAAACGCAAATCCTCAACGAACCCAAGGACAGAGGTCGCCGATCTCTACGACTTGACTTAGTTCGAGGTCGTACACGTGAATCAACTTTTCGCTTCACAATGAAAGTTCGATGAGATGTCGGTTGTGATGGAACTGGAATGATTCAAATCCCTCCACCATTCGTCTAGACGAAAGGATACCATAAGATTTTATGGATTACCCCCGTCCAATACATCTTTACCTGTCCAATCTCTTGGGTCCAATTTATCAAAAAGAAGCTCAACTCTTTAAGGGAATTAAGTTAAATATATCGTCAAAGTGCTTGCCATAAAATAATTAATGCCATACTCACGTTTCACACGCGATTTAAAGGCACTTTATGTGAGGGCACCGGAGCCTACTTTTTTTTCCTGGGTCGCATATGCGGCCCATGAGAAACCAGGATGCTGCTGTCCCATGTGTTTCTCTCTTGCTTCCACAATCTTTCGTGCCTTGCCCGTATACATAGCATATGAAACATTTTTCACGTCAGTTCTTGAGCACGGAATATGTATTGCACGTCCTCACGTGAGCTCTCACTCCATCGCCATGCACTGTAATATCATGTATGTAAAGGCCCTCTTTCGTCGTTTTGTGCAAACAAAGCTAGGCATATAACCACCGTGAGGTGAAGTTTGCGCGTTGGACTTGGGTAAATTACGAGGCGAGAAAATGGAGCCGTTACAGGACACATAAACACTCGAGTCGTCATCTGTGTGTTTTACCAACAACAGCAGGCAGCAGCAAGTTTCTAGATTCGCCCATTGGATATCTTCCTTAAGCACAAAACGCCACCCAAGGTGTTCTTCCAACTCCTGAGCCAGATGGCATCTTGAGATACAATCACTTGTGAATGTGTGACGAGAAGATTCCACCACGAGAGACATTAGCCATTTTACGGTGAGAGATGATGCACCAACCTGCTCTTTCACTCACTGAATCAAAGATATTCTGGAAGTAAAAACAAACTGCTGGATATGAGATGAGTTTGGTGTCTCGTGAGGATGGTGGCAAGTAGGTGACAATAATATCCTTTCTCTTTATGCTTGAGGGACGAAAGAAAACATCCGGAGTTAACCCCTGTCTCAGTCACGGAGAAAGATGAATCTTCCGTGCCATCCTTTCTCCGTCTTGGTGGTCCACCCTGAGGAGAAAAAAATGTCGTGAATCTCTTGGCTTGCGAGGTCGTTCCTTTTTCATTAGTACCCAAGATCCCTCATGGATATCCGTGATTTCCTTCAAGATTTTGAAGTCAAATTGTCTTGGACCTTTCTTTTGAAAAAAAAAATAATAATAATGGGGGAAGCTCATCAATGAATCAGATGACGATGTCCAGTGTGAAACAATAAGATAAACAGTGGGTAAAAAAGTACTCGATGAATTCTTACGAGAATAACATTGCTCGCAGAACACTGAAGTCTTGCACAGCTGCCTCTTGACGAGATCCAACAACTCCCATATGACGCCTCTCAAGTACCGAGACATCGTGATTGTTCCAAGAAGACTATGTACTAGTGCACCAGGAATGAGAGAGGCGAAAGGTGTTCTCGTATCCGTGCAGCATCCAACTCGGCAGGAGGGAACGAGAGTGCAGAGAAGAGGAAAAAGTTAAAATAAAAAGAACAAAGATTGAACCAAGTAAGAGAACACAGAGGAGATCCGTGAGCGCGAGCAATTGCAACCGTGTCGTACTGAAGCCAACCATTGAGGCTTACTTTCAGGAGGTTTTTACTGAAGAAATGAGGCTTGGCCTTGGTGCATATACACATGAACTCGTAAAGAATGGCAATCTCACCAAAAACTCAACAAAGTTCACCATTTAGAGAAAATTGAGCTATAGAGAAATGCAAAGTAACTTCTCGTCGGATGATCTTTCAATCAGATTCGTTCCGCAACCAAGCCTGCAGAATCCATGTAGATGGATGTAGAATCCATGAAGATGAATTAACCTGATTATTTCAATGTCGATTTGTTTCAATTAAAAAACTTAAAGGACTCTATTGAAATCTCTGCGAAGAAATTATGACAATGGACGCTGCAAATTTACTCACAGCAAGTCTCCCAGCACGTTTTACATCTCTTTGCTCCGAACCACGAGCCTGAATCCAAAGGGAAGATGAGGAAGCTCTGGTGCAACGAGATGAAGTTTGATTGCACTCCCGCGCACCACGCGCTGCATGCTCATTACAAGAACTCTTAAGCGCGGCTGTGCAGCTGTACGCCCCGAGATCATTTCACAGTCCATTCTGTAGTGAGGTTCTCTACCATCATGGACTCCTGTGTATGGTTATATATACTATATCACGCGTTATATTTCAGACTCGCAACCATTACGCGAGGATATTACAACGAACATATTTCAGGAGATTTATGAGCCCTTCGTATCAGGTCTCCGCGGACAGTCACGTTGTCATTCTTTCCAGAATGAAATTAAAATCTCACCTTTCCCTCCCGTCCTTCAGCGGCCTATCATTCGCTAGAAATGGGAAAACGAATCATTGGAATTAAGGCTCTCAATGTAATTATATTAAATAATCTCCATTGACAAATCTTTATGAAATAATTGACGTTGCAATATGAATGATTTTATGCTAAGACAATTGATTTGTTCATTTATTAATATTATGTTTGATTAAGATTTTAATCACGAAAGATTCTGTTGTGATTTGATAATTTATGAGATTTACATTTTAAAAAATATGTCATTATTAAATAAAAATATTGAAAATTACGGAGTGCAATAAACGAAGATGCAACTCTGAATCTCTCGGGCGGCGACCGTCTGAATCACGCGCATGCCACCTGCCGGAGCGTGACCTCTCAATACGCGCACGCGGCTGTACCATATATACATATATGTAGCAAAGTAATGCACGTGAAGCTTTCTCAGCTCCGCTATCCCTTTTCATCCGTTCTTCATGCTTCTCAGCAGCATGAGTCTTGAAGTTCTTCTTTTTCATTCCATCCCGTATATACAACAGTCTACACATATATAAAGCAGCTTACTGTTCAAACCCTTTGAAGTTTTATATTTTTCCTTGGATAATGAAATTATAAATTTATTTCTGTAGCTGACTCTATTTCTGTACTCTGACTCCAGTCTATATTTCATTTAAACAATTCAATCATTAATGTGTTTCGAACTTTGATTTAATCAGAATTCGAAATAAACACATTTATGGCAGCATTAAAATCGCATTTGTAATTGTTGCCAACACCCAAAACAAAAGTTACAAAACAAAACGTATTAGAGACCCAAGGTAGTGAATCTGACCTATTTATAGTAGATTTGAGATCGTCAGAAAATGGAGATCAGCTGGCAAGAAGATTGGACAGTAATGCGATCAAGTTCGTGATTGCAAATGGGTATAATACTAAGTATTCTCATTTTTTTTCTTTCTCCGAGAGAAGCGCACGCCGCCACAATGGCCTGGAGCTCGTGCAGCCGGAATGTAATGATGCTCACATAGCCTCCCACTACATGATTCGTGTAGGGCTATCATTCTGGGGTCTGTTTCGAAACGTGATGCCTTCAGAGTCCTCATTACGTGGGCTTGGTATGTGTAGTGCTATATAAGCATATGAATACCTATGTTATGTACCAGCATAATGTAAATACATATCTATACATAGTATATGTATAACAAGGTTTGATAGTGTTGATTCTAGAGAGTGGTCTGTGCGAGAGTATCAACGGATTATTGACGTACGTCAGTACCCTTCGACCTCAAGACGATGATTCGAGAGCCTGTGGCCCAACCGCGTACCATCATGGTCCAGGAATACCTTGGGATCGGGTGTGGCTCTCGTGTTGAGCGTGTTATTTCAAGTGTATAGTCTTCTTACTCGATCGGACACAAGCGAGTCGGATCCAGCAAGAAATGCTTTAATCAGCGCGAACCCTTGCGAGTTCAACATTGCCCCGGGGTCGACTTCTCTTATATACATATACAAACATATACATGTGTATATAGAGTTTATATATATGTTTAAATGACTATATATAAGTGCGTGCCTTCTAAGAGATAGGGAGATGGAGGAATAAGAGGATTATATAGAGAGACTACGAAACTTGCCAACGGCACAAAGTAGAGACTCTTAACGTATCTTGCACGAGTTCCGAACTCTGGCCAGGACTTGAAACGATCCGCTTGAAACCCTCATCCGTCATCGGTCGTCACCGGTCAGCCAATCACGTTCTCATCTAGGCGCTCCGACCGACAACCATACTCTCTTTTTTTCCTGTTTTTCTCTCTTATTTTTTTTAACTTTTCTCTCTCTTTCTAGTTTCCTCAGGCATTACCATGGGTACATGTACCATTCTTGCCCTCCAGCTGATTAATGGAAGATGCAGGAATATCCTTGAAACGTCTTTCAGGTGCCCTGGTTCACTGATGCTGATCATGTTCAACGTTAATTAGATTTTTTTACTCTACCTAAAGTGTGAACCATTCAGTACTAAATAACCCGATTGTTATTTTTTTAGAATAAGTCCTGTTAGACCTAATGAATTAACAACACTGTTGCAATAAAGATTAATCCAATTTTTTTTTTTTTAAATTGTTTTCGGTTTCGAACTGGGATATGTTCATGCTTTTTTAACCACGTTCAGGCTTTTCTAACCAGACTTTGGGATCTCGAAACACTGGTCAACATGTTATTTTGCATGCAATATTGCGGTCTCTGTACTCGAGCTGGGGAAACACGTGAAATAGCTCGGGGCAATAGCGGCTCTGGTCGACTTGTCAAAATGTCGATTTATGGGAAATCTCCGACCTGGTTAATTTCACCGAGTGCATTTACATCAAGCGTGACAGGCTCTCGGGGAACACGAGCTAAATGGAAGCCAATTTGACGACTATAGAGTCTTTGAACGTAGCAGTGGAGTTTTTAAAAAATGTTTGAAATGCAATAAAAATTAAATGGAAAAAAATAAGTGGCTAACGATACTGAAATAAACAATTCTAATAAAAACCAAAATTAGTTGGAATTGTAAAACAAAAAAAAATAATTCATAAAATTGGGGTTAAAGTTCAATATAGAAAAAAATACATACGTAATAAAGTTTGGAGAAAAGGAGTTTAAAAAATTGGGTTAAAACGATTTTTACACGGGGCACGGAAATTCCAATCATAAAAATTAACGTAATAGCATCCAAGTTACTGCCTGTTCTCTCTTCGATACTGCGTTACGTGTAGGAGTGGTGAAAAGCGTTGCGTTCAGTATATACGCTAAAAGCGTAGGTATGAAGCAAATCGATTGTTGCACCTGCTCTCGATGCTGGGGCTCGCCAGGCCATGACCTCGTACACTCGTACAACGCATCCGGACTCACGGGGAGAGCTTCGTGGGGGTAAGAGGTGAACGTCGGGGTACGTATGAGAGAGTTCGAGATAATTTAGCGAGAGTGGTTAAAAAAATTGCACTGCTCCACCCGACGCTCTCGTGCTTCGCTTCGACTGATTGACGAGAAGGTAAAATTGAACGTTGGCAGATGAAAATTTAAAAATGTTTCGGCAAAAATATTTGTGAGGTGTGTTTTTCTTTCACTCTTTCTTATATTTCGACCGGTTTTTTAGTATGAAAATATAAGTGAATTTCAAGATGAGATGTTTTATTTATTTATTTATTATTCTTTCACAAAGAAAGTGCAGAGTTTTAATATTTTTCATCTCATGTATTAATATTTTTACTATTCAAAATCCGTTTCTATTTCTCACTACAAAATTGTGAAAAATAATGTAAAAGCTTTTCAGAGTATAAAAAGATTTAAAAAATTTACGCGTATACAGTGACAAAAGAAAAATCGAGAGATATTTTCAGGACCTCACCGAGCTCGCAGAGATCGCACCTGCCCATGGTGGCTTGTATCGCGCGTCCAGCGTCAAACGATGCTGCACCCATTCCTCAGGGGGCGTTCGCGGCGTTGATACATATTTGCTCTGAAGCCGTACAGTTTCTTTTTTTCTCGTTTATATAGTAATCACATATGTGTGGACGCACATACCTGCGCACATTGATACATGAAGTGCATGGGAAACATTCCATATGCTAAGGGAATCAAGCCGGAGGCTAACAGTAATATGCATTTGCAGTGATGGAGAGAATCGAGTACAGGTTTTGCTGCGCTATACTCGATGTGAATTTTTCATGGGACCGATCGTGTGTTGATTTGCTCGCTGGACATTGCTCAAGAAAAAAAAAATTCCTGCAGGCAAATTTTTAAGTGTATTGAAAAGAACTTATTCAAAAATAATCAGCGTTATTAATAAATATTTATTTTCGTTGGAATATTCAATGCTCTTCCTTTCTCTCGTTTCCAAAAAATGGATAACTCTTTGTTTAGGATGTTTACTTTAAGGATTATGAATCTTTTTCATTGAAAGGCTTTATTTCTTTGTTAATTTTATTCACAACGAATATTAATAAATTTCATTGGTGCCAAAAGAGTCCATTATTTGTGGCTTTGAATCTTTTCATTGCTTAAATGAGTTATAAATGTATCTATACACGTATGCGTGGGTGTGCAAGAAATTTATTAGTTATTTTGGCACATCGAAAGATCGCGTTGTTGAGGGCACGCGCGTGAAAGTTTAACCTTTCTTTTTTCCATGAGCGTTGAGCGAAGCTGAAGTAAAAGGATTGCAAGAGCGCGCGACATATCGCGGACAGCATGTCATGACAACCACAACCACGAAGTAATAAGAATTAATGCGGTTGCCACTCAACCAAGAATACATTCTCACCAACATACTTCTAAGAGAGAAAAAGAGACAGAAACAGAAAAAACAACAAAAATAATGATAATCAGGAAAATAAAAATATCAGGACATACTGTTCGGGAAATCGAGATACAATTCCAGTGAGACGAGACACGAATTATGCACGTGCCTTGCAATTATTACGGTTACTCGTGAAATCTCGCCACCTCTCAACACCCGACAAGAATCAGTGATGGAGACAGAGAGAGAGAGGGAGAGAGAGAAAAACTGTGCATTTTTGCAGCGTAACGGTCGAGATATTCGTTACAAGATAAAGAGTTCAGTGATGCATTTGTATGCGGATTAGTATTTTGTAAAATAATTCAGATCGCAAATGCTCTTGGAGAGAACCAGTTGGATTACAGCCACCCTCTCTTTTTCTTTGGCACTCTCCTGCAGATGAAATCTTCGTTGACAGGTAATTTCTCGTTAAGCCTGTACGTCGAAAATTTCTCAGTACTTATATGCGTACGTTTGTGTTTAAATGGCGGAAGAGGACACGTCGTAGAGATCAGGATTGTATTGCGGAGATGCGAAGATCGTAAAGCTTCCGCCTCGCTGAATCAAAGAAACTCTACTCGTTACGATTGCACGTATATAGGAGATAGAACGCATTGCTATAAAGTAGAATCGAAAGGAAATAAAGAGCGAGAGAGAGAGAGAGAGAGAGAAGTGCATGAGTACAGATATATAATAAACCAATTATTGACGGACACTATTATTTATTAAATGTCTTGCTTCGTTAATAGGTCGAGAGTCTCGTTTATCAAGTTGAGATACGAGATCGCGGCAAGATCTTTGCGATTATATACGCAATTGCTTTAAATTGAAATCGTGAGGTCCGCGTCCTCTCGATCCCGCGCACTTGTTCTGTATATACACATACGTTTTACTTCAAGTTCGTCGTTCAATCCAAGCGTGCGCAGGCTTCAATGTGCTTCAATGGATTTATTTATCTACATAAACGTACCAACAGTTCCATCCCTTCTACCACAACCAAACAATTTATATTAAAGCCCTCTTAATTAACTGGATCTCATTGAAACCGGTTCGTCCCGAAGATGTGCCACTCGAACATCCTTCTCCTTCCTCATCGCATGTCCGGCGTGAGGAAGCTCTTCAACTTATTGCCTTTTTCAACATCGTATACACGTGAGGATTGTATCTCGCGAAACCAAACTCGTCGATTATGCTAAAATATTGTGATTAAACGAGCTCCATTAAAAAAACATTTTGATTCAATCATCAACACGTTTTACATCAAAGTTCATTTCTGATGAGTGATTACTATTCATCTTACTTTTTTTTTAAATTCTCGATCCGAATAAAATCACTTTTTCGACTTTGATATTTTGAAGTTTCAATTTTTTATGAGGCTTTCCTTATTAGGCACTTGTTACCATTTAGTAAATCCATTTGACAATGCTGAACATCCAAACATTGATCAGCTGATGGACTGTCTTACAAATTTCAAAGATTAATATTTCGGAAATGTTTCAAAAAAACTTGTGCTAATGGATGTAAAAACGATAGCCTCAGCTTCGCGATACCCTTAGCCTTGAACAATGTTGAAATCTCCAGTAAATCGTAAAACATGGACCCAGAGACTCGATCGTAATATGAGAGAAGACTGTGGGAGACAGCTTGACTTGGGTCTCGATAAAACAGCTCGTTCACGCTCCCGTTCCGGTGAGGAGTCATTTGTACGCGAGGCGATTTCATACGTTTTTATGCGCGTTGATCCAACACCGCATCGAGAGTCTCTTTGCCTCGATCACTTGACTGCCGGTGTTTTAATGGCGGCCACCATGAGGATCAAAAGGTATACCAAAAAAACGGTATAACCTCATTGAGTCCAGGACGGATAACTTCAGTATAGGGATCGTTCCGACAAATGTCTAAAGAGAATTCTGGCAAACTCGATTTCTCGTTGGATGTAAAAAATAAAGAGAAGATAAAAAAGTTAAGCATCGATTTAAATTCGTTGCGTCGTTGATTCTTTCGTGTCAGAAACTATCACAAAGTGGCTTCACTCTCACGCGTTTACGTATCACCCTTCAACGCACTCCCCAATGGGAATTACGGACTCGAATACGATATAGAAGAGAACAGAAGAAGAAGATGGAGAGAGGGGAGAAAAGATAAAAAAATCAGGAACATGGGACACACGAAGAAGGACGAGAACGAGGATTTTCTGAAAAGGCTACGCACACGGGAGAACGTGGCTTGTTGTCGGGGCAACAGCAGCAGCACTTCAAGACGTCGGCGTAATTGGCGTAACTCCGATTTGGCGAGCGTTCGTGTACGTGCGGATCGAATTTACAATCGTTTCCATCGGCTTCTTATGGTTCGAAGCGCGCGCGCGCCGCTCGCAACACTCACCGCTCCACAATATATATCTGTCAATATATCTGTATATATTTAACTCTTTTCATATCGATATATAACCTTCGACAAGCTAACTTACGAAGCTTTTATTAAGTTCGTCTCAAATATGGTGAACCAGTCACCAAAGAAAATGGCCATGTCATAAGAACATCGTCTATTAAACCAGACGTATTTGTACTTTTTGACGAAATTGGACTTTCAACTTTTTTATCTAACAGTCGTACCGGGCACGATATTTTTTAATTAAAAAAGTAAATGCCAGCACAGGCCTTTTTTTACTGTCGCGATCAGAGTGACCTGAAGAAAAAAAAACGCAGTAAACGAATTTGCCGAGAGAGAGAAAGTGGAAGGATAGATTAGTGGACCGTAAGAATCGGTCTCTGTTTCCTGGTCCATCAGGCGCAGGCACAGGACGAGCAAAATTTTTGGCCAACTGCAATGCGGGTTGCCAGCATTCAGGCGCTTTTAAAATAACCTGTATTCGTTCGAACTCTCGGACAGAATTTCCGTTCAAGTCCTTCGCTTACACTCGTTAAATACGCTTTTCTACCATTGATACCAGTCCAGTTTCCAATACGGAACGAGAGTTACTCACTCTCGCTGCTAATGAGATTGAACATGCCGCCGATTCACTCTCTCTCTTTTTCCCTCGAGCACCATCCCAAGTAATCACTAAGTGAAAAAATTTATCGATATTCATGCTCACACCGCAGCTCCTTTTACACGCCTATCGCGGCTCAATATTTCCAAGAAAGTGTGGTCAAAGGTGCTCAAAGCCCCGATCAGCGTTTACACTTGTATGTGTTTGTAAGCATTCGCTATACGCAAACGGGACTTGCAGATAATCGTTCGATGTATGAGGCTGCAGATAATTACATTTTGTATCCAAGTTCCAATGGTTTTCAGTTTCTATTATTGATTAGTTGGATCGTTGACTCTTGAACTTTCTAAAAACATTACAACTTTGACTGTATATAAAAATGTTCGCGAAAAAACCCTAAAACCATTTTTAGTCGATTTTTAGGAATTACCATCACAATTACTTTGACTTTGATTGAACAATTTTTTGAAGACCTTCTGAAGAAACGCAAAAGACTAGTTCTGTCACCGGATATATCAATTTTTTTAGAAAAAAAAAACATGACTTTGTGGCAGAAATGTTGAAATTTTTTTGAAGAATTAAGACCACGGCAGGGAGTGTGTCAGTCGCGAGCGGAGATATGCTGTTAATAGTTGTGATCGTTTTTCACGAGAAAAAGAAGAGGATCGAGAGAAAGGGAGCGAGAGGATAGGAAAAAGTGAAAAAGTAGAAGTGGCAAAGGATCGATTCGTGATGGCACGGCGCAATACCACCGACCGCGATAATTCCGCCATTAACTTTTTCAACCACGCGCCGGCCGATTTAATGTCCTTCCAATTTTAACCGGCAAGCAGCATCAGTGCAAAGGAGGATCGGTGGTCGAGAATCCGAACGATTTGTCTCGGTTCTTTGGACTCGGCGATGATTACGAAAGACGGTAGAAAAATGTATCCTTCTGAGGGAAGGAAAGCCACTGAAGCCACGAGGTTCATTCGTGGTGGCATCCAAAAAATGAAACTTCCGGTTCACGCCCGTAAATAAATAATAACAGGTTGACGGTTGACGCGAAATTAGAGGGAGAAATAGATCAATAATGATGATCATACAGCGACAAATTTTCTTGAAAATCTTCAATTACACATTGGTATTTCGAGACAAAAACATCATTTCGGATCCGATCTGCTGAACAACGCACATGGAAAGAAAAAGATGAGCAAATTGCATATATACCAACTTCCATCTTGCTCTCTCTTGTTCTCTTCCTTCAGTCGTTGTCGTCGCACGTGAAAATACACCTGCCGTTTTTGGTCCAGACAAGAGGAGCAAAGAGAGCTCCACTCTCAGCAGCTCTCCGATGTCTTTTATATTCAAAAACATGAGCTATACACATTGCTTCTTTGAACAATATTTTGTTTTATCAAGAGATTTCTTCATACAACGTGAAGAATAGAAGCTCAAGAACTCGCGTACTTTATACCTCGATCCTTCTATTAATGGACTAAAGTAGTCAATGAGGTTGGGGAAGAATATTGGAATGGTTGAAGTTTTATATTTTTGGTCAGCAACAACATGCTGCAAAACTCTAGACAGATACGGGTTAATTTTTGTTGAAATAACATAGAAACGTGAACTTTGAACTAATGAGTTCTTTTATTTCTAAGCTTTCTTTACACAATTCATCTCTGAAGTACATATTTTTATGGTTCACCAACAAGTAATCCATATGCCTGGAAGATAACATACATAAAAAAGGGAGAAAGAAAAAGAGAGTCCTGGCCCATTCGACCGCGAAATTTATGCGAAGGCGATCGAATAAATCAGACCACGTGGTGCTATAACCTTTTCTTCCTTATTCACTCCGTTCTCTCGCTCGCGGTATATATGGAATCGGAGTTTTTACTGCCGAAAATGGATGATTTGTTTTCGCAGGCTCAGCAGGTCGGCGCAAATGCCAACGAAAGAAGCAAACTCTGTAAAAAAAAAATATATATATATATATATCCATACAAAAATATATAGTCATGAAAGGGTGCGCATGGTGAACGAATTGCGTGTCGGTCAATGATTTACTCATGCCCTCGTAACGAATCTATTAATTATTTATGGGCTTTCGAGGAATTTATTTGCCGAACACCACGGGGAATCCCGTCGAGGCCATCACCAACCATAATGCCCAATATCCTCCGTCGTGATCCTTATTCTTCGGACTATATTCAGTTTATGTTCCTAATACAATGACATCCCTGTTTTTAAAGTTTTCCTTTAGGACTCTATTCGATAATCGATTAAAAAATATGAGAGTGGTGTCTCGTGAGAATAAAGACGACTTCAAATCGTCTGTTCGAAAGTAATTTCAGTCGATTCCTCGCTACCAACGCGGGCCAAAAATCCTTCAAGATTCAAAAGACGATTACTGTCAATTTTTTTTTGTGTGAGAACTTTGCCGCCGTAAATCCGTTTTGCAAATTGGTACCACACCCCTTTGCTACCCTTGACTCGCGCTCATGCAAGCCAAGGGGTTCGTAACGAGTTCACGCCCGATCCGCCGACTAATTATGCTCACGAAGGGCGGCATTCATTGATGGGCTTACGACACTGTTTTACCATTACGCTTTCGGGATTGAAAAAAAAGTCTGCATACTTGGAAAGTTTCTGAAGACATATGGTGCGCGAAAGTGTACCAAAGGGCTTTACAAATGTCTCAAGATTCATTCACTAGAACCATTTCGTGCAAGTCATTCAAAAGGGAATAGAAATGGGCGTGTTAACGAATGCGCAGCATCCCTGCAGCGAGAGAAACTCTACTTCAAACTGAAATCATTCTCATGGCAAATGTCGTTGGATTTCTGCAAATTCGTTACGGTGAACTGCGTAATGGCAATTAACGATAGTTTCGGAACTATTGTTTCTTGCCGAATTGAATTTTGGCGTTTTCCAGGCAGTTGTAGGAGGAGAAAAAAAGATTGAAGTGTGAGAGAATCTCGGAGCCTTGTTATAATGAAAGGTCTCTCGAACCGCACGCACAGGGTTAACCAGAAATGAGCTAATTAGAAGAAACGGATGAGCTTATAGTTTCTGTTGCCGCTAATCGTTGACTCTCACCTTCGTCTTGTAACTGGCACACCCGAAGGTGAGAACAGAGCCTACAGTTTAGACTTAAGCCAGGCGCAAAGTTGTAAAAGCACAAAAAACATTTCGAGTAATTTTCATGGGAGGTGAAAGACGAAGGGATATTAGTCAGAAGCGACACGCGTCTATGACGCTTCTCTTGTAATTTATAGGCGTACCTAGGCAAGGCGTAACTCGAAAGTAATTATGAGTTAAAGGTACCGCAGTAATTACAGTTTCGTTGCTGTCTAACCCCAAGCTCTATGAACGTGCTTCATACCACAGAGAGAAAGAGAGAGAGAGAGAGTTGTTAAAACCGTACGTACATCCTTTATAACAAGGCCCCAGTTGCTTGTACAGTTTTGTATGAGAGATGAGATGCAAGTTACAAAATGGAGATGTGAAGATAGTGGAATGGAATATAGAGATAAAGAGGAAGATAGTAGACAGAGCAAAAAGACTTCATTGACTAACTCTGGAGGAGCCCGAAGTTTCGCCATTCGTTCATTCTACGTTTCTGCAAAAGTTTCTTGATTGTATGCTTCTCTCAATGAGAAGAGTTTCTGGAGCAATGATGGGTTGAGGGAAAAGAAAGCAGAGAGTTCTCAATCTCGTTTGTTATAATCCTGGAGAACCGGATAAAGGAAATTCCCTCGGGAATGTGTATTTGAGTGAGGAGAGAAAGAGTAGAGATGTAAGGTTGATGGAATGAGGAGTAAAACGGATAACCATAGAACTACTGTTGGCTGACGAGTTGGCCCGGTTGTTAAAACGATAGACGTATCTATCCGAGTGGAGACAGTTCGAGTACTACGAGACGAGTGTTATATAGGTACCTATCTTTATATACTTATAGATATAGTTAGAAGTAGTTCCCTGGTAGTTTTCATTGTTCACAGTTCGAACAATAGATCACGAGCTGCATTTCGTTGGATTCTGTGTTCGCGCCAATCGGTCCAAATCCTTTCTTCGAATTGTCCGTCTGTGTATGTCTATGGTCCAATTGCTTTTAGCGCGTTCTCTCTGGGCCAAAGATTCTGCAGAGTGGCAGACATGTAAAAAAAGTGTGAGAGAGATGACGAGGAACGTAGGTTCGGACGGTGTGGCTTCGTGGCCGCGGAACGCACACAGCAGGAATCCATTCACTAACTCAGGCGTAAAGAAACGGGTTCGGAATGAATTTCCAAGATAATCTCGTGGCCCGGCGTTAGTGGAGCATTAAAATTGTGCCATGGTCCAGCCATATTTTGTCAGTGATGACAATGCCATCCTGTCACAATATGTACTTGTTCTCGACTGTCCATTCATACTCTACACTCAACTTCGTACAGTTTAGACTTATTCTCTTCTTTTACATTAAATTCTTTCTGTTGTGGAGGCAAGATCGTGAAAATGAGATAATGATGGAAGTTCCGGTAGTAATTCTCTTATATTTTTTGGTGAAGTTTCAAAGAACTCTCTTAGCTGATCCATGAGAGATATTCCATGCTTATTTATTTGATAAATCAGATAGGTGCGGATTGACGATATATTTACGAAATGAAACACATTAAAGGTGCACTTCCAGCTGAGATATTATCCTTTTTTCGTTTCTTTTCAATGATGATTGGTCAAGGTTATCTGGAGAAACATTTGCTCCGATTTCAACGCCCACTTCTCTCACACACGCACATCCAGCCACTTGTAAAAGTGCATGTAAAAAAAGGCCTTTGGTAAATTTACGAACAACGGGGATGAATCAAATTGTAAATCAAATAAGCTCTCCTTACGGCCCTAATCTTCCAACTCAAAATCGCCGCTCCCGAGCAGGACCATCCCCAGACCTCTGGCCAATCTTATTTTTAATCAAACCTGATCGTCGCTCGTTACAGACCTGCATTACTAAATTTTTACATCGCATATACATATATTCAAGGGCAGATGATCCTGCTTTCTCTCTTTCTCACTCTTTCCTCACTCTCACTCGAGGGACCATTGTACTCTAGATTGACTTTTTATTCACGAGGGTAATGACGTCCCAGTCTCGGCTGCAATTTGCTTTCGAACTCGAAGTATCTCTTGACGTATATACTAGGGCGCTATAAAAATCCCTTGTCGATGAGGCTCATCCGCCGAACTCAATTTGTTACTTCCTATCAAGATTCGATTTATATCAAATTGTTATCAAAATTGAATTCTGTTAGACATTGATAGAATTAAAAAATGGACAGTTTCACTCATTGAGTGATGTTTACATTCATTTTTTATCTACAAATGTTAAAGTAAGGTAAAGATACATTTTGTCCTTCGTTCAAAAAAATAATTGGTTATCAAGTGTTCCGGATCTTTTTTCAAAATTCAAATGCTGCAGTTTGAAATACTTGCCTCACTTTGTACTGAAAATTGTATAGATTACGTAATACCTCATGTTGTAATATTTCGCATGCACGTATCACGGGCGATCCGTGAAGAATTTCACTTGACGTTTGTATGGGGCTCAGAGAAAAAAAAAGTTTCTCTTGTCGAAAGAACGTGTCCACGAGGTTTAACGTGGCACGAAAACTGGCGAGGATAGTTAAGCGAGTCGAGGATGCATTCACGGGTCCGGAAGTGGGCGGAACTGCAGCCTGCGCTTCAGCATTGTGAACCGTAGAGAACTTAGTTTTTTTTTTGAACCTTCCCTCTTCATAAGGTATATAACACATGAGCATTCTCGGTACGTATGAATGAGAAGAGGAGAGAAATCGAGGTGTATGGAGCACCTAAGACCAAAAGGACATCCGATATCCGTAATACCGTAATAACAAGAGCACATATATTTTACCACGCTACAGATCGAGTCTGTGTAGTTGAAAACGAAAGAGAACGCCAAAGAAAGAAGATTTTGGAATTTGGTCGAAAAAACTCGAGCGCAGACGTACATTCAGTAAAGCGCAAAAAAAAAATCGTTCATGCATTCACATGAATGGTGGCGTAATCCGTAAACAGGAAATCGAGTGGTCCTTGCAAATTCGAGAGTCTGTAAAAACTCAAGTTTAACAAAACAGAAAAAAAAAGTTTTGAAGTTGAGGAAAAATAAAATGCCAGAAACTCTGGAACAAAGGTCTGCTTTCTGTGAGAAAATTAATATTCTAGCCAGGAGTGTGAAATAATAAATAAAAGTATTAAATTTTCGGAATAGACCCATAACCAACGCCCACACTAGAGCTCGCTTACGTTGGAGAGTGAGTCCATTGTGGTCCATGGATTTGATCTCAACCCAGCTATGGATCGTGGCACAAAACCTTCTCTATTTTTACCAAGAGGTCACAGACTATGCTGTGTCTGGCACAGTGGCTGCTGCGCCTGCAGTCGGGCACACCCCGTACAGCCCACTTCTCTCATACATATATATTTCTATATATGAGAAAAGATACGAGAAACCGAGTGAGAGCGAAAAACTATCGCTTCAAAGTCGAAAATGGAACACTATATGATTTTCTGGAAAGGATACTCGAGACTTCCACGATGGACTCCACGTGGGTGCTCCCTAGAAACTCGTAAATTTTCAAATCTTTAAATCGTCACACTGCCTCAAGGCACGCGTCCAAAATACCGTATTATTTTGCAGGGAACCCTTGTCGAGAAAAAAATCTCAATCGTACGTCTTTATTTTAAACGCGTTCCATGCTGCTTTGCTTGTTATTTTAGGTACTTCGTATTGTTTTTTTGCAGCAACTGGACTACATATTAAAAAATTTGGCTTTGAAGTTACTTGATTATTCATCAGCCAATGATTTTTCGTACAGAAAAGATCCGATTTCTTGCCAGACTTGAAAAAAACACTCAGAATATTCTCTCCTATTGTGATTTTCAAAATATCGGACAAAAAATATTGTTTCAGAGTAACTAGCTTTCAAATAACGACAAAATTACGTATTTCACTTCTAGGACGAATACAGCAAAGAACTTGTGACAGGAAACCGCATCTTGTGGAATAGCCACAGTGTGGTGTGTGCTCGAACGTATTTAATGAACCGCGGAGTTGTGAGCGTGATCTGGACAGTGTCTTTCGACGACAGGCTAAGATTTTTCAAAGCATGTCGAATACGATACATTTATGTCAGAGTATAGGGTGCACTCATTTCGAACGTCAAACGTTGCGGGCGTGTTTCAACCATTGCAAACTTCTGGAATGCACAAGTGGTACGGTAACGGGACACCGGACTGGAGCAAGAAAAAAGTGTGTAACTAGAAAAAGAGAGAAAGACTGAAACTCAACATATAGTAGAAAGACGAATAAGAGCGTAGAGGGGTCATCGTGACAACAAACAGGAACTCGAAATGGGCGGTCACCTTATCAAATTACAAGAACTGACCCAGTGTCTAAGAAAGAAGAAAAGATTGAACCTAAAAATCGCAGTACTTGATTTACCGACGGAAGTCGATTAGGCACAATCTTACACATAATTGGGAGAAGGCAGAAACCGTTTTAATGACTCGTGACGGACTGTTCTCGTTAAAATTCCATATTCTCCACATTTCCTCGAGTGGCAGAGGCAGTAGAAAAAAAAAGATATTTTCATATTCCACAGAGAACGGAATCAATTTCCCACTAAATTGCCACCTTTGATTCCGATCCAAAATAAATCGATTTTTCTGACAAAGTCTTACTTACATTTGGTCAATACAAAATAAGCGTGCCACTGATCATATATGCCTGAGCAAATAATCGACTCGATATAAAGTTCATTGAAAAAAACCATCACACAACACGAGGGGGAATCAAAAGTGGATAGGGGATAAAATTCGACATTTATAGAAACATGAACTTACACCAAGAGTTCTTTTGAATGGAGCAGGGAAAAATCGTAAAAAAAAAAATGTACCCAGTTATTGGCCATTTGAGATGGCGAAACAAACTCATTTATTGGCATATTGATGTCACTCTCAATCCAACAAGATTCCTGTTGGTAAAGATCCTTCGGTGGCCCTTAATCCGTATCGTACCGGTCCATCGAACCGCGAGAAGATTTTCTCAAGGTGGGGAGAGGGAAAAAAATCGTACTAGGAATAAATATATTGAAAGGAAGGATGGAGTTGGAAGTGATGTGAATGGGGTTGTTGGTCCTAAATAAACACACGCGTACGAAAGGAGCCACACGACTAAAATCCCCACCACATGGAAGAAGCGCGCGATCTTGAATCAAAATTGAAGGTAGTCCAAGTTTCAGGAAAGAGAGACACAAACGTGATGTCTTTTTCTGTATACCTGAGAAAACTGTTCTACTACGTTCAATAATTCTTCCGGAACAGCTCTTGAGCAAACAAGACGTGACAATGCCTAGGCATTGTACATTTTTGCGAAGGATCTCTTTTTCGAACGTAGCTCCCCATATCCTTAAGAAGAAAACACAAATAGGAATGAGGCTTTGAACCAAGATGAGATGAATCGAGAAAGGAGAGCGAGAGCGAGAGAGAAAAAAGTTCCTCGCATGTTCTTCGGTGCATTCTCGTGCCGTGGGTTTGATCTGGCGTTTTTTTTCTTCGAGAAAAAAGGATGAATTGGTGCGAGGGCGGAAAAGGTGATGCCTTTGCCTTGCCTACGAGCCGCCCCCGCGTTTTTCCTACATTTTATTATACGTTTACACATTTACGTGTATAGTCGATGGACCGTCAATAGCCATTCATCCCTTCATCCATTCTCGTTGCGTTATGTCACCCACCATCTCTACACTCTTGCCCCATAAAACTTGTCTATATATGGGCACTATAAATGGTTACAAGAGTCCCGAAATTCTCGCTCGTGAGATGGACGATCTCACACCGTTCGCACCGGTCAAAATGATTGATCGGGATCGAGGGTGACCGCGGGAAACGATGAAAAAGACGAGAGAAAGGGCACAAAAAAATGAAAGAAGAATCGTCGAAACGTTCTCAACTGGCAGTAGTATGGCAAAGAAGAAGAGCGCACGCGTCCAATAAACGCTAAGAAAACATACGCTTCTCGACCCATGTCCTCACGAGGAACGACAATTTGTGCGTGAATCGTCAACGAGACGATTTGTACGCTACAGACGATCACCAATGAGTTTGACAGCAAGACTTCAAAATGATCCACGTTTGTTGCAACTTTTTACAAATATATAGATATAGATATAGATATATATATATAAAAGTCTACTAAAAGTTAAAGAAACGAGGAAACTTTTGCTCAACGTCACGCTCGATCGATTACCGTACAGACAAAGGAAAAAAAAACTGCTGTACTGCAAAGTCCCTGAGTCACAGAAAAATAATCGGTAACGTTGAAAAGGCTTATAACCTCTTTTTCCTTTTACATTTTTTTTTCTTTTTTTGCAAAGAAAAGAGGTACCAGGAGGTACGTGTGCGGTTGGCAGAAGCGACAGGATGAATCTGCGAGAGACACACGAGATACAGAGAGCGAGAGAACTTGGCTCGAGATATACATTTCGCTCTTCTCGAGTCGGATCTCCAGGAGATGGGGAGAAAATGAAGAAAGAGGGTTACAAAAAAGTGCAGTCACGTCGTGGAGTATAAGAAATGCCTAAGGCAATATTCCACTCTTAGTATTTTATCTCCCTCTCTTATATTTTTATCTCTTTTCAACATCAAACGAGAACAACCCTCGGAAATCTTAACGTTTCGGTTCTGAGTTTTCCTCCATACTCGAGAAACACAATAAATACTATTTCCTTTGCTGATATTTACTCATTCGTCAGGGAGATTTTTTCATGTGTTTCTCCGACTGTGCATAATAGGACTCTGTCTTGCGTAAGAAATAAAACGAAACCAGCATCCAAATACAACGAGAAATATAGTTACGCTGGTTGCTTAATGATGAAAGATCGAAATAAACTGGACAGTCGTATTTCTGAACATGCGGATTTGAAAACTGGTATTTTGACCATTACACACACCCGGTGAAATGGAGAAACGATGAAAGGGCGTTTTTAGCATTCGTCATTATTACCGTTGTCCGTTACAGAAACGGTGGACCCGCAGAGCGCTTACCAATGGACTAAAAATCTTCCTAGTGTATTCACTGTATATATAACATGACTGTGTGTTCCTCTCGGGTCACACAGGAAGTGGGTCGGCCGGATCAAGGGTCGGAGCTCGGCCCTTTTACCATTTTACGATCTGCAGGACCATTCAGGTGTAATGGTCAGTTAAAGACTATCCGACTAGGATAGCACCGGTTTTTACTTTCGGGGGCAACTCTCGTAAACCGTATACGGAATAGACATCATCGGGTAACAGTTTTTTATGTTCGTATATGTGGCGAAAATCGGAACTAGACACTTATCGTCTTCTGCAACGTTTGGCAAGCGAAAAAAAATGTAACAGGATTTTAATAGCCTAAGGGAACTTAAATTTTTATGTTTTTTTTTTTTTTTTCCCCAAACGTAACGTGATACGACGAAAAAATTTAATGAACTTATTTTGGAATTACGTCATTAGAATCATCCTCAGACAAAATGTAACTTCCGTGACCAACATTTTGGCGTTTACGAAGAGCCAAAGGACTTCCTAGTGTGGGCCACCCGCGAAATATCTCAATTGTACGAATCAGCCAAAAATCCATGTTTACTCACGTGATCTTCGCATAACAAACGAGAAATCCTTAAATCCTAAATCAACCTGGTTGGTGCCGAAGCAGAAGTGGGCATGGAACACACAGTGCTGAAAGACGAGAGCTTTTCAGACGAGATCCGGACACTGCAAACAAGCTTTGCGACTGAATGATGGTGGTCTCTCTTTCATCCTCTCTCCCTCTCTCTCTCTCTCTCTTGTTTCGGCGACGTTGCAATCTGGCAAAAGTCAAATATTAGATAAATAAATATAGAGAACGTCTTCATACTGCATGGAAGGTTATTGTTAGAATCCAAGTTTTGGTTCCAAGACCTCAGATTTCTGGTTCGTGGCTGAGGACCATGAGGAAATTTACTGTTTTCACAAGATTGGTCAAAAATTTTAATTCGCTCCCTCACACTCTCTTCATTTCTGAGAACATGACAATTTCCTTCACGATTTCTCAGAATTTTTATGATAAATTTGCCTCCGACAAATGGCCGTTCGAAGTATCGTCCATTTGTCCACACAGTATTGTTTGGAGATTCCATTGGCAGGCTCATAAAAGTAAATGTATTCCCATAATTTCATTATCTCAAGTGCGTGTTTCTTTTGCTTTTTTTTTGTTTTTCTTTTTCTTCGTATTTTTTTTCCTTCTTTTTTTATTTCACTTCGTCACAGCATCCAAAAGAATAAGAGGATCGGTGTGAATATAGTCTTGGGACGTGAGCGATAAGCTCCGAGCGAGTATACACAAAACGCGATCTTCCATAAGAGCTGTCGTAAAAATGCTTTTCGCGACTCTCCCGGGGATTCTACGTTTTCTTACGGCTCGACACGTGAAGCGGAGGTGAAAGGAGACAAGGGGGGCCCGGAGATGGCTTCTTATCTGAAACTACGAGATGCTCTCACCAAAACACACTCAGACATACGCTGAATCACACGTCGCGTTGCAGTAGCACTCAAAAATGCACGGAAATATGAAGACGAAAAAAACTAAAAAGATGTGGAACAGAATAAGAGAACGGCTGCAAAACAATGGCCGCTGTTCAAACAGCCATTACCACGTTCTACTTCAAACAAACACTGTCGAGACGCGACTGGCTCGAAAATTAACGGCAGCCTTATCCAAGAAGTCCAAATAACAAAAAAAAAAAAAAAATCATCCTTAAACCTCGTGTTCGTCATATTTCAACGACTCGGACAAAAAATAGACAGAAACTCGGACGTATCCTTTTGGTCCTCGAGAATATAACTACGAGGCTCTTCACAACATCCGGCGACTGAAATAATAAATATTTAAGAACTTCTCTCTCGTTGCCCTTTCTGGGCATCCCTTTGAAAATCTCTTTTTCCTGTCAAAACCTCGACAAACCCTTTTTCACTAAACAAGACCAAAATTAGTTCGGACCAGAGAATAGAGTTAAAGAAATACTTATTGCTACTGATTTCGTATGTTGTCGTAGGAAAGTTTGGCAAATATCAAAGCGATTCGCCCACTGCACCAGGACTGTTGAACCTTGTAACAATTTGGTTTTCTTAAAGAACAGCTGTGGGCGATCCAAGTGTCAATAAGTCAGGTTAAACATTGTGTATCATTGGTTCAAATATATTCTTTGAATTTTTTCAATCTCCACTACGAATCCCTCCGACTGATCAGTTTTCCTTAAATACTAAACAATAAATCAAGCGATTGGAATTCATTAGACTTCGTCGAACAAGTGAACAGCAATTCTCAAGCCTTTTTTTCGAGAGAACTGCTGTAAGAAAAAAAGAGTTTCATCAAATTCAACTAATGTTCATTAAAATAGAAGAAAAAAAAATCAATTTTTCTCTCCCAAGCGTAAAGTGACGTAAGGAATTTTCAAGCTATACATTGGTCTATGTCAAATGCAGGTTGATCCTCTTCATCGTCGTGACTGACGAGCTACGCCCCCTCCTAATCGCTCAATCATGAAAAAAAAGGTTGAAGGAAAGGAGAAAAGTCGAACGTGAGAGATAGTGCATGAGACCGCGTGCATCCATGCTTCGTAGGTATCTTCGTTTCTCCTGTTTTTTTTGTTCTTTCATTTTCATCGTCGTTACATTTCTTTTCCTTTTATTCGAGAAACAAACTGAGACGAAAGAGAGTGGTCGCGGCAACGCCCTTGCACTCCACCCATCCATCTCAACGTGCATATATTTTTCGGGCAGCCTAGTTTTTTTCCTCCCTCAGGGAGATTTATCACGTATCCAAAGAGAGAAAGAGATGGAGGATCCTGCTCTGATTCTCTACATCAGAAAAGCCTCCAGTCGTGTTCCTCCTTAGCCAACAGATCTCGTGATCGCCTTTGCCAACGATAACTTTCGTTATACACTGTATATATGTATATACATAATATACGGTGGATTATACTAACCAGCAAAAGGGGATAATTGGTAGAGCACACGAGAAAAAATTTCTTTCAAATACATACGTACTGCAAAGCATCGTGAAAATACGATACTAATAAGACGTTTTTTTTTCGTTTTATTTTTTTTTATACTCAGGCCCATATATCCCGCTCCAATTATCTTTTGACAAGAGAGAAAATATATTCTTTCGTAAGAAGGGCTATTTGACTGTTTTGCATATCTCGACTACCGAAAACGTGCACCCGATTTTATAAACCATTTTAAAACGTAATTGTTCAATTAAGTATGATTAATAAAATTCAATTATTGTTGAAACTCAAGTGACTTGAATGTTTTATTCAATATTCCTTGTATTCCCGTCGCTGATAATCAAGTAGTTAATGGGAACCTGAATAAACGAACTAATAAATATTCCTGGCAGTTAAATTCAATTTTTTGAACACTTGTGTCTAAAAATATCTTTCAAACTATCGCGGATCTGCATGGAAATCCACTTCTTTCAGAAAGACCTAAAACTAGGATCGATCGCCACTTTCGTATCTTCTTGTTGCTTCAGCATCGATCGTGCTTCCTTATTTATTGAAAGGTTTTTATATATGAACGTGTCCAAAGCTACTTATATACCTGCAAAAATTGTCGAATTTGGAACGCCGTCTGTGTTTACTCAAGGCCTGCAATTACGAGGCATCCATCAACGCTTGTCTGCACCTTTTTGGCCACCTCAATCCTTCTCACACTTTTTTTTCTTCCTTTGAGCAAAACCTTTCGTCCATTAACCCGAGTTCTGACTTACAACAGTATTCGAATTCTTGCGTGAACTTATGTTGCTAAATTTTCCTAAAAATGAATGAAGAATTTATGAAACTTTGGACTATAAATATTTTTTCAATGAATCAATGATTTTTAACCGATCTTTAAAGGTCAACGTGATTACAAAAATTGATTGGAGTTATGAAAAAAAATTGACGAAAAAAACATGTTTCTTTTCATTGCGTGTGTGTGTTTTTTTTTTCGAGTCGAAGAAAAGCCGCGTAAGTAGCAGGAATTTTCCAGGATAATAATTCTATGATGGTCTGTTGATTTACAGAAGCCCCTACACTCGAGACTGAACCCTTTACAGGACGGCTTACGAAAACATTTTTGCACTAGATGTTTCACGAGTGGTTTATATTTTCCCTTAAAAACCCACTGTGTCCTTTTCTCATGGTCACTATCTCCGTCGCACCTATGTAAAAATAAATAAACCACTGTTTCGGTAGTTGGTTTCCATCGAGGCTGCTAAACGTCCCTCGAAGCAAATGGGAATTAGCCCGAACAAAAAAGACCAGAATCTTTCGACTAAATATATATTTGAACGAGTTATGTGCAGTCTCAGCTTGAATATCCGAGCAAATACAGGTGTAAAGTACATACGGATTACAATAAATTTTGTTATACTTTTTCAAGAATGTTCAAAAATAAAAATAAAAATAAAAACACAATATTTAGCAACAAATTTTATTTCCTTCAGAATGCGAAGTGCAATTTTACGTCAAATTATAAACTTTTCATAACTTTATTGTTTTTAGGAAATTTTAAGAAATTTGATCCTCGTTCTCAAGGTCTCCAAACATCGAACAGTGTGATCGTTAGCTTAAAATAATTTTTTTTTTTTTTTCAAATTTTAAGACCCAGCATCCTTACAATGTGGATAAAGTATGAGCCACCTAATTCTCCCCTTTTGGCTCACCGCTCGACTTCTCTCAACTCCCCCCTACTGTTAGCTAGCGACAGCGTAACTGTGTAAGCAGGCCGAGGGCAATACTCAATCATACACCGACTTTCACGGCTGGATCGCGTGTGTGCGTACATTAGGATTTGCGGTCCCGCGGGCGGTGAGCGCGAGAGGCACAAAACGCTGAACCACGCACGCGGCACAGACTCGAGAAGCAAGAGATGTGCATCTATACCCCCGACTCGTCCGAACACCTTGCGTCCCTAAATGCAGACGAATAACCCTCCGGAGAACAAAATGTACTCTTGGTCCAGGCAACGATGAAAAAAAGTAGAAAGTGAAAGAGAGAAAAAAACAAAGAGAAAAACATAGCAACGAGAAAGAGGTAGAGAGAAAGAGAGAAAGAGAGGGAGAGAGAGAGAGGGGGGAAGAGCAAAAACAAATGAAAGAGAAAAAGGGAATGAGAGAGAGAAACAGGAAGAAATATAAACAGGGAAGCAGAAGAAGAGAAAAAGATGAAAGCAAAGAGATTGAGAGAAGAATCAAATGGGAGAGAAGAAGAAGGAACTTTAGATAAGAAAATAAAAAAGGGAGAAGGAAAACGCATGGAGAATGAAACGAAAATTGTAGAGACGAAGAACAGGAACAAAGAAGAGAAGAAAATACTTCGAGAAGGAAAGAGAGAGAGAGAGAGAGAGAGAGAGAGAGAGAGTAGCAAAAATATAGAGACGTAGAACAAAAAAAAGAGATAAAAAAATATGAAGAAGGAGAGGATGAGAGAGAAATTTTATTTTAACCCACAACTTAATCTCTCTGTTTCACTCTTTCACGCGTTCTCACATGCCCCATCGAAAATTGTTAACAACTCGTTGTTTGATCGCCGAAAAAATGCATCCTTGGAGCGTGCCCAACGGCCGTGATATCCGGATGCTGGGCGCTATTTTTTTGCACGAAGGGTGTAAGAACCGATCGTCTATTTGGTCCATTTTTTCCTTTTATCTTAGCCTCCACAAAAAACTTTCGACTCAATGTGTCGGCTGTGTACAAATAAAAAGGGAGAAACCGCATGATTCAACGCGATAAGTGATGTTTGTTGAGTCTTTTTATCAACCGTGTTCTATATAAATGTAAAGGGCGTTCTAGGCTCGAAAGATTGAGCGACATGGTGTACGTCATTTCAACAAAACACGCGTTTCCATCGCCAAGGTTCGAAAAAAACATTAAATTTTTGTACTGATTTGAAAAATAAATTGATTCAGTCTCTCAGATGAATTTACTCGACTGATTAACGTCCCTAACTGTATTCTTCATTGAAAAGAAAAATATATTTCCAGCCAGAAAATAATCTTGAACGAATAATTAACATAATTAAATATTCCATTGTGATTACCATAGTAATGAAAAAGTAAACAAGTCCAAATAGAATATAAATATTGAAAATGATGTGAATAAATTATTCGATTTAGTACGGAACATCCGACGTATAATATCGAAGATATTCTGAAGGTATTTTCAAACTCCTTAGCACTGAAGTATGGACGTTGGTATAGTATAGTGAGACGACCATGCACTTTAAGAGCAAAGTAAAGATGGTGCGATGTAGATATTTTGAAAAATATGGACAAGGTATTCACAAGAGAAGGTAGCTCGTTACAACTCAACGTTGTGTGTATATATAATGCGATGTGCATACCATGGATTATAGACGTGAGAAGAGTGGCGGAGATAATGGAGTAATCTAGTTCGTGGTTAACCCGACTCCACCTCGACCTTATCGCTATTCACGGTTTAGTTTTATATTCGAGGGAGGCAAACATTTCGAGGACGCTTATTTCTCGAGGGGGACCAAAGAACGAGCATATCTTCAATAGAGAGAGAGAGAGAGAGAAAGAGAGAGTACATCACCTTAACGGTCCTTCACGAAATTGCTTTCTCGATCGTTGCTGCTTTCAAACATAATACAAAGTTTCTCTACTAATAGGAGAATTTTTTTTTCCTTTTGTTTTTTTTTGTTTTTATTTACGTTGGAAATATAGGGTTAGATTTTATATGGAAACGTATAGCTATATTCATTTGATTTTTTTTTCCTCCACGATTAGTTTCCTAACCGTTAATTATGAAGCGCTTTTAGGCGGTACTTTGACACCTGTGCCCTCATCGATCATCGTACGAAGTGGTGAATGCCAAGGGTGTATACCTCTATTTCGAATATTCGATGTACATCATCGTACTACTGTGCCTGTGTGAAATAAATGTCTGCACCATCAGCAACACGTATGTATGTATGTATATGACGAGAAAAAAATCTCGGAGTTATTTCGGCGTGAGATATTAGAGTTCATTATCTCTTCTTGATGGAGATCCGACAGTGGATTTCATCAAATTCCAGATCTGTGAAGCCTGTATAGTAATATTAAAAAACACTGGATATTATTTCACTACGAAAATCCAAGGGCCCGTGATGAGCATCGAGGGTTGAACTTACTTTTTTTTTGTTATCCTGCGATCGGTTCAAGTCTGGAGATTACATTCGTTGAAATGTGGATCATTAATGGTCTGTTTTTTTTATTCTTATTTAGCAGGTAATTAATTTTGATCAAATCTGTACGAATGAATTCCTCGGAAATTAGAAATGTATGAGAAATTTGTTGTTTTGATGATTGTAACATTTTGTTTAAATAATGAATAAAAAATTGATATATTTTTGCTTCTAATGGAAAGAAAATTGATGCAAAAACAATGAAATATTTATAAAAATCATGAATTTGTTGCAATAATTTCATTTTGCCAGTCTCTACCAAACCTGTTCACAATTTGTGACACCTGATTAAGTCTACGGTTCACAAAAAAGGGTTTGCTGAAAAAAAAAAACCATTTTTTTTTTGTTGCTCACTCTAATACGTCTTCCCTTTGGGAATTATAACGAGCACACAATATCGTAGCTGAATTAGAGGCGTTGCGGTGAGCCCCAATGAAATATGACAAAAAAACTCGTGATTCGCATCTTTCAAAAACATACTGTATCACGAGATAAAAAGAGGGCCCTCGTTGGTCATTTACGTCGGTGGTAACAAACGAGGTTGTACGGTCTTTCTTCATGTTTTCTGGCAGGTTTGTCCTATAGGGAATTTCAGTTTAAAAAACAACGCCGAGAAAGAGAGAGAGGAGGAGGAGGAAGAAAGAATGAAAAAAAAGTTTGAAAATAAATCATAAATAACGGTGCGCGAGAAAAAATTTTCTCCCTGGGTCCTTCATCTTATTTGCCAGGAGTGCCGACGCGAAATTATCTCGCGTTTCGAGCTTTTGCTTGATTTGTCGCAGCTGCCGTTGTTACAAGCGGAAACACGAGCGTCTCTCCTGTCCTGCTTTTTGACGCCTCGTTAATTTACTCACCTCGTCAAGAAACGCCACGTGCAGCCCTTCCAAATGAATTTTTTAACACCATCTGTGTGATTGAATAAATAAAATAGAAAAAAAACCTGTGTTTATCAAAATACGAAGAATTTCCAAACTCACGAGAAAGTTTCGATAATATTTAGACATCTTTAAATTTCGTCTACACTAAACTTTTTAATAATTCAAATTTAAAAGGATATTCTCGTATATAATAACGATCGAATCGAGCAGACATAGTAAATAAAGAATAATAATCAAGAAACGTTTCAAAATTGGGGCATGTTTGAAAAAAAAAAAAAAAAAATCTACAGGCAAAAAAAACGTATGAATAATTTAGAATTCAGCCATAATTTTTTTTAGGGTCTGTTGCAAAATGTCTATTCAAAACGAACAAGGGTATGAAAAATAAAAAAAAGAGTAAGGAAAGAGCAAGTGCAAACACGGAATTGATTACGAGGCAAATTCGAGGTGATCGTTAAAAGTCGTTTAGAGTCACGACCACCCTGACACTCGGTGGCGTCGTCCGTCTGGCCCTTGAGATTTTTTTATGCAAAGTGTGTCAAAAACGTTGCTGAGACGAGACTGTTGGTTGGGAGGAAGATGAAGAAGAAAAAAAAACATGTTTGCCACAAACGGTGTTGGTCGGTATCACCCCCGGGGAGTGAAGTTCGAAGTCTTTCGACGAGGACGAAGATGAAAAAAGATAAAATAAAAAAGTGAGAAAGAGAGAGAGAGAGAGAGAGAGAGAGAGAGAGAAGAGAGAGGGATCGATTCTGCTTCTGCAGGTATTTCGAGTTTTTATAGGCAGGAAAGAGAGTCTCTCGCTCTTATTGGTTTCTCTCTTCCGTAGACGAAGGATATCGAAGAAAAGAAAGAGATAAAAGAGGAAGAGAAGGAGGGGATGATTACACGTGTCTTTTTCAACACAAAAGGTTCGAAAACCAACACCGTAATACGATGGAGACCCAGCGCCCTGTAATCTATTCCAGAGGAGCACGTCCAGGTTCGCTTCATCCAGGACTACCCTGAGTAAATGTGCATGAGAGGCGCGCGTCCCCAGGCTCCCCTTTGCCCCTTCCTCCTTTATTTTTCGATGACGGGACAGCCATTTTTCGAAAATTGCGATTCCAGGCGTGTGTAACCTGAATAAATCTGTATACACACGCAATAATTTCTCTACACTTGTGTCTGCGTATTTATGTGTGAGTGTGAGTGTGTGTGTGTGTGTGTTCTTTCGCAGCGTTGAAATAAGGTGAAGATTGGTTCGAGGCAGAAAGAAGCCGCGCACGAAAACAGGCAGAAGACACGAAGCAGAAGAACCAACGAAATATTCTCAACCAATAGCCCCGAGCACCGAAACTTATTATTTGTTCTTGGCAACAGGACGCGACGATCAACCCCTTCATGTATAATATACAAGTGCAAACATACTCACGGTAGTTATTGAGAATATCACCCTGCCGTGGACCATCAAAATCCGTGACGGTAAATCGTGCGTTGAATTTTTAAAAACAAACAAATAATGCAGAAAATCTGTGCCGTTAAACTTTTTTGTTCCAATTTTTTAAGCTTTTTTTCTACAGCTCATCAAAGGCTGAGTCTCGCGTCGAATAAATTTTAGCAAATTCATGGTATTTGCTTTCTGATTATTATGCAAATTGTCGAATTTATTTACAAGACGTTTTTTCAAACTATACAACTTCACGATGAATCTTTAAGTCCGAAACTAATGATGGAAATTGGAAAATGCCAATAAATGTGCGTACAATTATTGCAGAATCTTTTTATTTACCATTTCTTACAATTTTCTATTTCTTTCTTATACTTTAAAGAGTTTTCAACAAGTTCCAAACTCTCGGTATAATAATCTGCCAAAATAAAAGCCAGCGTTGTAACAAATTACAAAAATCAGGGTGCACTTGTTACCAAGGTTTTTTTATTCAGCTTGAAGCATCCAGCTTGCGTTTTTTTTGTGTTCAAGCTTCGTTCCACTTTTTATTATTTTTTAAATAAAGTTTTTCAAAATTGATCTGCCTTACGTTTGCCAAGTACGCTGCCAGGTTTGGGAATTGTACTTGACACGTGTGCGTACTTTGGGTTTTTTGATGGTCGATCTTGGACCTCATTGGGCAAGTTCATCAACGACAGTGCTGGGGATTTCATGAGTGGAGATGTCGGTCCTTTCGTAAGGGATAGACGAGATCCTTTATTCGGACTCTTAAATGATTGTTTGGCCAGTTTGAGAGCTCCCGAACTTACCGAACGAAGTGTCGAGGAAATTGGTTTCATGGTTTTTGCCGAAGGTAAACGCGACACTTGCGACGAACTTGGTGAATCTTTTTTTCCGATCTTCAAAGCCCCCGAACTTACTGAACGAACTGTCGACGGTATCGAGAGTCTGGAATTATTCGCACTGACCAAAGCAACCGTGGACACGATTTTCATACCCGATAAATCTGATTTTCCTGTGCCAGGACTCATCCTCGAGGACGTCGGCGTGCCTGGAAATGTCGTCAATGATCTACGACCCATTTTTGGACGTTGAATTGTTCTCGTGGCAACTGAGTTCCGATTTAAACCAGGAAAACAACCCATTGTTGATAAACGACGAATCGGACGTGTATTTTCCGGAACAACCGTCTACGAACAAAGTTGGAAGATAAAAAATCACGAATTTTTCCACTCTGATCGATTTTTTAATTTTTTTTTGGGATTTTTAGTCAAGAGATTAAATTTAACTCGCCTCCAAATCGTCTATTTTTTTAACCACCTCCGTCGCAACTTCTCGAAGAATATTAAGTTTTTTACGAAATTCGGGAACGTTCAGATTCGAAATAGAAAAATCGTCAGTGCCAAAACCGTTGATGGAGAATTGGGGAAGAACATTTTTTCCAAATTCGTCGTCGTTTGACGTGTTTTCCGAATTATTTTCACGCACGTAAGTGTCCGATCGCAGAAAAGGCGGACTCGATTTTTTAACGGCTTCCTGGGCAACGTTGGAAAAATGTTTTATGGACAAATTTATTTACATAATTTAATGTTCAAAAATGTTATTGCATCGAAGACGACTCGTCAACATTTATATACGAAACTCGATTAACTACGATTTTATATGCAATAAAAAAATCTACCTGTCATTTCACATTGAAATAACTAAAAACGTTCAATATTTATTACCTTTTTATTATCGTTCGGTAAATTGTTGTCTACACCATTCACAGTATCGTCAATCTTAGCCGGTAATGGACTCGCCTCGTCTAGGCTCATCTCGTTCGGTGAATCTTTGAAGTCGTCCGAGGCCGGTTTATCGAGTGATCGAAATCTAGAAATTTTTACGATTACACAAAATGAAAAATCCTTATAGAGAATAAAAAAGATCTAAATCGTTTTTACACAGTTTTCAATTTAACGTAATCTTTTATTCGATTCATATTTTATTTGAAAGATCTGTAATAATAACTAGGAACACAAAAATTAACATTTTTCTAGACCATTCATTTCAACCGAAATGATTTACGTCCATTGTGATCTTTTGTTCACTCCGCAGTTGAAACATTTTCGTTGCTGTGGTTAAGAAATTTTACTCACCTTGACAGATTTAATAATTAAATAATTTATTAATTTAATCATTTTCTCAATGAAGTATTTGAATTTTCGTCCATGATGAGTACTTTACAAATAAGTGTCGATACGTGCCAACGACTGTTAGATCAGAGAATGATTATGGAAGAAGAAAAAAAAACAATATAAAGAAGAATTTCTCTGAACTTGAAATGTGCTTTTCTGTGTTATTGATATTCTGAGATGAATTCGATTTCTCGTTGACCTGATGATTTTTGGATATGAAAAATCAAAAGTCTATTGAACATTGTGTGCGTAGAACGTGTCAGCCCAATCATCCATTCATGGTGTAAAAAGTCGTAAACAGGCGAAATTACGACTGGCAACAAATCGATCATAAAAAAGCCCGAGGCACTTAAAAGCCTTCTTTTTTTTGTAGCAAATTAATTCTATTCACCTAGCCAGATTGCCGCCATTTTCTCCATACTCGTTATTCATTTTTGGAATGTCAGGAGCGTCGGGTGTGATTACCATTATTCCCGTGGAAGGTGTTCTTACGTCCTGACTCAAATCCGCAGAAATGGTGTTGAGTTGTGAATTAATAACATCTGTAGTCGCCTTAAGTATTTCTTCGTACGTTAATGGTGTAAGAATAGGAATCACATTTCGGTCCTGTTTGCAAACAAATCAAAAGTCTCATAAAATCTTCAAAACACTCACCGTAACGTTTTTGAATAAATATTGAAAATTATTTGCTTATTTAAACACGATTTTCTATAACGATTTTTCATAAAACAATAAAACTTTGTTGTTAAAAAATTATATTCAAGTTTTACATTTGTTGGTGCTACGAAACGTCGTAGAAAATTCACGAACTCTCCTTTAAAATATTCGACGTTCATTTTGATGCGATGTATGTGAACTTTCGACTGTTGTTCAACTACGACTGAGCATTCCTATGTTTTTCCCTCGCCTCTATTGCCCGCTCCCGATACATTGAATCATGTTTAATAAACACAAATTTTGTGTTGACATTCGTCTCAACTACGACAGTCGATTTATGTCAGAATCGTTCGTATCACGATTGAGAATGATTTCTGTATTTTGAGAAACCGTTTGAGTAATTACGAAATATTATTTATTCAATTGATATTTTCCCGGAAACATCGATGCAGGAAGACTAACAATTTCGATGTTTTAAATAATTGAAGAAATCTTTTTTCTTTTTTTTTCAAATAAAAATTATTATTAATAAACTGTCTACCAATTGTTGTAATAAAAAAAATTAATAAATGATTGTTATTTTTTTGTACAATTTTTGTCTGCGTTTGAATAAATAAAATAACAGGACAATTTATTTAAAATAAACCTCGTAGCACTCGGGAAAAAGCAACAAAAATACTCTGGAAACGAGATGGCAGATGGAAACGTATATTTTTTCAGCAAACTGTTTCTCGTTCCGGCTAATTCCCATTTTGCTTCAAACGACATTTATCAGCCTCGATGGAGACCAACTACCGAAACAGTGGTTTATTTATTTTTCCTGGAGAGAGAATACGAGTGAGACAGAGAATGAAAAGGTAGTGGTTTTGAAAAACCACTCATGGTTGGCATAGAGAAAGAGAGAAAGAGAAAGAGAGAGAGAGAGAGAGATCGTGCAAAAATGTTGTTGTTGGCTGATAGAAGGATTGGGTCTCAAGTAGAGCCTTCCACAAATAAACAGACTCCAAGGACTCGGAACGAACTTGAAGAGTGTTTATATACCTGGAAAGAAAACGGTGTAAAAAAACGTTGTACCAATTCGTTGCTGGTCGTTTGTACAAAAGAATTTGTACGAGTATCTAATCGAATACACAAAATAATATTCGACAGTCATTCAAATAAATATATGAGAAATAAAAAATAAAATAAAAAATAAAAAACACATTTTAGAACGTAATAAAACTGAATTTAGGGTGAAATTATAAAAAATATTGTTTTTAATCTCCATTTCACCAAGAAAAAAAACACTGTATTTAAATTATTTTTAAAATTGTCCAAAATTAAAAAGAAACAGACACTCGTTGTTGTCGTTTTTTTCTATGTTTCAATAAAAATGATACAAAAATAATGGAAAAATCATAAATTTGTTAATACAAGTGCTGCTGAGCTTCAGAACGATTTATAAAAATCAACCAAGTATCAAAAATGTTTCGTGTATAAAACGCATGTAATGTTCGAAGCACATTGCTCTGCTGGCCGCGAAATCTTAGTGGCGCTTCTCGAACGGTAATTGATATCACCTGCCATGTAAATATCGGTTATCAAAAGTCCAGTCTCCAGGACGTTATGAAAGAGAGAGAGAGAGAGAGAGAGAGAGAGAGAGAGTTGATGAAAAAGTGTGTGTGTGAGTGTGAGACGTGTTGGAAAAGAAGAAACGGTATGCTCGCGCCGCAAGAGTAAAATTACAAAATGAGGGACGGCGAGATAATTACATGTTGGTTTTAGAAAAGGGCCACGGGTATTATAATTCCACGCTATTCGGCAACGGAACGGTCAAAAACCGCACCTGATGCGTATACACTAAAATTTGAGTGGTTTCAAAAATTGGCCAAAAAAAAAAAAACAAACTAAATTTTTATGGTAGAAAATAAAGAAATAATGATACAAAAAGATAATAAAATAAGTGAAGTCGAAACGTAGACGTTAGATAATGGGGAATATCGTCGATTCTTTCGGTTGACGACTTTTTTTGGCGAAGACAAAATCACAGCGTGTGTTTTATATTTTAAGTATACACTGCATGGACCATAAATCTCGAACGCTCGAAGCCCTCGTTTCGAAACGAAACTTTGAGTTCGATTGCCGATAAAGAAAATTGGAAGATGCAAAAAAGACAGGGCGAAATATACCCGAACCGATTCTGCAGCGTGCACACAAACATCATCTTCGTAACAGCGAGATCTTTCACACCTCACAATCAGAGCAAAAGCCAACCATAACCCCCAAGTCGTACAACAACGAAAAAATTGAAACAACAAAATAAAAAGCGAAGACAACGTCAATTCGTATCGTTAGATCTTTTCTCTCAACACCTCCCTTATCGATACACTTCTCTTCACACACGCCCGGTAATGACACGTTACGAACATTCTCGCCCCAAGCCTCATATTGGTTTTCAAAAGCACCAGGTTTGCTTAGTAACTCGATATACTATGTAAAGTATACTTGAAAGATATTCTCTTGTTCATTTGTATGTGTGTATGTGTGTCTCGTCCCTTTGGGCCCTTTTTTACACCGGCTCTGAATCAGATCAAAAGATCCAAAACTTTTCATCGCGAATCCATTCCCCGTATGGCTACAGCACTTTCATTTTTGCTTAGAGATCATGAGCAGTGATTGTAGATACGAAATTGCTATGAACTTCGAGGTAAGAATACATAAAAATTCAAAATTCAGCCAAGTTTCCCTTCAGCAATTATCTTTCGGTACAAAAATCCATCGACGAATTGATAAGAAATAACAAATAATCTGGACAATCGAATTAAAAGTTCACGAGGTCATCCCACTTTTTTAAACTACTGCAAAATTTTTTTGGCTCTGACGATTATTTCGTTTTTTGATATCGCATGAAATGATATGCGAAAAGTGTAATTTTATACGCGTTAAGTTGACGTTGAACTTATTTACAAAATAAAGAATTCAGAATATCGAGAAAAAAGGTATAGAAAAAAAAAGAAATCAAAATTAGAACAGATTTAGTCAAAAATTTTGTAGCTCATTGGGTTGTACATCAAAATCCTTCTTATAATATATGAAAATAGGATTAAAAACCTGAAAGATTTTGGGCTGCAAAATAAAGTGTTCAATATACTGCTGTCATCGGGACAAGGGTCTCAGGTCTAATTCCGCATTACGAATCCCTAAGTTTGACAAGCATTTTTCAGACCCATAATTATAGAGATTGTACCGATGACCAGTTATTAAAATATCTCGTTTAACTAAAAACAATCTGATCTTTCTACGCACAGTGGTTCATTTTGCCCGCCTCCTTCAATTTTTTTTTCTACTTCTTCTTAGACAGAAAAGCCACACGCGCTCGAGTACATTTCATATCCTGGTCATCAGCTCTTTCGTTGAAACGTGGTGTTGCTGAGAGTTAGGGGTGGGACTGACTCGAGCCACGGCGTGTGTTAGAACTTCTGATACAATCGTCAGGAGCAAAACTTACGAACAATTTTCAAGGCGTTTAATTCTAGGAGATTTTACATTTTGATAATTGAGTGCTCGGTTCTCTCTATTATTTGGAACATTAAGAATTTGAGATAAAAACTCGAACTTTTGGGGAAACAATTCTATAGATTTTAGAAATAAATACTTTGAATTCTTTCATCAAGAATTATTGACTAATTGTGTTAAAAAAACTACGAGAATAAAACTTCGATTATGAAATGAATTCATAGACTCGACAAAGTCAATTACAATATTCTTCATGATTCGATTCATTGTAATATTGCAAAGAAATTCTGTTCCATCGACGCACAAGATAAATGGCAGTTTGGTTGTTAACAAGCCGGAACTGAGATATCGCAATCATCGTATGTATAGAAAACAAATTGTAAAGAAAGTAATCGTTGTGTTGCTATGAATCATTGCTTCAAGAAAGAGAGCAAGAAAGAAAAGAGATGAGAAGCTACTCAGACAAAGTCTAAGAAGCACGAGTCGAGAAAGAAGAAGAGAGACAAAAATATAGGAAAATATATAGAGAGACAGAAAAGGAGAGAATCTGCTCTCTCGTTATCTATCCTCGCGAATCTCTTGGTATTGGTCGCGGCTGACTGAGCCAAAGATAAGTAGCTCGAGGAGAGTTTTGCTTCTGCTTTTACAGTCGGAAACTTAGCAAAGAGAGTATAATCGCAAACCACAATAACTATGAGTCCAGCTGGTGTAGGAAAGATGAAGTTTTCTCTACAGAGTCTATTAATAAATTATTTAAATATACATAAGACATTCCATACTAAGCTCCGGTCGATTTAATTGTGTATTTTTCATTTAATTCCATTTCCAGGGCTCGTTTAAAAAAACGTACTCAATTTTTTTGAAAATTTTTTCATACACATGTTCGTCATATTCAAATTTTTGCATAGTTTTTTCAAAACATCTGTAGATCACGAAAAAAAGATCGAATCAAATGGATAAACTAAAAATCTCTATCCTTTGTCGTCATTAAAAATAATCATGAAAACTTAGAATAAAAATGAAATGATCGAGACTGTGAGATCGATGTAAAAAAAAAATGAGTTTAAAAACCAGTTAAATTTCATTTCTCTAATATAATCCAAAGATTTTTAATAAAATGTTCATTGAAAACGAATGAAAAAGTTTGTGCACTAAGAAGAGTATAAAATCTGTTAGTTTATTAAAAAATGAAAATTCCTTTCAATGGATATAGCAGGGTGTCGGATTGCATGTGCATTCGTGGTTTCGTCGCATTCGCCTATAAATAATACGAGGCGTGCGCACGTGGTTTAAAGATCGTTCGATCATGATCCGATTCCAGTGGCGCGCGCTCCTCTCTCGTGCCTAAGTATTTAGAAAAGAAAAAAGAAAAAAAAACGGTAGATGGTCAAAATAGCCAACATTCTCACAATTATCGGAAAGCCTTCATCGTTTCAGCTCGACCAGCTTTCGCTCTCGTGGCCAGACTTCTGTAATAACCGCACGGGATATCGAAGCCTTTCTCTCCATCTCTCCTTCCTCGCTTCAACGAGACTAAGTGAAAAAAAAAAATTAAAACAAACAACAACAATCCAGTACATTCAGCATGGTGTTGAATTTGCACAAGAACCCTGGCGTTTCGTTGCTGTTACCGGCTTCTGCGGCTAAAGCAATATTGTAACTATTCCCTGTACGTATTTATAAATATGCATAAATATAATGCATACACACAGATTCCGCATATAAAGTATCAAGAATACGGTATTCGAATATTCCAACCCAGTGTCTATTTATTGTACAGAGTCATTCACAAAAAAAAAAAAAAAAAAATTAAATTATTTCCAAACTATTGCCTATTTCAGTGTTTCTTCATGAATTTAAATAAAATCCCACATTTAAAACGCGGCAGCAACACTATTTTGAGATGGTGCATATTTTGTCAAATCCAATGTTAAATTTTGAAAAAAAAATACAATAATTATGGTATCAATGGTACGATCTTGAAGATCATTGGAATTTTCTAGGATGCGAACCACAGGCATGGAAAGACGATGTTTTCTCTGTGATAAATAAATGCTTAAGTGACACGATGCTCATCTCCACAGGTAATTAATTCTGAGTCAACCTGTATAAATGTATGCACAGGGATTTGCGGTCGCGCGAAATCGCATAACATTAGCATTTCCATGGCCGTGGTACAACAGACTGTATAGCGTATACGTGCCAGGGAAGCATGGCTTCCCACGGTGCTGTACCTGATCTCGTCGCTGCATTACGGAGGATACATACGGTACAGATTTCGATGTGCGAGAGTGTACATATAGTATATAGTAATGTTCATGTATATATAGATATAATGAGGGTTGAAAGAAGATTCAGGAACGCGAGATCGCGGCCGCTGGCTGACCAGCCTTGCGGAATAATGAGGAGGAGATGTTGCTGCTGTTCAGAACCTCTTCTCGCGATGCTCCCTGGCGTGTTCTCTTCGCTTCTACGAATACGAGGATTCACGAATTACTCTTGGTAAGTATGAGAGAGAAAGAAAGAGAGAGAGAGAGAGAGAAGGTAACATCGTTCTCGTGGCGTAGACGAGCCGGAAGACGCCTTGATAACCTCTGAAGAGCCTCTCGTAGTTCTCCAATAGATCTAGAAGCGTGCTGAGCGAAAGAGGCAGAAATAGAAAGCGAAATGAAGATAAATATGAAGAAAAGTAGTAGACGGAAGATACGGGCAATTCTTTAATATGATATGAACATTGATATATACGCGAGAATATACGGAGTGAATCAAAACTATAATTTAAGGTAGAAGTCATACCAAAATGTTTTTCTACAGATTTTTTTTTGTTTTCAGTTTTTAAAATAGATTGAGAGTAGAATTATGTCACTATGTGCTCAAAATTCAAAAAGATTTATCGTCCCCTATTCGAGATATTGGAAATCAAAGATTGCACAGTTTTGCACGCGTTCTCATATGGAGCAGAATCCAAATTTCACAGGATAATTCGAAAACTGTGTTACACATTGTTTTATTTTTGTTTCGCAATTGCAAAGGAACATATGACGAAGAAGTTTGTGTCAAAAAATCAAGAATTTTGACCATTTAGTTTGAGCCACACATCGATGTGAAGTATAACCTGTGTTTACAGTGAGAACGGTGATTATTTCTCAAACTTTAATGTCAAAGTTATGTTAAATTTATGAAAAATCAAACAGAGACTCAACTTTTGAATTTGCAACTGCAGTGGTGAGACGACTATTTCGATGTTTGAAGGGCCTTTGTAGTTCGATGAATTCACAAGCGATCAATCTTTACTTATTTTTTCATCCGAAGAGCCGTTAATGAGATATCGACGATTGATTAGTGATAACGAATCTGATGCGCTGTGAGAATGAAAGGAAAGTACATAGAAGAGAAACGCCTACTGCGCTCTTGAGCAGTCATCATCCAAATTGATCACCGATATATGGATTCTAACGAAATATTATCAACGCGGTAGATCTAAAGGAAAATGAGAAAAAAAATCACGTTGTCCTACAACTTTTGAAACTTCCTGTAAACACATCATAGTTATTTCTCCATGTTTCTTGCTCACTCCCCCGCTCCTCTCTTTCTTCCTCTTTCTAGGCGTCATGGGCAGAGAGCTCGCGCGACGGGTTCTTCTCATCTCGTTCTCCCAAACGAATGCATATAACAGCATCACTCCATGAGTTTCTCGATCTCACCGGGTGCCGCGCTGTGGTCTTCATATGGGGGGGACACACGTGACACACGCGAGTGGCACGCGCGGCCCTCGCTTTAGCCTTTTCCTCCTCTTCTTTCCTTCACTATCGCCGACCAAAGAGAACCAGTTCTCTCTCACGGATGCTATATGGAATAGAAATAACGTTCCTTCATCCTTCTTATTGCCTCTTACCGTGCAGTGTGTTACGTACACACTCGAATTGAAGCTGCAAATCCTTCTCTACTGAAGTATCCATGTAGCGTTGTTATGCCTTTTACATCTTACCTGATGTTGATTTTTTTTTTTTTTTCAAGAATTCGTGTGAAAATGAACCAACTGATGAAATACACACAATTGTCTCTGACTATGTCAAAATTGATTATATTTTCATTTACACAAAGTATAGACTGTTTAAATATATCGTCATTTAAATTTTATAAAATTTATAACCAGTAAAATTCAATTGTAACGTTTGCTAAAGAATTTCAGGACCCGTAAGTCACAAGAAAGATTACTTTTTTTTATGGTGTATTTAATTTATTGTCAAAAAAGATTGTAAAGTTGGACCTGCTTTGAGTAAACTAGTTTATTCGGTTATTTGCATTTTTGTATTTTATAGAAAACTTATCGGGAACTGATGGAGGTCCAAATTATCACCAATTCTTATCCGTACACGATATTTCTTCACGAGCTCACTCACGTAAATGATCTCCACTCTCATGACACTCAACCGTCACTGGTCCAACTTCTTCTTGTACCAATGTACGGTATCACTCGGCTGTGACGACGGGAGACTTCCATATAGGTATGAAAATCCTTTAAAGAACGAGCTTATCTTGATCGAACCGGGAGATTTCTTCTCTGGCATCCCGGACGTTTCTTATCGAGATTGCAGGGGGAATTAAGATTGCAAAGCTCTCAAGAAACGATTAAACGATTAAATTAATACCAGGCAAGCTTAAATCGAGTGATTTGGAATTTCGTTTTTTCTTTCTCTCGTATTTTGCTTCTTGGTAATTATGATACAGACTGTTGGTCTGAGACAGTTAAAAATTCAATTAGTATCACACAATATATGAATATTGATTCTACAATTTCGCACGTATTTTTATCGTATTCAGTTTGTTTTTCGTTGAATTAATTGACTGTGCAAGGACTTTGTTTCATTCATTGAATGCATGGGAAATATTATTTTTTATTTTTATATATAAAAAATGAATAATTCGAGCACCCTGTTAAGCACCGGATGTAAAAAAATATCGTTGGTATCAGCTGAAATCATTTGTACCCCAATCACGTAAAAACGGTCATTTTTTTTTCACCTCACGTTTTAATATATAGATAAAAAAAGGCTACGAAAGGAAGAATAAAAAAGAAAAGAAATAAAGTAAAATCGAAACAAAAAATCTCGCGTGCCCGCAGTGTGGCCACGAAGGGAAGAGATTTTCTTAAATAAGAATAAAGGCCATTGTTGAAACGCTTAGAAAACCAAAGAGAGGTTACAATGGACCGGTCAAACGAAATTTCAATGGGGGGATATTCCAAGTAATTCCCATAGATTCCAAGCCAAGTCTATATCTCAGTTATTACCGTTTGTGGATGGATATTCCGATGCCTCCGGGCCTAGACGAATGGTCTCGTGGACCAAAGAGAATCTCGAAGAGAGTAGGACGTTGTGGCACACGCCTGTACATTCGTTTCTCCCTCGCGAATCTATTGTTCGCGTGGATTCTGCGATCCTCGCTGCGTGCTGACCTATCAGGAAGATCTTCATAGTCATTTCTGTTGGGGCTTTCCAAGACTATAACCGAAAGTCCGTGGGTGTTCTTTTATTATAGCTCGGTTGGTAGAAAAAAAAAAAAAAAAAACGCGATGGGCCACGCGAACGCATGCATTTTGTTCCAACAGCTTCTTTTTCCGACTCGCATAAATGCCAACGGTACCGAAAATGCCCCGAAGCCACTAAACTCTAACCAAGTAAAAGAAAAAAAATATCTTTTGTCAATAAATGATGACTTTACGAAAGAACGAAAAAAGCAGCAGCTTCGTCTGTTCCTGCCGCGCGTTGTTCCTTTCAATCGATATCCTGCTTCATTAAACGCTGATTGTATCACAAAAGATCACAACTCAACCTCAGAATAGCTATTTTTCTACGGATTTCAATCCCCTGACCATATAAATAAACATTAAAATCTTGAAAAAAACCACAAACAAACGATATTGGCTTAGAATTCATTAAAAATATGTTCATATTCTCTCAAAAGAATTATTCGCCATCGTATTATCTGATGGATAATAAATCAATCGATAATTATTGGAAAAATACATACGTTATTTTGTAATATGAATTTTTAATGTATTCCCTCTTGTTAGCAAGATCCTATAAATATTTTGTTACGATACTCATTAAAAATAGAGACGTGTAACAATTTATAGGTCAAGAATTTCTGACAGGCAACGATAATCCACCTTGCAACTATACCACAAGCAAAAAATCGTCTACAAAGAATATAAATACATATTTTTTTCTACATATAGATTCCGCACCTTGATCCCTTCGATACACGAGATCCTCTTTCGCCACAACATCAAAACAATGCAACAACCCACGCGTCTATTGCATCAATATATTTATACGTATATCTGCGCTTCAGAAAACAATATATATAGATATAATGTACAAAGATTTGTGCACAGGCTCCGATCCGATTGAAATCCATTGTTCAGAGGTCGCACCGATCTCCCGGAGATTGAAGGTTATTATTGTTTAATGCGGGCAATAAAGGTGTGCATTATAGTTCTACATTGAACGTTCATGTATATAATAATATGTTTCTCTCTGAAGAGCTCTTGGGTTACCCCGAAGGATCTCATCTTTGTAACACAATACTATAATATTCTATATATAGGGATTTTTTACTCCAACTTCAAGTCACGATTTTCGACGACTGTTTCTACGCATCTATTTTATAATTTTTAATAAAATAAATGATGAAAGTTCAAATTTATATCGAAAAGAATATAAACTTCAAGTGTTTTTGGACGAAAAATGTTCGATCGATGTTTGAAAAATTTTATTAAAATATTCTCATTTGAAAAAAGTAGCATTAGTTTTTGGAACGTGAGGAAAAATCGATTTTTAATCGTAGATTATTCTTTTATGTATTTGCATTTATCAAGTATTTCATTTAGAATGAAAATTGCGTGCGTTTGAAGCGCACGTGGTTTTAAGACGTGGGACGAGAAACATACAAGCGTAATTTCACTTCGTGACATAGTTATGTCAGGCCAATATCGTTAACGCATCCATAAATATTTATACAAGCGATAAATAATGGGAGAAAAAAAATTAATAATCGTGTGTGGCTTGTTCTTACTCTCGAATAGTGACGTGAGAAGGCAAGCGGAATAAATTTTTCTTTTAATTATTTCTCAATGGTATTAAAGATGTTTATCAGTGACATATTCTGGGAGGCAAGAGAGTAAAATTAAAATGAGATTCTCGTAATACCTTCGACGAGGAACCGACGACAGATTTCATGGGAAGTTGCATTGTAGGTTAATAATTTCAGTTCATTTATTCCAACCACTTTTTTTCGTCTTACGATTAAATTGATTGAGAATTATTCCTCAATTTCATTATTGGAATTTCCGAACAGATCGATTTTTCAATCATTTATATTTGTTGCACAAAACGTAACAGTGTCAAGTAATAAAATTCTAACTACGAGATATTAGCAATAATTTTAATTCAATCATAAAATTCAGTCGGAAGTAGAATTGCGAAAAAAAAAATTAAAAATTCTTGCAATAAAAAAAAAAGAAAAAAAACATATTCGTGTCTTATCTGAACGATCAGCTTGTTTGAAACCTTTCGATAGACACTACTTAATGATGCAAACTGTGCGTTCTCAGGTTTCCTCTCACGTGCTATTTTTTTGTTGTTTCTTTGACGAAGAAAAAAAAATCTCTTACGTACAGGGAAGATACGAAACGTTGAGTATAAGAAAATCATACACGAGCGTCCCAGTT
This sequence comes from Campoletis raptor, assembly GCA_948107755.1. Classification (NCBI taxonomy): domain Eukaryota; kingdom Metazoa; phylum Arthropoda; class Insecta; order Hymenoptera; family Ichneumonidae; genus Campoletis; species Campoletis raptor. Next base: position 13,856,451 of record OX403628.1, on the reverse strand, counting down.
TCGTGGACGATTGGTAACTCAAGATCGATAAAACCGTCGATGCCGATCGAGGTGAACTATATATCTATAGCAATATTATATATTGGTTGATATCTGGTTACGAGAACTGGCGGCGAATCGACGTCGCGCCTGAAGCGATCGCGTCTCTCTTCCCCTTAATATTACATAAATATATATACGTATATAAAAAAGGGATTAAAATATTGGCATTTGTGGTAATCGCCTTCGGCTCTCCTCGTCGTTTGTGTCAAGGAAAATAATACGAATCGCGGAATCCGACACTTGACTCTCGCGAATAACACCCCAGACACTCACTTTATCTCCTGCTCTCTTTTGATCGCGTATATTGAATTTCCAGAATTGGCCTGAATGTTTTTGATATTCGATGGAATAAAAAGTAATGATTATTTCATAAAAATAAAGAAATTTATTGAAAATAGTTGGATTAAAGATATTGTGTTCCAGGACATTATAGGGTAGGAAATCGTATAGTGACTACGATCTCGAGCAATTCAAACGGGATTCCTTGTTCGTGTGTTTTCAGCCTCGTGTTTGTGTCTGTAAGTACACGCCCCCCTGCTTTCTTTGCGATTATATATGCGCGAGACTTCGAAATCCTCTTTGCAAGCTTTTTCACGGTTTTACGTTTCATATAAACACGAGAGCAAGGAGAAAACTCGAGAAGGAGAGAAAGGCCGAATGGTTGAATCGAGGGGTGAGATAAGAAGGAGAGTGAGAGAGAGAAGTAACGAAAGCCGAAAATAGGGAGGGCACGATCCAATCTCCAATGTCGGAAGGATATGATGCACGTGTGAAAAAAAAGGTGCGAGGAAAAAAATGAAGAATAATAATAAAAGTAAAAAAAAATATGCGAATTCGATCGAGAGAGAGAGAGAGAGTAGAAAGAGGGGGAAAAGGCTTACCATATTTTTTTCCATGTACTTAGGGAAGACACCAATCCCTAAATCTTGTTTACAAGCAAACCTCCACAATACCGCGAGTATACGAGGATTTAGTGCGACTCCTCTTTTCAAAGCGCTTCGTTTCGCGAAAGCCACGATCCTCTTTTCCCTCTTTTTCTCTCTCATTCGGTTCTTTTTTTTCTCCTCTGTCTCTCTCTTTCTTTCTCCTTCTGCATCATATTATACTCTTTCAAATTCTCTCCCCCTCTTCTTTCTCTCCCTGCACGACTCTATACCCCTTTCAAAAGTGTAATTTACTACGAAAGGATTACCCTGGTGTCGGATCTGCGTCGATCTCCTCCTGCCACATGAGAAAGACTCGCCTGTTTGCCGCAAACAACGTTTCGCTTCCAATCTCCCTCTCCCCCTCCCTCCGCACCCTTTTAATTCTTTCTCCACAAAATTCCACCGTCCACCCCGTCGACAATGCCAAAAGAATTGGCCAAACGTTCAAATTGCCACTGTCCTCTTCACAACAGATATTCCAAGACTTATTCCTCCGAAGACTGCATTCTTAATCTGGCTGAATTTCTAAAGTGGCGATTTTTGGCTTTTGAGGATTTCACCAAACCAAACGATACACCGCACACGAGTATTCATTCTTACTGTCTCAGTTCATGTCAAATTCCCATTTATATTGTAGCCACAGAAATTTTTTTTTATCCCAAAATAAACAAGATTTCGTTACAGCTCACATTTTTATTCCAAACTTTTCATTCTTTTGCTACTGAATTTACAAATTCTTTGAATTTTTCAATACCGAAATTAAACCGTGTAGTCGAGTAGAAAATAGTGACTGCGAGCTCAATATTCATGAACATTTCCTGTCGAGAAAAAAAACAACCTCTGTTCTCTTTTTTCGTAAATTCTATCAATTTTTTAGTATGAAAAATAGACCTGTCGCGATATTGATCAAGCTATCTCTAAATAAGTAATGAAACTGACAGCGTAGCAAAATAAATTCAACGTGGAGAGAAATTGTCATTAAGATTTAAAACCCCATGGATATTATGGGGTTTTGGGTTCCATTGAATCGGGAAAATTCCACTTGAGTTGTTATTCAACAATTTTCTATTCAAATATATGTACATTTTTTTCGTAACTTTTTACCAACACTGATGATCATCTGAACGAATCCAATCTACTTATCAGACTGCGTGGAAGTTTCATTCACTGAAATTCGCACTTTTATATTTTTATTCACATTTTTTCTTGCTTTCATGGAGTAATAGAAAGAAAGAAGAAAAACGAAAAAAAATATAGATGCGCTTGAAACTGACTCAAAGCTGCAAAACTTTTCTGACTGTCGGTTATCAGGTCTGGGATTGGCCCGAACGTCTAAAGTTGGAGAAATGAAAAAGAGAATTGCTCTGGTATACAGAATAGAGGGCAAAATGCATACACCTCCACCTCTGGCCTCACAGCAGGATGTCTCCGGGCCAGTGGAGCGTCTCCTAACAGGATTAAACCTCTGACGTGATTGTATACGTGTCAGGGAAATAGAGTGGCATTGTACATCTCGCGTCGTTTGCACAAACACATACAGATTGAATATATAAGCAAGAGGTTCTATCCGAAAAAATTAGGAACGTCGATCTCATTCATTCCACCGAGAAATGGGTATTAAATATTTTTCATTTTTTTTTTTTTTCATTCGTATCCTGACACCTGCCCATCTCTTTTCGACAAATTTACTCATTTTTATTTTCTCCTGAATTTATGTAACTGATTCGTAACTGTTTCGAGGCTGAAAGACACTTTTTTCGTGGGACGTACAAATGATATAAATTGGATAATGGACTGGCTTAAGAAATGGAGTTATTTGAAATGACATCCAACACAGAAAACGGGGAAAATATTGAATACTAATCGTCAACAAAATGAAGAAATGTTATAGAAAAAAAAAACATAGAAAAATGGCTGAAAAATTGATTTGAGCTTTGATTAAGAATAAAGTTGACATCAGTATTTCACAAAATTCCATTTTCGTCGTAAATTCCTTTTCTTTTAGTCTTTAGTGTGAGAGACAAGAATATTTTTCCACATTTGGAATATTTCGTCCATTTGTCTGTTCCACTGAGCAATTAATCCTCAAGTGAGATATTCCATCGTTGGAAATTGGTGGACGACGAGCCAGAGACAGAAGGCCATACCGCCCTCGGAGAATAAAATAAAAAAATAATTCTGAAAAAATCGCTCTCGTATTCAGGGGCGTGTCGTTGTTAAGCGAGAGCATTTGACACGATAAAGCGTCAACGATTTCTCAGTCTCACTTCATAACGAAAAGATAGGGGATGTTTAAAGCAGATAGGAAGTTAAAAACACGTGTGTATTCTGTATATGGATATGAAACAGCTGTAAATCGTCCGTCGAACTCCATTTGCCGATGACACTTGAGTTTAAGAAAAGTCTGCTCTCCTTTTTCACTCCCTTTGGTGGCTTTTGAAAAAACCTTAAGTCATTTGTAAGAAGGGTTGAAAAGTGAGGATGTCAGATAAGAATAGAATCTCATAATGATGAGAAGCCATTTTTTATATGTCACACGTGACAAGATAAAAAAAAAACCAAGTATTTTCAACGTTTTCGATAAAATAATCACAATGAAGAAGTAAAAATTATTTCCAAGTCTAATTCGATACAATTCAAGGAACTCCTTTACTGTGTTTGTGAATAAAAAAGAAGGAAATTTTTCACTTACGTCAATAAAACAATATTTCGTGTCCACACACTACATTTTTTTCTTAAATTTATTTTCTTTCTCGATACGCGATGTTTGGCAGTACGGGATTTACGAGGAAGTGAGATTTATCTGATGGAACAGTTGCAAGGAAAATATTTGGCAAACCTCCACGACTAATCGTGGATGAGATCAGAGAGAAAGAATATTTTTTCTCATGGTATTTCGTGACTCTGCCACCCACGCGCTCAATTTTCCGAAAAACTTTTGGATTTGTTGGCGCACGCCATGGCTCCAGCCTGTGAATCATCTCGCATTTGCACAATACCGCTGCATGAGGTCCAAGCTGGCCCTTTTGTACAAAGCTCAAATATTCTCTTGCGATATATATACACATTTACACATGAAGAAGAAAAAAAAGTCTTAAGCAATAAGCAAGGCAACAGCAGCAAGAGAATTTCTATTGCTTCAGGATATCCCATCGATTCACGGTTCACTTAGTTCGAGCCCTCGTTCGACATTTGTCGTACGACTCACTCGGACGTTGTTACATAACAATCGTCTGTTGACCGAGTTCAAGACCCAGCCACTGCTGGTCAGTCGACGGTCTCGTTTCTTTGGTTCTCTTGTCGTCAAGAGAAGAAATTCTCTGGCTACTGGAATATAAATTTCCTTGTTGAAAATACAATGCTACATGGTTTTTTTTTTCTCGCTTGTACTTTAGTGTCTGGAGCTCGCTCTAAAGCTTTTGTGACTTGTTATAATAATCGTTATCGTATGAACGATTTTTTTTAACCATTTTTTTAGGAATGAAAGAATTTAAAAAACGTCTTCTAGAATTCCAAGTCCATTTCGGACAATAAAAAACCGTTCGAAAGAAGCGTAATGACTGCGTCATAATTTAAGTGGCTTTCCATTAGGACTCTTCACATCTGTGTTTATCGACACGGTCCATTTAGCGAACGAATTGAAGATAAAAAATGAAGAGTAGCAAAAAGAACAGCTGGAAATTTGTGGATATGAAGACTTGCCTAAATATATAATAAATAGATTAAGATTTGTGTAACGAACTTTTGTCGTATGTCATTAATCAAAGAATATATATAATAAAGTGTCATTTTTACAAGCGTTTGAAAGAAGCGACGAATAGAGTCGTTAACTCGTCGAAACTCATCGGAAGATTTGTTCGCAGCAGGACTGATGAATTTAGCGTCTTGAAATGTAAGTGAGGGGTTTGGTATAGTACGAAAAAGCGGTCGGCTATAGTTTAGTACATGTTGTAAAAGAAGGCTGCGCGTTTTTCAACGGAACGCCTAAAGAAACAACCCCCGTATTTACATTCCGCGGTAATTAATCAGTCTCACCCTGGGAGAGAAAAGAAGAAGAAGAAGTAAAAAAAAGGAAGAAGGCGAGAGAAACTAAGAAAGGGAGAGGGAGAAAGAGTGGCAGCAGCGGTGATTTGGCTGAAGAAAAATTCTCCTATTTGTTTTAAAGTTTTTTTTTTGCCTCTTTCATTATTCTTTCTTCATCTTTCTTGTTTCAAAGCTCGCGGAGGGTTCTTGAACGCGAAGAGAGTTTCATTTCAGAGCTCACTCTCCATTTCTCGTTCTCGTGTTCCTTCTTTTTTTCTCGCGCTCGAATAGGAGGAAGTATAAGCCAAGCACTTCCTCCGTTTTTTTTTGTGCAATCGCGTGATTGCTCTTGAACGAAAAGAAAGAAAAAAACGTCTTTACTGCGTGTGACGAAAGATTAATTCGTCCGGATTGCAGCGAGGTTAAGAAAATTGAGGCGAAGTAAAAAATGAAGAAAAATAAAAGCGTTGGAACGCGAGAGCTCGCTATACGTAGGCACGTGTACGCTTAACAATCTTGGGCGGCAGTCACCACGTTTTAATGTAATTAACATAAATAAAAGAGACTTCGAGCCTGATTTACCGGAGGTAAAGCCGCTGAACGATGAAATATATCGAAAAGATATAACGTTATAGTCCAACGGGAAGGTTCAAAGGTTAAACCAAAACCCACTTTTATTACTCGTTCGCCTGCGGTTCGAAATATACATATATTTGTGTTACACGCGCGCTTATACCTTCCTGCACACTCTACGACGCCAGAATATCGCTCGGTACACTTATGCTGCGTTAATCTACGAAAACCTGTTTGCTGTTGCGCGCGCGCGCCCAGTCCTGTACGAATTTTCGATCGTTCCCTGCTTTCGTTCCACTCTCTCTTCCTCTCTCACTTCCCTTTCTCTGTTACTCGAACATCATCACTTTTGCGTGGTGAAATTGCGGTGAGCACACTCTCCGCCCGTGATTTCACGGTTCTTTGCGGTTCTTATGTTTCTTTATCTTTTTTTTCCATTCCAGAAACGGTTTTCATGTCAACTGCATCGAGTGCAGTGATGGAAAAATCGGATTCTAGTTTCCAGAACACCAGTTCGATATAAATTACCTTAATTAATGGACGACACGTTCCGGATTTGATTTGATTTTTATTTTTATTTTCAAGTATAGACTCACGAATGAATGCAGAAGCGTGCAAGTCACAAAAATTTTAAGTGTTCTTCCTCTCTCTTGCTCTTTTCGTTTCCAAACGGCAATAACTTTCAAATTTGATTACAGCGAGGAAGAGAGTCAAGAAGAGAGTTTTGGTCAGGGCTGCTTTTCATGGATGAAGGGTTTGGGTCGGCGTCAACCCCGCGGGGGCTACTCTCTTTAAATGGATCCTCAACCCTTGCATCAACACCCACGCGAACGCACACATCCGCGAGGTCATAAATAAAACGAAATTGTTCAAGTCCCGCTCGCGCTCCACACTTTGGACCGTTTTTCTCTCTCACTCACAGTTATTTTTTGTTTTTTTTTCTCATGGTCGTGGTTAAACGTTGAACAAAGGCTGCGGAACGTCGAAGAGAGGGCGCTTATCTTTGATCTCTGTTTGCAAAAGGCGTGCATCAACTCCCTTCCTCCTTCCTCATCGTCGTTGTCGTCCTCGTCGTCCTCTTTCTTTATTCTTCTTTCTGCCTCTACCAACTCACACACTCCAACATCATCGTGCCTAGCAGATAATCAAGAATAATTATTTGTTAGATAAATACGATCGGGACCAAAGATAAAGGAGAATAAAAATTTATGAAGCTCCTGACACCCTGGCACAGCCGCCATCGTGAAACAAAAACGACGCGTTTGCCAGAGGATTCGAATCTTCAAACTGCCACTCGTATAATCACGCCAAACGAGAGTGTGCGAAGACACTTTGCCTTGAGTCTTAAGTACACCTTGTGAATTGGGTACACTTTTGCTTACCAATGGGTGGACATGTGTCTCGATCGAATGGTATGAAGAATTATGCTTTATCCATTTGACTGGAGGGACTCTGTCGAACCAATCGTTATAGCAATGATTGCAAAGAGACCCGATCCCCTTCGCATTAACTTTAGTGATACGCACCCTGCTGTACAAAGTTCCAAGTTGCAATGAAACCTCTGGAATCTGGGGAGGGCTTTACGTCAAAGATGCCAGAACGAAAAAGGTTCAGCTTTTTCAATCCAAATATTAGATATGTGATTACCTCCACACCTAAATAGGATTTCTAATTTATTCGAATTCTTTTCCCGCGGGTCCTCCTCCTTTTTCTCCACCTCCTCAGGTGGTACATCCATCTTTCCACTTGAATCTTTGGCTCTGGCTTATTTCACCCCATCAGAATATGCTTTTGCTGTATAAACATACAGTATCTTGAGTTTCTTTTCATAGTCCGCTGGCTGGATCCAGGGATCTCACCACTTGCTGGATGTGATACTGTGAACATATATCCAAAGGATCTCGTTGAAATTCAGCGAGAAGGAACGGATTGTTTTTGATACCTCCCCGTAAGACTTGGGGATAAGAAGAGTTGAGAGAAGAGGATGGATAAGAAGAAACGAAAGAAGTAGAAGAAGAAGAAGTAGGAGGGGAAGAAGAACGAGTGGAAGCTTCGAAGATGAGTCTTTCTTAGCTGCGTCCTGCGTATACACCGTGTCGTACATCAACGTTTCTCGCGCAGGTGGGCGGACGCAACGTCAGCCGCTGACGCCCCGCGAAATTGAATCTAAAGTTTAAGTTGCCGTTTTCTCCTCTTCGCAGGAGCTTACCTTCCAAAGATTCTCAAGAGTAAAGGGAATCAGAAAGAAGGTAGAGAGGAATATATATTTGAGGAGTGGAAAGAGTAGAAAGAAGAGAGAATAAGCTCACACGCCGGTTGCAACAACAGGGAGGTCGCAAATCATCACCTTGAAAATGCCTTCCCGGTCAGCGCTAGATAGCCCAAGATTATACAGTCTTGACGATTCGCCAAAGCAGAGAGAGAGAGAGAGAGAGAAAGAGAAAGAGCCGAAGGAGAAATACACTGGATATTTAAACTCTGTCTGCCCCTTGTGGGTCGTTCAGTGCATTCTGTTAGTCAGAAATGTACTTGGGTTGATGCGAAAAGGAAGAAACGAAATAGAAAGATATTGCCTGTAGATGCTGAAACGGTTCTCCCGGGAGACCACGCGCGCCAGAACAAAATGTTCAATGTTGGTCATGGTCTCTTCTTCTCTCACAAACTTTCTAACGTCCCATCTCTTCCATAAAACCATCTACTGTTCCTGAAACAACACACGTTTCACTGGAACCCACTTACGTGCGAAACAACGCAGCTCTTCTTGGTGTACCACGAGGCAACCTGTTTGTTCAGTGTGTGCTTCGTGTGTAGAGCACATCCGTGTGTGCCACAGTAATTTATCTTTACCATGCTTAATGAGCAGGTGGTTAATACTCTAAAATACATATATACACTCGTAACGTAGACTCAGCTTCTGCTGGACTAATAACCGCACTACAACTCATACGCAAACAAAACAATGCAAAAAAATAAAATAATAATATTACAACAAGCAAATGAAAATCAGAATACAACTGCTTTTTTTCCCAACTCCATGGTGCACCTCCCCATACGTTGATCAACCTGCAATTATAAATTTACGACGACTGAACATAATATTCTTCTGACAAAACATGGACAGCCTGGCAGTTGAAGCGAGACTTTTTGCCCTGGTGAAATTGCTACTGGTATCGAAATGAAGCCAACGAACCCTGCTTCAAGCCATCAGAGGAATGAATACAGTAATTGGCTGTTTTGATGAGACGAGAAAAAAGAACTATTATTGACGGTCAGGGGTTTCCCACAATTTATGTTATGTTTGGTTAAGTGAGTCCATGAAAATTGGTGGATTATAAGAATAACTGGATCGTTTTTGAAAACTTGATGATTTTATAAAGTCCACAATAACTAAAATCGAGATACCCTTTCGCTTCTCGTAATGTAGGACGAATTCATGCACCAAAAGACTCCGGAAAAATGCTTCTTGTTTTTTCTTTTCCTTTGCTAATACCTTCCAATCGCCCCAGGACGAGTTCTTCAGGCTCGCATTCGTCCCTTTCTTTTTCACTGCTTCACACACCCTCTTTTTTCTCCTTTTTCTTTTTTCTTTTCTTCTGCATCTTTCTCGCTTTCACATTCCCGACGAAATTCAACTGGGCTTTTGTGCCGTTTTATTACGTTCAACCGACGAAATGATGTCATTAGATATACTTAGGTGAGAGTTTATTGGGGTCTTTGTGTCGGTGAAACGGCTCCCGTGAAACGCCTTTGGCTTCAAGTTATATTATAACCGAGTTGCTTGCTCTGCGTGTGTGCTTCAAGATCTCACAAGGGCACACGATTTCATCGGTTATCACGACGGAATACCCAACCGGGACCCTTTATTGCTCTCGTCCAACAGCACCTTTACTACCACTGTTATGTTTTCCTCTGTCTTCTTTCCCTTTTTCTTTCTATTTCTTTTGCTGGCCTTTTGCTGTCTCTAGAGGAAGCCGCAGCTTCCAGTGCGTATCGAAATAGCGTTTGTGCGTAATACGCCTTCTCGACACCTTAAGACGGCCATTTTTTTTTACGATTATGTCCTACACCCGAAAAAGTGGCTGGTGGTAAAATAACCAAACGATGGGATTAAAAATCCATCTGCGTAACAAACTTTTTTTCATTGGAATTATCGACTTATCGACTGGAAGAAAAATAATCATTTAGTTCAATGGAAGAGTTCGACTTGAAGTTTCGCAAATGAAAATGACTGTCGAAGTGTCATCAATTCTAAAGAAAACGTGCTACCAAACGCCTTTTCGAGGTTATAAAATTATCGTTTTATTACAAACCCAAAAATAATTAGCCGATCAAAATGCCTTTACAATTACCAACTGAAATGCTGAACGATTCGCTGAAAGAAATTGTATTTCTACGCAAAAATCAACCTCGTTTTAAAAAACTAACGAAAAAAACTCACTTCGATCAACGCGAAGTCGAAGCTTTGGCTTTAATACACCGAAAAATTCAGTCCCAGTATGGTCCTGTTACGAGGAACAGTTTTCGTGATGTTTTACATTCAGGATTGGATTATACGGAAAATGTTCGACATTTACTCGTCGATAGACTCTTCTCCGCCTTTGACAAACAAAATACTTCACAGGTTAAATGAAATGAATCATTATGGAAATTTCGAGGGTCCAAAATTTGTTAAAACAACAAAAATTCCGCTTTCAAAGTTTATCGGGCAATTTAAGTCTGCTGTGAATATTAAAAAATACAAATAATTCACATGAAACTTTATAGAAAAGGTTATGATAAATATTTCGAATCAAAATTCAAATATTTACTGAAAACTTTTTTTTGTACAAGTTGTTAGCTCTCATAAATTTATTTGCGATCATGAAAATTTATTTTTAATGCTACATTGGATAATCCAGTTGCGAATGAACCAATGGGACGAAGGATGGTCAGTATTACTTCGAGGAAGCATAGCGGAGCGTATACGATTCGCTTACAGAGTTTACGATCTCATGAGAACTAACAAGATAGGAAAGGAACAGATATTTCCGATGATGAGAGGTTGTTTGATCAAACAGCAAGCTGACGAGGATCCTGACGAGGGGGTCAAGGTGAAAAAATCTATAATTGCAACAGCACTTACATTAGATTGCACAATATGTTATCTAAGATTTATAAACCTCCGTACAAATATATATATATTTATAAATATATCTCATAGGACTTGATAGACTTGATGCTGAAGAAGTTGGACGTTGATCGGGACGGAAGGGTAACTGAGGAAGATTTCAAAATTGCGGCATTGGAGAGAAACATATTATTCCTCGAGTGTATGGGTCCGGTATTTCCGTCACCCGAAGCACAAAATGCATTTTTAGCAACATTTACGAATAAAACAATGTGGTGAAGGAAAAGTAAAAAAAAAAACCGTCCAAATCAAGAGACTTTATGGAAACGAAAAATTTGGTACTGTGATTTAATTTCCTCCTCATCGTCTCAAGCGTGAAATCCTGTTCTCACATTTGCTTTAAATTCAATGAGAATGAAGAGATAGCGACGAATAAAAATGCTAAAAAAAAAAAAAGACAACGACGTTAATCCTCAGACGTTGTCCATCGACACAAAACATTGACGACACAAGAGCATGGCTGCTGTATACGTATAGAAGATTTTCACGCCAATGAACGGACAACGCCCGCGCAAACGTGGCAAACCAGACAGAAGAAATCGGTCTCTATACTTGACAGTTTCTCCCCTATAAAATCTGCCATAACACATAGAAAACACGTGTATAGAAAAGAGAGACGGGGGAGTGTGACGCTCCATTAAATTTTCGAGGCCGTCAATGTTATAACTCTTATAATAGGTTGTCTCTCTTTTTCTCTCGTCAAAACCGAGATAGAAACGGGTGTAGGGTCCCTTAACGATTCATCGAGCAGTAAAGATCGACCTTCCGCAAACAATGGTAAATGAAGCATTAAAATACCTTGACGAGGTTTCAAACGAATATCAATACGATCCTTCATAATGGCATAAAACAAATTAGAAAAAGGATTAAAAAAAAAAAAGGTTTATAAACCCAACGAATTAGCCAGCTGTAAATTAATATCGATTGAGGAAACTTCGCGAAACGAAAAAAACAAACCCCGTAAGACATACTGTTCCATTTAACACGAAAATGGCAGAAAATCGAAATCGTTGTATCGGGTATCAGCGAAAAAAAAGGAAAAATCCTATAAGTAAACATGGAACCCATATTTAAAAAGAGACGAAAATATAAAAAGAAAAGAAATAACCACAGACCCGTGCGATCGTCCAGACGTGTTACGAAAACATAATGAATGTTTGAGGATCTTTTCGAATGCTTCAATGCACTCGGATCCTTCGTTCTCAAGCAGCTATAACAACAAATTAAATAACGAAATCTCAAAACTTTGCTCGGATCGGCGCCCTTCTCATCCTTTGGATTCTGTACACTGCACAACAGAAAGAAAAAAAAAATATATATATATATATATATATATATACAAATCGATGTATGAATCAAAAGTGCCAAAGATCTTGAGCTCTACTTTTTCTCATTCACGTTATGTTGAACAATGTTTAGGATCGAAACACCATGTATGCTATATTTTACTGCAGTGCTCTATATAGAAAAAATAGAGCCAACTTATACTCGTGTATGTTTACGAGTGTATCAGGGGCTGACGATGACGACTAGAACGACAACGATGGGGGTGGAACGATATTGTGTAAAGAGTATAATAAGTTTGGTGGCATGAAAGGGGAGGCGAAGGGAGGCTTCTCTTGTCCGCTTTGTGGGTAGCCGAGCGTGTCGTGAAAGGATCTTCCAAAGAAGTATTGCAGAAGAAGAAGAAGAAGAAGAAGAAGAAGAAGGAAAAAGAAATATGCTCGCAAACCCTCTCTACGTTTTTGAGGGGAATTCACTGAGAGTGAGGAAGGTAGAGAATGAATATAGATATAGATTTTATTCAGAAGATCAGTGCAAACTGGTAGTAGTGGTTTTTCTCGTGAGAGTTAGGGCGCCAGCTGAGAAAACATGCCTGTGGCACGTCGACGAACGATGCTTTAACGCGTGTATGGTACTTGCGAGAGGCCACTATTATATGCGTTTATAAATATGTGTATGTGTGGCTCCTTTAGATCGTGTACAGAGAAAGAGAGAGATACCTTTTCTTCAATATCTTCGTCGTTTTCCTTTCTCTCTTCTCTCTCTCTCCTTTTATTTACGTGCAATTTGTACGCGTATCGATTGACGACGAGCATCTTTCTCTTTTTCTCATTCACTGTCTCACTCCATCAGTCTCTTTCTCTCTCTCTCTCTCTCTTTTTATATTCGTCTCTTTTTCTACTTCTATATACTTTTCTTATAATAAAAGCCCGTTAAAGCCCAGCAGGTATTAACAAATCGTCGGCAAGACTTCGGTTAGACCCCGGGAGAGAAGAAACGCGACCTTTTTATCAAGTAATTGGATCGTTGTGCCAATCATCGGAAATGCATGTATGCAACTTAACATCGAACGAAGAATTCAATGCAAAAATAAATGTATAGTTATATACACGAGATTTATCATGTTTGTATGCATCTGCTGACTTCTTATAAGATCAATGATAAAAACACAGTCACAATTAGAGACGAAGAGTTACTATGGACAAAAGAATGGTCGACTCCTCGCGGTTTCGCTCATGTACGTCGGAGTTTCTTATTTTCTCTATATCTCTACTCTCGCGTGTATTTTTAATATCGTATACATATTATGTATAAAAGATTCGTGCACGTGTATCTGTTTACGAAAGAACGAACGCGAACGGGAAAACGCACTCATCCCGTCATGATACATAAATTATAATCAGAGCCGCGGGATCCAACAAGGAATGCCGACGATTCCAACCGAAACGTGATGAAACGAGAGGCAATTCGATTTGTGTGCCCACGCACGCTCATCAAAGGTGCCGGCTCCAAGATCTCCCACAATCTCATCACAAACTCACACACACAAATATTCTTCGTGTATCTTCTTCTTTTTTATTCTCCCTCCCATATTAGCCACCGCAACAGCTAAAGGATTAAGGAAAAAAATACACGCTCTTTGCTTTGTCAAACGTTAATCCACCGGCGGTTCTTCGATTCGTGAATCTCACCAAGAAAACCCTAGCTCGATTCACACACTCGTGAATCTTACACGTGCCATTTAAATCGTGGAAAAATGCTTTTCATACTTCAATCGCTTGCACTCCTTTGTCCTCACAGTCTCGCGGAAATGACACGTATCACTTGGTCATTGTTTTGTTTTCTCATCCGCATGCAAAAGTCACCACGAACGAGGTTCGTGTCTTTTCAAATTTTATATACACAACATGAATTTCATCGAGAGAATCTTCAAGTACGCGCCCTTCGGCAACGTGTCACCATACTTTCGCCAATGGAATCCACAATGAACCTCTCTCACGACCAGATGCACTCTTACAATTCTACATCGTCACACATGTGTTTCACTGAATGTTTAATATTTTTTCAAAAGTATCCGAAATATGTTCTCTGACCATTATACCAAAATCGCCAAAGCAGATTAACGAACAACGTTTAACGAGAACTTTGACCAGACTGTGAAACATAAGAAGACTAAAAATATTCAACCAAGTAATATATTAGCTTTCGATTTGGGATGTTTGTCTAGGTCAGACCCCCCGGGCAGACGTTGGTATGTTGATCTAAAGAATGCCGAAGAAAAACTCGTACAGAAAGAATTTTCAATTAAAGTCTTCATCATCGAGTATATTGGACTTTAAAAAATATGTTTCGTAATTTGTAATCTATTGCACGAGCTAGAAAAGAATTTTTAAGTAATTCAACATGATGGTTTTCCGGTCCAGGGAATTTTTATTGATTTATCGTATTAATATTTTCTGCTAACGGGAAAATTTGGGTTTTATCTTCTAAACTGAGAATTCGCAATAAAAAGAAGGGAAAAATAGAATTGATACAAAACACACTAAAAAAAAAATGCTTTAATATCGTTAGTTCGTTTTATTAGAACTTTCCAACATTGTCGATGTTTACACGCAGAGGGAATATGTATGAAACGAAGTGATGAGGGCTTTAGCGTTCCTCATTATAGGATCTTTCTTCAGCCAAAGTAACGTGGGCTTTTGTTTCATCTTCGTCATCGTCAACGTTGACGACGACGAAGACGACGATGCCGTCAACGGAATACAACCTACTTGGCTGCTGTTGCCGAAGAGAAGTTTGCAAAAGCAAGCAAGAAGAAGAAACTTGAGTTTCCATCTGGCTGCGCGGACAAACACGAGACACACACACGGCACGATGACGGACGGGCACGTCAAGTCGCGGGACCGTGCGCGGACGCGCGCCAGGGATTATGCACGAGAAAAAGAGATAAAGAGAGAGAAGAAGAACATAGAAGAAGAGAAAGAGAAAGA
Source organism: Campoletis raptor (assembly GCA_948107755.1). Lineage (NCBI taxonomy): Eukaryota > Metazoa > Arthropoda > Insecta > Hymenoptera > Ichneumonidae > Campoletis > Campoletis raptor. The sequence goes on along the minus strand of OX403628.1, from coordinate 13,841,446 downwards.
GAGAGAGAGAGAGAAAAAGGGAAGATTCTTGATGTTTGTTTTCTGGGTCGGATTCAATTTAGCCTGGACATCTTGTAAATCGGAGGAATATAATTAGACGCCCCGAGACTGAGAAGAACCCACGTACATGACGTTTGACATAATACCAAGGCAAAAATACGATTTCATCTTCTCTACTGATGTACACATATGTGTATATTCATATACATTATCAACATTCGTCGACGAGTTTGCATACAGAGACCATTTTATTCCCGTGGGCCGAGAATATCAATAGATTATTAGTTTAAAACTTGCATATGATCGATTGGATTCTAGATTTTTCTGGGTGGTCGTAGCATCAAAATACACTGGCGAAATATTCGTTACTGAAAAACTATTATTTTTGTGTTTAAATTTCAATTAAAAAGTCGCCAGAATTTGCCCTCCTCGTCGTGTTGAATATTGATTTAAAAAAAAAAAAAAAAAAAAAGCTCTCGTATTAAATTTAACATTAAATTATGTTTTATTCTAAACATTCAAATGCTATGACAACGTATTTAAAGGATCATGTCATTTTGTTTTCTTTTTGTAAGAGCTGTTGTGACAACTGCGATTTTCATTAAAAATGACGCTCATTTTTCGTCTGTAGAATAAAAACGTATGCGAAGTTTTTGAAATCAATCGTTGAAAGACTGTTTTTGTTAATATTTTTACAAATTTTCGATTTTATTTTATTTCAGATAAGCCAAAAATCTTTAAAAATGCATTGTCATTTGTTGAGTATGAAATTGTCGTTTTATTGAATTTTTTTTTTTTTTTTTTTTTTTTAAGACACCTTTTTTCAATTCTATAAACCAGACACGATTCTTTGATGAATGTATATGCAAATGCCATAAAAATAATACAATAATAAATGCAGAATTTTTCGACGCCCTGGTTGGTCTGTGAAAAAAAAACTTTATTTTCGCACATAAATTTGGAGTGTCTAGTCATTGATCATTCGAAGTAGGAAATAAAAAATTTCGAGATAAGCAAGAGTCGCAATAAAGTATCCGAGAGGTGTCGTGTTCGTCACGGACACGGGAGACCGAGTTTTCACAACAGGATTAGAAGGAGCCAAGAGAGTAAAAAGAAGAGGCTGAAAACGAAGCCCCGGATCTTCGAGCCGCATCTCCTTTCGCTCTGGCTGTTTCAGAACTGTTGCAGCCTAGACCATTTTTCACGGACGTCTTCTTCAGTTAGATGTTTTTTTCCTTCATATTTTATTCTCTCTTATGCTGAGAGAACCTGCGGACGTGGAACAGGAACGCTCGGATTATCCACATCCGGTCATTCTTGTTTAATTTTTTTTTTTCATCGTTCTTCTTCTTCGGTTCTCGGCACACGCGGTGTAAAGTTTTTTTTTCTTTTTTTTTTCTTCGAGTATCCATCGGTACGTCTCGAACGAACGTCGAGTGGTTTTTATTGATCGATTGCGAGAAAGGCGTCCATTCATCGCCCAAAAAATACCACCCTTCTCAATGGCCCACCCTCATTGTGCAAAATTTTCAATGAGTCCTTCCGAGGTTACATTTTCAATCAGATATATTTCCATTTCTCTCTCATTCTCTCTTTATTATATTCATTTTTTCTTCATTTTTTTTGCTCCTCCAAAGGTAATATGCTCCACTTGAATTTTTCAACATCAAAAAAGTATTCTCTCCTAGTTGGAATATTACCTTCCGCACATCCAGATACTCTATGGATGACGAACAAAATATAAATCCCTAAGGACTCTCGATGCACATAAATATCGAAGTTGGTGCTCTTTGCTCTTCAGTTTACATGCATAAAAAGAGGAAAAATTGCATCACCTTCTCGTCGTAAAATCATGCATACCAAACCTCGATTTTCCTCCCCACCAATTTTCTACACACATCGCATTTGCATACTTATATCTACTCGTTTTACGAGTTTACCTTTTTTTTCTACATTATGGCTTGTACCCTGTGTAATCCGGGTACTCTCGCGACTACTCAAACCCTATCGAATAACATCAACGAGAGACTCGAGATTCTCCGAGGTTAAAGGTCATACAAACTTATTTCTACACTGTAAAATCACGAATAGTCTACAAAACAAAATCATAAAAATATATTTCATACTTGTAGAATTGCAGTCAGATAAATATTTTTCTATAATTACTAAAAGGAGTATAAAAACCTTTTTTAAAACAATTCTCCGAGCTTTATTAGCGCCACATTACGTATCATTTATAATTAGTGCTTTTATAAAAGTTTTTATTCCCTTAATGGACATTTTAACGTCGAGAAGTAAAATAAAATGAAATAAACAACAAATAAAAATGTATATTTAGCCAGGATAGGAACAATTTTTATGATATTCTGTTTGGATTGAAAATCTGAATTTATAAATGATCCACTACCCGGAATGATTGACCATTCGAATGAAATTTTAATGAAAAGTCATCTGAACCGTTTGGAAAACTCAATTTGTCCATTTGGTAGAGAAGAAAAAACAAATTGTTTTTTTCTTAAAACTGAGGACTGACATCTGTCAGAATAAAAGTCCGAAAAAATATGGTGGATTAAGTTTGACTGACTGTGACGTGGACAAGAAAATGTTGAATTTCATGAGAAGCGAATGGTTTGGCGGTCATTTTTCGTGATGTTCGATATCTCAGAGACAAGTGGCTCGAAATGATTTATACTTTTTCTAGAATGTTGACGAGCTCTATATCGGGCGGGTTAGCGTAGATATTACGAGACATGAACCATACGTGAAGACTTCCTGGGAAGGTAAACCCTAGCGGAATACAGATCCGAGAAACTCGTCTATGCAACATTTCATATATACAAATATATAAGAAGAGGGGAGGGGGGGGGGGTATGGCTAATTGAAGTTGTCGTTTCAGTGCGGTGCATCTTTCGTCCCACGCAGAAACATCACGACCTCTTTACGATTCCTCCTCTCTCCCGAATTAATTTACATCGAATTATAATTTATATTCCTGCAGGGTTTCTCTTTCTAATCGAGTGGCTGTAACAGCCTCGTATATATCGATTTATAGCCATGTGCTAGACTCAAAACATTTATTAAATACAAATACATAATATATAAACATCGGTGATGTCATAAGATTTTTCAAAGTCTCCAGACCATGTTGAATCGAGCGACTAAATATAAATATAAGCTTCTAATAACTCCTTGAAGAAAATACTTCCTCGTTGTCTAGAAACCAGAAGAAACTGAACGATAAAAAAAAAAAAAAAAAGTCAATCGAGTCTATACATCCCTCATGAAAATAATTCCATTAAAATAAAAAACAAAACAGAAAAAGATTTCTCTTCGATACAAAACAAATTCCAGCTCCAAGTTTCTCTTGCCTCGAAATTTATTTACGAGCTTCATTTTTCATGCACAGAAACTTGGGTATTTTCCATGGGACTGTTCGTCGCTGACCTTTGATATCTCACGGTCTCTAATTACTGTAACTTCTTCGCTCAATTTCTGCTACCAGTATAAGCTGAGCAAGGTGAACCAGGAGTGTGCACGAAACGAAGGTAGTTCAAGACGACTGACAGTCTATACTGGGGTCTCGAATGGACACAGTGATTCTTGGTTGGGAACGCACAAGATGCAGCTTCAATTTTTCTGTCTCTCATTCTTTATCTTAGTTTCCAGGAGCTAAAGAAAGAAAGAAAGTGAAGGAGGGAGAAAGAGAGAGAGAGAGAGAGAGAGAGAGAAAGGAATGAAACAGAGGGCTCATGGTAATTATGGCAAGAGGGAAGCTCTCACTCAGCAGTTTTAAAGTCAGGGTCTCATCCTGAACGGTAATGCACATGCAGCACCAACATCATTGCCATGCAATACAAACATAGATATTAATGTGTGTAGATGTGTATATTTATGGTATTTATAGGTGTGTATATGTTTGTGTATACGTTGTAAATCTGCCCACCTGAATGTCTCGCCTCCGCGCATATGTAGCGCCTCTTGTGTTCGCGATTCTTCTGCTCCTGGTAAAATATATGCAACAGCAGCAGCCAGCCGTGTTTAATTCATCAAGCTGACGGCGCGCATCGGTCAACTTAAATACCCTACGAACTTCCGTATGACAATGTGGAATTATTCTTCCTACTTAATCCCCCACGTATGTGCGAATTCAATTGGATATTCAAGGGCAAAAGAAAAATGTCAAAAATCTACATTACTAAGAGGTTTGAAAGCAAAATACTTATATGTTTTATTATTCCGGTTTCACCTTCATGCAGGGAAGGAATTAGATACAATTATACGCGATAACTTTTTGTCATTTGCCTGAAATTCTGATCTCACAGCTTAAGTAATCGTATGATTCCAAATAAACCGTCATTATTGCAACCTCATTTTGTGTAATTGAGTTATATTTGTCAGCAATATCGACAATTTTTATTTCACGCTCCAGGGTGTTAAATTTTCTTTGAAACTTGCTATCGAACCTGGTGGACTTTCACTTCAGAAGATGATGGACGTGAGTAGGTCGAGTGTAAACTACGATGCTTCTGCTTTTGGAGCACATGCTCAAAATCGTGAGGATAATAATTATCATTGTTCATATTTGCACACAGACACACAGGTGGATATATGTGTGATACAGACATGGACGTTGGCTTGCAAAGTGCATCGTATCCGTTGCACTTTACTTATGCGATGCCGGGTTACATATTACGCACCACTTTCTCATACAGAGTCTAATTGGGCCTGACCCGCTGGCGGTAGTCAACACAACCAGAGCAGATTGAGCTCACGCAGCTGATGACCAGCCAGAGAACAGTGTGTACCAACAAAACAGCGTGTCGAAGATAGCCCCGAGAGCATATAAACGCAGATGGAACGTCGAATTTCAATCTGGGACGTGAAAGAAGTTCATACCTTCACAGTCACTGTCTCTCGGACACACGAGAGAGGAAAGTGTAATTTTTCATTTTAACGAGCGATGACCATCGCTCTTGTAACGCCATCTCCTTTTCCTCAACTTCTTTTTTTTTCCTTCTTCTTATGTGTATGCATTTTTTTTTCTCATTTCTCTTTTTCGTCCATTCGTCAATGAATACATATAGAAGTTGAGGCACCCTTTCAATCCTTAGATCCTGTAATGGTCACACCTTCTCTCACACCCTGCACGACATCCTTTCTTCCCTCTTCTTTTTCTCTCCACTGTGACGACTAATGACGAAAGCAATTTGCATATCAATCGAAGCATCTCTCTCATTCTATAGATATACGTTTGCCAAAAGAGAGCTTTCTCGTTGAGTCCCATCCTTCCAATTGCACAAAACACCTTGGGGCTAAATTGACCCAGAGAATTGGAAATAATCGCTCAGCGAAAGTATAAATGCAACTGAAAAGTGTGAGAAATGTGATGACTTCGTTGTGTTGGAAAGCATGAATTATTTTGCAATATATTTTAAATATAAATGTTGTTATTATTTTGTTGAAAATCAAAAAATGCAGTTGCGACAAAAACCAGTTCGAATTACATGTAATTTACCAGTAAAAATCAAATTGATTGTATTTTATTATTGAAAAACTTTATTTGCTCACTTTTTATAAGCCCAAATGATTTGTGTACTTGACTTTCATTTTTCTTTTCAGCTCAAAGTGTCTCATCGTAAATGTATGAACATTAATTCCTGGTAATTAATTATCAGGAATTATTTCACGTGTGCCTGGACGTTCCGCAAGCCCCAGAAAAACTTGTCGTCATTAATTACTGTCATATTTTCATGTGTGTGTATAAAATATATCCATAAATATATATTTTCGTCCATGTACAGATATTTTTGACACCCCGTTCCCAAACGTTCTCTCATTCCTCTTTATCTCTCGACATTTGTCATAAAAACACGTGAGCAGCGAGATTTTCAAGTCAGCATGTTATCCACACAGACTCTGTCCTATAAAAACGGAAACACGTGCTCGTAAGCCAGGCTCGTCGAACTTGCGGAAGGATGCGTCTCCACGTCATTTATCCTCGAATTTCTACGAGCAGCAGATGCCCCAGGAAAAGTAGCCCGCATGCAGAGCAAGTATTTTCTTCTCCCACTGGCTTCAAAAATCGCTCACGTCTATGGGTCGTTAGTGAACCATTTATGCTGGTGTCGTCACGCGTTTTAACTATTCAAATTTTCGTATATTGCTTCAAAAACCTTTAGAAATAAAACTGCAAAGATATCTGTACGCTTTAAGAATTTTCCCGAACCCACAAAAGCCATATAATCAAATAGCAAAAATATTATTGTGACTTTTGAAAGACGTCTCCTCGGATTAAAAAATATTTAAAAACCATGATTTTTGTATTTTGGAAATATTTTGTACCGCATCCTTTCGGCTTTGAAGCGTAAAGGATTTTCCCAATTATTCATGGATCTTGTAGACTTGGTGGTGTATATTAAGGAACTTTCGAAAATATACATTTTTTTCTTGACTCCTTTGCTTCTGGTGCGGGATTGAACGATAAAAATCTTTATCTGAATTATCCTTCTTGGTTATTAACTCTTTGCATCTGGGGTACTTTGTTTGATGGGGTTAAATCGTTTATGAGTCTCAAATTGTGTACGTGACGATATCATCATTTGCTTCCCTCTCGTCGTTTTCTCTCTCTCGGTTTTTACGTGAGTCGATGAGGGAACTTATCCCGGGGTAGTAAAAGTAAGTTTTGCATTAACACTTGACCCAGAGCAGGAAAAAAGGGAGCACATGTGTTACGAAAATGAAGTTTATCGTGGGCTATGGAATAATTTTATGGGCAAAAGAGAGATGCAAAAAAGAAAACAGAAGAAAAAAAGGAGAAACGACGAGAACGTAAATGCAGATATCTCTTGAGCCTCTGGCTTCAAGATGAATATTCGACGTGTAGGGTTTGCCTCTTTGGTAAACGGGAGCGAGAAGGTACGAGACATTATTAAGGGATGATTAAGCGGTACGTTTTTGCGTTATGTTGCGAGAGAAACCATTTTGCTGCATATCCGTTAAACTCGACGATCTTCTCGATTTCCAACGTTGTATTACGCGAAAAACGAAGTGCGCTACATGAGAGCATACTGGAGGCATTTTCAGCTCAAGGGATTCGAGTCTTCGCTCGCGATGATGGAAGCGCGAAAGCCTGCGGGGGTTTGTTCCGTGATCGAGTAAAATTTAATATACAGGGTGGTCCACTGCACACAGTCGATATCGTAACCTCGCGTACTTGGTTGAAATTTCAGTCGAAATGTTTAAAACTATTTATAAATCTGACCATTTCTTGATGATTTTTCAACGACGAAGGCTCAAAAGAGCAACAGAAAAAAATGTCTTGAGGTTAAGTTGATCGGAGTAAAACCTGAGACACTTCTGCAAAAAGCTCTATATGATTTCTTTGTCAATGTTCTGCACCAGGTTCTCGTATGTCACCTATTCATCAACCTTCAACAATTAATACCCTGTCAAGCGATAAATTGATGAAAAAAACTATTTTAGACTCTTCGATAAGGAATTAAGTTATAAATTTGAATTTACAGGATTGAAAATCTTTGATAGGACACCCTGTATACATATTAACGTAATATATATGTATATATCGTGAGAATTGCATGATTACAACACGCCGCTTGTACGAACTATTATGCCAAAGGATGATATGCCTTCTTCCTTCCCGAAGCGTACGTTTAGCTTCGAGCTTTATCGCTGGCTCATTACTTAACGATCATTATTGCCGCGACTTTACGCGGCGTACCAGGCTTTCGCATACTTATGAGTTAAATTACGAGAGTATGAACCAATTTCCGGGAGGGCACGTATACAAAGCACATGGTGTCCAGGATACGTACGTATAGATAAGCATTGAGGAGGGTGCCCATTAACGAGAACTTATGCGAATCTAACGTCATACACGATCGGATCCGTTGAATGGAGTCATAGCTGATTTTTCATCCATTTCTTTTTGTTTTCTTCAAATTGTAGCTCATCTGTATAGAATTTTGAAAACTCTTGAGTACGTAAGTAGTCGCGGTGCAAAGAGTTGTAAAAATTCTGACAGTATATGGGAAACTATTCAATTTTGTTCTCGAATTGCAAATTATTAAACTCCCACTCTTCATCGACTTTCGCATAATTATCTCTGAGTTTTTTTTTACTTATTTTGCATCGAAAAAAATGCAATATAACGATATCGCGTGACTCATATATCGCGAGCAACTCATTCGCGTGTAAAATGCGCTTTCTCGTATACATATGTTCATAAATGTTTATATATCTATATGATGCGAGCTGATCTATCCCGTTCTTTGTATTAAAGGTACTTCTTGATCGTAATACACACTCGACCGATCAACTCGATATATTGATCGTTTCAATTACGTTATCGGTTTATTAACAAGGCCTCCTTTCACAGGGCGGAGAGATACGATCTGTCTGTGTATCTCAAATGCGTGTAATTGCGAGACGTTGTAATCGATCGAGAGGCTAAGAAAGAAAGAAAGAAAGAAATTCTTTTTTTTTCTTTAAGCGATCGATAAAGATCGTCTCATCTTGGAGTCCCGAATCTAATCGACTTTTATATACCTCTTACCTTTATTTTCGACCCCTCGTGCGATTGTTAACTCTATCGCAAAAGTTAAGAGCTAAAGATTTGCCAGTCTTTATCCGCTGTACTTTTTGTTTTTCTTTAAGAGAGTCGTAGAGATCCTTTTGCGAGAAGTCGAAGAACCCAAGAGAAAGAGAGAGAAAAGGGATAAAAAGAGAGTAGCAAAGAGGATCCTCCTCGGCACAGCACAATTTCTCAGAGATGCACCGAGTTGGCAATTACTCGTTGGGGCCTACTCTCTGCCCGGTAAGTCGAGGCGGACCCGACCCTCGACCTACGGAGGCCTCACTACCTCCGCTGCCACGGAGGCTCTGCCAGTAATCATGTGCTCTACCGTATACGTACCAGGCATTTTGTTCCATGCTCAGATCAACCTCCACTCTCTTTTCCTCCCTTGCCACGATTTATACATAGATATATAAATATTGTTTATGTATCTGAACTTCCACTTCAGAGGCACGCGGTCAGACATCGATTTTTTCTTCTTTTTCTATCTTTCTTTCTCTCTCTCTCTCTTTCTCTTTATTTCTCCACGTTCCTCAAGTGGACTCTGTATAATTTTCTCTTTGCAAGCTCAAAAAATAATCACGTGGCGCAAAAGGGCGAAGACTGATCCACAGCAACGGTGGTTGGGTTCGCGGGACGACCTTCGGGCCAACTATGACGTGAGGCATCCATGAGATAACTCAGGATCCAGAGGTCATCGCGATTTTAAAAAAAGGCTCCATTTAATAATTTTGCTCTGACTAAAAGTATCGATAATTAACAAATATCTGATTTTTATTATAGAGACTGCATGGTTTTAAACGAGAAGTAACTTCTGATTAACGGCTGTAACTTAGAAAACAAGATTGACCGAAAACATTGAAATTCTTGGCGAATACGATAAAGTTCTGAATAGAAAATTAAGGCCATATATTACAGAAGATGTTGAGAATCTCAGTATCCTCTCGCCAAGATCTTGGGATCATATTCTCAGGTTTGTAATTATCGCGTTGGAAAAAGCACTCGTCGAATGTTCTTACATCGAAATTCCCAGGTGTAAAATGTAAGAGAGATGAGTCAAAGAGGAAGAGGAGGAAGAGAGAGGAAGGGACATTGGGCAATAATCGTAAAATAGAGGTGAAGAGAAACGGATAAGCGCCGTACGATGAGCGTTTATTAACCGAGTATTCACAGGCAAAGTCTTCCGACATTTACGTAATGTCTTCCTCTCTCTCTCTCTCTCTCGCTCTCTCTTTCTCTTTCTCTTTCCACGACTCTCACACATACAAAGTAGGAAAAAACCACACGTGTCTTTTTTTTCTGTGGCTTGGTCGTTCCCTTGCGTCCCTTCTCATTTCTTAACGCGAGCGATTTCACGATTAAACTTGCGCCTTTAAGCTAGCACACGCTTGGCACACGCGAGGTCGCACGTAATTTCAACTTTACATTATATACATATATATATTTGAGTGTGTGATATACTGTATTTAAATATATTTATGTATACGCTGCTGCGAGATATGTTCTGTGGGAAAAAGTTTAATGCGTCTTAATTTTTTTTTACACAGCTTCTCGAGCAGCAAAGTCGACTTCCTTATGGTCATTTGCAGGTCCACGGATCGCAGAACGAACTTGTTGCCTCTGGATAAACTTCTCTCTCTCTCTCTCTCTCGTTTATATACAAATTGGAACTTGAACGATTCCAACATTTTGTTTTTTTCCAACTCAACCTGATCCCAGTTTCCTTTACTTCGATATAAACACGACCACAAATCACGACAGCCTCGAAAATCATTGCTTCGTTATTATGTTTTCATTATATCAACACACGTTGGAGGTTGAGGTGGAAAAACGATGAAAATATTTCGGTATTTTTCCTTCAAAGTATTTGTATGTTTATGCTCAGTATTTCGAATCATTCTGTCATGTGAAAAGCAGCATCTTTCGTTGTTGACGTAGGATCACAAGGTGACACACGTGACAAGGGCAATATTACCGAGCAAAAAAAAAACTTAATCTACCGTAGTGTATTCGTGAAATTATGATCTTCTGAAGTACTGGAAATTCCTATTTCTCTGTCTCTCTGGTCATGAGCACGGAGAAAAAAAAGTTATATTCTCTCCAGAAAATCCTCGCTCTTAAAAGGGACAATAATGGATATTTATGAACCGACTTAAACGTGAAACGATCGGGGTCGAATTGCTGTCTCCTTTTTCCCGAAACGATGCATTGCCCACTGACCGAAATACACGAAGAATAAAAAATACACATAAATTGAAAAAGAGAAGAAAAAAAACGAGAAATGGAGACACAGGCAAATAAGAAAATGACGCAAATCCAGTGCGTGCGTAATCGAACCCACAGATTTCAAGAAAAATATCTCTTCAATAAATAAGGATTTAGGAAAAATTGCAAAATTATTATCGAGCTGGTCAATGATTCGAGAAGAGGTTGAAACGAAAAAATCGTCAAAAGTTTCTGACGTGTCTCAATGGACCACCTGCTCCATCAGGCTCTTTCACCTCCGTGATTCCTTCAGCTGCTGTCTCCACAAATAATATAATGGGGTCGTGATATAACGAGAATGTAATACTCAGTTCTCAATAATAATTCAGGTCTTTTCATGTGTAAGCAGCCAACAATTTAAATGTATATTTAAGTCCTGTATATATTTATTAATATAAAGGTGCGTGCAGACATTGATTCTCCAGTTACGATTGAAACTACATTCGAATTACTGAAACCAGTCAACATTCTGGAATACGAATCTCATTAAAATACCTTTAAATCCATTGAATTAAATTTCTCATGAAATTATTATTTCAGCTGACTATTGAAAAATGATAAAATTCTGATATACAACGAGTATACTTATAAAATAAAAAATTAATTTTCAAAAATTCTGTACTTAATGCTGCCACACATTGACGGGACACACCTTGCATTTGTATATGGATGCAAAGCCATTCTCTCTGGTAGCGAACAATCAATTACATTGAGCAATAATAAACAGTGTACGAGATCGCAGACTTTACAAGCCAGACATTTGAGGAGAGTGGAGCCCCGGAGCCGTTATAAGACGTGAAGAATCTCTCGTTCATTTTTCTTGACCGGTTATTACGATCGAATTGGAGCGCACGAGAGTTGGACTTCCTCGTTCCTTTATAAACATTTTATATTTATATATATATATATATATATATATATATGGTGAATGTGTATATTGAACGATGGCATCGCTTTCGGCTTTGGTGCGATACTCTCTTCGTAAAATCTCTTGCCTTTACTTACATACATATATAGGAATATTAAAAAATATATGTATATGTATAGCAGTCAATGTATCGCACTTTCTTTTCACTTTGAACTTCTTTCTCTCATGAATCTCGAAGCCTACCCGGTGTTCTCTTCCCGTTCTCTTGAAGTTGGATGCTCGAGAAACAAATTTAGAGAACCAATCACAGTGTATATCTATATATACATATATATATGCTGTTTTCTTTTTATATACAAGTATATAATATAATACTTAATCCACAGTATAGGGTACAGACTGCAGAGCAATCGATTAGCGTTCCTGCAACGGAAAAGGTTCGAGTCGGCGTCGAAGAACTCTCGAAGCTTTCTTCCACGAGACCTCACGTATATAACATCTCACCGGGAAGGTCAATCAATATGGCGAGACGTGAATCGTGGCCGACTTGGTTTCGTGAGAGCACATGTACAAATGTATATAAATTTAATGTTCCGGAAGAGAGGGACGTAAGTGCAGTAATTCAATGGGTTAGGGATTGTGAAGTATTACTTTTTATTGATAAGTCTTCGATGCATCGGATGAGAAATGTGAACGTGTGGCTCTGTATCAGACAGTCATTCCGATCTTCTTGGTGCCAAACCAAAAGAAATCCCTCGTGATCTCTTCCAAGTCTGTTTTTGCGGTCTTTGGATTAAAGAGAGCGAGAGATATCGAGAATCTTTCCTTGTACGAGGTCAGACGAGCAATAATATCCGCGGGCAACAATGAAAGAATATTTTTTCGCTCCTCTCTTTCTCTCTCATCCTCATTTTTGTATCTCGGTCCATTTTTCTTTCTTTGTCTTTCTCGCTCTTACTTCTCTGACCGTATCATCGCGCGCCCCCATTACGCTCTTATAAATCACACCCCCGACGTACCACTTTTATTTCTCGTAATCTTTCTTCCTCTTTGTCCTGATCCCAATGTGTGCTTACAGCTCCGGGGGATTTACACTGCCGTTTTATGAACCTGTTGACGCTTTTACAGGTCAGTAGGTCATTAGTTCAAAACTTATTTTCCGATATTTCAACCTAGATCAATCAAAATTCATGATATTGGTTATTAGTTTATGAATAACTGTTTTTATTATTTGGACATTGATTTATTGGGTTTTCCTTTTGTTGACACTCGTAAAATGAATTTTTTCATACATCTACCGGAACATTATGTCCTTCGAAACGAGAACGACGATTTTTTGACATTCACTTTGGCATATAGTCCTCCGGGCAGGACCTGCTCCAAAGTTGATCGGGTTGCATCCTTCCACGGCGCTCATTCTACATCACGTGTTTTCTTACACCAGAACACCGATTTTTTGTTGTACTCAACCCTTGAGTGATGAAAAAGTAAAAAAAAATAAACATGAAAATTTTATAATCCGGTTCGAGAAATCGCGTCACGCACGAACGGGACGAAAACCTCCATGAACGCATCGAAAATTATCAGCTATAAAATTTTAATTAAGCCTACTAATCTACCAAGCACTGGACGTGGACCGAATCTTCGAGTAATTACGGAGTGGGAAAAAAAATGTTAATTTTCACTCACCACTCACGCGCGCGAGGGTGCAATTTTTGTTTTTTATTTCCTTCTCTGTCCTCGCTGTCGCTGACACAAGAGAAAGGAAGAGAGAGAGAGAGAGGGAGAGACTGAAAGGCTCTCTGCAGAAAAAAGGAGATTTACAGTTGTTAAAATTGTCTCGTAAAATTTCAATCACCATAAAAGTGTGGAATTTAATCGTGCTCCGGAGTGTTCTATTTTTTATTATTCAGGCTGGAGCCACGCGTGAGGCCTGAGAATTAGCCACTTCGAAAGTGATTTTTTTCTCAGTTGTGATCACATAAAATTTGGTTTACTTTTTTATTTATTTTCTCTGGAGAACATCCCACCGATTTATTATGTCTATAATGTGAAAAAAGGTACATCGAGGCTTCGTCGCGAACCTGTCAAAATTTATCGGTCACATGAAACGTGTAATTTCTATAAAAAAATTCCTCTCCTCTTTATTTTCTTCTCCGGTGTTTGCAAAAGTATTAATTATACTTCATCTTGCGCGTGTCTCACGCGAAAATCCTTATCGGCATATTCGATTGCGTTTTACAACCAGAAAAAGAAACAAAAGAACAGGAGAAAAAAATGACGTACGTGTTCCATTGGCAAAGTGAGTACTCGACGTGTGTCCACGTCATTCATACACGAGAGTCAGGTTACGAGAAAAAAATGCGGAAATATTAAGATGCCGGTGTAACTCGAGAAGCGCAACGAACAACTCGGAACCGTAAACACGGTGCTCTAGCTCCACACAGCCTTTTGATTAATGCCTGAGACCTTAAAGCTTTTGCGTGAGCGGGGAATACGAAACAGCGCGTAATCCGGGTCTCCGCACTCCGCACCCTACCATATTCGGATTACTCGTAAAACTGAGAACACTTCTATGTGCAGCGATCATATAGTTACAGTCGTCTAAAATATTCTTTAATAAACAAACTTCGAATTGTAGGAACTCTTTCCAAAGTTCGTTGGTACAATTTTATATAAATATCAATTATATCCACAGTTGCACAATTAAAAATCAATCCAAAAATAATAATTTCAATTTTTCAGAATAAACATTTGCAGATATATTTACAATTTAGAAAAAAAATATGTGCAGAAATGTGTATTTAGACTTGAAGGTTTTTCCGAATCCAGTCCATTACTGTGACCCACTTTGTCCCTATTCCCTTGTTCCTATTCGTGTTGTAAGACCTTCTAAAAAAAAACTGAAAAAAATTCGAATAATGTTCATTTATATCGATAATATTTTACAATTTTTCCATTAATCCGATGCATTTATGATTTAAAAACGTATTTTTCCATAAGGGAAGCGAAACTATGGGGAATCCTTCCAGTACTGTTTGTCTGTATTTTTACAGAGTTCCAATTGATTAGCAATATTAGAAACTCAGGAAGCTGCCCCCTGCTCAACGGTTGAAACGCGAGTCAATCAAGGCTAAGTGGTCACTCAACCAAATATTAATCTCGCTGGAGGCTGATTAACTTTGATGATTACGAGATGAGCTATTCACCTCTCTCATCGATAGCAATGAATGGAAACAGTTTAAAATGAGATGAACTTCGATACAATAAATATTTTGCGACTTTTTGAATCCGATAGAATCTTTTTGCCTTCAGATTCTTCAAACAGAAAAAAATCTGAAGAAACACCATTTTGTATGAACAGTAAAAAAATGATTTCGAATTTTTCAAGATTTTGACATGCTCGAAGGAACATTGTAAAGTGTTACATAAGCGTGGCATCTTGCGGTTGTGCGTGAGGTGGTCAATCCAAGAAAGTGGTTGGACGGTGTGAGTGTAAAACGTTGAAACATCGTATCCGGAGAACTGGAAAGGTTTTCTCAAGCCGCAAGATTGTGGAGAAAGAGAGTTCATCGGGGGGGTCAGGCAGGTGTTTGGAAGCGAGAAAGAAGGGTCACACGTCCGACACCCACGGTCATACGAGATGCACATGCGAATCGTGTGGTTGTACGACGAGTGATAATATTCTCCCTTTACGCGCAACGTGCGTGTACTCTTCATCGTTTTCGTTTCTTTCTTTTTTCTCTTTTATTTCTCTGTGTCTCTGTTTCTCTTTGACTCGATAAGCAACGGAGTTAATGAGATTCCATGTACGGGAGAGAGTCGTATGCGCCCACACAAAATTCTATCGTAGCTTACACACGTGCATGCGTGAGTAATAATAAAACAATAAAAGTCATAAATTTATTAAGAATTCGAATGAAAACTCAAAGTTAAATCAAAATATAATTATTGTTAATGCAAAAATAACAATAATAATAACAATTATGTTGGACTTATCTTTACCGTGAATCGCTTCCTGAGATAAGACATGCCTTAAGTCGTGACCATGAAATTCCTCTCGCTGCAATTAAAATGAGCGACAAGAACGCTCGCATCGCGAGAATTTGCGTTTTAACGTGTAACTGCGGCTTTTTTTCAGGTCATTTTTAAAGCCAAGATCGAAACTCTCTTCGTAACGAGTGTTTTGCACGATCGAATACATGTTTTTATTGTTAATTTTATTATAATTATTGTTTTTATAGTCCAAGAGAAAGATTTGCGTCGTTTTATATGAATTATTTTTGTGTTGTTGAAATCGAAGCTTCAGATTGTCGAGAAATGACAAGTTATGTATATCTGACAGCACCAAAAATAAGAATGCCTGTCAAAAAATCCTGAAACCTTAATTACGACGTAAATATAGACGCTCGAGGAGACGAGCAAGTGTCAAGCTCGAAGTAGGCGCGTATGATATTTAAAATATATCTGAATATAGAATAAAAATATTCAAGCCTCGGGGGGCGGTATTAAAAACAAAATGAAAAAATAAATTTTTGAAATATAAATAATAAAAAATAAATGAAAAATGTATTCGGATAAGACATAAAACCGGACTTTAGCCGCTGCAGATTATCTCTCTTTTCACTCGTAATCATTAGTCTTCGCGCTGGTAGACGAAGAAAACAAAAAATAAAAATAAAAATATTGTGCGGAGAACGAACAGACGCAAACAGGTGGAGGGCTGCTGTTGCTGCTGCTGTTGCTGCTGCGGATTTCGTTGCCCCGAGTAATGAATTAAATTAATATTAATCTAGAGCACAGTGAGATAGAGAACGAAAGAAAGAGATGAAATGCTAACGAAATTCTTGACTGATCTGTACGACGGCTACTGTAATCTGCATAATGCCAGATTTTGAAGCGTTTTTTTTAAATTATTTTTATTCCAGCTCTCTGAAATTCTGCCAACACAATAAAATCGCGTCCTCTTGAAGGAAGAAATAGCACGTGCGGATTTAACGAAAAATCACACCTTTTTCTCATTATCCTTAATCCTGTTTCCGCCTTTTTTAACGATCAAAAGATACTTTTGCACGTAGGACAGGAGATCACTATAAAAATGAGTTTACGACTTTAATCCCGTGCTAATTTCTAGATTTGAAGGATTTTCGTGCGTCATCGTTACGGTGAAATGAAAATTTTGTTTTTTATCTATTTAACCGAATTATTATCTGTGGTTTCTATTTATGTTTTCATACTATTATTTTTTAATAATAAGTATTTAATTTTGTTGAATTTAATCCTTCGTGAAATTGCCCAAAAAAGGATTTTTACTGAACCGTATTCATTCGTACTCGGTTTATTAAAACCTAGTTGTTCATTAAAAAATTCATTCGTTTATTTTTTTGTTGTAAAGTTCATTTATTTATTATTTTAAATAAAAACATTGACGAGTTAATTCCCATAAAAGATCTCAAAAAGTAAATTGATTCAGGTCGAAATCGTGATCGTCATGGTGTCAAGTGTTATAGATCTCAGGAAATAAGTCTAAGCGTGATTTTTGCTTCTTTTTTGACACGGAGATAATTATTATCGTTAGGGTTCTATGGTGTAAAATGTTGTGTTGCTGCGTCAAGGTGTAACAATAGAAATGGATTAGATTTCTCCCACGATCTTCAACACATCTAAAGACTAGAACCCATGAAAAATTAAGGAGGATGTCGAGGAGGATGTCCCCCTTGACCAATGTCATGGAGACTCGATGAAAATGATCGTTGGTGGTCCAGTCACGATGCCTGTTCTGCTCGATCGACTACAAGAAGAAGAAAAAAAAAATCTCCGCTATAAAACGTCACGCAAGCTTTTTTGACGTACATGAGAACCGCCAATTTGGGGACCAAAATTTAATTAACGAGTATAAAACTCCTAAACACTTTCAGGTGTGAAGGAAAAAGGTTGGATGCCTGCAGAACCAAGATTTCTCGGTTCCCATTCGGATATAAAGTGTAAAATCGAGTGTAAGACCGGTTTCCCCAAAAAATCCCAAAAAAAAAAAAAGTTGATGGAGAGGCGCAGTAATTCCCACTTGATTTTTCGTATTCTTTCTCTCTTCGAATCTTATCTCATGTATCTTCTGCTAAAAATAATGTGGAAAGTAAAAAAATAAAAACAAAGTATAAAGTCGAATTTTGAATAAAATTAATAAATACAAATAATATTTTGAACTATAACCAAAATCATTTGTTTGATTAAATGAATTTTTTGAAGTACACACTCCGAGAAAAGTTTTGTTTGGTATAAAACTTTTGTAAACATAAAAATATTTGTTTCTTTTTGTTGGCTTAATTGGATCTTACTTAGGATTACTGTAGACGTTGGAAAATATTCCAAAACAACGATATTTTAAGTTATTTCGTAAAATAGTGTAGTTTAAAGTTTGTATCCTCGAGGTATTGGCGTAATTGTTGAATTCGGAAGAAGAATTTTATCTCGTGAGATCTACCCTCGAAATTCGATCTCCAGTCATAGGGGGAAAGTGCAGAATTACCCCTTTGATCATTTGTTTCCTCCGAGTTGCAGCGAAAAATGGGAAGAACGAAATGGCGAATAAAAGGACCGGCAGAAAGAATTTTAAAACGAATATATAGTCATACATAGATGTATGTATATTTTCCCAAAAATATATGGGGATTTCTATAACTCGAAAATCACAACATTTGTTATCAACTAGAAAAACGATATTGTAAATTTGGGAAAGTTATCCATTTAGCCATAAAACAATTATCAGTTTCATACAATCTTCAACAATTTAGATAGAAAAAAAAACACAACCTTCGCAACTTTGTATTTGCAATAACTGTTGAAAGATTGAAAAAAAAAAAAAAAACTCCAAGTAGAAATTATTCAAGCACTGTAAATTTCGAGAAACAATAAAAATATGTCGACTTTCTCGAAGGTTGAAGCAAATTATAGTAGTGAGAACATAAGTAGCCACAAGTTAAACGGCACATAATAAAAAAGCAGAGAGTCGAAGTTGTGGCTTCTGCGACAGTAAAATTGACTGAATTTTTTTTTTGTCCATGGCTCATTTGACGTGGAATGTCCTATACGGGAGTGTACACAATTTACACACAAATGTGTATACGGATTGGATTCGTACTTGATGCCAGTCTTTGTTTCATCGTGCCGTGCGAAAGTTAGACTTATTATCCAATTACATCGATTTCAACGGGACAAACGAGGCTGCCGACTGCCAGATGTCACACAAGCGAGAAGGACGAGGTGTCTGAGTTTCTAGATATATCAGCCAGTGGAGTCAACGCCGACGACGACGATGACCAAGAGCAAGAGCAAGACCAAGACGACGACGTGCCAGCGTCAGCGAGAGAATGCCCCCGGATCTTCAACACGATAGACACGAAAATCGTTCTTTCGTCGTCTTACGTGTATGAAATCTCACGAGGAACACGCACGACGCATTAAGCACTGGGTGTCCTTGAAGTGGGATTAAAATTCCATTACGAAATTCACTGCTATGAAATTCCAAGGAGAAAAGTCCTTTTCCATTTCTTTTCTGATGTACCAGCACTTGAATATCCGCCCAGTCGGTGAGCGAAGCTGAATTGGCTCTCATTGATTTTTAATATATTGCTTTTTTTGCGTAATTTTGCTTTTAAGCAAATTAATATGGAAGTACTATTTCCATTGATTCAAAAATGTATTTTATAATTTGTCTTTCATGATCAAATCATTGATGAGTATTGGATGTGTCTTTGAAGAGAAAAAAAAACAAGAAGCATCAGTCACCTTCACCGTACACTGCGTTAGGCACAGCGATTGGATCTTAACTTCAGTTCAAAAACATAGAACGCCTCGAGTCTCGAGTGCTTCTATTCGTTCTTTTGCATAACTATGATCCTGGTCTAAACCAAAAAAGTGGCCATTAAGAGGTTCTTTGAACGTCGGCTTCCGTCTTGTTCTCTCTGTAGGCCCTTTTTTGCCAAAATGATTCCCTGCGGTCAAATAGATTACAAAATCTATATTATATTGTTAAACCACTGAAGTTACTTTTTTTTTATACCCTGTCCCTGCGCCATGAACTTTTTCGAGAATGCACATGCAATGAGCCCAGCGGGTGTATGCGTGCAGCGTCCAAATTTAGTGACCACACCACGTCAACTTTTCTATCCCCACCTCTCCCTCTCTCTCTCTCTCTCTTTCTCTCTCTTTCTCTCTCTTTCCATCTTCATTCCTTACCCTATGTCTTTTTCTCGGAACGATTTCTAGAATACATGAGAGAATGTGGCAGTTTCCAAATTGTCTCGCGCCTTTTGCGTGATTTCTAGCTCGCCAATAGTCGCTACATATAAATACTTGTAAATACATCTATATAAATGTATATGTAGAAATATATGTATATAATAATCTAATAGCCGATATTACGAGACACGCAAAGGATTCTTGAAATATAATCATAAAAACATCTCGACGTGATGCCACACGACCATATATATCTATACAAGACATTATGCTTTCCAATCTCATGTCTTAATCACGCATGCCTGTTCGCAAATTATCACTCGTTTTTTCCTCTAATTCACGCCGAATAACTTTGTGTCCTACAAATCGTCGACACACGCATACTTGCTACTTTTTGTATTTATGCTTTTTTTATTTATTTTACTGTTTCAACGCACTTTTGTGCGTGGATGGTGAATGGAAAATAAGAAATGGTGCTCCAACCGCAGGCAACCACTATTCCCTGAGGGTACTAAAAAAATATATGTACAATATCTGCGGTTCTTTTCAATCTCACCGCTCATACCCACTCCTCTATATTTATATATATACATATAGATATATTTATATGTATAAATAAATGTATAAGTGATTCTCTGGAGTCTTTGAGTTTTATTATATTTCGCGGCCACTTCAAAAGCGAAGATAATAGAATAAGCAAATTGTTTTGTAAAGTGCTCTCATTTAATATATATATCGAAAATGTCGAGACATATATAATTTTCCAATCACGTTTCCACCGCATATGTATCCACGCAATATGAATTCAGACGAGCTACCAATCTTTCGTGCACGCATTATTTTTTATGCGACAAAATTATCATCTTTGGTTATCGATGGCAGAGAAAATCGTTATCAGTCACGCAAATAAATGAATTTAAATGTTCAACACCTTGAGTAAAGAAAAGAAAAATGATATGGAAAGCAGATTAATTCCTTGAGCATAAATGTTAACGAGTATGAAATTTCCTTCAATGTATGTTTGGAGTTAAAAGCGATGCTTCCATAAATTGTGGCTTTAATAACGAGGCTGTCAAAGATTTTACTTAAAATTCATATTCGTTAGTGACCAAAAGTTGGTTCACGATGATTTCTCTCGTCATTATCATACATTTGTCGTTTAACTTTATCTCCATACTTATTATTCCACAGAGAAATATGTATCTCATTTGGAGCAAAGCTACAAACACATAACGGTTCGATGCTACAGACAGATGAATCATATCCAAGAAATAGTACAGAGCAAGAGAAGTAGAGGAAGAAGAGAATGAGACAAGAAAGAAGGAGAAAAATGAAGGCTTTTCTCCTAAACGTATACAGTATAAAATGCACTTGTGATCTTCACAAACTTCATCTCTTGTATCACGTCGACATGCCTGAAAGATCTTTCTCGTCGAGGATCCCAAGAGCATAAACGAGGCAAAAGATCCTTCGCCACGTATATCCTTCTCTTCCATACGTCGTTCTCGTGCACAACGGTGGCTCGTGATATGCTGCGGGTGTGCTGAGAGTAGCGCAACAGCAGTGGCGCATCACGGATAATGAGCCGACGTAAAACAGAAGCGAACGATCTTCACTGTGGCTCTTTCACGTCAGTGAGATATTCTCTTCGTCCACAGGTGCAAACGAGACACCCGCAACATTATACGGCATTCTCGTGTTATACAAAATGCTGATGCTTTTATCTCTGCCTTTTTTTTTCTCTCTCTCTCTCTCTACTCCTTACCTTTCACTCTTTCTTTCTCTAAACCCTAGTGAAAAATATAATCATCAATTGGTGCATTTTATACGCAATTCTTATTCGTGTACAGGCCTATTCACATTAAACCAACGATTATGAGAAAAAGTTACTTATGGATCAAAATTTGATGTATAAAATATTATGATTAAAATACAGTTTTTCTCAATTATTATTATTCATCAAGAGACTGTATTTTGATTGTCATTACATTTTTGTCAAAACAATCGATTTTCACTGGCAGAAAACACTTTGCTCTCGAATAAAAATTTGATTGGACAGCAAGTGCGGATACGGACCTGTGGAAATATCATTTGAATCATCGTGTATGTCTCTCAGTATATAAATATAAATATATTATCTGTATAAGAAAATATATTATAACACTACGTCGATTTAGCCCCTGGACCAGAGGACGCTATGATATCGGGAATGGGCAGCCCGTATCTCTTCAGAATCAAAGATGCTGGGCGCGGTGCCCGAAGCAATCTCCGGGTACGAGAGAGAGAGAGAGAGAGGAAAAGATATACCGGAGAGTTAAATCGAAGGCAACGACGAAAGCCTGACGACGCGAAGACCATGGTGTAAAGAAGAAAAAGAGAGAGAGAGAGAGAGAGGAAGAGGAAGAATAAAAGAGAGAAAGAAGGCCAAGGGGGAGAAAAGCCTTGGGTTTCGGAAGGTACCGCTGTTACCCTATGCATACAGATTGTATATTGGCAACCAGAAGCATCTAAAGAGAAAGAGGGCGAATAGAGAGTATAAGAAGAAAAGGGTTTTAGGAGAAGGAGTGAATTTATTATATGAGCTAATTTAGCGTTCGGTGATGTATAAAGCGAGCACGAGGAGCGGAAGCAAGAAAGATAAAAGTTTGGCGAAAGAACTACCTTCTTCGGAAGATCAACAGAAAGCTTTCTCTCTCTTTCTCTCTCTTTCCCTCTTCGCTATTCCCTTTTTTACCCTTTAGGTAAAAAAAGGTTCTTGTATCTCTGGCTTTTCGTACACCATTAAACACAAAATATTCAACGGAACAACTTTAATTATAGTACTCGAATATATAAGAGATTTATATGATTTTCACGAAACTACTTCGTTCTATCATAAATTACGCCCCCGTCTTCTTTCTCAACAACGTTTAATGGAGAAACGTTAGATAATCATTAGACATTTGAACATAATGGACCAAAATTCGTTTTTATAAACTTGTCTCAATTACGAGAGTTTAGTTAGAAAAATTTGCCAGAGGCTGCTTTTGTGGCGTATTCTCTCATCAGCTTTAACTCTCTCTCTCTTTCTCTCTGTCTCTCAATCTCTCTTCTACGTAATTTTGAATTATTTAAGCTACGAGGTTTTGCAGGAACATCGCATGCATTCCTGGGCTCACCGGAGCTGGAACATATTGCGTAATTGCGAGTGAGAGAGCGACTTAACCTGGAACACATTTTGCGAAGAGGATCTACGCTCTTCTGTGTATATACACAGCATAAGCCCTTTGGACCAAACAAGCGCAAGGCATAAATTTTCCAGTTGCCCACTTCTTCGACCCGTTTACTCTTTATCTCAGTTATTCTGCCTCCGGTGCAATTAGCCGGAACTCGGGAGAGTTCCATTCGGTCATGGTGAAGTATGCACTAACGTTCTGTGATCGTTACTCGTCCCCATGTATATATGTATTTTTATTTACGAGATCAACCACAGAAGTTACATCACTCAAGACCTTGTCTTTTAGATCCTGCATGCTCTTTGATCTTACAACAAGAATCTACAAAAAGGTTTCTTCCAAGAATCCGTTATTCAAAACCTGTCAACATTTCTTAACATTAATATAGAAATTTCATGATTTTTGGACAACAACATTTTCTACATTTAATAAATCATTTTATTTCAATTATTAAAGTCAAAGTAAAAAATTAATAATTGACAATTCTATTTATAGCAGTTTCAAAATTGACATCTTTATGGTTCGAGTTGACGGAAGAGGAAACATGTTCAGTTTTTTTAAATAAAAATTCCGATTAAATGCATATTTGATTATCAAACGAGTGAAGCTATGGCTAACAGTTCGTAGTAGCAAAATAAAAGTGCGTTGTTTTTGCTCTTTCGATTGTTAAAAATTTATGAAGAAAAATGTCGCTGTAAGAATTTGTGAGAAACTTCAGTGACTTAAACTTGTTTGAACAAACAGAAGAATAATGAAGTTGTTTGCGGTGGTACTCGAAACTTCACTCTGAGAGTAGTTACTCTGTAATGTTTTATTTTTCTCTTTATTGTTCGTGGAGCACGCGTGTCTCGCGCCCACTGTTCTCGATGGTAACATCCAAGCATCCATTTATATATATATACACACACGTTTCTATATATATATTACAGAGAAGATATACGCAAGATCGTTCGGAAGGACTCTCTCAGCGAGAATATCCGAGAAGCTATCAACGTAAATCAATAACGAGAGCACTTCGACGTCTTATAGGCCAGCTGCTGTTGCTGCTGGATGCTCAATGTTTCTCCTCTTGCATTCCATCGGCCTATTGCTTTTTCGTACTACGACACATTTATGCATATACATACGAATGTGTCTGTACGTGTAATGAATATACTTTGAGAGAAATCATCAACACTCTGATGACGTAATAAATCATCATTTCCTGCCACTGATTTTATAGGAATTTCTTAGTAACTTCAGTCCATCTACTCATTTTTTATATTCATTTAACAAAATTTTAATTATTTATTCTGTTCAGAATAAAAATAGAATTTTTTCTGAGGCATTTCCGTTATTGGAGTATTTTTAACAACCACGTTTGGTTGTTTTCTTTTTTTGTTGACGACTGACATCTCTGGCAGTTTCGTATACGATAATGTTCAGAGTGCTTTCGCTTCGTTATTTTGATTCGTGATATAATCTCATGATATAATTTTTCTTGCTAATGGTTTTTTTTATTTTGTTTGCTTTAATATGGAATTGTATCGATCGAATTTGTTCTCACGAAGAAGAAGCTCTGGTTAAATGTGTTGACTGTACACTAGGCGTATGTAAAAGCGATATGACGAAGGAAGAAGCGCGTTGTGAATGGCGAGTCGATCGGCGGAACGAAGCGCGCGGAACGGCAGATCGCGCAAAAATGATTTCTCTTCGGCGGTCCTGGCAGCCACGATAAATTGTTACTTCGACTTCTTATACAGCAGCAATCATAACTCGTGATAAAATACGAGACGTTTTTATCGATTCTCTCTCGTGTTATATCTCTGTATACGTTTATTATTCTTTCCTTCATTCAACCATCTCTTTCTTTATCTTATTTTTCTCTCTTGCTTGCGCGCTTCCTCGTTCTGGCTCTTAAACTCAGTTTGCTCTCTCAAAAGCCGCGTATTGCAAAGTGCGTTTTTCTTATATGCATATAAAATATAATACGTTGAGTCGTCGCTCGAAGCAAAACAAAAAAAAAAACATTCTGCAATCCTTTTCTTCGACGCAAATTTATACCGCGAATCTGTTACACTTTTTTTCATTTTTCTCGCTTCGATGACGATCGTCATTGTTTGTTCAAGGAATTAACTCTTTTATGCACAAATTCTAAGAACTTAAGTCTCGGGAGACCTCACACGATCTGTAAAATCTGATAAATGAATTCAGAAAAAATATCGTGCGGTTGAAAAATCGAGTGAAAATTTCTTGGAAATGTTTCGTAAATCAAGAAAAAATCCTTCGTCATATGCATTTATTTATCGTAAATTGTAATACAGCAAAAGAGCTTCGAGTTAGAACAATTGTACGTTTTGTTGTAAAATATTCAAACATTATTGAAAACAATGCATGGTATCAAAAATTTAAACCTTTTATACTGCGGATAAGCCCTTTTTTATAGTCTGTCAATATCAACAGAACGAAGAAGGAGAGAAAAGGATCAGCCGTTATCTCGAAACGAACGTAACATACCTAAATATTTATTTGTATATAAATATACATATATACGTACATAAATTAAAGAGAGGCACGAGAGAAAAGCTCAGAGTGTTGGAGAAGGTAAAAGGAGTAGTGGGAGGGGACATACGAGAAGGAAAGAGGAGCAAGGGGCTTAATTAATGAGACGTACGCGCGGCAGGAACAGCAGCAGCTGCAGATACCAAGATGCATTGTAAATACAACCTCGGAAAAACTATTGTCCTCGAACGAGATTTATACCCGTTCCAATTACACTCTCGCTGCGCGTCCAGGGACTCTGTCGTATCGTTTGTTTTTTTTTTCTTTTTTTTATCCTCTTTCTCCTCTCTTTGCGCTCACTGGCAATCTCTTTGTTTGCCTCTCTCTCACTCGTTCACTCGCAACAGCAAAAGTTACTCACTCGCGAATACTTCGATTCGGGACTGATAGGATAGCCCAGCAGGGATACGCGATACCGTCGTTATATTCATTTCTCTCTCTCTCTCTCTCTCGCTTTCTCTCTCTTTCTCTAACTGAGTTTTGTTTTTTTCTCTCTCATTTTATCTCTCGCGCTACTGCGGGACAACAGATGTCCGCTCGTGGTCCAGCACAGCAGCAAATGCGGCGGCAGTACGATCGCAGCTCAACTCACTCGCAAAACCGGCATGTGTACTGCCTCGCCGCCGGAAGACTCGTAAAATGCACCCACGTATGGTACAGTAGAATCTCATCCACACGCCACCTTTTTTATATATATCTATATATGTAGATAAATGTATATCACTTCCCCTGGGGAGTTTGGCAAGAGGACTCGAGCGTTCCTACCCCTTCTCTCATTTTCCCTCTCTCTAATTTTTTCCTCTTTCCACAACCCCCCACAAAAGAATGAGCACTCGAAAATCCCATGGCGCAGTCGAGAAACCCATTACTCGATGATTTATCGACTGGACCAATGAATATTGTGCAGAAATGAACTCCCTCTCTGCATATCCGTTATGTGCACTTCTTCGTGAATATCCTTCCGGGTACGTTTCGTTACCTTAATTTTTTTCAGCCAAATATCCGATCGCAGGACTTCCCAATTTTCGTTCTTTCGAACGAGGAAATAACTTACGAACAGATTTTACATTCAATCGCATTGGAAACCTTGGAACTTTTTTTTTTCTTCTTCTTATTAATCCTAACTCTGGGAAATTTTAGTGAACGTTGCTACTATGGAAAATTCATATAATCTGCGATATCCCATCAAATTCTCGTTCATTATCAACGCCGCAGTGGGCAAAGCCGAGTGCAAAACTCGTTAATCCCACTCCGTATCTCATTTCCTTTCTCTCTCTCTCTCTCTCTCTCTTTTGCAATGCACCGAGAGAGTTTCAAACCCCCAGAGCAAATTCGAGATTAAATTCATCAAAATCCAATCCCCCGGAGTCGAGTCGAGCCCTTGGGCAGAGGCCTCATATCGGGTCTCAGAACCTTTCTCGCTGCAAATGAATAATGCATATAAACACCGCGACATATGCATGTGCCGCGAACGTCCTATACATTCACTGGTCTCTCAAATGGACTTGATCATTGGATTTTTATTGTTTTTTTTTTGCATCGTATTTGCCATCTATTCGCAATGATGTTCCCAATTGACAATCGAATCTCATGCAGGGAACGAATTCGTTAAATTTTTTCAAAAATTATTCAAAATGCTTATTTTGACTTTTTGAGCCATCCATTTTCCTTACGTGCATTTTACTTGATATTAAGTTCCTAGACTTTTTTCGAAAAATTGAAAATTAAGTTCTTAAGAATTAATTACGAATTTTGAGTAATTATTTTTATGTTTCCCTTGGGCAATTGGAAAATAGATACTATTTGAATGTTTTGTCATTAACGAATGTCTCAGGGCGTCTGTATAATCTAAAATATTCGAAATTTATTGTCGAGATGTGTGTTGACTAAGCAAAAAAATAGCAAAAAAAAAAAATTGATATTACATTGTAAGTCCCATCGTGGCTTGAAGGGTTAATGGATTGGAAAAAAAAACATCAGTTAATGTGGGACTGCAAAATAGTTAAATCCGGACGAACGATAAATCTTCGAGATATTTGCATAAATATATGTAATACTCGCACTTCAGCACATATTAGTAATTTGATATGCTTTAATATTCACTTTAGATTGTATAAAATATATGAAAATTGAAAAAGGCGTTATTCACGCAGTATTGCTGTGTGAAAAAGTGTCTAATCCGCCCTTATAAGATTGGACAAAAAGGAAATATAGTCATAGATGTAAATGTAGTGGATTAACAGTTGATTGCCAATGACTGTGATAAGAAATTTTCTTTGGATAATCTCGTAGCTTCACGTCATACATAATCTGCCATCGTAATTTTCTGGGCTTCCTGTCATGCATCTATTTTACACATGACATGCATTCACTGATATCCCAACAAGCCTCGAGGCGTATAGACTTTCACATAATCTTGTTTTACTTGCTTTATGAAGTTCCTCTTTACTGAATATATGAAGTATTTGATGTATGCAAAACAATTGCCTCCAGGTACAGCCTCTTCAAGGTATATTAACAGAAAACTATAGTGAATTTTGTCTCATTATTTCAAGCTTGTACTGCCATGTTTATTTCCTAACTATACGGAGACAAAAAGTTTGAGTGTTTGTTGAATGAGACAAAAGCTGTTGGAGACGTCAAATGAAACTAAAAACAGCTGGTTGATGTTTTTTTTTTTCATTAAATATTTAACCCATCGTCCTTTTCGTTGGGAACACTGTTTTTTTTTATGTGCTTCAGAAATGTGGGTGTAGTTGCAAGGACGCGTTACTTCGTCAATAAAAAGTCGAAGGTCAGCAGGAAACAGTGCGACAGGCACAAAATGTTTCTAGGTAAGAATTAGCGACGAAGAATGTGATGGTTGAAAGTCTCACGTTTTAAAATTGTGCGAGGTTCTTCTCTCGCAAGGATATCTCGTCGGTTTGTCACAGGTGTCTGCAAACAAATACTCTTGCGAACAAGAGAGTTCAACACTTTTTCACGAGTCTCGTCGTTGCGACGAAATCTTGTCGTCGCAGGATCACTTCGAGCTTCGTTGTCTCGGAGCAAGGGAAAAATTCGTTTTCTCGTCGCGGAGACACGAGAGAACTGTCCTCTGGAATTTCGTCAGGTTGTACGAGAGTGACGTACACACACACACACATGTGTCATGCGTAGTGGCATCGATCTCAAGGATGGTAAAACCATTGAAAAAAAAAAATCCTCTGAGACGAAAAAGTGTTTGGTTCTCTTAGTTGAAACGAAAAACGTAATTCATTCGAAAATTACGTTTATTTCGTTTAGAGAAAAACATTGAATTTATAAAATATTGAGGAACAGTATTCGGATGAATTTTAAATGAATTTGATTGAAAATGAATGAATTGAACAAAAACTTATAGACAAAAATCATGCCATTTGACGAAGAAATGATTGAAATAAATCATTGAACAAAATCAGCCAAATCTTTCACGAGTCTGCACAACCTTTTGCAGTTACTAAAATCTCTTCTTTTTTTTCTTCTCTTTTTATCTCACCATCTCTTTTTCGTCGGCTGAAGACAGAATAAAAAACGAATAAAACATGAGCAAGAAATAACTGGAGTGACGAATAAATTGCTGAAATACCTATGCAGCTGACTGCACGAATAACTTTCGAAGAGACGATCTAAAAGTGTGTGAACCTGGAGAAAAACAGCTTTGGAAAAAAAATGACGAGGAAAGAAATAATTATTACGTCAGCAATGATGTTTTTTCAGACATCAGTACATTGAGGATTTTAGGTTTTTGGTCTAATTTTATCATGAGTTTCAGGCTTTCAAAGCGTTCTAAATAAATCAGGCTCATTTCTCTATTTCACTCGATATCACAAGTTGAAATTTCGATTGTGCTATTTAATTCCCTGAATACTGATAAAGGGTTAAATTGATGAAAAAAAAATGTGCCCTCTATGAGAAATAAAGTTGTCTAGTGCCGATTATTGCAGTAGACAAGTAATAATTTTGTTCTTTACGGTCTATTCTTCTGAGTTTGAGTAAAGGAATCAGAGATTTTTTGCAGATCCTACATGCTGAAAGCATCTTCTTTCACTTTTTATTTATTTTACTTTTACTTTGAACCTCGATCTCATTCTTTTCTCTTTTTTTTACATCTACCTTCCACCCTCTTCCTCTCTCTCTCGCTCTCTTTTTTTCTCGATCTTTTCATCTCTCTTTGTTTCTCTCATTCGCGAATCAGTGAGTGTGGATTGTATGCAAATTACGGTAGCTGCTACTTGAGCTTCGTGCACAACGCGAGGATTCTTATTTGAACGGCATCAAGGTAAAATCTTTGGTGTGTCCGTTTGCTTCTTGCCAATCCAGTGAGCTCAATCGGACAGCCGACTGAGAGAAAAGCTCTTCCTCCCTCATTCTTTTATTTTCTTGTTTTTTCTATTCCTCTCCCTCTCTCTCTCTCCTTCTCTTTACATCAGTTTTTGTTTCATTTTTATTTCTCTCTCTCTCTATTTTGAATGCTGGCCCCGCGGTGTCTGTGAATAAAACATCTCTCACGAGAAATTTAAAACTCGAAAGAGGAAGAGAGATTCACCGAGAGTGAGAGACTTCTCGTCGACTCTTGTGCTGCTGTTTCATAAAAGCAACACAGCCAAGCGGGATAGTTGTTAAGTACACGTCGCACCACCTGATGCTAATTAAAATAAAACTGACTTTCGTTGCACCGCACTCTCGACTCTTCACTCGCGCGCCACATTCACTCTTTTCTCATATCTCTTATCCCTCTTTCTATCTCTCTCTCTCTCTCTCTTACTCTCTCACTTTTCACAGAGAAAATACAAGAGAGAAGTGAGATAATAAGAGAAAGAAGAGAAAGAAACGCAAGAGCCAGCTCTCTTGCATTCTGCCTCACGGCTAAGAATATAAAGATCCTACTTAGCCGTTATTACGAGGATGCTACCTCGTGGCTAAATCATTCCTTGCCACTGTTTTTATCCGTTGAACCACTCTACGAGCTAACTATATATGTACATAAATATACAACTTAAATTTATGTTTTTAAGGATTACAACCCTAAATATTTACGAAGAAATATTCTGAACAGGATATTTGTCAGTACATAAATTTTCATAATTGTATGAAAAAATAAGATTTCATCATTGTTCATTGAAGCCTAAATTAATTTACAGAAAATCTGCTTATTAGTTATATGTTTTTAACGTTCAGAATATTATTTGTCTTTAAACAATAAATTATTTTTAATTACCGTTAAATCATTGACAATTGATCATTCGTGAATTCATTAAAGTCCTTTGATCAGTGATTTCTGACCCATCAATGCCAATCAACATTGTTTAATTTTCATGGCTATAATTACTACAGAGATATGTTCGATGGAAGATATGCGTTGACAGGAAAGGAAATTAAAGTGGTCCGGCACCAGGTGCACAATGAATACAAACGATTAAACGACAAGGAGAGAAGGGAAGAAAAAATAATGAAAAACATCTCACTTCAATGAGTACACGACGAGTGGACGTCGTAAGAAACAGTTCAACTTTACGACCACCGACGTTTTCACTACTTTTGATGTTTTAACTACCAGTGTTACAAATATATATATATATAAACGTAATACATATTTGAAGAACAAGTCAAATGTAATGATTATTTATTTCTTACATGCACAAGCAATATATTCCTAGTGATGAAAAATATCAGGTAAACGATTTATATCGTGAGTCCTTTACTCCCATTTTTTTCTCTCTCTGTTCATTCTCCTTCAACATCCATGCACCTTAATGGGAACAGGTGCCATCAATCGCAAAAGATCATGAGAGTATTAAGGAAAGCTGTGCTGTACGAGAAATTGCGTTTATATATTTTTTTAAATAATAGCATAAAAAAATTTTAAAACGTCCTCTCACGACAATGTTGCTTCCAATATGCTTTGAAGAAATTAATATCGAAAAATCATAAAAGTGGTGATAAAATTATATATGAAATATATATCGATGCTAATAACGATATGGCCAGATTGGAACTTCGTTCGAGGACACATTTTTACTTCAATCATACACCAAGAGTTTAAATGTGGAGCAGGTGTTACCATTGAAATAACCGGATGATCATTTTTTCTATGTTTATGGTGAATGATTTAACGACGTTCACTTTTTCGTGCTTTCATACGTTTTTATTTTTATTTTTCAATTACCTTTTTCTTGTATCTGATCGATAGAAAAAGGTTCGCAGATAAAATTCCTACTAAATTAATTATAAATTGAGAAATTCACTAAAAATTTTGACATGGGCTGAAGTCTCGACTCTTATCAGGAAAAGTCCATACCGTTTTTGTAACGTAGTTTAAACGTTGAGGAATTTTTAGTTTTTTATATTTTTGTATGTTGTATTTTGCTACAAAAACACTAAAAACACTGGTCCTTTGATTTCAATCCCAGAATATTAAAAAAGATGAAAAATCGAAGAAAATTCTGAGGAAAAGTTCATCTCGATAATGTCACTTTCCAAAAATTCGCTTCTGATGGTCGAGCTAAAAAAAAATAAACAAAAAAGCAAACGAACAAGTAAACAGCAACTCGATAAATTGAAATGAACGAAAATGAGGGCTTGACGATCAGGTAATTCGATCAAGGTCACAAGAATTACGATGTCGTTCAGAAAATGGTTTCTTTAACCGTCCTTTCAAGGCTGACACACAAGTTGTTCGATTATTTCTGTATAATTTAATTCACTAAAAGAAAACCAAACAACAACAAAAACACGATCTTCCTACGGTGGTCATTGAGATCTTGAAACACCGATCAAGTTTCGATTGAGTCGCTAGCCCAAGTTTGCGGATTAAGAATAAGAATAAAATAAAAGTCAATGTCCCTCTCGTAAATCATGAATTTCGAGACCAGTTAATAATTGATCAGTTCTCATCTGTTATCGATATTCATCCTATATATTCATTCTCTCTTTTCTCTATTCCTCTATCTTTCTTTCTTGCTTTCTCTCTCCCTCTTTCGTCGATATCTTCTCTCCGGAGCTTGAACATGAAAATTATGGGATCACTGAAACGAAACGGACGAGCGATGTGTTATGAGATATTGCAATGGAACACGACGAGTGCTGCGGTTTGGCGCCGCCAGTGACATATCTCTTCACGATATACATCAACTCTGTATTCTTGTGATAGATACATGACGTAACCATGGGAAACTCCGTCTCGAATCATCTAGTCCTCCTGCTGTCATTGGAAAAGTCTACTTGATGGAAATTTAACAAAAATCAATGAATCTACTGTCGACATGGTTAAATGATTCGTTTCATCGAACTTCAGGATATTTCTACAATATATTTAATTTCCCTGGGTCCAGTCATTTTGGAAAAAAGGATTAATCAGTGTTCAATTATCAGAAAAAGTAAAACTTGGAGGATGGTCCATCTGAGATGAAACGATCGACATCTTGTTCACACTCAATCGTAGTTCCTCTTCCGTTTCGCATGGGGAATCACAGCGAGAGTTTATGCTCTCCATGCCTCAAACCTCCTCTTCGATTTAACATAATTGACCGAGCACTCACTCTCCTTCTCTGCTTCTCTCGTTCTTTCTCTCTACGTTCTTGTTGGAGTGGTCTCTTGGTACAGAAGAACTATCATTTACTGAGTTGACTGAGAGGTTTCGTTGACACAACCGCTTATTATTTTAAAACAGCACGCAGTTTGCTTCGCTTCGCGATCACGCGAATGGCAATAAATGTTTCGTCAGACATGTACATGCTGTGACTCAACACCCTCTCTCTCTTTATCTGTTCATTCGCGATGGTGACTGTCAAGAGAAAGAAAGACAGAGAGGAAGAATTTGCAAACTCTCTCGTGCACAACACCGTCACTTCGTATTAATAATTTTCACACGAAGCTTAAAGTAACACCCCCTTCGACACGTTAAATTCACTGATACCATCCCTGACTACATTATTGTACACTCCTGTTGACCAAACGACTTTTGCAATTTGTCTTCGTGACTCAACATTTTGATTTCCAATCTCCGATTAACCAACAGATAGAACGATCAATTGATTGATTGATTATTTGCTTCATTATGTCCTGGTCAAATCATAAAGTGAAGAAAAAAGTCATCAACTCAATCATGTGTTGTTATTATTATTAATAATGATTTTTATGAGAAAAACAATTTAAATGCTGATAATGGTCGAAGTATAAAAATAACAAACTTTCAGATGTTATTGGATTAAAAAAAAAAAAAAGATTCTCAAACACGAGCACAAGTGAAGCAATGAAAAGAAAAAAGAACAATCTTACTGCCATGTTCATTAATTATGATGCTGTCATGGGCCCTTAACGTTGAGACAGAACTCGATCCGTTCGAATTTTTTCAAGCAGACCGATTGCTATCTAAATTGGAATCCTCTCGATCGAGTATTCGCACTTTTTTTTGTACTAACTCGCAGTCATTAATTAGGAAAGCCAAATATAAAATGCATTAACCTTTTAAGCCACGGTAGCACTTACGTTATGACAACTTTTTGTTTTTTGCAGTTCTATCATTTTTCAACTAATATTTCAACAACAAATACAAAGTTTCTTGCAGGGTTTCTTCGGTTTCTGAAATATTCGTAAATGTAAAACAAGAATGAAGAGTCTTCATTTTAATTGCACGAATATCACGCACAAATATATCGTCGAATTTCGTACTTTTATATGAAAAAAAAAATTATTTTCTAAAAAACTACCATAAACATCGCAATGTCAATTTTTTCACGTACTCAAAACCCCTCCTTAAAATTTTACAGAATTTTTTCAAATTTGTTCCTACAATAGTTTCTGTTAAAAAAAATGAAGAAACAATTGAATTCTAATTCTTAAGTTTGGGGTTGAGATTCGTAATCAGCGATCTGAGAAACCTACGAATATGAAGTTTTGTGTGAAAATTCAACCGAGCAAAACATATTTGATCAAAACTTAGTCTACTTTAAAGTATCCATCCAAAAATACAGCCTTGAGATTATAAATTAGTGAAGTTGATTATAAACTAGATCATGATAAATGGAGTGGTTTTACGAAAATCACTCTAGAAACAATTATCCGGTTGTCAAGAGTGAGAGCATGAGGGGAGGATTACCGAAGTGGAAATCTGCAGTGTTCGATAATCGAAGCGAATCTTGGTGAGAGATCTTGCAGTCTTTAGAGCCGATGAGATTTGGCTGCAGAGTAGTAAAGTTAAAAGGAAAAGATTGCGGCCTATGCGGGCCAAAGGAGAATAGAATTTAAGCGAGTCGAAAAATACTCTTTCTCTTT
This sequence comes from Campoletis raptor, assembly GCA_948107755.1. Classification (NCBI taxonomy): domain Eukaryota; kingdom Metazoa; phylum Arthropoda; class Insecta; order Hymenoptera; family Ichneumonidae; genus Campoletis; species Campoletis raptor. The sequence continues at coordinate 13,806,432 of OX403628.1, read as the reverse complement.
CATTCTCTTTCCGAATTATCCGCAGAGGTACGAAATCGTCTGAGATTCAAAGCGAGAGGTAAAAAAATAGAAGGGGAAGCTTAATTTATACCGCCCGAATGGAAACTCCTTAGCGCCTAAAACGGCGCTTATCAGTATCGATCGAGAGCTTCGATCGATATTCGTTTCTCTCCTTTCTCAATCTTCCTCTCTTTTTCAACGTCTTTCTCGCTCTCTCTCTCTCTTCTCCGTCAAAGATCCGATCTCTTCGATTGCGGGTGAATCCGAAAGAAGCGAGTGAGAAAATGGGAATAAAAAAGGGAGCGAGGAAGAGCCGAAAGCAAAGAGTTTGGGAGATCGGATCGCATCTCTCGCGGGAGCACCGCGCGGTTCTATTGTTCTTCGTCTCAGTGGCCACGCCTCGTGTCTGTAATTACAGACAGAGGGAGCTCTTCGTGTGGTAAGCCCTTTGATGGCAGGCGGCACGCCGAGAAACTCAACTTCTCTCTCTCGCTCTCTCTCTCTCTTTCTATCTTTCTCTCACTCACTTTTTTCCCACTCTACTTTTCTTTACCTTTCTCGTATTTAAGGACATAAAGCCTCTCATATATACCTCCATATACTTTACAAATTTACAGTCACTCTCTTTCTCTCTTTTCCTCTCTTTTTCTCTTCTCATCCATTGTATATACTGATCTATCCTAAATATAAGCCAAAAAGCCATCAGTTGATACTAAGATTAAAAATTCCGTTTTCCAATTAAAAGATTCAAGATAACTGCCCGATCGCAAATTCCATTCGAAATTCTGGTGATATGATTCCAGTAATTTCATTCAACCATAAAGCAGAAACGCATAAATATGATTATACATTAAAAATCGTAAAAAAAAAAAACGTGTATCCAAAAATGATCTATGAATGTATCGAATAATAAAGAAAAAATTAATTAATTTTTATATACATGAAGGCGTTCGTATAATGGAAGAATAACGTAAAATTAGGATCAATGAGATACGACGAACAGATTGCTTGCCTAGCGGCAGAGCAGCTCGTAACTTCAAAAACCGAGAAAATAGAAGGAAAAATGGAAAATTATTTGACATCGAATGGTCTGTTGTTACTGGATTCTGTTCTACGTGGTAACAAAATAAAATAGCTCAAAAAATATACGATTGGAAATAGAGAGTATTTTTGTACTTTATGTGACACTTGTAATTATGTGAACGTCGGTTTTTTTTTGTTGTCCAAAGAACCGAAACGAAATGTATTGGGGGAAGCGAGAAAAGGGACTTTCTCCAGACTCTTTCTCTGCGAATCTCTGAACATACCTGGCTGATGGAACAACCCTACAAGATCATAAGTTCTCGGTGGTGGTAAGAGGGTGCAACGCAACAGCTTTGAGAAAAAATAGGAGGAGATGAGAACTGAAAAAAGAGGAAGAAAAACAGAAAACTTCACAGTTAAGTTATGTTTGTAAGAGAAAAAGTTGGGCGTTATAAAAGCGTGCGAGAAAGTATGCTCGACATTTTCTTTTTTTCTTCTATTTTTTTTTTTCTCAGCTAAAGTTGCGATGCTGGACGCGTTTATAATTCGGGGGTCGAGCCCACAACGATATTGCCATCGTAACTTAGAGAGAGAGAGAGAGAAAAAACCATTTCAAGAGCACTCTCACGTTACACATTTTTAAACTTAGTTATTTTCATATTTCTTTCGTTTCACAAGAAAGACAATTTTCTTTTTGTCGATTATGTATCCACCATCTGTTGTCAAGAGAAAGACCTCCAATAGGGCATAACTTGCGATCTGATCAAAAAGAAATTATATTTAATGTGGAAAAAAAAAAGTCGAAACATGAACTTAAATTACACGATCTGTCGAATAATCAGTAGAAAAACAATCAAACGATCAATTCAAGAACAATGTCACTCTTTTTATCATTTTTATAATATTTTTTGTGCTTTATATCCTTTGGACCAGTACATGCGATTTTTATGACCTTACCGAACAACTATCCCAGCGTCAGCATCACCATCAACAAGATATCGAGTTACCCTGACCTACCGTAAAACTTAACGCACCATCTCTTCTCTCTCTCTCTCTCTCTTTTTCTCTTATTCTCGAAACTGACTTCGCTTCGAATATTAATTCAGTAGCAACAGTGAGGAGAGATTATCACCGAGACGAATTTCATCCTGAAAACTCATTCTATACATCGAGCAAATGCTGAAATACGCGGTGGAATTAAAAAAAATATATATATAAAAGATTTTTACAACCCTTTGCACGCTTTTGATCACTCGCCGCACGAATCACATCGTAGCTAAACCCTCTGACTAGGCTTCCGTACATGTTCGAATGTATAACTTCGTCATATCCCAGAGTTACTGAGACTATGAAACGTTTCTGGCTACTAGACCCGGCTCCAATTTCACTCGATAGTTTTTTGCGATCGTAAACGCGTCCCAGAATTAACTTGGGCATAACTTCATATGCTCACATATATATGCATGTATATAAGTAATAAAAATTTTAAATATATATAGAAAATGCTCCACTAGAGAATCCAATTAAGAAAAAGGTGCTCGTCGTGTAACTGCATGCTCTATAAACTTTTCCATTTTGAAAGGTCTACGAAACCGATCGTGATTAGATTGAAGAAACTTTTTTTTTTTCGTCCTATAATATACACTTGGTATATGGTTTTTTTTGTGGATTTCTGTAGCTGTTTTGAAGAGAACTGACAATTGCATTGAAAATGGAACATAATAATATAATTAACTGCACCCGTGACTCGAAATTTTGTTGTTAATGCAACTGTCATTTGAATAACAATTAGATACGAATTTACCAAAATCAATGTATTAAAAATAATTAGATTTTGAATTTTTTGAAATTATTTCACGAAAATGGCCGTCTATTTTTTATATTTGAAATTGGAACCACAACCACTACCAGTTCACTTAATTTTCGAATTATCTTCAAAATGATAACGATCGTTATTAATTGATCTACATTTTTGAATAACTGGTGAATTTCTACATTAACATACGCAATGAAAACGCCATTTTTTTTGTAGCCACTTCCGTAAATAACAAATTATCTAAATGTTATTCAGCCTACACTTAATTTTGATTGATGAGCTTCATTCCTGGTAAAGATTCAATCGTCGAATTCGGTAGAGTACTTATCACGTAAAAAATGGGCAAACACATTTTTGCAACAGAGATTTATATTTATGATGATTATAATCAATTGTTGTTAGAATCTCTGGCAATGTGATGAAGTGATCGAAACATGTGAAAAAACAGGATAATAAAATATAAGTACATGAATTCATGGTGGTCAATGAATAACGTATCTAGAGCAATATATTTCCTCACGTCATCAGGCTCAGCCATAACAAATTGCGATCGAGTCATCGCCTCGCTCGTATAAAGTATCGCTTAATGAAGTTGGAATCCACGAGCAATCGTATGGTAATGAAAATAAAAAAAAAAAACAAAAAAAACAAAACGAAAGAAAAAGCTTCAAAGTAGTTTCTATAAAATGATTCTGGTCTACAAATTGAATCATTTAAATAAAAATAAGAATAAACATATTCGAGCTAATTAAAATGTCTCGGACTAGGCAGCGTAAAATTTTCGCGACATCTTTCGATTTTGCTTGAAAAACAGGAGTTTTTATCAGACCGTTTGGATTCGTAATCGGATAATATAGTCAGAAGCACACTCGTCGATAAGGACATTTATCCAAAGCAAGATCGGTTATTGCACACAGGAAACCGGTAGTAAAAATTGCTCGAAGGCAAGCGCACCTGCAATCCAGATCTATATTTATACAATCTATAAAGTGTATTACCGCTTAACGATATATTATCAGGTTGATAATAATCCTGTCGACGCTATATGTATATCCGATAAATAATAATTTACCGTTAATAAACCGAGTATTTTAATAAACCTGCTAAATTATAGTGTTATATCCGCAAAGCGTAACCGGGTGGCCAATGTACAACATTAAACCTACGTAATCTAAATGCATGAACGAATATATACTCAAATACTCTCTTGGACTTGCATTTATATACGCGTTATAACGTTTAATTGAAACGGTGCATTTTAGAGATCTCGTGAAATTTAGTGACTTTGTATAAATCATCAATTCGTCTCGTCATTTCATAATTTTCTGCTTAACGAACTCAAATTAGCAATTCAAAAGGTTGAGAGACAAGACTTCACACCGAAAAATGAATTTTGTTGATACTGCAAATATTTTGTCGGATACGTGTATTATAACAAAATTAATTGCGCATATTAATCAATTTTGTTTTGTCTTCTCAACAGTATATTTTGTTGTTTTTGGTTAAGATGACAAAAAATTTGGTTAATATCGGCAAATTATTTTGTTAAACGTATCTGACAAAGAATTTGTTATTATTCTTATCTTTTTGTTGATTATTTTTAACGAAAAATCAAGTTTTTGGGATTTTTAAGAATTTGAGAGGAGACATTAAAAAAAAACACAAACTATTATTCATGTGTTTTTATTTCCTCACCAAAAATACACGGATACGGAATAAAGAGAAGAAGAAAATATCGTAATGTTTCAAACTTTTTTAAGCAGTAAATCGCCGTTGGAAATTGCATTTGATATGATAATACGACTTTATAATGTTAGAGATAATTTATTATTGAATTGAAAAAATAATTCAACTTGAATAAATCGCCCCAGTTGCTTCGTTTTGATGAAACAAACTCACTATTCATTTTGCGAAGTGCAATGAATGGAATTAGTGAGGGAGCGAAGACTCGTGGCTCATCTCATAATTTTAGCAAAGATTTCTGCATGAAGCGAACGAATAATTTCAGTGATGAGAGTTGAGGTCCAGAACAATTTGAAGCTGAGCTCTGGCGTCCGATGGCTCGCTCACGCGTTGGTCACGCTTTATTCTCCCCACGCTTATTCTTCGTTTTTATTTTTTTTCTCGTTTCTCTCGGTTCTTAGGCGGCTACAAAGCCGCGATGAGACGCTACTCTCGTACTTGATTTTTCGTCTTCCGAATCCCGCCGAGTTTAGCTCGCGCAGGCCACGCGACGAGCGTGAAACATCGCAACGAGAAAACACCTGCCTTAGCAATACGTGCCCGCGTTGATATCCAGCTAAAATTTCATCATGAAAGAGGACCGCGAGACACGCTGTGAATTATCTCGTCATGGAACCTTTCGCATAAATTCGCGCATCACGACTTTTCAATGTTTCACATAAACGCTTGTATTTTTACTGCTGATAACGACGTGATCAATACGTGCGAATAAGTACTAATTTTATTCAAACAAATTGACAAATTTTCGTATTTTCACTATTGTCATTATTTTTTACATTAAAATTCGTCATTATAGCGTTTAATCTTTATTGGAAAATCCAATAATGACGACAACAATTCTCAATCGATTACTCGAACACTTTACATTTCAATTTTTGATAATTTCACGTCAATTGTGACTTTAATAACTATATGAATTTATAAAAATGATGTTGACTTTATTTTCTTATTTATGGTACATGAAAATACTTCATTAATAATGATAATAATAATAATAATGATATGGATGGTAATAATGAAAATACGTAATCAAAGGCACTCGGTGTTTCAGTAAAACATCGGGATTGAACGTTCTCAAAATCTTTGCAAAAGGGTTCTGCTCCTGTGTTTCCTCGTCTCAAAGAAACACAGCAAAACCTTTCATCCAGTAATAACGGCTCGTCTTGGAAATTCGTTCAGGATTCTGTACGTTGTTCCTTTTACTTTCTCAGTCTCGTCCTTTCCAAACAGTTATTACGCGATGTGAGCATGGGGGTATTAACCTAAAATGTATTTCACGGTGGTCTACTTGAGTATATCTTAACTGTGGGTCTTACAAGAACGAGCAATCATTTTTAAATACACATATAAAAGCAGCTAAGAATCAAAGATAAATTAATTGAGAATATTTCAATGATTATGGCCTTTTGTGTGGTAGGAATGAATCGCAGGATCGAAAAAGGAAGAAAACAGGACTTGAATTTTCCCATCTCTGTTCTTCATATCTTAATAACATCATTTAGTAATAATTCTACAAGTTTTTGCTCCAGGAATCAACTTTTAAATACAAACTTAAACGCAGCTAAGAATCAAAGATATAAATTAATTGAGAAGATTTCAACGATTATGGCCTTTTGTGAGGTAGGAATGAATCCCAGGATTCAAAAAGGATGAAAACAGGACTTAAATTTTCTCATCTTTTTTCTTCACATCTTAATAACATCATTAAGTAATAATTCTGCAAGTTTTAGCTCTGGGAATCAAAGACGAAAACTTCTATTGCTCTATCGAGTTTTGATTATTCCTGCGATCGCACATGAATGCTTTCATAACGATTTTCATAACGATTTTTCGTCTATCTACTATTTGAATATATTTTAATGTTCGTAATTGATGTTTATCTCCGTTTGGCAGCACGAGAGGCGAGACAAATCAGCCGCTTAATTAAACTTCGAATGTGAGCACGAGCTCGTTTTCTAAACGATTATATTTGAGTGGATATATCTATCGATAAATGTAAATCCACATGTTTTAAAATTGCGAGTATTTCTGTTTCTATTTGTATTTAATATTCCTGCATTCGTTATCGCTCTTAACATTATTCTGCGGATAGCCGTATACGGGATCATGACTCCCGAAGCGTATGATCCCCGTGCATGCTCTCTGTTCTCCTTTGCAAATATATTTATACTTTGTCAGACTGGACCAAACGATCGTGAAACTGGTAAGCTCCATGGAATCTATGCTCTAGCTTCCACAACGAAACTCCTTTGTAAACCGGTCAATTTCACCGTATACTTGCGATATACACTCGAGTATCAACACCCAGAACTCGCCACCAAACGACCACCACATACGTTGCATAATTATCCACGGTAAATCTACTTCTAGACGCTCGTCTATAAAAACGATGCAAAATCAAACTGCAAATAATCGTTCGAAATGTTTTTATGACCAAATGATTATACAAGAAAGATAAATATAGTAAACATTCGATTGACGGAGGCTGGGGCTAGAAAAAAATCGTAAATCAATGAGAAAATCTTTTCTTTTTTTTTTGACAAATTTTGTCGGTGCACCAATAATTGGCGTTTGATTTACATTCTAATTCAAAACATTATAATGGACTGTTTTTATTTTTTTTTATTACAATATAACTCGCGTTCGATGTTAAAAGTAATGGAGAAATGATGAGCACGAAGAGAATATTTTTTGAAGATTTTAACACGAAGAATTTCAAAGTCTGAGATCACTCGTCAGGTCCCCATGGTACGCGCGCGCGCAGTTAATAGGTCGCATTAATTTCGTAATTAAATCGTCGTGGATAATAACAGAGCGCGTACAGAGTACGGCTCTCGGCCGATCAACCAGCAATTCCAGTCGTGACGAGATTATTAAGGACCAATTACACACAGCACAGGCTTTTATTATTGCGATGCTGGTGCGATATATGTGCACGTGTACACAAAAACCTTGAACGAATCTATACCCCAAAGAAAGCCAGTGTACTAACCGCCCTCTACTTAACATTGACATTGATTTATTCTCGATTATCCTTCAAGATACAAACGAAAATGTGTTGTACAGTCAGCGTACGTCGTATTGCTAATTTTTTGATTTTTTTTTTCCTTTTTTCACCGAGAGTTTATGTACGTGTATATTTTTCCAATGAAACATTTCATAACACGATCTGAATTTCATAAAAATATGTTTTTTAAAGTGCTTCTACTCCAATAATTAACTCTTTGGTTAATTTTTGAAATCTTCGAGTTAATTGGAAGTTCATTTTCAAAAAATTGTTTATTTTTTGACGAAAAAAGTAGCTGTGAAATGTTCTAGTAAGTTTGCTTTAAATTTAAAAAAGTTTAGAAGCTGATCATTGATTTTGCAGTTAAAAGTCCGATAATACGGAAGCTCTGCTTCAACGATTCCCTTTCGTTGATGAATCGCAACAATGTGATGTTTTACAGAGATAAAAATGGTCGAGATTTCCTTTCTTGAGCAGAGTCTCGTGAGCCATAAATCGTCGATATCTCCATAGGCTCTGGATTAGTCCGCGGGGCCATTTGTGAGGGAAGAAGCTTCTCGCGAAGAAATTTACGAGGATAAGAGAGAGGTTTACTTCGGGATCACGATACCAGAGGCTTCAGCCTGATGGCCAACACGCCCCGAGGCGTCCGTTTCCATCATGATCACCCTTACCGATCTTCCTTACCTCTATCCTCCCTCGCTCTGTCGCTCTCTCTACCCAATCGACTAATCTCCCGATTACGCAACGATCTATTATAAATATATAGGAACATACACCTGACATTCCTTAGACGTCTCGATCTTCGTAAATTGCATCGTGAGATGAGCAAGTATTTAGTTCTCGATTTTACTTCAATTTTTGTTTTATTATAACAAAAAAAGCTTTTTTTTTTTTAAGGAATTTGTAAATAAAGCAGCAGCGTTTAATTATAAATGAGAGAAATGTGTTTGTGTTGTTTTTTTTTTTAATTTTTTTTTGGTTATTTTTCATTCGAAAATGAGTGAAAAATATTTCAAAGTGTATTTTGTCGATTATCTTAACTTTTCAGTCATCCTTGTTAAGGTTTTACTTCGGTTTGTTGAAGTTTATTTGCTTCGACAAAAAAATCTAGATTTCCGGGACTGAGTGGAAGGAGAGGACGATGGTAAATCGCAGCTTTCCGATAATCTCGTATAATTGCAGTTCAATTACTCGTTACGAAGTGTCTGAGTCTGAGCGATCACGAAAGCACCCGACGTTCCCGATCGCCGTTTATAAAATACTTTGCAATACGTATATATGGTTAAGTGCATCGCACTAATTTTTTTCTTCCTACATGAATTATAAACGATTGGAAGATCGCGATAAAAGTGTGGATTCCGTTTCACAAATTTCTCTTGTGGTATATAAATATTTAAGTGACCATTAAGGACTATTGGTGCAGTTATAAATGACGTGAGATCGGATTGCCGATTTCAAGTCCACAATTTTAATCGGTTAAATGTGCCAATGTATTCGAACAATTTTCTGCTTTAATAATATAATAACGTTAAGAATTTAAAGATTTTTTCGTCGCGTTCGTTACGAAAAATACAAAATAAAAATCGTTGAAGAAATAAACAAAATGAGGAAACCACAAATACCGAACGGCACAACGATTTTTGGGAAGAAAGAAGAAATTTTTTCAATGGCGGTCACAGGTCGACGAACTGAAAGACAGAATGGTCCGCATCCCTAAAATAATCGACATTTTTCCACCATTCAGGCCCTTAAAAAGTATTTGTTTTAATTGGACCAGCCGGATGGATACCGGACCATTTTAAACGGTTTATAAAGATTTATATGTTTATATATTTTGAAGAGCAATTTATTGAATGGCTGACTCTTATACAGCCACACACATCTCTCGAGATTTAAGTACTCTTAGGAAGAGAAGATATGCGGTCTCGCAACACTCACGTACAACTTCCTCTTGCGGATGAAGTCTTCGAGCAATCACGTACTTCGCGTTCCAGATACAATGTATATCTCGATATAAAATACTCAAGTATATCGACAGCTTTTAAAAAAGGGCTCAAGTCGCGTTATTTTGGCTGCTAAACACCGTGAAATTGATTCTTTTGCCCGCAAGCTCCTGATACATTATGTATTTCAAAAATTGCTCCAGCGAGCCCGACATCGAAGTCGTAACTTCCCTCCGTAACACTCTCCGGTCGCTACATTCTTTCTTATCGATCGAAAATCGAAGAGAAATCCACCGCTTTCTGATAAATGCAACGGTTTATTCAAATTTATGGGATTTGTCAGTCATTTTTTCGGGTTTTAAGGGCAGCTCAAAATTGTTGAAAAATAATACGATACGTATTTGTCAACATGAATAAACATAAGAGAGAATTCAAACGTTGAAGTTATTTTCTGGGCCATGGGCAGTTGGGTCTTTGAAATTGGGTAAAAGTATCGATTTTTCAATTTTATTTATTTTTGTATCTTCTAAACCGGTTGAAACTTTTTTTAATTTTTGTCCACTGTCGAAAGAGGGTTCAAAAAATAAAATGAAGATTGTTTACAGTAAAATACAAAACCGTTTGGATACACAATGGGGTTTCGTACCAAACGTGACAAAAATCGTTTGAAAATTCCCGAAGGTAAACGATACCGGTGAAGAAGGACGAAGAAATAAAAAGAGTGTAAGGATTCGCTCAACCTCAATTCTAGTGTTGAAAAGATTGAAAAAAAAAAAAAAAAAATCCTCCAGAACTAACTTTTTAAGAACGTGCCAAAGCATCGTTTTGACATCTCAGACATTTCATATTTTCGTCTTCAGGTTCCACGTCGAAACCTATACTTTCGATTATAAAAAAAGCTAATGGCCCATTCTTCACATTTCCTTGTATATAAGAGTGTCAATATCATTTTGTTTTGTACACAAACGTCAAAACATAATAGTGTCCTGTGGAGATTTACAAAATCAGAAATATACAGTTTTATTCCCAATCCCTGCGTGGAAAACTCATGGTACGATCAGAGTCTCATATGATTGAACAAAACTGAAGAATTTCCAATGAAAAAATTTAAAAAAATATACGCATTCTCGTTAAACCTTTATTTAATGGCATTATCTCAAAATTGTGGTGTTCGAAATCGAACTATTTTTGAATTTACTTCGCTGTCTATATATTTACAGCGGATATTGTCTTGCTTCAAACTTGAGTTTTGATTAAAGGATCGAATGTTGTTTGATATCTTTAACAAGATTTTAAAATAACTTTTCAGTCTTCATTGAAATTTCCCTACTGGGATTTAATTTTTGGGAGAAATGTTCTGTTTATGAGACAAATTCAGCAACCAAATTTCATCGTAATAAATACATAAATTATTAAATTATACGCGGAAAGAATTGAAATTGAATAATTATCGTTACAGCTACCGAAATGAAAAACAGTCTTGGATTTTTGCCAATTTTTATTTTCCAAAATATATATTTTCATCAATCGAAATACAATTTTTTGTATCTGCCAAATTTTATTTTCTCCCTATGAAAATGAATATGTTTTGCTCTAAAAGTAAAAAATTGTCTGACACTTGAGTTTGTCCCTCGTTGAGATTGGTCAATTTTTCATTTTTTTTTTTTTCGTTTGATTCGAGACGAAATTCCCTATGTGGACATATGCGCATAAATTGTGCATCCGCCGGTGCAGCGATGAAACAAAACTAAAAAGCCTGATGTAGAATACGAAGCAGGGCTTAGGATTTGAATGGTGTGCGTGTAAAGAGATCGTCGGAGCGGACTGTGAAGATGCGATTGATGATCGTTAAAGCTTTGAACGAGAGTGCAACAATGGTAAATGGTCCGGAAAAACCTTCTTGTGAAATAACGTGAGCTGGACGATTTTCTTAAGAAGAAAAATATCGTTATGGCTTCATTAGACTCGGTTGACTCGCTAACGGATGAACGGGTTTTTATTCAAACGAAATTTGTCCCTATATATAATAAAAACGTATATCTGATGTGAAAAAAAAAAAAACACTTGGTGACAGCTGTGACGACTTTACGAACGTGCAGATCAGTCTGTCTCGAATCTCATCCAACAATCTGCATTTTAGACGCGATGCAGTCACGTCAATGAATCAAGAGATTAGGCCAATAAAAATTTGAATCAAGAGAGCTCGTCCCCACTACATTTACTTTCTTTTAACTCTGCAGAAACTTTTTTTCACCCTCTCACATTGAAAGATAAAATGGTGTGGCCTTGAATTCGACTTAGATATAAATCTGCAGCATTTATTTGAATGATCAGCTTAAAAATTGTACTCTAGTCAGTTTGTCATAAAAAAAATTCATTCAGATGAACTTTCGGACTAATTTTTAGATTAATGAGTAAATTGAAGATTCCAGTATTCATTATTATAATTATTTCATTAAAGCAAGTTCCATTTTGTCCATTCATTCAAAATTTTATAAATACTCTGTACATAGTTTAAGTCTGCAGAGCACGTAAACCAAATGCAGGATCTTTTCTTTCAGGAGATGCGACACGTTTGTGAAACTTGGAAAATCTGAGGGAGAGATCGCGTCGGAGGATATTCTGAAAGTCTTTGGATTCACGTACATCCCGAAACTCAATTTTTCTTTTTTTTTGTAATACAAATGTAGAGCTCGAGTTATACACGAGAAAGAAACACATCGTGGGACACATTTATGTCGAGAGATTGTCGTTCGAATGTGCTGAAGAGAAGAAAAAAATAGGTTGTATCTCGGGTTATGAGGAAAGCACGAGATCGTGAAGCTTGAATGGGGAAAATACGAGGAATGCATTTGACACGATCGACGAAGGTTTTAACTTAAAATTCAACGGACGTTTTATACAGCAAGAACGAGAACGGAATACTAGAGATTTCGAGAGAGTAAAGCTACGTATATAAATATAGTTTCACGTGAATGTTTAATGGTGGCGGACGGAAGTCACAATCGAGTAACTACGAGAATCATGAGAAGCTTGAGAAAATCTTGATTTTTTTTTTTTCATTTTCATTTCTTCTTTCATCCAATCTTCCAAAAATAATATCTACGATCGCAGAATCTCTAATCAACATTGTGAAGAATCTTCGTAGTTGAGCATCCGAGCCATAGATAAAAATTTATAATAAAAAGAAGAAAAAAAATATTACTAATAATTTATGCAAACAAATTCGCAGACGGTTTTACGAGCTTGCTGGTCGACCCCCCGCAATTTTTCGAAAAAGTTCCCCGTGGATTAGCAGTGAAATATATAGCTGTATGACCATTAAAAAAATCGTGATACATAGTCCAAGAGATGAGAAGTTGACGTGTGAAAAAAATATTTTTTCGTAGACAAGTCGCTGTGAATATTAATCCTAAAAATATTCAAATCTTCTCCCTAACATCACGCGCTCTTTTCTCACGATTTGGAGGGTTGAGGCGTCCTTATTTTACTGGCCCTTCCGCAAAAGATTCTTATCTGTAAGATGTGTCAGTGTGAAAAATGGCCGGAGGCTGTTCCTATAATTAGGGTAGGCGTGTCAAAATTTTAGTGACTTTGAAATCGTCATTCACGATGTTAAACGATTTTACTCCCATTTCGTCCATTTTTTTGTATAATTTTTTTTTATCAAATATTTTACAAAGAACAAATTTATTTCCAAAGTTTATTAAATCGAATAAAATGAAAAAAATGGAACTCCATAATCGAGATAATAAATTTAAAAAACAGTATGAAAAACGTTTTTAAAAAATTATTTTAAAAATCAGACATTTTTTTATGTATTGGATCCAAAATGAAAAAAAAAAATCATTTTAATAAATATATCAACAAAATAACAATTCCAAGTTGCAAAAATAAACATCCGCAGTCCATTAATAACGATAAAAAAAATGAAGCCTCGAGAATCTGTCACTAATAAATATTCGAAAAGTCAAAGAACTAATAATTCTTTATCTGAACAAATGGGACTTAATCGATCATTCGCTGAGAACAGGTGAAGGCAATTGTTGGTGAACTTGTGGAGTAATCAGAAGTCTGGTGAGATGGGTTGGGGCTTAACGAGACTTTCATCTCGTTTCATTAGCAAGAGAAAGAATATTATCTGTAAGCGGCGTACATTTGACGAGAGTAAGTTGGCCCTTCGTCCATAATTTTTCTCGCATGGGATATTCTTGTTTTTATGGTCAGAAGGACCCTCACACCAATTCATAGTGGACAAGAGTACAGAAAAAAAAAAACAAATGAAAAAAAAAAAAAAAGTACACAGCAGTGCAATCGCGTGCCTCGGGAGCCCAAAATTTAATTGGCTCCGCGCGGCTTACGTAATGAACAGTGGCTACTCAGAGGGACGTAGCTATAAATTTAGTGTCAGGACTGTTACAAACACACTCAGCCTTAAAAAAAAAGAAGCGAGCCAAGCATTTTTCTCTTTTTTCGGTTATGTACACGCTATCAATTGTTAACAGACAAAAAGGCGTATGATGCATCTTATATTTTCATTTATACGGTGTCCCTTACGACCATAAGCTTTTCAACCATCAATGTGTAAGTACAAACTCGTGTTGAACGAAACTTTGGCTTCCTCGTGGTAATTATCACAACGCGAGGCTACATACACCATTCCATTGTCTCCTTCTGCTTAAGAATGCAAAAAAATATAGAACTTGTTCTCGTGGTATGTGTCGATTAAGCGTAGCATAAAAAAAATACTTCGGAAAACTGGTTTCTACTGTGTTTTCATATCTTAAAGTCAAATGTACGTCGATTATTGAACGAAACATCAGTCTCTGATTTTTTTACTGATTAATAATTCCTTTGCAATTAACTGGAAATTTGGCAATTGGAGTTTTTTGCGATCATTGATTAAGAATATGAACACATTTTTAAATGCAGAATCAATTGTTTCTTCATTTTTTCAAAGAAAAATCATCTTATGACGTATTTTGAAAAAGGTTTTGTGAAATTTTTCTAAATGTATTGAGTTAGTAAAAAAATAGGAATTAAGAAAGTACGAAATTTGATTATTATAAAAATTTAGATAAATATTGATTTTTGCTCTCTTGAATTGGACTGCGGTGTGATCATGAAATCGAATTTTGTAGAAATGAATAATAATAAATATAAAGAAATTAAAATGTATTCACTTTCTTCAAGTTACATTCAGAAATATTTAATTTTCAGTTGTCGAGTTCCTCAAGGCATGATAAAAGCAATGATATCGCCTTAATAACGAGTTCGTAAACGCGACGATTCTTCATCGCGAACAAAAGAAGGGTTTCGCATGGGCGAACAATGGACAATATATATACATCGTTCATGGCCCTCGTTTACACGTAAATAATTCACGTCACGATTGAAAACTTTTCACTCCAGTTATAGACTGGGAAGAAAAAAATTATTAGCACACGAAAGATTGTCTTGATAAAATATTAAAAATCTAATTAATCACTAATGCGATGACGATCGCCTTTTGTGATTCGATTGACCGAGGAATCGAAGTTGTCATTGTTCATTGATACAAAAACGTGATGGAGATTCATGTGGAATTTCAAAATTCATCATCGACGTTGCTATTATCCGCGATTAAAAAAAAAAAAAAAAAAAAAAAAGTGTTTTTTTGTTGCTATTTTCGTCTAATGACCAATCTCAGAATATAATTAAATCAGTGCTCATTACTCGCTTCGTGTGTACTTGTACTTTTCATATCATAACAACGCCATTGTGAAGTGTTTGTAAAAAAAAATCGTTGCTAAGAGTAATAATGGATTAAAAAATAATTGCTGTGCAAGTAATTTTAATATGGGATTTGAATTAAAAACGTTTTTTTCTTTTGACGTTTAAATAATGAAAAATTGTTGAATAGAAAAAAGCTCAGTGTTAATAAACTACGAAATTCTCTGGCTACATATTTTTTCTTGTAAAATTCATTCAACCATTTTTTTTTCGATTTTTATTGCGACCATGAGACACAACCGAGGAAACAGACGTTTTTAATTTGAGAAAAAAAAATACGTTCAGTGAATAACTGAATACCTCACGGAGCACCGTGTGACAATTTTTTCAAATTCATTTGTTCGTACAAATATCTTGTTCATGATCAATTTCATTAAAAATTTGTTTTAACTTTTTTGCATAGTGAATATTGAAAATCATTTGGGGCGATTAAATTGTTTTTACGACACACGTTGTACAGGCTCGAAGATCATTTGATGGTTTTTTTGTTTTCAATCTAATTTATCCATGTAAATCAATGGATAAACGAATATCGATATCGCCTCACACTTTGCGATACGAGATAGTGTAATTAAATATATATACCCATATGAAATCCATTTACTGCAATTGCTTTGTATAGCGTTTGGAGAGCCACGCTGTTATTATTGCCACAAAAAAAATAAAAATAAATAAAAATAAATAAAACGTGGTTTCGTGCGTGCGTGCGTACGATAAAGCGGCAGGCAATTGGCGATAATTAAGGTTGCAACGGCCATATTTCATTTCGTCGGTCGATTCATGTCATAACATAAATACGAACTTACAAATATACAATTGGGAGTCATCCAAATAGAATGATGAATATTTCACTGTAAGTTTTTTCGTCGTTATATATTTTCTATCAAATTATTATTATTATTATTATTATTATTATTATTACCATCGTAATTTTGTTATGAAAAGTTTCTAAAAACTTTATCAATTTCATAGGATCGAAAACCATTTCCCATAATTGATGAATGATTGACTTTTTCTGCATTTTTCGAAAGTAAACGCCAATTGTAAATGAAAAAAAAATCAAATGGTCAGATCTTTGAAATAAAATACAATTCAATGAAGGAAAAAAAAGTTGAAATCGGTGTAAAAAAGATGGAGGGTGCTTAGGGAGATTGGATCGAAACTTCCATACGTCCGTTATGTTTTGCCAGGAGCGCCACCGTTCGGTATAGTAATTAGCAGGAGCGTTCTCACCACAAGTTCGTGCTCTCAATGGAATTCACTAACTCGTAACAGTGCAAGGCGTTTCTCTCTCGCTCTTTCTCTTCCTATCGCAGTAAATAACAGCCTGGTATTTGCCACCACTTCGTAAATCGCCAGAGAACTCTGTTTAACCTCGAATGTGAGGCTGAGCCACGAATGTCGTCTATTGCTCGTTTCCACAACTCGAGCTTTTCCCACTGCGCCCTCTGTCTCTCGTTGAAGTGGAACTGGAACTGACTGTAGTCGTTTACAGCAATTGAGATTATCCAATTGAGGAGAAGACGAAACCCTCTTCTCTTTCGTTCTCTCTGCTTCTCTCTTTTTGTTGCTGTACGAAAATTACTCAGCAACCCATTACATTGACTAAATTTCCCATTTCTCCCTTCTCTTTCTCTCTTTCTCTCTCTCTCTCTCTCTTTCGCTTATACAAATGGTGTTCGTTGTTTTAACGTTTGACAATCAAACTCGACCAAATCATTAGTTGAAAATACATCGAATAAGTTGGAAATCGATACACGAAAGCAAACGCCTCGGTATTTTGTAGTCTGCTGATGATCATCCATCAGATGACACTTCAACTAATTCAACTGGATAATTAGTATGTGATTCATCAAATGAATCTATTCCAAGATTTGCAAATCAAATTTTCTAGAACTAATCCTGATGACTTTCTAAAGTCAATTAAGAAAACAGCCGAAAAAATCTACAACTTGCACTCATACTTGTTTCTTCCTTTTTCCACATTTAATACAAGCCTGTACAGGACTCATCAGCTGATACTTATAATCATAACGATTAAGAGTTCATCTCCCACATCGGGATAAAGTAAAAAGGGTATTAAATATTTTTTAATTCAATTAAGGCGTACACTTAGTGGCTGGATTGAGAGGAAAAAGTGGCCTCGTGCGTCTTTCGAGGTGTGGAGCGTTCATCATCTCGTGCTGGATAGTCTCTCACCAGATTGCGCTCTACATGCATCCTCAAAGTAATTATGGTATATAACCAACGCCGATTCTCTCGCGATCCACGCGTTTCGACCGCGCCTACCGCCCGTAAATCCCTCGTTTTTTGTGCCCTTTCTCACTGATTGGCTCCCTGGAGGGAAAGAAACTGTCTCGATGTATCTAACATCCTTGAAATATACATAGGAATACTCATTTTCGTAAATTTCAACCCTGCCAAGTATTATCGTCCTCACTCAATTAGTCTCACAGTCATACTTCGAAAACTTTTGATCGAGCTTCAGTATTACGAATTTTATGCATACAGGGTGGGGCAATAATTCTGACCAGCGAAAATATCATCGTCTATTCATTTTGAGAGTCAAAAATCCTCGCAAAAATCTCATTTAGACAAAAGTTTCATTCAAAATGATTGAACGATGTTTTTTTTTTTTTTCGTCAGTGGAACTGGGTCAGCGGGTTTGTGGATATTTTTGCTGAACAGAGTTATCGTCCCACCTGGTATAGGGTATCGATGAGATCAGGGAAAAATAGACCTCTTGGAAACCAATGAGAGCGAATGAGAGATTAGTGTGGAAAAAATTCAAATTTTTCATTCGAATTCATGTGTTTAGGAAGTTTCGCTGTTTTTGTTTTTGTATTTTTTCATAAAGCTGGAGTTTCTGGTTTTGCTCTTTAGTACCATTTCTCCCCAAAGTCCCTTACACATGGACTTTTTTCTTCTTCTCATACTCGATTCGACTCTCCCTGGACCATTTTACATTGCCAAGCTTTTCCTCCCGCTCACGAGAGCTTCGTTAACTGAATAATTGAATTAAAAGCCGAAATCAAATAATCTCGTGGATGACTAACGAATATCTCTGGAGAATAGAGCATGCAAATTAATGTTGAAATCCTGGGAAATTATTACGGGCACTTAGACGCGGCTTTCATTTGATGCCATTAGTTGTCTGGTTAATTTAAAACGTGAGGAAATAAGTCAAATTTCGAGGAAATCATTTTTAGAAACTTAAACATTTGAAAAAGCTTGTTTTTTTGTCGTTTTTTTTAAATAAAAACTATTATTTTCATTTTGTTCACTAAAATAAAAAGAAAAATGAGCCGAGATATCGTTTCGTTTTCTTGACTCATTGGGAAGAAGAATGCTCGAGCAATGAAAAATTCCTCTCAACCCACTCGAGTTCTTGACACTTTGAGAGCATCTCAAAGAAGATCGTGAGACTGGAGGAGAATAAGTGAGTGAAAAACAGTGACATTTTCTTTCTTTTAGATCTCTTCGTGAACTTTTTGTTGTTGTTTTTTTTGCCTTTCAAAAGGATGTACTCGCAGCAGGTGGCAACGCACAATCCACTGATGCGCCACCCTAGCGCCATCAAGAATCCAAGTAAGGAAAGACGATAGCTCTCGCGAAGCGCGAGTTGATTGTGCTCGAAATTTTTATTCGTAAAAAGAGAACGAAAATGCAAGAATGAAAGAAGAAGAAGAAACGCATGGAGAAAAAAGATTAAATGTTTATCCGCCCTTAAGGTCTGAAGAAAAAAATCAACGGCACGATCTCTTGCCGGCAAAGTTGCGCCAACGGCGTGCTCTTTCCCGATGGAAACGCGTAACTCAGCGGACCATTAGCGCTATCTCCTCTCGCAGCACGAGAGAATAACGAAAAGTTTTCGAGTGTGTTCGCGGCTCCAAACAACCACACGCGTAACTGCGCGAATCACCCAACGAAATCCTTCGGCTTCGAGGTATAAAGAAATATAAAAGTCCCAAAGAAATCAAAATAAAATGAAGAAATAAAAAATCTCTCGAACATCTCCATTCGTAACTTATTTCTGTGCCAATAATTGCTCCAGATTTCGCACGAGCCAGTTTAAAAAAAATCAAACAAACGATAAATCTTTTTCATTGAGAAAACATTTATTCGAAATTGCAGTTGCCAATTATTAAAAAGAAAAAAAAACAGGAAATTAAATGAAAGTGAGAAAAAAATCGTGTTTTCATTGTTTTTTCAAAATTTTCAACAACTTTTTCTGCTGTGAATACATTTTCTTGTACTTATTTTAATAAAGAATGATCTTTTTTTTTGTGTTGTTGTTCATTATTTTTTGTTACTCGGTTCGAGTGAAATACAGAATTTGGAGTCACAACTGTATTCTCACTTTTCGTCAATATTTCAGTCGAATGTATTCGAGTTGAAAAATAATTTCAGTAAAACAGAATTGTATGAATGCCTTGAGGAACAGTTTTATGTGGAGTACAAAACTTTGTAAGCTTATTTTCAATTTCGCATAATTGGTGGTTTTGGAGAAACATGATGGGACGCCCGCACGCGTTTCATCGTATCCGGGAAGGCAGAAAAAATGTAAAGATACAGAAAGTGAAGAAGAGAAGCCGCAAAAGTCGAACTCGAGATTGGAGTAAAACAGTGCACTCCCCAAATTCGAGGACTTTTGGGTCAGTTTAACCTGACAATTACAATTATTTCATTTTTTTTTTTTTTTCATTCATTTACCAACATTTTTGGCCCTCGAGACTTTTTTCTTGCAACGATAACACGAATCCCTTTTTTTTTGCATTATTTTTACAAACAAAAATCAATGTTGAAGTTTTAAATTTCGTGACGAATGGAAAATTCTTTGACAAATCGTAAAATTCGATCGCAAGTTCATTAGAATTGTGAGAAATACATTTTTGTTGTTATTTTTTTTTCGAAATTGTTGTTCCCCATTTAATAAAAAATGTGGCAAAATGAGACAACGACAACGAGACGCAGAACGAAAGGGAACAATGGACGAGAATCGAAAGCGGGCGAAATCCAGAACTGACGACAATTTAGGGTCTGGTTCGTAAACATATACATATATAAGAAAATATATGTATAGTTATTATGCAGGTTTGGTTGAATACGTAAACTGGTGCATTGAGGAGGAATAATTTTCATAAATTTCGGCCTCGTTCAATCGTAAACAACGATACGTGCATTCCCTTCGAAATCGAGCATCTCTCTCTCTCTCTTATTTTCTTTTAAATGTGATAACCAAATCGAAGTTTTGGTTGGAGGATAGCTGCGTCGAACGATCGAGAAACGTCGAAACAAGAGCACGGTATTACGGTTCACGGATTTATAAGATTATTACAGTTGCGATTCTCGTGGTCAACGGAAGCTTTTAACATTCCGAAAAGTCCGCGCTTTAACTTTCGATAAGATAAAAATGCCCATAGCTACAGATAAAAAAGTATTTAATTGATGTTAACAAATATATTATTGAATAAATTGAAAAGTTATCGTTCGTTGATACGAATATTTAATTAAGCCGTAAAATATTCCTTTATCAATTAATTCAAACGAAGCAATTATTTGGATCGAAAAAAAACGATGCTTTTTTGTTTCCGTTCATGTGCTCGCTCCGTGTTTCGTTTTGTGACAACGTACCAAATATATCGACACACTATATTCATCTTTACGAAGGAAATACCAATTGCTCCAATGCCAAAGGTCCTTGTATATAGCGTAGGTGTAATTTTTAATTTATTATCGCTCGGGAACAGAAAGACGCTTTGGAGAGAAAGAAAAGAAAGAAAGAAAGAGACAGAACGAAAGCGACTAAGGGCGATATCTCGATGATTGGACCCTCGAGCGAATCGGCTTCCATTCGTAAAACGTCTCATAAGTTCTGGGCGAGGCTACGCTCATCATGAATTTATATATCCAGCTGCGCTTTTGTAAGGGCTATTCGAGGCTTTGCAGCTTCCGAGTCGGTACGAGAGACTTTCGAAATTCAGGAGGTGGGCGTACTTTCAGAGATGATTTTCGTCGTTTATCTTAGTATCCATATAAATAGAATAAATAATAGAACATAAAAATGTAAATAAACTGATCTGTCAAAGAACCGAAATACATTTTGAATAATAATTATTTGATATAAAGACAAAAAAAATCATCATTTTCAACAAAATTTTGAATTCCTTTCTTTGCAGGTTTCATGAATTGAAAATAAATTTAATTCGCACGTAGGAACAACATTGGCTGAACTTCTGAAACAGTAAACTCTCTCGCCTCTTGATTGTTTTTTTCATTTCTTTTCTTTCCTTTTTATAATGTTCTCGAGATAATTATGGGCGTGTAAAGATCGCCCACGTATTTTCTCGTCAGCATACAAGTTCGCGAGATCGAAAAGGTTGGGAAAGAGCTTGTTTCTAGCAGCAATAAGTTCAACAGTATTTGCAAAAGTCTGCAGAGGAACTAAAAGGATACGAATGTAAACGTGAACCTCGTAGAAATGTTAAGGTGTTACCTTAATGAATTGAACGCCACAACGAACTGACTTGAAGTTTATTCATTGCTACACAATCCATGCTTTTCTTTTGTTTTTGCATATTGTTTTAAATTGGATCGCTATTTTATGATTATTTTCAGGTTGTTCTGCCCACTCACAACTACGAATGTAAAATCTTATGGTCTTTCAAAGCTCTATACAAATGTTTCGCAATCATTCTCGAACGAATATTAAAATATTTACATCTACGAATTGAATGAAATAAATTATTTGCTTATACACGTTTTTTTTTGTTGTTGTTGAAAAATATGTGTAAAAAATTCTTCATCTTCCAACTTGTTCGACGATGTTCTAAAATCGATATCCTGTTTTTTTTCTCCCTGTTTGTGCGGCTATTCGGGAATGAGTAGCAGACAATAAGAGTCATTAATAATCGGTCGTTTCTTAGGAGGCAATTTTTCTTCGAAAATTAGCGCGGGCTTAAGTGGGTGCTATTTTTAAAGCTTTCATTTTATTTTAACGTTGGTCCCGTAGTAGTCGACGTCAATTTTACTAGATTTGTGACGAAGGTCAGGGCCCCGAAGCTCATATACGAAGCAAGTTCAAGGGAGAGAAGAAATGCGTTGTAGGCGTAATGAGGTGGTTGCCCAAGGGCCAGTTTTAATCAAGAATCGATACATAACGTCGATTCGTAGAGGTTCGTTGTTGCTACCGCGGACAACAAACCATCGCGCTTAATAAGAACTCGTCTATTCGGTTCGTGCCTCAGGTTAACGCGGTCAATTATCATACCGTATGAGCCACCATTAGATAACGAGCTGGCAGATGCACCACTCAAGAATAACAATATATAAATATATATTTATGTATATTTTATATACCTGTATATAAAGGTATTGAAAAATGTGGCTTTTTAAAGTCGTCCAAAACCTTTGAAATATTTCTGATCTACCTGAATATTTTATTCATTTAAACTAAATTTACATTCGATGTATTTTACTTACGAATCCACTTGGGTGACATTTTTTTTGTTTACTAATAAAACACGTGGAGGCGTGCATTGTTTTTAGAAAAAAAAAAAATATAAATTTGTTTTCATTAATGACCCATTTATACACTGAGCAAAAAAAAATTCTTATTAATTTTTTAATTTGGACTGTCACAAATTCATTTAAAAAAATAGTCAGAAGGATCATTTTTCTTCTAACCAAACGGGACATTGTTCGGTAAACAATTTTCCTTCTAAGTGTCTTCTTTCGACGAGTATATTTTTTGGTCCTTGTCAATTTCTATATAATTTCTTCTTAGTTTCATTATTTTCTGAGATCGAGAATAAACGAGTTGCTCTGATAAAAATAACGGTACGTTAAACCGAATAATAATGTTTGCTTCAAAGGCAATTATTTGATGACGAAATGATACTAATTAATTAATAAACGATGAGAAACCAATTACGTCGCGGTTATAAAGGTGTATCGAGAAGCGTTGATTACCCTCGACGATGATGTTATAAATTGTCGATACTACTCTTGCATCTTCGAGTAGAAAGGACGACATCTTGAGAAAGTCAAAAAAAATATACATATGTTGATATATATTTATATAAATGGCTAGCGTATGTAAAGAGAAATCTTGTGAAATAAAAAAAATTAAAAAAAAATAAGAAAATACACTCTCATGACTGTTGCGCATAATCGAGGACGATTTTAAGCCCCTGTAATATCGTCGAAACGATCTGTACCAATATTTTCAATGTACTGTTAACGTCAATTAGCGATGATCGAGGCTGTAAGTCTGTCTCTGTCTCTCTCTCTCTCTCTCTCTCTTTCTCTTTCTCTCTTTTTCTTCCTATCTCTCTTTATTTTTTTCATTTATTTCATTTATTCCTCTACGGGCATATGGAAATGAAGCTTTGAACGTGAATATACTACAAGAAAAATATTTACAAACGAGACACTATCCACGTCCAATTATATACTTACATTTCCATTCGAGCTACGTTGGGGGGATTTAATGGAAGAAAGCGCGAGTATATCGGTACTCAATTAGACATATACAAATGTTTTCTCTCTCCTTCTCTATCTCTCGCTCACTCTAACCAAATGAGAAAAAAGAACAGTGCAAAAATCAACAGATAATTCGATTCATGTTCATCGAAGGCTGTTTTATGTTCAAGCAATATTTACGACATTCTAGTATTACATGAAATCAGATTGCTCTCTGAAAGGCAGAAAATAATTACGGAAAAATCATTTCAAAAGACTCGTATTTCAAATAATATTTTTTTTTGCTTCAACATTCAGATAAATCTACGTATAATTTTTGTCCGTACAGAATTTATGAGTTATTACATATTTGTCCCTTTTTCGGATTCGAGCCAATTTGTACGATTGTATTTAAAATTGCAAAGTCACTGTTTTTTTTTTTTTTTTTTATATTCAGTCAACAAGATTCGAATGTTCGATAATCGTTCTCAATATTTTTTTCTTCTTTGAAGAAAAATCGAAGTTGAATCGAGGCTCAAGCTTTCAAAGTAGTTGCACGAATCAATTTGTTCAGGATATCCTTTCGAGTGTCATAACACAAGCACATTGTCGCAAAACTTCACAACGTGACATTCTTCGAGACTCAATGAGCCTGAAACGCCCTTTTATTATGGGCGTCGAAAAAATTGATTATTGAATTCTTGAAGTAAAATCACGCCTCGGAGATTTTGCGTTTCGAAGCAAATCCCAAGAACAGCTGACAAAAAAAATGTAAATGTCATTGCTTGATCGTTAAACCCAAATAAGACCCTTTAGAATTTTAAGCAGAATTTTGTCTTCTTTCCACGGATTTGCAGAAATGTTTGGTTGAATAGAAATGAAAAAATTGTTGTAACAAATAATGTCATTTCATTACGAATCAAGCGATCGAATAGAATTTTGTCTAAACCGAGAATCATCGTTCGAAAATCATGAAATTTTTTCGTACCCCAGTGCAAATTTATAATTCAGAAAAAATTCTAGTTTCAAGGACTAACGCTACATATTCTTGACACAGGGATCCATGGATGGCAGACTAGCAGGCGAGGAAACTTCTCTCTCCTGCGGGCAAATGCATTCCTCCTTCTTTGGCAAGACAACGGGATGGCACCCGTAGGGCATTTGAAAGAACTAAAGATCTTTCAAAATCGCCGACTGTGTGGCGTGTGCTGTTTTAACTTGTGGCTAAGAGCGATCAAAAGAGAGAGAGAGAGAGAAAGAGACAGAGACGAGAGCGATAAATTAAAGTCTCTCGGAAGACTCTCTTCTCTTCCCACGTGTGTATGCGGCTGATGCTTTTGCTTCTTGCATACGCGCTCATTCGTTACAAGCAATATAGTTGACCAAAGATACTCGCACAGATCTTCGATGTCGTTTGTTCCCGTAGAAATTTCACAATGAAACAAAAAATAAAAACGAGCTTTCGTGGAATGTTCGACGAAGATCCTCGATCCCATTCGCAAACGACAGATGGCGAGGTTGACGATACGATATTTGCAAAACAAATACACAAAAAAAGAACATCTGCGATGGCTATTACAATAAATTTGCAATATTTCAGACCTCTCGAGCAATCTCTCTCGTTTTCATCAAGTTGTTCTTTCTCTTTATTTATTTTTCCAAAATATACACAAGTATATATTTATGTATTATGTGTTTTTATAAATATTGATATCTACTCGATCAAGTCACGATCAAGCCTCAGCCTCGACCATAATCGTTAGTCTTTTCGTGATTTATTAAAATATATGGAGCAACACTTTATTGGAATTATTATTCGACCCAGCCCTTATTAATCACAAGGAAAACACGCTACTAACAAATTGCATTTCGTCGTTGGCTTGCAATTTTTTTTCTTTTTCCTACGGTTACGCTACTTTTTTAATAAAGACGAATCGTTGCTTGCGTAATGAGGCATTTATGGGCAATAAATTTATGATCAATTTGGATGAGTCGCGTGTTCAACCTGAACATATTTTTCTTCTTACATTCGGATATACTCTCTATAATTATTTTCAGGATCACGACATTTGTCAGAAATGAAATCTCGCGATGTATTTGATCGATGAAAAATTCGTGCAAAAAGTTATTAGAGATCGTTGAAATTTAATCATTCAGATTTTTCTTGATTTTTCCTTTTTCTCTTCAACTCGTTTCAAATTGACTAAATAACAATCGAAATTCAAAGCCCTAATTCAACTTTTCGTTGCCACACCGAGGAAGTGTTCAATGATGTGTCTTCTCGATTTTTTCAATAAAAAACCGACCGAAGGGCTGTTGGTGATGAATGGATGAAGCTCCGGGTCAAATTGACCCATAGTATCAATGGAGGGTTAAATAATTTTATGCAAATTCCAAAAATCATTAGTTTTTTGTAATTTTAAATGATTTTAAAACATTCCAAAGGATATGGATTTGAAAAAAATGAATCATAACTTTGTACATTGGCGTTTCAATGACAAGAAAAAAAATCATGTGTAATTTTGCACAGATTTACGATTCAGATGAGAAAAAAAGCGCAAAAAAAAAGTTGTTCAAAGGGAATATTTCTTTGATTTCATACCGAAATAATAATTCCACTGTAATTCTGGCTTATTACGTAGTACCGATGTAATGGTATCTCGAGCAGTTAGTGCGTCAAAATTGTGTAGCTTTGTCGGTTGATTAATGCGCCTTCTTTGGAGCTGACACCTAGCAGGAGTTTAATTGCACCTTATTCACCCATGAATATGGATGCTTTGCCTTGCGGGCGACGAATATATACATATATATATATCAAATATATCATATATAATTCACGAGTTGTCCAATAAGCACGTCTCGTAGTCCTCATGCCATAAAAAGTAGCCAACTACACACGGTTGGATAGACAGCTCGATATTAAAAACAAAAAAAATAA
The DNA here is from genome assembly GCA_948107755.1 of Campoletis raptor. Taxonomy (NCBI): domain Eukaryota; kingdom Metazoa; phylum Arthropoda; class Insecta; order Hymenoptera; family Ichneumonidae; genus Campoletis; species Campoletis raptor. Next base: position 13,779,724 of record OX403628.1, on the reverse strand, counting down.
ACGAATGAAAAAAAGAAAAAAAAAAAAAAAAAAAGCAATTACGATTTTGAAAAATGAACCGTACGCCAATCTTTGGTCTTTGGCTTCGTATTTTCGGATGATCGACGAGCATGAATATCCAGTGTCCTTGACACAGCTAGGAAAATTTCTTATGTCATTCAAAGGTTAATCAAGTATTTAAAATTTTGTTGCATTATTGGAAGGATTTGGGGAAATTGATTTTGTCGTATTAGAGTAAAAAAATAGTGAATTCAGGGGATTCGTTTGTTATCGATAAACACTCGACTTAATTACTAACCTGTTTGTTAAATTTTTCTTCTCGATTTGATTTGTAAAAATATTTGTAAGTGCCTACAAATTATTAGTACAATTTTTTATTCGGGTTAATGACTGAGCAATTTTTGTTTTTGATTAAGTGCATTACCGGGACGTCTAATCTCCCAAATTTTACGAGTCGAACCAATTAGCACCTCGGTCTCGGTAAAATTCACAACAACCCACCAATCTCAGTGGCCAACGCTCCGCACTCGATCGATAAATGCCTAATTGTACTCTACCTTGATTTCTCTCTTTTTCTCTCTCTCTCTCTCTCTCTCTCTCTTTCGCTCGTTTTCTTTTCAAAGGGCAAGCCCCCAAAATCTTGGGGTTTATAAGTAATTATAGACTTTGGTAGACTCAATCGAAATGTTGGAGGGATCGCCGTCGACGCCATTTATTTCAAAGTTTTGCTTCTATATGCGAACGTTGCAATTATCCTGGAATATTTCACTCAACTCGGTTTCTGTGCAATTTTCTTTTTCATAGATTCCTTTTTCTCGTTGTTATATATTTATCGCGAGGTATACGTTTAGGTTTTGCGACAATGATGAATCACCTGTTAATAATATTGTGCGTTATTTTGGGTAAAAGTGATTGATTAATATCGCAAATAACTCCTTTTATTGCAAGTAGCCTTATTACTGATTTTTTATCAATTTATGGGCCTTTCAAAATCACGTACTGCTGCTTCTTGCAAGACTCATAATTACACACACATTCAATCTCTGGATATTCTAAATCGAATATTTGAATAATTAAAAAAAAATTAATCATTCTATAAAAAAAAAGTGTTAGATCAATATTTTTCATTTATTGAATTAATCTCATCGAGTTTTTAATCAAATTTACACATGTTTTTTTTGTTTGGAAGTTGACGTAATGTAAAAATACTTAATAAATATATTTAACTGTCCCGCGGAGTGTCGTGTTGTAACGCTAAGCTTAATTTTCAATTAATTTCATACGAGATACTGAGAAAGAAAAATACGTGAACAAGGCGAGACTAATGTATCGCGCGTGTCACGATTTATCATTCGAACCGGTCGAAACCATATTAGCAAAGAAATAAAAGAATTCGTGGCAAGAAATGGAGAAAAGAATAACGCTAAGAAAACGTTCGACCATTCGCCAATATAACGAATTAGCATTTATATGTTCACAAATAGATCGGTCACCCGAGTCTTTAAATCAAACAATTCATGGGACTTATGGAATGTTGTTGAACGCAACTGTACATAAATAATATAAACGTACACGCCTTGGCACACAGTGTCTCAATAATGCACATATTTATTTGTTATGGGAATTCTCCATGCCGTGGGATTAAAATGGAATGCAATTAATAAAGCAAAATATTCCTCGTGCCCTTTCCCTCACGTATTTTTCATCAAGTCTGCAATAAAAACATTGAAATAATTTCTGTCGACGTGAAAATTCAATTCTCAATTACTTTAATTGATAAATTTATTGAAATTTATCTTTTTATACTCGTGTATGTAAATTATGTTGTTAAATGTTTTCAGAGAAGAAGAAATATTTTACAACTTTTGTCTTCCAATTCATTATTTTTAGTTTAATGCCTGGTGGAATTTGTATTTATTTTTTTTTTTCAAATAAAAATCGACTTTTGAGCTATTATTCCTCGTGCCACGAGTAAATTGATTGAAAACTATTTACAGCTAATATTTTATAAGAAATCTTCTCGTCCGTGCATAGGAAACGAGAAATATTTTATATCTTTTTCTTTCCAATTAATTATATTTCGAATTGTTTACGACCCTGGAATTTTCTTCTTACCATTTTCTCGATTTTAATGCTGCAGTGAAGTTTAATCCAGCAGGGAAGCTTGCATTTTTTCTGATTCACAAGGGAGTGGGATTGTGGAAAAAGGCTGAGGAGGAAGAGAGAGGGAGAAAGAGGCAAAGAAGTCTTTCTCAGGATGCCCACAGTATGGGGTTACGCGCGAGATATTAAGATATTATCTCAGCACCACGAGGACGTACACGTTTCTCTTTATCTCGTACCTCGTGTGTATAAGATCCAAGTCTACGTTGTGTATAAACTTTCAGGGTAATGATAGTTATACATGAATGAAAAAAAATTGGGAAAGAGAAAGACACAGAGAGAAAGAGAGAGAGAGAGGGAGAGGAATTTTGCTTTGCGTCGTCCTGGCTCAATGTTTTTTCATCGCGAATGCGAAAAAAAAAAAACACGAGCTTCTGATTCGATTCCTGCAGTCGTTGTGATCAAAGATAATCGCAAATGCTGCTTCTGCATATTCGAGATAAAAAAAAGTCGTAAAAGAAAAATCGGCTGAAGAATAAAAATGTAAATGTAAGAAAGAGAGAAAGAAAATTTGAAAAATAAATCAAAGTATTTGACCAATTGAGTCAAAAGCGTTTGATATAAAAAATATTTAAAAAACCAAATTTCCTGACATAATAATTCAGTTTCGAGGCTACGCGATTACTTGTCTTTTTCTTTGTACTTCCAAAGGATATGATAAAAATTGTTCAACACACCTACTTTACGGAAATTGTCGAACGTCTCGGTTCCGCAAAAAGGGAAAATTGCGAAGAAAAGTGATCGGCCGGTAGTCAAAAGCCTTGGGGATCACAAACTTGTTTTAAACTATTGATTACGCGAACGAGAAGATTACTCGCAGTGAGAAAAGCAATCATTATTCTTTCGCATCGTTACGTACATGTGTCGAAGGGTGTTATTCCGGACTTTCCAGCGATTTAACAGCAATTCCGACCCATTACGAAATACAAAAAACATTCTTCCGTGCTGACATAAAACAGATAGGTCAGTCGAGTGTGCGACAAAAATGAATTTTCACGACTAAACATTCTCATGGAAAATTCAAGAACTTAATTTTGTAATTTAATTAAAAATCGTTTACGAAATCGTACACGTTTTAATTTGTATTATAACCTTTTGTTGACATACTGGGTCATTTAGACCCAGACTGATTTTTCGTTTCGCGAATGTTTAAATAAATACCATTTTTTGTAAATCTCGTCACATTATTTTTTGAATGAAATGTCTCTCTTTATCCAGTTAAAGTTTTAAATAATTTTTTTAAACAATTGAACTTGATATTTTCGGAATCTGTCTGCTGATGGCTGGCAAGTATAGTTTCCGGGTCAAATTGACCCAGTGTGTCAATGCAATTGACAAATTTATATATTTCAACTAAAATTTCGCATTTATTCTTCTCTATTATTATGATTTTTTTAAATTGTATTTCATACATTGCATTTTTATATACGAGGAGGAGGTGGCCATGATAAATGTGGCCAGAATGAAAGTTGGTGTATCTAAAGTTGATGGAGTCGTTCGAGGGCGTAACCGACATTGCAGCAAGTCTGACGATGCTAAAGAGTTTGTCGAACGCTATGTATACCGAAGCTCGTGCGACCTACCTCATCGAGGCAGTTTGCCACGTACGGTCTTCTTTATTTTATGATTATTATCATTTTTCTTATATAAAGCAACGTGTTGCGTATGAAGAAATGGCGAAAAAAACAACAACAAAAAAAATAGAATAGAAATCTTCAACGTAATTCAGAGTAAAATTAAATTATCCCTGGGCGTTAAATATTTATAAACATGATATATATATTGCTGGACGATGGTGTATTGCGATATTACCGCCCGAGAAAAGGGCCGGCCGAATCGAATCGAAAATTCGATAATGCCTTACTCAGCCGAGTCCCGGATTCGCCCGGAAGCCGCGAATTATATACGCAAGAGATTTCTCTTTCTCTCTCTATCGAACAAAGTCGAATCAGAACATTTTTCATTTCGACAGCACGCTTAATTTCACCATTTTCGTTTTTACCTGCGATAAAGTTGTGATTTAAACAACATCAACAACAACAGAAAATTATGGGCTCAATTTTCGAAACCGAAAGATTTTACAACAATGAAAACTTTTCCATATTCTTAACGAAGCAAATTCAGGCAGGTTTACGTTCGTTTTTGCTAAATATTATATTTCCAGCTTCCTCCTTAATGTATATACCAGAACCTGCCGAAATTTATTTGAAAATTTCATCGCCATAAAACACTGAGTTGCTCATTAAGCTTGAAATAAAAAAAAGAATTTTTTTTTTTTTGCAGAACCTCTGGTCATGGCTGCTTTATCGCTCAAGTCGCTGTGAGAATCGCCTAATGAATTTAAAATGAAAGGGTGTATTTTTATTTTTATTTTTTTCAAGGCCCTGCACAAACGAGGTATTTTTTTGAGCACAAAAACAGGTATTTTGATAAAAAAAAAAGGTGGTGAGTTTTACTTTTCATAGAGAAAATAAATATCAACGAAAACTTTTTTTTTTGATTTTTTATGCGAAGGCATTATTATCGAGCTTGAAAATGATCACAGATTTTGGCGTAGACAAAAATGTGTATGAATATATATTTTTTCATGAAAAAAAAAGAGAACTGGAGCCTCGGGCACGTGCCATTATCTTTTTCGCCTCCATCTCTATCCAGTCGCAAAATTTTGGCAAATTTCTTTTTAACGATCACCCTGCCATATCACCTTGAGCACGCATATTTCTCATTCGAATTTACGGTACGAGAAGAAAGAGAGATAAACAAAAAAACAAATGCTGACTGCAAAAAAGTTCATGGAAAAAACAGAAAGGCACACATGCTCGAAACTCATGGCAAAATGTAATTCGCGGAGCTCTCTGAATGTTCCGTCTCTAATAACATATAATATCTGTTTTACCGTCCCGAGTAGAACGAGTTGTTCATTAATCTACAATAAAACATTGTTATCAGCATGAGGATAATTTTATTATCCTCTGCGTTGTTTGTTCTCTCATGGATTTATGACTTGAATAAAATTCTATGAAACACGCGAAACTTTGAGAAACGAGAGTGCGGAGAAGATAATTAATCACGAAAATTCATTAAACCAAATTATATTATTCAGCTACGAGTAAATATCATTAAAAAACAGATTTTTTAAGGGATGAGAGCATGTCTTTCTACTGCATATGTAATTAATTTAATAAATTTCTATGAATTTAAAGTATTGTCATAAATTTCGATGAAATTCGATACGAGTAAAAAATGAATAAAAGATATTCGTGTTTTCACACTGTTTTCAGAACTTCATTTTCATTTTAAATGATAAATTCTAATGAGAATAAAAGCCGCAGTTTTTTTCAAGATTTTATTCAGGCGTCTAACGAACCGTTAATCAATTCATAATTAAGGAAAAGAGCGAATCTCTCGATTGAATTGCATAATAGAAGAGGATTTCCCTGAAGCACTTTAATTAGATAGTGGATTGAGGATTCGTCTCGTCTCCGAAACAGTCTGACATCGTTCGCGATCTCATTTCAATTGGATAAGGTTTCTCGATCAATCACAGAATAATCGGCCAATTATCGCAATCGTAACCGCCGATGCAAAGCTATCTCGAAGCATCTAGGAATCTTAAGATCGTTCTTCGAGAGAAGAGAAGAGATTTCTCGTCCACAGTAGCCCGGTTATAATACAGTTTCTCTCAAGATATATTCCCCACCCTTCGTTGCTCTTTCGGTTAATTTAATCCCTTGAGAATGGGGTACGAGTGAGAGGCAAAATCTTGTGCGGTGTATAAATTTAATCTCGATGCTATTCAGATCGACACGCTCGCGATTTATATCTCTTTGATGTTTATCTCAATCTCTCTCTCTCTCTCTCTCTTTCTGTCCCTCATGAGTTCTTAATATTTCTATATTCTATTTTTTGCCTCAATTACAAGAACAAACGAGCATGTAACAAATAAACGATATTTTTCAATTGGAGCAACAAAGGCTTTGGTTAATGGTTAATTATCTCTGAATTCTACCGAAAAAAATAAACAATTCTTCAAATGATTCTATACAAATTAAAAAAAATGTGAACCTGTACCTGTCACGAAAAAAAAAAAGCAAACTCTTCATCAAATCATTGGAATCAGCTTTAAAAGTTGATTACTAAATACCTGTCATAAGTACACGTGCGCAATAAGACGTTATCGTTGTCTTACACATAACTTACCATAACCGATCCGAGAGATGACGAATTTCGCTTTTAAACCATCAGCAAATACAGTGAACAGAGATCGCAGCTTGGTGATCGTGCAATTAGTAATTACCTCGTCGTGCTACCGCACGCAAAAGTACATTCTATCATTATCCGCTCTGTTGCACCCGTGTAATTGAATGTCCGGTTGTCATGCCCCCGTCCAGACTCTCTTTAATCCCCTTACTGCCCCCTCCCCTCCTCTTTCCCTACTCCGCTCGTTCTCATTCTCGTTGATCTCGCGATGCAACAGATGCGAGTTTAATTATCGACGTGCGTACTTCGATTGAGTGTCACAAAATCGCTTTTGCCACGCAGGAATTCGTTAGTTCGAGCACTCTTGATATTTCACTTCGAAATTAACGATACGAATTGATTTTTTTTCGTTTTTTATTCGTTCAATTAACTTTCATGCTTGACGATAACAATTTGTGAGGAAATACCTTAAGGAAACTATAAAGCGAATAAAAATATAATCTGTGCAAGTGTTAGAAAAGTTTGTAACAAAATTAAAAGTGTAATTGGACTCTAGATTTTTTCGTTTCTTTTTTTTTTTTCAACGTTCCGCTATTTTTTAATTTCCTACGTTTTTTTTACCTTCATATAATTTTGAGCGTAAAATGTCCGATATCCGGAGTTATACAGTCGAAGAACTCTCGAAGAATTATGAGCGTTAATTACTCGTTTCGTTCGGGAGCCCTTTTTGATTAGTGGTGAATTTAGTTAGCACCTGCGGGCCTCTCGTTTACGAAATAAAAATAAATATTGTGACGATGGACTTCTTTGGAATTGAACCTTTTTGACCGAGCCGACTTGCACAAATAAGAAAATAATAATAGCGAATGAAATAGAAAGAAAAAGGAGCGATGTAGAATCAAAGCGAAAAAAAATGACAGTCGTAGAAAATTCATATCGTTTTAACTTGTTTTTCAAACGACTTTGAAACAAAAAGAGAAGAATGAAATATCATTTTGAGAATAAGGCAGTAAAGACGGGAAGAAATCCGCGAGAAAAATGCTCAAGACCAAAAGTTCGAGATCTTAGGTTCTTCCTCTCAGTTCTCATCGTCATTCGGTCCAGTGAGAAAGTGAAAGAGAAATAAAAAGATAGAAAAATAAAGAAAGATAACCGCACCCATGAGAATTAAAGTCGTCTGCTACGCAGCGTAGAATGTCCATCGAGTATTTTACATTCTTTGCGAATTGTGTTTCTTTGTCGCGAGATTCGCGCACTGAAAATTACCTGCTCTAATTCCACTGTAATTACTCTTTTGCCATAGTCCCGCGCAGCAAGCTGAGAAGCACTCCGAGTGTAAAATGTCTGTTCTGGTAAAAGAGCGAAACGGTAGTAGCGTCTCTTGTCGCCAATCGTTTGTTCGCATTCCTCAACAAAGTGCTCCAATTAAATAACCTCAAGACCTAATTGAGACGTACCTATTTACGAGAATTCGTAACACAACTGCTTATTATTTATCCAACATCCAAATCCATTTATAATCATTCGTAGAGCATTTAATTACTCGCACGAGCGATTCTCAAGGCTTGACTTATAAGAGAGAGAGAGAGAGAGTGTAGGAGACAAAGGATTCTTTGAATGGCTGTGATTAGGATCATTTCGAGCAATCCATCATTCTTTGGATAGTCGAAGGATGAACATTCCTTTGGAAGCAGAGAGAACTAGTTTTGTTTTTGGCGAAAAGAAATGAATGATGAGCTAGAAACTGCCCAACTGCCTCTGCATTGATGATTTCCAGAAACGATTTCTGTCTCCACACTTTATTATTTTCTCAGTCATTTTATTTTTCATGATCCTTATACGTGCGTCAACATCGTCGACAAGATTTAATTGCATTTTCGTGCAATATTCTTCATTTTAACATAAAAAAAAACATGGAATTTATCTCGAAGATGTTGCCGAAAATTACACGTTTTCGTGATGCAGTCTTACGAGCTTTCCATCAGTCCGTCACTCTGTTAAGAAAAGAGCATATGAACACCGTCGTCAGCCAAGACAAATTGGTTGACGAGTCATGAGCTACAGAAGTTGGATAATCATATAATTATACACGACTGGACCATGAGACGAGGAAGTCTGAAGTATATGCTCTCAGCTTCGTTGGCCCCTGCTCAGAGTTTCAACTTCTTGCACTCGTCATAATCTGCATCCACCTCTGGCTAACTTGATATAACGAGTGGATGACATTTGCTGACGTCGTTATTTCTCGGTGTTTGTATTTAAGCCATCATTTGTGACGGGAGTTCCAACCAACAATTTCTTACTAATTAGTTGATTTTAATCATGACGTTTGTGAATCTTGGCCAAATAAATTCAAAAATTGTGGGTTTCTTTAGTGATTTAATGAAACGAAGATTCTTCGTGGGCAAGTGCTATAATTTGAAGGTCGACATGAATAAATAAATAAATAACATTATGAAATAATTGGAATGATGTTGAAATGCCAATGAGAAACCCAATTAATATTATCTCACGAAGGTTGAAAGCGCGAAAAGGTAAAGACTCTGGCAATAGCGAAGATAATTAGACAGGAGAAGATCCAAATGTTAGAAAGGAAGAGGCGAAAAAAGGGCAGAGGAAGAAGTGTCTCGAGCTCGATCTTTTTCCTTCCCTGGCTCCTTTTCGTCTTTGTGTCGATGTGGAGCGTGTGTCGACGAGTTCCTTTGGTAGATTCCCGCTCGCGGTGTGCCAAGACGGATATTTTGCGACGACAACGACGACGTGGACGCGACGCACAAGAGGCGAACAGTAGTGTATAGTGAGATCACTTTCTTTCTTTTCTTCTTATTTTTATTCTCTATGGCCTTCTCTGCTGAGTTTCGCATGCAAAGCGGATCATTACAACGGCATAAAAGCTGTGCGAGAAGGGCTCCGGCAGTTTGGCCCTACGTGAGGCAATAAATACTTCAATCAGTGCCCTCTAAGGCGTCAGTTAGTATAGCGACGATCTTGCGGCAGAAGAAGAGAGAAAGAACGATGAAGACTCTCGTTGTGGTCCATTGGACAGCCGGGCGGCGATTCCCAAAGACTTTTCGCTCCATTCTCGCTTTCGTCCTTTCTCTTACCCTTTTTTCCTCTTTCTCTTTCTTCATCTTCCGTTTCAACCACATTCTCTCTCTCTCTCTCTCTCTCTCTCTCTCTCTTAACTGTGTTTCACGGTAATGTATGTTTGCCTCCGGTGACAGCCACCTGCGCAGCTCGAATCTTCGTCCAAACGCACGTACACGAGACCTCTGTCTTTCTTCCCATCTCGTTTCACCCTTCTCCACCAATCTGCATATCTTCTCTAGTTGCGGGGGTGCCGTTTTGTGTCTTGCCAACTTTGGGCTCTTAAGTTAAATCGAAGATTGTAAAAAACTATTTTTAGGACTTTCTTTTATTTCATTATGGAATAAAATTGAATTGTGAACTACCAGAAATAAAAAGGGTTCGGAAAACCGCTCAAGTGAATCCTGATGATCAATAAAACGATATTTGATGCACAACCTCATTGAAGTTCTCGGCAAAATATTGCGTGACCAATAAGATAAAAGGAGTTTTATGGAGGCCGGACAATCTCATTATTCTTTTTCTTCTATAGTCCATCAGTAAATCATGTCAATTATAGAAAGTTTATGATTCGCCAGTACAAAGGATTAGAGTACGGTTGAAAGTTGCCAGGGATTGCAAAATCGATTCGATGTTATCTGGCGCTTGGTTGCAGAAGGGAAAAGTCATATGCGGCGTGAAAGTGTTCACGAATGAAGCACAACGTCCACTTCCCATGGTGGTAGCGTTTCGAGAGACACACGCGGGGAAAGGTCGTTGTCAATAGGTTGATAATTGGGCGAGCAAAAGCGAGAGACCCTTGACACCCTCTCTTTCATCAGAAACACCAATGTGAGAGAATGAGAAAGAAATAGCGTTATCTCGCTGAACGATATCTTTGTGCTCGATTTCTCTTCCTCGCAGTTTTGCCGTATAAACGATCAACAGAAGCCTAAGAAGCTGAAGAAGGGTTTTTCTCTTTTTCTCTCTCTTTCTCTCCCTCTGTTTGGTCTGTTTGGAGAAACGAAACGACTCTGCCATCCTGAGCTTCTCAGCCACCAGGGCAACTCGTCCCTCAGTCAAGTCCCCGTCGGGACAATAAATCTGGATGTTCGGTGCGCGCGGGTAATTGGGTTCACTCGCTCCAAGATCAATCCGATACTGTCTGCCCTCGTGTCTGTCTGTCCATCCGTTTACCTCTATCTTTTCCTCTATCTCACTCTTTCACTTGCTTTTTCCCTCTTCTACTCCGATTCTAAGTGAACGCGCGCCTTGTCCCGCGCGTTGATCTTGAGAAACTCACAGGAGAGACGAGTCTCTCGTGAATCCTTCTCGTTGTTCATTCTCTAATCCCTCTCCTGTGTTTTCTCTCGGCTATTATAGCAAATCGTGAATCCCGCGGGTCTTACAGAGGAAGTAAAAGATCGGGAAAATCACAGTAGAACGAATGGCTATACTTGTCGTATTTTTCATTCGTTTTATGTACCATTCATTTAGATATGAAACAACAACATGAACAATCTTCGGAAAACAATGTTTTCACATATTTCATTTAATTCGATCGAATAATTGATAAATTTAAAATCTGAGAACTGTAAATTTCGAAATTACTGACATTTTCGCGCACTTTTTCAATCAAATATGAGCAGGTGCACCATCATAACGATTCAAACCATTTCAATTTTTGTATTTCTCGAGCATTATTTTTAATACGAAAGACGCGGTTTTGGAGAGAAGCGAAATTCACGTCAGGCTCCCTTAATATTTGAACGCTGCTGTGTTCTGTGGCAATCTCATTGCGTTGAAAGATTTACATGAGGATGCTGGGAGCAAAAGTCGTTCCACCGAATTCACTCGGTGGACACGCCTGGCAGTTTGCTCTGCAAATGCGGAGAATCGTTGGACCTCCGAGGATATCGTCTTGTTATACCGCCACCACAATCGCACGGTTTCATTCAAATCGTGGGCTAAGATCGTGTCGTATGCAAAACGTCGAATTTTGCGAAAGGCTCTCTACTTCTCTCTCTCTCTCTCTCTTTCTCTTTTTCGGCGTTCGCACGTCGCAGAAACTCGCGAACTGACCGAACGAATAACAGCAGTTCGATGCTTGCATACTTGTTCGTAAACATTGAGAGGATTCGAACGCGCCGGGACATTCGCAAAGACCTGCCGATCCTGTGGGAGTCAGTTCGAGGCTGGCTATAAATCTGAATAATAAATGAGTCTCAACGGCCTCTAAGAAGTATCCGCCTCAGCGAAGAGACGCGCGCTTTTGCTGAGGGCCTTAAAAGATGAATTTACGAGACTGTGCTCCACCCGAAGAGACATCGCCAGACGAACGCGAACGAACCAATAGGGCAAAGGCAAAGAAGAGATCAATTGCATAGTTCGTTTTTACAGTTTAGAAACAATTGCGATTTTATGATTTCTATAAAAATTCTCATTACACACAAATAATTACAGACTTGTGTAAAGTTATTGATTTCTCTTAGTTTTGAATTTTTGTAAAACTGCTTGTTCAGTTGCTTTTTCTCAGTTTTGGATTTTTTTTCGTCCGTAGGATATAGGATTTTTTTTTTTTAATATTTTTTTAAAATAAAAATCTGTGGATTCTATATAATGGCGGAATTTAAAACAATTATTGTGTTATGTTTCGTCTTTATACTTTGAAAATGAAAATCGAGGGTTAAAATGGCAGCTGTTGGACAAAGTACATGGACGAAGTTACAAAAAACATGGAATACTGAAAAAAAAAGTTATAACAGTAAGAATTTGTTTATATTTTCCACTTCATTCATTTGTAGTCTCGTTAGAGTACGATAACAATTGGAATATTTGTGCACAAAGAGAATTTCTCGGGTAAACAATACTAATGACAAGAGCAAGAGATTTTTCTTTGTCCTAGTTGAAGAAGAAAATCCTGCTCCGTTTGCCACAATTTTCCTCATTAATCGAGAGGCCACGAAGGTCTACATTCGTTTGTGGAACCGACCCTCTTCCTACATCGCGTAACAAACATTCCTAAAGGGAGTTTTTTTACTCGTTTATACGTTCGAGTATTTCTCGACATTCTTGAAATTCACCAGCGCAGAGTATATCGGAAATCATTTGGAAAATCGCTCGTTTACAAACCGCTTCGTTCAACTATTCGAAATATTTCGAATCCTTTCGCTTCGTACCAATTTCGAGAGGGATATCTCTCTCTCTCTTTTCATTCTCTCTGTTACTCTCACAAACATTGGTTAGGAAACTCTCATGGATAATTTTAGTGGCACCTGCGCAGACCTTGTTTATTATACAATGAACGCGTCCACACTCCCCCCTCGTTCTTTTCTCTCTTCTGCCGCATCAAAATAGTTAGGGTTGCTCGTATTCATATTTATACCTTTGAAGATATGAGATCCTCCTTAATGAATCTGACGTTCTATATGTACGTATGAGACGGTGTGAAATTTCGAGGATTTCGTAATTGGCCCATTTCGTTTATTTTTATTCACGGTCTTCTTCTCTTTCTCCGATCTTTCAGGACCGTCTTAATGTTATATATAGATAGATATAAACAACTGGGGGACTGTGGAAGATTTCTGGTGGACCAGTTTTTGAGAGTGCCCGAGGGAATATTATCCGATCGTTTCGCATCACCTCACCGTTCTTCGTCCCATATAATTAATCGCTAATTAATCCGCCCTTCCTCGACGAAATAACAAAGAGCAAAAAACACCATTCGCAGAATTTATCGTTCTCGATCTTGAAGAAACTGTGAAATTGCGTATTGATTGATGCTCGAGAGGGACAAAGTTGCACCCATTTTTTTCGACCGCGAGTAAAGGGTTTCGGTTCTTTAATTACTTTTAGAATTTATTATCTCGTCAGTTTAGTATATTTTTGTCTTTGATTTTATTTTATTTTTCTATCTTTTTTATTTCGTTACGAACGAATGAGTTTTTTTTTTTTTTTTTTTTGCGATGGATTTCAAATTGTTGGGAGAAAATGATAAAATAGTGGCTCGTGTGAAAACGATCTTTCGAAATGAATTCAGTATCTCATTGCCATTCACAAAAGTGGGTGGTTCCGGGACCCTAACAAACTCCTCATTTCGGATCTCAAGTAAGAATTCTGAGTGCTCAGGATTCGTCAGCTCTCCTACTACATTCAGTGGAGAAAAATAAGAATAAAAAGATTGGAAAAAAAAAAGAAAAAATTCGATCTTTTGTCTTTTTTTGTTTCATTTTTTCAGCCTCCGGTTACCTACGTAACTCACGTCACCGCGCTGTATGATTAGATCTCCTGCCGTTCTTTCATTTTTTCCGACTGCATGTCAGCTCGCGATGCACTGAAATACACATCATTTGCTAACATACGAACCGACCTATCACAAACAATTCAACGCTCAAATTTCTTGCACTTACGTCCTTAAATTTGTTGAAAAAATATTTAAAATGCTTGCACAATAATTTAACAAGTATGAACTCTGTTATTTATCGTTTGTGTAGTTTCTGGGGTCTCAGGTGTACGAAAAAAATTCATCCACCTGAACAATTTTTATCGTACGAGGCCCAAGAAACTTGATAAATGTTGGGAAAACCAATTTTACTTAACTTTCCTTTTTAATTATAAATATCTAGGTCCAGCAAATGGATATTAATTAAAATGATTTTCGGTAAAATTCCAATTACACATAAATATAAAACCCTTAATTCAGAGAATGAATAAAATTTCGTGATAAAAGAAAAAAAAAATAATGAGAGAATACAAAATGAAAACAGGTGGGCGACGGTGGAAGAAAAATTCAGGCAATTTTTGGTACGAAGGCGTGTCCATTTCGGTCTCTTTCACAATGACGCTGGGATCACTCGTGGGGAGAGACTCTCGTGATGTTGTTCGACTGTGGGACGATGAGCGGAGAGAGAGCGCGGTTTCTTACAAAGCTTTTGCGGAGGATATCGCGATGTAGCAAAAGGTTTATATTGTCGAGGGGGTTGGGGAGGCTGTGCGAGAATTATCTCGTGAGTCTCACGAGAGAAAGATAGTGTTTTGCTCTTTAGGAATCATTAGCTCTGGCTTTCGCGTACTAATTCAAATTGTAATTCCTCAGTGGTAGAGGTTGAAGTAGTGGTGAAAGAGTTGGATCAGAGAGAAGATCGGGCTGTGGCATCGTCTCATCAAAATACCGTCGGACAAACGACGTTGTCCGCGAAAATATTTATTTCTCTCTTTCTTTCTTCTTGTTTATATACTCATGAGAGACAAAACACTGGGTGAATTAACTTTATACCGCAATGAAAAAGTGTGACAAGGTCGTCAGTATATTACTTCGTTGCAACCTTTCGTTAAATATATATACAGACAAAAAAAAACCAGCTTTCGAATGTTGAGTCTTCTCGTTACAAAATAAACGTTTTAACTTTACTTCTGTCATACATCCAAACGTTTTATACCCTCGGCAGATTCCCAATTTACAAATTCTTCGAATATTTCTCCTGGTAGCATTTGGACTTTTTAAACGAATACGTTTCAAGCCTTCAACCCCAAGCAATGATAGTTTCTCTCGAGTACGACGTTGATCCCAATTATCCAGCTTATAGAGCCAAATTGTAATGAACTCTGAAGAGTTATTTTTCATTCGGTAATTAACGTATTCATTTTGAAACTGGAATAAATACCTCACGAGATCGAGTCTCGTTCATCTACTCTCTCGAGCTCTCGAGCTCTCTTTCTCGTTGAGTTTATGTGCTTCATGAGAGAATCCTTTGGTTTCTCTACCCGACAATCCTTTTCTTTTCTCATGCCACTTGGATGTTGGATTTCTCTCAACCCATACGATCTCTACATGGCGATCCTTTCTCTCTCTCTCTCTCTCTTTTTCTTCGATGTTTCTCTTTCTCATTCTTTCTTTCTCTCTTCTTCTCTTTCACCCTAGTCGGAGGAGCAGGTAGTCACGCGTGGCACGCTCTCCACACGTGGATCACTCTCGTCCCGTTCGCCTCGGCTCACATCGGCCGATCTCGTACAGGATCGTGAGCCGATGCCACCCACGTGTCTCTTCAGACTCTTCAGAGCTGATCACGCCGCCGCCTTCCACTATCTATACCATTCCATCTCCCTCTTTTTCTTTTTATATCCTTTTCTTTCTTTATTTCATATCCAACGACTATTATCGTTCAACGCGACAATCAACGATTACTCATTAAGAAGACAAAAGCTTCTATCGACATCCCGAGTAATTAAAATAAATAGCAATGGAAATAAGAGAAAGAAACGATACGATCATGACCTGCATTCCAATAACAATTTAATCTTTTTTTTTTTTAATATCAACGAATCAATTCTAATACCATTTTTGTTTGAATTCGTCAGATGTTTGGATTTTTAATTTTTATTCAAAAATATGAAAAAAATCTCTCACTTCATCGAGAATTTTAAAGATCGATAAAGTTGACTCATTCTTCAAATTTAAAGATTCTTCTAACTGAAGGTTATTATTTTTTTAGCCTTTTATTTTTATTCTCCTGTCTCATTAAACCACAAGCTTTTTTCATTTCCCAGACATCCATCATTTCTTCTCGAAGTTCTTCTCTTTTTACCTCCTCTCCTCGATCGGACAAGTTTTGCTTCCGGAATGACCGAGTACCATCAGAAGATGCACCCTCCGTCAAGCTTCATGTCCATTTATTTCATTTTCATTTTTCGAAAAGCAATTAAGAAACGTCGGAAACCCCATTAGCCTAACCGTGGACCTCTAATTGGCCAAGACTCACTTTGCCATGGTAGTCTTATTAATTTTCCGTGTTTTGGTCCACGCTTGACTAATGAGTCTCTCTCATAACTGGATCTTTCTCTCTCTCTCTCTCTCTCTTTCTCTCTTTCTTACTCTTTCTTGTGTGGAAAGAATTTTTAAACTACCCTCGTGTATCTTTTCTTCATTCTCGTCTATTTTTTAATAAAAAGAACGAACCAACCGATATTAGATACTGATTATAATAACACGTTCTCATATAACCATGAAGAAGTTATGATCTGCGATCTCATTGAGATGATTTAACGATAAGCAATCAGTCCGGGTGGTCAAGAGTTGCAGACAAAATTGCACGAGATAGAAGAAAAAAAAAAGTGTTTCTACTTATTTATTTTTTTTTTCTTCTCTCTGTTGGTTAATTCGAACGATTAGGATATTTTTTACGAAAACCATTAGGTTTCTCGCCGAAGCCTTTGTTTCTGAGCAAAAATTCCATAAACACTCTAAACTTTCTCGCATAGTCGTAATCTGTTGAAATTATGAAAAAAAAAAAAAAACGTGAAATAAAAATGTCGAATATGGTCCAACCGAAGACGAGGACGCTTTTTGTTATTGTTGTTGTTGTTTTGGTTTTCTTTGAACTTGGATCATAAAATTGAACTAACGAGAAACGCGCGCCCCAAGCACGGCCCAGGCTTCGCTTCTTTCGCTCATCGGGCGCTATAAAAGCGGCAGCAAAAGTGCGGCTAATCGCGCCCCTTCGTTCTACAAAATGTCCATTATTACACGCTCAACGCTCGACCGCACAGACTACATCGACTTGGGTGGTTTCACTTAATTTTTAACTCTACACTACGATGTATAACCAAAAATTCAACATTTATCCATCTGCTGGCTTTCCGAAGAAAGAAAAAACGTAAAATATTATCGGAATTTGTCGAAAAACTAACGATTTCGCTTTATATTCATTTCCCGAACAATCTCCTTCACGCTCGTGCAACGAAAATAAAGAAAAAATGATTATTTGGCGATTTTAAATATTACGGTATCGTATCGTCGCGAGTGACTGTTTAACACAAAGATTTCCTCACGTCCACAACTTTTATAACCGTAAAAATCGTTTTTTCGATCACCTAACCAACAAAAATTCTTATAACCACCAAATATCTTGGCTCGATTCTCTTTTTGCACGTAAAAAAAGTATTTCATTCGTATTGGGGAAGGTTTTCAGGTATTTGTGAAACTCTACACAACCGGATGCTCGAATTATCGTCGAAAATTCATGAATCGAAACACCCTTCTTTTATTCCATAACCTCCAAAAGGGAGTTTTCGATGTAGAGACAGTTATGTAACAATATTATAAACTGTTATGTTGACAGGTCGAATTGGCCCTGAGGTACAGTAAATTACGTGAGAAACAGGAAATTCATTCCATTGTAAAAATATCGTCAAGTGGATCACTAGTCTCACATGTCGGTCAAAAAAAGATCGAAATAAAAAAACAAAATTGTTTCTTACCTTGTGTTGAATACCCTCGACGGCCTCGACAAAAACATTGGACGAAAAATCTCTTGAGAAACGGGACATAACCACAAGTTCCGGACACCATATTGCAGACAAAAAAAACGATCGTGATTCCTCGAAACGAAACAGTTAGATCTATGGAAAGCTTTAAAAGAGCAAAGTTTTTTAGGATTCCTTTGGTAAAAAGAATTAAGTGCCTTTCTAATAATAAGCGAAAGTTTTGACCCGCGCGAACTGTTACTTCCACTGTTACTGTGACTGTTGTTCACTCGGATATGAAAAACCACGAATGTACTCAAATTTTCGAGAAAAGACGTTAAAGTTTAACTGATTATGAGACTGGATGTCAGGTCTCGAAAGCTATTGACGTAAAACACCGGTTTCGCAATGGATTCTCTTTTTTTGGCTCCTTCGGAAATTGCACACCGGAAATGAGGCTTTAAAAAAATAATTTGAGAGACAAAAAAACACCAAATCACTAGGGGCGATCTTCATGAATCGTTCAAAACACGAATTTCCATTAAATTGGGCACGATTATTATTTGTGTATTTAATCCTCTGGCAGAGGTTATTAACCTTGAAAAATCAATTTTTATAAATTCGACCGTCACCTTTCGAACATGAAACAATCTCTGGTCGAAAGAGAGTAAGAGACTCTTACGAAAAAGTGATCTGTGTTGCCAACGTTTGCACGAATAGAAAACCTTTTAACGGACTTGAGTGAACGTAGTCACAGTCAATGACGACGGAAGTTACATTACCTCTTCCGGAGAGCGGAGAATTGGCGGCCCGACAATAACTTTTCAATATTTTAAAAGTTCTCATTATCTCTAACTCGTTTGTAAGTTGTTGTTAGAATAAATAATACGTTTGTTACATATGAGTTCATCATTAGAAAACGGAAAATACAATGGAGTCTCAAGTTCGATTAGATTGCGAATGCTTGACGAGTTTGATTCGATTCAAAATTGTTTGTAGAGAATAAATATCATTGTTAAAACGTTCGTCTATTGCTGTATTGTGTAAATAAGCAGCTTGAACGAAATTTTAATCGATTTTCTAAAAATGGTTATATTACCGGCGAAAGTTATCCACCAAACCGGTTTGAGTAAAGAAAGAAAAAACTTTTGGCTTACCCCACCGTTGGCCAAGCTAATCTTCGCTTGCATTGGCGTCTCGTTCTCGTTACTTTCAATATTCTCATCGCAGTCGCAAGTCGTAAACCGTGTTACGCGTTTACGAACAGTGGTGAAATTACCGTGTTATTAATATTATTAATATCACTAAAACATACAAGTAAGTATCTCAAATTAGTGTTCATACGAATTATTAATTGATTTCGTCTATCAGAACAATAATATTTAACGAAGCATCTTTTAAAACGACGCCAACGACGCTCTCTGGAATGTTCCTAACCTCAATGTCTTGTCAGCTTTTTTATTATCGATCTATATACAGAAAATTCCATTACTTGGTTCAAGTTTCCCGTACTATTTTCGGTAAATGTACGATAATATTTGCATCGAAATTCCGTACCTACTTGATTTTCAATGACGCGGAAAACGTGCCCCAAATCTAGGCTACAATCGGTATTTTCGCTTGAATGCATTTTCATGTTTTCTAACCAATTAACAGTCCGTTGCAAACATGACGGGTCCAGCAAACGAGACGACATCAGCAGCAAACAGTTCCTCGACGGAGAAATCGTCGACAAATCCGTTGGAGCAGTTTGTCCTTTTGGCAAAAACGGCAAAAGGTGCAGCGGCGTTAGAGCTAATAAAACAAGCGATAGAAACCCCGGGAGTTCATGTGTTTGGTGAATTATTGGACATGCCGAACATAAAAGAGTTGGAAAATGGTCCACACGCCGTTTACTGGAACACATTGAATTTATTTGCCTACGGAACATACAAACAGTACTTGGCAAATAAAGAGAAATATTTAGACCTGACGCCTACTCAAACAAAAAAATTACAACATTTGACGATAGTCACTTTGGCAGAAAAAACTAAATGTATTCCGTACTCCATCCTTCTGGAGGAACTCAGCGTCAAAAACGTTCGTGACCTTGAAGACTTAATTATCGAAGCTGTTTACGCTGACATAATTCAGGGCAAATTGGACCAGAAAAATTCACAATTGGAAGTCGATTACACAGGCCTGGGACGCGACGTCACACCGGCTGATATTAAAGCAGTCGCTGAAACATTAGCCAATTGGGGACGAACCTGCGAAACTGTTTTGGCCTGCATTGAACAACAAGTCATCAGAGCCAATAGCGAAAAACAAAAAGCTACAAATCACAAAGAAAAAATACAGCAAGATGTAAGTCTTTGTCCAATTTAAATATTTTTCTTTTTCTTCCTTGTTCACAAATCTGTTTGTATATTTAAAAAAATGTAAATATCAGCTATTAATCTATATTTTTTCAGAATTCCTTGAAAGTCTAATCAATTTTTTCAAAAGATACGAAAATTCCATCATTTTTCTTATACAGGAATTTTATATTTCATTGACGAGGTCTTTATTTTCGGTTGTTGGAAATTTGTCAATAGTTCTTGATGAAAGAAGAAATAAAAAGCAACTATTTTAAGAATTCAATATTGTTCATCACAATGAATTAAAATTGATAATATTTTTCATCCAAAACAAGACCAAATTCTTCATTTTTATTGAGCCTCGATTTTCACTAGTAAAACTGTATTCATGTATTCAACATTTTTCAAAGATCAAATATTTTTTAAATTATTTTGATACGTTTCAACAGAGTCCAATAATTGCTTATGTCACTCGAATTTTCATCGGGCATTGGAAAAGGATAGAAAATAAAAGTTTGACTAAAAAAATATGCAGTCTGTTAAAAAATTCAATAAAATGATATACTTTTTTCTGTTTTTCGTAATAATGAAGATCGCAAACATGAAGAAATCGTTTTTGGCACAAGCCGGTGGAGGTGGTGTCCAAGAGGCTGACGCAGCGGGGAGTGGAACAAGCGCAGGTGGTAGCGAGTCATGCAGAGAAGCGCTTCCAGTGCCACCGGATCCAAAGAAGAAACAACAAAAGGGAAAGAATGTTAGAGGCAGCGGTAAGTTTTGGAAGACATAAATTAACGTTGTTGTACGTTTTTTGATAAATAAGAAATGTTACTGTTAACGCATCCTCGTCCTCGATTCACCAGCGCGTGTACCATTCGTAACTGATTCAATCGATAATTTGAAATAAAATATATATGTACGGAATATGGCAAATAGCTAATTATTCGTTGTTGCAGTTAAATTTATGAAAAAATAAAATTTAAATATCTTTGAACGACATAAGACTTTGAGGAAAATGTTAATCTAGAAAGTATCGGTGAAAAAAATTTTCAATTCTAATGCAATCAAATAATTGAAAGTTTTTTAAACGAATATTCAAATCGTCAATAATTTAGAAACATTTAAAAAATATCCCAGTATGTTTGGGTTTATGATAAATGTCTAGAATTTATAAACATTATATGTTTAATAATTTGGCCAAAAATTCATTTATTTTTGATAAAACGTTGAAAAACAATTTGAATTATCTGGAATTTTTTTTTTAATTATATTTTTTTGTTTTTTTTTTGTTTGTTTTTCAAGGTTCCGGATTAAAAAAACTTCTGTAGACACTGCAAGCTGATCTCGAACATTCGGGAATTTCACGCGTTCTGTCTTTCATCAAATATCTAGAAATTCATTATTTCCAAACATACACATGTCAAAGTAATATTAAGCGACAAGAACCATTACAATCCTACGAGTGCATTCTTGGGTCTGAGGGACCCAGAAACCATAAAAACTCGTGATTATTGTTTCATCGAATTATTATTTTTTATTCCAAACGTTTTTTTTTGTGTTTGGAGGGATAATATATTCAGTTTTTGACTGGTCTCACAGACCCCGTGCATACAATCAGGACGATCGTAAGAATTTTTGCCTTATTCCGTACAAAAATATATATTTGTATTAAAAAATACATTTATACAGACGTTTTTATGTACTTGGATAACGATAATTAGTCGGAAATAATATCCAATTTTTTTTTTTGACGAGTCAGCGAATAGTTTATTCACATTTTCGTTAAAATTTGGTTGTTCCGACTGAAAAAAAAAAGTTGCTTATTGTTCAAA
Source organism: Campoletis raptor (assembly GCA_948107755.1). NCBI lineage: Eukaryota > Metazoa > Arthropoda > Insecta > Hymenoptera > Ichneumonidae > Campoletis > Campoletis raptor. Next base: position 13,757,886 of record OX403628.1, on the reverse strand, counting down.
TCGAAGGATTGTTGAATGCGAGAATATTGAATAAAATATTGACGACGAGATTCTTCTCAATCCGGCGCGGGACGCTGTCGAGTATCTTGCCAACAAAAAAAAAAAAGAACAATGTGCAATTACGATATTTATTAATAACGTATTTAATGAGAATTGCCAAAGGCTGAAGCTGTTTTTTCTTCGGATTATTAAGTACGTTTTCATTGCTGTCGATCATTATTGTGAAAAAACTTTCACGGGTTCTACGTCATTGTGGGCAAGAATAAAAAAATAAGGAACTTGTTATTATAAACAATTCAAAAAAAAATTGACATTTTGAGTTTCTTCTTTTCGGTTTCATCAAATAGTCCGAGAAAACATCGAGGTTTAAACGCGATTTAACAGTTTTTACATAATCCCAACGATCACTTAATCGTTGTCGATATTTGTTAGCACACGAAAATGTTAGATCGCTCGATGGCCAAACTTGAACAAAATAATAAAAAAAAAAGCGCAATGATAACGAACGAGACGTTGTATTTTCTGTGATGGAATAAAAACAAAAGAGAGAGAGAGAGAGAGAGAAAAAAAGAGAGTGACGAAGAAAAATAAAGCCAAAAATAATTGACTGAACGATATTTTTTCTTTCACTTTGGACCTCTCAACGCCTCATCCTTGACTATCCAGCGCGTGATGTCACGGCGTCATTTTATGTATAGATTTTTTTTATCATTCCAAATATTATGGTGGTCTGTAAAAAAAAAAACAAAAAAAAAAAACAAAAAAAGAAACAAAAAGTTTCATGTTATTTTGTAGGGAAAAATCGCGTCATCGCGTCATTCGATAAAAATGAAATTAATGATGATCTCTTTTGAAATTTTTTAACAACGTAAAACTAATATTATTAATATTTAATGCTGATATTTTGTCATGCCCAAATCTCATGTTTGAACGAGAAAGAAAATTTTTCATGAATTATCATACGACTAATGGGGGATTTTCAGGATCTTCTTCTACTAATTCGCTAGGCGGCGGCATGAACTGACACACTGATCGTACCAAGAGAGAGAGAGAGAGAAAGAGAGAGAGAGAGTGCTTTCGAGAATCCACGTAATTATAATATTCCAACGTATCGTTAATATTAATTTTTGTATGTTTCTCTAATAAATTACATGTTGACAATTCTTTTTATTATTTAAATAATAAAAAAACAAAAAAAAAACAAACGAAAAATAAGTTAATATTTGTACCTGATGAGAAAAGCGAGTCGTGGAACGAAACGATATTTATTTGTCACGTCGATTAAGATTTCTGGTGGAAATTTAACAGACAGACTTTTTCTATTTTTCGTATATTTTTTATTATTCCTTTTATCAACGTCGTTGTCGAAACTTTCAAAAAATTCAATGTGCTGTATTTGACCCTTTGATTTACATTCTGTACAGAGAAGACCCTGTAGTAATATGAAGGTTTCATTGGCACCATAGAAGCCATTCGAGCCACTTTGAGATAGAAAAATCTGGTTTAGGTCAAAAAATTCATGATTTAGGCTGTTTGACCTTTTTAACCAGACTCGTTCGTTAAACTGTTGGCTAGTCCAACGTAATGAACATTAAGACTAAAAAAATTGGTTTTTTCAATTATTTCTATTGAAGAGATAAATTTTGTTGTTGTACTGACAAAAAAAAAAGAATTTTGAAAAAGCCAGGCGTTCAAATCTTCAGTCAATCTTTGTCTGGGATATTTCAGACCCCAAGTGGACTTTGAGGGTAGAATTTAATTCACGAGCTCGCTACGGTTTTTGATGGCACGTGGATTTTAAATAATTGTAAACAGAAAAAAAAACAAGACAATCGACGGTTTGGTCATCGTTGTTTATTTGTTGGAATCCCTTCAGATTCTGTTTTGTTACATGTACTATTTTCAAATAGTATTTTCCTTATTTTCTAGGCCCTTTATTTCGTTTGTTTGTTTACTCGTGTGTGTATTTAAAATATCGTTACAATGTAACATTTCGTTTATACACTTTCATTGTAATTTTTATTCTTTTGTTCGTTTGACATTGATTTGCATTGCATTATTTTAGACGTCTATTTTATTTCGTCATTTTTTCGACCAAATCGACGTAATCGATCGTTTTGGTTGGACGATTAAACTGACGCCCGTTTGATAATTTTCAAAATCATGGAGACAAATTTTCGATGCTTCTTTTATGTTTTTTTAACCACCATCATTTATAATTACCGCATTAATAAGTTTGGCTCATCGATTTTGTGATTTTTATGGCTCGAAACACTTTTACGTATTTACAAATTGCTTTTTTTTCTCATGGCTTAAAACAAAAGTACGTTAACCACCACATACTCACATACATTTTTTCTGACATATTTACTCTCGATACTTTTCAATTTTTTTTATTTCATTGATCGATAGAAATTTTCTAAATTTTACTGCATCGTTTTTTTTTTGTTTTTAATTTACATCTTAACCAGTGAAATTAATGTTCTGTTTTTTTTTTTTTTTTCATATTTATATAGTAGTATATATTAATATATTTATTCAATATACATAATTTCCGGTTTGTTTATGATTTTAAGTCGAATTATCGTACTTGGGATTCCCTAAAAATATTTATAAATAGTATGAGACTTTTTTAGAGACCTCGTTATTTCGAGATTCACAAGACAAAATGATTTTTCGATTTTCGAGGTCAAAAGTATAGCCAATTACTTTTAATCTCTCGGTGTTCAACACCATCGAAGTTTACACCACAATTCCTATAGCCTGCAGAGATAATTTTTGAAAGAAAAATGAAAATTCAAACTTTTATACATTCAAAACATTCCAGTCGAAGTCTGACACGTTTTTCATGCTTTTTTTTTCACAATCCTTTGTGCAAACCAAACTCCACAGTACACTTTGTCATAGAGAACGTGAAAATGTTTGAAAAAAACTTTATTTTCATTGTGAACTCAACTTTTCTTTCTGTCAAACGGTTTATTGTTTAGTACAAAGATTTTTTTCTTTAATATTCGTATAATTCTGAAATCAAACGTCGTTTTCGACTGGAATGCTTCACATCATTCATAGATTTACGCTACAACATTTAATTTCCTAAGGAATTTCATACATTCAATTTATATTATCGTTTTAAACAATAGCATCACCTTATATATAAATATATTAATATTTGTTATAATAAAGTCATATTTCGAATTTTAATGTTCGTATATACACGTTTTTTTTCGTATCAAGTGTATGTACACTAATGAAAGTCTTAACCACGAAGATTTGGCCTTGAAATCAATTTTCAAGGGCTTACAAACACCGAGAGTTGTCAAAAATTGAACCCATTTCAAGAATAGGCAGAATATTTTTTTAAATACATTTTCCACAAAAGGGCAGAGGTTTGAATGGTAAAATCAGAATTTTGACAAATTTTATTCTTGTTCTTTGAATTGTAAAAATAAAATTCTAGTGTTTGAAGCAAAAATCAGTCGACAAGGAGTGGACGATCGAATGGAAATAGTTTAATTTTCGAGATAAAATGATTAAAATTTTCAAAAAATACTATTTTTTCAATTAAAGCATTTTGATGTTTAAGGATCTGTCAAATTGAAACAAAATTTAGTTCTCATTGCTGCACCGTGTTATCGACTCGGAGGAATTTCTTACAAATGATAAAAAAAAAAAATAATTACATTATCGAATAAAAATATTTTTGATGGATCGATTTTTTTTTGTCTCTAGGTGTCTGTAAGCCCTTAAATGAAGCATTTGCAACAAAAGTGCAGTGTCAACCCTGATTGGGATTTGAATAAATGTTGATATTAGCACCTTTCACGTTGCTTTCAAATAGTTTCAGAAAATCATTAAACGAACTCTCAGCTCTTACATTCAATAAAAAAATAAAAGAAAAAAACTCAATTTTCCTAATCAGAAAAATAACGTGGAATTTATTGTTGATTATAATGAGTGTTTTTTTTGTTTTTAACTGAAAGAAAAACAAGTTGAAATTTTTATTTAATATTGACACATCGATCAAGTAACATCTAAATACATAAATATAGTTCAAAGACGATCTACTTGTGCTTCTCGGGAAGAAATTTATAAGTACACAAGTTTGAAGACTTTTTTATGTGTACATTACGTGCATCAGAAATTCTTACACTAATCGTTTATCTCCAAACCACAAAATGTTTAGTAAATTGTAAGAATTTTTTAAAATCATAAAATTTACATTGAATTATTCGTATTTATAATACTGAGTCCAATTATAATGATTTTTATATGCGGAATGTACAAGAAATTTCGAAACACTCGCATCGTCGTAATTGAATAAAACAAAATGACATTTTTTTTTTTTTTTTTTTTTTTTTTCATTCAAGTTTTCGAATTATTTTGAAATCGTTGCATTTGGATTTTGATGACAGAATCATGAATCATTTTTGACTAAAAATGAATCATTTCGAACGACACTTTCGATTTTTTACATAAAATTTTATTATTTCTTCATCTTTTTTTTTTCTGCCTACTAAATAAAGCATTTGTGCAAATATTTGAGCATAATGAAACTGATTTTCATTTGTGACTGAAATACTACGACGAGATCTTAAAAATCATCATTTATGCAGTATATTATTATTGAGGTAAGTAAACAAATCCGGTAAATTTGTTTTTTTTTTTTTTAAATATATTTTTAAAAATATTTAATAAAAGCACAAACATCGTTTCAGGATAAAATAAAATTTCTATGTAACTGATAAAATGATCAGAAAAACTTTCAATGTGAAAGAAGCTCTTTGTAAAAATCTGACGAATTTTTCATTGAAAAAACGAAACAACAAAAGACATAAAATCAAAAACGTCAAATATGTTCTTGAAATTAGTTCTAATTTCTTTAAAATGTTATTTTAAATTGCACAAAACTACATTAAACGTATTCAATTTCTTAATAATTATTTTTTCCTTTTTCGTACAATTGTCTAATTATCGATGTATCATTATCGTGGATTTTACATTTTGAAAAACAATAACCGAGAATCGTTTATTTATATCGGCTCTC